>CM056743.1:70070268-71380685 GCA_029851415.1 Eretmocerus hayati | reverse complement strand
TTTGATCATTCCCACTACCCGCACCTCAACGTGCGACGGTGCTTTTTCCCTGCAAGCGAAACGTAATTGGAAGAAGTTACCACGTACCATTCGTATGACGCCCTCACTAGAATTATTCAAGTCTTTCTTGTTAGCTTATCACAAGGCGATTGAGGAGCTCTCTGGTCTATGATGTTATTTTCATCTTCTTATCCTATCATGCCTTGTGATATTAGCCTTGCGTTTCTATTGACCGTTTTGTTTTTAAACATGATTGGGCACCAACATTTGTCAATTGAATGATTGATAATGCGTTGAATGCTCTGTGATAAGTACTCCAATGGTCTAGCGTTTAGTGTTTTATATTTTGCGTACTCAGCACATATTTTGAAAAAGGAATTCTATTTTATGTTCACTTCTAATTTTAAGTTGTTCATTGTACTACCACATGTATATTTCTATTGCCTATCGGTCTGTCAAGACCTAGGCATAAATAAATCTTCAATCAATCAATCTCTCTCTCTCTCTGTCTTATCGGAATGCGGCTCATCGCACGGTGATTTACACTGCGGTATCGATTTGCTGCACATCTTTTTATCATGATGTATGAATCGTTCTGTGCCATTATCCAACGGATCGCGATTCCGAACTCGCTCGAGTGCTGCGTTTGGAACCAAAGGGCCTCCGCTGTCCTGCGCAATTCAATTACCGCTCGCATCGCGTATTTGAAAATCGACGAAATATCCATCGTGTGGCTTGATTGGGGATATCATGTTCACCTCTTCAATTCCTACTGTCACCTGAGGTTCGAATTTTGAATTTCCAAAACCACTCTGAACAATTCCAACATGTTTGATTCACAGACGAAATTCAACCGTCTCATGATTCCGACTGTCTTGATCATTTTCAATTGAGGGGGTGCATGTAAGAAGGGCCTTATTACAAAATGGTCATCTCGAGAAAAACGATAGAAACTCACTGTATCTCGCCCGTCGCATAATTCAATGCGCGGACGTGGCTTATTTCAAAGATTATGACATCGATATTATCGAACAGGGATTGGTAGGTTGCTGCCGGTTTTGAGAGGTATACAGCCATTCGAAAAAGTGTGATAAGGCTCTTTTCCCCGAAACTGGGCCAATTTTTGGGACAATCACTCCACTAAAAGTTCAAAAACGATGCGAAATTGAATTCAATGACTTCCAAAATTCATCAGCATATCCATGGGTATGTCACATAAGATATCCGATTGCGATTCAACGTCTCAACCCATGCTCATCGATTCTGCACGTGAAAGATGGATCTATTGAGTGTGTGAAATTGAGGTCACTCAATATTAACTTGGCAAGCATGAGGATACATTTTTTGAAGGCCAAAGAACATGATTTCATAGCCAGAATTAGTAGGGAAGAGGTATGGAGGCCATGAGCATGTTTTGAAAAATTTTTCGTAAAAGATGGGGCCCTTTTTACCAATACTCCACCACTTAGGCCCTCTATCCCGATATCGATAGTGAAGATAGGCCCTTTTGAACGAGTTTTTCCGGCAACTCAGGCCCTTACTACCAATATTGTTGCACTCAGACCCTTTTCACCAATATTGTTGCACTTAGGCCCTTTTTACCAATATTGCTGTACTTAGGCCCTTTTTACCAATAATCCTGGACTTAGGTATTTTTCACCAATACTCTTCCCTTCAAGCCCTTCCTCTCTATACTGATCAGAAGGCTCTTTCCAGAAGTCATTGTGGCCTGGATTGCTTTCTAGGTAGCTGTCTCCGCGATGAGCCACCTTCATACACTCACGTTCGTGCTGAGATTTGGTTGTCACATTAGTCTGAACACCACAGTCTGAAGTTATTTTCTGCCATTGCCGGCGCTGCAGTCTCCTTTTTTTTATATAGCACATTCGTGACCATAGCGGATACTAATGCTCACAATTATACTAGGCGCTGTATGTGCATGTGCTATATATATATAACAACCCTCCGCTTCTACCCTGATGCTTCCGCTCATTGCTCTGTGTGTGTGTGTGTGTGTGTGTGTGTGTGTGTGTGTGTGTGTGTGTGTGTGTGTGTGTGTGTGTGTGTGTGTGTGTGTGTGTGTGTGTGTGTGTGTGTGTGTGTGTGTGTGTGTGTGTGGGTGGGTGCGTGCGCGCGCTAGCAAGCATTTGCTTGGGCTCCGTGACGTGAGCACCCGAGTTTGCAAAGGAATCATGGAAAAAATACTACCTAATTGTGTGTCTTAAGCGCGTTCAGAATCCGTTTTGGGAATTGATCGTGGAAGTTATGGTTTCTCCGAAAAAAATAAAAAAGTTCTTGGAAGCTGGAAAACTTGACCAATTTTTTTTCGGCTGTCGTCCAGTCTCGAAATTGTGCGTTTGTTACGATTGATTACGCGTACCTACGTTTATATTCACGTTTTTTTAATTTTCGAGGATCACCATTATTTCGGTGGGTAATTAATCGGAACTGCTTCTCGGCAAGCTGAGGAGCAGAAGAAGGTGCAAGACCAGCGCATGCACCGTGTCGCTTCTCTGCTATCGGCTGCTTTGTAAACACGAATCTTCTTATTTCTCAGCCAAAATCTTGCTCAAATCTTTTTCATCTCCTTAGCTTTCATCTCTCGAGAAGGATGGTTTAGTTTTTGAACGCAAAACCACTGCCTAGGCAAAATCCTGTTATCTCCTCGGCGGTCATCTCCTACGAGGGATGGTTTAGCTTTTCAGCTGCATAATCGCTGTCTGAGAAACTAATTCCTCCAAGAACATTGAATTCGTCAAATACGAATCACCGATGGACGCCGTGGTTCACCTTGCCACTACATCGTCTACTCCGATGACCGTAAACAACAGCTGAAAATCTGTTTTCGGCAGATTTTTACAGAAATAAATTGTGTTTGGATGAAGTGAGAGTACTCACTTGTAGGAAAAACCACGCGCAATAGATCGCACTAGACGCACGATTCCCAGAATGTACGGTTGCCAAAAAAAAATTAGTTGAGTTTCACAGCACCCGAAAACTTCTTAATTTTTTTTGGGAAAGCCATAACATCCACAATCGATTTTCAACCGGATTCTGAACGCGCTCAAGGCGCAGAATTGAGTCGTATTTTTTCCATCATTTTTCCGCAACTTTGGGTGCCCACGTCACGAAGCCATTTGCTTGATGCGTGGAAATATTCGAACGTCCAGAAGTCTTACTCAAATCACGGCGATTCTTTCATGGAAGTTTTGATGACATTCGCAATGCGTGTGCTCTACATGATTGAGATTTGCTCGTTTGAGATTGGAATCATATCCATCTTGAGATTCCAATGTGGATTTTTTCGGAAATTTTTTTTGGCAAACACTAGAATTTCCAAGAGGAACCTCTCTATGAGATTTGAAGGTGAATTCACATCAATTCGATAACAAAACGCAATCCTAGGAACTCGGATACTTCACCAAGACTGTTCTAGCCCGACATCTATATAGAATCAGAAACTCTTCTCTCATATCACACGTTCCATGATCCTTTGATGAAGCGAGGCCACGATTCCAGTGCGTCGCATGATAGGTCTCCCAGACGTTGAGTGGAATTTTGAGTTTAGAACAACCAATTTCTAAAATAGGAACTATGGAAGTATTGAGTCTATCTCTGATCATATGAATCAAAGTTCGAGGGACCGCATTGTTATGCGGTGCCGCCAAGCCAATTTCTCAATATCTTTGGCTATCTCAATATTCTTGAAAGTATTCCAACTCATTTTAAAGCTTGTCTCAAGACCCTCGGAATGAGCTGAAGTACGTCTAATTTCGAAAGACTTGAGCTGAGCTGTTGAGATTTTCCCAGAGAGTAATTCTTCAGGGTTCACAAAAGTGTGTGCCCAACTTGCCACCATAATTAAAAACAATGGAATTCGTCGATGAAATGCGAAAAATCGTTTTTATCCGTCTTTATCGTCATGCAACTACATTTGGAGCTTTTCACCGACCCGAACCACTATTTTCAACTATCTCCTAGTTTTGCACATGGGTAATTCCGCCAACTTAAGATTTAGAGGAGAAGAAATTTTTTTGAGGCACATCACCCAGCAATAGTTTTTTTCTTTTCATGTGCCAAAGTAAGTAATAAAACCCCTGAGTGCACGATTTTTATGATAAGGTCTTATGGAAAATCCACATCTCGTCAATCAAAGAATGCTAGATAAAATATTCCCTCTACTCTCCTCCTACCTCATTTCTCAGCATGAAACCATGATTTGGAAGATATTCAACTGAATGGAATCGACGTAAGACTTGCTGAACTTTCAGAATATGTGATTGAAAATGCCGTGGAATAAGATCCCGAAGATGTCTGAGCTACTTCCTGGCGAAAGAATCAATTTCAATACGAAAAATAGGTTTTCAACGTCTCACATTACAATGAAAATAGCCGATGGCTAATTCAGGATCTCGGAAGATCTCATCCATGGACTCTAAGCTTTAAGAACCCTACCCTTGTCGTATCGAAATTGGAATCAACAGACCTAGAAACAACTCCAAAGGCAAGAAGTGTCTGCGATGACAAATAAGCCAGACTATGAGTTGTTCAATTAATCTTATTCAAATATCACAACCAGGTCCAGTTACTGCACTCTACAGAATCATTCATTATCCGGGAATAAACCGCCCCTGATGAACATGAACCCTCATAACAATTAACACAAATGTACAGTAATAGCCAGAAGATGCATTATATAATAATCAGAAATACTCTTAGTAACATGGGTATGTCGTAATAATTAGAGAATCAATCTTACAATTCCATCAACTATCTCCCAATAATGCATTGAGTCTCGAGAACTTTCTACAAACTCCACTCCTCAGACTCGATATGACTCAGAATGCGCTTCCACACTCAGCTTTCTTTGATTAGATTCATGCCATGCGCTGGGTTTCTCCTTCCTATCGACAATTGCTCAAGGAATGATGGGTTTAGAGAGAAATGTCTGGAATGCTCTTTCATCTCAAATAAGATAATAACCCGAGTTGCATATTTATTTTTAATAATTCGATACCTAGTCCAAAGTTATGCTGGACTGTTACAAACGAACTCGCTTTTTGCAACGAAATATGTAAAATTCAACAATCCATCGCATAAATCATATAGTAGATGTCGAACGCAACATTTTTTGTTTGAAAATTCTTCCTCTTCGAACAAAACTTCTCTACTTGTGCGCAAAATCCACAAATTCTGCAGTATTTTGTTAATAGAAAAAATTCACCCGGATTTTCGGACCAAAATTGAGATATACATATTTGTAATCAACGAGTCGAGACTAATCGATTACAAGAAAAACTGCGTGCCATTCTCGTTTTTGGTACAGAACCTATGGCTGGCTGATAGATTAGAGGGAATAGTTTTTACTCTAATGTCACGAGAGGGAATAATCGTACTTTACTAACTTTTTGTTTGCAGCTGGGACTGGGGAGGGCGCTCTAGTCGCCCTATACTAGGAAATTCTATTCAAAGATTCTTAGAAGACAACAAAAGGAGTCTGCATACACCTTTCTATATAAAACTTTCGTGCAGACAGTAACCGATATTCTTTCCGTCACTTCTCACAATTCCAACACTACGGTAATGCTGGAGAAGGTGATTTCAGTAACGTTGACATAATACTTCCTATTGAAGAATGTGTGTCGAACAAAAAGTGTATCTCTTCAAGATCTTTGAGAAGTTGATCTACACATTTTTCTATCAAATGCGTTCCCATCGTGGTAGAAGGCCAAAAGCGTGAAAGATAACATGAAAGTACAAATATATAGTCCCCACCATAAATAATGGAACACATAGGGTCTCACTCAAACAGTGATATTTCCAATTTGATTGGTCGTATGGGAATTCTGAAGGAAGGGTTTTGAAGAGCACCAAAAACCTATCAATTCATGGGTTTTGATAATTTTTCACGTGCTTTTCCAGTGCCCGTACACGTAATTGAAAATCGGGAAAAATTCTCCTTCAATCAATCACCTACAATTTTGACGGGAGAATCGGATTACAAAAATACTCACAAGACCTTGTAGATTGTTCAAAAGTTTAAAAATTTGGTCCACTGTGAAATCTTTGTGCGGCCCTTCCCGTCTGACTTACGAGCTCCGAAAGAAAACTTCATATTAACATAGCAATCCCTTGAAGTTATGGAACCGAAACCGAGAATAATAACGGAAAAAATATGAAAATACTCTCATTACGGGAATCGAACGTCTTCTACGGGAAAATTTGTGGATATCTTCCTTGATCATTTTCCAAAGATCTGCAAGAAGTTGCTCTACACTTTTTGCGATAAAATACATTTCTTTTGAGTTATCGAGGGTAGAAGACTAGAAAATTTCGAAGAGGAGCACTTTTTAAAATAAAATTAGGAAGTTTCACAGGTTACAATCATAATTATTGTCAGATTTTGTCAGTACAGATACCTAGGACCATATCCAACCAAAATCCCATCCTCGGGTGACAAGAGTATGTTCGCGTACTTCAAAAACGTACATGATCGTATGAAATCTCACCACATAAGTGGGATTCCAGTATCCCCAGGATCGAAATTCAGAAGACACATTCATCTATATCATCCATTACTATGAGAACCAACTTTTAAAAGATAAATGAAAGAGCCATCTGTCCATATTGCGTTGTGCCACCGATCTTATTGTGTTTGTCGACCGATTCACGCAACACTTTTTTCACGTCAGAGTTGCGATTAGTTTTCTTCTACAATAGGTACACCCGTACGGCCGAAGGCATTTCGTCTGTAACACTCAGACGATGGATTTTCCGTGATTCCGATGGGGAAAAGAGGATAGGTCTATTGGGTAATGCTGCGTGAACGCGAAAACAAGAAAAAGATCGAATCACGAGTTCCCATTAGAAACACCTCCTTGAAACTTCTTTATCGATAGGCACACCTATCTGCGTCTGGTTTTGTTATAGTGTGGTAAAATGGGATGGTGTTCGATGATTTATAGAAATGATAGGGTCTTTTGAGTCACACGCTGAAGGATGCTGCCGATGGTAGTGAATACCACGCACTTACTCTTACGAAAAGCCTATCATTCCATGATTCTGAAACCTTTAGTGAATAGGTAGGCGCTAAGTAATATTTGAGACTAAATCTTGGCACTATTTGAACCATGTTTGAGCATTGAGGACAAGCATTTTGGTACAGACGGAGCGTATAACCTTGCATACCACGTCTTTTTTCACTTGGCGGAATTACCCATATTCCAGATCGATATTTTCCAACTCTGGAGAACGGATTTTGGAGATCTCAGAACAGGTTATCGAATACGCTGTAGAACTTCGAGATCAGTCGAACTGAAGAAATTCGCACCGGTTTGATTGAACGCAATATCCTCCGTGGTTATTTAGCTCCGCAATCGCGGAAAATGGGAAACCCACCTTTCATTTTTTGAAGAACGCGGAAACGATTTGGAGTTGGTATAAGCCACCTATTTCTCCATATTTTATTTCAACAAACGTGAGAAAATCATCAGGAAGGTGGACGAGGACCCATTTCTAAGGTTGGTAAATTGAGGCAAGTTGGGCACAGAGACAAGTTGGGTACACTTATGCTACTGTGCAAAGCTCAATGTGAGGAAAATTCACGGATGACTCCGTCATCTTCAGCGCGTTTTGTCTGGACGCACTAACTTTTTCATCACTTGAGTGAATTTTCTTCTCCTATACTGGAAGACATACAAAGTTTTGGTTGAAGGTTCTGTACAGTGCAAAAGGGGAGTCGATTGGGCTGGCTGTCTTAGCTGGATTCACGGTTCAGTAGGAATATTCAGGGAAATCCACGAAGAATTCAAATTCCTCCGCCGAAAAAATCATTTAGTGAGGAATCCAACCTATTGAAACTGTGATTTGATTGATATAGGAATATCTAATTGTTTGAATGCAAAGTTCGTTCTATGCGTCGAGATCGAAAGTGGAAATGATTTTCCTGGGATCTCGGGCTAGGAAAATTATAACACTCACGATTCACTGTAACTGAATATTTTAATCGTAACAATAGTGTAGAACAAATATAATTTAAGTCGTGACACGAGGAGGAAATATATATTTTAGAGGAAAAATGGGCAACGGCGCGAGCGCGGGAGCGCGAAACGCGCCCAAAACAAGACAACTGTATTTAGAGCATTATACTTGCTCGGTGGTCAGCGGATAGGTGATTTGCGATCGATGGCTCTGGGCAAAAGAAGATGTAATGAGAGAGACGTGAGAACTATCTCGAAGGTTCGGGAAATATTCAAATTATACATGTGTAAGTCTATGAGATGGCGCAACGGCAAAACATCGAGTGTCTCTTTCACTTTTCATATTTTACACAATACATGAATGAAACTACTCCGACTCAGAATCGAACATACTGCCCACTTTGAACGCATCCAGCGGTCAACTAAACATTGAATAATCACATTCGTCAATTGGCGTTCAGAAGTAAAAAAATGAAAATCGTACAAAAATTTGGAGATTTCAGAGTCGATCTGCTTCAGAACAAACTAACAAGGGGGGACCACAGTGTTTGGGTCACCAATTCCGACCAAAATTTTTTTACAGTCTTGTACCTCCCAGAAATTGGAAAATCCAAAATATTAAGGACCAATGGGCTTTCTGTCTAGAGTTACGAGCATAAACGTTACCATTGCGAGTATATCTATATACATCAATTTTTAACATGGGCCTATATAAGAGGCCCATTGGGCCTTCATATTCTGGATTGTCCGAATTCTAGGTAATACGAGACTGTAGGAAAATTTTGGTCTAAATTGGTGACCCGAACACTGTGGTCCCCCTTGTAAGTTTTGGACAATGAACAAAAATGACTGGGAAAAAACTTTTCGACCGATTCCGGAGCCATATCGCGTTCGTCAAATTGCACAACTTCTGCATGATCTCTTCGTTTAAGCCTAATCTATGATCCATCGATTCAGAACAACGATTTAGCAAATTCTGGAAACATGATATCACTCAAAGATCTGACGAATTGAGCTATAATTATCTGCCTCACACTTCTTGCGAAAAAAATCTATAGGAACCAATCACATTTAACAAATCAAAATGAACCAGCTAAGTGCACAATAGTGATTTTCTCCTCAAGAAGCTATTAAGAATGAGATTGTACTGTGATTCTGGGAATTGAAATTCCATTTACTACTTAACTATGACGATTTTCATATGAGAATAATTGTCCCAATGAGGCAAATATTTGCCTTAAAACATAAGTGATCAAACTTATCCATATTCCTCCTATATAGAGAATCACTAATGAAAACCAAAGGAAAATTCAGGATAGGAAACCTAAAGTCAGCTTTACCTATAGAAGACTACCGTCAACCGGATCACGAATACGATGAAAATCTTGATTCAAAGCTAGGTATCGCGACTTCTGCAGTATTGACAATCTTTCTCACCTAATGTGCTGTCAATTACCTGTCATTTGCGCCCAAGCCGAGCGCTGTACATTCTTGCAAACGTGCGGGTGATCGAGTTTCAGGCCATTCTCTACGTTTTTTCACGTATTCGGATCACGAATACGATGAAAATCTTGATTTAAAGCTAGGTACCACGACTTCTGCAGTATTGACAAACATTCTCACCTAATGTACTGTCAATTACCTGTCATTTGCGCCCAAGCCGAGCGCTGTACATTCTTGCAAACGTGCGGGTGATCGAGTTTCAGGCCATTCTCTACGTTTTTCCACGTATTTGGATCACGAATACGATGAATCCCTGGATTTAAAGCTAGGTATCGCGACTTCTGCAGTATTGACAATCATTTTCACCTAATGTGCTGTCAATTACCTGTCATTTTAGCCGAAGCAAAGCACTGTACACTGTGAATCTCAAACTGTAAACACTACATGTGAAACTGTTTCCTAAAACAGATTGAATCTGTTGGTGGATACAGTTTATTTGCTGAATCTACAATTCGAATCTGTTAATTCTAAAAATGCAAACTCATATCTGGCAGCTCTCCGAATTGATGAGATGGCAATTTCCTCGTCTAGAGAAGTTTTAATCAACTCAACAGGTACTATGTAGGCTTGGAACTTGATGAAATATCCGGAAAATCATATCCGTTAACAGATCTAGTGTGTGATGGGGATCGATCCGTCGATCATTGTGTTAGAAATCCGAAGGCATGACCACTCTACTACAAGGACTTACATATGATGCTCTCTTCAAATACCAGTATTATTCTGTGCATTGGGTTCCGTGACGATTCGTGTTCACGTGCATGAAACATGATAATTCATATGTAATATGACTTAGTCAACGCGTTTTTGGTAGTGCTAAATTATAAAAATTGATCAGGAATTATTATCAACAAATTATCATAAATCATCGCAAATTCAATTGAATGGAGGATAATAATCGTTTCGCATTCCTTATTATATTTCGGAAATGGTTTGCCTGAGCATGTCATCAAAACCCATCGTTTTCTGGAGAAAATTGAAAAGTTCCAGAAAATCTGAGAAAATTTGACTTTTCAAATCCTTCATTGATCGTTGATCTCGAGTGGAATGGAATTTCTTGTATCCCATTAGTTCAAACTCCTCTCCAAAGCTTCGTCAAGAAGAGGAGAATCAAGTTTATCCAGAAAATCCTTCTACTCGTCCATATTTCCATATACACATTCCCGCGCATCAGGGAATTTTTCATTGCAACCTATGAATCATATATTAAATTGGTACAATATACAGGCTCCAATGTAGTATTCCTGTCTAGTGGAGATCTCAATCTTCAATTGTATTAGATCACATATTCCTGTTGAAACTACATATTTATCTGTAGGGATGACAGAATTACCTACAGAAGTAATTTTTACAGATTCAATTTTTAAATTTATACAGTTTTAGATTTACAGTGTACATTCTTGCAAACGTGCAGGTGATTGTGTTTCAGGGGATTCTCCACGTTTTTACAGGTATTCGGATCACGAATACGATGAGAAACTTGATTCAAAGCTCATATTCAAAATATTCAAATTCAAAGGATTTGAAGGAATTCATCGTATTCGTGATCCGAATACTTAATACGCTGCTAAAAGTGTTTAGCAGAATGCTTCCTCATAGCGTTATTTTGATAGTAACTATGACGAATCCCACATCCATTAGCATTCTAATTGCGACTAATCTTCTCTGTTTCGCAAGAAATTTCTATGATTAGCATTCTTATCTCAAATAATTTCCTATATCTTGATGAATTCTTTCAAGGGAGCTTCTGCGAGGAATTCAAAGAATCTGAATCAAGTTCTGTTAGCGATATCTATAGTTCGGTCGCGATGGAATTTGGTACCGTCAGATTGAATATGATTGAAATGGCGGTTTTGTAGAAATTTTCAGATTTTTCGAAAGATAACTCCATCTGAATAATGTTTCACGGATTTCAAAAAATTTGGTATCAAGCAATTGATCCAGGATGCCGAAAAATATGCCCTTAGATCATTGGAAGTGAGATGAATGAGTTGTAGAGGATGATACGGGGAAAAATGAATATCAATGAGAATGTTTCCATAAATTTAGAGTTATTCTTTTGAGGAAGCATCTTAGACAGATTTGAGGCATCTGAAATGAGGTTGTTTTGAGAGTATCTATCGTTTGAATGAGATGGAATTTCGATAAAATCGGTTGTTATATGATAAAATAGGATTTTTTGGTGAAAATTTTGATTTTTTGAAAAATTTGAGTTCTATAGAGATAAAATAGATATTCGGTATTAACCAATCGATGGATCATGCCGAAGGAAGTATATTTGAGGTTACCCGAAATCCCATGAGACTCTGTTAGAAAAAGATATTCATGTATTCAAAGACGAAATTCCATCAATTTTGCTCTCGAAAGCCCATTAATCAAATTTGACTGGGAGGTGGGAGCTGCCAAATCACTGGTCTCATCTTTGAGTCATACTCTACAACTCATAGGAAGGCAAAAATCGATCCAGTGGAGTGTCGAAGAGAAAGCGTTCAGGAAAAAAAACAACATATATACACACATACACACACATGCAGAGAAAGAGAGTTGAGTCTCTCATTGGTTTAGGGAGCTACGAGGGGAAAAAGTGTTACCTACAGTCGATAGATTATGGCGAGAGGAGTAAAACGATATGAGTCTTATCCAGATGGAACGAGATTCTTAGGAGAGAATATTGGTTTAAATCGAAAATTGATCGAAAAACTGGCTGTGCCAAGAACAACCCTTTCTGTTTAGAGAAAGCAGAAACACGTAGGGAATTGCCTGAAACTGGATATCCTGCATGTTTGCAAGGATGTGCAGTGCTCTGCTTGGGCGCAAATGACAGGTAATTGACAGAACATTAGGTGAGAATGATTGTCAATACTGCAGGAGTCGCGATACCTAGCTTTAAATCAAGATTTTCATCGTATTCCGGATCCGAATACGTGAGAAAACGTAGAGAATGGCCTGAAACTCGATCTCCCGCACGTTCGCAAGAATTTACAGTGCTCTGCTTGGGCGCAAGTGACAGATAATTGACAGCACATTAGCCGAAAATGATTGTCAATACTGCAGAAGTCGCGATACCTAGATTCAAAACCAGATTTTCATCGTATTCGTGATCCGAATACGTGAAAAAACGTAGAGAATGGCCTAAAACTCGATCTCCCGCACGTTTGCAAGAGTTTACAGTGCTCTACTCGGGCGCAAATGACAGGTGATTGACAGCACATAAGTCAAGATACCTAGCTTTAAACCAAGATTTCCATCGTATTCGTGATCCGAATACGTGAAAAAACGTAGAAAATGGCCTGAAACTCGATCCCTCTCACGTTTGCAAAGATTTACAGTGCTCTGCTTGGTCGGAAATGACAGGTAATTGACAGCACATTACGTGAGAATGATTGTCAATACTGCAGAAGTCGCGATACCTAGCTTTAAATCAAGATTTTCCTTGCGAAGTTGGGATATTGTTATACTTATACAACTATTAATTCACCGAGCAAACGAGTTGCATAGCTTACCATTCGCAACTATATAATACCGCTCTGCTACACTGCTTACTCTAGAATAGCTACTTACGTTTCACTCGGATCGATCGAACACCCCGTATTTTCGATCGATGAATCGGGGATGCTGCTGCTGGGAAAATCTGCACTCTAATTATACTAGCCAAAAGGGCATGCTATTGCCACGTGTAGTTATGGAAGAATTATTTTTCGATACACTGTGCGTAAAAGTGCACTTTGCGCACAGTTTGTCGACTTTTACTCACAGTTTATCGAAAAGTATAGTTAGATACACGGGCGTAAAACCTATTATTCGCATCCTCGTGATGATTCCGACCCTCGCCTGCGGCTCGGGCCGGAAACCCATCAATCGGACGCGAATAAAACGTTTTACGCCCTTGTATCGAAATGTACTATTAAGCATGAATATACCGTTTTATATAAGCAAGATAAGCTCATACGCGAAATATATCGAATTTTCGTATTTCTATGTTTCAATCGGCGCGCACGCTGGTACACAGGGAATTTTTGCTATGGCTATACGTATGTGTACTCAAATTGAAGCTACTGGATCATATTAAATGACCAAACGATAATATAGCCCAGGAAAATCGGCTCACCCATGCGTGTGCCTGATCAAACGTTAATTTTATGAAAATTCCCTCTCTAAAATGTGCATGCAGGATATCGTGATATCTCAAATATGATGAATTCCACGCCAAAGCGACCTACGGAAAGGGGTCATCTCTCAGATTCTTTTTCAACCTTTTTCATTCGATTCTATGGCCCAAAATAGGAACTTCGGACCACCTATGAGGCCCAAAAAAAATTTTTTCTCTCCGTTGCACGCACATCCGTCAACAGACCGAAAATTTATCGTGTAAAAATCGATGCTCTCTTATTCACGAAAATGGGAATATTTCGAGTTTTTGAATAGCTATCGATTCGCGGGTTGCGGCATCTGAAAGGGCATCAAAAAACCTATCGAAAACGTTGTCGGAAATTCCTTTTCTGTGATTTGGGGGCCTCCTGGAGGCAAAAGAGTGTTTTTCACTAAAATGTTGATTTCTCAAAAAGCCATTTTTTTTATTTTTTTAAAATCATATATTTGACGTAAAATTTTGCGTTCTTTCGGAAAAAATGGGTTTCAGAGAAGTTTGGGGCGATCCAAGTGACTTATGAGCCATTTTTTGAAAATTCGATTTTTTCGGTTTCAGAAAAAGGCGATTTTCTGCGCATGCGCACAAGCGTAGACTTTCGGCGCCACTTTCAATGGAAAGCTGACAAAATTTCCTATAAAATGACTACCCGCAAAGTTGAAATTCATGCACTGAAACGCGATCTGCAGGGGTTAATTATGTCGAATTAGAATCACATGAAAATTCAGCCCATTAACGCCTTTGTGGCACCTGCTGAGATGACACTCTCACGAGATCTTTTCGGGACTCAATTTTGAGTACGAAATTGACCTGAAAAAAATTCGGACCACATGATTCCAACGTAAAATTGTATGAACTTTCAAAATATGCGATGAAAAACCCCGTTTGAGGCGAACCCGAGGTGCTACATCCAATTTTTTGCCAGAAAATACGATATTTCACATTCAAAATTGCGAAAAATTGGATGTAGCACCTCGGGTTCGCCTCAAACGGGGGTTTTCATCGCATATTTTGAAAGTTCATACAATTTTACGTTGAAATCATGTGGTCCGAATTTTTTCCAGGTCAATTTCGTACTCAAAATTGAGTCCCGAGGAGATCTCGTGAATGTGTCATCTCAGCAGGCGCCACAAAGGCGTTAATGGGCTGAATTTCCATGTGATTCTGATTCGACATAATTAACCCTTGCAGATCGCGTGTCAGTGCATGAATTTCAACTCTGCGGGTAGTCATTTTATAGGAAATTTTGTCAGCTTTCCATTGAAAGTGGCGCCGAAAGTCTACGTTTCTGCGCATGCGCAGAAAATCGCCTTTTTCTGAAACCGAAAAAATCGAATTTTCAAAAAATGGCTCATAAGTCACTTGGATCGCCCCAAACTTCTCTGAAACCCATTTTTTCCGAAAGAACGCAAAATTTTACGTCAAATATATGGTTTTAAAAAAATAAAAAAAAATGGCTTTTTGAGAAATCAACATTTTAGTGAAAAACACTCTTTTGCCTCCAGGAGGCCCCCAAATCACAGAGAAGGAATTTCCGACAACGTTTTCGATAGGTTTTTTGATGCCCTTTCAGATGCCGCAACCCGCGAATCGATAGCTATTCAAAAACTCGAAATATTCCCATTTTCGTGAATAAAAGAGCATCGATTTTTACACGATAAATTTTCGGTCTGTTGACGGATGTGCGTGCAACGGAGAGGAAAAATTTTTTTTGGGCCCCATAGGTGGTCCGAAGTTCCTATTTTGGGCCGTAGAATCGAATGAAAAAGGTTAAAAAAGAATCTGAGAGATGACCCCTTTCCGTAGGTCGCTTTGGCGTGGAATCCATCATATATAATTGAAATTTATCGATCTAACACTACTTTCTAATCAATATTGTGTCTATCTAAGTGGCAATCATGCAAAAACTCCGATTTTAGGAGGGAGGACCTGAAGATATTTGAAATAATATTGGGGAAGAAAATAATCAGGATGATTTCTCATGAAGAGATTGTCGTTCGATTAACTCGATCATTTATTGATTCTAATCATATTTCAAACCACAGTCTCAACCGTGTACATAGAAAATAATAGAAATTGTCCATATATTGATGATTTCATTATTTTATAAATTTTTATATGCAATATTTGTATATTAACTGCTTCGTCTATCTGTAACGTATAACCAGTGTGATCTGTTTTCTACTAAATTTCCTACTGAACTTGTGTGTAATGGATTTTTATATGTCGGTGTTCGGACCACCGCGAAGACTCGAATACGCGTGTCTTTCGGCTCATCGGACAGATGTGAATTGTAAAAGGATGATTTTCTGGCGCGGACACGACAAAAATTCCTATCTGTGAAACCTACACGATCCAAAAGCACTGGGTGATGCTGGTCGGTCGTGAGTCAATTCATCCTGGGTGGAGAGACGACCGACTCACGCTTGGCAGTGTGCCTGGATTTTATATTTTATGAGCCCACGCGAGTTAATTCAATGCCCAAGTAGTTCGTCCCTGTCTAAGCAGGTTTATTCATACCGGGGCCGCGATTTTCGCCTATCCCATTCCAAATACATCTCGAAGATGCCTTATGGTGGAATTTTTATGTTCTAATACAATATCGCATCCGGGCGATGACTTACTTGAGTCTCGAGGAGACCTGCTCGTTCGTGGGTATCTGGATTTTTGGGAGTGTTGCCACTTTGGCTTTTCAGGAGCAAGAGAACAAGAGAGCGAGCATTGCTCGTGCAGTGATTCATATACCCTCGGACGGCCAGAGCGCCACTTCGAGACACTTTTCGGCGTCTTGGACCCTGCGTCGACGAAGACACGCTTAATTACCATTACCTGCAAATATCTTTCCGAATATCGGGATCGATTGGTTGAATTATAGTATGAGTGAATCGATGAAGAATTGATTGGGAATGGTATAGATCTATATCGGCTTCATATATAAATTATTACGAGCGAGGCGATGGAATTGATCTAACGTGCATATATCTATATGCACGAAGGCAAAACACAAAATTGCAAGCATATATGGGTTAGTATTAGTTTCACGAACACCAACATATATGATTCTACTCACACGACTGGTCTGATGGTCATCTGCACTGAAAATTCCTACTTTTGGGATTTTTAAGATTATCTGAAAATCGCGGACGTTGCATCATCGTATTCACGATCCGAAAACGTGAAGAAACGTAGAGAATCGCCTGAAACTCAATCTCCCGCACGTTTGCAAGGATTCACAGTGCTCTGCTTGGGCGCAAATGACAATTAATTGACGGCACATGAGGTAAGAATGATTGTCAATACTGCAGAAGTCACGATATCTAGCTTTGAATCGAGATTTTCATCGTATTCGTGATCCGAATACGTGAAAAAACGTAGAGAATGGCCTGAAACTCGGTCTCCCGCACGTTTGCAAACATTTACAGTGCTCTGCTTGGGCGCCAATGACAGGTAATTGACAGCACACTAGGTGAGGTTGATTGTCAATACTGCAGAGGTCGCGATACCTAGCTTTGAATCAAGATTTTCATCGTATTTGTGATCCGAATACGTGAAAAAACGTAGAGAATGGCCTGAAACTCGATCTCCCGCACGTTTGCAAGAATTTACAGTGCTCTGTTTCGGCGCAAGTGACAGATAATTGACAGCACATGAGGTGAGAATGATTGTCAATACTGCAGGAGTCGCGATACCTAGCTTCGAATCAAGATTTTCATCGTATTCGTGATCCGAATACGTGGGAAAACGTAGAGAATGGCCTGGAACTCGATGCTCTGCACGTTTGCAAGGATTCACAGTGCTCTGCTCAGGCGTAAATGACAGGTCATTGACAGCACATTAGGTGAGAATGATTGTCAATACTGCAGAAGTCGCGATACCTAGCTTCGAATCAAGATTTCCATCGTATTCGTGATCCGAATACGTGAAAAAACGTAGAGAATGGCCTGAAACTCGATCTCCCGCACGTTTGCAAAGATGAAGGCGATGCGGTCACCGTGCACGCTGGACTTTGTTCACAGAATTCTCAAAATCTTTTCCATTATGAGCTAAACGACTCGTTATCCAGGCTTCATTATCATCTAACTTGGCCTGGATAACTCTTCGTTTGGCCCAAATCAGACTAGGTTTTGAGAGTTTTATGAACGAAAATGTGCCAATTTGTAGATTAGAAAGTACCCGCGGGCAAGATATTCTCGTTTATTAGTGATAGCCTTGTGATTGGTGACAAATAATGAGTTGTTCGCCACAATTCAGACGATAATACGTAATGGACAAATCGTCTCCAACTTCGTTTCGAGAAAATTTTCTGATTTACATCCAAATAAGATATAATTTCCGGGTTGCACGGGGACCGCATCGCCTTAACAGTGCTCTGCTTGGGCGTGAATGACAGGTGATTGACAGCACATTAGGTGAGAATGATTGTTAATACTGCAGAAGTCACGATTTTTAGCTTCGGATCAAGATTTTCATCGTATTCGTGATCCGAATACGTGGAAAAACGTAGAAAATAGCCTGAAACTCGATGCTCCGCACGTTTGCAAGGATTCACAGTGCTTTGCTTGGGCGGGAATGACAGGTCATTGACAGCACATTAGGTGAAAATGATTGTCAATACTGCAGAAGTCGCGATACCTAGCTTTGAACCAAGATTTTCATCGTATTCGTGATCCGAATACGTGAAAAAACGTAGAGAATGGCCCGAGACTCAATCTCCGGCACGTTTGCAAAGATTCACAGTTCTCTGCTCGGGTGTAAATGGCAGGTGATTGACAGCACATTAGGTGAGAATGATTATCAATACTGCAGAAGTCACGATACCTAGCTTTGAATCAAGAATTTCATCGTATTCGTGATCCGAATACGGGAAAAAACGTAGAGAATGGCCTGGAACTCGATCTCCCGCACGTTTGCAAGAACTGACAGTGCTCTGCTTGGGCGCGAATGACAGGTGATTGATAACACAATAGGTGGGGAATGATTGTAAGTACTGCAGAAATCACGAAATCTAGCTTTGAATCGAGATTTTCATCGTATTCGTGATCCGAATACGTGAAAAAACGTAGAGAACGGCCTGAAACTCGATCTCCCGCACGTTTGCAAGAATTTACAGCGCTCTGCTTCGACGCAAGTGACAGATAATTGACAGTACATCAGGTGAGTATGATTGTCAATACTGCAGGAGTCCCGATACCTAGCTTCGAATCAAGATTTTCATCGTATTTGTGATCCGAATACGTGGAAAAACGTAGAGAATGGCCTGGAACTCGATGCTCTGCACGTTTGCAAGGATTCACAGTGCTCTGCTTGGGCGCAAGTGACAGATAATTGACAGCACATGAGGTGAGAATGATTGTCAAAACTGCAGGAGTCGCGATACCTAGCTTCGAATCAAGATTTTCATCGTATTCGTGATCCGAATACGTGGAAAAACGTAGAGAACGGCCTGAAACTCGATCTCCCGCACGTTTGCAAGGATTCACAGTGCTGTGCTTGGGCGCGAATGACAGGTCATTGACAGCACATTAGGTGAAAATGATTGTGAATACTGCAGGAGTCGCGATACCTAGCTTTAAATCAAGATTTTCATCGTATTCGTGATCCGAATACGGGAAAAAACGTGGAGAATGGCCTGGAACTCGATCTCCCGCACGTTACAAGAATCGACAGTGCTCTGCTTGGGCGCAAATGACAGGTGATTGACAACACAATAGGTGGGGGATGATTGTCAATACTGCAGAAGTCACGATATCTAGCTTTGAATCGAGATTTTCATCGTATTCGTGATCCGAATACGTGAATAAACGTAGAGAACAGCCTGAAACTCGATCTCCCGCACGTTTGCAAGAATTTACAGTGCTCTGCTTCGGCGCAAGTGACAGATAATTGACAGCACATGAGGTGAGGATGATTGTCAATACTGCAGGAGTCGCGATACCTAACTTCGAATCAAGATTTTCATCGTATTCGTGATCCGAATACGTGAAAAAACGTAGAGAATGGCCCGAGACTCGATCTCCCGCACGTTTGCAAACATTCACAGTGCTCTGCTCGGGCGTAAATGGCATGTCATTGACAGCACATTAGGTGAGAATGATTGTCAATACTGCAGAAGTCACGATATCTAGCTTTGAATCGAGATTTTCATCGTATTCGTGATCCGAATACGTGAAAAAACGTAGAGAACGGCCTGAAACTCGATCTCCCGCACGTTTGCAAGGATTCACAGTGCTCTGCTTCGGCGCAAGTGACAGATAATTGACAGCACATGAGGTAAGAATGATTGTCAATACTGCAGGAGTCGCGATACCTAGCTTTGAATCGCGATTTTCATCGTATTCGTGATCCGAATACGTGGAAAAACGTAGAAAACGGCCTGAAACTCGATCTCCCGCACGTTTGCAAGAATTTACAGTGCTCTGCTTCGGCGCAAGTGACAGATAATTGACAGCACATTAGGTGAGAATGATTGTCAATACTGCAGGAGTCGCGATACCTAGCTTCGAATCAAGATTTTCATCGTATTCGTGATCCGAATACGTGGAAAAACGTAGAGAATGGCCTGGAACTCGATGCTCTGCACGTTTGCAAGGATTCACAGTGCTCTGCTTGAGCGCAAGTGACAGATAATTGACAGCACATGAGGTGAGAATGATTGTCAATACTGCAGGACTCGCGATACCTAGCTTTTAATCGAAATTTCCATCGTATTCGTGATCCGAATACGTGAAAAAACGTAGAGAATGGCTTGAAACTGGATCTCCCGCACGTTCGCAAGAATCTACAGTGCTCTGCTCGGGCTCTTATGGTGTCAACCTCATATCTCATCATGGAAGAAGTACTCTAGTTATTGCAGAGGAGCGTAGAAATGATATTCATGACCTAGAATCGTGTCATATCTCCTCCACTCATCTTATTCTCGTGTATTGTTTAGACCACTGACCAAGAAATGTTTACGGCAACGGGGTTTCCGAAAACGACTCGAAAAGTTCCCTTATCTTTCGAATATGCTTTTTAGTTATTATTAGTATAATTTCGCATGAAATCGGTCAGGTATGGCACACCAGTGAATCAATTCGAATACTCGTCATTTTGCATCATTCCACATCTGCGCTCACCGGGATCCTGAGGCACCGGAAAAGCCCGAATCAAATTCCGCGCAGACACAGCTGTTACTGCATCAAAAAACGGAGAGAATTTCTTCTTGCCTCATGTCAATCGGTTGAAAATCCGAGTGGAAGCGATTATTCCGGTGATTTCCGCTTTCGGCCCCACTGTGCGGGTTTACTTGGAACACTTTTCGAAAGTTTTGCTCGTAATTTCCTTGTAACTTGTACGTCTCACATCAGAAGGGCATAGTATTTGGGTTCAATTGAAAGCTTATCGTCTTAGCTTTCAATTGCGCCGCAGTAGAGTCCGATCAAATGTACTAGACAGAAGTTATGGGCATCCCAAAAGTGTTCAAAGTTACCCCACCATCTTGGGGTAATTTTGAACACTTAAGTAACCAAACGTGGAAACCCTCAATAGCGAATAGTTGTAATGCTCTCTATCTATCCTCATAATATACACTCGATCTGCTATGTTTGCACTATGGTTCAGGAACCCATCAGTTATCAAAAATCCGAGAGAAAATATTCCAAATCATTTTGAGTTGTCTGGAGTTTGAACGAAGGCTTAAGTAATGGATGAGTGACATCCAGAAATCATCTGCATCGTGATATCCTCACTTGAGTCGAAAAATCCATTTTCAGAAAGTTTTTTTCGAATCTCGAAACGTCAAATTCTCGAATGCATTCGAAAAAGTCGAGTGGAGCGTTCTGAAAATCAAGTGATCTCCATGAGGGATCCGGAGAACAGATTGATCGAAAAATAACCATTCATTTGATACGAAGAATAACAGTCCATTCTCATCAGGAGGTACCATAGAACAATGATTGCAAAAGAGGATACATTTCACCAACAGTTTTCGCAAAAAGTGAACTAGAACAAGTAAAGAGTCGGAAAATAAGAAGAAGATTGGAAGTATGAGTAGAATTAATTGAAAGTGAACGACTTCAAGATCATTTTCGTTTACTGTCCAATCCATCTGTAATATACTGTCAGCCTGATTCTTCTAGTCTAACTTTGTGATCGTGGAAGGGATATCTGTTTCATAATACCACATGTTCTCCAGATAAAAATAGAATTCGTGTGAAAATTCTACGATCATAAAATCGTATTCACTATATGGAAATGGAAGCGATCACCTTTCAATGTTTCGATACTGACCGCGTGCACGCATGTACATATACGACAATGAAATCAGATTCTAAATTGAACAGAATTCTCTAAAGAACAGTGAACTTGAGTTGATTCGACATGAATGTGAGAGCCATAACCATGCTCTTCAAAGTTTGTTCGTCGTATAAAAACATCAAAAACCTGGAATGAATTCTGACAAAGTCTCCGGGAACCTAGATCACATTTTCACACGTTTTCACACGAATGAATTCGTGAGACATACAGATAATATAAATGAGGTGAGGGCAGAGGCCGCAAAATCATTCCAAGACGGTCAGTTAACCTCGAATATGACGGTCACAGCAGGACAGTGAGCATTTTGCGATTTTCAAAGTCATGGTGCTGGTCTCAGAATAATTCTTCGAGCATGGGACCATTTGGGATTGATCCGGGATGATTCAAGAAACAAAGGGGGGGTCAGATCGAGGCCGCGGGATTATTCTAAGACGGTCAGTCTACCTTGAAAGTGACGATCTCGTCAGTACAGTGAGCATGTTGTCATTTTCAAAGTCATGGTGCCGGTCTCAGAATAATTCTGTGAGCATGGGACCAATCGAGATTTATCCGAGATGATCCAATAAACAAACGGGGGGGTAGAACGAGGCCGCAGAATTATTCTAAGACGGTCAGTCAACCTCGGAAGTGACGGTCACGGCAGTGCAGTGAGCTTCTTGCTGTGCTCAAAGTCATGGTGCCGGTCTCAGGATAATTCTGTGAGCATGGGACCAATTGAGATTCATTCGAGATGATTCAACGAACCAACGAGTGGTGCGTCACGTCTGCAGCCGGCAGACTACCGTCGTCATGAGTAGGGAGAGCACGCGTCGGAGCTCGCTCCAGTTTTCGTGCT
The DNA here is from genome assembly GCA_029851415.1 of Eretmocerus hayati. Classification (NCBI taxonomy): domain Eukaryota; kingdom Metazoa; phylum Arthropoda; class Insecta; order Hymenoptera; family Aphelinidae; genus Eretmocerus; species Eretmocerus hayati. Next base: position 71,357,926 of record CM056743.1, on the reverse strand, counting down.
CCGTTCTTCTCTTCCACGCGTAGCTTCGTCACCGTTTCACTAGTCTCGGTGCGCGCGTGATAACTTGGTGCCGTGGTCTTGCAACAGATCCTGCAGACCTGTAGTACATTCGACGAGCCCGGACTTCAAGGGTCTCCTGACCGTGCCCGGTCAAGCTACCAGTAGCCGTCGGTAAAGCGTGGCCCATATATCAGTGATTCCGTCGAAAGTGGGATTTCCCGTGTTCCATGTTCCTCTAAGTTTCTATGGGTCGGAATGTGCACTGTAGCAATTTTCTGGGGTGTATTGTATTAGTGCGCAACTATGTTAGTAGTTTTGGAGACGATCCTAATGTTCCTGTGTTTTGTAGTGCCTGATAGAGTCCAAATGTCCATTCCGTCCCCTGTAGACAACCCAACTTGGACTTTTGAATTCATCACGACGCATATGCGGAGTCAAAATCCCCCATATGTAGCTATGCACTTCAATTTGTAATACTTCGAATAACATAATCCACCACTTTGCGAATCCAAATTGAGCCCTCAGCTCGCGCACGGACATCCGACATTTTGAAGACGGGTTCGCACCAAAACTGCTTGCACAGCACTTGTGAGGTCGGCAAAGTCCCCGATCGTTCATTGAGCCTTTCTAACCGATGAGGTTGATTTCTAGAAACCCAAATACACCTAATTCTTGCGTGACATGAATCGAAAACTCGAATCCGCGGCCGAGTGTACCCCATTAACGTGTTTTCCAAATGAAGTACAAAATTTTCTGTCCTTTCCGTCCCCATGTTGTGCTCTGCCCCAACGCGCTATATCGCTCTGTGAAACACATTTTCTTGAAGTATTTGTTTGCATCAGAGCAAATCTACGCGGAAAAGAGTCTACGATTGGTTGTCGAGCCGTGGAAATATAATTAAGGTGAAATGTCCATTCCGTCCCTGTCCATCCCGTCCCCCTCTGCAACCCCTTAAACTCGACATATCTTTGTCCGCCTTCAATTTTGAGCCACGTAGCTCTAGGTACTTTCTTTTTGTGCCAAAACAAGTGGGAACCAACTGCAACGACCCACTAAAACTCGGCTGGGGCTGGAATAATTTTTTGGCCCAAAACACGCTCGGTGACGATTTTGGCCCCAAAAAATCCCACTTTCGGCGGAATCACTCATATACTTCTGTCCTCGTGGACATCTCCTTCGTCGCCAAGTCCACCATTCTGTAAATGCCAGATCGATCTTCTCTCTCTCTCTCTCTCTCTCTCTCTCTCTCTCTCTCTCTCTCTCTCTCTCTCTCTCTCTCTCTCTCTCTCTCTCTCCAAGCTGTTTTCTCTTGGACCCTCTCTCGACATATCATACTCCTCGCACAGAAGCCCTTAATCAATCTTTTACTATCGTTTCTTCTGAATCAACTTCCACCTCTTGATTTTGACATGAGCCTAGATGCCTTGAAGAGATGTTTGCTGAGTTATCTCTTGACCCGAGACCGTAACGACTGGTTCGGACGCGCCAACCGCGAGGGCCTTGTTGCCGTACCTCAATCTCTCATACATGTCCTTCAACATCCTTCATGAGACTTACCGGAGTTTTATCGACATGAAAATCGTAGGAGAGCTCTCAACGTTAAAGTATTATTGCCTAATCTTTGTTCAAGTGTGGAGGGAGAAAAATGTATATTATCCTGAATTTGTTGAGGCACCTTTCATACACTCCCACAGTTTGTTATTGCTCAGTTTCAACTTCATTTCTCGTTTTCTAAGTTATTATTATTTTTGCATTATGCTATGTATTTCAATTTGGGGCAAATGGGGTCCAACCCCCGTCCACAAAGAATGAATCAATCAATCAATCTCTCTTTTTTTTTGAAGTGGAATATAAGGAAAAATCTGATGACAGGACATCCCTATCGGATGTCCCACCAGCAGACCATGAGCGCTTCCATTTTGCCCACTCGGTGAACCGGATGAGCATGAATCCAGCGCCCGTGTGCCTTAGGAGCTGAAACCTTCTGCTCTCAGCCCTACAGTGTTGGCAAGCCTTCACTGCAGAACTGGGGGCAGCTAACCACTATCTAACCAATCCAACCCGAAACCGCGTCAGCATTACTTCAGGGTGGGAGGCGTATCGCGCTCAGGATCGAGCGACTCTCTTTTCTCACGACTCGCAGGTGTTGTTGCTCCTTCTTCGATCTTTTCCTACTATTCTTTCTTCGATCTTCTCTCTTCTTTCTTCTCTCTTCTTTCTCCTTTCTTCTTCCTCCTTTCTTCCCTCTTCAGTTCATCATATTCCTCCTGGAATGATTTGGACCTCTTCTGTTTGAATCGGCAGACTCACTGTGATTCGCCTGCTTCGAGGCGCCTCACTTCCCTTTCTTCCTCCTCCTTATATGTCATCACCAGCTTCATGTATCCGGTGACTGTATCCCATGTCTCCTGGTTGCGGAGCAAGTACGGGACGAGGTTTTCAGGTGTTAGTTGAGCACCCAGCCATTCATCCAACTTGGCGCGCTCCCTTCGAGTCTCGTTGCACGTGAACATGGCATGTTCAGCGTCATCCCAGTTGTCGCCGCATGACTGACATGCTGGGGATATCCTCTTCTTGAACCGGGTCAGGTAGGCACCGAAGCAACCGTGATCACTCAGTGCCTGCGTTGTCCAGTAGTCCATCTCTCCGTGGGTGCGTTCCGCCCACTTGGCTACGTCACGGATCAGCCGGTGCGTCCATCTGCCATTTGCAAATGGCGACTCCCACTCAGTTCGCCACTGCTCAAGAGTGGTTTCCGTCTCGTTGTCGCGGATGATCTCCTCCATTGTCGGAGTCAGCACTCGTTCGGCTCCGATCACTTTCTGGCGGTCCCAGATTCTCACTCGCTCCGCGCCGAGCAAGTGGATGGGCGGAGTACTCGCCAATACGTAAGCCGCATCTCCTGACACGGTGCGGTAGGCACGGATACTCCTCAGGGTCGCTCTCCGGTATACAGGCCCCATTCTCTTCTCGATGATGGTCTTCTCTACTCTCTTCCGCCACACGGGTGCACCGTACAGCATGATGGAGGTGGTGACGGTGTTAAGAAGCGCGCGCCTCTTTTCCTTGGGTCCTCCGATATTCGGCATAAGCCGCTGGAGCGCCGCACCGACCCTGCTCGCCTTCTGGGCGGCTTCCTGGATGTGCTTCTTGAACGACCACTTGTCGTCGAGCCATACACCGAGGTATTTCAGCTCTGTCTTCCGTGGGATCTCTTGCCCGTGGATCTAAAACCAGGGTAAGTCAAACTCCCTACGCCTTGTGACCACGATTGCTTCGCACTTCTTGACAGCTCTCTCTCTCTCTTTTTTTTTTTTTTTTTTTTTTTTAAGGTGGTTAGAGGGCAAAATCTGCCTCAGGATCCCTCGGATCCGTCCCCAGACACCGGACTGGTTCAGCTTACGCGGACTACGCATATCCCACGCAGGCCATACCAGGCGGGACACGGGTTTGGTTGGGGCCCACCGAGAGGTGGGCTCGGCCGTGTAATATCCCTCTCCCCTCGATGTCCGATACCTAGGGCATCGGGCAATCAAAAAGGAGATCCACCTGCATCTACCATCTCATCCCGGAACCGCGTGAGCATTACTTTAGGATGAGCGGCATGTCTCGCGCTCGATTGCGAGCGTTCCTCTTCTCCATCTTCTCTCTTCGGCCACTTGTCGGCATCTTCTATCTTCATTCTTCATTGCTCCCTCTCTTTCTTCTTTCTTCTCTCTTCTTTCTTCTTTCTTCCCTCTTCAGTGCATCAGATTCCTCCTGGAATCATTTGGGCCTCTTCTGTTTTCTCTCTCTCTCTCTCTCTCTCTCTCTCTCTCTCTCTCTCTCTCTCTCTCTCTCTCCGGCGATAAGTGTTTCCACACGCATCTAACATCGCTCCGTGTTCGAACATCATTTCAACCACCAAAACGTCGTCCCGAGTGGCACTTTTTTGCAGATTGGACTTCCTTCTGCAGGCTCATACCACTGGAGCATCACTGCATGGCTCCTGCTAGAGCCTGGGAGGAATAATTCCAATTCTGCACCTCCAACAACAACATCGAGTTGGCAGTGCTTGGGGCCGAATGTGAGCCTCCTGCGCATGCTCGGAGGTCGTCTGCTACGCTGGCCTGCCTCGCTATCTTGCTGTCTGCTGCACGATGAGCGATAACATCTGCTGTGTCTGCAACAACACCTTACGCGCATGCAGCAGAGTATGCGACATCTGCAAAAAATCAGCACATGTCGAGTGCTCGAGAACATCCAGAGGAGCAGTGACATGCGAAAGATGTCTGCAGGTGAGCGAGATTCCAGCCGCAAAATTAACATCAAGTGCGTCGAAGCAGACGACTTCGACTTCTTGCCTCAGCACGCAAACAGCCAGAGAGAGAGAGAGAGAGAGAGAGAGAGAGAGAGAGAGAGAGAGAGAAGGAGAAAACAAGCTCACAAATACGTGTGAGTAATCAGCCGATCTCACACATGCAGCTCAGCTCGCGTGTCGCGTCAGGAAAGTCTCCCCTCGCCCCGCAACATACCACGACGGGCAGCAGCGCTGAGTTCTCACCACCAGTGCCTCTTAAGCCATCGAGAGTCGACAGCTCGCGCTAGCGGGGGGTATACCGCCAACTACTGCTTCGCTCCGTTGAGTGGCGCAACCATCCACGAGTCCAGCAGAATAGAGCCCGCGAATATTCAAAAGCAGCAAGCAGATGCGCGGCTCACTACTGCCTCTCCGTCGTTGCTCAGTACACCACATGTGGATCACCCCGTCGGATCGGTGGAAAGCAATAGCCTGAACATCTCGGATCAACCTGCAGCAACAACTACGTCGACGTCGTCAAATTCTCCGGCACGAAAGAGGGTATATTTACGGGAGAGTACTCTGGACCTATTCTACAACCAAAATGCCTTGCTCCAGAATCATCTTGACGAAATAAAATCCCTCGTGATCCGACAAAACGTTGCCACTACCTCTCCATCTTGCACACCAGCAATAAGTAAGGTGGATGATCACCTACTGGCACGTGTATCTTCTCTCGGGGGACTTATAGAGGAGCAAAACTCCCAGCTGGAGAAGATTCGCTTGGATCGACAGCTTCTTCTGGAGCAAAATTCTATCATGGCAGGCCAAATTTCTACTTTAACGGAGCTATTGTCAGGCTTTCAGAGTACTCTGCAAAATAGTAAATTTTGAAATGATGAGAATAGTAATGCTGAATCGACACATCAATCCTCGCTTCCTAACACTGCCCCTAGGATGGACGAGTCCCCCCACCCACACGTTGGGAAGCAAGGGCAGGGACTAGGCAATGACGGACTTGAGAGCTGTAAATTGATGATCAATGGTGTATTGAAAGAAGATTCTAAGGCCTCACCAGCACAGATATCTGATATTTCTTATGCAGTGCTCAAGTCTATTCTCTCCTCACAGGAGAGCGCAGACATTGCTGATGTCCGTGCCCTGCAACCGGGGCGGGCGTCTGGGGAGAGGACTCCAACACGTAATTGTGACTCGGTTCTATCTTCCCGAGCCTCAGCTGCTATCACGCGGAATTTACCATCATGTGTAGTCCAACTCTTCAATAGTCGACGAGTCGGGAAAGTGATTTGGGCTAAACGTTCAATCACCAATAATTATTTCACGGTCAACAATATCCAGCCTCCTTTACTCGACCCAGATACAAATGCTCATGTGCCAGACCGTAAAATCTTTATGAATGAGATGCTCCACCGTGGAAAATACGAAGAATTTATACGTTTGAGGTCGATTGCACGCAGTTTGGGTCTTGAATACGTCTGGCACAGTGATGGACGTTTCTGAGTTAGATGGAAAAATGGTGAGCGAGCGCATACGTTCGAATCCCTTGCTGATCTGCAGGTCATTCAAACGACCTGTCGAAGTGGTCCGCAACGCACCTGTGCATCCTCTAATAATACCCAGAGCTGCACTATAGTTCCGGAGCAGAATAAAGTTTCGGCAGCAGAACCAGCGAGGACTCCCTGACTGAATATGGCTGCTGAAGAGCGACGAGGAAGGGGTGATTTTTTAAAAGTGGGATTCATCAACCTTAACTCCCTGACAGATAAGATTGAGCATCTACGCTTGCTCGTCGCTAACGATCCCTCCCATTATCTATTTGGGGTGGCCGAGTCGAAGCTAGATGAGTATGTGGATGACAGTCTCGTTCAGATTCCTGGTTTTTCGTTGTTGCGACAAGATCGCAACAGAGAGGGTGCAGGAGTTGCCTTACATGTGCGCAATGACTTCAAAGTTGAGAAGTTGGTTTCGTCGAATACTTTTGGGCCGGGGAAACCTGGCTTGCCTGAATTTCTTTTCTGTAGCGTACAGCAGGGCAGCTCACCCCCAATATTAGTCGCGATAATAGATAGACCCCCAAAAATCGCCATGCAGAAGGATGATGGGCTGTTTGTCTCGTTACGCCGGCTGTGTGGAGATCACAGTCACAAAATCATTATGGTGATCTGAACGCTGACTTGTTGGATACTGCTCATCCCGACACCAAGACACTGACTGCACTGACAGAAAAACTAGCCTTGCAGATAGTGCAGCATGGCCCGACTCATCAACACAACCCCAATGTATCTCATACATGGATTGATCACTTCTAAGTAGATGACAACGACAGCATTACTGACTTTCACAACAGACACCTGCCCAGTTTCGGTAGGCACGCGGTCATTGACGTCACCATCAACGTCTTCACCCCTACTCCGCCAAAAAATTCCTCCAAGTTTAGGGATTTCCGTCACATCACTCCGGAAATATTGAATGACCGTCTGCTTCGCTGTGACCGGACAGCTCTTGAAAATGCCGAAACCAGTTTGGAAGACGCAATTCACTGCTTGAATGGGAATTTAAAGATCGTTTTAGATGAACTAGCACCGGAAAAAAACTATAATTTCGCGTAAAAACGATGCTCCTAGGATTGGTCCTGAGTTGAGGGTGCTCATGAATGAGCAAGACGCGATGCGCAGGCGCTGGGAGCGCATGCAACGCAACCAGTGCAAGTGTCCTGAGCTTCAAAATGAGTACTTTTGGCTTAGCGAAGAGGTCGATCTGCGCATTGAACAAGAGCGTAATTCCCGTCTTCAAATCCATCTTTCAGACGCTCTTGATCAAAACAAGAACATCTGGAAGGAGATGCGCAATCTCGGCCTCTTGCCAAAGAGCAAAGAGGAAGAACTTCACGGTTTCACACCGGATGAGTTGAACGCTCACTTCGCGGGGGTTCCCGTTTCGCCTTACAAAAATGTCAATGAAGCAATGGACGATATTAACTCTGCACCGGAGGAGGGGTTCGAATTCAAGCCCACAAATTTCGATGATGTAGTCCTTGCTATTAAGCATTCCTCCACGCAGGCCCGCGGGGTGGATGGGATCCCCCAGAGCGTGATCGCGAAGGCTCTTCCGGCAATTGGTGATCTCATTGTACATATTCCCAATTCCTCTTTCGCTCATAGCATTTTTCCCGAGGCTTGGAAGCAAGCGCAGCTGATTGCATTGAAGAAGACTGCAGCTCCATCAACGGTCTCGGACTTCCGTCCCATAGAGCTGCTGTGCTTCCTTCCCAAGGTTCTGGGAAAAATTGCACATGACCAAATCACGGAGTATGTGAAAGTAGAGGAACTTCTTGATCGCTTCCAGACTGGTTTCGGGCAATACCATAGCACCCAGACAGCTTGACTGAAGTTGACGGATGACTTCAGAGTAGGCATTGATAGGAAGAAGATCATCTACTCTTACTATTCGGCTTTAGCAAAGCTTTTGACACAATAACACCATCAGAGCTGTTGAGGAAGCTCTGAAACCTTGGATTCTCAAGATCGGCACTCCTGTGGATAAAATCATACTTACAAGGCCGCACCCAAATAGTCACTTCAAAATCCGGTAGTTCTGATTGGCTCGAAACCAATCTGGGTGTTTCACAGGGATCCGTTCTCGGGCCTTTACTCTTCAGCTTATATGTTAATGACTCACCTGGTTTGCTGGACGGGAAGTCGGTATATCATCTATTCTATGCGGATGACCTTCAAATTTATCTCCAAGTCGAGAAAACTAAGATCAAGGAAGGCATCACTCGGCTGGGAGAAGTAGGACGACTAATTGCTGAATGGACCAGATGTCCTGGCCTGCCTCTCAACGCTGGTAAGACCAAGGCAATCTTCTTCAGCTCTGAGAGGAACATCAATGATCTGAACAGAATGGATTTGACAGGGGTTGGGATACAGGAAGGAGAGTTCATTCCGTTCAGCGATACGGTCGTGAGTCTTGGTGTTACACTTGATAGTGAACTGACGTGGAAGCCGCACATTGACCAAGTAACTAAGAAAGTGAACAGAGCCCTATACGGATTGCGGTTTTTTAGGGCGTGTATCACCAGACCTCTCCGAATTCGCCTAATCGAGTCATTAGTTCAACCGCATTTAGATTATTGCACAGTCGTGTACCACGACGCCACGGACGAACAGCGGCAACGGATACAGCGACTGAGCAATTCATGTGTGAGGTACATTTTTGATCTTAGGAGAGACGAGCACAATACCCCGTTTAGGGAACGTTTGGGTTGGTTACGTACTGATTCGCGGAGAATGTACTTCGCAGCACTTTTAATGCATGAGATCTTGCATCTTGGAGAATTTGGCTACCTAGCTGCGATGTTTACCAGGTACCATTCTGAACGCCCCGCACGTGGTGATGCAGAAGAGCGGGTACTCAAGGTTACCAGTATGAGACTTGAGTACGGAAGAAGATCATTCCAGGTTCAATGTGCTCATCTGTGGAACTTTCTCCCTCCGGGCTTTCGGCAGCTGGGGAAAATATCAGTATTCAAAGAGGCCTTAAAAGATTTTCTTCTGACCCAGTCTCCCCAGAGGATTGATGTGGAGAGGAGGCATTATTCTAATCCCTAAACTGTGATAGGTATGGGCACTTTTCAATCAGCGTTTCCTATTTTAAAAGAGTTATATACGTGGCTACTTCGTCACTGGATTGTGATTCCTGTGATAATTCTGCGGGCCCAAGCCTTTTCTATGCCTTTCTACATGAAAATGTTCTCTCCTTCTCGATCGTTATCGTAAAGACTGATATTTGTATATGAAAATGTATCTTATCATTCTCTCACTTGACTTTTATGCATCCTTCGATGCCTCAAAATGACTAGTCACTTTCTGTGATGATTCTAATATTCCTTGACCAAAAAGAGAAATATCTATACATCTTTATATATTTATTATGTAGGTGTAATATATGTGAATTATGCTACTGTATTCTTTAATTTTGCCCTCGGGCGAATAAAGGTTAATCAATCAATCAATCTCTCTCTCTCTCTCTCCCTCCCTGTGGCCTACAGTGAATATGATTTCTTCCTCGTGCCCTCCTTGTTACGTGTTCGAGTTCAAATGTGTCTCAAGGTTATTCTACCATTTGTAAATATTTTTGTGAATATTCATTCTCTTTTCATCACTTCATTAAAGCCTCGGTACTCAAATTAACCTCATGCTTTGGTCATTCCACCTTCCCCTAAGACATGAGTACAGAATAAGAACCCACGAAATAATGAACCAGGCTATGCCTGGATATGACAGAATAAATTCCCTCATATAGCGCCCGACTCGGTTCTGTTTCCTTATGAAATTAGAGTGAGATGCACGCAAATTTGAGCACGTAATAGTGTTCGTTGATATGCGTGTATGAGCGTGGGCGTGAGAGTGCCGATTACGGAAAATCTCAGCGCGGGTTGGACTTTTATTATCCAACGTTCGTAAACGTTTGGTCAAATGGCCATTTTGCTTGAAATTTTCGGAGCAATGGCACGCTCATCGGGTTTCGCGACTTTCCGGTACCTCGGCAGGAGAGGCATGCAAACGGCTCGTGCCTTATTGCCATATATGGGCATAATAAACATCGCGTGATCACCGTCCGTCGCTCGCTCCCAAATCGAGTCAAAATTTTCTCTGCTCGCCCGTGCGTGTGTGCGAAAGAGATAGCTGTATGAATATTCTTGACCGTAATATTTCGTGCGTGCGATATAGTTTTTTCGAATATTTTCCGATCCGACACTCGGTATGCAACAAGTGTATGTTTGTGAAACGCGCGCTTTGAAAAGCGTGCAGCAAAGCTAGCGGGAAACCAGCGATATATACAGATATACCGGAATAGTGCAATGCGTATTCAAACGTTGCGGCGTTCTACTGTGCCCCACAAATTTTTAGAAGTTCGTGCGTTCAACTAAGAAATTCTGAAAGCAATCGCTGATTAATGTGCACCTAAAATTTATTATTAATTGATAACTTTGACAATTTTTGTTGCAATTTGAGTCAGTTCTGATGGTTTTTGACCACTGCTCTTCAATCCACTTAGAGAAATTCTGAGAACTTTCCGTTGAGTTTAAATAAAATATTCATGACTCTAGCACCCTTGTGCAATGGAAATACGATTGTTGTCAACAATTGTATGAACGAATTCCAGTTGTATGATAAATATTAGGTCGATTTCAGTGGATCGAATTCAGAACGACTATATTTCGGGGCCATCGACCAATCTCGTTTCTCATCTCACTAATATATATAGACATAATTTGATGTTTCTTGGGATATAAATACATGTGATAATACGCTCAAGCAACCGATATGGATACAGTGGTGTCTGTGAGAATTCGTAATTGAATCACGGTCGATGCGTGCACAATGATTGTTGCGTTGGATTGTTTACTTCACAATTTTCCAAGCTGAAATTGAGTCTTTTGAATGGTTTCCTACCGTTCCCTCTGCATCGTCACATGTGGAATTCCAAAAAATTTTACAATTGACAATAAATTGGCTATGATTCAAGCACTCTCGTGCATTGCAATATAAAGTTGTTATTAACAATATTGATCAACAAATTCACGATCTCTTTCGAAAATAGGTCAAATTGATCTGACCAATTCTAAAATGAATGAGTTATGGTGCCATCGACCGAATCTGTTTTTGATCTGTATAAGTAGATATATCTTGACTTTTCTGAGAATATATATAGATATACTGAGATTCCCAATATATATGTATAGATATAGTGATGTACGTATGATCGAGCGTTGCGCTATCGAATCGGCGTGCAAGATAGGACGAAGTCCGAATAAAGTGTGGATCTGAGTGCGTGCGCTGATGCTGAAAATTGTTATTGTCAATTATCTCAACAATTTACGACCCAAGTCGAATCTTCTCCGCAAATAACACCCGATGTTAGAGTATATGAATATGAATAACGTATATGATGAATAACGAATTTGGGATCAAACAAATTCCGAGAAATCATTTTTTGACGTTTTAAAAGTATTTCGATGTAATTTATCAATCTTGGTATATTTCGACTTTACTGTCAAAAACTCTCGAGAAATTTTGACATACCTTGAATACAATATGCGAACACTGTACGTGCATCCATACGCACAATGAGCCAGACGGAACCTTGTGAAGTGTATAAATATCCAAGAATGTAGCACAACTCCTGTAGCACTGATTGTAAATTCCATGTGATCAAATAATTCGAAAAATTTGCCCGAAGGCAGAGAACTCTTAGACATAGTCCTCGTTTCCTTTCTATGAATTGATATCATGAATTCTATTCATGTACGCAAAAATTATTGCAATTTGAGTTACTTGGTCGTATATTGGCCGTCAATCCTTGAGTTTTGAATGAAATTTTTCAAAATTTTGCGTTGAATACAGGAAACTTTTGAGGGCCCGAGCACTTCGGTGCCTGGGAGAATAAGATTGTATATGACATTTTTGTCGACTTTTCTTTGACTCTTGTTGAAATATTGGTCATTTTATCCGATCATTTCTGAAACCTATCAATCATTGAACCATTGACCACTCATGATTTGTCATGAATGAATGCGGTCGTATTTAAGGAATGCTGAATGTATATAGCTAATAGTGACCATCATAACATCCAGAATTGTCCCATTGAGTGCATTCGTTCGAATAAGAGATTTCGGTATTATAGCTTTCAAAATTTGCCTACTGAATTTTGCTTTGGTGAGGAACCTACACTTTTCCTGGATAGAATTCCATATCTATACTTGTTTGCCTAGAGCTTGTGACCAATAATAACGGCAAAATCAATTTTTCTGAATTTCAATCAATTTTTTGCAACTGTGTGCGCAAAGTTGTGAAAAAATGAGACTCCTCTTCATTATTTACAGTGCGAGAAGTAATGCGTGAATGACTTCTCGCACAGTTTCACATTCACGCATTGGTGAAGTGTGCGTGAATGTAACTTCTCGCTCTAATGCATTTTCATTCACGCACAGTTCCAAAATATGATGTCACGTCATATTTTGGAACTGTGAATTCACCCTCTGAATTTAAGTTTTCAAGATGATCTTGCTCGGACAATGGTGCATTTGATTACAACTTCGCGCACAGTTGCAGAAAATAGTATACGCAACACGTGCGAGAAGTTACCGCACACGTTGCCAACTCGCGCGTGAATATTAACTTCTCGCACTCGTTTGGCAACTTGTGCGGAAATTGACCTTCTCGCACTTGTTGCGTGATATACTATTCTATTTTTTCCGTTTAGTCACCTATATGACGAAATATAACTGCGAGTTTCTGCAAATGCCACTCGAATGTTTAAGACATAGAATAATGTGCCCGTAGATTGAGTTGCATGATTTTTTTATGAAGCTGCACGAGGATCAATCGACGGAAACTTCAGCATTAATGAAGATACTTGTGGCACAAGGCACCAGAGGCTTATGTTCGTCTTCATTACAAGCGAACGCCAATTCAATTATGCCGATGTCGAACTCAAGTTTGAACTGGTCGTCAAAAGTGACCGTAATAAGGACAAGAATTAGGTCCCAGTTGAGAAGTAAAACTTGCTAGAAGTGCTCTCGGACAGAGTGTCGAGAAATTACTGTCCTAAATTCTCAGAGAGTCGAAAATTGAGTAAGATCTTTCGAATTCTCCGTGGAAAATATAACCCTTGGCAACAGAGCGGTCAATGACCAACAGACGGAACCATGTTCCAAGAAACCTGCCACGTCGTTCTCTCATTATGACAATGCAAATCCAATCAGTGATCAATCTCATTGGTGGCTTGACACTGAATTAGAAAATATTCGCTTATGGGTTTTGAATGATATTGATATTCCTAGAACATTTGTTGGACCAATATATCCACAATTGATTGCTGCAACCATACTTCACGTTATCTTGTGATGCAATTCTTGTTCCTGTAAAAAGTACAACGACGGTGAAGGGCGAAGAGGGCCCGTCAGACCCTTTCACTGTTCAATCCTTGACGCAAGAAGATTTGATTAGTGCACAACCCGCATCTGTCGGCGTTGAAGATTTTACCGATGAGCAGTGGGAGTTGTTGAATATTACATCAGCCCACAATATAGGTTATATGGTCCAATTATCAATTGCACAGACCGGACTGAATACCAGATCATTGTCGAGTCTACTCGACCGATCGATGAGGAATATCCCCCGTATCCAAGCGGATCGAGGACAAAAAAAATGGAATCCGGACAGTGCTCAGAATTTACATATCTTTCACCGCAATTCCATGCAATCTTAAACGATTCTGAAGTACTTGAAAATTACTCTGGAAGCGCATAGTGAGTAGCGCATTCAATGAAATTTCGATTTGTTTCGAGAAATCATGCCAAATCATGATTTTTTGTCGAATTCTGATTTTTACAGGCAGAATTATTACTGTATCGATGGATGTTCAAACTGCTCAATCTTGTACTCATTCTTCATTGCCAGGCATGACTTTTGTTCAATTGGCCTATTTGGGCATGAAATATTGTACGAGCAATCATGGCTCTGTCAAAATAGTAATCACTTTGATTTGGCTCTCTCTCAATTGGAACAATGAATCAATAATTGCCATCACGTGAGGGCAGAGATTTGTCTTGACATCCCAAGGGAAGGTACGTCTTCTGAGTCCTTCACGAATCCTCTGGATGTCATCGATTTCCATGGCTCTTTTCGTGTGATATGTTTTTTCCAACATCCGTTTACCTCGATCATTTTTACGACCGTTCGTTCTCCATCGGACAATCGCAGTCAGAATCTTAGATTCCGACAAACTAGCGCGTATTGTAGTGCAAACCTGTCAGCCCAATTGGATTGTAGAATTCTCTGAATCTGGAATTGCATCAAGACGAGGAATGGGCCTGATCAACCTTGTTCTTGTCAATTGCGCCCCCCCCCCCCCAGGTTCAATATAATGTGGGATTTTGTGGGCAATATCGCATTACTGACTTGCACTGTCCAAATTTTAAAGGTAATTGAAACCGTAATGAGACATTTGATGGTCGTAGAATCGATTGCGAACCCTAGTCTGAGTATGAAGTCGAGTCTGAGCTATTTCGACCGGCCAATAAAGCATTTCACCTCGTTTCTACCAAGATCGAGGCCGAGCTTCATGCTCATGATGAAGAGATGCAAATAGATAATTATACATATTCTTCTCTTCTCACCCATGCACAAGCGTTGTGCGAATAACAAAGTACCATTTTCAAGTACAATTCGCCAATTCAACATCGATCAAGCCTCAGAACGCACTATTGTCTGACGAAGCACATTTTCTGCCTACATGCATCATGTTGTAGTTTTCAGTGTGCGGTAGCCTTGCAATGATTGTTAGATTTCCTGGTCCTCAAGATCTGACTTAGCATCTTAATTTGTTAGCTCACCACACAGAACCAATCTATCCACGTGGCTAGAGCAATCTAACCTCGATTTTGACGAGCTATTGCCGACATTATCTAGTCGTGATATTGGACTCGAATTTTATACAACCCATGACCTTCGATCAGCAGATCAATCACTCTCAATCAATCCAAGGCTTATGAGGCCAATACAACCACATAGCGTCGTTACGACAAATTTAGACCAAAGGACTTGCCTGGGAGGAGGCATAGCGACATCATAGGCGCAAGAGCAGCCTTGTGCCCGTAGCAAGCATATACGTGCTACTGACTGCAGTTGAAGATAAACATCGTTCCGGAGGAAGATTCTTCGAGGGAGAGAAGAATTGACCTCATCGAACCAAATGAACGTTCCAGTGTGTGAACATGGATTACAACAAACAATTTCCTCTTTAATGAGCCTTATTATTTAAGATGACCAATGAGCATTCGAATTTACCGTGTTCTCGAGTAGAGATCAATGATAAGGTCAATCGACCATGATGAAATTCATCAACTTTTGTACAATATTACAATATGTTTTGAGTTTGTTGTGAACTGAACTTTGTATAGTTGCGTACGAAACTAATTTGTTTTGATTGGTATGATCCATGAGAAGTTTATTATTTATTTGGTATAACAGATGGGATCTTTCCAATTTTTCCCAAGATTTTCGATACTAGTTTAATTCCTTGATATGATCCTTCTATTAAATTCCCGTTGCATATCCCTACTCGAATTTCTCGAATGGAATGAAGTCCGTTGACCAATTTCAGTATTAGTAAGTACGAAGGTCTATTACCGATTCTCTCTGAATACTCTTTCAATACTTCCGATAATCTACAGGTTTGAGTTTCAATATGATCATTCGATCGAATCTCCATTATGTTACAAACTTCTTGCAATTTCAGATTAGGGAAAACAAGGTCAGTGACCATTATCTAGAAAATGTAGAAGTTTACCGAAAAGTATTACGTTGATTTCCCAACATTCATGGGAAAAATGCTTGCCCGTCATTCGACAAATTTCTATTCATTTTCATTTTGTGTACCAATGTACCGAATTTTCGATGAACAAGCCATGTTCTAATATAAGGTCTACGACCGAATAATCATGTGACAAAATAGTCAATCAATCCTGATTTTATATCTAATTTGTGCGCTATTTGTATGAAAAGTATGGATTGAGCGAAATATGGTATGATCTGAATGCACAAGGCGTGAATACGTGACAAAAGTCCGAAGTATGATCAGCGTACTGTATGCAATGTATGATCAGAGTGCTGTATGCAATGAATGATCAGTGTACTGTATGCATAGTATGGTCTAATAGTGACGGTCAATTCAAGAGACCTAGTGGTTCAGTGAAACCGAGTGATTCCTCTGTGGCACAATAGTGCAGAACAGTGCAGTGAAGAGACGCTCTGCAGTGATCTGTGATCCGGAATTCGTACGAATACCCTGCTGCAGAAGTTCGATTGGATTCGATTGAAATACATCCAATCGTTCTGAATCTAGAATTTTATGATGAATTTGGAACATGACTTTCAGGATTGAGGAAGATTGGAGTTCAATAACGATCAATGATGTTGATCATGATTCGAACAGTATAGACCAATCTTCACCAATGCAGACTTTACGCATTGAAAGTGAGATTGCCAATCGATTTCAATACTTACTGCCAGTATTCGGAAGACGATGTTCTATCTGTATGGATGCTGATTCTCTTGATAGAATATCGCGATTCGAATCTGTGTCAATGCCATAAAAAATCATTGACATGTTAAGGGGCCTATCTATACTTCAATCGATTCCAACACTGTTTTTCAGTAATGGAAACATCGATATCCCAATCCGGCTCAATCGACCTCAATACTGACTGGAAGCATCGGAGACCTCAAACCCTATTCATCTGAATCGATTTGAATGCTGGATATCATTAATGGAATTCCGAAATCCTATCTGCCTCAATCGATTTCAATACTGTTTCCCAATATTGGAAACATCGAGATCTCAATCCGCCTCAATCGACCGCAATACTGAGTGGAAGTATTGGAGTCTTCATATCCTATTTATCTGAATCGATTTGAATGCTGGATATCAATATTGGAGATTTGAGATCCTATCTGCCTCAATCGATTCCAATACTGTTTTTCAGTATTGGGAACATCGAGAACTCAATCCGTCTCAATCGACCTCAATACTAACTTTCAGTCATTATTAAAAATCAACGTCTTACATATACATCACTCACATTACAGCTAAGGTTTCAATACAATCCAATACTTATTCTAATCATGATCGCATTAACATATCATCGCATTACATAACTGAATGCTATTTGGAGGTTCTTCCACTCATCAGTCTTATATAGGAACAGGAGAGATGGTTCATCGCTTGCGAGAAAGCAATCCCATAGTATTTGGATGCAAACTGAGATGGTCATCGAAACGCCGCTTAGCGTCATGCCACTCGAATTCTATCGGCCTCAATCGATTCCAATACTACCTTTCAGGAATGGGAATTTCAATAACTCACTTACGTCAATCGGTCCCAATACTGGATATGAGCATTGACAAGTTCATTCATCGTCCTTAATCGATTCAAATGCTGAATATCAGTATTGGGGACTTGAAATCCTACCTGCCCCAGTCGATTTCAGTACTGTTTTCGAGTACTGGGAACATAATGATCTCAATCCGCCTCAATCGACCGCAATACTGAGTGGAAGTATTGGAGCCCTTATATCCCAATAACCTGAATCGATTTGAGTACTGTCTCTCAGTATTGGGTAGATCGCTATCTCAATCCACTTCAATCGATCTCAATACTAAATGTAAGCATAAGTGACCTCATGATATCCAATCTACTTGAATCGCTTTGAATTTTGAGAATCAGTATTGGAGAATTGAGATCGTATCTGTCCCAACTCATTCCAATACCGTTTTCAAGTATTGGAAACACGGAGATCTCAATCCGCTTCAATCGATCTCAATACCGACTTTCAGCATTGCAGACCTCATATCATATTTACCTGTATCGGATTGAATGCTGAATATCAGTATTGAGGACTTGGAATCCTATCTGCCCCAATTGATTCCAGTACTCGTTTGCAGTGTTGGGAATATCGGGATTTCAACACGCTTCAATCGATCTCAATACTGATGTCCAGCATTGCAGACCTTATATGATATTTACCTGAATCGATTTGAATGCTGAATGTCAGTATTGAGGACTGGGAATCCTATCTGCCCCGATCGATTCCAGTACTGTTTCCCAGTATTGAGAACATCGAGATCTTAACCCACTTGAATCGATCTCAAAACTGACTGTGAGTATTGTAGCCCTTATATCCTAATATCCTGAATCGATTTCAGTATTGTCCCTCAGTATTGGGTAGATCGCTATCTCAATCCACTTCAATCGATCCCAATACTGAAAGTGAGCATTAGAAACCCTATATCCTATCTACTTGAATCGACTTGAATGCTGAAAATCAGTATTGGAGATTCGGAATCCTATTCGCCCCAATCGATTCCAGTACTGTTTTCCAGTACTAGTTACATTGAGATCTCAATCAGCTCCGATCGATCTCAATACTGATTTTCAGCATCGGAAACCTTATAGACTATTCACCTGAATCGGAATGGATGCTGGATATCAGTATTGAGGATTTGAAATCCCATCCGCTCCAATCGATTGCAGACTTGTTTTGCAGTATTGGAAACATCGGGTTCTCAATCCGCTTCACTCGATCTCAATACTGCTTCTCAGTATTAAAGACCTTATATCATATTTATCTGGGTAGGATTGAATGCTGAATATCAGTATTGAGGACTTGGAATCCTATCTGCCCCAATCGATTCCAGTACTGTATTCCAGTATTGGGAATATCGGGATCTCAATACGCTTCAATCGATCTCAATACTGATGTTCAGCATTGCAGACCTTATATCAGAATTACTTGAATCGATTTGGATGCGGAACATCTGTACTGAAGACTTGGAATCCTATCTGCCTCAGTCGATTCCAATACTGTTTTCCAGTATTGGAAACCCCGAGATCTCAATCCGCTTCAATCGGTCTCAATATTGATTTTCAGCATTGCAGACCTTATAACCCATTCGTCCGAGTCGATCCGAATGCTGTGTATCAGATTGCGAGTGGGAAGTCCTATCTGCCTCAATAGATCCAAATACTGACCTCTAACATTGGATACCGTATATTCTATATACGTCAATATACCTGAATTATGATTGTTAGTATTGAGGACTCGAAATCCTATCTGCCCCAATCGATTCCAGTACCGTCTTCCAGTATTGGAAGCATCGAGATCTCAATCCGCCCCAATCAATTTCAATACTGATTTTTCAGCATTGCAGACCTTATAGTAAAACTCATCTTCAGGCCGTTCCAATTCTGCCAAGCAGTATTGAATTCGATTCAAATATATGAAATCAGGAAGAGTTCAATACTGATTGTGAGTATTGAGAAGGATAGAATTAGCATGTACCCACGATTCCAATCCGATCCTGTAGTATTCATCTCGATTGGTCAATCACGCAATGAGTGATTGGGTCATCATTGAAATCGATTGACGGAGTTGACTCAATGCTGCCTGGCAGGATTCAGACCGATAGCGAAACTTATCCTCAATCCATACCAATCCTGCTCAGCAGTATTGAATTCGATTCAAATATATGAGAACCAGAGGAGTTCAATACTGATCGTAAGTATTGAGGAGGATAGAGACCATGCGTCTGTCATTCGGGATTGGTTAGGATAGACAATTAGTATCGTTTCGCAAGTTGAATCAGTTTCTGAAGCATTGATCTCGATAGAGCAGTGGGAGACGGGATCCATCATTCAATTAGATTGATTCCAATACTGTACTGGTTCATTCAAACATATTGAACCAGCAAAGATCTTTCATCCATCCATCCGGATCCTATCCTACGCTGAATACTAGTATTGGATTATATCCGCTTACATCAATCCTCATCAACAGTATCGAATTCGATTGGCCGTTGTGATCTCAAATCTACAATTCAGGATTCAGCTAGATTGGGTCTATGTTCGATTGATCTGCATTGGATTCCAATACTGCTCTCGCCGGTTGAATGATAGAACTGATTAAAATGTATTCATCCTGATAGGATTCGATTGGTTTTCAATCTATCCCAATCGATCTTTTGCAGCAGGGTAGTTGCGTGATAAAGTGGATTTCATGGTCGTATGAATGAATCCCCAACCGTTTTTTGAAGAAATCGTATTCACTCTTGATATCGAATCCCTTTCAATTTACAGGAAAGTTCGAGACATGTCGACCAAAATCAACTTTTTATTTTTATGACCGAATTGGTCCATCTCCTAAATTGGTCCAGATTGAGAGAGGGTAGTTCTCGAGCTGGTACGTCAACTGGCTACCCTGCATCTGGGGGAGGGGTGTGACGGTTGAATACATACCGTCTCCTCTCTCCTGGACCAATCATTACTCGAATATAATTCATTGTTACAGCTAGGGCAACTAACAAGTAGAGGATTTTCCAAGGTAAGAGATTGATTGATTGATTGATTGATTGATTGGTTTATTCAGCCCGGGGACAATGGGTCCCATGGGGCATAAAGCAATTTACATAAGTTGTTACAATAAAATTTCTCAAGGTTATAAATTCATATAAATATGTATAAAACTTTGGAACGAGTATGCTTGTAAATAGGTAGATATATTAACTCGGTACACAGTAGCATGTTACATAAATTTTAAAGAACAGCACAAAGAACGTACATTAAATTAAATTATATTAAATTATATTAAATTACTTCAGTTTCTGACTTCATTCACATTAGACTCCTGACTGGTG
The DNA here is from genome assembly GCA_029851415.1 of Eretmocerus hayati. Classification (NCBI taxonomy): domain Eukaryota; kingdom Metazoa; phylum Arthropoda; class Insecta; order Hymenoptera; family Aphelinidae; genus Eretmocerus; species Eretmocerus hayati. The sequence goes on along the minus strand of CM056743.1, from coordinate 71,337,367 downwards.
AGATATGGGAGCAAGTGGCTCTTGAAAACGGTTACGGAGGTGACATCCCGAGGCAAATTGGTGATATTGCGTGGCATCTTGTTCCAGAGAATAGATGCAGAAACATGGAACGAATTCTGAAGCGCGGTAGTACGACACTTAGGAATTATAAGGTCACCAGTCTGAAGTCTTGCTGACCTATGAACACTCGCGTTGCAAACTTCCACTATATTCTTGGCTAAGTATTGAGGCTTACCCGTTTTCAGTATTTGGAACATGGAGCTGGCTAAGAAATACTCTCGTCGTGCTTTGACCGAGAGCCACCCTAGTCGTTGCCGATAGGGGGTAACATGATCTCTCCAAGGAATATTTCCGAATACAAATCGAGTACAAGCGTTTTGGGCCCGCTGAAGGCGAGAATTCTGTTCCTCAGAGAGATCATGGTAGACAAGGCAGGCATAGTCAAAGTATGGTAGGATGAGAGTTTGTATGAGGGATTTCCGGAGAGAGAATGAGAGAGCGTGCTTGTGAGGACGGAGTTGGCGCAAGGTTCCAAAGACTCTTTGGCAGATGTAGGAGACATGTTTCTTCCAGGACAAGTCGGCTGACATCCAAACACCGAGGTTCTTCACTTCAGTTACAAATTCTATTGGTGTATCGAGGATGGTGATCGGAGAGAGAGCATTCATATCTAGAGATCGTAAATTCTCAGCGCTACCGAGGATTATTGCTTTCGTTTTCTTGAGGTTTAGGCTCAGGCCATTTGCATTAGCCCAATAATAGATAGCAAGTGCATCTTTCTCAGAGAGAGAGAGAGAGAGAGAGAGAGAGAGAGAGAGAGAGAGAGAGAGATTGATTGATTGATTGATTGATTGATTGATGGTTTTATTGAGGGCGGGGGAAGAATCCCATATGCCCAAATTGCGAATTACAGAGTGCTACATATTTACAGTCGAATTATGGTGCAGGGTATTGAGAGTTTAGTTATAACGAACTATAGTATTAATCTAAGATTTGCTAGTGACTAACTAAAATTGCGAATAGACTTAAAATTAAATATTAAGTGAATTTGAAATGAGCTGAGAATAGAAGTAACAATAATATTTGAGGTAATATATAAACTGGAACTCGGTTGTTCACGTTCTCATAATTTATCCATTCCATGAAGCATGGATCAAATTCATGAGTGCAATAGAATCTCTTATCATCAATGTGAGTGCCAGTATCATCTTGTTTTGCTCAGGAAGGTGGAAAAGAAATCAAGTGAGCGATGGCGGGTGGGACTGATTCAAGTTGCTCTTGATGCACACGCTTAAGCCAGTCATCACGATCCAGAGACATGAGATGATCGAGCAAGTCTTGTTTAAACTGTTCGTGTGTGGATGTTTCAAAATCAATGTAAGGTAACTCATTGATGAGTCTCGATGATGCAAGAGCAAATGATTGGTTTTGAGCTTCAGTACGGGGAGTTCGATATGTTAGTGTGTCCTTGTCTCTCCTCTTAGATTGCCTCAAAGATGGTAACTCCGCTGTAAGAAGGAATCTAGGACGGAGATATTCAGGCAAACCGGTATCTATTACCGAGTAAGCCAAGGAACCGAGCAGGTATTCTCTACGGCGCTGAGCTGATAGCCATCCTAGGGCTAATCGGTATGGGGTCACATGCGATCGCCACGGGATATTCTCATAGACGAAGCGCACACATGCGTTATGCAGGCGGTGGAGTTTAAGTTGCTGGCCTTTATTGAGATCGGTGAGCAATGGCGCGGCATAATCAAATATTGGCAGCACAAGGCTTCGAACAAGTTGCTCTCTAAGATCACGAGAAAGTGAGTGCCTCAGAGACCGAAGTGAATAAAGTGAACCGTGGACTCTCTTTGATACTTCTCTCACCTGAAGGTCCCAGTCAAGGCTTGGCGATATGTGAAGTCCTAGAATTTTCATAGATTTTGAGTAGGGTACGGTAGTGCCCATGATGTTGAGGGTTGGGATCTGATTGTAATCGATCTTTGAGGTATAGAACTCACTCCCAAGTATCATCACCGTTGTCTTGGTAGGGTTGAGTTTAAGCCCATTATCAGCTGCCCATTGAGCAACGGCGTTTGCATCTTGGGCAGTTAGGGCTAGTTTTGTAACTAATTCAATTGGAAGAGCGTGTAAGTAGATCTGGCTATCGTCTGCATATATCATATGGGATGTATGCCGAAGGATTTTGGGACGATCGTTAATGAATACAAGAAAAAGTAGGGGGCCTAAAACGCTGCCCTGGGGAACTCCTGCATTTATAGGTAGCCATTCGTCATGAGTTCCGTTATCTAGTCGTACCGCTTGCGAGCGGTTTCTCAGATAACTGGCAAACCACCGTATGACACGGTCAGAACAACCAAAATTTCGAAGTTTTTCTAGGAGTTTAATGTGTGGGATCGTGTCAAACGCTTTTGAGAAATCAAAAGAGACGAGAACAGTTAGCATACGCTTATCGATGGAATTCCGCACGTCTTCCAAAACACCCAGGAGAGCTGTCTGAGTGGAGTGACGAGCTCTAAAACCAGATTGGAAAGGATCGATGAGCTTGTTCATAGTCAAATGGGACATGAGTTGTTCATGCACGACTCTTTTCAAGAGTTCCGCAGGCTCAGGAAGCTGCGCAATGGGTCGTGTATCGCTGGGGCCCTTCGGAGACGGGATTTTAGACAGCGGGATGATCGAGGCACGTTTTCAGTCGTCGGGAAAATAGCTCGTTTGCAAGGAGTTATTGAAAACTCCAGTGAGATGAGGAAGTAATGCTGGGAATGCCAGTTTCATCATGGACGAGGATAGTTGGTCAGACCCCGCTCCTTTGGAGTTGGCTGTATTGAATGCTCGAACCACGTCATTCTCAGAGATAGACGAGAAATCAAACCCAGGAACATGACTCGGGAGGGGGGAGGAGCAGATTCTATCTATGTCCTCATCTTTCAGGGAAGGTCTTTGTCACAGAGGCAAAATGAGAGTTCAGAATTTGACTGCTGAAAAATGCGAAGGGTGAGGTATTGCGCTTATTAGCGATCCCAAATTTGCGCAGCTCTTGCCAGCGAGTCTTTACATCCTTTGCAGAGTTTAGTTTGCAAGATATGTAGCTATTCTTAGCACTATCTAAAGTCGATTTGACTTCACTGCGTGCTTGACGATATTGCTGCATGATTATAGGAGATCTTGTTTCGGTGGCTTTGCGATACAGACGATCTCTACGCTTCATAGACAACCGAATATCTGCTGTCACCCAGGGTTTATTTGTGGAGGTTAGAGTGCAAGATTTAGCAGGAGACAGCAGATCAAAGGCGTCAAGCGAAGTTTTTGTAATACAGTTTACTTGGTCATCTATATGACCTTTTGCTAAGGTTGAATATAAAGGATGACTGAGATCCAAGGGACGCAAAATGTGGTTAGAATTTAGCAAGAGTGGATTCGGTATATTTACATTATTTACAATATTCACAGATAGGAGGGGTGCAGGAAGCACCTCTTGTACAGCATCAGTTGCTAGAAAAACAGGGTCTGCCACCGCTGGGAAATTCAATTTTGAAGATAGGTTGGACGATATAATGTGGCACAGTTTGGCAGGATCAACTCGTTTCAAATTTCGTATCGGTAGAGCTTTGGACTCAATGGGCTTCACTTTGAGATTATAATCAATCTCAACAAAATCATGGCCATCTGTAAAAGGGGATTCCGATAAACGGTGAGCTGCTAAAGCAGTAGAGTTGCTGATAAAAAACAGGTCGAGACATGTATCATGACGAGAGCCATCATGCCATACCTTATGGTGCGTAGGTTCGGTACTAACCAGGGATAATGAGTATGCGGTGTATAATGCTGTCAAAGAAATCGAGGGGGGGCCATTCAATTGCCATATTCATGTTGAAATCACCTGTTATGATAGTGTGCTCATATGTAAGAAGGAAAGGGGAAATGGCCTCAAAGAACTCATGTGGGTAAGCAGCAGACGGTCTGCGATAGACGATAGCCATTAATAGGGAAGTACTTCCTAATTTGATTTCACAGATCATATACTCGGGCTTGTTCATAGATACTGGATCAGAGCACTTGAGGATTTTCACTTGAAAGTCGGAGCGAACGTAGAGTCCAACACCGCCACCCTCCATTCCCAATCTATCATGATGGATAAAAGTGTAACCAGGAACTTCAAAAATTTGCACATTAACTGATGAATCTAGAAAAGTTTCGGAGATGGCAATGATGTCGTAAGTATATGAGGAAAGTTTTAATTCAAGTAGGGAGGAATTAGTTTTCAATCTATTGATGTTTGTGTGACCGACAGTAAGTTTACAACGCGAGGCAGCAGATTTTGATAATAGATTCGAAGGTGGCAGACCTGCGTTCTTTCAGGTAGAAGTAACGTCCATATTGGGGTTTGAATATACTTGAGTTATTGGGGTAATTTGATTACGAGGGAGCTGAGCAAGCTCTGCCTCTGAGAGGATTGCAATGGGAGGCGCAGATCGACCTGGGCGCATGATTACTGTCATATTATTAATTTCGGGCCTAAGGTACCCTAGTTCTTTAGATTTTGGCAGAGCTGCACGCCTAATTTTGTAAACTGACGGTGGCAATACTGGGGATAAAAATATTTTAATCGGGCCTCCAACACCAAAAATTGTCTGGGACGTTTGACCTTTCAGAGCCATTGCCTTCGACAAAAGAAAGTCTTTCACAGTTGGCGAGGTAATTTAGCAACAACCGAAATATAGTTGCCTATATTTGGGCGTGCTGAGGGTATTGCTGGTGCGACGTTGGAGTTATTGTTTGCAGGGTTATTCAATACTGGTGACTGAGCCCATCGGCGCACAGCTAGGATGACACCAGCTGTTTCTGCACAGCCCATAGCTACCAATACCTTGTTTACAAGCTGAAGATCTGGAAGCTGAGTGTTAGGTGGTAGGCCGGAGAATCTTATCTCACATGAGTCAACAAGAGCTCGAGTTGATCGAAAATCCTCGCGGAGATGAGCGATAGCACGGGTGTTTTGTTCTCCGGTACCGGCAATATTCGTAAGACGTGTGCTAATATAGTGCAGTTGTGTCTGAATTGAAGCGTGATTCATCTGCTGAGAAGCTTGTAAAAAACTTCCAAGCTGCTTGATATGCTCTGAGATATTTGGATCATCCATGAATTGCGCAGTCTTGGCATTCAAGTCCTCCATACTCGAGGGCAAAAAGCAAGAGTCGGAGACTGGCGACTCAGCTGTGCACAAAGCTTTAACACGTGAGTGCGAGAGAGATGGAGGAGATGAAGCAGAACGCTTGCGCGAGCGAGAGTCACGTTCGTGGACTGCCGATGCCGGAGAGCGGGGAAGAGCAATCGAGGGGCAAGCGCTGGGAGGGGTACAAGCTCGCGAAGGTGGTGTTGGTGAGCAATTGGTGTGTGATGATGATGATATGTGTGTTTTGCGCAAACTATTATGATTAACAGATATTAGACAGTCGAGACATTTAAACGATTGAGACTCAGTGTGTAATGTTGATGGCGAGCACGCAAGATGGATAAGGCTGGCACAAGTAACACATTGAAGAGAGGACTCACCACGTTTTACAGGCTTACTGCACAATAAACATATATTTCTCAGTGTGGAAGTAGTTGTGCACATATCTTGCAGGCATTCAGTTGGATGATATACATGCGTCGTCTGCTAGAGACGTCTGCTGCTAAGTGAATCCGATGGACACACACACATACAAATTTTCATCGATGATTGATCAGCAGGTCTAGCAGAATGCGGTGTGTGAGGGCGCTGATGTATCTTCAAATCGTCACGTTAGCTTGCAGATTTGCAGAAAAGTAGGCTATATATTGCCTAACCTCTAAAATGCTCAATCAGATATTCGGTTCCCTGGCTCTTAAAAAACGAGCAGGCCAGTAATGCTCGTTATCGTGTGAGCCAGCAGGAACCTGAAATATCTGAGAAACACAGTCTCGCAAGAGAAAGTGTTAAAAATCCTGGTTAATAATGAGTGAGCAGCGGAGCGAAGTAGAGAAGCGTGTGACAATACTCACGGATCCACAGAGAGAGAGAGAGAGAGAGAGAGAGAGAGAGAGAGAGAGAGAGAGAGAGAGAGAGAGAGAGAGAGAGAGAGAGAGACCCCGTAGGGGGCTTTGGGTGTGACCTTAGGGTTGCACTTGGAGCTTGAGGGAGTGACGCCCCTCCGGACCCGAGTCCTACACTCACACTAACACACACACTACACTCTACACGCACCATACTTACGCTTGCTCAAGCATTACACAGACATACCAACATTATGCAGAACACGCATCACACAACACACCACACCCGTGCTGGTCTGGTCCGGGGTCGGCCAACATGCGATTCCAGGCCCTGGAAAAAGAAGAAAGAAGAAGATGTCTAGCATTGACGGCAAGAATTCCCCAAGTAAAGCGGGGCCCCATTCGGATCTTGGGGGGGGGGGGCCCCCAACGATGCAAAGCGCGCTACCAGTGGCACACTTGGCTGGTGGACTCACGCGTAAAGCTACGAGCGATGGAAATACGCCTCTGGCGAAGATAGTTGGAATAAAGGACCAACACCAGAAAGGAGTAGACCTCACCCCGAACAGCAGGAAGGGAAAGGGTCTGGGTGAGGAAGTAGATAAGCGAACGCTGAAGCAATCGAAGCTCACATTCTTGAGCCAAAAAGAGAAGAACGCGAAGGTTGCTGCAGAAGCGCAAGCGGCGGCAGACAAGCTTATGAAGATCAACCCCGCGATCAAGATCCAGCTTACGCAAGACAAGAACAAGGGAGACGATACCGCCGATTCCAGCTCGGATTCAGGGGACTCTAACACCACCACGGAGTCCCAGGAGTCAGAAGACACCCTGACATCCAAGGACTGTGACCGTGGACTCGAAAAAGGTCAAAAAACACCGGAGGATATGGACATCGATCGGTTCCCCACACCTGAGAAGGCCAGTCGACAAAGAAGTGGAGACAAGGCCCCCGATCTAATGGAAGGATGGAGGGACTTGAAAATGTGCCGAGAACAGATGGAGGAGAAGACTCATCTTCTCCTCGACCACCTGAACTTGGTCATAGGGATAGCCGAGTCTGCTTCCAACATCCCAGAAGGAACTCGGGGCGACATGGAAGAGCTCAAGAAGATTGGCCACGCTCTCGAAGGCCTACTTGCGGCAGACAAAGGGAAGAGAGCGGCTTTCGAGACCACACTTCTCGAAGCGGAGAAGACCCTAAAAATGAAGAGGAGTGCGCAGCCCTCTGGGCCAGCCACGTCGGGAAGCGGCACACAGGGAAGGGGGGCGAATAAACCGGAATCGCGACAAGGGAAACAGCACGATACGAAGAGGACGCGACGCGGACATCCATCGGGAGCCCTCGAAACACCGCGCTCGACATCGACTCCTAATATGCCCAAGCAGGACGGGCCTTGGCAGGAAGTGGTCTCTAAGAGGAATACGAAGAGGGCAAAGAAAGCGGTCGATCAAGTGACACCGCTGGAAAGAAGGCAAAGATGAAGCCAAGAAGAGCGAAATCCGACGCCGTTCTCGTCACGGCAAACCAAGGTGGGTTAAGCTACGCAGATATGCTGCGCAAGATAAGGACGGATGACCTTAATGAAGAAGTGGGCTCTAAAGTCACGGGCATCCGCAGAACACAGGAAGGACAAATCCTCATTGAACTGAGGAAGGGCACCGACGCTGCAGCCATCAAAGCGGCTCTGACACCAGTCGTCGGGCAAGAAGGGGCCGTCTACTGCCTCGCAAATAGCATGACCCTCGAGGTTCTCGGAGTCGACTACGATGTCGACAAAACTAAAGTGCAGAAGGACCTCGCGAAGGCCCTACCAGAAAACGAGGATGGAGCCATAATAGTTAAGAGCCTGCGAAACGGCTCCCGAGGCACCCAAACAGCGGTTGTGTCCATCCCAGCGAGGCTCGCTCACCGCCTCCTGGACTGGAAAGAACCCAAGGTGGGATGGAGCAGAGTGAGAATCCGCGAGAAGGGAGGCATCCCACGCTGCTATAACTGCCTAGAGTATGGCCACAAGGCCTCAGGCTGCAAAAAAGAGAAGGCAGAGGAACGTCAACCGAAACTCTGCTTCCAGTGCGACGAACCAGGACACCTCGCCGCTACCTGTAAAGAGAAACCAAAATGCCTCAACTGCGTGGCTATCGGAACCAGATCTGACCACAGGTCGGGCTCCAGCAACTGCACAGCCTACCAAAACGCGAGGGCGACATATAGACGCAGGGGAGAAGAAATGGCTAACTTCATCCAAGCCAACCTCAGGAGAAGCGGGGAAGCTTGTGACCTCCTACACACTGCCGCCAAAGAAGGGGGTATCGATGTTCTGATCATCTCCGAACCGCCTCGGAAGCGCGAACTTTCCCGTTCCACATTCGATCACTGGGGGACCGCTGTAATTCAGATCATGAATCCTGCGATCCGTGAGACTGGACCAGCTGTTAGTGGCCGCGGTTTTGCTCGAAAGACCATAGAGGGCACAGCAGTCTACAGCTGCTACTATTCGCCGTCGCTCAAGATACACGAATTCGAAGACGAGCTCCATGACCTAGAAGAGGATGTGAGGCAATGGGGGGGCCCAGTTATAATCGCGGGGGATTTCAACTCCAAGGAACCGACTTGGAGCGGGGGGCCGCGTGATAGACGGGAGGTAATACTCGCTGATGCCATGGAGGCATTGGGATTAGTGCTCGCGAACGAGACGGGGGTTATCACCTACTACCGACACGACACTCGGTCCAGGGAGGGAGGTTCGTCTTCGGTCCTCGACCTGACGTTCATGAGCCCGTCGCTCATGGAACGTATGACATCGTGGGAGGTTCTGGACACGGAAACATTGAGTGACCATCGACATATTCGGTTTCGGCTTAGGACTGACAGACAGAGACAGACGACACACAGACCGCGACCGACGGGGTGGCAGGTACGCAAACTGGATGAGGGGAAATTCCGGGAATCGATAGGAACAGCCGAAGATCTCCCGATGAACATCACCGCGGACGAGGCTGTGGATATGGTGACGACCACCATCACAAGAGCTTGTGACGCATCGATGCCTCGCAAGACAACATCATGCTTTTGGAGGAAACCAGAGTACTGGATCACCGACGAGATAAAAGCCCTACGAAGAACGAGCAATAAGAAGAGGAGAACCGCGTGGCGATCAAGGAAACTAAAACGACCATCACTGGGGGAAGATGATAGGGCGTACAGAGAAGCAAAGAAGGCTCTCGTTCTAGCCATCCGGAGAAGCAAAGAAAAGTGCTGGGGTGAATTGTGCGACATGGTTAATGGAGACCCGTGGGGCACGCCATACCGCGTGGTCATGTCCAAGGTCCGACCCCGGAGGGGCAACCCAGCACCGACTGATGCAGCTACCTCGCGCAGCATCGTGGAAGACCTCTTTCCAGCAGGAGAACCCAGAGTGACATTCCCTCCCGAGAGCGAAGATCCCATCCCGCTCTTTACTATGCAAGAGCTACTCATAGCGGCGAAGAGGCTGCCAAACGGCAAGGCCCCTGGCCTGGACGGCATTCCAAACGAGGCTCTGAAACTGGTCTTCAAATACAACCCAGATTCACTCCTCGACCTCTTCAACATCTGTCTGAGCGCGGGAAATTTCCCGGATAAGTAGAAACGCCAGAAGCTGGTCCTGATACCTAAAGGTCAAGGAGGTCAACGCCCTCTCAGCATGCTCGACAATATCGGGAAAATGTACGAGAGGATGGTGCTCAACAGGGTGGAAAAAGCCTACGAAGAGAGCGGCGGGCTATCACCAATGCAGTTTGGGTTCCGGAAGGGACGGAGCACTGTGCACGCGATCGAGGAGGTCCAAGAGCGGGTTCAAGCGTCGGTAGGGAACCCATACCAAGGAAGAGGAGGATTCTGTGCCATTATTGCGTTGGACATAAAGAACGCGTTCAACTGCGCGAGCTGGGAGCGAGTCTATCAATCCCAAGCAGGTAAAGTGCCGCCCTATCTACTAGCCATCCCGAGTGACTATCTGCGGAACAGGACACTCGTGTACGACACCGACGAGGGACAAGAGATCCGGGAACTGTCCGCCGGAATTGGACAGGGATCGGTTTCCGGCCCGTTCAACTGGAACACCCAGTACGACAGTTTACTGTCTATTGAACTGCCCGAAGGAGTCATAATAGTGGCTTTCGCGGACGACGCGGGGCTCATAGTCTGGTCCGACAACGAGGAACTCTTGGGTAGACGCGCAAACGAGGCGCTGGCCCGAGTCTACGAGTGGATGATCAGCAGGCTCCTAGAGCTTGCTGTCAAGAAGTGCGAAGCAATCGTGGTCACAAGACGCAGGAAGTTTGACTTGCCCCACTTTCACATCAACGGGCAAGAGATCCCACGCAAGACAGAGCTGAAATACCTCGGCGTATGGCTTGACGACAAGTGGTCGTTCAAGAAGCACATCCAGGAGGCCGCTCAAAAAGCGAGCAGGGTTGGTGCGGCGCTTCAACGGCTGATGCCGAATATCGGAGGACCCAAGGAAAAGAGGCGCGCACTTCTCAACACCGTCAGCACCTCTATCATGCTCTACGGTGCACCCGTGTGGGGAAAGAGAGTAGAGAAGACCATCATCGAGAAGAAGATGGGGCCTGTCCACCGGAGAGCGGCCCTGAGAAGTATCCGTGCCTACCGCACCGTGTCAGGAGATGCGGCTTACGTATTGGCGAGTACACCGCCCATCCACTTGCTCGTCGCGGAGCGAGTGAGGATCTGGGACCGCCAGAAAGTGATCGGAGCCGAACGAGTACTCATCCCGACGATGAAGGAGATTATCCGCGACAACGAGAAGGAAACCACCCTTGAGCATTGGCAAACTGAGTGGGATTCGCCATTTGCGAACGGCAGATGGACGCACCGGCTGATCCGTGACGTAGCCAAGTGGGCGGAACGCACCCACGGAGAGATGGACTACTGGACGACGCAGGCACTGAGCGATCATGGTTGCTTCGGTTCCTATCTAACCAGGTTCAAGAAGAGGACGACCCCAGCATGTCAGTCATGCGGGGATGAATGGGATGACGCCGAACATGCCCTGTTCAAGTGCAGCGACACCCGGAGAGAGCGCGCCGAGCTGGATGAATGGCTGGGTGCTCAACTAACACCCGAGAATCTCGTCCCGAACTTGCTCCGCAACCAGGAGACATGGGATAGACTCACCGGATACATCAAGATGGTGATGACCCGCAAAGAGGAGAAAGAGAGGGAAGTAAGGCGCCTCGAAGTAGGCGAATCACAGTGACTCTGCCGATTGAAACAGAAGAGGCCCAAATGATTCCAGGAGGAATCTGAACTGAAGAGGGAAGAAAGAAGAAAGAAGAGAGAAGAAAGAACAAAGAGAGGGAACAATGGAGAATGAAGACAGAAGATGCCGACAAGTGGCCGAAGAGAGAAGATGGAGAAGAGGAACGCTCGCAATCGAGCGCGAGACATGCCGCTCATCCTGAAGTAATGCTCACGCGGTTCCGGGATGAGATGGTAGGTGCAGGTGGATCTCCTTCTTGATTGCCCGATGCCCTAGGTATCGGACATCGAGGGGAGAGGGATATTACACGGCCGGGCCCACCTCTCGGTGGGCCCCACCCAAACCCGTGTCCCGCCTGGTATGGCCTGCGTGGGCTATGCGTAGTCCGCGTAAGCTGAACCAGTCCGGTGTCTGGGGACGGATCCGAGGGATCCTGAGGCAGATTTTGCCCTCTAACCACCTTAAAAAAAAAAAAAAAAAAAAAAAAAAGAGAGAGAGAGAGAGAGAGAGAGATAGATAGATAGATGTCCTTTATTCGTCCGAAGACAAAAAATACAATTGCATACACCTACGTATGCCCGTTAAAATGTAATAACACGTATAAGAATGAATATCATATATGTACAACAAGATATTAATGATAATTTCAGTCAATTACTGGTTTGGTCAAGGACAATAATTATCACAATTCGTGACTAGTCAGGGTGCATACTTAGAAGTATAAAAAGAGGGGTAAGGGCTCGCACTAATATCACAGCTATAGATCACCAATTGGGTGACTGAGGTCACATGTATAAATACTAAATTAAAGAAGAGCCCTTCCCATTACAGATTAGAATAATGCCTCTTCTCCACATCAATCCTCTGGGAGGATAGTGTTAACAGGAAGTCTTTTAAGGACTCTTTGAATGATGATATCTTCCCAAGCTGCCGAAAGCCCGGAGGGAGAAAGTTCCACAAATGAGCACACTGAACCTGGAAAGATCTTCTTCCATATTCAAGTCTCATGTTGGGAACTTTGAGTACCCGCTCTTCTAGATCACCCCGTGCGGGGCGTTCGGATTGGGACATGGTAAACATCGCAGCTAGGTAGCCAGGTTCTCCTAAGTGCATGATCTTATGCATCAAGAGAGCTGGGAAGTACATTCTCCGTGAATCAGTACGTAACCAACCCAAGCGCTCCCTAAACGGGGCGATGTGCTCATCTCTCCTAAGATCAAAAATATATCTCACACATGAATTGCTTAGTCTCCGTACCCGTTGCCGCTGTTCGTCCGTGGCGTCGAGATACACAACCGCGCAATAATCTAGGTGCGGTTGAACCAATGACTCGACTAGGCGAATTCGGAGAGGTCTGGTGATACATGCCCTAAAAAACTGCAGACCGTATAGGACTCTGTTGACTTTCTTAGTTACTTGGTCGATGTGCGGTTTCCATGTCAATTCACTGTCAAGTGTAACACCGAGACTCACAACCGTATCACTGAACGGGATGAACTCTCCTTCCTGTATCTCAACCCCTGGCAAGTCCATTCTCTTCAGATCTTTGATATTTCTCTCCGAGCTGAAGTAGATTGCCTTGGTCTTGCCAGCGTTGAGACACAGGCCGGAACTTCTGGCCCACTCGGCAACTAGTCGTCCTATTTCGCCCAGCCGAGCAATACCTTCCCTGATCTTATTTTTCTCGATTTGGAGATAAATTTGGAGATCATCCGCATAAAATAGATGATGTACCGACTTCCCGTCTAGCAAGCCAGCCAGGTCATTCACATACAAGCTGAAGAGAAGAGGCCCAAGGACGGACCCCTGTGGAACACCCAGATTGGTTTCGAGCCAATCAGATTTGCCTACTTTAGAAGTGATTTGTTGGGTGCGACCCTGTAAATATGTTTTCATCCACAGGACCGCCGATCTTGAGAAACCAAGATGTCGTAGCTTCCTCAACAGCTTGGATTGTCAGATTGTGTCAAAAGCCTTGCTAAAATCAAGTAGTAGGAGCAGAGTGATCTTCTTTCTGTCTATACCTACTCTGATGTCATCAGTCAATTTCAACAAAGCTGTCTGGGTGCTATGGTGTTGCCTAAAACCAGTCTGGAAGCGATCAAGTATCTTCTCGGTTTTTAAATACTCCGTGATTTGGTCATGTGCGATTTTTTCCAGAACCTTGGAGAGAAAGCACAGCAGTGCTATAGGACGGAAGTCCGAGACCGTTGATGGAGCAGCAGTCTTCTTTAGTGCAATCACCTGTGCTTGCTTCCAAGCCTCAGGAAAAATGCCATGAGCGAAAGAGGAGTTGAAAATATGTACAATGAGATCACCAATGGCCGGAAGAGCTTTTGCGATCACGCTTTGGGGTATTCCATCCGCTCCACGGGCCTGTGAGGAGAAATGTTTAATAGCAAGGACTACATCACTAAAATTTGAGGGCTTAAATTTAAACCCCTCCTCCGGTGCCGAGTCAATATCGTCCATTGCATCATTAAAGAGAGAGAGAGAGAGATAGATAGATAGATAGATAGATGTCCTTTTATTCGTCCGCAGACAAAAGATCAAATTACATATGATTGAATATGCCCGTTAAAAATATAATATCGTGTATAGAAAATAATGTATATATATACTCATAATAAGAATAGTTTCAGTGAAATCCTGTTTTGGTCAAGGACACTTAGTATCACAATTTGTGACTAGTCAGAGCAAAATTATTCATTATTCTAAGTACAAAAATTCTATAGTAAGAGAGGGATATGGGCTCACAGTCATATCACAGCAGTGTTTCATCAGTTGGGTGACAGAAGGTATATAGAAAGAATAAATATCAATAAAAAGTAGAGCCCAACCCATCACAGATTAAAATAGTGCTTCTTCTCCACATCAATCCTCTGGGGAGACTGTGTCAATAAAAAATCTTTCAAGGCCTCTTTAAGTAACGATGATTCCCTCAGCTGCCGAAAGCCCGGAGGGAGAAAGTTCCACAGATGAGCACATTGAGCTTGGAATGATCTTCTTCCATACTCAAGTCTCATGTTGGGGACTTCGAGTACTCGCTCTTCTAGATCACCACGTGCGGGGCGTTCGGATTGGTACCTGGTAAACATCGCAGCTAGGTAGCCAGGTTCTCCAAGATGCATGATCTTATGCATTAAGAGTGCTGCGAAGTACATTCTCCGCGAATCAGTACGTAACCAACGCAGACGCTCCCTAAACGGGGTGATGTGCTAGTCTCTCCTAAGATCGAAAATGTATCTCACACATGAGTTGCGCAGTCGTTGTATCCATTGCCGCTGTTCGTCCGTGGCGTCGAGGTACACGACCGTGCAGTAATCTAAATGCGGTTGAACCAAAGACTCGACCAGGCGATTTTGGAGTGGTCTGGTGATACACGCCCTGAAAAACCGCAAACCGTAGAGGGCTCTGTTGACTTTCTTAGTTAATTTATCAATGTGCGGTTTCCACGTCAGTTCGCTGTCAAGTGTAACACCTAGACTCACGACAGAGTCACTGAATGGGACGAACACTCCGTCCTGTATCTCAACCCCTGGCGAGTTCATGCGTCGCAAGTCTTTAACGTTCCTCTCGGAACTGAAAAAGATTGCCTTGGTCTTCCCAGCGTTGAGGCGCAGGTCGGAATTCCTAGCCCAGTCAGCAACGAGTCGCCCTATATCCCCTAGTCGAGCAATTCCCTGGTCGATGTTCTTTCTATCGACTTGTAGATAAATCTGGAGGTCATCCGCGTAAAATAAGT
Source organism: Eretmocerus hayati (assembly GCA_029851415.1). Lineage (NCBI taxonomy): Eukaryota > Metazoa > Arthropoda > Insecta > Hymenoptera > Aphelinidae > Eretmocerus > Eretmocerus hayati. The sequence goes on along the minus strand of CM056743.1, from coordinate 71,322,334 downwards.
GGTTAACCGACTTTCCGTTCAATAGCCCGGGCAAGTCATTCACATACAGACTAAAGAGGAGAGGTCCGAGAACGGACCCCTGTGGAACTCCCAGATTGGTTTCTAGTCAATCAGATTTACCTGCTTTCGAAGTGATTTGTTGGGTGCGACCCTGTAAATCCGATTTTATCCACAGGAGTGCCGATCTCGAGAAACCGAGATGTCGTAGCTTCCTCAGTAGCTTGGATGGTGAAATTGTGTCGAATGCTTTACTAAAGTCGAACAGTAGGAGCAGAGTGATCTTCTTTCTGTCAATCCCTACTCTGATGTCGTCTGTCAACTTCAGTAGTGCCGTCTGGGTACTGTGATGTTGCTTGAAACCAGTCTGGAACAGATCAAGTAATTTCTCAATTTTTAAATACTCCGTGATTTGGTCATGTGCGATTTTTTCCAGAACCTTGGAGAGGAAGCACAGCAGCGCTATGGGACGGAAGTCCGAGACTGCTAATGGAGCTGCAGTCTTCTTCAATGCAATCAGCTGCGCTTGCTTCCAAGCCTCAGGAAAAACGCTATGAGCGAAAGAGGAATTAAAAATATGTACAATAAGATCACCAATACTCGGAAGAGCTTTCGCGATCACGCTTTGGGGTATTCCATCCGCCGAACGGGCTTGAGAAGAGAAATGTCCAATGGCAAGGACTACATCATTGTAATTTGTGGGCTTAAATTTAAACCCCTCCTCCGGTGCCGAACTAAAATCGTCCATTGCTCCATTAATATTTTCGTCAGGCGAGACAGAAACCCCCGCAAAGTGAGCGTTCAACTCATCCGGTGTGAAACCGTGAAGTTCTTCCTCTTTGCTCTTGGGCAAGAGGCCAAGATTGCGCATCTCCTTCCAGATGTTCTTCTTCTGATCAAGAGCGTCCGTGAGATGGGTTTGAAGGAAGGAGTTACGCTCTTGTTCAATGCGCAAGTCAACCTCTTCGCTAAGCCGAAAGTACTCACTATGAAGCTCAGGACACTTGCGTTGGTTACGTTGCATCCGCTCCCAGCGCCTGCGCGTCGCGTCTCGCTCATTCATGAGCATTTTCAACTCCGGACCAATCCAAGGAGCATCATTTTTCTTCGGATTTATAGTTTTCTCCGGTGCTAATTCGTCCAAAACGGTCTTTAAGTTTTCATTCAAGCAGTTAATTGCATCTTCCAAACTGGTTTCAGCATTTTCAAGAGCTGTCCAGTTGCAGCGAAGCAAGCGGTCATTCAATATCTCCGGAGTGATCTTACGAAAATCCCTATAGGTGAAGGAATTTCTCGGCAGAGTGGGAGTGAAGATGCTGATGGTGACGTCAATGACCGAGTGCCTGCCGAAACTGGGCAGGAGTCTGTTTTGAAAGTCGGTAATGATGTCGTTGTCATCCACGTCGATATGATCAATCCATGTATGAGATACATTGGGGTTATGTTGGTGAGTCGGGCCATGCTGTACTATCTGCAAGGCAAGTTCTTCTGTCAGAGCAGTCAGTGTTTTGGTGTCAGGGTGAGTAGCGTCAAGTAAGATCTCCCATTATAATTTTGTGACTGTAATCGCCACACAGTCGACGTAATGAGCCAAACAGCCCATCATCCTTCTGCATGGCGATTTTCGGGGGTCTGTAAATCACTACGACTAATATCGGAGGAGAGTTGCCCTGCTGTATGCTACAGAAAAGAAATTCAGGTACTCCAGGTTTCCCTGGCCCAAAAGTATTCGACGAAATCAATTTCTCAACCTTGAAGTCATTGCGTACATACAAGGCGACCCCACCTCCCTCTCTGTTGCGATCCTGTCTCAACAGTGAAAACCCCGGAATCTGAACGAGACTGTCATCCACATACTCATCAAGCTTCGACTCAGCCACCCCAAATAGATGGTAGGAGGGACCGTTAGCAACGAGCAAGCGCAGATGCTCAATCTTATCTGTCAGGGAGTTAAGGTTGATAAATCTCGCTTTTAAGAAACCTCCACCCCCTCGTCGCTCCTCAGCAGCCGTATTTAGTCAAGGAGTCTCCACTGATACTGATGCCGGATCTCGGCTCTGCTCCGGGACGGTTGTGCAGCTCTGAGTGTTGTTGGAGGACGCACAAGTACGTTTTGGAACACTTTGACAGGCCGTTTGAATGACCTGCAGATCAGCGAGGGATTCGAACGTATGTGCTTGCTCACCATTTTTCCGCCTGAGCCAGAAACGTTCACCGCTGTGCCAGACGTACCTCAAACCCAAACCGCGTGCAACCATTCTAAAGCGTGTGTATTCCTTGTACTCCTCACGGGGGAGCATTTCATTTATAAAGATTTTACGGTTTGGCACATGAGCTACCGCTTCTGAGTCAAGTAGATCAGGCTGGATGTTATTAGCCGTGAAATAATTATTGGCGATTGAACGTTTAGCTCGAATCACTTTCCCGACTAAATGGCTACTGGAGAGTTGGACTACGCATGATGGTAGAATGCGTGAGAAGGCAGCTGAGGCTCGTGAAGATGGATTCGAATCACGATTACTTGCTGAAGGCCTCTCCTCAAACGCATGCCTTGGATGCAGGACATGAACATCAAGAATGTCTGCCCTCTCCAGCGAGGGAAGAATGGACTTGAGCACTGCGTAGGAAATATCAGATATTTGTGCCGGTGAGGCCATAGAATTTTCTTTCAAAACACCATTAATAATCAATTTGCAGCGCTCAAGACCATCACTGCTGTGTCCCCGTTCTTGCGTCTCAGCATGTGAGTGGGGGGACTCGTTCATCTTAGGTGAACTAATAAGAATCAAGGATTGATGTGTCGATTCGGCATTACAATTTTCATCATTCCTTAATTGATGATTTCGCAGAGTACTCTGGAAGCTTCCAAGCAGCTCAGTAAGAGTGGAAATCTGGACCTTCATATTGGAATTCTGCTCCAAAAGAAGCTGGTGATCTAAACAGAGCTCCTCCAGCTGTGAGTTCTGTTTCTCTATGAGTCTCTCGAGAGAAGACACCCGTGCTAACAGACAATCATCCACCTCTTTCACCGCTGGCGTGAGAGATGGAGGGGGAATGGCAACGTTGCGTCGACTCACGAGGGATTTTATTTCGTCAAGCTGGTTTTGGAGCAAGGTATTTTGGTCGTAGAATAGGTCCAGAGTACTCTGCGCTATAAGTACCCATTTTGGCTCCGGAGAAGGTAACGGCGTCGATGTGGGTGATGCTAAAGGATGTTCCAAGTTGTTGGAGCTGTTGCTCTTCTCCATCTCAGCAGGGCCATCCTCGGGTGGTGTAGGATGCAGCAACTGGGAGGCACTAGTGGGCCGCTCATGTGTATGTTGCGTTTGAATATTCGCGGGCTCTACTTTGCCGGAGTCGTGGATGGTGGCGCCACGTTATGGAGGTGAAACACCGGTTTGTGGAATACCCCCCGCTAGCGCGAGCTGTGGACTCCCGGTGGATTGAGAGGTCCTGGTGGCGGGGAGCTTCGCGCTACGCCGCACCCACCCCTGTGAACCTGGCCCGCCAAATTGGGCCAAAATATGCTTGTGGTAGGCCGGAATTTACTGAATTTGCTCGTCCAAGTCTCGAATTTTGGGCCGGCTGCGTTTTTGAGTTACGAGCCCTCAAAGTAGCCCAATTCCACCCCCCACTCCTCTCTCCGTACACTTACAGAAGTGCCCAGATCTCCGCGAATTTAGCTGCTGGAGGGACGCACGCGGGCTCAAATTCAAGCTTGAATTTTGGGCCACCACAAGCAATTCTAAAAAAATCGGAGTAATTACGTTGAATTACCAAAAAACTGCTCGCAGTGTCCCCGTGTATAAGCATACGGGCGGGTGGTCGGCGGAGAGGGGACAGTCGAGGGAGAAGAGGAGAAGCCCCGCGCAGACGCATCATCGTTCAAAAAACTTGTCTGCTGCGCTGATGATGTGCATCTGATCGTCGTCGTCGTTCATCACGCTGTGTTTACACCGGTACCGAGGTCGACGAGCACCCTGGGCACTGGCCCTGGACTCTCGGTGCTCTTTGGATGAATGCGTGTGTTACAGGGAGAAGCTGCGTGTCATCCTGGACGACGTCGCCAACATGTGCTGTGTGCCTGTGCACCACGACGCGACGCCCGGGGCTCCACGCCCGACCTGGTGCACCGGTGGTGGTCTTCTTGCCCAGTCCTCTATCAAGCTACGTCTTTTCACGCTCTTGTTGGAATCGGACCAGACAAAAGTACCGTGATTGCAAATGTGCCTTATCTGCATTTTTTTCAGCAATACTTTGAGGCCGAGACATTTTTACACAATCGTTTTAGGATTCACTGCTTCAAGTTGCTGCTCATATGTGGACCCGAAAAACTATTTTCCCTTGACTCTAAATGTGTTAAATTTTCGTACATTGAGTTGATCAACATGAATTGAAATTGAGTCTTACTATTTTGATTCATGGTTCTCTTGTCTCATTTATTCTTGGAAGACATTGTATGGTATAAACTGATCTCATGCTTTTTCATGCGATTGACATTTCTACAGTAATCGTTTCACATCAGTGGAATCTTAGCACTATACAAGCGCAGGGCTTGCAGCTTATTCGGTTCTATGCCATGCTGAACTTGGTCAACTCAGAGCCTCCCCAGTGAGAATAGAGGCACAGTCAAAAGTCACATATTGTGCTAGTGACCATTCAAAGTACTGCCAATCATTTATGGCTAATTACATATTTCATGTTTGAATCATGCAAAGTCTAAATTGAATTGTCCATACCCACTCTGTTTAAATAATATTCTTTTGGAATCGGTGAAGAAATACTCTACCCTTGATTTTGAGAGGGGAACGATAGAATAGTGACATCAACTTAGATTCATTAATGACTTCGATCTGGTGCAGGCTATTAATGCTTTGAGGTCTTTTCATTGCAACACTGTTAGTATACATGCAAGACTTCTAGGCAATCGCTGCTAGGTGAAAAGATTTTGAAGTGTTGGTCATGTGTAGACTCGGATATCAGTTTACAAAGTCATAGATGAGACACTTAAATGAGAACTGTGAGTGAATTGATATAGCGTTTACTGTAGAATTGAACTAACTAATATCAGAACATCCAAATTTGGCAAGATGATCTTATCTCTATCTAACAATGACAAGTTCTCATTTTCAAGCTTTGACAAAACTCCAAACAGATCTTCATCTTGGAGATTGTAGGAGTCAAAGCGCTTCTGAAAATATCGAGTCACTCAAGTTTTGCATCATTAACACTTCAAACTGATTGAACGATCAAGTGGTGGGTTATTCTTTTCATTGAAATGCTATTGATGCATGAAGAGATGGCAGGTTTAAGTGATGGAATTCCTGACTCCTTGTTTGGAAGAATATGCAAGCGAGCTCTAACACAAGGAACTTGGATGACAATTTCCCAATATCGAAAAGATAGGAATTTGACTCTGAAGCTCCCAGGCCTTTGAATTGAATCTTATATGCTCAATCTGCATACATCAAATATTGGCTTAGAGCGCAAGGTGCATGGAAAGACGTAGCCGTAGCTTGATAGAGGACTGGGCAAGAAGACCACCGCCGGTGCACCAGGTCGGGCGTGGAGCCCCGGCCTTCGCGTTGTGGTGCACAGGCACACAGCACATGTTGGCGACGTCGTCCAGGATGACACGCAGCTTCTCCCTGTAACACACGCATTCATCCAAAGAGCACCGAGAGTCCAGGGCCAGTGCCCAGGGTGCTCGTCGACCTCGGTACCGGTGTAAACACAGCGTGATGAACGACGACGACGATCAGATGCACATCATCAGCGCAGCAGACGAGTTTTTTGAACGATGATGCGTCTGCGCGGGGCTTCTCCTCTTCTCCCTCGACTGTCCCCTCTCCGCCGACCACCCGCCCGTATGCTTATACACGGGGACACTGCGAGCAGTTTTTTGGTACTTCAACGTAATTACTTTGATTTTTTCATAATTGCTTGTGGTAGCCCAAAATTCAAGCTTCAATTTGAGCCCGCGTGCGTCCCTCCAGCAGCTAAATTCGCGGAGATCTTGGCACTTCTGTAAGTGTACGGAGGGAGGAGTGGGGGGTGGAATTGGGCTACTTTGAGGGCTCGTAACTCAAAAACGCAGCCGGCCAAAAATTCGAGACTTGGACAAGCAAATTCAGCAAATTCCGGCCTACCACAAGCATATTTTGGCCCAATTCGGCGGGCCAGGTTCACAGGGGTGCCGCACGCTGGTATATTGCGGAGCAGGGAGAGACGATCCAGATGCAGCACGCATGCTGAGCCGCGTGTGTGAGTTGGGCTGTTTACGCACACATCTCTGCGGATTCGTATTTCGCTCCTCTCTCTCCCTGGCCGTCTGCGTGCTGAGACGAGCGGCAGAAGTCGTCTGCTTCACTGCTTTTGATGGTAATTCTGCGGTTGGAATTTCGCTCACCTGCAGACAGCTCGTGCATGTCACTGCTTCTCGGGATGACTTCGAGCACTTGACATGTGCAGATCTCTTGCATATGCTGCATTCTCTGCTGCCCGTGCGTAAGGTGCCGTTGCAGGCACAGCAGGTGTTGTCGTTCATTGTGCAGCAGACAGCAAGACGGGCCAGCAAAGCAGACGACCTCCGAGCATGCGCCGAGAGCTCACTTTCGGCGCCAAGCACTGCCAACTCGATGTTATTGTTGGAGTTGCAGAATTGGAATTATTTCTCCCAGGCTCGATCAGGAGCCATGCAGTAATGCTCCAATGGTATGAGCCTGCAGGAGGAAGCCCAATCTGCAAAAAAGTGCCACTCGGGACGACGTTTTGATGGTTAAAACGATATTCTAACACAGAGCGATGTTGTATGCGTGTGGAAGCACTTACCGCGCCAGAGAGAGAGAGAGAGAGAGAGAGAGAGAGAGAGAGAGAGAGATTAGATTAGATTAGATTAGTTTATTAATGGTACCTTGGGGTATTACCCTATGTGGTACAGGTAGAAAATTCAATTCACAAAACAATAAAATTACATATTGAGAGAAGTATGAATAATAAATCTAGGATATGAGTGTACATAACGAATGAATAATTACAAAAACTCATGATTTCACTGAGTCGAGAATAGTATAATCACCTATGACTATGGTTGCGAGGAAATAATGATTCATTGACGAGAAAGCTTCAGGAATCGGATCGAAAGCACATATTGCGTAAATTGAGTGAAAATATCATGATCTGTCAACAAATCTGATTAGGTAGATTGTAATAACCAAACGTGGGAATGCAATTCATACGCAAATGAACGCTCTTAAGATACAAAAATTCGAAGTGAAAAAGGATTGGTCATGCATATTTGAATCGAGGAAAAGTGAAGATCTAGCTCTACGAGAATTTCATTTCTTGATTGTAAAACCGTTTTACGAATAATTGAAGCACGTAGTACTCTACTTATTAAGACGGTCGATATGTTTTATACTGAGCTTGGAAATTTTCGAGGTCACGCTCGGAGAAAATTGGTACAAACGACTCACTTTTTGGAGATTTCATACAAACAGTAAGATTCTTTACAACAGGTTTCTGACATTTTAAGCGCACACTTACTGAATATGCTTTTTTAAGCAAATCGTGAACTCCTTTAGGCCACAATGGGCTACAAAATATGTTCGAATCATTTCCATAACCAAAGATATCCTTCACAGTGTGCTTTTTCAATTTAGATGAGTTTATGATAAGTTTATCTCGAACTATAGTAGATGATAATTGTACGACGATAGCTTTAGAATCAGATTTGTTTGTTTTGGGAGAGCTCAAAGTAGAAGTTGAAACTGATGGATGCACATTGTGGAAGTGAGGACCTTTCCAATCTCTCACATTGACAACGAAATTCTTAAGTTCTGGCTGATCCATAACATCAAAAACTTTAGAAACTATCTCAGTTTTTAGCAAATTAAGATCGCAAGGAATTCCTGATAGAATGACCTCAGCTGAGTCTACTAGAGTTCTTTGGTGAGAAACTTTAGAAAAATCATCACGAATCTGAGAGATATCATTTTCAATCGCAGTGATTCGACTTTCTAGTCTGTTCTCAATTTCACTCAGCTTTGAAAGAACTTTTTCTTGACAAGCATTAAAATGCGCAATGAAAATTCTGAAATACGATGGCATGTCACTCGAATGAACAACATTTTCTGAGTTATTAGTAAATTTAGATGATTCATGCGCAGTTGTATGATCTTTTTGTGATAGACTCACTGTGGACAAATTTGGTGCCATTGTAATGGTGTGATGGAAACGCAGATGTAATACAGGGTCAGATCAGCTGTCAGGCGCAAGCAGACGTCGATCAGGTGGCTCAGTTGAGATGAACTATCAGGGTCGAGCAAGTGCGAATCAGGCTTTAAAATTGATAGTGCAGAGATCTGTTTGAGAGGGCTGCCATCTAACGCCCTACGTCGGAACTATGATGATCTGGCGAATGAGGCACGAAGCACGAGGCACTAGGTGGTCTAACCTCAAATTCCAAAGCGCGCTTGTAGAATATCAGATGAAGGTTTTGCAAGATGCGAAGATCCACAACGATTTATGGGTCTATCGAATTCTTGCAAAATTTTGCGTGCAAGGCTCTGTAAAAGAAAATCCCGGAGGCACTTTGAGGCAGAGAAAAATAGTGAAACACAGAGAGGCACTAGAGAAGCGTGTGATGAGACTCACCGAGAGAGAGAGAAAGAGAGAGAGAGAGAGAGAGAGAGAGAGAGAGAGAGAGAGAGAGAGAGAGAGAGAGAGACAAACTGAGTGGGATTCGCCATTTGCGAACGGCAGATGGACGCACCGGCTGATCCGTGACGTAGCCAAGTGGGCGGAACGCACCCACGGAGAGATGGACTACTGGACGACGCAGGCACTGAGCGATCATGGTTGCTTCGGTTCCTATCTAACCAGGTTCAAGAAGAGGACGACCCCAGCATGTCAGTCATGCGGGGACGAATGGGATGACGCCGAACATGCCCTGTTCAAGTGCAGCGACACCCGGAGAGAGCGCGCCGAGCTGGATGAATGGCTGGGTGCTCAACTAACACCTGAGAATCTCGTCCCGTACTTACTCCGCAACCAGGAGACATGGGATAGACTCACCGGATACATCAAGCTGGTGATGACCCACAAAGAGGAGAAAGAGAGGGAAGTAAGGCGCCTCGAAGCAGGCGAATTACAGTGACTCTGCCGATTGAAACAGAAGAGGCCCAAATGATTCCAGGAGGAATCTGATGCACTGAAGAGGGAAGAAAGAAGAAAGAAGAGAGAAGAAAGAAGAAAGAGAGGGAACAATGAAGAGTGAAGATAGAAGATGCCGACAAGTGGCCGAAGAGAGAAGATGGAGAAGAGGAACGCTCGCAATCGAGTGCGAGACATGCCGCTCATCCTGAAGTAATGCTCACGCGGTTCCGGGATGATATGGTAGATGCAGGTGGATCTCCTTCTTGATTGCCCGATGCCCTAGGTATCGGACATCGAGAGGAGAGGGATATTACACGGCCGGGCCCACCTCTCGGTGGGCCCCACCCAAACCCGTGTCCCGCCTGGTATGGCCTGCGTGGGCTATGCAAAGTCCGCGTAAGCTGAACCAGTCCGGTGTCTGGGGACGGATCCGAGGGATCCTGAGGCAGATTTTGCCCTCTAACCACCTTAAAAAAAAAAAAAAAAAAAAAAAGAGAGAGAGAGAGAGAGAGAGAGAGAGAGAGAGAGAGAGAGAAGCCGTCACGAGTGACTACCTGCGGAACAGGACCCTCGTGTACGACACCGACGAGGGACAAGAGATTCGGGTACTGTCCGCCGGAATCGGACAGGGATCGGTCTCCGGGCCGTTCAACTGGAACACCCAGTATGACAGCTTACTGTCTATCGAACTGCCAGAAGGAGTGATAATAGTGGCTTTCGCGGACGACGCGGGACTCATAGTATGGGCTGACAACGAGGAACTCTTGGGTAGACGCGCGAACGAAGCGCTAGCCCGAGTCTACGAGTGGATGATTAGCAGGCTTCTGGAGCTCGCTGTCAAGAAGTGCGAAGCAATCGTGGTCACAAGGCGTAGGAAGTTTGACTTACCCCGGTTTTATATCAACGGGCAAGAGATTCCACGGAAGACAGAGCTGAAATACCTCGGTGTATGGCTCGACGACAAGTGTTCGTTCAAGAAGCACATCCAGGAAGCCGCCCAGAAGGCGAGCAAGGTCGGTGCGGCGCTCCAGCGGCTTATGCCGAATATCGGAGGACCCAAGGAAAAGAGGCGCGCACTTCTCAACACCGTCACTACCTCCATCATGCTGTACGGTGCACCCGTGTGGGGGAAGAGGGTAGAGAAGACCATCATCGAGAAGAGAATGGGGCCTGTCCACCGAAGAGCGGCCCTGAGGAGTATCCGTGCCTACCGCACTGTGTCAGGAGATGCGGCTTACGTAATGGCGAGTACTCCGCCCATCCACTTGCTCGTCGCGGAGCGAGTGAGGATCTGGGACCGCCAGAAAGTGATCGGAGCCGAACGAGTACTCACTCCGACGATGAAGGAGATCATCCGCGACAACGAGAAGGAAACCACCCTTGAGCATTGGCAAACTGAGTGGGATTCGCCATTTGCAAACGGCAGATGGATGCACCGGCTGATCCGTGACGTAGCCAAGTGGGCGGAACGCACCCATGGAGAGATGGACTACTGGACGACGCAGGCACTGAGCGATCATGGTTGCTTCGGTTCCTATCTAACCAGGTTCAAGAAGAGGACGACCCCAGCATGTCAGTCATGCGGGGACGAATGGGATGACGCCGAACATGCCCTGTTCAAGTGCAGCGACACCCGGAGAGAGCGCGCCGAGCTGGATGAATGGCTGGGTGCTCAACTAACACCTGAGAATCTCGTCCCGTACTTGCTCCGCAACCAGGAGACATGGGATAGACTCACCGGATACATCAAGCTGGTGATGACCCGCAAAGAAGAGAAAGAGAGGGAAGTAAGGCGCCTCGAAGCAGGCGAATTACAGTGACTCTGCCGATTGAAACAGAAGAGGTCCAAATGGTTCCAGGAGGAATCTGATGCACTGAAGAGGGAAGAGAGAAGAAAGAAGATGAAGAATGAAGAGATGGAAGAAGATCGAAGGAAGGGAAACAACACCTGCGAGTCGTGAGAAGAGAGACGCTCGATCCTGAGCGCGAGACGCCGCCGGCCCTGAAGTAATGCTCACGCGGTGCCGGGGCCGGATTCGTAAGTTGGTGGATCTCTCCCTTGTCCAACGGCCGGCGCCAACGGAGAAGGAAGAGAGGGTTTACCCGGTTCGGATGGCCGTATCGATGCGGATTCCAGCCCGGGACTGTTGGGGAGGTGCTGGCCAGCCGTGTTTGGCTGACCGGTGCCTCTCCTTCGTACGTCGCAGCGTATTTGCCCTACAACCACCTTAAAAAAAAAAAAAAAAAAAGAGAGAGAGAGAGAGAGAGAGACAGAGAGAGAGAGAGAGACAGAGAGAGAGAGAGAGAGAGAGAGAGAGAGAGACAGAGAGAGAGAAAGAGAGAGACAGAAACAACCACAAAGAGAGCGCGCCGAGTTGGATGGATGGCTGGGTGCTCAACTGACACCTGAGAACCTCGTCCCGTACTTACTCCGCAACCAGGAGACATGGGACAGAGTTACCGGATACATCAAGCTGGTGATGACCCGTAAGGAGGAGAAAGAGAGGGAGGTGAGGCGCCTCGATGCCGGTGAATTACAGTAAACCTGCCGATTCAAACAGAAGAGGTCCAAATGGTTCCAGGAAGAATATGATGGACTGAAAAGGGAAGGAAGAAGAGAGAAGATTGAAGATCGAAGATCGAAGAGAGAGGAAAGAAGAATGAAGAATGAAGAGATGGAAGAAGATCGAAGGAAGGGAAACAACACCTGCGAGTCGTGAGAAGAGAGACGCTCGATCCTGAGCGCGAGACGCCGCCGGCCCTGAAGTAATGCTCACGCGGTGCCGGGGCCGGATTGGTAAGTTGGTGGATCTCTCTCTTGTCCAATGACCGGCGCCAACGGAGAAGGAAGAGAGGGTTTACCCGGTTCGGATGGCCGTATCGATGCGGATTCCAGCCCGGGACTGTTGGGGAGGTGCTGACCAGCCGTGTTCCGCTGACCGGTGCCTCTCCTTCGTACGTCGCAGCGTATTCGCCCTACAACCACCTTAATAAGAAAAAAAACCGTAGGGGGCTCTGAGTGTGACCTCCGGGTTGCACTCAGAGCTTGAGGGAGCGACGACCCTCCGGACCCGAGTCCTACACACAACCTACCCACACTACACTCTACACGCATCATTACTACGCCCGCACAAGCACCACACAGACATATCAACATAATACAAAACATGCACCACACAAAACACCACACCCGTGCCGGTCTGGTCCGGGGTCGGCCGGCACGTGATTCCAGGCGCTGGAAAAAAAAGAAAAAAGACCATGAAGATGACCAGCATTGAAGAAAAGAATTCCACAAGTAAAGCGGGGCCCCATTCGGATCTTGGGGGGGGGGGTGGGGGCTCAACGATGCAGGGCGTGCCACTAGTTACTCACTTGGCCAGTGGAGGAACTCGTAGAGCTACAAGTGCTGATACCCTGCCCCAGGCGCAGGAATCGGGAGGGAAGAACCAGCCTGAAACTACAGAGGAACTAACTCCCAGCAGAAAGAGAAAAACGCAGGATGGCGAAACCGGGAATCGAACGCCCCTGCTGGAGCAATCGAAACTCACATTCTCGATCCAACAAGGGAAGAACGCGGAGATTGCAGCACAAGCACAAGCAGCGGCGGAAAGGCTGATGAAGAACAACTCCGCACTGAAGATCCAGCTTACACAAGAGGAAAACAAAGAAGACGGAGGAGTGCCGAGAACAAACGGAGGAGAAGACACATCTCCTCCTCGAGCATCTCAACATAGTCATAGGGATAGCCGAGTCTGCCTCGGACACCCCAGCAAGAACCAGGGGTGACATCGAAGAGCTCAAGAGAATCGGCAACGCTCTCGGAGGCCTTCTTGCGGCAGACAAGGCTAAGAGGACAGCGTTCGAGTCCACACTCCTCGAAATGGAGAAGATATTGAAATCAAGGAGTCACGCGCATTCCGCCGGCACACAAAGACCAACCGCGTCGGGAAGTGGATCACGGGGAAGGGAGGTGGAAAAACCAGGACCACGACAAGGGAGACAGGGTGCATCAAAGGGGACGCGATCTCCATCGATAGGTCCGCGAACAGCGACCGTGACATCAACGCCCAATAGGCCCAAGCAGGACGGGCCTTGGCAGGAAGTGGTCTCTAAGAGGAACACGAAGAGGGCGAAGAAGAGCGGTCGATCGAGTGACACCGCTGGAGAGAAGGCAAAAATGAAGCCAAGAGGAGCGAAATCTGACGCCGTTCTCGTCACGGCAAACCAAGGTGGGTTAAGCTACGCAAATATGCTGCGCAAGATAAAGACGGATGACCTTAATGAGGAAGTCGGCTCTAAAGTCACAGGCATCCGCAAGGCACATGAAGGACAAATCCTCATTGGACTGAGGAAGGGCGCCGACGCCGCAGCCGTCAGAGCGGCTCTGAAACCAGTCGTCGGGCTAGAAGGGGCTGTCCACTGACTCGCAAATAGCATGACCCTCGAGGTTCTCGGAGTCGACTACGATGTCGACAAAACTGAAGTAAAGAAGGACCTTGCGAAGGTCCTACCAGAAAACGAGGATGGAGCCATAATAGTCAAGAGCCTGCGAGACGGTTCCCGGGGCACCCAAACAGCGGTTGTGTCCATCCCAGCGAGGCTCGCTCACCGCCTCCTGGACTGGGAAGAACCCAAGGTCGGATGGAGCAGAGTGAGAATCCGCGAGGAGGGTGGCATCCCACGCTGCTATAACTGCCTAGAGTATGGCAACAAAGCCTCAGGCTGCAAAAAAGAGAAGGCGGAGGAACGTCAAACGAAACTCTGCTTCCAGTGCGGTGAACCAGGACACCTCGCCGCTACCTGTCAAGAGAAACCAAAATACCTCAGCTGCGTGGCTATCGGAACCAGATCTGACCACAGGTCGGGCCCCAGCAACTGCACAGCCTACCAAAACGCGAGGGCGACATAAAGACGCAGGGGGGAAGAAATGGCTAACTTCATCCAAGCCAACCTCAGGAGAAGCAGGGACGCTTGTGACCTCCTACACACTGCCACCAAAGAAGGGGGTATCGATGTTCTGATCATATCCGAACCGCCTCGGAAGCGCGAACTTTACCGATCCACATTCGATCACTGGGGGACCGCTGTAATTAAGATCCCCCCCCCTCATTCACTTTTTTTCAAAAGTAAAACTAGGCGAGTATGAGGTTTAGAAAAGAACCATTCATCTCCAGTACATCAAAACTTCAAATTTTATACGACATGGTTTAAACTCTTGGAAGGAATGAAATCTAAAAAAACCATGTCGAGTATTTTTTGGGCCGATTTGTCACGATCAATATATCATCACTGATAGAGACTAGAGCCACTTCCCTACAATCAAATCTTTCTTACAATTCATCCTCATGGTGGTGGTTTGACAATTTCTTACTAGCTAATTGTCGCTGAAATGACCCGAAGTTTAGGCGAGCAAAAGAAATACAGGGGAATATCGAAATAGAGAAAATATAACTGAGTATGATATGAGATTTTAGTGAATCATCATGAACACCAAATTAAACTCAGTTATATTTTCTCTATTTCGATATTCCCCTGTATTTCTTTTGCTCGCCTAAACTTCGGGTCATTTCAGCGACAATTAGCTAGTAAGAAATTGTCAAACCACCACCATGAGGATGAATTGTAAGAAAGATTTGATTGGAGGAAAGTGGCTCTAGTCTCTATCAGTGATGATATATTGATCGTGACAAATCGGCCCAAAAAATACTCGACATGGTTTTTTTAGATTTCATTCCTTCCAAGAGTTTAAACCATGTCGTATAAAATTTGAAGTTTTGATGTACTGGAGATGAATGGTTCTTTTCTAAACCTCATACTCGCCTAGTTTTACTTTTGAAAAAAAGTGAATGAGGGGGGGGGGGGGATCTCACTCCTTGGTTATAAAAATCCAAGGGTAACCACAAATTTTCCAAGCACTTGTCCCCACCGCACTTGAGAATTTCTTACACACGGCTCTGTCATTTTTTCCATACAAAAATACACTACTATCAGTGTAAATTTTGCTCAGTTCAATCTGGAGAGCCATGCAGCTACAGGCAAGAGCAATATTGTGGAGCCGTGACGATCACACAAAACACAACAAAGCAGACGAATCTTTCCTCCCTGTCCTTCTCGCATGGCGCTTTGATCTTTACGTCACCTCTAGTCGTGGCTAGTTTCGAGTATCCACATCTGATGCAATAATTATAGATATAGAATCGAGAAATTCACATAATTCGAAAATTCAATTATCCGCGATAACAAACCAGCTGGTCGGTTCCCGCGTTGCCCGGCACGCAGCAGAAAGCCTCATTGCAGACTGCCGTCAACCGGACAGGAAGATCTTGCGCATGCGCTTCTATCTCTCTCTAGTCTCTCTCTCTTCCTCGACCATATCTTACATACCCAACACATGTGTAGTAGAGACGTTTCGATATTTCTCGAGTCGAAGCACGGGGCTGAAGAAATCGAACAGAGATGTAAAACGAAGGCATGAATTTTGCGGTGCTGAATAAAACGTGTCCAGTGCTCGGATTGAGAAAATAATTGTACAGAACTCTGAATCGCTTTAGAAAGGCTTTGCTAAAGCATTGCAGAGCTCTATGAGCAACGTTAAGAAGTTAATAATCCAAGTAGAAAAAAAGTGTGAGGTTAAAAAGCCCCAATTCAAAGTATAGATAGGCACAGCGCCTCGCTCGATTTTTCGTCTGCTCATACTCGCCAGCGAGGCGCTACCGCGCCTCTTGATCATGAATCCCGCGATCCACGAGACTGGACCAGCTGTTAGTGGCCGCGGTTATGCTCGAAAGACCATAGGGGGCACAGCTGTATACAGCTGCTACTATTCGCCATCGCTCAAGACGCACGAATTTGAAGACGAGCTCCACGACCTAGAAGAGGATGTGAGACAATGGGGGGGCAGTTATAATCGCGGGGGATTTCAACTCCAAGGAACCGACTTGGAGCGGGGGGCCACGCGATAGACGGGGGGTAATACTCGGTGATGCCATGAAGGCATTAGGATTAGTGCTCGCGAACGAAACGGGGGTTATCACCTATAACCGGCACGACACTCGGTCCCGGGAGGGAGGTTCGTCATCGGTCCTTGACCTGACGTTCATGAGCCCGTCGCTCATGGGACGTATGACATCGTGGGAAATTCTGGACACGGGAACACTGAGCGACCATCGACATATTCGACTTCGACTTAGGACCGACGGACAGAGACAGACGACACGCAGACCGCGACCAACGGGGTGGCGGGTACGGAAGCTGGACGAGGGAAAATTCCGGGAATCGATAGAAACAGTCGAAGATCTCCCGATGAACTCCGCCTCGGGCGAGGCTGTGGCGATGGTAACATCCGCCATCACGGAAGCTTGCGACGCGTCGATGCCTCGCAGGACAACACCATGTTTCTGGAGGAAACCAGAGTACTGGATCACCGATGAGATCAAGGCTCTACGAAGAACGAGCAACAAGAAAAGGAGGACCGCATGGCGATCAAGGAAACTGCAACGACCATCGCTGGCGGAAGATGACAGAGCGTACAAAGAAGCAAAGAAGGCTCTCGTTCTAGCCATCCGGAGGAGCAAAGAGAAGTGCTGGGGTGGCTGTTTGACATGGTTAACGATGACCCCTGGGGCACGCCATATCGCGTGGTCATGTCAAAGGTTCGACCCCGGAGGGGCAACCCAGCACCGACCGATGCAGTAACATTGCGCAACATCGTGGAAGACCTTTTCCCAGCAGGAGAACCAAGAGTTACATTCCCTACGGAGAGCGAGGACCCCATCCCGCTCTTCACTATGCAAGAGCTACTCATAGCGGCAAAGAGGATGCCGAACGGCAAGGCTCCTCGTCTGGATGGCATTGCAAACAAGGCTCTGAAACTGGTCTTTAAATACAAGCCAGATCTGCTCCTCGACCTCTTCAACATCTGTCTGAGCGCGAGAACTTTCCCGGACGAGTGGAAACGCCAGAAGCTGATCCTGATATCCAAAGGTCAAGGCGGTCAACGCCCCCTCAGCATGCTTGACAATATCGGGAAAATGTGCGAGAGGATGGTGCTCAACAGGGTAGAAAAAGCCTACGAAGAGAGCGGCGGGCTTGTCACCGATACAGTATGGGTTTCGGAAAGGTCGCAGTACTGTTCACGCGATCGAGACAGACCAGGAGCGGGTCCAAACTGCGGTAGAAAGACCATACTAAGGGAGAGGGGGTTTCTGCGCGATCATCGCGTTAGACATGAAGAACGCATTCAATTGTGCGAGCTGGGAGCGAGTGTACGCATCCCAGGCAGGTAAAGTGCCACCCTACCTGTTAGCAGTCACGAGCGACTACCTACGGAATAGGACCCTCCTATACGACACCGACGAGGGAATATTGGCTTTTGTATACCGGGTCCCTGCCTTTCGGCTCAACCCCGGTTGGACACCGACGAGGGACAAGAGGTTCGAGAGCTGTCCGCCGGGATCGGGCAGGGATCAGTCTCCGGCCCGTTCAACTGAAATACCCAGTACGACAGCCTGCTGACTATTGAACTGCCAGAAGGAGTGATAATAGTGGCTTCCGAGGACGACGCGGGACTCATAGTATGGGCCGACAACGAGAAACTTTTGGGTAGACGCGCGAACGAAGCGCTGGCCCGAGTCTACGAGTGGATGATTAGCAGGCTTCTGGAGCTCGCTGTCAAGAAGTGCGAAGCAATCGTGGTCACAAGGCGTAGGAAGTTCGACTTACCCTGGTTTTGTATCAACGGGCAAGAGATTTCACGGAAGACAGAGCCGGAATACCTCGGTATATGGCTCGACGACAAGTGGTCGTTCAAGAAGCACATCCAGGAAGCCACCAAGAAGGCCAGCAGGGTCGCTGCGGCGCTCCAGCGGCTCATGCTGAATATCGGAGGACCCAAAGAAAAGGGGCGCGCACTTCCAAACACCGTCACCACCTCCATCATGCTGTACGGTGCACCCGTGTGGGGAAAGAGAGTAAAGAAGACCATCATCGAGAAGAGAATGGGGCCTGTCCATCGAAGAGCGGCCCTGGAGAGTATCCGTGCCTACCGCACCGTGTCAGGAGATGCGGCTTACGTATTGGCGAGTACTCCACCCATCCACTTGCTCGTCACGGAGCGAGTGAGGATCTGGGACCGCCAGAAAGTGATCGGAGCCGAACGAGTACTCACTCCGACGATGAAGGAGATCATCCGCGACAACGAGAAGGAAACCACCCTCGAACAGTGGCAAACTGTGTGGGACTCGCCATTCGCGAATGGCAGATGGACGCGCCGGTTGATCCGTGACATAGCCAAGTGGGCGGAACGTTCCCACGGAGAGATGGACTACTGGACGACTCAGGCACTGAGCGATCATGGTTGCTTTGGCACCTATCTAACCAGGTTCAAGAAGAGGACGACCCCAGCATGTCAGTCATGCGGGGACGACTGGGATGACGCCGAACATGCCCTGTTCAAGTGCAGCGACACCCGGAGAGAGTGCGCCGAGCTGGATAGATGGCTGGGTGCTCAACCAACACCTGAGAATCTCGTCCCGTACTTGCTCCGCAACCAGGAGACATGGGATAGACTCACCGGATACATCAAGCTGGTGATGACCCGCAAGGAGGAGAAAGAGAGGGAAGTGAAGCGCCTCGAAGCAGGCGAATTACAAAACACCTGCCGATTCGCACAGAAGAGGTCCAAATGGTTCCAGGAGGAATATGATGGACTGAAGAGGGAAGGGAGAAGAGAGAAGAGAGAAGATCGAAGATCGAAGATCGAAGAAAGAAGAGAGATCGAAGAAAGAAGACAGAAGAATGAAGAGATGGAAGAAGATCGAAGAAGGAGAAACAACACCTGCGAGTCGTGAGAAGAGAGACGCTCGATCCTGAGCGCGAGACGCCGCCGGTCCTGAACTAATGCTCACGCGGTGCCAGGTCCGGATTGGTAAGTTGGTGGATCTCTCCCTTGTCCGATGGCCAGCGCCAAAGGGGAAGGGAGAGAGGGTTCATCTGGTACGGATAGCCGCATCGATGCGGAATCCAGCCCGGAAGCCTTGAGAAGTATCGGCCAGGCGTAATCGTCCGTCCGGAACCTCTCTGTGGCGACGTCGCAGCGTATTCACCCTACAACCACCTAAAAAAAAAAAAGAGACAGAGAGAGAGAGGGAGAGAGAGGGAACCCGTAGGGGGCTTTGGGTGTGGCCTTAGGGTTGCACTTGGAGCTTGAGGGAGCGACGCCCCTCCGGACCCGAGTCCTACACTTACACTCACACACACACTACACCATACATGCACCATACTCACGCCTGCTCAAGCACTAGACAAACATACCAACATCATACAGGACACGCATCACACAGAACACCACACCCATGCTGGTCTGGTCCGGGTTCGGCCAGCATGCGATTCCAGGCCCTGGAAGAAGAAAGAAGATGATGTCCAGCATTGACGGCAAGAATTCCCCAAGTAAAGCGGGGCCCCATTCGAATCTTGGGGGGGGGGGGGGCAACGATGCAAAACGCGCCACCAGTGGCACACTTGGCTGGTGGAATAACGCGTACAGCTACAAGCGATGGAAATACGCTGCAGGTGGAGGGTGCGGGAGAGAAAAACCTACGCCATGGAGAAGCTGAGCTCACCCCTAGCAGGAAGAGAAAGGGCCCGAGCGACGGAGCAGAGAAGCGAGTGCTCAAACAATCGAAGCTCACATTTCCGAGCCAACGAGGGATGAACGCGAAAGTTGCAGCAGAAGCACGAGAGGTGGCAGAGAAGCTGCTGAAGATCAACCCCGCTATCAGGATCCAGATCACGCAACCCAGCAACGAGGTTGATGACGCCGTTAATTTGAGCTCAGACTCGAGCGAGTCTGACTCCACTATAGGGTCCCAGGGGAACGGAACAATCCTGTTTCCTGGAAACGGTTTGCTCGAGAGGGAAGTACACGATGAGGTGCCTGATAGGGTGGAGATTGACCACATCCCCTCAACCAGAGATGCGGCACGACAGAGGAGTGGAAACGAGGCAGGCGATCTTATGGGGAAATGGGAAGACCTGAAAACGTGCCGGGAAGAGACGGAGGAGAAGACAAATCTCCTCCTCGAGCACTTCAACTTGGTTATAAGAATAGCCGAGTTCGTTTCCAGCAATCCAGAAGGGACCAAGGGTGACATCGAAGAGCTCAAGAAGATAGGCCACGCGCTCGAAGGCCTACTCGCGACAGAGAAGGCGAAGCGGGCTGCTTTCGAGACAACGCTCCTCGAAACGGAAAAGACCCTGAAAGCGAGGGGGAATGTGCAGCCTCCGGTCACAAAAAAACCGGCCGCGTCGGGTAGTGGCTTCCAGGGAAGGGGGGCAGGGAAACCGGAGTCGCGACCGGGGCAACAACGCGGTTCGGAAGCGATGCGATACGGACCTCCACCGGGAGGTCTCGGAACACCGCGCTCGACATCAACGCCCAATCGGCCCGAGCACAATGGGCCTTGGAAGGAAGTGGTGTCAAAGAAACAAGCGAGAAGGGCAAAGAAGAGCGGTAGATCGGACGATGCCGCCGGGAAGAAAGCGAAAATGAAGCCGAGAAGGGTAAAGCCCGAAGCCGTCCTCGTTACGGCCAAACAAGGTGGGATAACCTACGCAGACATGCTGCGCAGGATAAAAACGGATGACCTCGATGAAGAAGTGGGCTCTAAGGTCACGGGCATCCGCAAGACCCAAGAAGGCCAAGTCCTTCTTGAACTCAAGAAGGGCACCGATGTCGCCGCCGTCAAGGCAGCCTTGGCACCAGTCGTCGGGCAAGAAGGAGCTGTCCACTGTCTAGCAAACAGCACGACCCTCGAGGTGCTCGGAGTCGACTACGACGCCGACATAATCAAGATGCGGGATGACCTCGCGGAGGCCCTACCAGGAAACGAGAAGGGTGCCGTTGTTGTCAAGTCCATCTGGAGTGGCTACCGCGGCACCCAAACCGCTGTTGTCTCGATCGCAACGAGACTGGCCCACCATCTCCTCGACTGGAAGGAGCCAAAGGTTGGATGGGGCAGAGTCAGGATCCGCGAGAAGGGTGGCATCCCACGGTGCTATAACTGCTTAGAGTACGGCCACAAGGCCTCGGGGTGCAAAAAAGAGAAGGCAGAGGAACAGAAACCAAAACTCTGCTTCCAATGCGGCGAACCAGGGCACCTTGCTGCGATTTGCAAGGAAAAATCAAAATGCCTAAGCTGTGCGGCGATCGGGTCCAAATCTGATCACAGATCTGGGGCCAGCAACTGCACTGCGTACCAGAGGGCAAGAACCACATATAGACGCAGGAAGGGAAGAAATGGCTAGCTCCATCCAAGCCAACCTCAGGAAGAGCGGGGACGCAGACGATCTCCTATACGCTGTAGCCAAAGAAGGAGGGATCGATGTTCTGATTATCTCCAAACCGCCTCGGAAGCGCGAATTCTCTCGATCCACATTCGATCACTGGAGGACAGCCGTAATCCAGATCATGAATCCTGCGCTCCGTGAGACTGGACCAGCTGTTAGTGGCCGCGGTTTCGCTCGAAAGACCATAGAGGGCACAGCAGTCTACAGCTGCTACTATTCGCCGTCGCTCAAGACGCACGAATTCGAAGACGAGCTCCACGACCTAGAAGAGGATGTGAGGCAATGGGGGGGCCCAGTTATAATCGCGGGGGATTTCAACCCCAAGGAACCGACTTGGAGCGGGGGGCCGCGTGATAGACGGGGGGGTAATACTCGATGATGCCATGGAGGCATTGGGATTAGTGCTCGCGAACGAGACGGGGGTTATCACCTACTACCGATACGACACTCGGTCCAGGGAGGGAGGTTCGTCTTCGGTCCTCGACCTGACGTTCATGAGCCCGTCGCTCATGGGACGTATGACATCGTGGGAGGTTCTGGACACGGAAACATTGAGTGACCATCGACATATTCGGTTTCGGCTTAGGACTGACAGACAGAGACAGACGACACGCAGACCGCGACCAACGGGGTGGCAGGTATGCAAGCTGGATGAGGGGAAATTCCGGGAATCGATAGGAACAGCCGAAGATCTCCCGATGAACATCACCGCGGACGAGGCTGAGGATATGGTGACGACCACCATCACAAGAGCTTGTGACGCATCGATGCCTCGCAAGACAACATCATGCTTTTGGAGGAAACCAGAGTACTGGATCACCGACGAGATAAAAGCCCTACGAAGAACGAGCAATAAGAAAAGGAGAACCGCGTGGCGATCAAGGAAACTAAAACGACCATCACTGGCGGAAGATGATAGGGCGTACAGAGGAGCAAAGAAGGCTCTCGTTCTAGCCATCCGGAGAAGCAAAGAGGAGTGCTGGGGTAAATTGTGCGACATGGTTAATGGAGACATCACGAGTGACTATCTGCGGAACAGGACACTCGTGTACGACACCGACGAGGGACAAGAGATCCGGGAACTGTCCGCCGGGATAGGACAGGGATCGGTTTCCGGGCCGTTCAACTGGAACACCCAGTACGACAGTTTACTGTCTATTGAACTGCCCGAAGGAGTGATAATAGTGGCTTTCGCGGACGACGCGGGGCTCATAGTCTGGTCCGACAACAAGGAACTCTTGGGTAGACGCGCAAACGAGGCGCTGGCCCGAGTCTACGAGTCGATGATCAGCAGGCTCCTAGAGCTTGCTGTCAAAAAGTGTGGAGCAATCGTGGTCACAAGACGCAGGAAGTTTGACTTGCCCGACTTTTACATCAACGGGCAAGAGATCCCACGTAACACAGAGCTGAAATACCTCGGCGTATGGCTTGACGACAAATGGTCGTTCAAGAAGCACATCCAGGAGGCCGCCCAGAAAGCGAGCAGGGCTGGTGCGGTGCTTTAGCGGCTGATGCCGATTATCGGGGAACCCAAGGAAAAGAGGCACGCACTTCTCAACACCGTCAGCACCTCTATCATGCTCTACGGTGCACCCGTGTGGGGAAAGAGAGTAGAGAAGACCATCATCGGGAAGAGGATGGGGCCTGTCCACCGGAGAGCGACCCTGAGAAGTATCCGTGCCTACCGGACCGTGTCAGGAGATGCGGCCTACGTATCCGCGAGTACACCGCCCATCCACTTGCTCGTCCCGGAGCGAGTGAGGATCTGGGACCGCCAAAAAGTGATCGGAGCCGAACGAGTACTCACTCCAACGATAGAGGAGATCATCCACGACAACGAGAAGGAAACCACCCTTGAGCATTGGCAAGCTGAGTGGGATTCGTCATTTGCAAATGGCAGATGGACGCACCGGCTGACCCGTGACGTAGCCAAATGGACGGAACGCACCCACGGAGAGATAGATTACTGGACGACGCAAGCACTGAGTGACCACGGTTGCTTCGGTGCCTATCTGACCCGGTTCAAGAAGAGGACATCCCCAGCATGTCAGTCATGCGGGGACAACCGGGATGACGCTGAACACGCCCTGTTCACGTGCAACGACACACAAAGAGAGCGCGCCGAGTTGGATGGATGGCTGGGTGCTCAACTGACACCTGAGAACCTCGTCCCGTACTTACTTCGCAACCAGGAGACATGGGATAGAGTTACCGGATACATCAAGCTGGTGATGACCCGTAAGGAGGAGAAAGAGAGGGAGGTGAGGCGCCTCGATGCCGGTGAATTACAGCAAACCTGCCGATTCAAACAGAAGAGGTCCAAATGGTTCCAGGAGGAATATGATGGACTGAAGAGGGAAGGAAAAAGAGAGAAGATCGAAGAAAGAAGAAAGAAGAATGAAGAATGAAGAGATGGAAGAAGATCGAAGAAATGGAAACAACACCTGCGAGTCGTGAGAAGAGAGACGCTCGATCCGGAGCGCGAGACGCCGCCGGCCCTGAAGTAATGCTCACGCGGTGCCGGGGCCGGATTGATAAGTTGGTGGATCTCTCCCTTGTCCAATGGCCGGCGCCAACGGAGAAGGAAGAGAGGGTTTACCCGGTTCGGATGGCCGTATCGATGCGGATTCCAGCCCGGGACTGTTGGGGAGGTGCTGGCCAGCCGTGTTTGGCTGACCGATGCCTCTCCTTCGTACGTCGCAGCGTATTCGCCCTACAACCACCTTAAAAAAAAAAAAAAAAGTGAGAGAGAGAGAGACAGAGACAGGGAGAGAGAGAGAGAGATGACACACCAAGAAGCGAGATAGATTTGCGCGGGCCGTAGCTTGTAGCAGACGCTACTAAGCTATTCTTCCCCGCGCTCCCCTTCCTTCGCGTTCCACCAAGCTGCCACTGCGCTGCCGTGCCAGCCGGCAGACTATCGTCGTCATGAGTAGGGAGAGCACGCGTCGGAGCTCGCTCCAGTTTCTGTGCTCCGTTTCTCTCTTCCACGCGTAGCCTCATCGCCGTTCCACTAGTCTCGGTGCGCGCATGATAACCTGGTGCAGTGGTCTTGCAACAGGCTCTGCAGACCTGTAGCACATTCGACGAGCCCGGACTTCGAGGGTCTCCTGACCTTGCCCGGTCAAGCTGCCAGTAGCCGTCGGCCAAGCGTGACCCATTTATACTTCTGTCCTCGTGGACATCTTGGTCGTCGCCAAGTCGACCATTCTGTAAGTGCCAGATCGATCTTCTTTCTCTCTCTCTCTCTCTCTCTCTCTCTCTCTCTCTCTCTCTCTCTCTCTCTCTCTCTCTCCTTTTACTGCCTCACTCAAAACTGCGCTGGATCAACATGCTCCCATGCGCAAGGTCATCATTCCTGACTCTAAGAAACCATGGGTGAATTCTGAAATTAGGCAGCGAATGAAACACCGCGATGATGTTTATAGAAAAGCTAAACAGCTCAATTGTCCTGTGCTCAAGGAAAGTTATCGCACCCTACACGCTGAGGTGAAAACTGGATTGAGCAAAGCCAAAAATAGTTATTATGCAAGCCAGATCAACGCCGCGAAAGATATGAACAAGCTCTGGAGTGCTCTCGACAGACTCGGTATGATCAAATCTCGCACACCATCGCCTTTCACCACATTTTCACATCATGCCATGAACTCACATTTCGCGTCCATTTCCAGTATCCAAACATCAACTTCACCTCATAATCCAGTCCCCCAACACATTCCACCTCATACCACAACACGCCAACCCATCTCAGTATTTACTCTTCAGGAAACATCGCCAGACGAGATTTATTATGAGATGCTTGAAGTCAAATCGAAATCGTCTAGCATCGACGGCTTTACCACCAAGAACCTCATCACCTCATGTCCTGAAATTCTCTCACCTCTCGCAAGCATTTTCAACTCATCAATTTCATCGGCATCCTATCCAACGCTTTGGAAACGCACACTCATCACGCCCATTCCTAAAACAGCTCCGTTATCTGATGTATCAGATCTTAGACCCATCGCCCGCATATCTGAATGCTCAAAGATACTGGAGAAAATTGTTGCGCAACAACTCACACGTCACCTTGAATCAAATCACCTCCTAGACCCTCGCCAAGCTGGCTTCCGCTCAGGCCATAGTACACAGACTGCACTTTTTGGTGTCTTGGATGACGTGAGAGAAGCAATCGATGAATCGCGATACACCTTTCTTGTGCTATTCGATTTTTCCAAAGCGTTTGATAAAATTTCACACCACATCCTCATTCAAAAACTACGCTCATACCAAGTCGACAATCACACTATCGAATTGTTTCTCTCATATCTTGCTGATAGGTGTCAAGCTGTCATCGACGGGGGAGGTACAGTATCTGATTGGTTGGAAACTACAGCGAAAGTTCCCCAAGGATCAGTGTTAGGACCACTTTTATTTTCCATCTACATCAATGATCTACCCCAGGTTCTCAGATTCTGTCGCTATATGATTTACGCTGATGACACACAGATCTACAGGAGTTGCCAACACATGGAAGTTATTGATACGCTGAGGAAAGTCGAATCAGATGCCAATGCCATACATCACTGGGCTGTCTCCAATGGTCTGACTTTGAACTTGAAAAAGACCAGAGTCATGATTTTGGGCAGTGTTGAAAATCTTCGTCTTCTCGACATGGGAGACTTACCCAAAATACAAATCGATGGCACTCCTGTAGACTATGTGTCAGAGGTAAAGAACCTGGGTGTTTGGATAAGCAGCGACCTCAACTGGAAAAAGCAAGTGTCACATATTTGTCAGCAGGTCTTCGGTACTCTACGCCAACTCAGATCTCACCGTCATGCACTCTCGTTCTCAATCAGGAAAACACTAGTTCAATCTCTTATCATGCCTTTCTTCGATTACGCTTGCCTTGTTTTTCATAGTCTTGATAAGGGATTGGACCTCAAACTCCAAAGAGCACAAAACGCATGCACACGCTTTATCTTTGGCAATATCCCCTGGCGCGACCATATCACTCCCTATCGGGAACAGTTGGCATGGCTATCTGTCAAGTCTCGTCGAGAGTACTTCTCGGCTAGTCAAACATTTCAAATACTGAAAAGCGGCACCCCCAGCTACTTGGCCTGTCACATTACTGAAATATGCAATACTACCCTACACAGATCAAAGCGATTGCAAACGGGCGATTTGCTTATCAAAACTGCTCGCACTAGCACATATGAAAAATCATTCAGAATCGCAGCTGCTAAGTTCTGGAATGAGTTACCTCAAGTACTTTCATCTTTTCCTCGGGACGCAACAACAGTTGAAACGTTCAAAAAGCATCCTCTAGCTCATCTGCACAGTCAAGATGAACTCGTCGAATTGTAACACACAGCTTGTTCATATTCTCGTCGAAAGCGGTCCATACCAATTGTCAGACACTGGTGTTTTTGCTACCTGTGCTCATTTACCGTCATCCCTTCTTACAGTCACGAGTTGATCAATGTACCTGTTACTGTTATTTAGTGTATAAGTAGTGGTTATATAATGCATCAAGGAGTACGATTGCTGAGCATATATCTGCCTATTTTATAAAAAATTTTATAAAATTCTATAAAATTTATGTATCCATTGTTTTTCGTTTTGCCCCATGGGACTCAGTGTCCCCGGGCTAATAAAGTTAAATCAATCAATCAATCAATCTCTCTCTCTGTAGCCTACACTGAATATGATTTCTTCCTCGTGCCCTCCTTGTTACGTGCTCAAGCTCAAATGTGTCTCAAGGTTATTCGACCATTTGTAAATATCTTTGTGAATATTCATTTCCTTTTCATTACTTTATTAGAGCCTCCGTACTTAATTCAACCTCATGCTTTGGTCATTTGACCTTTCCCTCATACATGAGTACAGAATAAGAACCCACAAAATATTGAACTAGGCTATGCCTGGATATGACGGAATAACTTCTCTAATGAGTTATGAATATTTTAGAGCACGTGGAATTGTCTCAGCAAAGTCCTAAGACACAAACGTATGATGGGTCTAAGACTATTTTCACGATTCGAGTTGCGACAATATCCAACAGTTTACATAAAAGCGAATTCTTAAAAGTATTTTTCTAATTATTCGATTCTCATAATTTTAGTTTATGATTGATCGTTTGAAAAACTAGCACTGAGCAGCGACGCGCTTATGGCAATGGTGATCGCGTGGTAAGCGCCTCCCAAAGAGTAGACCAGGTTAGACGAATTGAGCAGCATGCAGCAACATATGCAGTATAGCTTTGCATAGAGCTCTGATTCTGCGGCCGTGACATACTTCTCGTTCATCTTTCGGATCATTCTGAATGAATCCCAATCGGTCTCATGCTCGCAGAATTATTCTGAGACCGGCACCATGACTTAGAGCACAGCGAGAAGCTCACTGTACTGTCGAGACCAGCACTTTCGAAGTTGCCTGACCGTTTTAGGGTGATTCTGCGGCCTTGACACACCTCCCGTCCGTCGTTTGGATCATCCTGAATGAATCCCAATTTGTCCCATCCTCGCCGAATTATTCTGAGGTCCGCACCATGACTCTGAGCATGGCAACAAGCTCACTGGACTGCCGTGACCGTCACTTTTGAGGTTGACTGACCGTCTTGAAATGATCCTGCGGCCTTGACGCACCACTCATTTGTTCCTTGGATCATCTTGAATGAAAACCGATCGGTCCCATGCTTGCAAAATCACTCTAGACCGGCACCACGACTTTGAGCACAGCAAAAAGCTCACTGTACTGCCGAGATCGTCTTTTTCGAGGTTAGCTGACCATCTCACAATAATTCTGCGGCCTTGACACACCTCCCGTCCCTCGTTTGGATCATCCTGAATAGATCCCAATTTGTCCCATCCTCGCAGAATTATTCTGACGCCCGCACCATGAGCCTGAGCATGGCAACAAGCTCACTGTTTTTACGAGGCCGTCACTTTGAGGTTAACTCACCGCCTTAGAATGATACTGCAGCCCTGACATGCTTCTCGTTTGTTTTTTGGATGATCCTGAATGAATCCCAATCGGTCCCGTGCTCGCAGGATTATTATGAGCCCGGCACCATGACTTTGAGCACAGCAAGAAGCTCACTCTTCTGCCGTGACCATCACTTTCGAGCCTAGTGGACTATCTTAGAATAATTCTGCGGCCTCGATCTATCCCCCGTTTGTTTATTGGATCATCTCGGATAAATCTCAATTGGTCCCATGCTCGCAGAATTATTCAGAGACCGGCACCATGACTTTGAAAATGGCAACATGTTCACTGTACTGACGAGATCGTAACATTGAAAGTTGACTGACCATCTTATAAAAATTCTGCAGACGTGACGCACCACTCGTTGGTTCGTTGAATCATCTCGAATAAATCTCAATTGGTCCCATGCTCACAGAATTATTTTGAGACCGGCACCATGACTTTGAGCACGGCAAGAAGCTCACTGTACTGCCGTGACCGTCACTTTCGAGGTTAACTGCTCGTCTTAGAATATTTCTGCGGCCTTGACAAACCACTCGTTTGTTCCTTGGATCATCCTAAATGAATCCCAATCGGTCCTATGCTCGCAGAATCATTCTGAGACCGGCATCATGACTTTGAGAACGGCAAAAAGCTCACTGTACTGCCGTGCCCATCACTTTCGAGGTTAACTGACCGTCTTAAAATAATTCTGCGGCCTTGATACACCCCTCGTTTCTTTCTTGGACCATTCTGAATAAATCGCAATCGGTTCCATGCTCGCAGAATTATTCTGAGACCGGCACTATGACTTTGAGATTGGCAACATGCTCACTGTACGGCCGTGACCGTCATCTCTTAGGTTAACTGACCGGCTCAAAATAGTCGTACGTCCTTGTTACTGAACTGATATTTTCCTGGGATCATCATGAACAAATATCACTCGATTCCTAGTTCGCAGATTTATTTGTGTGCAAGCGCCACTAAACGTACTGAATACTAGAATCACGCCTTTTTCACGCCTCGGCCCCAACGGTCCTACGGTTTCCATCCATCCCTGGAGAACACCCAGCTCCAACTGTTAACTCCCAATCGATATTCGTCGCAATATGAAGGTTTTGCGTGTCCAGCAGTGTAAGATGATCCCCCGGTACCGATCGCATCATCCCATGCCCAAGGGCACCTGAGCCTCTAGATACGCCCCTATCACCAGCTATCTCCACCGGCTAGCTTCAGCTTCATTGAAAATTTGACCATCATCGAATCTATACGGAGATACGGACATTCACATATACATAGCCCAGAAAACTGATAACGCACGAACGTAACAATCAGTACGGGTGGACGTGGTGCGAGGGAATTGTTTAGTGTTTTGTGAAAACGCAATTCAAGTGAACCATTAAATCCAAAAATTTTCCTCGGGAACTTCTTGACCCTGACGCAGACGTTGTTACAATGGACTTAGAGCTGCATCTTCAATTCTTGAAAACGAAAATTATCTGTATGGGTGACTCCATCTCGTGGCCGATATCACGTTGTGGAATTGATGCTTGCGTTATCCTGGCTTCTATGTCAGACACAAATAAGTGGCACCTAATTGGCATTCCTTGATCCATTGTACTCCTCAGCTTTCTTATAAAATACCAATTGGCTTTCAAGTGTTAGAACTACAGGCTCCTCCTTCTGCACATACATTATCATAGTTCACGAGGATCAATTCAGACTTGGGCAAGACCGCACTCCAAAGATTGAAATATTTCGTTTCTACGTGAATGTAAATCGGGACAAATGTTAGAGATCCAAGCTTTAAATCGAAAGTTTGTCGTGAAGAAATTTAAACCAACATGAAAAAAATCCACGTTCGCCGGTACAAAATATAGCAGGTATCAAGAGGAGAAAATTATTCATAAGAATCTGAAGCCTTTTCGATTCTCGACTAAAATCTTTGCTTTGATTGCGAATGTAAATTGTGCATCGTTGCTCATCAGTTATTTTATTTGGAAAGATAATAAGTTTGGGTAGTTGACCCTAATGAAACGAGGATAGATTTTGATATTTTCCCTAAATTCTATACTTTGATGAATAATTTTCTTCGTAAGGGATGTATTTAGTTATTGTCCTTCAAACTGAGATATTATGTGTACTTAACGAACTTTCGATTGGCTGCAAAAAGTTGTGATCAACAACTTCTGATTACCCTTCCCATTCTGTCACGGTTTAATTCGCTTGATAACCTCAATTGATTTCTTTTCTACTAATAAATTATTTTATGTAATAAATTGGGATCCCTTTTCGTGGACCAATCATTTTATGTCATGAATTCAGGTTTTGTGTAAATCAAGATTCAAAAATTGACCTGAAATTTGCTATCGAGTGGATGAACTACACAACCTTCTTATTGCAATTCTTCCTTTCCAAATATCTGATTCTAAGGTATAAAATGAGTATTTGGTGATTTCGTTCAAATACCCTCCCTCAATATCAAGTACTTTGGGCTGGTTCGTTTCATTATGGAGAATTTTAATGTTCGTTTGTTAGTTTGAATCAGAAATATGTTTTCATTCATTAGTCATTTCTATTGATATGTTTCTAAATAAAATACGAATATGGTCATTCGGTCATTCATCAATTTGTCAAAATTATATCTTGTTGTGAACTAGCTCATTCTCTATTCATTCATCATGGTGTCATTCTCGGTTATTCCAAGTACTTGTTTTGTACTCAGTTCCTCTCGTTCCGATCAATTCTGATGGAATAGACCTAGAATCTCTATTATTTCCCTTTCCTTTCTTTTGTTCTGATCGACTCAGAAAAAAAATGCGATCTTTATCCGTGTCTAGCGGTGGAGGAATATTCTACTCCTCAGTTAGTTCGTATAATGTCGAGTCATCGCTTGACAACCCACCTTTTTCAATGATCAATTAGTGTATTTTTTATGATTCATCCAGATATCAAAGTGACTGAAATATGTTCCAATGTATATATAACTGCTTCTTGCTTGACTTTTTTAAGAAATTGAATGGATATTCAAATATGTATAGAGACTGATTTCCTTCCGATGCCACAAGGGTTTTCAATAATCTTGATTTGGATTTTTTTTTGGATATACGTATTACTATGTTTCGGAAAATTTGGTATGTGATTGTGAATTATACTCTCGATTTTCTCCTTTCTTTACAAATGTCTCAAATTATCTAAGTTTGTTAGAATTACGATGACCTTAGAGCACTCTCAGAGTGCGGCTGCTATATCTGCGGAAAGAGATACTGCAGGATCTTCCGATTGTTATGTCGAGCATATCCTTCAGAGCAGTCTCCATTTTCCCATTTGAGAATCCCTGGGGTGATCCATTTCGATCTTGGAACTTCTTCATTTGGGAAATCCACGCCGTGCTCCAAATGTGCAATAAATCCTCTTGAATCTCTGGTTTCATCTCCATTCATATGTCTGCTCTCCTTCTTCATTTTCTTCTTCACCAAATGTTTTGGTGGAACAGTCCATTTCGAATATTCACTCTCAACCGAATATATGATCAATTTTGGATGATATTCTGTGGAATCTCGGTCATTCGCTGATTTTCTTCCCTTCTGGTATTCTCTCCGAGACTTCACTCTTGACTTGATCCATTCCGATATCAGCTTAAGCTGCTTGGGGATGAATAGGATTTTGTTTTCCTTTATTTCATGTTTATTCGTTTGATGATGAATGATTTTCTCCTCTCTTTTGTTTTGTTCAACCGATTCCCTTTTTGCAACTGGGTGGACTCTTTGTTCCACAACTTTGTCCTCTGATGAGCAGATGCGTTCTTGGCACTCCTCCCATTCATCAGGTCGCATTATGGGCTGATCATCAATTTCAACCCTTTTTTGTATCAACTCAATCTTCGATTTCTCAATTATCCTCTCTCTAGATTCCACGCCATCAGGCGCTCGCTTAGTGGCATTTTTGATTTTCACCAAATCAACATCTGACTGGCATTCTGATTCCTCACTTGTCAGTGATTGCGTGTTGGACGCTTCATCCACATGACAATTTGGAATGTATGGGGGATTTTCATCCTCCCTGTGTGATTTTATCAATTCAATGCTTGATTTGCGAACTGGCTTCTTCCGTGCTCCCTCATTTGCCACTGGCCGCGTATTAGACGCTCCTTCCTCGTGACAACGTGCAACACTCTTGATATTGTTCTCAAATGAAACTGCACAAGCAGGTTGCTCTTGTGTTCCATTACGATAAGATTTCGTGGATGTATTTTCGAATTGGATCGGAGCACGACTTTTTTCAATGATGAATTCTGAATAATCAACGCATTTCGGGCGCGCCCTAGGCTTTTCTGACTCGATGCGTTCTAGGCGCTCCTTCGACTCAGAAAAACTCTTTCTTCTTGTAGAGTCAATAACTCTGTTTGCAACATACTCTCTTTCAACAATGAATTCTCCACTCGAATGTTTCTTCGTAGAGCTTCCCAGTACTCGCTGCGTATTAGACGCTCCCCCCAGCTGAACATGAATTCTGTTCGAAGTTTGGATTATCTCACTATCTGAATCGACGCATACTTCAAGCTCCTTCGGCTCACAAAGTTGTTCATTCATGAAAGTATCATTTCTCATACAGGGTTCACTAATACATATATATCCAATACTTGTTTTCCTGTCGTTATCACTTGAGACCTGCTCTGTCGGCTGCATTTTAGACGCATCTTCCATATGGACGTAAGTTTCAACGAGAGAATTTCCGGATATTCCTCGAATGAGGTCTGAGCGTATGACTTCATTCCTTGGAGTGTCTTTACTTTCATCGATCTCTATTGGCAATTGGTTAATTCTTGATAAAGTCTCGTTCAAAAGTCGAATATGTGATGCTACAGTTGGCTGTGAATCCGCGAGTATATTCATGACTTCATATAATGCTCCTGTTCCCCTTCTGCACTGGTTTCGTAGATGTCTCAATTCTTCTTTGAGATCTGTTGAAGCTGAATCATTCGCATATAATCTACAGAAGAGTCCATCTATAGCAGAATGTTCTATTTCACTTTCGATCATCAGTGGTTCAATCATCTGTAGTAGATCCTCCAAATCTCTCAATCTAATAGCTGCTGATGATGGGTCAGACTGTAGCGATTTCTTCCAATGGACAAATTCTTGACGGTTTGTGATCAATGGTTACGTATGAGACGCATCTCCCATATCAAAACGCCATGGCATCAAGTTATCATCCATTCCATACTGGTTTTTGAAGGTTATCTCTATAGATTTCATTTGATTAGTTAAGGACAAAGCCTTTTCTCATATGATTGATAGAATTCCAAATTCACTCAAAGCATGAGAATCCTAATTTTTCATCGATTTGCATTGAAGTAGTTCGAAATTGAGTATCATAGATTGAATATCTTCTCCTGGATGCCACATTCTTCTACTGATATTGATGACTTCGTTCAACATTTGTTGCAAGTTTTGATATTCATGCGGCAATCTAGGCGAATTCATTCACACAGTTTCATAGCGATATTCCATTTCTGATGATATTTCCGAAATCTTGAAAGCAGAGTCGGAGTCAATCATTTGATCATCAATATTAATTTCTATTTTTGGTTTTATACTGGAAAGATTCATCTTCGAATTCATAGTATGGCTTTGACTATTATGAGGGATGTTGTGATTATCACTCATCTCGTGCATTGCGTTAATGAAAAATGTAATGAATAAGCCAATTTCTGTTACTCATGGTGAACGCACAATACCGCATTGGTACGCGTAAGAGGTGGCGTGCAGAGGGCTCCGTAAGCTGAGCTGTCCCTGCAGCGGCAGTCATGCCCTTCTTCCTAGCGCTGACTTTCTCTAGCGCTCTATCTCTCTCACACCTCCCCGCGACGACTCACTGCATTTCTACCTTGAGCGTCTCACCCTTTACGCGATTTTGACTCACTTCTGATCTGCTTTGTTGCGACCTCCACCAAAAGATATCCACAAGTTGCTTATCAGAAGCCTCTTCTCACGTGTCACTTTCGGCGTATTTTATAGTTGCAATGAAGAGATCGGCAATCTGCGGGTCTCGGCTTGGCGAGGCGTCCCACTGTAGCAGTCGCGTCATTCTTTGGCTTCCCTTCACTGTATAACTGAGGTGTTTCACATACACTCGTGATACACTTCCGCGACCCCAGGTCCTGTCACGGTCACCAATTTGTCACCTGTTCGCTGGGATTCGACTCTGGAGCTAAGATATTGACCGGAAGAGTGAGCCAAAATTAACGGTGGATATACTTTATTACAACTACATGCTGGCCAACAGAACCTCCAGCCAGCTTGAGGACACACCAGGCACTGTTCTAATCTCTGGCACTGTATTACACAGGCATAGTCCCGAGCGTCCTCCTGAAAAGCCAAGGGACCCTTTTCTCTTAGACGCTTTTCGGCGCCCCTCTTTTCTATTTCCTCTCTCCTCGCTTCTTTAACTCTGCACTCAAATACGGAAAACTCTACTGGCGCGGGTACGCGCAGTTTCGGGGAGTGTACTCCTAGATATACAAGTAGGTTATAGATATACGAGTAAGCTAATGCATAGAGCTATAAGAGGTAGTATGAGTCCATAGGACATTTCCATTTGGCTCAACAAGATGAAATTTCGAAACAGTTGGTCAGTTTTCGGAGAAATCAATAGAACAATTTTCGCCAGTAGAATCGTTGGACGACATCATGTCCGAGCTGAGAAGGTGTGCCAAGAGAGAGGATGAAATATGAGAATCGTACGGGATACGCATTGAAGGGATATTGCGGAGATTCAAAAGAACCGCAAGCTTAGAATCGCAGTACACGCGTTCGGAGATGAAATCTAGTTTCCATATTTTCATTCTCATTTACGACCCGTATGAACCCACACGGTGCATCATTCTCATAAGATGGTGCTATGAAACCTCGGGTCCCAACATCAGCAGTAGCCCGGTGGAGAAGCAGTCCGATCAATAAGCAAGATGACCCTAGTTCGGTTCCCCGCACTTAAAAAAAAAATGAGATTATCATGCTAATGTGGGTGGATTATCCTTTTCTCGTTTCTTGCCAACTTCGGATGGTCAATCCGAATTGATTCATTTTATAGCTGGTCACGTATTAGTTGAATGGAAATATCCAGTTCCAGCTAGATAACATCTGGATTCATTCGGATTCCCAGGATGAAAAATCTCACTCTTCTTCTTGAGTGAAACTCACTCGGTATTGAGTTGCCACGATTCCTCTGCGACTGAGATCTCTCTCGGGAAAGTTGAGAGAGAATATATCGATTCTCACATCGGAGCGAATCTTCGGAAGCCAGAGGAGAAAGTGCTGGTTATTTATAATAATGAAATGTTATGACCTTCATATACTTAGCCTTGGCGGTTCATATTTCAAATAAAATATTCTTCTGGAGTGAAAAATTAGGTAACGGTTCGTTTCTCGGGATTTTATTGGAATTGGGAAATCATTTTACTGTATCATTTCGGAGTCACTATAATGTGCCATTCTTTGTTATTGTTCGGGGGAGAAAATAATAGCCATGGAGTTATAGAAAAAATTGTCCAAATTTTGAAATGGAATCAACATACCGCATAGACAAATATTTCCAGGATGATAAATCAGTGTGAGGGTACTCATTCATAGAATTTTTTGGAACAAGAGGGCGGAGAAGATCTCGGACGGATCGAATAGAGCGGTTGTTTGAACCGTGAATATAGAGTTTAGTTATGAGAGGAAATTCTGATCACAGTAAGGTGGGAACGATGTCAGACCATGTACATTTTATTGGGAAATATAATTCAGAAGAGACCAGAGAATCAATTGAATGATTATGGAAATATGCGAAGAAAAGGAATAATTCATATGAAAAACCCAATGTGAGGAAGCTTGTAGGAGCGGAATAAATGAGTCACCGAGTCTCGGAAAGGGATGGGACCATTGCCGGCGGAAGTCGAACCATGCCTCAAAATTTCACAAGATCGGTGGAAGTGGTAACGGAATGCCGAATGATATAGAACAAGAAATTAGGAAAACAAAATTCTCCTCAAAAATGGGAACATTGATCAAAATCCTGTATCAACCAATCTCTTTAGAATTCAGGTTCAAGAGAAATGGCGTGACAAAAAGAAGACAACAGAGAGACACACGCACATACGGACATGAACAAGGTCTTTCTGCGAATAATTGACGGAAAGCGTTGTATATGAGATGGGGAAATTGTAGGCAGGGAGCGGCTCACTAGGGAGCAGCCGAGGCCAATGCCGGCTAATACGGCTAGTTTTGCGGCAAATGCGCGCTACTACCAGAGACCCACCATAGGTGCAAGTGGACAGAAGTAGCCAAGAGTGGCCTCGCTGAGATTTGGAAGAGTAGCATTTAGGGGCTATGTTCTACTACAAACTACTTTACCTTCGCTGGGAGCTACTCCTGGCTACTATAGAGTTGTGTTGAGGACCCAACAAGCGACCAACATTAGTCAAATAGTAGCTCAAAGTAGCCACGATTGGTCCGTTCAGGGTGAAGGGAGTAGCGCTGTTCTGCGCTGGGTTCCAGTGCCCGCTAATATCTGCTATTTCCAACTCCTCTCACCCTGTACGGACCACTCGTGACTACTCCGATCTATTATCCGACCACTGTAGGTCGCTTGTTCGGTCCGCAACACAAGCTCTTCAGTAGCCAGAGGTAGCTTCCAGTTGCGGTGAAGTAGTTTGGAGTGGAACATGGCCCCACAAACGCTACTCTTTTGAACCTCATCGAGGCCTTTCTTGGCTACTTCTGTCTACTTGCACCTGTAGTGAGTCTCTTGCAGTAGTTCAATGGTTCACATGTATGACTCATTTTTTCAACTATTTGTAGGAGAATATGAGATATCTTACCGTTCTGATGGAGATTGGACTGGAAATGTTACAGAATATTAATTCCGGAAGTGCATTTCTTCAGTTAGTGCACCCTATGATATTTGTCACAATGATAATCGACCGAGATTCTCGTTAATAGGGACTGATGATGTGAGAGTGGTCTTTATATGTCAATAAGGTTGTACTTATTAGAAATTCATTTCGCATTGAAACAACAGTTCGGAAAATATTCAACACTTTCTTGTTATGAAGCTGTTCAGATATAGCTCCATACTTATATTCAGGATTTCAATCGATTGATGAGAAGATTTCGGGCATACCAAATACTAGTAGAATACGTGACTATTGATATGTACAAACCTAAAAGTATGTTCTAGAAGTAGTTCTCAAAGTATGTAGCCTTTTCCCTTAGGAAACGAGGTGTGGCAACTGTCACATTATATGGGGCAAAGATGTCTTGGATTGTAAATCCTCTATCTGCGACGATCATATCACCATATTCAACTTTGAATTGAAGTTTATCCCGTCCCACAATTCTCCTGTCACTCGTAGATCCTCCGTAGAGTAGACTTTCAGTAGAATTTCAGTGCCATCAATGATTACTCGAGCCTTTGGAAATCTTTCTTGAATCTGTATGACATGTAATATTGACCAAGATCTCTGCATGGCCATAGATCAATTATCGACCACTGTTTTGTCAAGAATATAACCCAAGTCTTGGAAATATTACCTGCAGCAAACTTGGTGATGTTGAAATGAGCAGCGGGCTCAATATCTGTACAATTCTTGCGAAGTTTCCATGAAGTTGGAAGAAATTGATTTTCCGAAGATGAGTGACAATGTGATCCGTTCCCTTTGATCTTGATTTTCTGGACTTTCCTCCGAAGGGTATAATACACAGTCATGAACTTCTCATACTTTTCCGAGCCTGTGAATCCAAGAATCAGAGCAGGATGGTCCTGAGTTCTCCTTTATCATAGCGTTGCTCCAAATGAGATCCACTACAATTCTGACCTTTTCGTGGAACTTCCCGAGAAGATACACTGATTTTGTCATCACTGATATCACTCTCAGTAGTTCTAGCTGTAGGAGATTCATCACTATTAGCTACGCTGATCTTATTATTACTGATATCAACCTCAGCGGCATTGGTTGAGGAAGATTCATCACTAATACTGCCAAGCACAACATCAGTGACAATCACTTCTTTATACACATCCGCTTCGAACATTTGATGCCCGAGCAAAGTTACTTCTGCGGGTAGTGAAAAAGTGGACACCGATGGCACTCCCATTCTTGAATCTGAGATGTTTACATCATCTGAATCAATATCCTGGCTATCTATACTTGGTTTCAGATGTTACATCTAGGTGGTTAGCTCACTATACAAGTATTTACATCTGCAGGAGGTCAATTCGGTAGAAGTCGTTTGAAGCCTGGATGAGTAGTGCCATCGGTTTTCCTATGGAGTATACAACAGGAAATGGAACCAGGTATAGATAGCCAGGATATTGATTCAGATGATGTAAACATCTCAGATCCAAAAATGGGAGTGCCATGGGGGTCCTTTTTTCACTACCCGAAGAATTAACTTTGCTCGGGCATCAAATGTTCGAAGCGGATGTGTATGAAAAAGTGATTGTCACTGATGTTGTGCTTGGCAGTAGTGATAAATCTTCCTCAGCCAATGCCGCTGAGGTTGATATCAGTAATAATAAGATCAACGTAGCTAATAGTGATGAATCTTCTACAGCTAAAACTACTGAGAGATTTATCAGTGATGACAAAATCAGTGTATTCTCTCGTGAAGTTCCACGAAAAGGTCAGAATTGTAGTGGATCTCATTTGAAGCGATGCTATGATATGGAAGAACTCAAGAAACATCCTGCCCTGATTCTTGAATTCACGGGCTTGGAAAACTATGAGAAGTTCCTGACTGTGTATTATAGCCTTCGGAGAAAAGTCCAGAAAATCAAGATCAAAGGGAACGGATCACATTGTCACTCATCTTCGGAAAATCAATTTCTTCCAACTTCATGGAAACTTCGCAAGAATTGTACAGATATTGAGCCCGCTGCTCATTTCAACATCACCAAGTTTGCTGTAGGTAATATTCCCAAGACTTGGGTTATATTCATGGCAAAACAGTGGTCGATTATTGATCTATATCCATGCAGAGATCTTGGTCAATATCACATGTCACAAAGATTGAAGGAAGATTTCCAAAGACTCCAGTGACCATTGATGGCACTGAAATTAACATAGAGCGCAGTGGTAACCCATAAATACAACAATCTTCATTCAGTGTTCACAAAAATCGTGCAATTTCAAAAGGAACAGTGGGAAGTACATCCGGAGGATTGATCTCCTTCAGAAGTCCACTTTACGGAGGATCCACGAGTGACAAGGAAATTGTGAAACGGGATAAACTTCAATTTAAAGTTGAATCTGGTGATATGATCATGGCAGATAGAGGATTTACAATTCAAGACATCCTTGCCCCATATAATGTGACAGTTGCCACACCTCGTTTCCTAAGGGAAAAGGTTACATACTTTCAGAACAACTAATGAGTGATCGCGAGCTTTCCGAGTATAGAGTTCACGTTGATCAAAACTTATGAAATCTCGTCAACGAGATTGAAAAATATTCACATTCCTCCAGCAAGCCAGATATTGTTTCGTGATCTCAAAGAAAATATCATGAGCAAGGCAACCGAGTGAATGAAATCTCAAGCAAACACAAATGTATGTAAATTTCTATTTTCTCATACATTCGTTATCCATCGCTGGAACTGTGATCGAACATTATACATAATTACACTGTACAGGGCAACTTTTAGCTAAATTCAACAACAATGTGATTTCATTTCATATCTAATTCTGTACATGGCACGATGGGAGATCTTGTTGAACTTTCATCAGTACTAAAAACATATTGGGAGCTAACACTCGATGAGCGCTCTCATCTTTCCTCCGTGTTATTCCTATGGAAGAGATTCAGGATTCAGCCATATTGCTTTTTCCTGCCATCTAAAATAACACGGATG
Source organism: Eretmocerus hayati (assembly GCA_029851415.1). NCBI lineage: Eukaryota > Metazoa > Arthropoda > Insecta > Hymenoptera > Aphelinidae > Eretmocerus > Eretmocerus hayati. Next base: position 71,281,991 of record CM056743.1, on the reverse strand, counting down.
TTAGTTCACAATTGTTGGATATGGGTGTCCCATAGCAGTAGTTCTTCAGTACTTTCACATCATTGAGTTTTTGAGTTCTTGCCTCTACAGCGGAATCAAGTTCATCCTATCTTATCTTATCTCATCATCGTGAGACTATCTGAATGAATGTGAATCCTAATACCTTCTCATCATCGTAGTAATGGAACAGTTTTTGATAAGTTTTTGGGGAGTCATCATTTTGGTAGATCGAAACCACGCTCTGCTATTATCTGAAAGTAATTGAATAGGGAGTTGGGTGCACTATTGTTACTGAATAGAGACTGCTCCAATTCACTCTGATTAACTCTCCATTGCACACCACGTGCACTCAATAGGAATTCTAGTAGTACATGAATAGCCGAAGTGCTCGCTTCGGCTGCGCTCATCTAAGTGGCGCGAGTAGTATGGGTAGGCTAAGTCCAGACAGGGGAGGCATGGTGGGGGTAGCCGTGTATTAGGGGAGCCCGTCTGGCGGTGTGTCTAGTCCAGACCAGGGGTGGGGGTATAGAGGGGTGCCATGTGAATGGGTAGCATGTTGGCCTTGCCGTAAGGGCGTTTGAAGGGTGACCCATATTTGAATTATTGATCGATGATATAGCAGACTTTCGTCCGCGGTCCTTTCTATATATTTCTTCCGTATTTTTTTGATGTGAAATGGCCGAGAGATGAAAGGCTGCGTTATATATTTCATTTGAATGGGGGTGAAATAATAACATGAGATTTTCAAAAAAACCTAGAATTTATTTATATATACTAAAGACACACTTTTACATAAATGGTTATATTGGTGAATGATTTAATACGTAACCTTACTTCTATGATTATAGTTTTCATAATTGTAGGAGAAGAGTTCACTGTGTAATATCCTAACCATAGAGAGTAGTATGCTTCAAATTCGGTCGGTCCTTTACGCTGATGATTCTTAGAATTAATTACATAATCTCGATGTGCAAGATTGGATACAATGTGAGCAAGACTCGTGTGGAGTCTTTTTAGATTTTTTCTTCATGATTTTCTTGAAGATGGTCATACAAAGTTTGTCATTGTTTCGTACATCTGAGGAAAACAGAGATAAGAAACCGTCAAGAGAATTGTGACGAGCCATATAGTGGAGAAATATAACGCAGTAGTTCCCACAAACGCTGGACTGGATTGATTGTAGTTGTCGTTGGTTCCACGTGAAGAAAGTGGAGTTCTTCTTGAGACGATCAATATGATGACTGACCGAGGGTGGCTCGCCGTAGCTATCGAAGAAGACGCCGTGTCCATTTTTATCTACCCATATAGCTTGCCAGTGTGAGCCTGAAATGAGATCAAAAGATGAGTGTCTCTTCATTTATATGAATACAATCAGAGAGAAAAAGATATGCGTACCAGGAAGATTATGGTCTTGTACGTTCGTCACGATGCAAGCTGGTCGGGTCCACAGCCGAGGTATTTGGTCTGCGGGATACACTCCAACGGTTGACGCCTGGACGCATTGGAGTGCTCGTAATATTTGGATTGAATTCATCCCACGATTCAAAGTATAGTGACTCGTCGTCTTCTTCTCCTTTTTCGGGTATGTTGGCCGTTTTGTGGTTCTTGGCTTTTTTCTGAGGGCCATGGATGGTTGTTTTTCGTATTTGTGTCTGCAGCCACGAGCGTAATTTGTGTGCATAGAGAAGAGCACAGGCGAATCCTAGTCTCATGCCGTGGTAGGAACAATAATGTTCATCTGTTAGTGTGAGAGTTTTGAAAGATGGACAACTGTAGTCTTCCAAGTTGATGATCTGTCTGCCTAAAACACCTTCGAGTAGTCGAGCTTTTTGGTAGCCACGCACGTAGACATTTTGAGCGCCACTACAAGTAATGCGGAGACTTTTGTAAACATCTTCTAGCACTGATTCGCCCCACCACCACTCTAGTCCGTGATGTGTCACTGTGAGAAATGAGTTTGTCGAAATAATGTTGCCGCAAAATTCGTTGAATTGATGCGGTGGTTTCACAATCCAGTGCGATGATAAATTGCCATTCAGAGCCAAGATAGCAATTTCTTTGGGTAGGAAAGCACCATTCTTGTCGTGGAAAGCTTGGATGTCGATGATGAAATCTTTGCACTCCATGGTGGCTCTGGACAAGTGGTGGAGTCACTCGCGTTCAAAGGCTTCCTAGAGATGACTGACCGTTGTCGAAAAGGTGCATGGTTGAATCCCCCTTCGGTGGTATGGGGCGTGTTCGAGGGGGGTGCGCAGGAGTTGACGATCTATGAACCGTAGTCCATAATGACTTGACGAGTCGAGTCTATTTCTAGGATATTGTCGAACTCGGCGTATACGATACAATTGATGGTCTCTGTGAGGGCTTTGTCGAATCGGACTTCGATTCTAACATTACCGTGACGAACTAATGACCAGTGGGTGCCACAATGAGCGGACATGTCGGGTGTTAAATCGAATGCGAACAAACAGTAGCCGTTTGGATAATCTGTTCTGTCTATGCCCATGCCCTCGTCCGAGAAATGGATTCCGGTACCGGAAAATAGGGTGTGGTACGCCTCAATGTAGAGTGGGGATGCACTTTTGAAGCTTGGTTGTAACGCCTTGCTGGGTATCTGTTTTCCATCGACGTATAGGGAGAGATAGTTGACTGAATAGTTTTGGAAATTGAATGGATTTTTCTTGCGGTCACCGTTAAAGGCTTTAGTATCGACAAATCCTAAGATTATGCGTTTTGGTAGATTTCCTAATATGACATTTTCTATGCAATCGCTGAGTATACCACTGTGCAGGGTGAAAGATTTGACTTCCACGCGGGTGATGGGATATTTAGCCGTTGTAGTAGCCAAGGTTTTCGCATGAGCGATCAGCACGCCAGGGTTGATTTTCGTGCGGCGCATCAGAAGAGTGGCATCGGTGATGTTTACGGTGTACTTGGTATCTGATGCATCCATCAGACAGAAAGCATCTTTTGAGCGCACGAGCCTGATTCTCACGTCCACCATATTGAGTAGAAGTCTATTTTGGTTGAAAACATCACCGTGTAAATGACCTATCAGATCCACAGTTTTACCTCCATTCACGAATCTCTGTCGAGTGATGAGCCCTTCGTTTTTCCCACTATCAGGTAATTCGTCCATCTCACCGGCAACATCAGCAGCCCACAGAGATGTAGTGAGATGTGATTCTTTTGCATCAGGCCCGTAGTTCAATAGAGTTTCGATGTATGCTCTGTATGGATATGCATTGTTGGCTGGCGAAACATGCTTTTGATTGAAATAAACATCCACTTGGCTGAATAAGGAATGTAAAAAGTTGTTCACTGGAGCTACTTTCTTATCGGTTGCCTGAGTGTACGGTGTAATTTGCACGTTGAGTTTGAGCATGGTGTGGGCCAGATCCAGATAGTCTTCACCCGTGCCGCTGACCAGGAACTCGATGACGCCATGATCTGATAGAGGTGTCAAGGGCTTGTACTCGATGCACGATGTTCCTTCGATCGTTGTCTGGGTCATAGGGAGCGTGAAAAGATCGACTTCGGATTTGATGCACTCGCAGCTTGATTGATGTAGGAACGCCATTTTAACTGAAAATGTCAGCTATAGTACTCGTATTTCTCTTTTTTCGCGAGGATCTAGCACGAGTTTTCAACTTTCTTGCTTTTTGACCCTTCTTTTTAGTCAGTCTCTTGAGTTTTGTAGGGCGCTTCTTGTTTCGTTTACTGGATCTCTTGACACCCACCCTCTTGCGTGTTCGAGCACTACGAACCAACTGTGCTCCGCGTCGCGCAACCAGGGATTTATAGCCGGAGCCGCCCATTACGTCTGCTAGTTTAGCCGTAGCCTTACGTGTCAATATTTTTCCCGACTCTGCGGCACGATTCTTGAGGGAGTCTCTGAATGACATATTATTCTCCACCACATCGTCCAATACGTTAATACCACTCCTGAAGGCTTCTCTCCCTACAACTTGTGCACCTCTAGTTAAATATGGAATCGCTTGTCGAAGGAGACCGCTCAGAAAAGCACCAATGCCATGGCCGCGTTGGTTCCTAGACCCTACAAATACGTTATCGACTCCACGCCCACCCCCGCCATCTTGACCCGCGTAACTGCCGTAATAACTCATGATTAAAATTCACGTTTGAAATGAAGTGTTATAGTCAGAGTTCCAAACTCGAATGCTATGGGATCAGCGAAGGCGTCCTTTATAACGATGTCTATTATCTGGAATTTATTGTTGATCAGAGGCGTGTAAGTGCACGGAGTGTATCTTTTCACTATTGTACTGCCGTAATTATATGTTTTTGCGTCGATATTTACGATACGTAGTAGGGGAACGTTCACGTCCCCAACCATACAAGGTTCACAGATATTCGTATAAACGAATAGTTGATCTGGAATAGCTCGTGCTAAACTAGCTGCATGCGTACCAACTTCCATAATATTGATCAGGTTTTCATCATCATCTTCGGTATCGGGCACGGGTTTCGTAACGGACCCGTGCTCAAACCCTAAAATGCGTTTGACTGCTCTCGATAAAATCACTGCTTCTTGGACCTTGTTACCTACCGAAGGCTTGTAGTGGCGAATGCTCACGTACCCTCCTTGATCATCGTAGAAGAATTTCTGGAGCATTTCTCCTTTATAGAGCCTGAATAAGCTTGTATTGATTGCGTCGACAAGTGACTGTATGTTTCTATATACACCATGGGGAAAATACTCGCCAACAGCTATTTTACAATCTTCCTTCCGGAGGTGTAGAATACTGCATGGCACGTGTATTTCTGTCAAGCCGACTAACCACTTACCGTATAGTTCGATTTCTCTAGGCAATCGGGTCGAGAAATTTGTGGTCGTATTGTCGGGAAAATAGTTTGCACTGCTGTTGCTGGGGAGAACTATGGTAAAATCTTGAGGGTCCATATTAGATATTTCTCAAGTCACGCGCTGGGACCCAGGAGTTAAATTCTTTTGGATATCCAACCCAGCTGACGAGGTACTGTTTTCGGGCTCCGCGGCCCTTCGAGTCGAGGATTTTTTCGACTCTATATTCTTGGTCGCGATCAGTACGGTCCCTGTGAACCGGGCTGAGCTCTTCCTGGTAGAAGAGTCCTTGTATTGGTTCGTCGTTCAGGTCGTGTAATTCGTATACGTACAATTGTTGTCTCTTGAGCACACGGTGAATTCGAAATATCTCTTCGCTCCAACCGCCTTGAGCATATCCTTTTTGGAACGGGTTGCGATCGAGACTAATGCGAGTAAGGTCACCAACGCGGTATTTAGGTGTTTTCTGCTTTTTTTGAACTTTCATACCACGTCGCAGTAAATTTTTATAAGCTTGGCGCGCATTGTAGACCGTTACAGCTGCTGGTTTCATTTTTATCGTTGTGTGCACGGTGTTATTGTACCCTTGGAGTAAAGATTGCAGTACATCGATATAACGACGTGAATGATTGTGTGTGAGATATCTAAATAAGCGTTCTTTCAGAGTTCTGATGAATCTCTCGACTACAGCGTTTTTCTGATCGGGTATTAACGGAACACGAAAATTGATATCATTGTCCTTGAGAAATTTTTGGAAGATTTTGTTGACAAACTCCTTACCTCTATCAGTCTGTAGAGTGTAAGGTTTCCGGTCACTGTCTGTGAGAATTTTTTCGAAAGCTTTTGTCACCTGTGGACCTGTTTTATCGCGTATTGGTTGAGCGAACGCGTACTTGCTGAGCACGTCGATTGCGACTAGAATATACGCAATTCCATCGTTGTAGCTCTTGAGGTCAATCAGAGATATAAGATCTGCTTCCCACAGTTGGTCAATCCACGAAATATTATAAAACATGCGAGAAAATTTTTTTCTGATCGGTTTGTGTAGTGTGTACGCGTCGTGTCTGGTCAACCATTCTTTCACCACACGGGGTGGCAGCTGTTTGTTGTGGCTGATCAATACTCTAGCCCCGGAAAAGCCTGAGGGGTGACCAGTGTCAAAGTACTGTTCCGCGAGGGTGTCCATTTGAATTTTCACGTTGAACTGAGGGGGGTAAGCGCTGTGTAGGTATATTTAACATGCAGCTGTTGATTGAAAGGGTCAGATCTATGGTCAAACCTGATTGTTTGAAATGCGGCCCTAATAATAATATATTGGTAGAGGGTGGGCGTTTGACATTAGTTGATCTGTAACGGTCGAGCTGTAACAATCGCAATGGATACGCGTTGGAAATTTCCGTGGTCCTGTCTCTTAGGGGGGCCGAGTTCTGCCGGGAAGACAGTGTTTATATCGAAATTTTTGAAATACTTCGATCGCGTATCAGATGTACGTTTTGATAGGATATTGTTCTACTATGCAGAGTGGCAAGAGAAGTATACGGATATGACGACAGCAGGTGACGGCACACGGGTTGAATTCCGAGAGGGTTTCCCGCGGCACGAAGATTATTCAAACGATCCGCATTTGAAGAAGCTCGTAATCATTGATGATCTCATGCGCGAAGCAACTGACAAGGTTAACAGTAATATAATTGTCGATTTGTTCACAAAGTTCAGCCATCACAGGAATTTGAGTTTGATGTTCATCACTCAGAATGTCTTTCACAAGGGTCAGCGTGATATTTCATTGAATGCAAATTACATCGTGTTATTCAAGAATCCTCGAGATAGGGGCCAGATACAACACTTGGCTCGCCAAGTTTTCCCCGAGGACTGGCGATTCGTGCAGGAAGCTTATAGAGACAGCACATCCAAACCATTCTCGTATCTCTTGATAGATTTGAAACAGGAAACACCGGACGAATATCGATTCAGGTCGTGTATTTTCCCAGATGAGGGTAACGAGGTTGTGTATATTCCAAAATACGGAAAGCACCACTACGATCGACTCTTTTAAATATTCACACAAGTAGACTTTTGCATCAGTTCAGATTCGACTATGCGCGAGAGTGCATCTAGAATCAGACGTCGGGGTTCTCGGATTCGACGTCAAAAATCGTGTCCGGTTGAGAAAAAATATTTAGCTCTTTTGGACGCGCTGAGACATTCGAACAAGGAGCAGCGCAGTGCGCTCTTGCGCGGGGCCGACAAAAAATTGGTTAGATACATCTGTGAGTGTGCGTTGAATGTATTGAAGGGCGTTGTCACACTCAAGGACTGTCAAAAAAGGAAATTGAGAAAGTACAGATCGTTACTGAGAAATTTGGCCAAGAAATCTGACAAGAGCGGTTGGAAAAAGAAGAAACGGATCATTGTCCAACGAGGGGGCAGTTTCCTGACTTACTTGTTACCACCTGTGCTGGATCTGTTATTCGATTCTCTCAACAGAGATTAGTATGGAGAGAGCCAAGAAGATGGTGTTAATTCCTCATGAGAAACTCCAGACGATGCAGTCTCAGCCATCAGTGCAAGTTCCTGTAGAATCGAGGTCTGTGCAAACCCCTGGTACGAGTCTCTCGCGTCTGGATAATCAGATGCGTGGAATATTGGATTCCAATCGATACGAGAGCGATGGTGAAAAATTGAAAGATTTTCTACAATCGTTACATCGCTATCTCTTCTTTATCGACTCAAAACGCAAGCCCACTCCGTCTCAAAAGAAACCCGGTATGAGTTCTGAAGGTAAACTATCCGAAGACGTGGTCATCGCAAGCGTACCAAAGATGTATCAAAAAAAGACTGAGTTGTTGCTCGATTATTTGAAGAATTCGGGAGATCGTATTCAGTGGAACGAAGCTGGAACAGTGACGATTGACGGTGAGACTATACCAAATAGTAACATCGTTGATTTGGTGAATGAAGCGGCTAGACATAGGAAGAAAATGAAGGCGACTGGACGTCGAGAGTTTGCTCGAGCTTTACGCGAGATAGGTGTGCCTCGTGAGTTTGTAGGGAATAACGAAATGTGGAACTTGACCGATTCTCTTTCGCACTCGCGTTTGAAACGCCAGATGGAGGATGAATTTGACGAGATAGACGACGAATTTGGGGGTTTTCAGAATGACTCGTTCTCGGAGACAGTCGTAGGAAAAGACACCAAGCGGGGTAAGCAACGGACATCGACCCCTATGCCTACTCGTAAAATGAGGAAGGGCGAAAACAGCTGGGAACATTTGAGCGCCTGATTCCACCTCTTGCACTCCAACAGGGGAGGCCGTTTTAGGGTGCTGGTGTTCGTGATGAAAATTTTTCGTTAGTTTTTCCGACGCTCGCAGCCATGGCGGTTCTCGGACAGAGAGACATAGACGTGCTTCTGAATAGAGCTCGCGAGGTCAGAGTTTCGTGGTTCAATACACCATCATCGTTTTATCTACAATTGCTCGAAGAAGATCCGCTGTACGAGTCAATGAATGCCGAAATCAATGATTATTATACCCAAGTGAGGACCGATGGTATTGATTTTGACGTATGGGAAGAGCTGCTGCCAATTGCCGCTAAGAGATTGAAAATTCATGATTTGAAGGTGAGTTTACATGAATGAGACTTTGAATGGATATTATGTCGGTAACGATTCTAAAGATTTCTGTTTTTTCCAGCCTGAAATGTTGATTGTCGTCTACATAGGTCGTAAATGGATTCGTTGTCAAGTCATCCATGTGCGACAAGGTTGTTTTCCCAGTTTCGTGTGCCGCTGCATTGATGAAGGTGGACGAGTGACGCTGACTCAATACAGTTTAATGTTTGGTGTTTATGAGTTGGTTGAGCGATTCAAATTCTTACCTCCTCGTGCCCTGACGTGCGGGTTGGCCTATGTGCTACCTAGATCCAGCGAGGGACACCATTGGACGTTCCGGAGCAATCTATTATTCAAGACAGCGACAAAAGATCGAAATTTGCGTGCATATTTTGTTGAACGGGGAGAAAGTGAAAATTCAGTGTTTGTTGTGATGTGCAGTGGGGGAGATGATGATAATATTGCGTATGTCAACACGTTATTGATCGCATTTGACCACGCGATTCAAATTCTAAATGATGTTCACCACCCTATATATGATGACGATGAACCTCTGTTAGAGTGAATAAAGACTGAAAATCGATTTTCTCTAGTATTGATTTCTGCTTCCCAGCTGTTGTTAAATTTTCGACCCTATTCTGCTTGATACTTACGAGCTTGGACATGCTCGAGCGGTGGTCACCCCAAACGCGGGGCCACCCCAGGTGGCGACGCGGCGCTGCTTGGGACAGCTAGCGAACGCCCCGCCGCCCGCCCGCCCGCTGCTAAAGGTTTAGAATTCAAGAGTATTATGAGTCAAAAGTATTATAATTCATTTTTTATTCAAAACTTTACAGTCTGGTTTCTCTCTCCTATTTACAATCATATTTACAATCATATTTACGATCATATTTCTTTCTACATATTCTTATACAATTAGTTCTTCTTATAGCCATAAGGTACAGAATAGTCGTGCCTCAAGAATCTACGCTTTCTGAGTACTACTTGACATCTCTTTTTTTCCATTCCCGACACAACATCGTGTTGAGCAGTTCTTTGGATGGTAAAATTCTCAACTTCGATATGATAGCGACGTTCTGGATTGACATCGTCATCGGGGCACTCCTCGTCATCGAATAAATTGATGCTCGGATTTTTAGGATCAGTGGGAGCTAACGCCGATTTTTCAATCATTTTTTTGACTGTTTCAAAGTTGATCTTTTGTTGGTTCATATAATTCAACCGAATACCCTTGACTTTGCACACGTCCGATGTCTCACCTGCATCATTGACGACGCGATAAGCATAGAATTTAGGCCCCCCAGAAACGAATGTTTGGATACGCGCACCCGCCCCATACTCGGCGAGTTCATCCGTCAGATCCCCAAGGAACGAACCTGTCTCGGGCATGTAATTATACGGTCGCTGCTGCTGTTCATGAGCTGTAAAGACCAGGCTGTCAGTGTCCATATAGAGAACCCTCTCACCGAGCTGTTCCAGGTATTCGTATAGCTTGAGACGCCCCTGCGCGGTAGTGTACGCGGCGATAACAACATTTGAACAAGGTGCCGATGTCGATGCAACCACTTCTCTTTCTTTCGACGTTACGTAGACAGTGCTTTCGGACGCGAACATCAGATTTCCTACCTCTCTATCGGGGTGTCGGAGAATTCTCAAAAGTTCGTTCGGATCAGTCACGATCTCAGTGCGCGGCATATTGCCGCGCATTCCAAATCGGCCCCAGATATTATTTAATAAACATTTTGCAGTTGATCGCAGTCCCGGGTTTTTGCCGATCTTGTTCTTTTCAAGGAGAATCCCTTCATGCTCGAAATATTCGCGAATATACGCGTCTTTTTGTTCCTCCGTCTCGCATCCTTTGGGGAACCCGCTAGCTTCTTGTTTGAATTTTAGGAACTCATTGATGTATTCCGTAAAAAAACCGCGAGTTGTCTTATCTTGAACATTCGCGTGCGGATCATACTTGGTAACCTTGTATTGCCATATCACGTCGATCTTGAAAATTTTATAACCCATTTCCAGAGCCTTTTTCAGTTCATCTGAAACCCATGTGCCATATAATGCGCGTTTCTCGCGGGTATGGTTGCAATCGTCCCAGCTCAATTCTTCGCAGCACGTTCTGCAAAGGGGGAACATGAGCCTATTCTGGGCTCTGTATGGAAGCACGGGGTGGAACAGATCCGTAGGGGGTAGAACAAGACACTTGACGAGCCCCTCGACCTTCTCTACGAAATTTTCCAGCTGCTCTCCGGCTAGTTTCGTATAGCAGTCTCGGCCCATATACACCTCTGGATGACCAATAGGGAATTTCCCGTACTTACATACCCATGGGTATAACGAGCACACGTCATAGTAATATATCCGCTCACCCTCCTGGGCTTCACGCATCGTCACGATGTTTCCGGTACGCCCACCAAAGAAGGGGTCCCGTGGATTGATTGTAATTTTTGAAAGACACGGCTGATTTTTGACGTAATCTTTGAATTCCGGATCTTTTGCGATTGTCCTATCAAAGTCGCACTCCCAAATTTCTACCAATTCGTATTGTTTTGAGTTCTTTATCGCTTTCGAGATCCTGCGAGTGTTTTCCCGCCTCTCGTCGAGAGTTTTTTTATCCGTATCCAATTTTACTTGTCGACTCGTCCTTTGGCACTTCTCACATCCATGCCAATAACAACCGTGAAATTGGAAAATGATGTCTTTTACGTCTTCACCGTATCCTCGTTCGATCGACCTGTCATAAAAACCGTCGACGCGTAACCCTTTGAAAATTTTGTGCTCGCGACCCCGCGCTGCGTGTACAATGTTTCGAGCTAGGTTTCTTTTCTTCTCCTCCCACAAGAGCCACTTAATAGCCTTCTGGCTCTGCACATCTGCACGCACGTAACCACCCCGAGGGACGACACCTATCACTGCATCCGGCATGAACCCCGATCGATATGCGTCGAAACACGCACCCGCAATTGTTACAGGTTTGGAGAACGGGCATGTACCCGTGGATTCGAGGAATATTTTTCGAAATTTCAAGCACGCCTGACGCAACACGGTCACGTCTTGCCTACAGTAATTTTTTAACTCTTCCATCAAATTAAAGCGGTTGTGACAAACTTCCGCATACCACGCTTTGAAAGCTTCTCGCTCTTCTGGACTCATACTGTCAGGGTCATAGGCCGATTCAGGCGGATATTTACCGTCGTACTTCTTGTCTATATTCTCTTTTGTGTGGAATTTATGGGGAAAATATCCCTTCATCTCGCTTAAATCGAAGGCTTTCGGTAACGCTGATAATTTCATCGGCATGTATGATAGGCTGTCGATGAACCGTAGTCTCCCCCATTCTAACATCAAAATTTTCCGTCCATCCATAATCACTTTAGGACGAATGGGATCGCATTTTACTAATCTTTGCGTCAGTTCCTTGAGGACGAATTGCAGATCGAAACTTTTAGCCGCGTGCGCAATCATTACGATCTTACTAAATTTTGTTTGATCGAATAGTTTTTCACCGTTAGGACCTCTCAATGTTTTATCACTGCGCATCACAAGTTCAAAAAACTGATCCATTGCTGTCTTCCCCTCCCTGTTTACAAATGTAAGTTCACGTTGACCACAACCACCACAGAATTTCTTCAATTCTTCACTCCCTAAACATCTGTTACACGCAAACTGTACGACAACACAATCAACCTCGTGTACATGTGCAACCTTCCCATCCTCCAAAGTTCTCTCAACTACCCTAGTCTCGGTATCCCAGAAACCAAACAAAACCTTTTTACCATCTTGGGGCTTGATTTTTCTCAACATGCACAGATCGTTTATCGAATGAGTAGATTTACAATTCTTACAAAGATTTTCCGAACATTTATGCTTACCACGATCTAAATCATATCGCGTCATACATTTGGTACACCATCTAACCATTTGACATATAGTTTTGACAGCTTGAGCGCTCCTGCGAGGGGCATACGACCCCTTCTCTTTATGCTTCATGTAACACTCGTGGCTCACGAAAGTTCTATTACAATCTCCACAGGATACTTCTACACTCGCTGCACACTTGGGACGACTAGCACAACCCGAGCATAAAGCAGCGCATTCGTGGTCGAATGGAGTTCGATATATCTCGCGACAATCGGCACAATGGTATTGACTACGTTTTAATTTTGTAGCCAACGCAGCTAAATTGAGGATCAGATCAAAATGATTCTCTCCGTCAAAACGAATATCTATTTTGTGTTTCATTTGCACATGCGTGGCCTTAAAGATATCCTTTCCGTTATATACAGGCTTCCTTCCATTCCCCACATTATTCCCATCATATATAACAAGCGCCGTTCCATGATGCGTCATGAGATACTCCTGAAATTTTTCAAATTCTGCCTCACCGCACCCGTCTTCAGAACAGTCAACACCCGCGGCGTTACACAGAGCTTGTGCAGCTTTCAATTGCGCTCCATTTTTATCATAGGCTACCTCAGCCCATGTCTTATTCTTCTTCACACTCTTACTGAGCGGATTCAATTGATTATATTCCAACCCACAAGCGATTGCCCTTGGAAGACAAAGTTTATCCCCACGATTTTGAATGGTTAAGACTGAATGGTCCTCCAAGATTTTCACATGTTCACTGATTACCCTGCCAGCACCCCGAGGTTCGCGTACCCTTGTAGCGGCTAAGACAAGAGAATCATCAATTTGGAAACCTCCGTTACTTTGCGCAATATCATAAAATAAATTCCATATATCATAGTGGTCGAACTCTTCAATGCGCCGATAGACAAACCACAATTTCCCATACTGAAAAGAATTCACATTTGCTGTGAGGCCGATATGATCCCTGCCATGATACCCGCGCGTGATATACTCATGTATCTCGCGTAAGCCACCCAACAAACATTCGTAAGGGTTATCAGTATGATACATCGAGGGCTTAAACCTAAACCTAATTACATCAGCATTCGCGCGAAATTGTCTATTATAGGTCGGTAACGTACTGAGTATCTCTATAAATCTGTAGCCCGATCCACCAGCTTGGACGACCGGTGCGGCAACTGCTTCTCCGCCTTCAATATTCGGTTGAACCTCGTCGACATTCGGACCGGGATTGTCTAGGTGAGAAGAAAAAAAATCCTGTCTGTAACGGCTATTCGCAAGTACTTAATACTATCAATATTTGACATTTATAAAAAAGTATTGAGCACGCGTGCAAACGTCTCGTACGCTGTCTCGTCCTCCAAATCAGGTAAATCTTCAAAAATCATAAAGGAAAGAATTTGCCGTTAGAATCTACAACCACATGCCCCGCAATAAAGAAATTACAGTTACTCACCACTTATGTTGAAATCTTCACCCTGATCTCCGTCGCTCTCTAGCTGAGGCGGATCAATGACCCCTGGATGCGCACCTGCGTGCTGAGAATTATCGGATTGCGATGATTGCTCCATAGCCCTATCCACAGCCGGTGCGCCCATCTGTTCATCCATCACAGAGCCTTCAGACAACGTACGCCTCCGTTTGCGACCACAAGACTCCCCACTGTCATTAACACAACACCGCTTTCCGGTTCTCACACTGTCATCAGACAACACTGCATCACTACTGTCCAACTGTAGCACCAAACTTTCTACACTGTTCTGAGTATTACAGACTAGTCTTTCTGGAGTTGAAATATCACCAGTCGAGGAGCTCTCTTCACATCGACACCCCTCGTCATCCTGAGTTGGGTGAGGCAATGAATCAGGTGGACAAGCATCACTCTGTGTTTCCGGTATGATATGTTCTGATTCAATCCCTCCGCTGTTGTCAAAAAACTGTCCATCTGGTGTTGAAATATTGGTTTCGAAAGATGATTTTTCTTCGGCGATTGATGACACTCCAGATGCGTCATCTATATCCATCGGTGATGAACGATCATCGCTTTCTGATATGATACGCGAATAACCCTCTAGCGGCTCAACACTATCGTCAGTGTCTGCTTGAACTATATCACTCATATGAAAGTTTTCGTTTGGATTCAATACACGATCTTGGGAAACATTCACATCCACAGAACCAGACTCAGACGTGCTGTCTATATCCATCACTGATGAACGGTCGTCACTTTCTGATATAACACGTGAATAACACTTCGTCCCCTCAACACTATCACCACTGTCTGCTTGCACTATATCATTTTCATCAAAGTGCCCGTTCGGATTCAACACAGCATCAATATTCTGAAATCCAGGAGGTGTCAGAACTTGTAAAACGGTCTCAATCGGCGGTGTCGGCTCTCTGACGAAGAGATTATTCTGTAATGCATTGATGCGTGCTTCAAGTTCCCCTTCTGGAATTGGCACAAACTGTGGGTCTAAAGGACTGCTTACAAGAACTGGCCTGAATTCTGAAGAACATTCAAGTATGAGTACCGGTTTCAAAAATTATTCAATAATATTCTTCCATCAAATGCTCACCTTCAAATCTTGAACCCTCAGAATTTGGTATTGAAATATTTCCCAGATCAATTGAATGCATCTCATCATCGCCATCGTAACCGAGGCTGCTACTATTTCGGTTATAGAGCCCATCTTCACGACCTGTAAGAATCGTTGAGATTAATTGACTGAATCAAAACTCAATATTGAAAATGTATCCAAAAATACTCACGCATGGCATAATACTCTGCCAATTCACGCTCCGCACTCTCATCCCTCTGAAATCCGTCCATGATTAAAACTTGATGGTGATATTTTAGATTGTACTCAAACTTATTCTAAAATCTCAAATTTGATCGCTCTAGGAAGTATCCCGAGAGCGGCTGATACACAAGTGACGCTTAAGCTGTATACATCGGATTATATTGAAAATGTGATCAAATTTTCCCCCTTCGATTTTCACGATGCGCCTAACTCCCACTAATTGTATGGTCACATTGTAGCCCGCCCCCCCCCCTCCAATCAGTTTCCACCCCCTCACACGATAGTCTTTTCCGAACGAGGGGGTGACCTGCCTCACTCTGATTGGCCCCTCACACCATACATCAATTTCCACCCCCTTGCATAATAGTCTTCCCGACCGAGAGGGTGCCTGCCCCTGCACTGATTGGTCTAATACACCCCTACAACTGCTTTCCACTAACAATAGACATCAAATTCGAATTTTCTTCGTAAACCGTCATAAGGATCAGTCATCGACGTGCCGTTCACCGCTCACGATCTCTGCCACCCAGTGATACGAAAAACTCTGAGATCTTTTCATGATTACAAAGTGTAGCCATCGGAATCCGAGATTCTTCGTGAATAGCCATCTATTCACTTCCAACCACTCGTGATCTGTCGCCTGTCTGCTTTGGACGCATAAGGTTGTTGTAGTTACAGTGCGCAAATTTTGTGAATCAACTTTGAATCAGTGCCATGGCTCAAGCAATGATAAACCAAACAACCGAAGTTCCACCTGTACCATCAACCAACCCGGTGAAAGATGTAGATCTACCACTGTTGTTATGTTCATCTTACGATCTGAATGATTCAGGTTCAAAAAAGGTGGTAATAGGCTTAGAAGACCACGGAGTTACGAGCGTCACGGCTTATTACCGACCGATTATTATCATCACCAACAGAGCTGGGACGTCTAAAGTTAAACTCAATTCAGAAAGCTGGGACGAACTTGTCAAAAAATTTGGCGAGATTACTGAATTTTTTAATCGAAGAAGTATACCATCCGAAGTGATTCCCCAGACCATAGAGATACCATATATTGACATAATGCTGACAACAACGTACTCAAGAAAATCGGTGGTATTTACCATGGAAAAAAATGATTTGGAGGATTACACTCCTGAGGAGAAGAAGAAAAAGACAATGAAGTCACAAATAACAATGCACGAGGTGACGTTCAACGGGCTACGCCGGATTCAGCTTCTCATCAAACAACACCATACTCGATTGAGTAATTTGGTGAACCACGCCAACGACATTCGTCAGATAATTCACCGCGCTACAAGAGATATGGTGAAAATGAAGACGGACTTCTACTCTCCAGACAGTTTAAGTGTTGTGCAAAATTTATTCAAAGACAAAAAAGATTTTATTAGGAATGCAGTATTAGATGACTACGATTTTACGCATGATCCCAATGTGAAAGATATCTTTGAAATCCTTTTCTTAGAAATAATTTTGTATCACCCTGCGGTATTCCACAATCGCTGTGCACAATTAACTTGTATTGAGGAATCTCAAGAATTCTGAATAAAAAACATTCAACTTCAAAAATGTGTTGCATTATTTGCATTTCCGAATACTCGAAATGATTTTCAAATTCAAGAGAAATTAATTTTTTTCACCTCCATTTTCATCCCTATTTGTTATGACTGATATATTTTTTCATATGAGTGTGCGATACATGCTTTATTTAAAAAAAATACACTCGAATATTATCTGCCTCTGGTTAATGATCAACCATATTTTCTATGGCCACAATATAGACACTCTCTGACAATAATTTAAGTCTGAGAAAAATTTTTAAACCTTCCACAACTCCTCAAAATATGGAAAATTAAATATTACATACCATATTTGATGAAGACTCATCCTAGCGAATTTCGAAAAATCCATTTGCTGCTGATTCTGCTGTATCCCCGATGCTGCTGCTGCTCGCACTTTTCACCATCACACGATGTGCTATACTAACCAAGAAGAAGGAATCGCATTTTCTTTACTTACCTTTTTAAAAAAATTTCACTTCTAGACAACACCTGCAAATACGCCTCATATACATTTCCTTCCAGCCAAAATAGTAAGGTGGATCCGCCTATATATGTTTCACAGTGCAGGGACGATGCACATTTCGGCGCTGGTCAAAGCGCATCTTGCATTTGTGTGTATATATATATATATATATATATATATACACACACACACCGTGCACCAGAATCACGAGACTCGGTAGCAATACTCAAACGATGCGCTTTCCACTCGTTCGATGCGGAAACACGTCAAAACCGAGCCCAATACATTGCGCGCGATGCACTTTCCCCCTTACCTCAAATACACACGAAATTCGGGTGCATTGCATAGACATATAGCCAGGCTGCAAGAGACGCATCTGAAAATGCCCTACACGTCTATCCACAGGTGAAAACTCGGCAGCGTAACAGTAAGAAACACGAGAGAGAGAGAGAGAGAGAGAGAGAGAGAGAGAGAGAGAGAGAGAGAGAGAGAGAGAGAGAGAGAGAGAGAGAGAGAGAGAGAGAGAGAGAGAGAGAGAGAGAGAGAGAGAGAGAGAGAGAGAGAGAGAGAGAGCAGAGAGCGCGCGCGAACGATAGGTATATATATATGTATATACATATATAGTCCCCTGGTCTGGACTAGACACACCACCAGACGGGCTCCCCCTAATACAGGGTTACCCCCACCATGCCTCCCCTGTCTGGACTTAGCCTACCCATACTACTGGCGCGCGCTCGCTCCTGCTCGTGTGCGCTCCGAGTCATATATATATATATATATATATATATGTCAGATCAGTATATCTCGACAAATCCGTGCGCACGACCCCCGCGGATCTTTTCACCAATTTCTTACATAAAAGTAGGCACCGAGAATAGTACTTTCCCAGAGTTTCAGCCCCTTACTAGTATATTACGCAACGATGTCGAAAAGTTGGATTTACGCACGAGTGAAAATCTTTACACACGAGTGTGAGTCTTTACGTACTGGCGAGGTCCTTTACGCACGAGCCACGTAGCGGCGAGTGCGTAAAGTATCTCAACAGTGCGTAAAGTTTCACATTTCGTGTGTAAAGGTTCTCCGAGTGCGGAAACCTTTCGACGGAGTTGCGTACGATATTTTTCGAATTTTTTTGCGGAAAGTTAGTATTCTGTCGGTCACCCCATATGCTAGTAACCCAACCGCGATCGGGGCAGGTGGAAGAAGAGGGCGCAGAGTAGGGTCCAGAGGCGGCAGGGGGCGAAGACCCGCCGGAGCCCCCGAATGAAAAAAAATTCTGAAAATGTATCAGAAGAAAATCTTTTGTTCGATATATCATATGTTACCGCATAGATTGAAAATGTCGATCTCAATTCTCAAAAGTTCTAGTGGTGGACAAGATCCGAGATATGTAAGTTCATAAGATAGTAAGAATTTGAATTTCGAGGGAAATTATTACAGGGTCATATGAGTGTCGCCAAGGGCGTGTGGAAATACATTAACGAATTGATGGAATAACGTGCTATTTCCCTGGTACAATAGGAAAAACTTGGAAAATTATAATGATCATAATGATGTTCTGAATACACGGGATGAAAAGCACCTCCGGCAGAGGAAAACCTCCCTCTCTCATGAAAAATACGTGAATCCATGTGCGACACTCCTTTTTTGTTAAGGCAAGGTGTCCGAAGAGTAAATTCACGTTACCTTTGGCCCTACAGTCTAAAGTAGATTCCAAACCACCAAAACCACGGTAAAAGTACTTGAAGAATATTTCAGTAGTTATATCATATCAATTGAATTAAACTCATATTCTATTGAAATAAACGATTTCAATAGAATATGAGTCCGATTAATCCGATGACCAACACAGAATATTTCAATCGTATGGACTTATTGAGGTAGAAGAGTTGGAGATTACAATTTGAAGAGATCATAAGTATTCATTCTATCGAGTGAAAGAAGTCATGATACCTGCCTTAGACAGCTTCGAATCAACAATTGGAGCACTCCGATTCTACATAATTAAGACAGAGATCATTTTGCCAGTCAACGCAGAAACTTCAAGAGATGTCGTAGAATATCAGGCTAGGAAGAAAATACGGCAGTGCGTAAAGATACGTTCCAGTGTGTAAGGACATATTTTACGCACTGTTAGTGACTTTACGGACAGGTCTTTACGCATTCCGTGCGCATAAAATTTCTTTACGCACCGAAAAATGTTCCTTACGCACTAACTTTACGCACATGATTTCGAAATATACTATTTATGCCCGCTAGAATTTTTTGAAGTTTGAACAAAGACCTTTTTCAGCGTTTCTTAAAAAAATTTGCCATATTGACCAGAAACATCGTAGTGAGGCGTGCGAGGTCGCATTTTCTTCGTTTTGATGTCAACTTTGAGAAAAAAACATATGCGAGATTCTCAAAACCAAATGTGTTCAGTCTACACGACGATACGCAATGTAGAGATGGTGAGTTATCGGAAAATGCCCAATTTGTCAAGCTCGCCAAAACCATCGCCTTCCACCAATCGACTCATAACTCGACGAAGATGTTCTCTCAAGTGTCCCAAACATGTGGGGGAAATTTCGCGTTGTGTTTCAGCCTTCCGTTGGACCTATGAATTTTACAAACACCCTCTTTTTCGCGGGTTTTTGTGTAATTTTTGAAGCGATTGCCGCTCTCCTCCTGCGCATGCGCACATCTGTACTGCTCCGGAAGTATCCTCAATTGATAGCTCTTGCAACACCCTTCAAAATGACCTCTTGACAAAGTCTGTTTGATGCAACTGAACCAGAGATCTAGCTATTCTAAGGCAGGAAAAACTCGAAGTGCCGAAAGTACCCCAACTCACAGGTTTTCAGGGTGACAAGAAGTGGCCGAGGCTTGCCATTTGGATAATGGTGATCTTTTTCTGCCTTGAAATAGCTAGACTTCTGGTTCAGTTGCATCAAAAAGACTTCGTCAGGAGGTCATTTTGAAGGAAATTGCGAGAACTGTCAATTGAGGATACTCCCGGAGCAGTACAAATGTGCGCATGCGCAGGAAGAGAGCGGCAACCGCCTCAAAAATTACACAAAAATCCGCAAAGAGAGGGTGTTTGTAAAATTCATAGGTCCAACGGAAGGCTGGAACACAGCGCGAAATTTCTCCCACATGTTTGGGACACTTGAAAAAACATCCTTGTCAAGTTTCAAGTCGATTGGTGGAAGGCGATGGTTTTGGCGAGCTTGACAAATTGGGCATTTTCCGATAGCTCACCATCTTCTAATGGACATGACTCGGGCCAAAATCATCCGAATTGGAAGTGCAGAAGCGCAAATTGTAGGGTTTTTCAAGACGAACGAAACTAATTGAGTTGAATGGGAATAGATTCAGATGCGTCGGAATAGCGTCCATTCCAAAATGGTCTGAAAATCGAGAAAAAGTGACATTGCGTATCGTCGTGTAGACTGAACACATTTGGTTTTGAGAATCTCGCATATGTTTTTTCTCAAAGTTGACATCAAATCGAAAAGAATGCGACCTCGCACGCCTCGCAACGATGTTTCGGGTCAAAATGGCAATTTTCTCAAAAAACGCCGAAAAAGGCCTTTCTTCAAACTTCCAAAAGTTCTAGCGGGCGTAAAAAAATTTTTTAGGGGGCTGAAACTCTGGGGAAGTATTATCTCTGGTGCCTCCTTCCATGTAAAGAATTGGCGAAAAGATCCGCGGAGGTCGCGCGCACGGATTTTCCGAAATATACTGGTCTGACCCATATATATATGGGTCATTCTGGACCAAGGTGAACATTTTGAAAATCGACGAAATTTGAAAATGCCCCAAACATTTTTTTTCCGTTAGTACTACTAGAATAAAGTTGAAAAAAATTTTTTTCAGATTTTTTTGAGACCCATGGCGGGCCCTACGAATTTTCCGAGTCCCATTTTTGAGCAGTTTTTCGCCTATTTCTCGCTGTCTTGGAAAATTCGTAGCTCGGACCCAAATGCATCTTCTTCATCCTAGCTGAGCGCATTTTTTCGGTATGACGTACACTTTCAAGAAAGAAATTGACCGGTCCAACAAATTGATATCTGGTAGGTCCCACCGTTGCATCAAAAAAGGCCCAAAAATACGACTTTGCACCACCTTTGGAGGCGTATAGGTCAAAATGGAAGCCTCGTAGCAAAATTTTGCAGAAAAAAAACTTGTAGGCCTTGAAAAAACCTCCAATTTCCTTTTTGGAACGTGTCAATATCTTATCTCACGTACGATCTACAGCCGATTTAAGTTGGGCATTTTTGCAAAAACGTGAAACTTCAAAGCCAATTTAGAAAAATCGTTTATTTTTTATCGACCCCAAACCTATGAGAAAATGTTCTTTCAGGTGTCTATCTGAAGGCCCAACAATAATTTGGTTGTTCCTCTAAAATCCCGATTTTATACGAGCTGTTAAAAACAGTCGGAAATACCGAAAATCGTGTCGAATCAGGGCCTTATCATGAAGCTTCGTGGACTGGGTCTTCCCTTGCTCTCGATTCGTGGACTCTAATTATACAGCACTCGGCATAAAATATTGTGGAAGATGAGACCTAGAGCTGAAAAATGGCTTCTCGTGCGATGTTTTACGATGGAACCGTCCAAAACTAGAGTAAATTGAGTAAATACAAGATAAATCGCGGAAATCGATTGTGATGCATCTCTCACTTAACTAGCCTGCGCTCACTAGCCCAACCGGCCGTTTTGGCACTCCGCGTATGCTCCACACTGCATGCCATCCTCCGTTCATGCGGAAGTGATAAGTGATATTAACAGCTGATGCAGTATTGTCAGGTATTATCCAGTATAGACAGAGATGAAAAGGTTCTCTAATCTCCGTTATAGACTGTAGATTGTACGAGGTTCCGGTTGTTAGTGACCACCACGGAAAAATTATATGTGTCAATCAGCGTCCCGATCAGAAATTTTGGTACCTTCCCCGCGGGGTTTGCCCCGAAGATGGGCCAAATGTATTGTGAAGCATATGAAGTGTAACGCCTTCCCCGCGGGGCACCCGCGAGGTATCATCGGGGCAGTATTTGCGCAAAATTAGTGCAGTTTCTGTTAAGACCTTTAAAACAATTTCGGATATGTTTGTAATGTTATCACTATTATGTGATTGTTCAAGTAAAGTATGTTCAAGTAAAGTTGAAAAGTCATTGAAGACCTGGGAAAGCCTCATAAGAGCTACTAATATCCAGCCTATGTTTACTCCTACTGTGGGCAGAATGTCACTTGACTTTGCAGCGTGTGACGAAGAAATTAATTTTGCTGGACTGAGATTTGTGTGAAAAGTGAGCGGTGCTCATCAATGATATTAAAATACAGTATGTTCACGTTCAATGCCTCTGTTGAAATTTCCATCATACACCCACAGAAGTGAGGTTAACTCTGAGACACTATGCAGGAATGTTGTGAAAGTGATCAGATACTTTGCGGGGGCCCTGCGGAGAAGGCGTCACACTTCATATGCTTCACAATACATTTGCCCTAATACCCGCGATGTTCGGGGCATGGCGTAACCGCCATGGTTCGGGGCAATTCCGCCATGGTTCGGGGCACTTCCGCCATGGTTCGGGGCAAACCCCGCGGGGAAGGTAATGACGGTCAGTGACCATTCGAGATCTCCCATCTCACTCGCACCTAATAGGTTATCCCATGAGTGCGAGGGAGACGACAGATCTCGAACGGTCACTGACCGTCATCCCATTGCAGTTCACCTCATGGCGTAAAGATAACAAAAGTTATCTTCACGCCATGGTTCACCTCGTTCTCGAGTGTACCAAAATTTCTGATCGAGACGCTGACTGACACATACAATTTTTTCGTGGTGGTCACTAACAACCAAAACCTCGTACAGTCTACAGTCTATAACGGAGATTAGAGAACCTTCTTACCTCTGTCTATATTGGATAATACCTGACAATACTGCATCAGCTGTTAATATCACTTATCACTTCCGCATGAACGGAGGATGGCATGCAGTGCGGAGCATACGCGGAGTGCCAAAACGGCCGGTTGGGTTAGTGAGCGCAGGCTAGTTAAGTGAGAGATGCATCACAATCGATTTCCTCGATTTATCTTGTATTTACTCAATTTACTCTAGTTTTGGACGGTTCCATCGTAAAACATCGCACGAGAGGCCATTTTTCAGCTCTAGGTCTCATCTTCCACAATATTTTATGCCGAGTGCTGTATAATTAGAGTCCACGAATCGAGAGCAAGGGAAGACCCAGTCCACGAAGCTTCATGATAAGGCCCGAATTCGACACGATTTTCGATATTTCCGACTGTTTTCAACAGCTCGTATAAAATCGGGATTTTAAGGGAACAACCAAATTATTGTTGGGCCTTCAAATAGACACCTGAAAGAACATTTTCTCATAGGTTTGGGGTCGATAAAAAATAAATGATTTTTTTAAATTGGCCTTGAAGTTTCACGTTTTTGCAAAAATGCCCAACTTAAATCGGCTGTAGATCGTACGTGAGATAAGATATTGACACGTTCCAAAAAGGAAATTGGAGGTTTTTTCAAGGCCTACAAGTTTTTTCTCTGCAAAATTTTGCTACGAGGCTTCCATTTTGACCTATACGCCTCCAAAGGTGGTGCAAAGTCGTATTTTTGGGCCTTTTTTGATGCAACCGTGGGACCTACCAGATATCAATTTGTTGGACCGGTCAATTCCTTTCTTGAAAGTGTACGTCATACCGAAAGAAATGCGCTCAGCTAGGATGAAAAAGATGCATTTGGGTCCGAGCTACGAATTTTCCAAGATAGCAAAACATAGGCGAAAAACTGCTCAAAAATGGGACTTGGAAAATTCGTAGGGCCCGCCATGGGTCCCAAAAAAACCTGAAAAAAATTTTTTTCACCTATATTCTAGTAGTACTAACGGAAAAAAATGTTGGGGGCATTTTTAAATTTCGTCGATTTTCAAAATGTTCACCTTGGTCCAGAATGACCCATATATAAGTCGTTCCGAAGCGTTCCGGGCGGAGCCGTTACCAAGAGGGTCTGGCAGAATCCGAAAGGATTCCTTTTTTCATTAGTACTATGTTTGAATAGCAGAAAAAAAATTTTCAGGTATTTTTCAGCCACCCCCCCCCCCCCCCCCCCAAAGGGGTCCGAGGGCCCATGAAAGGTCCAGTTTAGGCCCCTCCCTAGCCTATTCTCAGGAAATCATTGCTCCAACCGCGCCGGCAGAGAGGATTCCAATAGACGTTTTGGGACCGTTTCCACAATCATCATCGGGCAATAGGTCATTGCTAGTAGCTGTCGATTGCTTCACAAAATCACCAGGAGTTGTCGCATTATCGATTGTTAGAGCGAAATTAACAGCTGACGCTTGTGTCAATCACATCGTTCCTGAGTCAGGCGTTCCTCTAGAAATCCACACAGATCAGCGAAGGAGTTTCGAGTCTAGGCTATTCAAAGAGCTGACTGATGCGTTGGGTATTCTCAGAACCAGAACCACGCCATCACACTCACGGTCCAACAAAATGGTTGAGGTACTAAAGAAATCGATCCTTCAGTGACTCTCGTTATTCATTCCAGAAAACCAGAGACACTGAGATAAGTTGATACTGTTCTCTCTACTGGCATTCCGATCGCTCCAAGATGAGAGTACTGGGTTTACACCTGCCGAACTCCATCTCGGCCGAGACCTTCGTATTCGTTTGGACATGATTCACGAAGTACCTCTGCACAGTGTTCGAACATCTACGCCTAGGTATAGCCAAGAATTGAAAAGGAGACTAAAGAGGGTACACCATCTTGATGGAGGAAGAATGATAACCAAATCGGTGAGAACAAAAGCACGCTATGACTTGGACGCGGAGACGAAGGAGTTCGAAGCAGGACAGAGAGTTTGGTTTTGTTGTTCGAAAAGATAGGTCGGCAAAACACCCAATTTACAGTGATCTCGGGATGGACTGAACCAAGTCCTGGAGAGAATCAACGACAATGTCTTCTGTATCCAGAAAACACCAAGACACAAGAGACGGGTCGTCAATGGAGATCGGCTCGCACCTTACTTAGGCAGAGACGAGATTTCCCCCACATGATGTTTGTGTATGGTTTTCGCTTCAGGTGTTTTGAGAATGCCGGGGTGAGGGTTGTGATATCCAGCACCAACATCTTCCATCATAAACCCGAAAAACGATCACCCAAGGATCCTCGAACAATAACACCATCAAATCACGAATACTCTGAGACCCCTGTAATCAGCAGCTTGATTGGAAATCCTGGAGCTGCTGTTGGAGCAACAGAGATTGATTCGTACAATTATCTCAAATATGGACCTCCATCGCGTCCTGAAGCCGACGGAGACGTGAGAACACTCTCCATTGCAGAGACCAATTGACGAGGACGTCCATCGTTCGAGGGGGGGGGGTTGTATTGTATACAGTATATATGAGGGAATCCTAGAAACTTTTGACCTTTGCTGTCACTTTTCGATCATTTGGGCTGTACGAAGTCTGATAAGGCCTAGCCAGTCAAATTTTCTTCGTTCAGATGTCCTGAAAGTGGAAACCAGATTTGGGATCGATTGGTGAATGTGGATAAATACTAGAGCTGCTCAAGTGCGAGAAAATACCCGAAAATCGACAAAATGACGTGTCACTCGGTCCAACTGTCAAAATTCGTTAAGCTCTCACGGTTTAAGCGTACCACAGCGGGGTCTGTAACTTCGCAGACATGTTTCTAATGATCCAAAGTTGTGATTTTTCTTTTACTGGGAGATGTACATCGATTTACTGAGCCGTGACAGGCATTGGACGGTCTGTCACTCCGTTTCGATAAGGAATCATCATTCCTGTTCTTAGGCTCATACACTTTTGAGCGCATTCTAGAAGGACTTTGCGATGAACACATTGTCTTACCCACGCAAATACAAAGAATTCCACCTATTGCACATCTATGTACATCAATGGGGAAATCAAGGAATTGCGTTCAAACGGAATGAAATTAGTGTTACTCGTGGTATATTCACGCCGTTCCCGGCGGTGTACACTTGCTGTAATCAACGGACTCCTAAATACCGAGAAATAGTAGCTAATTGTATCAGAAAACCATATCCACTTCGCTACGATCAGACTCTGGCGCGTCCGGGTATGCCATCTGTTTGAATGGAGACAATTGACAATTTTATATAGACGAAATCGTCTCGGAATGTTCTATCAAATCTCTCGAAGGGCTCAGGGATATTCCAGATTGGTATAAAAATGACTAGGATCGTATTTGATGTTTGTATTTGTCACTCTCCACGGAGAAAAATTTTTCCCGAGACACTTCCATATTTAGTGTATTTTCGCCACCTTCAATAGACCACAACCCCCCATCATTACTATTGTGCAATTCTTATCACGCATTCTGAAAGTTAAGACTCTTTCATGTCCATTCAAGTATTCTAAGAGACCCCCCAATGGTTACCCAAACAATGAAAATTCAGAAACGAATTTCCCAAAAGTACTCGCTCAAGACTTTGTTATGTAAGTTGTTTAGCGATTTTTTTCAGATAACCCACATGGAAGATTATGTTTTCGGAGCTTCCAAAGGAGGGATATAAAAACTTTTAGATATGTTTACAGCTTTTCCCTATGATTCCTTTGTTAGAGGCCAAAACTCAAAAGTTTCTGGGATTTCCTCAGATATGAATACTTGACGTTCGCAACCATGCGTATTTATCGATGGTTCGGTTGCTCGTATGTGTTTGTTTGTTTGTTATGTCTTGAAGTTAGTCTGCTCGTGACTGTCGCGGGGTTAAGGATTTTGATGGATCAGTGGCTCTGATTTGTTGTATCACGAGTGAGTGTGGCGATATGTATTGGATAGGAATGTAAGATGCGTCCGTTATGAGCTGGATCATAAAAATGAAGAGAATCAAGAATGTACTGAGCGGGCCTCGTGTTGCTCGTTTTCTTCTATAGAATCCGCTGTTGTCCGAAATACACGGTTGTGAATGTATTCTAGCGTAAACCCCGACCTGTGCGACATATCTGGCGGAGAGCAGCCCGTGTGTAGGCAGGAAATAGATGAACGGCAGCATGTTGCCGAACGAGCCTCTTTCTGTACAGCAAATCTCAGAGCAGCGCGTGTGTAGGCAGCATTGCAATCAGTGCGTTTGCCACGCGAGCCCCCTTTCGTAAAACAAATTATCCTCCCGAGGACGAGCAGCTTCCCACATCTAAAAGGTATGCAGGCAAACTGCAGCGGGAAGCCAAAACAGCCGCATCGAGTCGAGCCAGCTTCTGCTTCTCTGGAAGCTCTCGGTGTGTCGTACCTAAATTGTGCTAGCTTCATTCCGACCCCATGATGCTCGGTTGCTCTGCAATATACGGTCAACCTAGAGAGATTGAGCTCCCTGCAGCTAATTTGGTACGCCTCCTATCAAGATCCACAGAGCCATGCGATCGGATCACTGGAGAGTAAGAACTCACTCTTCTAAAAATGCGAGCCTTTTGCCTCAATGTTGGCTCCACTTATAGATCAGCCAGTTCCGGCACCACGCGAGGGGCTCGCTCCGAGAGGAATATGAGGAAATCCCAGGATCTTCTGACTTTTGTCCTCTAAAAGTGGAATTTTGCAAAATAGCTGTGTACATGTCTGGGATTTTGTATACACCTTCTTTGAAAGCTCCGAAAACATAATTTTCTATGTGGGTCATCTGAAAAAAAAAACGCTAAACGACTCATAGAACAAAGCCTGGAGCGAGTACTTTTGGAAAATTCGTTTCTGAATTTTCATTGTTCGGGTAAGCGTTGGGGGGTCTCTTAGAATACTTGAATGGACATGAAAGAGTCTTAACTTTCAGAATGCGTGATAAGAATTGCACAATAGTAATGATGGAGGATTGTGATCTATTGAAGGTGGCAAAAATACACTAAATATGGAAGTGTCTCGGGAAAAATTTTTCTTCGTCGAGAGTGACAAATACAAACATCAAATACGATCCTAGTCATTTTTATACCAATCTGGAATATCCCTGAGCCCTTCGAGAGATTTGATAGAACATTCCGAGACGATTTCGTCTATATAAATTTGTCAATTGTCCCCATTGAACAGATGGCACTCTCAAACGCGCCAGAGTCTGAGCGTAGCGAAGTGGAAATGGTTTTCTGATACTATTATCGACTATTTCTCGGTATTTAGGAGTCCGTCCGTTGGTTACAGCAAGTGTACACCACCGAGAACGGCGTAAATATACCACGGGTAACACTAATTTCATTCCGTTTGAACGCAATTCCTTGATTTCCCTATTGATGTACATAGATGTGCAATAGGTCGAATTCTTTGTATTTGCGTGAGTAAGACAGTGTGTTCATCGCAAAGTCCTTCTAGAATGCGCTCAAAAGTGTATGAGCCTAAGAACAGGAATGATGATTCCTATTCGGAACGGAGTGACAGACCGTCCAATGCCTGTCACGGCTCAGTACATTGATGTACATCTCCCAGTAATAGAAAAATCACAACTTTGGATCATTAGAAACATCCCTGCAAAATTACTTACCGCGTTGTGGTACGCCAGAACCGTGAGAGCTCTACGAATTTTGAGAGTTGGTCCGAGTGACAAGTCAATTCCTCGATTTCCGGGTGTTTTCTCGCACATGATCTCCTCCAGTACCTATCCGCATCCACCAATCGATCCCAAATTTGGTGTCCACTTTCAGGGAATCTGAACGAAGAAAATGTGGCAGGTTAGGCCTCATGAGACGTCGTACAGCCCAAATGATCGAGGAGTAACAGCAAGAGTCAAAAGTTCCTGGGATCTCCTCATATACATATAAACCATTGTTGTAAACGCTGTTGAAATCGACTTATTAGTATCTCTCATCACTCGCAACATGCACGGCTATTCGCGAGGGTCTTCCTTATTTCTCAATTTCTTTTTAATTCCTACGGACACCCTTTAGATCGTATTTCTATGACCAGAAAATGAGGAACCCATCCCTCCATATCGTGAAAAAATTTTCCAACCGTGCTGACACAAGCCAACATTTTTCAAAAAGGGGTGTCGAAAACACTGAAGATCCGTCTCGCTCGACATGTTTAAGCCTCGCGCTGGAAGGCCGTTTGAAGTCTCAAAGTATCCAAACTAGGGTGGGCCGAAAAAGGGCTTTTTTCGAAAATTGATACGCCCTAGCGTGGAAATGTTGTGTTTGTACATATAGATGTGAAAAAAACTTTGCTGGACGCTGAGAAATGAGATTTTAGGTCCCAGCAACAGCCATCAAGCTTTTATCAAAATTAACGCAGGTTTAAATGGGGATGTGCCTAATCCGGTACTTTTTTCCCCCTAACTTTGCTCGTATTTCTGGCGCATTCAAGCATTTTTCAACGTGCTTTAGCTCATTTTGAAGCTTGTTCCAAAACCTCCAAAATAAGCTGAAGTACGTCCAATTTTGACTAACCCGAGCCAATCTATCTCATTTTTTTTCAAAAGGTGATCATTATTTAAAATCTCAAAAATAGAGCCGTTCTCCCTTCAAACTTTGCTCGTATTTCTGGTGCATCTGAACATTTTCTAACATACTTGAGCTCACTTCAAAGCTTGTTCCAAAACCTACAAAATGAGCTAAAGTACGTCCAATTTCAACTGAGCTGAGCCAATCTATCTCAACTTTTCCATTGCGAGTTTTGAAAGGAGTGAGGCGGGAGGGGGAAGTCGCTTATTTTCGGATTCTTCAAAACTAATCACTTTTTAGAAAAATTGAAAGAGATTGGCTCGGATGAGTCAAAATTGAACGTACCTTAGCTCGTTTTGTAGGTTTTGGAACAAGCTTAAAAATGAGCTCAAGTACGTTGAAAAATGTTTAGATGCATCAGAAATACAAGCAAAGTTTGAAAGGAGAATCGCCCTATTTTTGGGATTTTCAATAATGATCACCTTTTAAAAAAATTGAGATAGATTGGCTCGGGTAAGTCAAAATTGGACGTACTTCAGCTCATTTTGTAGGTTCTGGAACAAGCTTTGAAATGAGCTAAAGCACGTTGAAAAATGCTTGAATGTGCCAGAAATGCGAGCAAAGTTAGAAGGAAAAAAGTGCCGAATTAGGCACATTCCCATTTAAACCTGCGTTAATTTTGATAAAAGCCTGATGGCTCTTGCTGGGACCTAAAATCTCATTCCTCAGCGTCCAGCAAAATTTTTTTCACATCTATATGTACAAACACAACATTTCCACGCTAGGGCGTATCGATTTTCGAAGAAAGTCCTTTTTCGGCCCACCCACAACATTTCTATTGTGAAAGTTGCTGTTGAATTCGATTTCAGAGTGAAATAGATGATTTACTGTGACCTAGATCCGAAAAATGGGAATTTACACCAACAGATTCTCGTTTTTGATTACACTGGACAACCAAATTTTGATTCTGGAATGTCCACCTTAGGGGAATATGATTTCTTCAAGTATTTCCCGACGTACAAACCGAATCCGTACTCAGTTTTGCCCCTTCACGTCAGCATTCTCTTTTAATCGCAAAAAACTGATTTTTTAGAAAACAGTGTTGTTTGGATTTCTTTTTTCGAATTTTGAAGTTGGTGATTATCCAGCCAGGGTGTATCAATTGTCCAAAATGCATATTAAGCTATGTTTTCCTTCGTTTTTTGACCCGCTGAATACGATCCCGGTGATTGAACCCTACAATGTAACCGTGAAGCCGTATAAGCTAATTGAGGGGGTGGGTGGAAAAAGGGCGTGATTGCAAAACGGTCATTTTGAGAAAATCAATGAAAACTCAATAAAAACCGCTACAGACATAATTGGACGAGTAGACCTTACTTATTTCGAAGAAAATATTATTCTCGAAATAGCCCAACCCGAGCCGGGGGATGAAATTTGATTTCGAGCTCTTTTCAGCAATTTAAAGAAATGCAATTACACCCTTTTTCCGAATACAGGGTCAAATTTCGGCCTTCCTTCCTCACTCCTCCGCGATGGCCGGCGAACCGCGATCATACATTGCGCGGCCGCGTAGTCATCGCGAGTGCAACGTCATCGTGGCACGAAGGGGAGAGGTGAGATCAGACACTGATCTCCACCTCCACCCACGTGACACTAGAAACAGCCGCTGTGAGAACCTTGTATGAAAGGAGAATATCACAAAACTTGGAAGTTCTTTGTTTTCTCCCCGAAGTTCTTTCAGTCACTTACGGTGGCTCCAGTTCCTCGATGAATGAAAGCCTACTCTCTTGTTTATCTCCAAAGAATCTACAGAAAAAATTCCGTACATTTCTCGATAAAACTCATTCCTTCCGAGTTATCACGGTGAATTCATAAAAAAGATGGGGAACCGTGAAGGAACCGAATCTTTGCCCATCCTCTATGATCGAGGAATACCAAAATTGACTCCATCCCGAAATCCACTGACGGATTCTTCTGATTCTTGGTGGGAGGAGATCGTGGAGATACCTATAAGATCAAACACCACAGCGTTCCTTTCCACTGACTTTTGGCTTTACGGCCTTTCAGGCCCATCGTGCTTAATTCAATCACTGAGTGGCTAAACTCAGTACTTCGGAACGATTTTGTATCAAAATGATGAGTATCATGATCAACATCATGGTAGAAAGGAAAAAGACGAACTTCGATGGACTTCTTCAGCATCTAATTCAACGCATCGCAGCCCACCAGCAGCTCCAACGATATCATCAAGTATTGTATTTTCGACATTAAAATGTTATAAGTCAGTTCTCTGCACGCTGAAAGTTCATAATTTGACGTATTTCTCAAGTTATGAAGCAAAGATTTCGATTGCGAATGATAGATTTACTGAAGTCTACTTGAAATACACTTGAGTACGCTAGAAAATTTTTTTTGATGATCTATGCCTCGCGAGAAACCGCCTTGGTTAGTTGTCCACGAGAGGAACTCCCACCTCTCTTCTCTCTTGCAAGGGAGCATCGTGCCATTTCGAGTGGCATATTGTGTTTTCGAGCAATTCCACGAAAGTGCATGGGTGGACGGTGGATAAGAATATAATGACGATATACGGCCCATCAGCCCATATTTTATGTTCTTAATTCTCGAGTGTAATCATCAAGAAGGAATTCATACAATCCTCCTGATTTGTTTTATAGTGCTATAGGTTATATATACGTAATATTCGTGGAACTAATCAGTCAGTCGATTTAGAACCACAAAAGGATAGTATTCAAACGAAATCAAGAGTAAACAAAGAGGTAAATTCCAAAATTTTCCGAAGTATAAGTTCAACCTGCGAAAAACAATCAGAATACTTATTGTAACGAAGTAGTGTATTGACGACCCAGTGCACTCGTCCTCAGCTGAAAACTCTCAGCTTACGCACGAGGCACTGAGGTCACCAGAAGCACACAGGACAATAACCCATCAAAACCCATACAAAGTTACATTATGGCATGCACTTAGCTCGAGGTCGAGAAAACGACCAAAATCACAGTAAAATCATTCGAAAATTCAACTCCAGAATTTCAGCAAGAAAGTTGCAAAAACGTGAAATTTCATGCCAATAGCGATCAGGTATCTTAGATAACACTAAGAAGTACCTATTTCCATCACGTTGATTGATCGAAGGATTACAGATTAACAGAATTCTCAATTTGAGATATTAAAAGTTTTCATCAAAAATCATGTCAAATATGCATATTTTGGCCTTTCAAATTCACACTGCGACACAAGTTGTGAGTAAAAGACCTTCGTGAACATTAGTTAGCATGGAAGATCTATACAGTTAAATATACCAATGGTCACAAACTTCATGAGGAGCTTGAAAAACGAAATCACAAAATTTCAAAAAGAAAATGCAGGTTTCCAACACGTAAAACGGCCATATGCCAAAATTCAAAATTTTCACCTCATTTTCCAAATTGACTCATGAAAGTGTTATAGATACCTAGAGTTGCATGATATCTTGGAGGAAAACTAACGCCAGAAACCTAATACTAAATAGGAAATTTTTGAGATCGAGAAATTATATAGTCAAAATCCTTGCCGTCAGCACCAAAAACGAGTGCGTACTTCATCATAGATCGGATAATTTCGACAGTATTACGTTGAAAATTTGTATGTTAACTCTTTAGAGTGTATACTATACAGTATACAACCCAAAATCGACTGACATCGAAAATTTTTCTGTATCGCCATAGTAGAGTGAAATTCAACATAGAACACAGTATTTCGTGTATAAACGAGAATACACGAAAAAGTACAACGACTCTGCTAATTCTCATCCAATTTGAACGCTTGAAAGCCTAAATTGGAGGTCTTTCCAACAACTATCCGATCATATTATAGGAAAACTCCAGGAAAATTGGAATTTTGAAATTGTTTAACATTCAGGGAAATTGTTCATACAAAAAAACACTTGTTGGGGAATTTCGTTTTTCTCTTTTTCTTTTCATTTGAGATAGAGAATCTCATATACAAATGAGTCCAAAACTAAGGAACATAGTTATGAACGATTCATTGTTAATAATTTTCGCAAACTTCTTCGAACAATTTTTGATAAATTTGGAAATTTTTGTAGAACCCTCTCACACTTCTGACTATAATATTGTAGAGAACCACATTTTGTAAAATGAGAAATTAAGGGAGTGAAATCATTTAAGTTTAAACGATTGTTACGGAAGAGAGTTCGCGATAAGGAATTGTACACGCGACAAACACAAACATTGACACGCTCGCTCGGACAAGATTCCACACATACAGTCATACGCAAGTACCATAGTATAACATACGATCTCAACCATATGATTTGAAGGCCATTCAAGAGGCCACAGCTGTTATACATTATGATATACCGCATCAGGAGACGCGGATGACCCAGCTACGGACGATTCGTCTCACATGGGTAGAGGTGGAGATCAGTCCCTGATCTCACCTCCCCCCTTCGTGCCACGATGAGGTGCACCCACGATGGCTACGCGGCCGCGCAACGTATGTTCGCGATTCGCCGGCCATCGCGGATGCACCGTCAGCACGTCGACGGAGCGGGGCCTATCCCTACCTGCAAGGTCTCTGCTGCAACGCGGACCGTCGTCGTCGACGACTAGCCGCGCGGCAGCCAGACCGCTCAGGCTAACCATTAGATTCACATCAACCTCTCTCTTTCTCTCTAGTATATCTGCTCTATTGAACTCGTATCCGGTCAATACACGGTTGATTCATTAGAATCACTCCCCTTCCCACGTAACACTAGTTTTCCAATGAATCAAGGGATACAAATTTGGAGTTTTCCAAAGAATCGACATGAAACTATTCGTCTCATTTCATTGTAGAACTCATTCATTCCGAGTTATTACGGTAAAATCACAAAACAACGATGAACCGTGGAAAGGACAAATTTCTCACCAACCTTGATGGAGCATAAACCAAGAAATAAATTCTACCCCAAATCCCATCGTTAGATTTCTTTGACTCTTGTTGGAAAATGGTCGTGGAGATACCTAGATTCAAACTCCACATCAATTTTACCATTTCATCAACTCACGACTCACCGGCCTTTCAGGCCCACCGTGTGAGAGGGTCGCACAATACCCCCAACCCTGCATCTCACTGCTTTGCGGCTGTACCGAAGCCCAGCTACATAATCATCATATATCCCAACTGTTGCCCACACGAAGTATATATAGCGAAGCACCGCCTACTACGTCCACACTCTCACTTGCAGCGTGCCTGTGTACCTCTAGCGCGTGTGGGATACGGCGTCTCCGTTTCCCTCATCCCGCAGCTCTCTACCTTTAGGCACCTTCTTCCCGCATCTCCCATGCATGCGCCAGCTCGCTGCGTCGAACATCAGATCTTCCTGGCCCACGGCCGTGTACACACATATATGTGAATACATAGTGCAACATTGAAGTATGGTGTGCATAACCTCATTCTACACCCAAATAGCGAGTCGCAAGTGGAGTATATACTATTGTGGTGCCTACAGTGCCCACACATGGAGCTCCCTAGCACCCTCAGTCAGAGAACAAGCGATCATTGTATTCCAAAAGAGCATACCTCTCCGAGCCGAATTGACTCTCCAACTCTCTACCCTTCCTATGATACATTAAGGAATGATGACAACTGTTTGGCCCGAGGAATCAGTGAACAAGACGAGTCTAGCGCCCCGAGCATTTCAAAATTACTATTCCGGTCTCTCTTATCGATGGAGAGTTTATATCACGAACCACAGAATCAAAAGAAATTACGATGAACTTTTTTAGGACATCCCCTCCCATCTGGCGTTTATGGATGACATTATCAAATTGCCACATTGCTAGATAGCCAGCAGATCCAACACCAGTACTCGCATGGATAGAGCATATCTCAGATCTTAGGAGACTAAAGGAAGATGTTGACGGAAACCATTGGAGCGGTTCCATGCCCCCCCCCGTCATTTGTTGCTCATAGGCATGATGATGGATATCATCCTATGAGGTGATATTGTGCATCATGCAACAGAAAACTTCAGTTCAATATATAATCAACTCACCCATTGCATCTTGTCTGATACCAGAAACGGATGACATGTTTGTGGTAGGATGTGGTACCGAAAAAGACTGCGTCATGCTTGAATAGGACGTGGATCCCATCTGGAAGGAAATCAACGAGTGACCAACGATCATTCTATATCAAATGAAAGATTTCTGATTCTGATTGTGCTCCGGATTCCGTCTGTTCATGAACACTGTCTAATAGAGGTTGGCTATGCAGGAAACTTGGAGTAAGAATAATCTGGGTTCACTTGGCGGTAGTTGATTCTTTTCAAATAGGGGAATGGTGTCCAAGGGTTTCCGTCGTTCCCATGCAATGAAAAATCACGTGTGAACGCCCCTATGAGATTTTTTGAACCTGCATCGGCATTCCAATCAGCAAAGAGCAGACAACAGCAACAATCGAGCAGATGGTGACCGACGAATGCACCTGTTCCACGGTCGTATACACAGGTCTAACAGCTGCCGTGGTGGGGGTAGGTCCGCTACTGTGACCATTTGGGGTTCCTAAGTTGGCCACCCGGCGGCGCGTTGATCTGAGCAAACAGCTCGCGGCTGCGCGGCTCGTCGGTCCGGTCGTCTGCTTTCGCCATGCTAGGTCCCGCGCGCACTCCAACGAGTTGCATCATGCATGCATTACGGACTTCTACTTGCTTCATCTATCCTCAATGATCTCGGGAAGGATAATCAACAATTTCTGTCGCTCAACTGGAGTATTATATGTTACGATGCATTTGATATTGGGTGACAGATTCTCAACCCAACTAGAGTAAGCCCATGTGGGGGAAGGCGACTTATATATAAGTATTTGTATCGTTATGGACAGATGCCGCGATAGCCGTGTGGTCAAGGTGCCTGTCTCTTGTTTTGCTGGCCCCAGTTTGAATCCCCGATATTCCAATTTTTTTTTTTTTTCTTAAGAGCAATCTTCAAATATTTTTATTCCAATCGGTCAATTGGGGAGTGATTTATTCATATGGGAATTTTGTTATAATGGATCTCCGAGAGAGCAGGAATATCCAAAAGTGGTGTAATTACTTTCAAAATATTTGGAAAATTTCGGATTCACTGTGTACATCGTGTTGAATGATGATGAAAAAGAGAGTTGAAGAATGCTCATTGAAATGTCAGAAATAATGACGAAAAGATTGATGCTCGGCATGTAAGGTATGAGCAAAATTCGAAATACTCTCTCTCGGATATCCATATCACAAAATTCCCGTATGAATAAATCGCTCTCTAATTGGCCGATTAGAATAAAAACATTTGAAGATTGCTTTTGAAAAAAAAAAAAAAAAATTGGATTATCGGGGATTTGAACTGGGGCCGGCAAAACAAGAGACAGGCACCTTGACCACATGGCTATCGCGGCATCTGTTCCGTTTGATACAAATACTTTTATATAAGTCGCTTGCCCCCACATGGGCTCACTCTAGAAATGCATCGTAACATATAATACTCCAGTTGAGCGACAGAAATTGTTGATTATCCTTCCCGAGATCATTGAGAATAGATAAAGCGAGTAGAAGTCCGTAATTAGGCCTATCCGTAATGCATG
The DNA here is from genome assembly GCA_029851415.1 of Eretmocerus hayati. Lineage (NCBI taxonomy): Eukaryota > Metazoa > Arthropoda > Insecta > Hymenoptera > Aphelinidae > Eretmocerus > Eretmocerus hayati. The sequence goes on along the minus strand of CM056743.1, from coordinate 71,244,829 downwards.
CATGCAACTCGTTGGTGTGCGCGCGGGACCTCATGGCTCATGGCGAGAGCAGACGACCGGACCGACGAGCCGCGCAGCCGCGAGCTATGTTTGCTCAGATCGACGCACCGTAGGTGGCCAACTCGCGAACTATCAGCTGGCAACATTAGCGGACCCACCCCCACCACGGAAGTTGTTAGACCTGTGTATACGACCGTGACCTGTTCGGATGAAGTTTATCGTCACTATGCTGTTGGGGATTCCCGGAGCGATTAATTCGTGATGATAGTTGATGTGTTCAAGTTTCCAGAAAGCAGTTGATCTCATATTCATCCTCGCAGGACTCTCTTCTCTCGTTAAATATTATTATTAAAATCATATTCCGCGCCAGAAATCATATGAGGAAATCTACAGAACCTTTGATTCTTCGCGTACCGTACAGTATTTCAATGAGATCAGTACTTTCACGCCCTGGAATCATGCTCTTCAGATAGTTTATATAGTTCCAAGGATGGTACTCTATCGATTCTTCATGACACGGGCGTAGTGCTTTTGATGGGAGTTAGAATATTGTCCGATTTTGCTCTTCCCCAATGTTACTGACTGGACCTTTCGAAAGTCTTCACCCTGTGGAGAGAATAACATCGTCCCAAAAGATCTAAGGGAACCTCATGATTCTTAAAACGTCATTCAATCATGAAACATTCGTCTCGATGGTGACTCAAATGCCTGGTCAGAATCGTGTTCCCATGAAGAGTGAGCCTCACTGTTTAGGATATGTTTACTCCCTCCACTTTTTCGTATGTAACAATATAACATTTGAGCTAGGATGAGTCGTGTTGTGGGAAATTGAAGAATAAGAATGGACAATCAAAATGCTCTCTTGTTTGACAGCGACACATTATTTTGGTCGATAATCTGCGACGTTGAACTTGGGAAATTTGTTGCACCAACCGCTTCCAAAAATGAAATAAACCTTGGTGACTCGAATAATGAGCAGATGTCGCTCCTAGATCTCATCGACAATTTTACCATGGCGTATGATGAATTACTATACACTCCAACGAGGTGACTAGGAAGATTGTTATTTGAGGGAGGAGCTCGGAGAACTTGTTCAGCCCCTAATAGCTGATTATTCTGGTCGAAAAAGATGCACGTAACCGGTCTGAATTATAGCGCTTGACTCTGTATGTAGTCCTCACATTATTTCCACACTACAGGCTCGTCATAATTTGGGTGGAGAAGCTTCGAAGGAGCAAGAATTATATATACCTGCGACATTCCTGTTGACGCAGAAAAACTGGGAATTAATGAGCATGAACGCAATTGGCTCAATTTCGGGGATGAATTTGGATTAAACGGATGAAACAATATGTTCATTACCACCATTTTCGATTCGTCCACTCGAAAAGCCTTCAACAGGGACGAGAACGTAATGGACTTATCCCACCTCTTGTTCTCGGGGGACTAACATCCTCCGAAGATGGTGGGCACAATTTGCCGAATACGTTTTAGAGGTACCAGAACACTATGGAATGGGTTTCAAAAGTGACACGGAGGGAAGCATTCTCTTCTCCCTGATGTTCCAAAAGTTGGAAGTTTGGTAGATTTCCTCATATGAGGATCTTGCGGGGATTATTCCCTGCGTGGTTCTTGATTATTGAATTCAGTAGATCATACCAAAGCAAGAGGCCTGGTCGATTTCTGAATTTTTGATGCTATCTCCTGTCGCTGTTCGACGACCGAGATGCTCGGTGTGACACCGAAAGTGATCGCTCTCATTGAGCAATCACTGTGGCGGTGATTCGGCGAAACCGACCACCAATGCATACCGCGAGGGATGCATCGCGCGATCACGTTTTGCCGAACTTTGCATTTCCCACGATGCGACACGCGACGAGCAGGAGTCGAGGGCATATAACCCGCGACTCGCGTGCGCCGCATCATACCGCTCGATCCACTCTAATCTTGAAGTACACAGCTCTTTTGTATTTGTATTTTACTTCAATATAATACATATCTCCCTATAGCATACAGTACCCACCAAAAATAATGGAACATCGATACTCGCGCTGAAACATCGACTGCTCGAAAACTATTAATCGTACGGCAATTTAAAAAAAAGTTCCTTAAAGATCGGAAAAAATGCTAACTTTTTATGCATCTCAAAAATTTTTTCCATGTATTTTTCATGTCCAGTATTCACTGTCAAAAAGTGAAATTTTTCAAGTCGCGTCAATCACCTGTAATTTTTACGGGCATGGGCGGATCAAAAGAAATCTAACGAAATCTTGTAGGGCTTTCTGAGACCTTCAATTTCCTTTTTTTGAAAATCCTCTACGATGATTTTAAGCCAAACAATCGCTCTCGGACGACAACGATGAAATATGCGTGCTACCTCAAGGTCTAAAGGGCGTTCCGCCTTATTTTGATTGGACCTCGTTTGTGAACATGAAATATGACTTTAAAAAAATTCCAAAGGACACATTATCGACGTAAAATTGTCTGAACTTTCAGAAATTGTGGTTGGAATTGGGCTCAAATGCGCTCCTGAAGAGCTACGTTTGTTTTTCTTCATATAAATATGATTTTTCACTCAAAACAGTGTTTGAATCGAACGTAGCTCTTCAAGAGCGCATTTGCGGGCTATTTCATATACATTTCCCGAAATTTCAAACAATTTTACGTCAATAATGTGTCCTTCGAAATTTTTTCAAAAACATATTTCATGTTCACAAACGAGGTCGAATCAAAATAAGGCGGAACGCCCCTGGAACGATACAGGTAGCACGCATATTTCATCGTTGTCGTCCGAGAGCGATTATTTGGCTTGAAATCATCGTGGAGAATTTTCAAAAAAAGGAAATTGAAGGTCTTGGAAAGCTCTACAAGATTCCGTTGAGTTTCTTTTGATCCGCCCATGCCCGTGAAAATTACAGGTGATTGACGCGATTTGAAAAATTTCACTTTTTGACAGTGAATACTGGACATGAAAAATACATGAAAAAAATTCATGAGATACATGAAAAGTTAGCATTTTCTCCTATTTTTAAGGAGCTCTTTCAAAAACTGCCGTGCGACCAATAATTTTTGAGCAGTCGATGTTCCAGTGCAAGTATCGATGTTCCATTATTTTTGGTGAGTACTGTATATTTCTTTTTGAACCCAGTTTGCTCCACAGCGGCCCACTCCGTCCCACTACACCCCACACTATGTGATAACGGGAAATCTGCCCCGCGGCACCCCACACCACCCTACCATATGCGTTTCCGCCCCACTCCGCCCATATCCGCCCGGTCCACTCCATACCACTCCACTCCGCCCCACATTGCCATCCCCTAATTTGAAATCCGTCCCGCTCTTCATTTTATTTTCCGCCCACAGTGCCGTTCAAAATCCGCCCCACATCTCCTCCTACCATGTGCCCCACATCCCCTTCTATAATCCTCCCCACACTCGTTCAAAATCCGACCCACTTTTCCTTTCATAATCCGCCCCACGGTCCTCCTGAGAACCGCGCCACACTGCCCTCTGAAATTCGCCCCAGTCCCCATTTTGATGTCCGCTCCACATTCCTTCCGATAATCCCCCCACACATCCTTCTAAAATCGGCTCCTCACCGCCTTCTACAATTCGCCCCATCCCATTGATTCATCTTCACATACCTATCACTATAATATAGATTCCTCCTCGATTACTGAAAGAGAGACTTGTATCCGTGACAAAAAAAATTTCTCCAATTTTTTCACTCAAATCCATTTTTCATTCGGAAATTCTTCACTGACAGGAAGTCAGCTTTAACCATCTTTCCACACCTCGCCGGGATCGTTGAATCGTAGGTCTCATCTCCTCTCCCACTATTATCCCCTTCATGCTAAACATTCATCTTTGTCCATCATCGTCTCTGCCTGTGTGTATGTTGTCCAGCCGTTCTCCTCAACCCTTTGATCAATTTCCCTGGAATTCTCATGAGTGATAGATGACCACCCTCAGATGTGCTGAACGGATTTACACCTGATTAAATCAAACAGTTCCCGACGTATGCGTCTTCAACAATAGACTTGTCAATATTTTCAGAATTTTTATCATTGCATTCAGGAATGTTTTTGTCCACAATCCTCATATCAAACTTATCGTCACTCGAACACCGATCCTCTCGCCATTCTCATGAACTTCGTTAATGCGTAATTTCCATTATCACTAGGGCTACCGCCGAGCTCGAGAATTTCTCGTTCTCGTCGAGCGAGATCGGGCGAGAACGAGAACAGAGGTCACGAGGATTCTCGTAAAATTATCTCTCGACGAAACGAAAAGCTTCCTGCGATTCTCAACCTGCGATCCTCGAGATTTCTCGCGAGAATCCCATGATTCTGAGAATTTGATTGAGATAAAAGAATAAGTATTAGAAAATATCTGTATTATGAACGAAGGTACATACTACTTGGAAATATTAATAACATGGTTTGGTAACACCACACCGGTGATAATATGGGTGGAAAGAGAATCGGATTTGAATAATAATTCATGGATCATTTCTACTAATGAAGCTCTTCAAATCTGAATGCATCGATCTGTTAATACATAGAGGAGCTCTCAAAGTGATATTATGTAAGGAACATCTCTATTTAGTTACAATCAGAGACCCTTTAGAAAAAACTCTCTCTGATGGAACCGATGTCGGCGTGATGCATAAAATATCTCGATCCATTTGTGCCAGATTTGGATAAAAAGCTGCACAGGTTCTCTACCAAGCCAACACATCAGTATTGCAGGAGCTTTGCGCGCTCAGATGAGCATTATTTGATTTACTATTCTAAGCTGAACGTTTCCTCTGCTGGAACATAACTGTGGAAACATTCATACGGTGATTTTCGGAATCCATATATCAACATCTTGGGACTCATGACTTTGATTTTGATTGGATCTATCGACGTTACTCGTTTTTGAAAATTCCTCCAAGTTCTTGATAGATTTTTCCTTCAACTCATAACCTTAATGGCTGACATCAAATGACTCCACCTTGTGTCTTGGATCCAAAATAAGCGTAAAGGAATAAACCCAGTGGCTTCTTCGAGAATGTTTCAGTTTTCTTCTCACATTGCTCCGAAAACGAGGAGAGGCTGCATCTCAACACCGTCCTCATAAACTTTTCTGTAGAATCGCCAGATCGTATTCCCTATTCTATCAAAAACCATGGTCCATGCAACTCATCATGCTGCTTGATTCAATTGATTGCTTCTATCGACTATAGTTATACGTGGAACCGAACGGTATAGCTCAATTCAAAATTGTGTCGAGAAGTCTCGACGAAGGCCGAGACATTTCTCGGCGAAACGAGATCAGAAATTTTTGTTTTCGAGTCCCAAAAACCGAGCACGAGAACGGAGTTGATTCTTTCTCGTCGAGACGAGAACATCCAAATTTCTCGGGTTTCTCGCTTGACGGCAGCCCTAATTATCATGCATTTCAATCATTGAAATCATAAATTCTCCACCACGTGATAGAGAACCACGTAGTATTCCTCCTTCATACATTTCTACGAAATTTTTCATCAATCAACCGATGATGGATAGACTGGCAAGAATGGAGATGAATGTGATAACCATATTTATCCGAATATGAGCCGCACCCGCATATAAGCCACACCCCACTCCTGAAACCGATAATTTTGATTCTTAACAACCCGAATATGGAGCGCAGAATATTTTTGGAATGGTCAAATAAATTCTAACCAAAATTAAAGAAATGAGTGCACATGTATCGTCGAATGGCTTTTTAACATAACTATGAAAATCAGTGCACAAATAGAGTCAAATGAATTTCAAACAGAAACAAAGAAAATTGGTGCTCAATATTCTCCCAATAAGTAGTCAAATAGTTTGGTGCGTTTCGGTGTTCACGCTGATGAAGAATGGTCAGCGGCCCTGAGTATGAGCTGCACACGCGTATAAGCTTCAACCCACTTTTCAGGAGCCTGAAAAAGGTAGAAAAGTGCGGCTTTTATTCGTATGAATACGGTATGAGGTGGACTGGACAACTGAGTATTTCCCTCAGACCATCGACCCACCAAAATTCCACTAAACGTTGTTGGAAGATATATGTACAAATTCCTGAATCCACAACTGGCTCCGGGGTCCATGAATCCCGGATTCCTGATTGAAAGGATATTATAACAACTAAGAGACAAGGAGGGCCCCCTCCCCTCACAAAATCCCTATATCAGGCTTGTCAACATAAAATCGAAATCAGGGTTGCCAACCTCACGTTACAAATTTTCCTAGGCAGATGCAAATGTCCCTAGATTTTTTTCTATTGTGCATATATACATCTTTAGATGGGTTGGTGGATGGGTAGGTGGGTTAGTGGGTCGGTGTGTATGTGTGTGTGTGATGGAGAGAGAGTTCGTGGTATCCTCTTTTGTGAGGCAGTCCAATACACGTACACTTACTGGATGAATACAATAAATATCTTCACATTTTACGGCGTGCTGTCACCGGCTCGAGGGTGTGGATTCGTGTTTATGTGTGTGTGTTTCTACTTTCGTGTCTTGTGTTTGTGAATGCGAGTAGAATCCTCTTTTGTGAGGCAGCCCGGTACACGAGATACATTATCTATCATCCTTACCGCACCAACATAAATCGTATGTATTGGGGTCTTCACTACGTGTAGGAACCGGCTCGAGGATATAGATTCGAGTTTGTATCTATGTGTGTGTGTGTGTGTGTTTGAGCATATATTTAGAAGGCTCATGAATTTACGATTTTTCGGATTCTCTATTCAATTTCTGGATTTTTTGCGAAGTTTCGGTGGTGGCCCAATTATCGAACTATGATTTGAATCATTCGAGAAGGAGAAAAACTGAAATTCTATCCATCAAACCATCCTTCGAGAACTTTTAATGCTATATCATCACTGTAACGTAGTTAAATGAATTGAGTTTTTCATTTTAAATGAGTTCGTATGATTTTGATTCGATTGTCATCCCCAATATGAGTTTTTAGTGTTGGTTGTGTTAGGACAGGTTTTGTGTGAATTTCTAATACTGAGTGAAGCTCACCATCACAAGAATCGAAGGGGACATGTTCAGATGAGTCTGATACGCTATTTGGTTGTCCAATATCGGGCCAAAAAATCGCTGCTCAGAACAGAGGAAATCCAACGATATGATCCGTGTGAGCTGTGTCAGTGTAGCGTTTCTATGTTTCTATGAGAGTCAAACTCGTAATCGTATTTGGTTGAATTTAGGGTTGTCAAATGTACTGAATGAAATTGAGGTGGTGTAAAAACTGATCCTCTGGATTATTTTGATTGATTTTCAAGTGAATAATTTAAGCAAATATGACATCCTTGTATATGATTTGATAAGAACTGTAAAAAGATATGAAATTCCACCAATTGTTGCGGAATTGTAATCGATGGTATTATTGAAAATTCTCGAAACTTCCTGAACCTAATCGGATGTAGATGAGTTTACGGGGGATAGATATTGGACATAAATGCGCCATGTAATTAGAATCTGGATCAAAATTACTCAATTCTGCTGAGCTTTTTAAACAAAAACGATCCAGTGATCGGGAAGTCAATCAGAATCTATTTCAGCGGAACCTTATGATTCCCATTTATATTCAATTTGTTGGAATCAGTTTGATGATTCCGATTTGTCTTATATATTATTGTTAAAAAATAGTCCACTAACCTTGATTCCTGTTATTGTGTCCCCCGATTCTTCTTTGATAACTCAACACAATCTTTGTTGGATATCAGTGAATTCATATGAGTATAACAACGCTGGGGAAGATGGTGGGATCGTCAGAAGGGGTTGGGGAAACTATTCAATTCTTATATTTGGGGGATTTACAGGATTAATTCATACGAGATGTAATGAATCGGTCATTAAAGTCAGAGATGGATCAATTATCAATGAATTATCATCTAAGTACAATATCAAGAGGTGACGGATATAAATGCATACGGGTAACATGTGTGGAAGTTGATGTATCTGAAAGTTTGAGAATTTAATTACATATCATTTTCGATGTATGACTCATAATTATATTATATATCTTTAGTCCCGAATCGAATGGTGTTCCATTTGGAGATTGTCAGTTTGATTTTTCTTCATCTAGAAAATTGAGATTAGTTTTAACTGTTGAAGGTGAAGTACATGTTATTTGCAAGTTTATGAGGTTAAGAGGATAGCGTATACCGGCCGAAATTCGTCTGCTAAATTACCCCCAAATCGTATTCAAAGAACTACGGCTCTGAAATCCATCGAATCGGTCCCAAATTCTCCACGGAGTTAGGAAATCCTCGTGAAAATGGTGGAAAGTCAGTGATATCCTTGGAGAAGATCTGTGTCAGTCAGAAACTGTCTCGAATGTTGGAACTCTTTGAGGTTAGGCTACTATTACACTCACAGTGTAGGATTCCTGTGGGCTGGATTGCTCCACGAGGGACTTTCAACCAATCCTACGGGGATCTTCTTACTCTGTGAAAAATTTTGGATCGATACGATAAGTTTTGGAGCCGTAGTTTCATGAATACGAGTTTGGGGTAATACGAGTAAGTATTCTGTATCGCGAAGTCGAGAACTGCATTTTATAAGTTGGCAGCATTGCCCTGGTCTCTGTTCACCCGTTGGGTTGATGTCGGCTGCTACGAGACGAGTGCCGACATCGCAAGCGTGTGCTGTTGCTCGCATGCTTGCTTTTCGCTATACCACAAATCCTCGTAGTCGGCGTTTTGCGAGGAAATCGTGGTCTCCTGGTGGTGATGAGAGTGTCTGGGTAGTGTGAAAGTGTGATAGCTATGAGTGTTTGTGCCGTGCTGAGTGTGCTAGTGTACATACAACCGCAAATGCTCGCATCCTGCGGGTGGGGTAGGACGCACCTGGGCCCTTACCGTGGCCACCTCCTCTGACACGGCTTTGTTATTCTCCGGAATAACAAAAATTTGGTCCAAGATCATTAAAAAATTGTCATGACGGAGGAGTGCAATATCTTTTGGAAGCTAATGAAACCAAGAGAAAGCTGCTGTTTGTGTATTTGTAGCGTGAGTGATGGTTTATTACACAGCATGTTTTTCCCATCTTAGTGCATGCATTTGCTTCTGCCAGTTCTCAGATTTCCCTCCAAATATTCATTGAGAGAAGTTTTGGAGTAGTTTTCAGATCAGAATGATGTGTTCAATATGGAATATTGTATGCAAGTGGAATGGCGTAGAATGGTTGTCTAGAAGTTATTTTGTTGAGTTGCTGAATATCGTGGTTCAGAATCCGCAAGTAGCATCAACCTCAAACATTGCCTTTGACCTTGTTATTGGTCTTTTGTTTTTCAATTATCACCCCTGAGCCACCTACAACTCTTGGAGAACTCCATTTCTCATTTTCACAGCTCCCCAAAATGTATGATTAGCATGCACTCATGGCGAGGAATCATGAAGTTGGATATTTAGTTGTGAGCAGCAGTTCCTTAGACTTTCAGATATAAGCTGAATCATCTTTTATACTGTAATGATATCATGGATAGGGAACTATTTTGCTTGATTTCCTATAACCAGACAATTGCAGCGACACGTTATATATTGTTGGAAAAGACCATGGGTCAATTGAATATCTGTCACCTCAATTTCTCAGATTCTTGATTACGCAAGACTATACTTATTGTTAGTTTTAATTCCGAATTCTTGAATCAGACAAGATGATTAAAGTTCACAAACAAAATTAACAGCCCTCTAGAAGCTGTTCTACAGTATAATCGATTTCCTCTCAATAATGGTTTATGTGAGTACTTGGTGTGCGAACTTAGATATCTTTTCATGCATGTAAATTTGAAAGTTTTTTGATGAATGTACGTGTTATCAAATAAGACAATTTAATTCATGTTGATGAACATGAATGCAGATGACTATCTACATGGGAGGATTAACCTGCTGTCCAAGGAATAATCTATTTCCTCTCAATAATGATTCATGTGAGTACTTGGTGTGCGAACTTGGATATCTTTTTATGCATGTAAAATTGAATGCTTTTTAATGAATGTACGTGTTACCAAATAAAACAATTCAATTCATGTTGATGAACATGAATGCAGATGACTATCTACATGGGAGGATCAACCTGTTGTCCGAGGAATAATCTATTTCCTCTGAATAATGGCTCATGTGAGTACTTGGTGTGCGAACTTGGATATTTTTTTATGCATGTGAATTTGCATGCTTTTATGTGTATTTCCCGAAGTGTGAATTGCATTGGCACTGATGAACACAAATGGAGATAACTTCCTATTTGGGAGGATCAACCCGCTTTCCAAGGAAGCTCCATATCCATTCTTGTATTTGGAGATGAATTTTGGAATTGACGGATGGTACAACCAAGGAGGATCTGTTTCGAAGAATCAACCTGCTTTCCAAGCGAGCTCTGGATCCATTCATGTTTCTGAACATGAATTTTGGAATTGACGGATGGTGAATCTCTGAAAGGATCTGTTTGGGAGACTTAACCTGCTTTCCAAGGAAACTCTGGATCCATTTTTGTTCCTGAACATGAATTTAGGAATCGACAGATGGTGAATCTCAAGGAGGATCTGTTTGGGTGAATCAACCTGCTTTCCAAGGAAGCGCTGGATTCACTCTTGTTTCTGAACATGAATTTTGGAGCTCATGGCAAAAAATTTTTTTTGCATCGATGGCAAATTTCAATAGATGGATTTTCTGCTTTTGATGAGGAATCCTGAATCACTGATTAGGAATCCCATTTCTATTGAAAAATGAGTATTCCCTTTTCGTTTACATGAATCTTTCAATTCATCTCGTTTTGGGGAAAATGCTGTCTTATTTCCGAATCATCTACGTTTGTGAGCGTGGATATATTGGATGCAGGGGTATAAATGGTGGATCCATTATGGTTTGACGAAATCTGAAATATTTCCGAATCATTAGAGCTAGTCTCCAAGTCGTCTACTCGTGCGCTAGAAAATCAGTGCTGCCAACAACAAAAAACTACATATGAGAAGCTCATTCTGCGTGTCGCCATCTACACTTAGAATGAGGTACTAGTATGAGCCCGCCTGATAACCCAAGAGAGTACTACATCCTCTTAAGTGAACTGTTTTAAAACCATTCTTCAATTTTCCATTATCAATGATAATTATTTCATTGATGTACGTGGAAGAAATTTTGAATGCAATCGAGAAATTTTAATGAAACCCGAATTGTAATACTTGTATCTATCCATGTGAACTGAGAAAATTCTGGAGTTTCACTCACCTTACTGGATGTTTTTGTATCGAGTGGCGTTTGTCCTGCTTTTTCTGTGGTGTGGATCTGGTCCGCTTTCTCAATTTCTCATCCCATCATATATATGCACTGATCTCGATTCTACTGAGGCGTGATCCTGCTGCATCTTTTCGGAAAAAAAACTGTTCCAACTTCTTGAGATACTGTATATGAGAATTTAATCGCATTGAACGAGGGGTCTTACGATTGCTGTAGCATCGTGATTTTGGATGTTTTTATGTATTCTTGAAATTCTACGAAAATCGTTCTCAATTGGAATGACGATCTCCGATGCCTAAAAATAGGGTATTTTTGTGTCTTTTTGGAAGGAAGGTTTGGAGAAAAATCTTTTTTCTACCCGGAATCACGGGGAAATTTTTCTTCATTCTCTTATCTCTTTTCTTTCCGTTTTTTCGAGTTCGCGAAAAAAACTCACTCCCCCATTTTCTCTACCGATTTCTCGGGAAAAATTTAAAGATTCTATCTTTCCTGTTTTCTCATTCGTGGTATTACGCAGAAACTCTTGACATCCTCAATATCGATTAATCAATCTTGTCAGAGTCAGTAAGACCAGAAATTCTTTGTACCGCGAGTGATTCTACTAAAGAAGTATTTCGATGATATGAGGAATTTACAAGGTTCTGAAATTATCTGAATCGTGTGTACACCGATTCAGAGACTCATATAACTACCACTATATCTATTTATTCATATTGAGGCATCATGAGTAGAAGAGCTATGACTCACCCGTTTCCGCTGCGGATTCCTTGCTCTTGGTAGTGACTGCGAGCGTACAACTGGGCGCCTTGATACTTCGTCTCCACCACGATGTTGCTTGGGCTTCCGGCGCGTCTATGCATCCGCGTAGAGAGTTGGTGAGAAATTGCAGAGCTAAAATCCAGACGTCTGAAAGATAATTGATAAACACGGGATAGGGGTTTGGCCTTTCACTTTGTCTGTAGATTTTTCTGTTTTGCTGGCATTAGGGAGGGGGAATGAAAAATGTGTTGCTGTAGTATCGCGTATTCGAATGATTCTATGTATTCTTAAAGCTATACAAAAATTGTTCGCAACTAAGATAAGATTCTTCTATGTCCCATGATGGGAAATTTTTGCGATTTTTTGAACAAAATAACCGAAGTCAAATCGATTTTTTTATTCTGATTTCCCCGAGATCGCGAAAAAAACATTTTCGATTTCTTTTTTTTTTGTTTTCCCGGAATCGCGAATATTTTCACTTCTTAATTCTTTTCATTTTACCGAATTCGTGGGAAGAATTCACATCTTTCAATCTTTCACTTTTCTCTTCCCTGAAATCGCGCGAAAATTCCCTTACTGTTAATAAAAAAAACCCATGAAATACTTCGATAACTTGAAGAATATTGGATGTTTTTATATCGTTACGATTGTGCGCATCATATATTTACAGGTATATTCATAAATTTATATCGACGGATAATCGGAAGAGCTATGACGTACCCGCTTCCGCTGCAGATTCTTTGTTCTTGGTTGTGAGTGCGCACGTACAACCGGGCACTTCGACACTTCGTTATCACTATTAGGTTGTTCGGCTTCCAGCGCGCCCGTGCGCCCGCGAAGAACGCTGATGAGAGACTGCAGATGATCATGCGAGCGCGTACTATATGGCGTCTCCCCACCCTGCTCCTACTGGCTGGCTATTGTGTATGTACTCTTTTCGTCGCGTAGTTGTGCGTCTGAGAGGAGTTGAAGCCGACTGAGGGACGATACGATTGATGAGCGCGGGGTGGGGATCTTGACTCACACCTCGTTCGCCCGTTCCTTTGTTGTGCTGGCATTAGGGAGGGGGAATAGAATAGTACATTACGCGTCGATAGCTGGAAACATCTTTTTCTCCGGGAAACCGAGCTGGACGTGGGCAATGGCACCGTCCAGCTTGGTTTTCCCAAAGAAAAAATGTTCCCGCACGAGACGCGTATGCAATTTTATTCGTCTGTACGCAAAAACAGCTTGTTTCCAGGCCTCCCCGCGCAGCGAAGAGGCCTAGAAATGCGCTGTTTCTACGTATGGACGTATAAAATTTGTTGCTGTAGTATCGCGTATTAGAATAATTCTATGGATTCTTAAAACTACACAAAAATTGTTCGCAATTGTGATGAGATTCTTCAATGTCCCATAGTGGGAAATTTTTGCGATTTTTCGGACGAAATAATCGAAGTAGAATGATTCTTTTATTTCAATTTTCCCGAAATCGCGAGAAAAGAAAGTTTCCATTTCTCATATTTTTGTTCTCCCGGGATCGCGAATAACTTCAAAAATTAATTCTTCTCATTTTACCGAATTCGTTGGAAAAAGCCACATCTCTTAATAATTCACTCTTCTTCCCCCTGAAATCGCGCGGAAATTCTCCCACTGTTAATAAAAAAACCGATGAAATTCTTCGATAACTTGAAGAATATCGAATGTTTTTATATCGTTCGGATTGTGAGCATCATATATTTACAGGTATATTTATAAATTGATATCGACGAATAATAGGAAGAGCTATGACTCACCCGCTTCCGCTTCAGATTCTTTGTCCTTGGTTCTGACTGCGCGCGTACAACCGGGCACCTCGACACTTCGTTACCACTATGAGATTGGGTGCATCCACATTAGATTCTACGGATGCGTGCATGCAATTGCATGCAGTCAGCGTGCAGAGAGTTTAATGATTCTATCGATAGAAGTAGATCGTGGACGGCAACAAAATCCAGTATTTACGCCGATTCACGAATGAGTATGGATGAATAACTATCGTCCGTGGGGTGTTCAATTAGTTCACAAAGTGTTGAAAAGATGAAAAATATCAGCAGCTCGAGTTAAGTGAGTTTAGTTGATCACTAAAGAGGTTATGTTCGATGTATCGTGTACCGCATAAACCACGAAGCAGCAGACGGCCACAACAACTTCAACTATTCTTCCAGGAACCGTAAGAGTTCTCGAAGCACACCCGGGCGAGTGTCGTGTGCTGGAATTTGAGGAATCTCTTGGGTCCTTTGCGAACCTGATCTCGTCATGTTATTATTAAGTTGTTGAATCTTTCGGCTCGAGTGTTTCTCGAGTGTCGTCTGCTTCGTATTATCACGTATGCATGGTACTTGAGAGACCGAGCATAACCTCTTCAGTTATCAACTAAATTCTCTTCTAGCCGATATTTCATCTCTAAAACACATTGTAAACTGCTTAGACAACCCACGGACGATGGTTATTTATTCATACTTGTTCGTGAATCGACGTAAATACTGGGTTTTGTTCTCATCCGCGATCTACCTTATCGATAACATCACCAAATTCTCTGCACGCTGGCTGCATGCAACTGCATGCACGCATCCGCAGAATCTAATGTGGACGCACCCATAGTTTCGGCTTCCAGCGCGCCCGTACGCCTGCGAAGAACGCTGATGAGAGACTGCAGATGATCATGCGAGCGCGTACTATATGGCGTCTCTCCACCCTGCTCCTACTGGCACGCTGTTACGTATGTACTCTTCTTGTCGCGTAGTTGTGCGTCTGAGAGGAGTTGAAGCCGACTGACCGACGATTGATGAGCGCGGGGTGACGATCTTGAATCTCACCTCGTTTGTACGTTTCTCTATTCCGCTGGCGTTGGAGAGGGGGGACAAAAAATTAGTTGCTGTAGTATCGTGTGTTGTATGATTTTATGTATTCTTAAAAATGCACAAAGATTGTTCTCAACTGAGATGGGTTTCCAATGCCCCACAATGGGATATTTTCGTGATTTTTCAGGAAAAATGTTCGAAGTGAGAGTTATTTTATTTTGGTTTCTACAAAATCGCGGAAAAAAAATTTTTTTCATCTTCTATCTTGTCATTCTCCCGGAATCGCGAAAAAATCCAATCTCCCATTTTCTCAGTTTTTTACCGAATTCGTGAGGAGGATCCGAATTTCCCAATTCTTCTTATATTCCTCTTCTCGGAATCATGCAAAAATCTCCATACTTCTAATGAAAATGCACGAACCAAATTCTTCGATAAATTGAGGTATTTTGAAGGTTTTTATATTGTCTGGATCGTGTGTGTCGTATAACCACCGGTATATTTATGGATTTATATCAAGAAATAATAAGTAGAAGAGTTATGACTTATTCGCTACCGCTGCAGATTCCTTGCTTTTTGTTGTGATTGCGCGTGTACAACTGGGCACCACGACACTTTGTTTCCGCTATGAGGTTGTTTCGGCTTCCAGCGCGCCCGTGCGCTCGCGAAGAGCTCTGATGAGAGACTGCAGACTATCCGTCGAGCCCGCACTCCATGGATTCCTCCCACCCCTCTCTCATGAGCATGACGTTATATGCATTCTCCTCTCGTCTCGTAGTTGCGCGTTTGGGAGGAGTTGAAGACGATTGAAGACTGATTGATGAGCGTGGGGTAATAGACTCCCCTCTTACCTCGTCTGTAATAGTCTTCTTAATTTTCTGTCATTGGAGAGACGGAATGGAAATAGAGTTGTCTATATATATTTTCATGTATAGACGGTCGCAATTTACAACTTATTTTCTTACCGTCGCAATGGTTCTTTAACATATATATCAATATTACCCCGGGTAAAAATGAAAAGGACGTGGTCCCGCGGGACCACGTCCATCCGGGGGACGTGCACCCGCGGGATCACGTCCAACAGGAGGACGTGACCACGTACCTTTCAGGGACATGGTCCCTCATCAGGATGGGATTCTGGTCAATCGGGGACTGAAAAATTCCAAAAAGAAGGAACACAGGAATGAGATCGCAAAGGGACGAGTAAGAGTGAGGGTGGCTGATGCAGTCTTTATAGCCATTCCCCTATTCCCCTTGTTCCCCTATAATTTCAGTTCCCCCTTTTTTGTCCTTGAAGTCAGATTTTTCCCCTTATGTCCCTTATTCCTATTGGTCCGATAAGAATTTCTGCGAATTCAAACGAAAACTGCCAGACCGATGGCTTCTATCATCTTAAACCAGAAACGCTCATGACTCTTCCATTATTCAAGTGCTCTGAGCGTGAAAACTGATTTTGTTTACCTGTGAAGACTAGAACTTATACAGGTACGCGAATTTCCATATCTTAATATATCTTAATCTGAATTGATACTCCATCTGGGGAGATCGTGATTATTCCATTTTGGACTAGTCAATTTCTTAAACATAAAGTATCGCATCTTTTTTACGCAAGCGTCTCAATTGTCTGCGGTTAATTTCATTTCCCATGTAAATGTAGAACAATGAAATTGACTAAACTTGAGTCGTAACATCTCCATGATTGAATAGAGTTTCACAAACTTCATCTGTGATACACGACTCTCTATTCCTCCTGTCTCACAAAAGATTTGTTCCATCGGAATTCGCTAAGGAGCAAATGAATCACCATGATCCATCAACTCATGTCTGACTTGCAGAAGTTTGTGTGTTGACCTGATTTTCATGAATTTTTCCAAGGATTTGACTTGACCCATTGAAATACTGTCGAGCCGAAGGGAAAAACCCACAAAGAGTCCCTTGAAGTGCTTGGAAAGAGCTACAAAATGATCCGAAGTGGAGTCATTTTGGACCAAGAAGATCCGAGCAGTGGAGTGAACAGAATCGAATTTTTTTCAGGTGTACACAAACTTTTGACCGGTAGTGTAGACCTATGGTCGATGAGAAAATGTTATGATAATGAATCTTATTAAAAAAAAGTACTGTAAAATTTCGTGGATTCCCAAATCTCGTACTATTTGGTTATCTTATCAAAAACAATACTTGTGATTCATAGTAAGGAATTATCAATATTCCTGTCGATTACTGATCACAGAAGTATGATTCAATCCGACATTTCGTGATAAAATCAATTCTATTCCATGTATTGTACATACGAATGTACGATTAAAATTTTGATTTACTGGTATATCATGACATTTTGTAAAATCCCCCTATTTTCTGGGCTGACTTTCTCCTTCTCCCTCATCTCCAAAAAATAGGGGATATAAAGACTGCTGATGGAATTGAAAGAATGAATAATGGTTAGGCGAGCTGTAGAAATCCATTCACATAATGATCGGAGCCTAATGAATGGAAGAGAGTTTTTCGTGTTACCTTTAGAATTTCATTTGTAGTACTGTCAGCATGAATGTATGAGGGGTGGTGTTAGTGTTACATGAATTTTTCCACTATGTTACAAGTTTACATCATCATTATTTCGAGTACATCTTAGGGTTACGAGAACAAAAACAATCTATCCGCATTTCGCTAAAAGTATTCAAGTGAGATTTTACTCGAAACGAGTCGTTATCTGATTCAAAGCTCGGGTCACAGCGTCACCACCCGGCTCTTCACGATTTTTTGCTCCAAAATCGAGTGGAGATTTGACTTGAAGCGAGTTGTTTCTTCATTCAACCACCGAGTTGATTATAAATTACAATGAACATGAGTCAATAGATTATTCGATCCTGAACAATATCAGGACTAAACTGCTGAAGGCAAAACGATAAGAAGTAGTCCTTGAATAATCTTCCGTTGTTCCCAGCGAATCTCGAAATATCTCTGAATTCATTCCTACTTTTCTGAAGATTCTCCGTTGCTATACCACCTGTCCGTGGGAAAGAACAAGATGTGGTACTTTTCAAATTATTCTTGAATTTTTACATCATGTTTAGGAGAACTAGAGATCATATCGGACGGGTTCCAGACATTAATACTGTCATATACATATAAGTTTATTTCTGTCCATGTATATGTATATTTTTGAAGAATTCCAGCTAGTCATGCCTCGGAGATGACTTAGGGCGTCTAGGAAAAACTCCTTGGGAAATGTTCTCATCATTACCCCGTAGATATAATATGATAAAAGTATATAGTAGAAACGGTCTAAGTCAAAACTCCCTAACTCGAAAAACCCCCTATCTCGAAGTAAAAGATCAGGCTCTTGGGAAAAACCCTCTACCCCGGGAAAATACATGGTGGAATGAAAACTCCCTACCTTGAAAAATGGATCAATTTTACATGTTATTTAGACTAAAAACTCACAAGCTCGGATTTTCGAACGATCGGAAATCGGGATGCTGTTCCAAGAGATTTGTGTGTCCCCGAGAAGAAAAATAAGTCTTATTGTTGGAAGTCTCATTGACAGTCTTGCACGAGTCTTGTGTATGGGACTCATCAAGACTTTCGCAAGGATCCAAAGTTTTGGAGAATGTTCTGCGGGCAATCTTGAAGAGATTATAATTGGTGTATGTCTGAAGAACTCAAGGAAACTGTGTCAGAGAGACGCAAAAAGTATGAGCTTAAACCCATGTCCATGGGGAAATCTAACTGAGCATATCATCACACCCGGCTCTTGACCTTCTGCATTTTTTTTTGGAATGAACTCACGCCTCGATATCAGCCTTTGGTGAGTAAACCAAAAACTCACTAGCTGTCCAGCCGTCCAAGGTATTATTGACTTGCCTCAATTAAACATATCCTGCGTATGAACGCGCTTAGTAAAAACTCGAACCCTTATGTCATTACGGACATAACTGGGAATGCGAAAGACAGTGAGATTATCTTTGTGAATTCTTCTGAGCGGTAAGTGTCGAGTCACATCAGTAGGGGTGAGTACCTCCGTCAAAAGCGCCACGCAGTCACAGAAATGAGCTCACTGGGAAATGTTGCCAATCAGAGCCCTATCGTAGGCATGTCATTCTATTTAGAAATCAAACTCTATCGGTTTTTTCTGAGAGAAGTCTCATTTTTCAGGAAACTTAGATTACTTACCAGTAGCTAATGCCAAGGCGTGAGTTCTATCCAATAAATGATGCAGAAAGTGAAGAGCCGGGTGTGATGATCTGCAGAGTTAGATTTCTCATGGACGTGGGATTGAAGTCATCACGTTTCATGTCATTCGTCCACAGTTTTCTTGAAAATCCTTCAGATATCCACCGAAATACCTTCCCAAGACTTTCTGGCAAGACTTTTTTCAAGACTTTGGAGTCTTGCGAAAGTCTCCATAAGTCTCATAAACAAGATTTCTGCAAGACTTTAAACGAGACTTTCAACGAGACTCGTTTTTTCCCTTCACAATGGTCTGACTTTTGGAGAATTTGTTCATTTTGACACGGATATCGCTACACATGGTCATCCAAGTGATGAGAAACGGTAGGACTTCTCCGGAGTCGAATAATGAATCGTAAGGCGATGCGGTCGCGGTAAACGTTGAACTTTGTTCACAAAACTCTCAAAATCTTTCCCAATTTGAACTGAAGGACGACTTATCCAGGCTTCATGATCATCTAACTCGACCTGGATAGCTCGTCCTTCAGTTCGAATTGGGAAAGATTTTGAGATTTTTGTGGAAGAAAATGTGCCAATTTATCCGTTCAGAAAGTACCCAAGGGCAAGTTATTTTCGTTCCTTACCCACAGTCTTGCGATTGGTGACGAATAACGAGTTGTCCACTACAATTTGGATGATATTAAGTAGTAAACGACCCGTCTTAACCTTTGTATCATCAAATTTTTGAGTTACATGTAAATGAATTATAATCCCCGGGTTGCATGGCACCCGCATGCCCTCAATCAAGAATCTGAAATCAATAAGGTTGTGACTCTTCATTGTGTACAAATAGCTTTGACTGTCCTTAGATCATATTTTGAGAGAACTGAAAGGATTGGGAAAGAGATATTCCCAGCTCTGGGTCGTATGAGAGCGCAGTCCCGACGTCGAGCAAAAATGACTGATTTTTTGTCATACCTGAGATTGAAAATTCTCTTAATATTTTTTTTTCAATACATCCAATCAAGTATTTCATGAGGATACATTATACCATTTGGGACATTACTTGTCAAGTATCGTTCCAAAGAACTACTCAATTCGAATCTTTCATGGGGTCTCTTGAGATTTGAGACAGAGAGTTTCTGCTTCATCCAATTCTTTCGAAACCCAGAGTGATAGGCCTCAAGGCCTACACAAGGCTCAATCTACCCAAGTAAAAAAGATTTATAAAGACTTTATAAACTCTTTAATAAGTGAGTTTATAAAGAGTTTATGATTCGTGAACTTATACATATTTTATAAACAATTTTATAAGGTCTTGAAAAGTCTTACTCTCCCCAATAGCCGCAGCAGGATCCAGAGCGCACCCGGCATATTCATTGCGACGCTCGATGACCTGTGGGTCTCAGAAACTCGCAACGACGACCAGTATGGCTCGTCGATTCGCTGCAACTGGCGATGACGATAACGATGTCACAGCACTCTCGTGTGTTCGTGATCCCAATAATCACAGGATTTTACTCTCAAACCTGGAAAAGGAAAGGAGAAAAACCACAAAGTGCTCATGTTTTCTTCACTCGTAGCAGATTCTTCTAAAACTTATACGCAAATCATGAGATGTGCGAGAAGCACAAAATTCGTTAATGAAAAAAGAACAGTATCTTTGAGGTTATCTACACTTAAGTTAGCGAGCCCCTAATGGAACAATTATTATAGCCATGAGGAACTAAGACACTCATCTGAGTTTTCTGAAGCTACTCTTCTCGAAATTGTTGCGCCGGCTTCCATCTCATCTTCTTTGAGATTTTGTGCGAAAGAAAGACAGCAAAGGGAGGCTCTAGTGTTGTGATGCAAATTTTTGACAAAGTTCAACTGACTGAACTTTGCATATGCAGAAGTGCGGACAGGCGATAGTTTCAGTCAGTTGATCTTTGTCAAAAATTTGCATCACAACACTAGAGCCTCCCTTTGCTGTCTTTCTTTCGCACAAAATCTCAAAGAAGATGAGATGGAAGCCGGCGCAACAATTTCAAGAAGAGTAGCTTCAGAAAACTCAGATGAGTGTCTTAGTTCCTCATGGCTATAATAATTGTTCCATTAAGGGCTCGCTAACTTGAGTGTAGATAACCTTTAAGATACTGTTCTTTTTTCATTAACGAATTTTGTGCTTCTCGCACATCTCATGATTTGCGTATGAGCGTTGAAAGAATCTACCACGAGTAAAGAAAACATGAGTACTTTGTGGTTTTTCTCCTTTTCTTCTCCATCAGGTTGAAGAGTAAAAGCCTGTGATCATTGGGATCACGAACACACGAGAGTGCCGTGACATCGTTATCGTCATTGTCAGTTGCAGCGAATCGGCGAGCCATACTGGTCGTCGTTGCGAGTTTTTGAGACCCACAGGTCATCGAGCGTCGCAATGAATATGCCGGGTGCGCTCTGGATCCTGCTGCGGCTATTCGGGGGAGTAAGAGTTTTCACGACCTTATAAAATTGTTTATAAAATATTTATAAGTTCACTAATTATAAACTCTTCATAAACTCACTTATTAAAGAGTTTATAGAGTCCTTATAAATCTTTGTCACTTGGGTAGGTCCTTAAAAAAAGGATGGCAATATTTTCAATACCATCAATTTTTTCTGAATGGTTCCAATCCATCAAATATCTCCTTCAAGAAATCTCTTTCACCCTCGTGGAACTTGGATAATCTTATTCTTCGTGTTGAATGATATCGATTTCAGGGAATACTCCTCGCCTCATCACCCTCCCAAATCGATAGGAAACTCATCTTCGTAGATATTGAAGTTGGTGTCCACCAACTTTAATATTTATCATCAAGACCGAAAAATCTACAATATCTCCCATTGTCATCTTCGTAGAATTTTGTCGTATGTGTTGTATTTCTATAAGGCCAACCCTTTTTCTTCGTCATGCAATATCTCACTTCAAAATTTACAGGATTTGTTTACAGACTGCACTCTAGTCATCAGAAGACGAGAGCACTCATTCCTTAATTCGCTCTTTCCAGTCGTTCTCAGTTCACGAAATGTTCGAACTGAAATTCCAACACTTCCCCCAAAATGTATTTCTTCATACACAAATATCTTATCCTACGACATCCCCATGGCATAAGTTCAAGCTAACTAAAAAATTTTCTTGTGGATTAACTAAATGATGGGATTTTGATTGGATCCTCATTTATCTTGCTTCTTCGAAAAACTGGGATTTTCAAGAAAAATTTCACTCTGAATCATGCCAACAAAAATGGAAGAGAATCTTATAATTCATCGTTGGGACATCCCAAAAAATCTATTGTTGAGGTCAATCAAACTCACGCGAGGAAGTCGTAGAGAAAGATATTTCTAAACGATGATAACAATCTTGCCAGTTTGTGTCATTTCCACATATTTTTCGCGGCTACGTCCTCACGGAAGTTTGGCTATTCCACACAAACTTCATTTTAGCATGCTCTATCGATGGATTTCTGCCTTTTTCATCAAAATATTGGTTGATAGAGGATTTGGATTCAAACTTCCTGTATTCTGAGTGTAGCGAGAATGAAAAATTTGAAAAAACGTTGTACTTGAATAATGTTTACATTGATTTCAACGGATTTTCAGTTCAATCAATCGATAGTGCATCTCGAAATAGTATATTCCCGTAATGAGCTTGCAAGCTAAGTGTCGATACATTTTTTGATTACAAAAATCGTGAAATCGCGATTCGACGTGGCATTTTCTACTCAGAGTAGTAAAAAATACTATAGTTCAAGTCACTACTTTAAGTCAAACTAACTTCTAGGATGCGGGTTGCCAGAAAAGAGAAAGTAAGCTATATGAAAATGATCCCTACGGACGGGATCTCATTCTAGGAGTTGAACAATTCAAAATCCCGTTTTGCAGGAGATCCTAGCTGCTCATTTGTTCGAGTGGTGTGATATTGAGCATTTGAACGAAGAATCCCACGTGAATAACGTACCAATGTGTATCGTGATCGATGTTTTCCTCGACCAATGTCCTGTATCGACACATACTAACTCTTCAAATGCATCTTAGCTTATTTGGTAGATAATGACAAGAGCTTGGAGATGAGATAGATTACATTCGGTTGTAGTCAAAATAAGCTGAGACATTCCATACTCAAGAGGCGGAGATTTCATTTCCTCGAAAAAGCAGGTGTTTTCCTAGTGGAAAATCATTGCTCGTCAAACTTCAGCTCTGGTGCATTTCAATACTTCTCGCTATACTTCAGTTCGTTTTAAAATTTATTACAAAAAATGTGACACTGATTGAAGCTCAATGAATTTTCATAAATATCTCAAATTTACAAGAGTAAATTTACTGTTTTCCCCAGGCCTGTTCCTTCTTATTTGTCAATAACAAATTGAGACTTCCGTAGCTCCTAATTCAAGTTCGACTTCATATTCCATATCGCGGTTCAACACCGAAGCTCATTACAAATACCTCAAAATAAACTGCAAACTACGTGGAAAAATGTGGAGATGCATCTGAACTAGAGGCTCAAGAATAAACTTTGATTTGCTATCGGAAAATAAAAGCCAGCCCTAGTAAGAGTAGAATATTTCGCTTAGTGAGAACAGGATACTTATGAAAATCCAAACACGTTTCAACCTGAGCTACAGTTCTTGTGATAAGGTTCGAGAATAGCTAAAGTCAGTCGAAAAATTTTGTGATGCGTCAGAGCTTTAGGTTCAAGAATATTTGAATGAATCGGCTTGTAAAACTTCTTTGAGCTCTCCTTTTCTAGAGTTTCTCCACGCCAGTTCGAGTTAATTGATTTTTGTAACTCATTGTGATTGACTTATTCAATTTCTTTTCGGATGACCACTTATTGAAGTCAATTTAATAGAGTAGTGGCGGAATTGCGCGCTCTCAATGATTGGGGAAGTCGTCGAACACTTTCTGGGCCCGCGGATTTAGTGCATTGAATCTTGTCTCAAATCATAACAACTATATTTTCGGTTGTACTGCATCATTCGACCCCCGCACAGAAGGAATCATTCTGGAAGAGGTGACGATGGCTATTGATTTATAATAATTTTGGAGGCCTAGGAAATCGCGCATGCTCAGGAAATGCTGAGTAATGATTCAAAATTGACTTGGAATTGTTCTATTGCTAGTTGAATCTTTTTGACGATTGAAGGATGCATGAATAGTATGATTCATTTATCATAAGAGAACTCGAAAAACACATTGGTGAGAGCTTCCAAGATTTTGCCAACGTGTCTTTAAAGAAAAGGAACGTGACTTCTTATTTACCAAGATTTTTCAGCTCTCAAGAAAACGCCGTGGAAAGCTCAATGTGCCCAAGGACTGGCTGAAAATTGTTGTGAGGCGAGATAATTATCTGCCAAATAAATGAGAAATATCTTTGAGGAATCAAAATACTCATAGGTCAAGGAAGTCGTAGACAAATTTTATTGGAGAAGCCCGGAGAGTTCATTAGAGGTTCTACGAGTGGTTAATATTCTCGAAACATTTTTCGAATACTTTCTGAAAAATTAGAACTGATTGAAGCAGTCTGAAGGTGGCACAGTCTGGATTTGGTATTTTTCAGGGTAATAGCCACAAAAATGAGTCTGTGTTGACGAATCAAAATTTTTGAGCCCAAAAACTGAGAGAACAATCATATTTCGACATCTCGAAACAGAAGCGACGTGAACGTTTTCTTTCATGAGTACTCATCATAAAAGGTGTTGAAAAGACCCACAAGTTAATTACTGGTGAACGTCGATCATCAGGAATTACCGTCGGAATTACGATTGAAGTCGAGCGATTTCCTGAAAACTCTATCCTGTAAGCTCGATTTTAAATAATCGCTCTCCATTCCCATTCCCCAAAACTAGGAGGAAATGCTCTTTGATACTAGTCCTACGAATAAACGAGTCGAGTTATATTAGATACACATTTTTCCGACTCCCTAATAAAAACATTCTTCTTGCTCGCAGACACCTCTATCTGAACCGATACACACCAAAACCTTATTGGATCTCTCCCTTAACTCCCTAAATAAGTGTCAACTTTCCCAAAGACGAGTCTCGAGTCGTAGGCAAGATAGGAGTCCTATTTGACGAGCTCAAGAATTTTTAACTATTTAACCCGTGATGACGA
This sequence comes from Eretmocerus hayati, assembly GCA_029851415.1. Lineage (NCBI taxonomy): Eukaryota > Metazoa > Arthropoda > Insecta > Hymenoptera > Aphelinidae > Eretmocerus > Eretmocerus hayati. The sequence goes on along the minus strand of CM056743.1, from coordinate 71,219,699 downwards.
GGCTCAGGCGGTCTTGAGCGTGACCCCAATTTGGCTCAGCAGAGAAATGACGACTCGAATGGGAGCTTCAGTCATAATTGTCCGAATCAAAATTCTAATCTTGAGACAATTTTGGAGGCAGCTCGGCTTCAGGATATTTTTCAATGCTTCAGCTTCAGTAAATCTTGTCATGAGAATGTTTGCTCCTCCATAGGAAATAACAGTACTGACATATAATGAATTTTTATGAGAATAGATCCAAATCCTTAGATGTATTCGATATAATGATGATGTGAATTGTAATATGATGAATAAATTCATGTAACACTAAAACCACTCCCTCATACATTCATGCTGAGCAGCACTTCGAATGAAATTCTAAAGGTAACTCGAAAAATTCTCTTCCATTCATTAGGCTCCGATCATTATGTGAATGGATTTTCTTAGCTTGCGTAACCATTATCTATTCTTTCAATTCCATCAGCCACTCTCACTTTTATTCGTTCCTTTGCGATCTTATTCCTGTGTTCCTTCTTTCTGGAACTTTTCAGTCCCCGATCGGCCAGAATCCCATCCTGATGAGGGACGTGGTCCCGCGGGATCGTGTCCCCGAGAGGGACGTGGTCCCGCGGGATCATGTCCCTGAGAGGTACGTGGTCACGTCCTCCTGTTGGACGTGATCCCGCGGGTGCACGTCCCCCGGATGGACTTGGTCCCGCGGGACCACGTCCTTTTCATTTTCACACGGGACTAGTTATCGTCGGGGCGCGGTATAAGTTACTTCTGTAAGATGTGTGTGTGTTTTCATGTTCTTGCGTCCAAGTTCATCCATTGCAATTTAGGCCATGAATACATTTAGTTTCGGATAGAGAATCAGACGTTCTCCCTGTGTAGATGAATGAGCGTCTGCATGGATAATTTCGATGTGGTTATGACCCCTTTATGTTTTGGGAGTACTTGCCCCCGTAGCTCGGGTGAGTTATTTTGTTATTGTCTCCGTGTTCTGAGTTAGGTTCATACAACTTCCACTGGACACCTGTGAGTACGGTGAATTATTCCTATGATGAATTATACCGATTGGAGCCTACCTGTAGTGTATGTGAGTGTACGTATATCATGTAAGGTAGTATTAGTAGTGTAGAGCGACGCTCGCTCGACAGCGCGTTTTGGAATAAACCAGTTGTAGTTCTCTCTCGAACTCGAGCACATATCTCTCGCCCTCTCCTAATTCATGTCCTGCTGCAAGACACAATAATTGGTGACGAGGAAATAGAGCCACGCGCGTTCCAAGTATTAAAATTTGAATGTACAGTGAAGTGAAATCGAGTGTTGGAATATCATACTCTAATGTCTAAGGGTACCAAATGGATCCACGATTTGAAAAAAATCAGAACTAATCACAGTATGTAAGGAAAACAGTGTCGAAGTCGAAACTTCTGATACAGTCGATGACTTACGGCGAAAACTTCGAGAATACGTTCGAGAGGAAGACGAAAAAGGAGAAGGAAGTAGTATCACAACGTGGGAAGATTTGAAAATAATTATCAGCAGGACATTTGAAAGAAAAGATGGAAATTTCGGCAAGCTTGGACTTCAATATCAAAAAAAAACGACTGGGGAAAATTCGTCGATCGTTTGGAACAGTATTTCATAGCCAACGAAGTTGCCGAATCGAAGAAAAGAAGAGTTATTATGCTCAGTGAAGTCAACGCAGAGACGGACGATGTTATTGCAAAGGTGTGCAAGCCGAAGAAGCCGGGTGAAAAAGAATACGACGAAATAGTAAAGCTCATGACCGACTCCATCAAACCTCCAGCTTCGTATTTAGTCTACACAAATGAATTTTGACAACGCATGCAGCAGGAAGGCGAAAGTATGAGTGAATACGTCGCAGTGCTTCAAACGATGTCCATTGATTGTAAATTTCCGAATGATTACGCCGATGATGAAGTATTGGATCAATTGATCAGTGGCTTGCGCAGTAAGCAGATTAAAGCAGAATTTTTGAAAAATGAATAAACCAAAGCTCGATACGGCTTTGAAGAAAGCTTTAGCCTCAGAAGCAGCTGAAAAAGGAGCGCAAAAGCTCGTACAGCGTGAGAGTTCTCATGACATTCATAGTGTTGAAGTGTCTCGAAGGAATGTGGAGAATCGTGGCCGTGGAAGAGGTCGCGGACAAAACAGGCCAAGCAGATGGGAGAATTCCAGGAGTACGAACGCTGCGGAAGTAAATTATCAGCAAAATCGGAGACATGGCGCCACATACCCAAGACAAGCTCCATGAGGGAGACAACAAGTATATCACCAACATCAACACGCGGGCCAGCGGCCTCCAACTTGTTTCAGCTGTGGCGGATTGAGTCACAAGAGAAGTGAGCGTTGGTTTCGCGAGTCTCTTGTGTGTAACAAGTGCGGAAAACGTGGTCATGCCGACAAAATGTGTATGAGTATGAGAGGCGAACGTTCGAATGAGAAAAATGTAAAGTATGTGGATGCCCAAGAGGATAGCGATAAGGATAGAGTGAGTCGCGAAATCGATGAAATTTGTGCAAAGACGCGCCAATTGTATCATTTAAACTACGTTTCGGGACAATCAGGAGTGGAACCTCAGTTCTTGAAAGTCAGAATAAATGGAATAGAAATTGAAATGGAAATCGATTCGAGATCAGCAGAATCCATTATACCCGCAAATTTGAGAGAAAAATTTTTCAAAAACGTCGAGTTGAATGAATCTGATATGATTTTCAAAAACCACGATGATACGATTGATACCCCGATGGGTTTCTTAGAAAATGTGAAGGTCGAAGCAAATAACCGAGTTACAAGTGGTAAGGTATATGTCACGAAAGCTGTAAGTCCACCACTCATTGGTCGAACGTGGCTCAAAGCTTCAGGCTTGTGGCCTTTATTCGAAAATTTGAATTCAGTTGAAAAATACGAGAGTAACGTTAAGTTGAGTAAAATTTTAAAATCTCATTAGAAATTCTTCAAACCTGGGAAAGGATGCTATACAAAAGGTAAAATCAAGTTAGAGTTGAAAGAAAATGTAAAGCCAAAATATATGATGGCTCGGACTGTACCGTTTGCTTTAAGAGATAAAATAGAAGCACAATTAGATAAAGCAGTAAAAGAAGGAACTTACGACCCAGTCGAAACAAGCGAATGGGCTACGCCTATTGTGGCAATTTTGAAACCTAACGGAGAAGTACGGATTTGCGCAGATTACAAAGTAACGGTGAATCCGCATTTGAAAGTTATTCGCCATGCCGCGCCTAATTTCGATCACGCGATGACGCGTTTTCATAAAAATTCGAAATCAAATGTCGATGAAATACAAACAAGACGACGTTATTCAAAAATAGATTCGAAAGAAGCATATTTACAGATTCCTGTTGATGAAGATTTTCAAAATTTATTGACTATCAATACTGATAAAGGATTGTTCAGACCTAAGTACATGCAATGCGGAATCAATTCTGGTCCGGGATATTTTCAGAGAGAAGTAGATGAAAAATTGAAGGATATTGATGGAGTTGTTAATGTATCTGATGATGTAATTGTAACGGGTGATGATGACGATGAGCATTTGAATAACTTAGATAAGGTTTTGAGTGTTCTGGAAGAATTTGGCCTAAAAGGTCGACTCTCTAAATGCAAATTTTTCGAAGATGAAGTGAATTATTTGGGTTATAAGTTGAAAAATGGTACCATCAGTATAGACGAGTCGAAATATGAAGCTATCATAAAAATGAAAACCCCTGAAAATCGAAAAGAATTGCAATTATTACTTAGTAAAATCAATTATTATTGTAGATTGTTCAAGAACCGTGCAACAATTTTGGATCCGCTGTACAAGTTGAATAACGCAGAAGAATTCTGCTGGACGGAGGAATGTGAAAAGGCTTTCAATTGTGTAGAAAGAGAGCTAAAGAGAGGAGTTGTGAATTATGACGTGAATCTACCTCTTATCTTGACATGCGATGCATCGCCAAAAGGACTAGGTGCTTTTATAAGCCAACCTTACGAAAATGAGGAAAAGCCAATAGCTTTTGCATCCAAAAGATTGACCCCTGCGCAAGAAACCTATTCGCAAATAGATAAAGAAGCCGCTGCAATCATTTTTGGCATAACTAAGTTTCATGACTATTTATTCGGTAGGAAGTTCATTCTAAGAACTGATTATTCGCTCTTGAGTCGTATCTTATCGCCAGAAACAGGATTACCTAGAATGGCTGCAAATAGATTGCAGAATTGAGCGCACTTTTTATCAGCGTTTGACTTCGAAATCCAATGCATCAGTACACGTGACAATATTGTAGCAGATACCCTATCTAGATTGACTATTCAAGTTCATGAAGGAGCTGAAATCTTAGAACCTAAAGACAATTATACTTATTCGCACTATGTAGTTGAAAGCAAAATTGCATGCCTTGATTACAAATTGGTAGCTCGAGAAATGAGTAAAGATGGAGTCTTATCGAAGGTCAGACGAATGGTACAAAACGGATGGCCGGAAAAAAAGGTCAAAGATTACACTGATGAATTGAAGCCTTTCGCTTTGAGAAAAGATGAAATCACCATAGAGGAAGATTGTTTGATGTGGGACAGGAGAGTAATTATCCCCAGTAAATTACAGAACGGAATCCTTGGAGAATTACATGAGAGTCATTTCGGAATAGTCAAAATGAAGAGTATGGCAAGTTCTGTATTTTGGTGGCCAAATATAGATAAGATGGGTTGCCATTTCACATAGTCACAGATTCGGGACTCCAATTTCTTTCTGAAAAATGTCAAAATTTTTTCAAATCTTTAGGTATCAAACATACGTTCACGGCACCCAAACACCCTTCGACAAATGGATCTGCAGGAAACATTGTAAGAACTTTCAAACGTAAAATCAAAGCTATCGTCGAATGCACAAATGTTGATGTAAAAGAAGCCATTCAAAAATTTTCATTTTGGTACAGGTTTTCCAAACATATCACGACTAACGGAACACCTCGTAAATTGCTGAATGGTCGAGAATTCAGGACACCTTTAGATTCGTTACGCCCTAACAGCAAAAAAATTATAGAGATGAAACAAGATGATCAAATCAAAAATTTTAGAGGTACTCGAAAACAGAATTTTAAAATTGATGACGTTGTGATGGCGAAAGATATCCGCAAGGACGACCCAAATTTATCAAAAGCCAGGATTGTTTCGGAGCTTTCCCCTCGTAGTTGTATTGTTGAATTTCGGGGTGGAGGAAGAGCAAAGAGACTTTACGATCAATTGTTTTCTTGGCAACAGGATAGAGCGAGCAAGAACGATGCGACAAGTTCTGTTAAAAACGCCCAGGAAAATGAATTGCGGAGATCTGATCGTATCAGGAGACCTGTTGACCGTTTGGTTCCTACATAAAAAGTTGATTCCTTTTCTTTAAGTTTAAGATAATAGTATGCATTCGAAATTGAGAGAGGGAAGGATGTAGTGTATGTGAGTGTATGTATATCATGTGAGGTAGTATTAGTAGTGTAGAGCGACGCTCGCTCGACAGCGCGTTTTGGAATAAACCAGTTGTAGTTCTCTCTCGAACTCGAGCACATATCTCTCGCCCTCTCCTAATCCATGTCCTGCTGCAAGACACAATAACCTATTAAAATTATTCATTGCTCCGTTTAACTATGGGTTCAAATGCAGATAATCATAGTATCTGATAATATTGTCCGTCCGAATGCCGAACAATCCTTTTGACGGTTTTATATACCTTTACGGAGACAGGAAGAAATTACTCCAACAGTCAATTAGATATCTCAATTGAATCATATCTCTCTAAAGGTACCAGCGTTGGGTAACGTACCACGAACATTTGTGGCCCCGCGTCTACCAACACCAGCGTCAGGCTACGGGACACGCTCGCTTAACGACAAACATACATCAAACTCAAGCCCGTGCTTGCGCATGCGTGCAGTGGTGAAGCAGCCGCTGCACACCTGTTTTCCGACAGTTCTGATTTTTTCGAATGTTTCCCCGTTTCTTATACGCGACATGTATGTTTTTGAATGATATTCCATTCATCCCTGAATGATTCATTATTGAACAGTTGCTGGTCACGGTAACATTGTTAGATTTTGAGAAATCACTCATTCCGTGGTCATCACTTATAACACGCCGTGTTGAATTCTGATATTTTAGGAATTTTTTTTCAAAAATCAGGTTGGCACCTAACATATTTCAAAAGCGCAATGGATTAGTGTCAGCACGGAGTATGTGCCATGATTTTTCCAAATCGAAATGACTGAAAAAGTTAGAGCACTGGTGCTTCTTGAAGATCGACCAATAGAGAAGGGTCGAAAAAATAATTTCCCTCCGCGATGAAGTATTTGATTTCACAACTAAAATGATGAGAATTGTGCTTTTTTGTTTAGCCCAGACCGATTTTGTACCGGAATTATGCGAATTTCAGGTTGAAACCGAAAATTAAGATCGGTATCCTGAAATGGATAATATGTCTACAATTTTGCTCCTAATGGGTCTTTCAAGATGGGGCTTCATGGGAGATATCAAACACTGTGACGGTTTCTGGTGTCTCGTCACTTGCAGGCAAAGCCTGCTTTCATTTGAGAAGCTCAGGGAGTGAGCAATTGCTGTAATTGTTCAAGAAATCAGGAGAGGGGAGCACTGAATGAGCACACACTCGATTAAAATTAAGAATGAAAGAGCATATATTCAAGAAAACTATTTACAAATCGGTCCGCTGACCGTTCGGGTGAATCAAGCCCGAGCATGATTATCGAGGGCGCATCGAGGGAAAAATACAATCCATAGGCCCAGAAAGAGGAGAGAGAGATTTGCGAGAGGCGCTGACAATATAAATGGCCTTGACGCAGGATGGTCACTCGACCTGAGAACGGGCACCGGCCCTCGCAGCTCACGGCAATCAGGCAGCTCGCAATTGTCCCAGACGATGGTGATTTTGGTCGTAGACCACGGCACAGAGTGTATAAAATGCACGCACCGGAGCCCCGGCTAAATCATGCCAAGGACGGGCTCCGGGCGGCGTGGATAACGCGCACGATACAAAGCCCAATTGGCGCGTGCGAGCGCTCCGAAACGTCACGACGGAATGTATAGTAAAAGGTTGCTGGCCGGAGCAGCATTGGCTTGCGCCAGGGACGGCTCAAAATATGGGGCGCGCGGACCCTACTTCGGTGCCATCTCTCTGTCTCTCTCCCCCTTACCTGCGTTTACTATGCAGCAACTCTTCACGTGCTTGGGCTATAACATAAAATATTATTAGTACAATATTCGGTCCAGGGAGAGAGGAAGACGGAATGACTCGGCCATCACAACACAACGTATTCTATCAGGATAAAATCTTATGGTTGAAACCTTGCATAGAGTCTCAAGAAGCGGCAATTCGATGGGGAATAGAGAGATGCAATAACTAAAGAACATGAATAATCCATGATGTCTTTATCACTCGTTATAAATTCGATGAAGAAACGAAGTAAAACGGCTGATCAACGAGTCAATTGATATATTTACTGCGACAACGTTTCGACGACTATTTTGCCATCTTCCTCAGGTCTAAAATACAAATTGATGAGTATAATACAGAGAAGATACAATTCATATATACATATATATCCTCATGGTAAGGTCATACATGCACACACATACACATATACATATAGAACTATACACAATCAAGTGGTATTTCGTGGATCTAGCATTTTACCTTAAAATTCATCTATTATCAGTTGTTATCAGTCTACAGTAGACTGAAGTCAAATTCTGTCTCTGATCGATCCTTCAATTTCTCAATTTTTTAATCGGCCTACAAATAACGAAGAATTATGAGTTGATGTATATAGATAATCAGTCTCACCCATCTTGGAAAAATTCAATTCACTACTTCACATGAACTTCCATACCTCTCATACACTTATTCTTATGACTTGTATTGATATTAACGCACACTTGTGAACACTTAAATTTATCACATTTTTTATACATGGTAAATTGCAAAAATTATTGTATCTTTAAAATCAAAACAACTGACTAGACATATTGATGGATCGATCGATTGTCACACAGAGACACCTATCACATTACTAGAAACTCCTTATTGGGGAAACTAATTGTCGAAGATCGGCCAAACAGATCTCTCCAGTACCTTAAATTTAGAAATTACTTATGTTCATTTACTTGGTGATTTTTTCAAATGTCTCAATAGAGGAGCATAAGATTGATTCAGATTACGTGTGTCCTCCTTTCTATTCAGCGAATTATCTTGGATTCGTATAAATATCATTTCTGAGACCAACCGTTTGTACCAATTCTGCTCATAGTCCAAGATCTCAGTATTCCTAAAATCAAACTCATGATTATTCTCTCTAACATGGCTACTAATGACATATTTTTGATCTGTTTTTCCGATCTTAGACTCATGTTCACCCACACGTACGCTCAATTCCCTTTTTGTTTCACCCACATATGTGGCATCACAGTTTTTACATCCAATACGATAAACTACATTAGTCCTATCCCCTTTGGCTGTACTATCCTTTCCTCTTTTAATCACATCACCAAGATTATTATTGATCTTTGGAAAAGTTCTCACATGAAATTGGCTTAATTTTTTCGATACTTTCTCATAAAAATTTTTTATGTATGGCAATGACATGTTAATGGAGAGCCTTGGACAGTTTTTAGCATTTGAAGTCTGCACGTTCGCCTGTTTGATATGTAGCCTCTTTTTAGTATGATATTTTATGAATTGTATAGGATAGTCATTGTCAATGAGGATATTCTCAACCAATCTGATATTCTTGTTGTGGAACTTCTTATCTGACAACTGTATCGCTTTATCAACAAGTGAGTAAACCATAGCCCTTTTTTGTGTCAAACTATGACAGGGATTGAAATTGAGAACCCTCCCCGAAAAAGTTGGTTTGTGATACCAGTCAGTTACAAGTTTTTTCTCATCTCTAATGATTAGTAGTTCTAAAAAACTCAATCTATTATTCACCTCAACTTCTGAAGTGAATTGTATTCTATTATCATATGAATTAAATATTTGTAGCACGTGTCCCAATTTGTCCTTCGGAATGATTGTAAAAATATCATCTACATAGCGGCCGTAAAATACAGGTTTGAAATCCAATTGACTCAAGCATTCCTGCTCTAAATCATCCATGACGATATCAGCAAATCTAGGTGATGGTGGTGAACCCATAGGAGTACCATAACTTTGTTTGTAGGTCTTTCCATTAAATTGAAAATACGTGTTATCCATAAGAAATTCAATGGTATCAAGAAAATCCTTCAGGGGGATTCCTGTTCTTTGATGAATAGCTAAATACCGTTTCTCAACTGCTCTAGTGACCAAATGTTTACCTATATTAGTGTACAAAGTTTTTGCATCTAGACTAACCAATATCTGATCGTTAGGAATTTCTAAATTCTCAATTTTAGTGATTAAATCCTGACTATTTTTGATATATGACTTCGGTTTTGATATACAAGTGTCTAAAATTTCATCCACTGTTTTTGCCAATCTATAAGTAGGTGAATTCACGTATGATACAATTGGTCTTAATGGAACACCACTCTTATGAATCTTCGGTAATCCATAAATTTTGGGCATCAGAGTATCTGTTTGAGTGAGAGAATTTTTATGGTATTTTTTCCCAAAATAATTATTATCATTCCAATGGTTCATTACATTCTTTGTACTCTTTCTCAGCTCATTCAATGGGTTTTTCGTCACAATCTGATACGTAGTGGTGTCCGAAAGCATCTCCTCCATTTTTTCAACATACTCAGATGTTTTCAATGCTACTGTTACATTCCCTTTATCAGCCATTGTTATGAGAATGTTATTCTCTTTGCTAAACGTTTTTGATCTTTTCAAGTTCTGTGCAAATACTCTATCGGAATATGAAATGTGACTGGTTTTGTTCTTATATGTAAGCATTTCATCAATGATCGAAGATCTTATATCTGATTTCAACTGATCATTTACGTCCCATTGATTCAAGCTACCTTCGATGCTCTTAATAATGTCAAGAATGTTTTTCTTGTCTAGACATGAATCGACTTTATTAAATTTGGGACCCAATGCATAAATTTCAGCTAGTTCATCAGGTATATCAATGTCCGTTAGATTGCGAAACCACTTATTGATTTTTGTTGTATCAATGGACCTGGAATTTAACTGTTGTTTCGTTAATATGTTCCTGATCTTCTTTTGATGAATAGAGTTGAATTTTTCAAGTGAGGTGCTGTTGTAATCAGTTTGAGTATCAATGAATCGATTCAAAGTATCGATCGGTATATCATTCTTCAAGCTAGACAATAATTCATCCGCCTTTTGTTGAAGGTATGAGCAGTGAATGCAAAGATCTTCAATTTCAGTATTGAGTATGAATTGTTTTGCTCTCCTGAGGAACTTGGAAAATTTCCAATTTCCGGTCCTACTGTTCAATACAATGTGATTAAATTGGGTATCTATATGAGCAATGTGACTAGGTAAGATGTCACGGTATCGACAATCAACTAGAAACTTCTTCTTTGAATGTGCTACCACTAATTTCCTACTAACATTTATCCAATCTTTCATAATTCGTGTTGTACCTTCTCCATATTGTGATGTTATTTTCCGGAAAAATTGAGTTTCGTCCTCTGATGTTATGGACGGTTGACTTGTAGGGGTTCTTTCCAGCCCACGCCCCTGTGTTGAATAATCCATGATGTCTTTATCACTCGTTATAAATTCGATGAAGAAACGAAGTAAAACGGCTGATCAACGAGTCAATTGATATATTTACTGCGACAACGTTTCGACGACTATTTTGCCATCTTCCTCAGGTCTAAAATACAAATTGATGAGTATAATACAGAGAAGATACAATTCATATATACATATATATCCTCATGGTAAGGTCATACATGCACACACATACACATATACATATAGAACTATACACAATCAAGTGGTATTTCGTGGATCTAGCATTTTACCTTAAAATTCATCTATTATCAGTTGTTATCAGTCTACAGTAGACTGAAGTCAAATTCTGTCTCTGATCGATCCTTCAATTTCTCAATTTTTTAATCGGCCTACAAATAACGAAGAATTATGAGTTGATGTATATAGATAATCAGTCTCACCCATCTTGGAAAAATTCAATTCACTACTTCACATGAACTTCCATACCTCTCATACACTTATTCTTATGACTTGTATTGATATTAACGCACACTTGTGAACACTTAAATTTATCACATTTTTTATACATGGTAAATTGCAAAAATTATTGTATCTTTAAAATCAAAACAACTGACTAGACATATTGATGGATCGATCGATTGTCACACAGAGACACCTATCACATTACTAGAAACTCCTTATTGGGGAAACTAATTGTCGAAGATCGGCCAAACAGATCTCTCCAGTACCTTAAATTTAGAAATTACTTATGTTCATTTACTTGGTGATTTTTTCAAATGTCTCAATAGAGGAGCATAAGATTGATTCAGATTACGTGTGTCCTCCTTTCTATTCAGCGAATTATCTTGGATTCGTATAAATATCATTTCTGAGACCAACCGTTTGTACCAATTCTGCTCATAGTCCAAGATCTCAGTATTCCTAAAATCAAACTCATGATTATTCTCTCTAACATGGCTACTAATGACATATTTTTGATCTGTTTTTCCGATCTTAGACTCATGTTCACCCACACGTACGCTCAATTCCCTTTTTGTTTCACCCACATATGTGGCATCACAGTTTTTACATCCAATACGATAAACTACATTAGTCCTATCCCCTTTGGCTGTACTATCCTTTCCTCTTTTAATCACATCACCAAGATTATTATTGATCTTTGGAAAAGTTCTCACATGAAATTGGCTTAATTTTTTCGATACTTTCTCATAAAAATTTTTTATGTATGGCAATGACATGTTAATGGAGAGCCTTGGACAGTTTTTAGCATTTGAAGTCTGCACGTTCGCCTGTTTGATATGTAGCCTCTTTTTAGTATGATATTTTATGAATTGTATAGGATAGTCATTGTCAATGAGGATATTCTCAACCAATCTGATATTCTTGTTGTGGAACTTCTTATCTGACAACTGTATCGCTTTATCAACAAGTGAGTAAACCATAGCCCTTTTTTGTGTCAAACTATGACAGGAATTGAAATTGAGAACCCTCCCCGAAAAAGTTGGTTTGTGATACCAGTCAGTTACAAGTTTTTTCTCATCTCTAATGATTAGTAGTTCTAAAAAACTCAATCTATTATTCACCTCAACTTCTGAAGTGAATTGTATTCTATTATCATATGAATTAAATATTTGTAGCACGTGTCCCAATTTGTCCTTCGGAATGATTGTAAAAATATCATCTACATAGCGGCCGTAAAATACAGGTTTGAAATCCAATTGACTCAAGCATTCCTGCTCTAAATCATCCATGACGATATCAGCAAATCTAGGTGATGGTGGTGAACCCATAGGAGTACCATAACTTTGTTTGTAGGTCTTTCCATTAAATTGAAAATACGTGTTATCCATAAGAAATTCAATGGTATCAAGAAAATCCTTCAGGGGGATTCCTGTTTTTTGATGAATAGCTAAATACCGTTTCTCAACTGCTCTAGTGACCAAATGTTTACCTATATTAGTGTACAAAGTTTTTGCATCTAGACTAACCAATATCTGATCGTTAGGAATTTCTAAATTCTCAATTTTAGTGATTAAATCCTGACTATTTTTGATATATGACTTCGGTTTTGATATACAAGTGTCTAAAATTTTATCCACTGTTTTTGCCAATCTATAAGTAGGTGAATTCACGTATGATACAATTGGTCTTAATGGAACACCACTCTTATGAATCAGAACTACTAATCATTAGAGATGAGAAAAAACTTGTAACTGACTGGTATCACAAACCAACTTTTTCGGGGAGGGTTCTCAATTTCAATTCCTGTCATAGTTTGACACAAAAAAGGGCTATGGTTTACTCACTTGTTGATAAAGCGATACAGTTGTCAGATAAGAAGTTCCACAACAAGAATATCAGATTGGTTGAGAATATCCTCATTGACAATGACTATCCTATACAATTCATAAAATATCATACTAAAAAGAGGCTACATATCAAACAGGCGAACGTGCAGACTTCAAATGCTAAAAACTGTCCGAGGCTCTCCATTAACATGTCATTGCCATACATAAAAAATTTTTATGAGAAAGTATCGAAAAAATTAAGCCAATTTCATGTGAGAACTTTTCCAAAGATCAATAATAATCTTGGTGATGTGATTAAAAGAGGAAAGGATAGTACAGCCAAAGGGGATAGGACTAATGTAGTTTATCGTATTGGATGTAAAAACTGTGATGCCACATATGTGGGTGAAACAAAAAGGGAATTGAGCGTACGTGTGGGTGAACATGAGTCTAAGATCGGAAAAACAGATCAAAAATATGTCATTAGTAGCCATGTTAGAGAGAATAATCATGAGTTTGATTTTAGGAATACTGAGATCTTGGACTATGAGCAGAATTGGTACAAACGGTTGGTCTCAGAAATGATATTTATACGAATCCAAGATAATTCGCTGAATAGAAAGGAGGACACACGTAATCTGAATCAATCTTATGCTCCTCTATTGAGACATTTGAAAAAATCACCAAGTAAATGAACATAAGTAATTTCTAAATTTAAGGTACTGGAGAGATCTGTTTGGCCGATCTTCGACAATTAGTTTCCCCAATAAGGAGTTTCTAGTAATGTGATAGGTGTCTCTGTGTGACAATCGATCGATCCATCAATATGTCTAGTCAGTTGTTTTGATTTTAAAGATACAATAATTTTTGCAATTTACCATGTATAAAAAATGTGATAAATTTAAGTGTTCACAAGTGTGCGTTAATATCAATACAAGTCATAAGAATAAGTGTATGAGAGGTATGGAAGTTCATGTGAAGTAGTGAATTGAATTTTTCCAAGATGGGTGAGACTGATTATCTATATACATCAACTCATAATTCTTCGTTATTTGTAGGCCGATTAAAAAATTGAGAAATTGAAGGATCGATCAGAGACAGAATTTGACTTCAGTCTACTGTAGACTGATAACAACTGATAATAGATGAATTTTAAGGTAAAATGCTAGATCCACGAAATACCACTTGATTGTGTATAGTTCTATATGTATATGTGTATGTGTGTGCATGTATGACCTTACCATGAGGATATATATGTATATATGAATTGTATCTTCTCTGTATTATACTCATCAATTTGTATTTTAGACCTGAGGAAGATGGCAAAATAGTCGTCGAAACGTTGTCGCAGTAAATATATCAATTGACTCGTTGATCAGCCGTTTTACTTCGTTTCTTAAAGAACATGAATTTTTCCCCTGTTTTAGGGGAGTATTTTGAAGGATGGCAAACTCGATGTATTGGCTTCAGTAGGTCTTAAAAGCTCATGAGGGGGCTAAAAACAGTTTTCTGGGAGAAAAATCTGAAAACCCTCATCAGTGTTGCAATTTGGTAACATTCATAGTAGAAAGGTCTATTTCCTCAGCCACACGCCCGCGAGCAGCGCGGATATGCCGAAAAAATCTGACAAAGATATCTGCCTATGATGTGTGTTTTGCCTATTTTTCCCGAGTAAAATCATTTTTTATTCAAAATTTTATCTGCTTATTCACGCAATCAGGCTCAAAATTCGTGAATCAACTTAAAATCGTTCATAACACAGTTGACTTGCGTTCAATTTCTCTGCTTTTTTGATCGTTACGTAAGCCTCGGCTGTCCCTGTGGGGTGCATCACACCCCAGGCCTCCTTCACGAGTACGCCATGCGCGTAAATTGAAGTTTCCCGGGCTCAGAGTGACATTTGTTGGTAGTCAAGATGTGCCACTTACCGACCGTGCACATACCGCCAGTTTTGGCGCGCGTGTCGCTCCGCAACAGCCAAGTAAAATGGCCGTGGGTTCAACACACCCCAGAGCGCCAGCTATGCGCGCTATTTTTGAGTGCATTTTGAATGCAATAATAAATTTTTGCAAAAAATTGCAGAAAAAGGCATTTCCACCGAAAATATTCTAGAGGACACAATTTTCGATGGAATGAGCTGAAAATTCAACTGAGTTATCTCAAGATCAAGTAGATATGAGAAGAGAATAGTCCAGTGGTCAATCTTTCGATGGAGGTCTTCATTCCAGCATATTACGTGAGAATAAAAATTCTCAATTCATGCGTCGAAATATGTCAGAATAATCACCCTTTTCTCAAGATCCACCCTCGCATTATTTTTTCCTTGAGTTGACCTCATTTCGAGATGACTCACAAGGGGAGTCCGGTCCTGAAATCTCACCAAAATTTTTTCACAGTTTTGTACCACCTAGAATATGAAGAATCTATAGCGAATCTGTCAAATGGGCCTTCTGTTCTGAGCTACAGCCAAAAACGTCAACATTGCTTGTATATCTATATATATCACTTTTTCACATGGGCTTATATGGGCAATGTTAATGTCATAGGCTGTAAGTCTAGACGGGAGGCCCATTTGACGGAGTTGCTTTGCATTCTTCATATTCTAGGTAGTACGAAACTGGAGAAAAATTTTGGTGAGATTTCAGGACCCGGAGACTCCGGACTCCCCTCGTCAGTTGAATTTTCAGCTCATTTGGATGAAAATTGCGCCGTTCACGATTTTTTTGTGAAAAAGGTGATTTTTTGCATTTTTTTGGACATTTGTATTTTTTGGAATCTTTTATTTGACCTTGGAGATTATCTGGCTACATTGGCTCATGAAAAACATATGAGAGAAGCTACAAGAAAATTTTCAAGTCTAAATATTCAATATGATAGCTACCGCATCAATTTTTTGACTGGGGTGCAATGAACTCCAGTCAACCAGCTATGTTATTTGGCGGAGCGGCGCCAGCTAAGGGTTAAGTACGCTCTAGGATTCCCGAGAGAAGTTGAACTCATCTGGAGGTTTATTGGAATACTAGCGTGATGCCTCGCGTTGCTCGGCTTGTAAATGCTCCAGAGAGGCGTATTGGACTCTGGAAATGTTCTTATGAATCGAAAAGAAGACTTGATTTCCATTCGAATTCCATGGTTGATCATATATGTTTTCAAGTTGTTTTTGGTTCGCACAATGTGATCTTTCAAATCTAACAATCTGTCTTTTCAGTTCTATTGGAAAAGAAACGTCCGCCTTCGATGAGATTTGCGTTCAGTTATTATTCATGTAACATTATTTGAAGATTTTTCACTCTCAATTCGGGGGATCTGGACTATATTCCTCATCTCTGTAATGGTTTCACATTCGTTGCTAACAAGAAATTCTTCAATGTTATTTTGGAGTTGGAACATTAAACCTTACGATGAGCAACTGCGTATTGTTTGAAATTCATTGGAAGAAGAAATAGCCCATAGAATTCAACTTATTTCAATCACATGATATTTCGACGAGTGAGATAAGTTTAAGACGATGGAAAAATTTAGAACACAGATGAAATGATGAATTGAGATGACGTACGATCAATTACACTGTGGAACAACATTTTGGGGTCAGAACGCCTTGTCTATGTACAATCGTCGAATAATGTCACACAGATAGTCAAACTAGGATCTCATCAAAATTGGATATTCCATCTCGAAAGAACTCGGCAGACTATTTATTAGATTCGAAAAATCACATTGTGCAAATGAAGGAAGTTTCAAGAACATCCATGATCGACAACTGAATTCGAATGAATATTTGGTCTTCTTTCGATTTACCGAAACATTTCAGAGTCAATACGCCTCTCGGGAGCATTTACAAGCCGAGCAACGCGAGGCATTACGCTAGTCATTAATCTCCACGAAGCATCAGCGAATTATTTTTCACGACGATGGTCGTAGATTCCATGTATGGTTGTCGAGTCATGTGCTCTACTGTTTATATAGTTGCAATCACCTATATAAAGATCCCGAGTACGACCGTGCACCAGGTCATACAGCCTTCGGGGATGCTCCACCGAGAAGTGGCCGAGCACAGGGCTCCTAAATGTGTATTTATTGTGATGGTGAGTTTTATGGATACATACATACTATATATATATATACTATATGAATAGTATGTATTTATGAGTCATTCTTTTTAATATCGCCAGGTTTTGTGTCGGGGGGTCAGAGATTCTTCTGTAACTTTAGGTACATGTGGTATATGATGAAAGAAGATGGAAAGCACAGTTCTTAGGTCCCGAAAGTCATCCGCGCGAGTTTGGCGCCCTATTTTCGTTTTCAAATTCGTGAAAAATTCGATTTTTCAACTTTTTGATTGATTTCTCACCAGTATGAAACCCAATAAAAAAATTATCTAAGACACATATTTCGACGTGAAATGAGCTGAATTTTACGAAAAAAATACTCTCAGATCCGTCAAAGATGAACATAACCTCAAAAAAGTGGTTTTTTCCAGAAAAACCCAATTTTCAAGCCTTAGACCCTATTTCATCTCAAATTTGACATTTTCATCGGATTCCTCGTCAAATTTTACGTCGAAAACCATTTTTCAAAAATTGGGCTGAGCATGGGTTTGGCCACCATAATAATAACTTTAGTAGCAGGGCCGTAAAAATAGCGCTAAATTGTTCGTTTCGGGAGAGACACTTATTACACTGGACAACAAAATATTGGGTCAGAAGTAGCGCATTGATCAAACAATGACTTTTCCGTGTATTTTTTGACGTAGAGACCGAATCCGAAACCAGTTTTGCACCTAGACATCAGGAATTCTTTTAAACCGCGAAATACTGAGCTTCTAAAAAACTGCATTTTTAGCGTTTTTTGATGATTTTGTAGATACATGATTTTGATGGTGCAACCTTGCAGCGGGCTTTGATCGTACCCGGACTATGATTTCTCACGTATTTTGACCTGCTAAACACGATGGAAGTTGTTTTAGAGGGCTAGCATGCGCTCGAAACAAATGACAAGCTGATTTTTCGAGTTGCTATCAGGAGAGTTAGGACGATTTCGTGATAAATCTCAAATTGATCACGGAATTGATCAGAAACACCCTCCGCAATACCACGAGAGCGCATTCTTATCCTATTTGCACACACGCTAAGGGAATGATGTTTGCAGTCGCCTAAAAGTAGATTAGTTGAATATACATGTATAATCCCGAAATGAAACTTTTGATCTAATATTCCTGAGGTAAGCTCAAGCTTTCTCGTAATGAGTCAAATTCGCAGTTCCCTAGTCTCATGTACTTCTGAGTGCATATAGATAGTCGTTTGCAACCAGCCCAAGATGGCACATCTGACGCTGGATGTTCTTATTCACTCGCCTCCGGAATAGAATCATTGGAGTGCCCACATTAGCTTAGGGTGAAAAACGATATAACTAGGTTGATTACAAATTCATGGTATGTCAAGCTACGTTCCGTAACCTAAACCGAGTTTAGGTCTCCGGAACTTCTGATACCGTATCCTACCAACAAAATGACATTGTTCTAGTAGTTTGAGTGGCTTCTAGGTACAAAATCTCGAGCATTGATCCAATACGAGGAGGCTTGAACTAACCCGAGGAATAGATCTCGGAATAGATCAAAAGTTTCTCTTCGGGATTATACATGTATATTCGAGTAATCTACTTTTAGGCGACTGCAAACATCATTCCCTTAGTGTGTGTGCAAATAGAAAAAGAATGCGCTCTCGTGGTATCGCAGAGGGTGTTTCTGATCAATTCCGTGATCACTTTAAGATTTATCACGAAATCGTCCAAACTCTCCCGATAGCAACTCGAAAAATCAGCTCGTCCTTCGTTTCGAACGCATGCTAGCCCTCTGAAACAACTCCCATCGTGTTTAGCAGGTCGAAATACGTGAGAAATCATAGTCCGGGTACGCTCAAAGCCCGCTGCAAGGTGGCACCATCAAAATCATGTATCTACAAAATCATCAAAAAACGCTAAGAATGCAGTTTTTTTAGAAGCTCAGTATTTCGCGGTTTGAGAGAATTCCTGATATCTGGATGCGAAACTGGTTTCGGATTCGGTTTCTACGTCGACAAATACACGAAAAAGTCATTGTTTGATCAATGCGCTACTTCTGACCCAATATTTTGTTGTCCAGTGTAATAAGTGTCCCTCCCGAAACGAACAATTTAGCGCTATTTTTACGGCCCTGCTACTAAAGTTATTATTATGGTGGCCAAACCCATCCTCAGCCCAATTTTTGAAAAATGGTTTTCGACGTAAAATTTGACGAGAAATCCGATGAAAATGTCAAATTTGAGATAAAATAGGGCCTAAAGCTTGAAAATTGGGTTTTTCTGAAAAAAACCACTTTTTTGAGGTTATGTTCATCTTTGACGGATCTGAGAGTGTTTTTTTCGTGAAATTCAGCTCATTCCACGTCGAAATATGTATCTTGGATAATTTTTTTATTGGGTTCCATACTGATGAGGAATCAATCAAAAAGTTGGAAAATCGAATTTTTCACGAATTTTGAAAACGAAAATAGGGCGCCAAACTCGCGCGGATGACTTTCGGGACCAAAGAGCTGTGCTCTACATCTTCTTCCATCATATACAACATGTACCTAAAGTTACAGAAAAATCCCTGACCCCCCGACACAAAACCTGGCGATATTAAAAAGAATGACTCTTATATGTAATCGCAGAGATAATTGGGCCCTATGAGTAGAAACATTTTTCTCTCTCACTTCATTACAACGAGAGCCGTTGAACGATCAGGTACGTGACAAATTATTCCAACATGGGATCATCCACCTCGAAAGGTGCGGAGCATCAGCGCCACCAGGGCGAGAAAGAGCCGTTCATCGATTCCAAGAGTGAATCTCAAAGCAAATGGAAAATATACAGAAAAGACTGCTCTTCAGTCAAGCCGGATCAAATGCAGCACGATGGCTACAAGAAAATTTAGTCGTTCCCATAGCCCTGTAGAATCTAAAAACAGCTAGGCTCGTAGCGGACTAGGCCTTCCGGGAAACCGCCTTTGCTCTTCCCACCTGGAGCGTGAGATTTCCCATCTCACTTTCGAAGTGAAACAAGCAAGAAACAAAAACGCACCCACGTGTCCACCGCAAGGTGGTGAGGAAGAGGCACGATCAAAAGTCTATTGCCCCGAGTTTACATAGGACGCGCGCTCTTGCCTATTCGCTGGGTTCAACTATATTTAGCGGGGAAAATTCTGACTGCAGCGCTCGCGATGATCAAACACGACACGAAAAAAAGGGCCAGCGACGGAGAACGGTGATCGGAAGGGATAGCATCGCGCTGGATCGCGATGAACCACGACAGCTGACAACATGCATCTGCTTTGTCCTCGCCTCCGAGGGCTGTTTTTTTGACTCTATATCTCGAGCCGCTTCCATTCCAGTCACATAAGCAACTTGTGTTTTGAAACGACGTGGTCGTAGATGTTTTAGTTGGATCAGACTATCGTTCGAGGAGCAGAGATTCAAAACCTATAGACATTCAATGATACTAACGACTTTTGTTATATGTGGGCTTGACTAGGAGCTTACAAACTAATTGCAAAGTCATCAACGGGTTTACATCACTTCCATTTTGCGGATAATTGAGGGCTGAAAGGAGAGCATGTGGAGTCGTCGACAATCGGTCGACAAGGTGATGCGACACTTGCGTGTAAGATAGTGTGTGTGTATGTATGTGTGTGTGCGAGATCTCTCGGTCGTATTCTCGTGCCCCCGTTCTCTAATGCGCGGCAGAGCCACTAGACGGCACTCGGAAACAACTTGGACACAGCGAATACAGCGCCAATGTAAGAGGAATCACCGCTCTTGATGCGTTATACGCAAGAGCGCGGGCTTCTTTGTAGACCGGGCCATTCACAAAAAATATAAGCGCGCGCGCGCGCGGTATTCTGATGCACCTGGCCGTCGGCCTTCGCACCAAAATAGCGCGTGCAGCGGCGAACCGGGTACACTTGCCACGGGCGGAATTGCGAGGTCGAGCCACCTCCCTCGCACCTACCACACCCTGGGGAAGAGAGGAGGTATGGGTTACGGGACACCATCACCCGGGCTGGGTCATGGGGCGCACGGGGGTCATGTCTTGATCCAGCGGGTCGTGGGGGGGGGGGCGCCGGGGGGTCACCTCGGTATATCGGACATTACTCCCCGGGGCGAGGGGGGGGGGGGCTACAGGGAGTCACCTTGCTATAACGTACTGGACCCCCCCGTGGAGCGGAGGGTGAGGGTGTCACGGGGGTCATCTCGCTATACCGGTCTATAGACTACTCACGTGATTCTAAATCATTTTGGTAGCGTACGCGAATCTGAATCATTCGGGTAGCGCCCGCAAATCTAAGTCATTTGGGTAGCGTACGCGTATCTGAAAAATTTGGGTAGCGTACGCGAATCTGAATTATTAGGGTTATGGTACGTGGATAACCATGGTTTGGTGATCACGCACGAATTCCAGGAGGATCCCTTTGTTGTGTGCGCTAGCGTCCGCGATCATCATCAGCACGGTTCGCTCACGCGAATATTCAAGGTTCGGTAGTCGGTGACTACTCGCGTACGTGACCCGAGTGGATGATAGTTGCTTTTGAAAGGGACCCTTCTGAAATTTGCGCGTGACTACATACCGAACCCTACCGATACATGGATATCCGCGTACACTACCAAAGATGCAAATTCGCGGACGCTACCCGAATGATTCAGATTCGCATACGCTCCGTTGTGATTCTGTCCCACACTGTCTCCACGATTCCCACCTCATTTTCACAATTTTTTCGGCCGGGTCAGGGGTACAGATATTCCTTTCAGTGTGCCGATGTCATAAACGTGCTGAAATCTCCTGAAATGTCACGCGAGGGTAAACTAGATATCTAACCTGTGAGTACCGGTTCATCCCAGTGATAGCATTATGGGTATGTGAGTATGGTTGATATCCTCTTCCAGATGTAGGATAGATATTCCTCATCATTGCGCCTTGGCAAGTCGAAATGGGTGATAAGGCTTTCTGGAGCTGCTTCTCCTGTTTCCGATACTTTGCTCTTCTGTTCTGGAACCACACCTATAGGAAGGGATAAGTCCATCAGATGCCAGTATCATTACGGAAGAGAGGAGCATAATTTTCTCACAGGGTGGATTCTTATGATGCCCTGAGAGAATTCGAGGCACGGGTGCTTGTCCTTCAAAAACATCATTTTTCACTTGAAGTACGTGATGAGGGGGGCTACCTCCAAGCTTGCGTTGGATGGTGCTGGGATCTATGAAAATGATGCTACCACTCACACAACCGTGCAAATAGTATTGTAGTTATCCAATGTGCGAATGCGTGAGTTGAGCCTCGAGCTGCTAGATTCCTCGTGGCTTATAGAAGGGTAAGGCAGAGTCATCTCTGCAAACAGAACTCGTGCCGAGCGTGACTCACTCATTTACACTCGGATCTATACGAGCTCTAAGACAGAACGTGTGCGTGGGACCTTTCGCTCGGGGCGGGTGCCATCTGGGTCGAACTTGTTGGTAGCTCCTCTCGTTGTTGTAGATTGCCCCGTGAAGATGACAATCGTCACCACTTTGGTTTCCCAGGGGAACCTCACTGGATATTTCATATTCCTAAGAGATGCCGCGGGCATAACGGCGGGGGGGGGGGGGAGATCGAAATCAATCGGCAAAGTACACTCGGCGGTAGTTGATTCTTTCCGAGCGTGCGAGCACCTGCTCCGTTGACAACGTTTCGCTGTGGATGTGGTTTTCGATTCGCGCACGCAGTGGCCGTAGTTTTCAGACCTGCAGACAACGCAGCTGATGATGCGGTGTTCGTCCTGTCTACACTTGGAGAACTCGGAGGGCGGGACATCGTTCACTGCGTTGCGAGAACTCGACCTGGACACACGTGGAGAACACCGAAACATAGGCTGCATCGTCTGGCCTGGTCTGGTGGTGAGAACTCTATCAAGAACCTCATCCACAATGAGACGTCGTCATCGGGGCAGACGGTCGCACGCTCGGAAAGAATCAACTACCACCGAGTGTACACTACTGTCTCTGGAGTGATGCGTATTCCGTGGATTTCTGATACAAGACGGGACAAATATGGGGGAAGCATTCAAGAATTCGATCGAATCGGGAAGAAATGAGATGGACTGGGAGTATCTATTCTGATGCTTAACCCAAATAATTTCGTCAACACGATGATGGTTCGCTGAAACGATGTAGATAGAGTTATTCACATATCCATTCCCTATAAGTTTCTGCATACAGTGGAATCTCTCTCAACGGTCACCTCTTGAAAACGGCCACCTCTCCTAGTGGCCAAATTTTCAAGACTCCGGTAGAAATATATCGAGTCTTCTATGTGACGGTAAACCATCACAGCTATTTTGGGGGAGGATGAAAAAGATCTCTCCCGTCGTGCCTCGAGTCAGCAGCCTACGAAGACACTCATTTATCCTAGGGTTATGCCGACTAAGCTAAACTACGCTAAGCTCAACTAAGCTAAACTACGCTAAGCTCAACTGAGCTCAACTGCGCTAAGTTAACACGTACACACACATACTAACGCATGAAAGAGATATGCCACCATATATTGAGGAAGATGTGAGCGGCGCGCATGACTAACCTCACCTCACCTTCTCATCTATTTCTCAATCACTGCCATCGAATAGATTGCAGAAGAAAGATGTGATATGAGCAGCAGACAAACAGACAGCCGCAGACCACAAAGTGAGATTGTGCAATTGTTGAAATATCAACTTCATCGGTTTTCAATGCACTACGTTCCGATTGATGCTGTTGCAGTTTTGGAATGCATTGGGTTGTTGATGTTTCATGTGTTTCAGTTTTAGAGATGTATTCCATGCTACTGAGATCGCACTTGCACTCCTTGATTGTTATAAGTTCATCAATTATTCAATAAACTCGTTGATAGTCCCAGTGCAGAAGATGGAAAGATGATTTTCCTCATCTGTTTGCCAGCAGAGTGGATTATTCTGTTATACATTCTGTGGAAATACTTCGAGTCTTCACGGCGTGCCCCTGGCGAAAAAAAGTGGACCCCAAATGACGCTAAAATTCGGCAACGGCGATGTTTTCGTCATGCTTCAAAGTGATGAAATTTTGTTAGCTCAGTTCCTATTTCCGAGTTTTATCAAGAATGAGTTTTAAGCTATCGAACGTCATCTCCTCGTCTTTTGGAGTCTTTCGGGGAGCACTCATTGGTCATGGTGTCGCGCCAGTACCATCCAAACTCGTTTGGTAATCAATCACTCAACAGAGAATTACTTTTTTAAATGGATATACGAGTGATAAATCGAAATAGAGATGAGAAACGCGAGTGGTATTGAAAGGAATGATTGAAATACAATCAGGAGTGAAATGGAATTCATCACCGAATCCATTGATAATTCAGAAAAATTTCTAGTGGTACAAAATTAATGAAGTAAATACTCTGTTCCTGGATCAATTACCTGTTCGAGATCTCACGATGAAGACAACTCCGAAACAAAACTAAACATGGAGGGAGGAGAACTCCACAACTACTTCTTGCAGTTTCTTTGGGTATGAGTCGAGGAGCGGGTTCACATTCCTTCTTTCCCAAAACCCCAGAAACTCCCGATGAGCATATTTGCCTCTTGGCTCCCGAGTCAAACCATAGCCTCAAGCCATTACCTTCATCAAGTAGTTCAAGAGATTGCTTGAGGTGCCGAAAGAGCACATAGATTTTCAGAGTTTTTGATAATTTCCAGGAATTTGAATCCTCGTGTAGCTTGTCCAGTAATACATTCATTGACTCTGTTGGTACACGTTTTCTTAAGTGAGAATCACAAAATGAAAATGTCATCCATCGTTCTGGATGCAGAAACATGTGATTTCATGGTGGACAGGCTAACATTCCCACGAACTCATCTATCGAGAAGTGTATGAGGTTGTCTCAGTCCGGCAATCATTTCATCCAAACACCTCCCCATGATTCAGAGATTTCACTAGGATCCGTTTCTCCTGCTATTCATTTTCAAAAGCGACGGATCGGTTGTGTATATGTACAACCCTTATCAAGTTAAAAATAATGATATTTCTATAAATGTAAGAGGAACACGGATAATATTCACACAAGTCTGAACAGAACAGTGACATACCTTAGAATATCAGATGAGCCTTATTACGAGGGATTAATCGTTCGAATATATACATTTCACCAAGCAAAGGCTCGGGGTCAGTTCAAATCAAATGATGTTCGTATATAGTGATTCAAACCTATGAAAAATAGCCAATCTTCAGAATGTGAAAATGAGAAGAATTTGAGAGAATTAAGAAAAATTCTTTGACACAGAAAAAAGTAAACTCACGATGAGAAGAGACCAATTTTTTGTTGAATCCCTCATCTCTTGGGTGGAAAAAGATGGAATTCATTTCAGCTGTCATGCTTGACAGATCCCAAGGGAGACTGAGGTGAGCAGAATTGAAATCAAAATACAAACTGAAATTCATGTAAGATAGAGGGCGACACTAATCAAGACATCAATCAATCGATGGTCGGTATGAATGATACTCTAATTACAAGAGTGATCGACCGATGAGTCTATCGACCCTGTGTATTGATCATCTTGAACTTGTCTACGCAACTCTTATACACACTTTTCAAGCCCAAAGTATCTTCCATTCTATTCAGCGTATTAAGATAGTAGTGGATATTAAGCATTTCAGAAAAAAATCGAATTCCATATCTACTTTCGACATCTAAAATTTTTAAGGAATCAAAATCAATTCGATGCTGGAATTCTTCAGCATGTATCGCTGAAGCCGACTATGTTGATTTGTTCCTCACATCTCTAATATGTTCTTGTATTCTTTTTTTTGGCTTTTTTTTTGCTGGTTCCCACGTATCACAATCTTTACAATCGATTCTATAAACGATGTTGTGTTTCCAGTAATCGGTAACGAATCTTTCCCTAGCTTGATCATACTATTAAATTTGTTGTTGGTGGAGTTTATAAGAGAAAAATGGTATTTCTTGATTATTTTTCTGAGAATAGGGGAGAGATTCTGAACGTAAGGAAGAACAACCTCAGGGGATTTGGCAATGAGATTTTTTTGTGAAGTAGAGCGTTACACTGGTTGGGAATGAAGGCGTTTTTTAATGTATCTGTTGATAAAATCAAGGGGGTAATCGTTCGATTGGAGGGAAATTCGGATCAATCCTAGATTTTCTTGGTGGTGAATCGTGTCTGATAATCGTACACATTTATCTATAAGAGTGTATGTTATGGCAATCCTCTGGGATCTAGAATGATGCGAATGAAAGTTTATGTATCTGCCAGAGGCAGTACCTTTCCTGTACCAATCAGTAGAACAACGATGACTTGATATTTTTTTGATTTTCAAATCAAGGAAACTAATAGAATTGTTTACAGGTAATCCATGAGTGAATTATAATCGACTGTTATATTCATTGAAGATTTTCAGGATTTCAGGAACTTTTTCTTTTAGAACTATTAAGAAACAATCGTCAAAATATCTTTTGTATAAAAGTACATTCTCTTTTGCAATTTAAAGGCAATGTAACTGAAGCATCTCAAGTACAAGTTCCGCATAGGAAGGACTAATGCTAGCTCCCATAGGTGCACCAATTTTTTGTCTATAGTATCTTCCATTGAACTGCAGAAAGGTTGATTCGGAAAGAATTTTCATACCTGACAAAAATTCTTGTTTACTGATTCTCTTACCGATTAAATTCTCAAAAAATTTCCATTTCATTCCTAATGCTAGTAATATTAAAAAATGCAATAGACTTGTAAATAAACTAACAACATCAAAAGATACAAGTTCGTATTCCTCGGGCACTGTTAACTCATTTAGAATTCTTTTCATTTCATAAGTATTTTCGACTCTTGAGGCCGGGAACGGCACATGTTTGTGGAAGTAGATAGAGAGGCATTTATCCAAAGAATAAGTGGGACTGTTGACTAAAGAGACAATGATGCGGACAAGTCGTTGTTCTTATGGACTTTTGGAAGCCCATAAGCCCCAGGTACGCATGTTGTAGATAGGTTGGTAAGGACATATTTGAAGGCTGGATCCATATCAAATACACCTTCCTTTTTCCAGTTCAGTGTGAGTTCTGGAATTTTTTTCTGTAGACCATTCAGAGGTGAGATCTTAATCTCTTCATAAAGTACAGAATCTTTCAAACATTTCTCTACTTTAGATGTATAGTCCTCTTTTTTATGGCTACAGTTATGTTGCCCTTATCTGCTTTAGTGAAAAGGATATCTTTGTTATTATGTATGAAATTCTTGGTGAATTTGAGGTTGTCGGATAATATCTTGTCTTGTATTGGATCATGATTTTCTCTTCTGTTAAAACATTCTATCTGATGTAGAACATCGTTGCGTAAAGCCGGATTGATATCTCCATGAGTCTTATAAACATATTCTAGGTTCTTCATGCAGTGAAAAAATATTTTTTTGTCTAAGTTAGGTGAAAAATTGAATTTGTCCCTTAATCTCAATGTATTGATGACGTACTGTGGAAGTTCAGACACTGTGAGGTTGATCATCCATTTCTCTTTAGTATGATCAATTTGTCTAACTTCTGATTGATGTATTAAGGAAGAGTTACCGTTTGTAACAGGCTGTGATAAAAGAAGTTCTACGTGGGGTGGACTAGATTTCACGCACTGACGTCTCTGAGATTTCAGGATTTTATGACATGTTTTATCATGACTTAGCCTTTCACGATATTTCTTAATATCCAATGCGGGTAGATAGGAATTCATGAATACTTGAGCTGAAGTACAGTTGGTGAGACTGTTGAGACGGTTGGAAATAGAAAGAATTCCTTTGTCTAAATATGTTAGTGAAAATTCAGGTTTTTGATTCCAAGATCCAAAATTTTGTTCTTCAATCGAGAGGAAAAATTATTAAGCATACGTTGAGCAAAGAAGCTGTGAAAAGATATGTTAGGAATGGCTCTAGTACTATCATACACATGATTCGGTAAAATAGCATACGTTCTGCTATTCAACAAGAATTTCAGATGTTCATTTGAAATGGCTTTTTTCTTCATAAGTTTGGATAACTTCACATATAAGTCCATGATAGAGCAGTCGATAATGATCTGGATACTACGTGAAAACCCTTGGAATTTCCTTAATTTGAAAATTAAAGAAATATCTGGTCATCGTTGCTCTACTGATTGGTACAGGAGAGATAGTGCCTCTGGCAGATACATGAACTTTCATTCGCATCATCCTAGATCCCAGGAAATTGCCATAATATACACTCTTATAGATGAATGTGTACAATCATCAGACCTGATTTACCACCAAAAAAATCTAGTATTGATCCAAATTTTCCTTTAATCGAACGATTATCCCCTTGATTTTATCAACAGATACATTAAAAAACGCCTTCATTCCCAACCAGTGTAACGCTCTACTTCACAAAAAAATCTCATTGCCAAATCCCCTAAGGTGGTACTCCCTTACGTTCAGAATCTCTCCCCCATTCTCAGCAGAATAATCAAAAAATACCACTTTTCTCCTATAAACTCCACCAACAACAAATTTAATAGTATTATCAAGCTAGGGAAAGATTCGTTACCGGTTACTGGAAAACACAACATCTGTTCAATTCTGTGTATAAATCTGTATATCACAGGCCTCGAGTCGCACGAAGATCGAGGCATCGAGAGTGACAAAGACAGAGCTATGGTGGACATCACCTGATGTCCACATATATATATCTATTTCAACCGTTTGAACATTTGAAAAGCCAACGTCTCTATGCTCTCGTTGCGCCGTTATCCCGTGTGCTCCGGCACTTAGCGCTGGATCGCCGAGCTGGCCGCAGCCCATCCAGCTCGCGCAGTCACCACATTCCGCGCCCCGCGCCGGTGCCGATGTCTTTGTCGCGCCCGTTTTCGCCATTATTTGAATTCACTTTATAGTTCCTCCCAGTGCCGCGACCTCGCGACTTCATCGTTTTACACGTGTTCTCACACTTCTTCAGTGATTAAAGTGCAGTATTTTAATTAATAACAGTAAGTTGTAATTTCGTTCCCCCGAACCCAAAATAAATCGCTTCTACTCAAATTATCCGATCGCTCAAGAGCATTGCGCTCAACATTTTGGTAGCAGAGCGTGGATCTCTGCAGTGCGGTTCGTGGAAGTGCGGGTCGCGTGTGTGCACTGGGGGGGGGGGGGGCGAGGATAAATTCGTCGTTAGTGTGGTGTGGTGCGCGCATCGGCTGCATCGGAGCAGCGGTCGTCAGCTGCAGCGAGGCAGCAGCATCACCTGAAGAGAAGCTCCAAAACAGTCTGCACCAGCTCGAGGAGGTCCTCGGAGCAAAGCCAAGCCGTGAGGAAGCGCTTGCTGAGGTGAGCGACCGGAGCATCGTGCGGCTGGGTGAGCGCGCCATTTTCCGGTCTCAGCCGTGCTCGAGGAGCACTTTTGGCGGGCCGGCGGCTATTTCGCTCTCCAGCTGGCAGCGGGGCAGCCATCTTCGTGCTGCAGCTCTGGCGCTTCTTCACACCAACGAAGGTGACGTCATCAATTATCGGAGTGTGGGTAAGCCGCGAACGTTTAAGCGCGGCTGCTAACGGTGAGTACACCATATAGCCATTATTGCCTCATCCGTCTTCACACGATCTTCGCGGCTATATATGCTGCAGGTAGGTGGTATATGCGTGAGTGAACATATGGTTTGATGATCCCAGCGTGCTTGTGTTGTATACCGATTCCATCTCGGTCTCGTATGAGTATCTCTACGAGTATTTCGCCAAGTATTGCCGCTGTGGAACTTCACCACGCAAATATCCCTAGTAGGTGCACGGCTTATATTTTTTGAGTTTTTCTTGATGCATGACTGCGATGCGATCCAGAGTCGTTGCTACTTACCAGGAGAGTGCTTCAGATCCGGATCACGGATTTGGCTGAGACTTTGGGAATAGTCTTCTTTCGGTGCCAAAAGATGATATCCGAAGTTGTAGACTCTAACGCTCAAGCGTTGTGGAGCTACAGCCACAAATATTAGCATTGCCAATATAGGCCCATGTTAAAAGTCAGATATATAGGTATACCTGCAATGCTAATGTCCATGGCTGTAGCTCGGAAACGCTTGAGCGTTAGAGTCTACAACTTTGGATATCATCTTCTGGCACCGAAAGAAGACTATTTCCAAAGTTTCAGTCAAATCCATGACCCGGATCTGAAACACTCTCCTGGTTAGCTCGACTATCCGCTCAAGTTTCATCGTTTGTGTTTGTTTTTTTCTTTATGTTTTCAACACCAACTTATTTCTTCGGAGCATGCACGGACTTTTTGCGGGCCATATTTATTTTATTCTCACATTATTGGTGGAAGGAGCACGTGTGGGTGCATGTTAACACTTAAAATTTGGTATCATTCCAGTGCTTAATTTATGATTTGGTGGCTGCAGTTTGTGCTTTTAGTTGAATTCATTACTCGCTCAGTGGAGTGGGAGGAATTTTCTCGTCTTGCTCTCGACAAGCTGGTTTTATGTTTCATGTGTGTGTTTTTTTGTGTTGCTTCAAAAAATTGATTGCCGACTGAATCAACGGCATTGCTTTCATTTTTTTGAGCTGGAGCTTGGGCTTTATTTGGATTCTTTGGTTGCTTGATTTTGGGTTCTAAAAATGTTCTCCTCGGAAAATAGCCAGTCCAAACCATCGGATAGCAATAGTGAGCATTCAGAAGACCCCACAACAGCGCAGCCGGTCCATCTATCCGCCGAGGATCGAGCGCGGAAAATGAGGGTCTGGAGTTGATCCGGGATCAGCTCGATGTGGGCGGGATGATTCACTTCTTTATCACTAATACCTTCGCTAGGCAAAGCGCCGAGGATATGACAGCGGCATTTGCAGAATCAAGCCTCCAGCTTCTTGAGGAATATTGGAATGAAATTCATGACCGGCACACACAGTTGATGAAAACCTCATTTGCGACACAATTATTCTCACCCTGAAAACAAGCGAATTTGGAAATTTGCGAAAAAGGGAATTGTAGGTTTTTTCACGTAGATTATAAATCTTGTTCCCAATTTGAGCCTCCGAGATTCATACGCTAACGGCAAGCATAAAAACATGAAAATCGCGGAAAAAACGCAGTTTTAGTGGTTTAACTTGATGGGGATGCATTTTACACAAATTTTTATGGGAACAAAAAATGTTGCATTTTTTGATACAAATCGGATGATATGACCAGTTTTTCGTGAAACCGAATTTTTTGGTGTTTTTTTGCCATTTTGGAGGGCTTTTAGTGGATATTTTGGAATTTGGACTACGGCAATCGGAAGAGCGGGAAATTTTACGTCGGAATATGTACTTTGAAAATTTGGAAAAAAGATTTTTGGAGGTGATCTAGGGAGTAGGAATCGAGGAAAAACTGAAAAAACAGAGAAAAATGGGTAATTCGTGAATTCTCGAGGTCTAATCGTGAATGTGCCACCTTGTCCACAATGGGGTTACCTTCCTCCATCATGGAGCAACTATTTGCCGTGTTCCACGAGTGCGTAGATACACTTGCTGGACTCTGAGACTAGTTATAACGAGTCTTGGGGTCATATTCCGTGCAAAGCCCTATGAATCCGATCTAAATCATGAATTCTCGAGGTCTAATCGTGAATGTGCCACCTTGTCCACAAAAGGGGTACCTTTCGACAGGTTCAACCAACTATTTGCCGTGTTCCAGGAGTGCCTAGATACACCTGCTGGACTCTGAGACCGGTTATAGCGAGTCTTGGGGTAATATTCCGTGCAAAGCCCTATGAATCCGATCAAAATCATGAATACCTCGAGGTCTAATCGTGAATGTGCCACCTTGTCCACAAAGGAGGTACCTTGCGACATCATCAATAAACTATTTGCCGTGTTCCAGGAGTGCCTAGATAAACCTGCTGGACTCTGAGACCGG
Source organism: Eretmocerus hayati (assembly GCA_029851415.1). Classification (NCBI taxonomy): domain Eukaryota; kingdom Metazoa; phylum Arthropoda; class Insecta; order Hymenoptera; family Aphelinidae; genus Eretmocerus; species Eretmocerus hayati. The sequence continues at coordinate 71,187,779 of CM056743.1, read as the reverse complement.
TTATAGCGAGTCTTGGGGTAATATTCCGTGCAAAGCCCTATGAATCCGATCAAAATCATGAATTCTCGAGGTCTAATCGTGAATGTGCCACCTCGTCCACAAAGGGGGTACCTCGCGACGTCATCAATGAACTATTTGCCGTGTTCCAGGAGTGCCTAGATACACCTGCTGGACTCTGAGACCGGTTATAGGGAGTCTTGGGGTAATATTCCGTGCAAAGCCCTATGAATCCGATCAAAATCATGAATCCTCGAGGTCTAATCGTGAATGTGCCACCTTGTCCACAAAGGGGGTACCTTGCGACATCATCAATAAACTATTTACCGTGTTCCAGGAGTGCCTAGATAGATACACCTGCTGGACTCTGAGACCGGTTATAGCGAGTCTTGGGGTAATATTCCGTGCAAAGCCCTATGAATCCGATCAAAATCATGAATTCTCGAGGTCTAATCGTAAATGTGCCACCTTGTCCACAAAGGGGGTACCTTGCGACGTCATCAATGAACTATTTGCCGTATTCCAGGAGTGCCTAGATACACCTGCTGGACTCTGAGACCGGTTATAGCGAGTCTTGGGGTAATATTCCGTGCAAAGCCCTATGAATCCGATCAAAATCATGAATTCTCGAGGTCTAATCGTGAATGTGCCACCTTGTCCACAAAGGGGGTACCTTGCGACATCATCAATCAACTCTCCCGCTGGAAAGGTGTATCATCAAATCCGAAATGATAAAAACAATGATGGATGGAAAGGTGAGTGTATCCAACCTATTACGTCCTCGATCCTGCTTGAACAATTGATAATATACAAAAAATTTGCATGAGAAAAATTCGTGTCAAAGAAATGATATCTCATCTAGGTTCTCCTCTTAATATCTGTATTATCTCAGCGGAAAATCGTTCTACTTTTAGAAATATTCAGGACATTCCATATATCTATACTCGCTGGATAAGTTCGATGCACATATCCGAAATACTTGGAACATCGTATCAGCTACTTTGGCATCCATAGAGAATTCTTGATGCAAACGTAAAATTTCGAGAGTATCAGACAGAGTATCTAAAAAAGCTCTTGGTAAACGGTGATTTTATAATGTACCTTGGAAAAAATGAATAAAACAATTACCATACAGTCTTGCAGAATCTGTTCCAGAACATATCAATATAGTATTATGCTTATTCCGTAGGTCAAAAATGCACTTACGGAGACCTCGAGCCTTGCTTGCTTCCTTTGTGGAGAGAATATCCCACAATTACAGAATCTAGATTTGTTTGAATGCGAAATCCCGATTGAGCGACTCGAGTTCGGAATTTCTGTTCTCCATGCGAAGATAAGGATGATGACACTTGTCTTCAAGACATCTTGCCGTCTCGATTGTCAAATGTACAGAGGGGTGAGTCTTGTATTTTTCCCATTTCAGACTGGCAAAAACATTGTCTATTCTTATATGTAATAATTCTTCATTCGGTAAATATAATGAATCTTTATGGGTTAGTCGACAGGTAAAAAGTCTAAGGCGGGGGGTAGTAGCACCGAGACTGTTAGTAACATTATAAGGAAGAGGAAAGCTCTCCTCCAGGAAAAGCTCTATCCGGTGCTTGGAGTGATGATTGAGTCTCCCAAAAATGGTTATGGGAACACTAGCGGTGGCCACACTGCTAGGAAATTTTTCGAAAAAATGAGGAAATCGCCAAAATCACAGGTGAGTCTATAGATATATTGATGTCAGAATATAATAAGCATCCTCGACCTTGACTTCATTAAACGACATTACCCATGATCGAGTATTCAATGAGGCTTTGGTTCTCATTTTAGTGACTCCATAGTTGCCCCCGTACCTCACTTGAAAGTAGCATTTTCCACACTGTATTACAGTCAGGGAACTAAAATCCGAATTATGAAATATGATGGTCTTTCCCTACTCTGTGTCGGACTACGGTTCTATTAGTGATTGATCTAGTCTCGAATCTCTCATTTGATATCCACGGAGTGAAGCTTTATTTCATTGCTATATTTTTCGTAGGTCTGCACAGCAATTCATATCACATCTGACCTAGACTTTATGAATATTCCATCGAAATCATGGATATAGATGGCTTCGAGCGAGATGTTGACGTTCAAACTTAGAAAATAGATATTTTTTAGGACGAACTATCTCACAATGATCGGAATAGCTGGTTGTCATTGTCTCTGTGAATTCGTGGCTGGCTCTTTAGTGTCCAAATTCTGTTAGTATCCCCTTCCATGCAACATCGCTTACCTAACAGTTGTTATCGTACCACGGGATTCAGAATATTCCCCACGAATCCTTTCCGTGCCGGAATCTCCCTATATTATATAGTTGAAATGAAAACTTTCGAGCGATTCCACCGAATTCCTCTGTATTCCACTGAGTGCCACCAAGGGCCACCGAGGTCCACCGAGCGCCACCACCTTCCACCGAATTCATGCGAATTCCACTGAATTCCACTGACTTCCGCCGAATGCCACTGAACTCATTAGATATTCCACTGAATTCCATCACTCTTCCACTGAATTCCTTTGTTCTTCCACTGAGATTCCACTCCCTAACATTACCATTTTCCACCTACGTTTTTACGATATTTGACGAAAGTGGCACGTTCTGCCACCTGCGATCCACCGAATTCCAATGTGACTCCACCGAACTCTCAATTATGCCACCGTTATTCCACCGAATTCCACCGAATTCCACCGAACTCTACCGACGTCCACTGAATTCAATTTTTTTTTTTCGAATCCACCTCATCCTATTTTCCTGTACTATTTCATTTTCAAAAAAAGAATAGTCTTTCAGTGTTATTGCCACAAGAAGAATATATTCTCTCGACCATGAACGGAGAACAATATTTATCAAACAAAACAATTTTTTCAAAACTTGTAAAAACATCAAAAATTGGATGAACTATAAAGTGAACTACGAATGTGAATGAGAAAAATATTGCTTAACAAAAAAGCCATATCAAAAATCAGATCGAGAATGAGCCAGTCTCAATCTCTCCGATTCAATTTCTTCATATCGAGGGAATCCATCCAATTCATATAAAGTGAACTACAAACGGAAAACAATATGTATCAAACAAAACAATTTTTTCAAAACTTGTGAAAACATCAAAATAGTATGAACTATAAAGTGAACTACGAATGTGAATGAGAAAAATATTGCTTAACAAAAAAGCCATATCAAAAATCAGATCGAGAATGAGCCAGTCTCAATCTCTCCGATTCAATTTCTTGATATCGAGAGAATCCATCCAATTCATAGAAACAATTTATAAAAACTTTAAAATGAATACAAACTAATAATTTTTTCGAACCCACTCATTCTCCTTTAAATTTCTATGTCTCCATCGCCACCTTCCTATGAATGAGAGTCACATTTTGATAGTCATACTATATGATAAAATGATTCATTTTGATTTATGTTACCTTTCTCACAAAAATTGCGTTAGCAACAAGTAACTCCTCCAAAGCCATTGTTTTATCTGGGAATGATTTTATATTACCAGCAGATTTTACTCGTACAACATAGGTCACCCCTTAAAATATCAAGAATCGAATCATAATGAACAAAATTCACCGCAATTCAAGTTAATAGATTGAAATTTACCGTTTTCTTGCAGATCCCCTATAAATTCTATCTTGTTCCCACGTTCTATTACTGGACAAACTCATCCACGCATTTTATCAAAACAAAATCCAGTTTATACCTCCCGTCAGTGATAATCCCCATCCATTCATTTCCGCTCTTATTGTTCTTCTTCACAATATCATCTTTCAGATAACCAACCAATTCTACAAGTTCAAAAATGCACACTGTATATAAATATATATATATATATATATATATATATATATATATATACTCTTCTTTTCAGTACATATTCTATATACTCATCAATCCATTCTTCAATGGTACATCCCGGAAATTGATTGATAATGGTTCAGATAGTTTGCCGAATTCTCCGCAATTGAACACAGTTGAATAACTTTGCAAACTTATTTCATAAGGGAGATTTCCATTGGTGAAGTTCTGATTTGATGCCTGTACGGAGCATTTTTCCAGTAATAGTTTCTGCACATAAATGGATAACATTCATTAATATTCTATATCAATTAGTGAATTATCCATGCATCAATTTGTTCACCACTTACACAATTCAATTTGAATGATTTTTTGAAATTCTGTATGTTGTCATCATATAAGTTGCACTGCAATTTGATACCACTGTTGTTGTTCAATAATATTTTCATGACTGTGACCTCAACATTGTCTTTTTTTCTTGTGAATTAATCTTCTCCAAGGAATTCATCAACGTAAACCACTATCGTTCTACAACGCACGTTTGTTTTTTGTTAATCAACCTATACTTATAACTCATTCTATCAATAAACAATCAATCCACGGTTATAGCACGTGAGAGAACAACGTTCATTCATGATAAAAACTCTCTACTCGCTAAAGTTTGGATAGATCCCATTACTCATCTTTACTCACGTAGTCTTATCACCAATCTTGACTTTGTTCTTCAGGAATTCAGTAGTGGATAGTTCAATCGTCTTCATTTTTTTGGAGAAATTTTTACTCTCTTCTTTGTTCTTGTTTTTGCTCATTGTAGCTGTTGATTTTGTTACCGAAAAATTGAAATTCATTGGCATATTCAACTAATTTTCCCCATGCTTTTTCAAGTGTTTCTGTAGGAGATCGTTCCTAATGAAGTATCTCCCACAATATTCACACCTGAATTTTGGATCTTTATGATTGAATTTGTGTCTATTCAAATTCGAAATTGTAGAATATTTCTTTTTGCAATTCCTGCAATTATATCGTTTAATATTTGCATGCGTCTGTGAATGCTTCTCCATGAACCTTGAAGCAACAATCAATCCACAAATTCCGCAACTTTTCAATTTATTGACTTTCCTTCTATGTTTGAGATCTTTATGTCTCTCCAAGAATCGAATAGATGAAAATCGTAATCCACACCCGTTGCATCCGAAATATTCTTCTTCGTCACAAGAATCATTGTTAACAAAGTCTCTACAAAACCATTCATTATTTAGAACATTTGAAATCTGAATATGTTTTAAATACTTTGTCATATGATTACTTGAGTTTTTTCCCCATCAGTTTTTTTCCCATATATCGTAGAGACGGCGATGGTCGATGGTATTTCTTCACGTACAATTCCAAAAGTTGTAGATGTTTTATGTCACACTAAATTTCCAATAATGAATAAATAATGTTTGCAATCTCAAGAGCATATTCGATATACTCTACTCCAGTCAATTCAAAAGCATTGAAATTCTCATTCTCTATACGATAATTGACAATTGCAAAAACCGCTTCTTTTAGAGTTTCAGATACTTCATTCCAACTTCCGAATTCAGGTATCGAATCATTCTGTCTTTCTTTATTCTGAATAATTTCGCTGAAGTTCTCAAGCAATCGTTGTCATCTAAATATTCGGCGTATTTCGAATAATTTTCTTCTTCCAACAGATGATTCTTTATCTCATCGTTCAATTTTGATAAGCGACCCTCTTCTTCTGAATCAACAATTTCTACTAATTTTCCTTTCTCCGGATCCCACTCCATTCTTTTGAGATCTGACGGAATGACAAAATCGAGACCAAGATAGAATTCTCCTTGTCAGTCTTCCAAAATTTCTTTCCAGACTACATTTTCAATCGTATTCGATTCGTTAAATTTATTTTCAATGAATAATTTTTCGGGATCTTTGCTTCTAGACAACGCAACATACAACTGTCCGTGAGAAAATAAAGTCTTCCGTATGAATATTCCAACATTGTCAAAATCCTGACCTTGCGATTTATTTATTGTCATTGCAAAAGCTAGAACAATAGGGAATTGTTTTCTATATAGGATGAATGGAAGGGATGATTCACGAGTGTCCAGAGTTATTCTAGGTATAAATACGCAGTTCCCTCTCTTTTCCCCAGTTATTATTTCAGCTTCTACGTAATATTTGAATAAGTATTTGATCCTCAAACGAGTTCCATTGCACAAACCATTTATTGCACTTAAATTTCGAATCAGCACCACAATTGCGCCAACTTTCAATTCCAATTTATGTGGAGGAAGACCTTCTCTGATGTCATTTAGGAATTCTATTGGATATTTCGAATGAATGTTATCGTCAGATTGATCAACTCCTTTGTGAGTAGCAACATCTATACTGTAAAATGTCTTTGTATCACCATCCATCATTTTTAATATTTTCCGATTCAATCTCAGAGTATCTTCAGTATGTGGAGCCAAAACAACGCTATCAAGAGGTGCAATGCCTTTCATTTTACCGAAGATTCTCTTACATACATCACTTGATCTCCACTTTTCGGGAACACATAAAGGATTTATCTCACCAGAACCAACTTTCAGTAAAAATTTCGAAAATTCAGTGTTTTGAGTTCTTAAATTTTTTCTCAAATGCATAACATTGAATAGATGGCAGAGATGTGAAGATTTTATTGTTTCATTCACGATCGTGCTCCTACATCCGTTAGGCACTATCGGCAGAGTTTGCCTGAAGTCTCCACCCATAATCACCCATTTCACTCCAAATGGTTCCTCACTAAAACTTACAACACGCAAGGTCCTCTCAACAATATCAAAAGCTTTTTTTGGAATCATTGAGGCCTCATCCCAAACCACAACATGAGCCTCTCTCAATTTTTTCTTATCGAAATCAGATTTCAAGAAAATGCTTTCGATTGAATCTGAATTTAGTGGTAACTTGAAAGTTTTGTGACTTGTCAGCCCTTTAGGCAAAAGGATTATCGAAAAATAATTCTTGATCTTCGTTCAAAATAGCATGCATCGCTTCGAATTTTATCTTGGATTCATGATTTGTTGAATCATGGTCTTTTTCATCTTCATGATCATTTTTATAGTTCACATCAGGCATAGGTAGATTGAAATCGGAACAGGAGCTGTCGTCTAAACTCAAAATACTGTTAATGTGAAGGAAAGCGGAATTGTCACAATCCTCTTTGAAATCTTCAGTGAAAAATTTTTTATATCTTTCCCAAATATCTTTGGCATTGAACGTTTCAGACAAGAGAAACCAAGAAAAGAATTTTCTCACCTGTAGAGGTAACATGATTGAACATGCTTCATCAAAAATATCGTAAATTTGTTTATCTGTTTCTATGAGACCCAAAGCGATCGCTGCATCTCGAAATGAATCATGAGTTATCCCATCAACAGTCCTCAAATCTCTGAATGAAATAGCGCCTTTCCTACGATTCAATATCAATTTCAGGAAGAATCTTTCGCTATCTTTCGGAGATACAACATTCAATCTGCCAATAATTTTGTATTTGATGTTGTTCTTTCTCCTCACCCATTCTTTCATTCTTTTGTCAAGGATCATCTAAATATTCGGCGTATTTCGAATAATTTTCTTCTTCCAACAGATGATTCTTTATCTCATCGTTCAATTTTGATAAGCGACCCTCTTCTTCTGAATCAACAATTTCTACTAATTTTCCTTTCTCCGGATCCCACTCCATTCTTTTGAGATCTGACGGAATGACAAAATCGAGACCAAGATAGAATTCTCCTTGTCAGTCTTCCAAAATTTCTTTCCAGACTACATTTTCAATCGTATTCGATTCGTTAAATTTATTTTCAATGAATAATTTTTCGGGATCTTTGCTTCTAGACAACGCAACATACAACTGTCCGTGAGAAAATAAAGTCTCCCGTATGAATATTCCAACATTGTCAAAATCCTGACCTTGCGATTTATTTATTGTCATTGCAAAAGCTAGAACAATAGGGAATTGTTTTCTATATAGGATGAATGGAAGGGATGATTCACGAGTGTCCAGAGTTATTCTAGGTATAAATACGCAGTTCCCTCTCTTTTCCCCAGTTATTATTTCAGCTTCTACGTAATATTTGAATAAGTATTTGATCCTCAAACGAGTTCCATTGCACAAACCATTTATTGCACTCAAATTTCGAATCAGCACCACAATTGCGCCAACTTTCAATTCCAATTTATGTGGAGGAAGACCTTCTCTGATGTCATTTAGGAATTCTATTGGATATTTCGAATGAATGTTATCGTCAGATTGATCAACTCCTTTGTGAGTAGCAACATCTATACTGTAAAATGTCTTTGTATCACCATCCATCATTTTTAATATTTTCCGATTCAATCTCAGAGTATCTTCAGTATGTGGAGCCAAAACAACGCTATCAAGAGGTGCAATGCCTTTCATTTTACCGAAGATTCTCTTACATACATCACTTGATCTCCACTTTTCGGGAACACATAAAGGATTTATCTCACCAGAACCAACTTTCAGTAAAAATTTCGAAAATTCAGTGTTTTGAGTTCTTAAATTTTTTCTCAAATGCATAACATTGAATAGATGGCAGAGATGTGAAGATTTTATTGTTTCATTCACGATCGTGCTCCTACATCCGTTAGGCACTATCGGCAGAGTTTGCCTGAAGTCTCCACCCATAATCACCCATTTCCCTCCAAATGGTTCCTCACTAAAACTTACATCACGCAAGGTCCTCTCAACAATATCAAATGCTTTTTTTGGAATCATTGAGGCCTCATCCCAAACCACAACATGAGCCTCTCTCAATTTTTTCTTATCGAAATCAGATTTCAAGAAAATGCTTTCGATTGAATCTGAATTTAGTGGTAACTTGAAAGTTTTGTGACTTGTCAGCCCTTTAGGCAAAAGGATTATCGAAAAATAATTCTTGATCTTCGTTCAAAATAGCATGCATCGCTTCGAATTTTATCTTGGATTCATGATTTGTTGAATCATGGTCTTTTTCATCTTCATGATCATTTTTATAGTTCACATCAGGCATAGGTAGATTGAAATCGGAACAGGACCTGTCGTCTAAACTCAAAATACTGTTAATGTGAAGGAAAGCGGAATTGTCACAATCCTCTTTGAAATCTTCAGTGAAAAATTTTTTATATCTTTCCCAAATATCTTTGGCATTGAACGTTTCAGACAAGAGAAACCAAGAAAAGAATTTTCTCACCTGTAGAGGTAACATGATTGAACATGCTTCATCAAAAATATCGTAAATTTGTTCATCTGTTTCTATGAGACCCAAAGCGATCGCTGCCTCTCGAAATGAATCATGAGTTATCCCATCAACAGTCCTCAAATCTCTGAAGAAATAGCGCCTTTCCTACGATTCAATATCAATTTCAGGAAGAATCTTTCGCTATCTTTCGGAGATACAACATTCAATCTGCCAATAATTTTGTATTTGATGTTGTTCTTTCTCCTCACCCATTCTTTCATTCTTTTGTCAAATCGATAGTATTTAACGATATTTATGTATCTTATGCCCCTAGCAAATTTGTTCTTTTTATTCAATTCAAACCAAGCAGTCAATGCTGTTTTCGATTTTATCAACGCTTCAACCTCTTTGTCTTCCTCAAAAAGAATTTTTTGTTGATTCCCGAGATGGACTGGTAATCTTTCAACATCATGACTCCTACCAACTATTGGAAATTTAGCCAATCTCCATGCACATTCCATCGGGCTTGAATATCTACCATCAATCTATCCATCAATTTCATTGTGAATCTCTTTAACAATTTCATGATCATCATGATTCTTGATTATTTTACAACGAGCTTTATCATGACCCTTGTGCAAATATTTGTAAACGTATTCGATACTTGTTATTGAAGCGCAATATTCTACATTTATACGGCATTTGAATTTTCTCAACAAAAATCCATTGTATGGTACAACCATTGAATTGTCAACTGGCAATCTCTCGCAATTTCTCTTTGAAATGTACCTTTAACCTCTACATCTGTTATCTCGTCTCCTGTAAGTTGGATATCCATCTTTATTGATGGATGTCGATTTTTGAAATTGTTTTGGAAAATTTTTTCCACAAGTTTTTTTTTCCGGATCATAGCATTTTGTTTTATTGGAATGTGGACCGTGGAGCATATGTTGTAAGACCAATTCACGCAGTATTTTATCATTTTCTAGAATTTCAGCAGAGATGAATTTATCTATCAAGTCATGAGTTCCCATCTTATGGTTTGGATGTAAGGTTATCAGTAAATGAGCATGAGGAAGTCCTCTTTTTTAGAATTCAACTGTATGCACATGAGCTATGGCTTTACCGAATATATCATTGCTCATGATGTCTTTCAAAAGCTCATCTAATTTAGTTTTGAATAATCTAACCATTATGTTTGGAATATCATTAGGCATGGTACCTCTTGGAAATTTTCTCAAAACTCTCGTAATTTCATCCCACTTTGGATTACAAGTCATCGTAATAAATAGATCTGGTCTTCCCTTTTCTCTCATTATGGCCATTGCATCCTGATAACGCTGTTTCATGTAACGAGGACCACCAATAAATCTTGAAGGTAAAATATGATGAATTACACGCCAAAGCGACCTACGAAAAGGGGTCATCTCTCAGATTCTTTTTTAACCTTTTTCATTCGATTCTATGGCCCAAAATAGGAACTTTGGACCACCTATGGGGCCCAAAGAAAATTTCTCCTCTCCATTGCACGCATATCCGTCAACAGACCGAAAATTTATCGTGTAAAAATCGATGCTCTTTTATTCACGAAAATGGGAATATTTCGAGTTTTTGGATAGCTATCGGTTTGCGGTTTGCATCGATTCTCTGGATGTCCATTTTCGTTCACGAAGTCTTGAGTACTGCATTGTTGTAAGGTCAAGGCTTCCCTAATTCCATTGGGACAGAAAAATATGAGGGTGATTCCAGTCAGCAAAGATTTCTGCACGGGTGCTGCGATATAATTCTCTGATGAATGACTTCAAATCTAGTTTTTTTTATTAACTCTTCTGCCTTGTACGCTATCAATATCATGTACATACTGTATGGAGCCAAATCAAATCGAGATCACGAAAGATGTAAGTATAACGTCAGTGCTCAGTTATAATCCATGGAATTATGTAACTGTGATACCGTGACGTATCATTGCTTTAATCTCTTGGCATGTATATATTGAAACGACCACAAGCCCAATGTAATCCTATAGATTGATTCGTCACGAATCAATCGTGATGATAATTGGAGTTATTCCAGTATGTCAGAGTTACGTTTGCGTGGAATACATCTCCTGAAATTTATTACAGGCTTTGATCCAGTGTTGCTTGAGCTTTTCACAACGATCCTGCAAGCTTTATCTTGTTCTTTTGAGATCGACCCTCTGAAATTTAAAGATCTGTGCATGAGGGCAACGATACGATACTGTCAAAACTACTCATGGTACAAGCTTCCACCATCAATACATGCTATTTCGATGCATGCATGGAAAATGATGCAGTTTTACCATATTCCTATGGGAGTGTTATCCGAAGAGGCTCTTGAGACGACTCATAAAGTCGTCAAGTCCACCATACTGAATCATACGAGGAAATTTTCCAGGTATGTACTTTCCATTTTGCCGAGATGTGGTAATTTTTTTGGGCAATAGTTGAATCAAGATTTCGTTTCAATATTCACGCGATCGTTTAGATGGGATACCGAGATACATAAGGGGTACAATTCGTGTGAAAATGTACATTCTTCAAACGAATGAATCGATAAATGCTCAATCTTGAATGTGGATGAGATGTGAGCTTCACTCTTTCTCAAGTCGAAGCTCGGGATTCATGGCTAATTTCCCATAGTGTACTCATTCACCCTTAATTATTACTGTTACCTTTCGAACTCCTAGGCAATATACCGATGCATGACGATAATGAAAGCTAGACTCTTGGCTATCAATGGATTTGTACACAAATAATACATGTGAATAAATATCATCTGAATGGAAGAAAAATTCCACTGAAAATATTGCTCGTGGAGTTATGCCTATCTCTAACTAGACTATGTATGATGTGTAATATCAAGGCGTTAATGGATTCTCGCATTATTTTCCAGGGAAGCGACCAATGAGGACCTATTCCATCGATTGTTCTTGTTGTCAGATCCTATCCTGTCTCGGACTCGCAAAATCAGGGAGAAGAGAGTGAATGTACTATCGCCTGAGTTGAGGAAGTTGATTGTTGTCAACAGTGAGGATGATGGTTAGAATACTATCTAGTTGTATTGTGCTTGATGTATTCGAGTTGGCGGAATGAAAATAATTGGTCGTTACCTTTTGGAGAATTAGTGGGAGATTCTACGATTCTTTCGGTTACTGTTGTGAATCAAGAACAGGCTGTGTTTTTTATAGGATAACTTTCGTTTGATTTTGTGGTTATTTTCGGTTTCTAGTCTAGATTCCCGATGGTGCCTAAGTCTGTCACATGAACCTTGTTTCCAATGCCTTACTATTTCAGTATTGTACCTGTTGGTTACGGACTTGGGCATGTTGCAGATGTTGCTTTAACTAACCATGAATGTATCCTAAATTCGTGATCATGTATGGAATCATGAATACCTGTATGTTGAAATTTTGCTGGACGAATGAATATTCGTGTGAGAGGAAAATCTATGGTGATCTTTTTTTTGTGAACCCAACTAAAAATTGCGAGATCCGCGCCAGTAAGTTGGGAAGTATTTCAATTTGGGTAATGAGGAGTGAAATTTGATGTGATAAGTGATGGGAACAGGAGACCCTGAACTATCCCTACACCCTTGGTCCCCTTTTTTGCTATGAACCAACTGATTTCCCTGTGATCTGCGGTGAAAGCAAGGTCGCGGATTGGGTCATTCGGTTTTAACTCAATGAACATTCGAGCACCAACGTTTCTCATTCTTGATTCGAGGATTGGGTCGGTCGATTTGATTATTATCAACCTCATTAAGCATGAAGTACTCTTTTGATCCACTCCCACATCCTTCATTTTACATGAGAGATTGGAGAAGGGACAAGTGTGTGGAATTTCGGTCTAGTGAGTGCTACGGAAAGGAAGTCCCAAGATTGATTTCATGGTTCTCATCGGATTTGCCGGGCTGTACATTGACTCTGGCCCCAGAACCCTCAGAGTCCAGCAGGTGTATCTAGACACTCCTGGAACACGGCAAATAGTTGGTTGATGATGGAGAAAGGTAACCCCTTTGTGGACAAGGTGGCACATTCACGATTAGACCTCTAGAATCCATGATTTTGATCGGATTCATAGGGCTTTGCACGGAATATGACCCCAAGACTCGCTGTAGCCGGTCTCAAAGTCCAGCAGGTGTATCTACGCACTTCTGGAACACGGCAAATAGTTGATTGATGATGTCGCAAGGTATCCTCTTTGTCGACAAGGTGAGACATTCACGATTAGACCTCGAGAATTCATGATTTTGATCGGATTCATAGGGCTTTGCACGGAATATGACCCCAAGACTCGCTATAACCGGTCTCAGAGTCCAGCAGGTGTATCTAGGCACTCCTGGAACACGGCAAATAGTTGATTGATGATGTCGAAATGTACCCCCTTTGTGGACAAGGTGGCACATTCACGATTAGACCTCGAGGATTCACGAATTACCCATTTTTCTCTGTTTTTTTCAGTTTTTCCTCTATTCTCACTCCCTAGATCACCTGCAAAAATCTTTTTTTCAAATCTTCAAAGTACATGTTCCGACGTAAAATTTTCCGCTCTTTCGATTGCCGTAGTCCAAATTCCAAAATATCCACTAAAAGCCCTCCAAAATGGCAAAAAATACCAAAAAATCCGGTCTCACGAAAAACAGGTCATATCATCCGATTTGTATCAAAAAATGCAACAACTTTTGTTCCCATAAAAATTTGTGTCAAATGCATCCCCATCAAGTTAAACCACTAAAACTGCGTTTTTTCCGCGATTTTCGCGTTCTTATGCTTGCCGTTAGCGTATGAATCTCGGAGGCTCCAATTGGGAAAAAGATTCATAATCTACGTGAAAAAACCTACAATTTCCTTTTTCGCAAATTTCCAAATTCGCTTGTTTTCAGGGTGAGAGTAATTGTGTCGCAAATCGGGTTTTCATCAACTGTGTGCGGCATAAGCAACTTAGACCATTCGCGCAACTTCTTGAAGAAGAAAACTATTATAAGTCGTCTTGCTATGTTACGGTTCAACAAGATTATGTTGATGCACGCGCGCAACTTTCCGTATTCACTCAGTCGACAATGAATATGTCAGGTCATAATCTCGGCCAGGGTATTGGTGCTATGTCCGGTGACCTGTTGTCTCAAAATTTTTTCCGAGCTTCAGCTTCATTGAATCAAGTTCCTCAGATAGATCCCCCCAAATTCTCGGGAGAACAATGCGATTGGGAATCGTTCAAGCAGCAATTCAAAGCGGTGATTTTAGATGAACCTTTTTCGAATATTGAGAAACTTACTCATTAGCTCAAATCGGTTCAAGGAGCAGCCGCTCGCACTCTTGCGAGCGTAAGAGTAAAAGATACGAGTCTGGATGTTGCGTGGGATAGACTTTGTCGTCGGTACGATAACCCTCGTCTTCGCCTGTTCTTACATTTGGAGGCTTTGATTAACCTCAAACAGGTGAAGGGTAAAAATGCGCAGGAACTCGGTGATTTGTTGAATCAAGCCGAGGAAGAAATACAAGGTCTGCGTGATTTAGATTGTCCGACGGATAAATGGGACTGCTGGTTTGTTCACTGTATTTGTCGGCAATTAGATGTGTCTACTAGGGAGGCTTGGGAGCAGAAGCAGGAAAGCGTCCAGGGGTTTTCCAAATATAAAGATTTGAACGCTTTTCTCGAAAAACGTATGCAGACCTTGCAAGGATGCAATTTTCCTTGCTTAGATTTTATTTTTCTAAAATTGTTAGACTTCATCCAAAATTCAACTGTACGTCAACTTGACATGACTTACCTTGCCATGATCTCAGAATTCCTTCGAATTCTCTGAATTTGTGCCAAGAATTTCATATTCATTTCAAACAATCAAAAGATTCTTATTTGATTCATTAATTTATTACAAATTTGATTGTAGGGAAATTTTACGGTGAATAGACGCTAACAGGGAATTTGCAAGAGAAAAAATTGTGAAATGAAAATATCAAGTGAATTCAAAGAATAAAGTCAGCAAGGGACTCTCACTTTTTAAGAGAAAATTTATTATCATGTAATGATATTAAATTATGTGTGGTTTTTTTTACTCTCATTGGGGATAGGCATTTGGGTGGGTCAAGAAATAATCACAAGCATAAATGCGAATTGCATTTAATCACTGTTCATTTAGAAATTCATCACTCAAATTAGCGTATTTTTAGACATGTAAACGGGCATTCATTTTGACCGTAAATCAATTCACTTGATAATATATGAAAAGAGAACCACTGATTTTACAATACTCCAAGTATTATATAACGAAAAATCACTACTAGAATTTTTACTGATACATCGACCCTTGTAACAGAACGGAGAAAAATAACGACCATTAATTCAAAAAAATTAACTCTCATCTGAAAAGCGAATGTCACGTCAAAAAAATATAAGACGCCCGAAATTGTCAAATAATTATTAGCGATCACTGCTTCAAAATAGCGAGAAAAAGTCGCACGGTCGACCTTCAAACCGAAAGGGTTGACGCGACGCGGTTGAGAATACATCCGCCTGCAAGAAAATTGTATATCATATATATCACAAAACTCCCCCACTGGCGCAGCGATTCCGATTCCACGAAAACTACTCACGGGGCATGTGTTAAAGAGAGAGGCCCGCGCGCCGCACACAGAGAATTTACTTGCACGCGCGGGGGCGCATTCGCACTTGATTCACTAAGAAAATAAACTTGGGATATTCCTTAAGTGATGCGGCAGCAAGGGTCTACGTACGTGATATTACGATGAAATCGCCGTCAGTACACGAGTCAAGCGTCTCCTCCGAAAATCTAGTCGGGGATATTTTCACCGCTAACCCAAAAGGATGAGAAGATCAATCACAGGCATTTCTAATCACATTACCACAAGGGCCATGACTAGAAAACGATTGCCTTTCTCGTCGATCAAAGATCTCGGAGAAACGTGATGGTTTGATCAAGGCGGGAAATAAGGATGAGGTGTTGGGCACCCGAATGCTACGATTTACCGGCGCGCCTAGCTCCAGGCATCGGCGTGCTTTCTTTCGTTGCGGCCTCCTCTGATCACTAAAAGTGACAGGGATAGGGTAACCCAGGAAAGGCAAGGCATTTTATTGTATCATAAGGGGGTGAATCATTCTACTGCCAATTTCATGAGGAATCCAATACATTTCTGAATCGACTAGAAACATTTTAAGCCGAGCCTCGTCGCTCGGAATCACTGCAGTGCGATTTAAAACCCGAATTGGGCCCCGAAACGTCGGGAATCCGTGCGGATTCCACGGGAAATGATGGGGTTCAGAACGGAAATCGTAATACTGCCAAACCGCGAGCGATTCCATCGGATTCCATGTTTGTCAGTAAGTATTTTGGGCCCAGTCCCATGTCTTAGAGTTCCTGCAGTGCGATCTGAGATCGGTATTGGGCCCAGAATCAACGGAAATAATCACAAATCGTATTCAAAATAATGAATTCTGAGGGGTGAATCCTATTCCTGCCAACTCGTTGAGGAATCCAGTTGATTTTGGGATCGACTAGAAATATCTTGAGCCCAATCCCGTCACTCACATCCACTGCAGTGTGATGTGAAACCAGTCTTGGGCTCCGGATCGTCGGAAATCCGTGTGGATCCCACGGAAAATGATCCATCTTAGGATGGAAATCGTACTATACTGCGACCTTTAAAAGCGGCCCAGCACATCTTGAATTCAGAGAGAAATATTTTGGGCCCAGACCCGTCACTCAGATCCACTGCTGCGCGATCTGCGATCGGTATAGGGCCCAGAATCGTCAGAAACTTCTGCGAATCCTACAGAAAATGACAATTCCTAGGGGGTGAATCGTACTACTGCCAACTGGATGATGAACTCAGTACATTTCGGGATTGACAACGAATATTTTGGGCCCGGTCCCATGTCTCAGAGTTACTGCAGTGCGATCTGAGATCGGTATTTAGCCCAGAATCATATGAAATAATCACAAATCGTATTCAGAATCATGAATTCTATGGGGTAAATCCTATTCCTTCCAACTCAATGAGGAATCCAGTTGACTTTGGGATCAACTGGGAATATTTTGAGCCCAATCCCGTCACTCAGATCCACTGCAGTGTGATGTAAAACCAGTACTGGGCTCCGGATCGTCGGAAATCCGTGTGGATTCCACGGAAAATGATCAATCTTAGGATGGGTATAATTCTACTGCGACCCTTAAAAGCGACCCAGTACATCTTGAATTGGAAGAGAAATACTTTGGGCCTAGTTCCGTTACTCAGATCCACTGCTGTGCGATCTGCGATCGGTATAGGGCCCAGGATCGTCGGAAACTTCGGCGAATCCTACAGAAAATGACGATTTCTAGGGGGAGAATCGTACTAGTGCCAACTGGATGATGGATCCAGTACATCCTGAGATTGACTAAATCTTTTTGGGCCCAGTGACGTGGCTCAGAGTCACTGCAGTGCGATCTGCGATCGGTATTGGGCCCAGAATCGTCGGAAACTTCTGCAAATTCCACAGAAAATGACGATTTATAGGGGGTGAATCGTACTACTGCCAACTGGATGATAAATTCAGTACAATTCGGGATCGACATGGAATATTTTGGGCCCAGTCTGGTGGCTCAGAGTCACTGCAGCGCGATCTGAGATCGGTATTGGGCCCAGGATCATTGGAAACTTCTGTGGATCCTACAGAAAATGACGATTTTTAGGGGATGAATCGTACTACTGCCAACTGGATGATGAATCCAGTACATTCTGAGATTGACTGAAATTATTTTGGGCCCAGTCCCGTGGCTCAGAGTCACTGCAGTGCCTCCTGCGATCGGTATTGGGCCCAGAATCGTCGGAAACTTCTGCAAATCCCAAGACCCCGAAAACCCCTGTGTAGCGATCTCTAGGCTCCCTGAAGCATTTGAGTAGTTGGTCCACTATAGTGGCCATCTCCGTCCTCTAAAGGTTAAGGCGATGCGGTCAGCGTGCACCGTGCACGCTGAAAGTTATTCGCACTTTTATCAAATTTGCTGGCGATTTGGGTGAAACGACGTGAAGGCCCGCGTTTATTATCATCTAATTAGAGTTCGTCTTCTCTTCGTTTGGCTAAAGTCGCAAGAGAACTGGAGGAAAGTGCGAATATATCGAGTGGGGACACTTCCTGACCGATAATATAGGGTCTTTGTAATTCGCACTCTTATCCGATTCTCTTGCAATTTGGGCGAAACGATGAGAAGACGAACTCTAGTTAGATGATAATAAAATCGTCATTTTCTTGGATTTGCAGAAGTTTCCGACGATTCTGGGCCCAATATCGATCGCAGATCGCACTACAGTGACTCTGAGCCACGACACTGTGCCCAAAATAATTTTAGTCAATCTGAAAATGTACCGGATTCATCATCCATTTGGCACTAGTACGATTCACCCCCTAGAAATCGTCATTTTCTGTAGGATTCGCAGAAGTTTCCGACAATTCTGGGCATACCGATCGCAGATCGCAGAGCAGTGGATCTGAGTGACGGAACTGGGCCCAAAATATTTCTCTTCTAATTCAAAATGTGCTGGGTCGCTTTCAAGGGTCGCAGTAGCACGATTTCCATCCTAAGATGGATCATTTTCCGTGAGATCCGCACGGATTTCCGACGATCCGGAGCCCGATACTGGTTTTACATCGCACTGCAGTGGATCTGAGTGACGGGATTGGGCTCAAGATATTTCTAGTCGATCCCAAAATCAACTGGATTCTTCATTGAGTTGGCAGGAATAGGATTTACCCCCTAGAATTCATGATTCTAAATACGATTTGTGATTATTTCCGATGATTCTGGGCTCAATACCGATCTCAGATCGCACTGCAGTAACTGTGAGACATGGGACCGGGCCCAAAATATTCCTCGTCAATCCCGGTATCTACTGAATTCATCATCCAGTTGGCAGTAGTAGGTTTCACCCCCTAGAAATCGTCATTCTCTGTAGGATTCGCAGAAGTTTCCGACGATTCTGGGCCCAATACCGATCGCAGATCGCACAGCAGTGGATCTGAGTGACGGGACTGGGCCCAAAATATTTCTCTTCTTATTCAATATGTCCTGGGTCGCTTTTGAGGGTCACAGTAGTACGATTTCCATCCTAAGATGGATCATTTTCCGTGTGATCCGCACGGATTCCCGACGATCCGGGGCCCAATACTGGTTTTACATCGCAGTGCAGTGGATCTGAGTGACGGGACTCGACTCAAAATATTCCTAGTCGATCCCAAAATCAACTGGATTCCTCAACGAGTTGGCAGGAATAGGATTTACCGCCTAGAACTTATTGTTTTGAATAGGATTTGTCATTATTTCCGTTGATTCTGGGCCCAATACCGATCTCAGATCGCACTGCAGTAACTCTAAGACATGGGACTGGGCCCAAAATATTCACTGACAAACATGGAATCCGATGGAATCGCTCGCGGTTTGGCAGTATTACGATTTCCGTTCTGAACCCCATCATTTCCCGTGGAATCCGCACGGATTTCCGACATTTCGGGGCCCTATTCGGGTTTTGAATCGCACTGCAGTAATTCTGAGCGACGAGGCTCGGCTTGAAATGTTTCTAGTCGATTCAGAAAAGTATGTGATTCCTGATGACATTTGCAGTAGTACGATTTACCTCCTAGAAATCATCATTTTCTGACAAATTCGGGACTCAATAAGATCGTTCTCGAGTTGGCAGTAGGATGGTTTCCCTCCTAAAACTCGTAATTCTTCGTGAGATCCGCACGAATTTCCGATGATTTTGGCCCAATCTTGATTCCAGATCACACTGCATTGATTCGGGGGCATGACACCGGGCTCAGAATATTCACCTTTGGACTTGTAACGAGATGGAATGGTACTTACCTGGGCAGTAGTGAAATTGAAGAAGAAAATTCAACGATTCCTCATCAAATCGACTGTAATTTACGACAACTTTGAGCTCAATATGCATCTGAAATTTCTCTGCAGCAATTTTCAGATGCAGGATTTGGCTAGAAATTCCCGTCTGTGATCCTAGATTCCACTGTATGTATTCTTGGGGTGGCAGTAGTACTTATTGGGAGTTAGAATCATTAGACCTGACTCATTTCTAGTGCCACTTCGCAATTTCTGCCTCAGAATCGATCTCAAAGCTCTCAGCAGATATATAAAGAATCAGGGTTCTGTTCAAAATCACGTCAAATGATCCCAAAATGTATCTCGATTGCTGTTCAGGTGGCAGTAGGACGATTTCCGCGCTATAATCCACGATTATGCGAGAATTCTCTACCTTCCTGGAATGCTGCTGGATAAGGTTTGATCTCAGTGCCCTTAGCAGCGATTCTCGGGGGTGAGATTGGGCGCAAAATTCTGTGAGTAAGATCTAGAACCGGTTCCAATTTTTGATTAGTTGGCAGTACTTCTTTTATTCACCCGAATATCATAATTTTGCGCCAAAATCGCCGTATCTGTCAGCCTTTTTCGACCCAATACCGGTACTGAATCTCACTGGAGCAGTTCTCGGACTCGGTATCAGTGTCAAAATATCTCGCCGAGTGATCACAGAGTATACTCCAAGTATTTCTAAGCTGGCAGCAATAGGAATTCCGAGCTAAAATCGGCCAATCGGGATGATTTGCAACGCTAGTGACACACTCCTGGCACATGCCTCATTGGAATCGATCCCAGTACTCTCAGAAGTTATCCCCAGATCTCAGATTATGCTTAAAATTCTATTGAATAATCCTGGATTGTGATGTGACCATTTTTCATGTGGCAGTAGTGCGGTTTCCAACCTATGTTTCATAATTACGCATGAATTTGCTCGATTCATCTCACGCTTTTGGCTCAGAATCGATCTCTGAGCTCTCAGCAGCAATTCCCAGATTCGGGCTTGAGCTTGAAATTTCGTGAAGGAGAACTAGAATGTACGTCAAGCCTCAACTTGTTGGCAGTAGAGTGGTCCTCCATCTAAAATTCATATTTTTCCCCCAAACGTCAAATCTTTTTCTAGCTTTTCTGGCCTGATATCTGCCATGAATCATCCTGCAGTAAGTTTGAGACTCGGGACTGACGTCAAAATCATGTTCAGTCATTTAAGAGTGCACTCCAAGTGTTTTTGAGCTGGCAGTAGTAGAAAATCCGAGCTAAAATCCATGACTTTGATCAGGCGGTAACGCATTTTCAACCGTTTTTAGCTCAAATCGCATCGCATCAATGTCAACAGCAATTTCTGAATTCGAAAGTTAGCTGAAAATCTCGTGAAATAATCCCAGAATTCATCGCTATTGTTTCTCAGGAGGCAGCAGAACGTTCATTGATTTAGAATCAACGATTTTGGTCGAATATACAGTGTGTCTCACATGTTTCTGGCTAAAATCGCTCTTAAAATTCATAGCAGTGATTTCCAGGTTCGAAGATGGGCTCAAAATTCAAATATAGGGTCCTTAAATGTTCTCCAAGTGTATTCCAGTTGGCAGTAGAACGAGGGACTCGTCACGTGTATGTTTTGTTTCGGGAAAATATCGTTTCTTTTGGGGGGGGGCGGGGCGTTCACCGCCCCCCCCTCGAGTTTAGGGCAAAAAAGGGGCGCATCGTGTAGCTGAGAGAATTTCGAAGAGGATGCCGTTTGAATCATTCCGATAGCTGATGAAGCCGATTGAAGCGGATTTACTAGCTAAGTTGAGTTTCTGAAAAGATAGTGCGACGGACTGGCAGACTGATGCGGCGGCGCTGTGGATGCGCAAACCCGGACTGCCGTGGCTACGAAGATCTGACGGACGAGTACCTGGACATCGGCTGCTGGTACAAAGTGTGACTTGCGGACAATGCACACAATTATGCATGTATGTGTATACATAAGTATGCTGCACTGGGACAATGTACAGCGTATATATAGATATACTGCTGCCACTGGGGCTTGATATAGGTATGTTACGGACAGCAGCGAGTAGCTATAGGTCTACTGCTATGACAAGGACTAGATATAGGTATACTCGGACGTGTATAAGGGCTATATGGAGTGAAAGCGTGGAGTTGCGATAAGCGCGAGTGCGCGATGCCTCCGCGCGTATTTTGGCAGTGCATGCGCGTGAGTAGGACAGAATATCCAACGGGTGGAGGCATCAGGACCGTAGGTACTGCATTTGATGGACTTACAGTGAATTTCGTAGAATCTGGGCGGCCGTATGGCAAGTGCATAGTGACTGCGCTTGAATATTTGGCGCACTCAGCCACCAGTTGGCGCTGCCAGTGATCCGGTGGAATTGGACGGACCAATGAGAGAGCTTCTCTTCAGTGAAGACAAAGGCGAAATTTTAGCGAAGAAGGAGCGGCCAATGTGCCACTTGTGGATCTGACCCCGTGCAGTACAAACGTATTAGTCGCACTGACGCCTTCAATTCGGAGCACGTGTCCAGCTGTGAGTTCCCCAGGAGTCCCGGCTGACCAGGACGAGTAGTAGCTGCTGTGATTGGACTCGTGTAATTGTGGGACGTCATATTTGGACGGAGCAAGAAGATTAATGAAGCAGCGGACAATGTCATCTAACGGTGAGTGGTTTTGCTATTCTTCTTAGATTGTCTCACGAGGTGTGCAGAGGGCCTCGCGCATGGCGAAGGGCAATCGTCATGCCCGCGGACAGACCGGACTCCCGGAGGACCTCGTTAGCTGGTGCAGGTGCGGCCGTGGACAAGACGTCTATGATAGACGTACGTGAGAGGAATCAGAACACCTGAGGACCCGGGCATCAACCGCGCCGCGTGGACTATTGGAAGCAGCGGACTTGTAAATTTGTTGAACGCGGTCGTGGACAGACGCCTCGGAGGAGGCATACGTGCGTTGATAATTAGACAATCGCAGAGTGGACTACGAGGCAGGGGTGTGATGGTGCACCTGTTGTTCGAGCGCGTGGGACAAGAGGGCATCGGCGCACTATCTTTTCGAAAACTGAACTTTGCTAGTAAATCCGCTTCGATCGGCTTTATCAGCTATTGGGATGATTCGAACGGCATTCCCTTCGAAATTGTCTCAGCTACACGATGCGCCCACATTTTTTCGCCCTAAACTCGAGGAGGAGGAAGGAAGGGCGGTAGCCCCCCCCCCCCTCCGAAAAACAACGATATTTTCCCGGAACAAAACATTCACGGGACGAGTCCCTCGTTTCTACCGCCAACTCTAATATACTCGGAGTACATTCTGGGACCCTATAGTTGAATTTTGGGCCTATCCTTGAACCTGGGAATCACTGTTATGGACTTTAAGAGCGATTTTTAGCCAGAAACATGTTATGGACACTGTATATTTGACCAAAATCGTTGATTCTGAGTCGGTGACCATTTCGCTGCCTCCTGGGAAACCATAGCGATGAATTCTGAGATGATTCCACGAGATTTTCAGCTAAATCTCGAATTCAGAGATTGCTGTTGAGATTGTTGCGACGCGTTTTGAGCTGAAATGGTTGAAAATGCCCTCCAGCCTGATCAGAGTCATGGATTGTACTTCGTATTTCTTACTACTGCCAGCTCAAAAACACTTGGAGTGCACTTTGAAATGACTGTACATGATTTTGGCATCACCGAGTTTCAGAACTACTGCGGGATGATTTATGATCGATATCAGACTAGAAAAACTAGAAAAAAATTCGACATTTGGGGAAAGAATATGAACTAGCGGTACTGCCTTGCTCACTAATGCTCGCTCGGCTTAACTTTGTTTGAGGCGTTCGATCTTCTGGGAATTTCTTAATATTTCATTTCCAAGTTTCTCTTTAAGTCACAATAAAATGATAATACATCAAATTGAATTGCGGGAATATGTGATGGGGTCCCTTAGGTTCGATCGATATAACAGATTTTTTTATTGGTTAAAGCCTAATTATAGTATTGATAGTGAGTGCCGTGAACTTGCTTTCTGTGGGAGAAAGTGGCCAAACTTTTCATAAACGCGTGGTTTTGAGTTGGGATGGTAGGTAGTACGTTTAGTTTGGGTAAGTTGAAGGTCTCTCGATCGAATATTTAGTGGAACAAATGAATGAACTATAAAAACAGGTATTACATGCATCTTTTTTTGTTTTTCCGTCATAATTTGGGAACTATTGATTTTTTGAGAAAACTTGGAATAATTGGTAGATCTTTAATTGATACACAAGAATGATTCTCACACTTTTTTGGGGTGAGTGTTCCCTTTTCCTTATTATTTCCTTTCAAAGTCATAACCGAATTTGTCCGAATGAATTCGATCAAAATGTTTAGAATGGTTTTCTAACTATTTTTATTCGCTTTTATTGAACTCGGGCGCACGGAGACATGATTCTTGTCGGGGAACTTCGTGTGAGCGTGTCATTGACACACTTCGGTATGGTTGTGTTGGTGTCGAGGCTCTAAATGCTCTGATGCGCGATTTAATATTGCGTGAACGCAAACGCGGTTTCGTGCGCAGGTCGAGGCGAGAGCATGTGGAGCAGATAAAGAATCACAGAGCTGTGAGCAGCTGTGAGCCCTATATAGCACATCAGCCGACCAGCCGGAGATGCTCAGCTCAGAGATGCTTGCCATCTTTCTAATTTGCACATGATAAGTACTTAGGACTTCAATAAATGAACATCAGTGATTGCGGTATACAGCAATGCTCTCGCCAAAGACGCCTGGCCGAGCTGCCCGCTTATTAAGAACACGCCGCGAAAATTATACCCATAACCTCTACGATTCTTTGGCGCCGTGATGCTCCTGCAGGTTACTGTTGCAGCTCAGTGCAGATATTTTGTGTGATGAAGTGATTTCAGTAATGTGTCTTAGTTCTGGATCTGTCCTGCGATGACTCTCTTCTTTAACAATTTTTAGATAAATTTGTGAATGGTGTCGAAGCAGATGATTGAGAAGAGTATTAGAAACAAATATATAGACCAGTAGTATTACTGACAGGGGGTGACAGGTGGATGATGGTTCTATATTTTGTTGTCATAGCTGTGAGGAGCTAAATTTTCTAGTACGCAATCAAGATTGATATACAGTGGAAGAATCAAGTGACAGTTTTGATCAGTCACTAAAAGGGTGATGAATTGTATTTTATGAGATACTGTGTGTCACTTGATTAGTAAGTGACATCGATTTCTCTCCTAAATATTAATTAGGTATGCCACTGTTCAGAAATCCAGATGAGTCTGATGGAATGGACCATTTTTGTTGTGAACTGTTGCAGTAGCTTCATGCGCACCAAGTGCTGGTTTGTTTACACTCCTGAGGATGCTTCCTACCATTGACGCATCCATTACCAAAATTCAGCAGTTATCTTTAAGTTAATTTCACCACTTCAATTATTTCTGTGTAGATGTTCGCGATTTTGCAACACTATTACCAAAGTATTAGTGTGGTATCAGCATAGAGGGCTCAAGGATTATTCAGTTTCTTACAAGCATGAAGTATCGCTCGACTGATTTGAATTAGCAGCCTATCCATGATTGAGCTCTGACTTGTAAAGTGTTATGGAATACTAATTGATAGAGATATACTGAAGTTGTCAATAACCTATACAGCCTCCTGAATTTGATTTGCCAATAACTTGGCGTTCATTACAAAGTTATCGGTTTGCTGTAACATGAAAAGAAGCATAATTTGGGATCAACATTGGCTGATTGCTCTACTCCTTACTAATCCATTTGTAGTCTACAGCCCTTTTTATGCAATACTTTTGCAGAAATGGATACATCTCTTCAATATAATCAGCCAGAGGAATTCCAAAGATCACCCAAAAGCTTTTGCCTGATATTAAATTTTCTGAATCATAGTCCATTTGGAATGATTACATATAAACTAAAAATATTAAAATAAAATAGTCAAGAGAAATAATTTTAGAAATTCGCTTTTATGAACATAACAGCAACGCAAAATGTGAGACTAATCTTGAATATCTTTTCTGGATCTAGCATAGACATTGGCTGAGTTCACTGACTAACATGCTCGAAAATGTTCATGATTTCAAGAATAAATATGATAAAAGCGTGGGTTGTAAACTTGATTCATCAACAGTAGGCTTCAGTATTTAACCCACGCTTTTATCATACTAGTTCTTGAAATCATCAACATCTTGGAGCATGTAAGTCACTGAACTCAGCCAATGTCTATGCTAGATGCAGAAAAGAGATTCAAGATTATTTTCACATTTTGCGTTGCTGTTAAGTTCATAAAAGGGAATTTTTGAAATTATTTTTTTCAATCATTTCATTCAAGATAATTAAGTCAATTTGGAAAAAGAACGGTTCCTTGGTATTTTAGCATAAGTAATACGTTTTCGAGTGGAGATAGCAAGTTGTGTCACATCCGCCCCCGAATGAGAGCAATCGTTGGGTAAAAGATCGCAGAATTCATTGTTTTCATTACTCGGAGTCGATTAAGTTTAAAAATAAACATGAGAGACCTTTTTTGTTTGAATTCAAATCAGTTATTTTAGAAAAATAGTTTGATCACGATATAAAAAATTCAGGCATGTTTATTTATTCAATCCCGGTTATATCTTTGGAGGAAGATTAACTCGGAAGAGATGCGTTTTCCGAGGAACAGGGTTGAGGTCATTCTTGTGGATCATTTATAGATATGCAATTTATTCTTCCACGAAATTTCCTATTCGATTTAGATTTGCTATGACAATAAACAAGTCACAAGGTCAATCATTCGAAAAAGTTGGTGTGTACTCACCAGCACCGGGTTTTGCGCACGGTCAATTATACGTCGCGTTATCACGTGTTAGATCCAAAAAAAAATTTGAAAATCCTCTCAAAAATGATGCACGTCTCTCCCGAAAAACACTCGTTAAATCATTGTATGAGAAACAGGAGAAAGAAGAAACATTGATTCATACTACTAATGTAATTTATCCTGAAATATTTTACGATTAATTATTCAACGTATTTCAGTCAACTTGTAAAAATAGCATAGTTTGTTTGAGATTATGTTGTATCTCTAATCGCCAATTATTGTAAATAGGACATAAGAATTGAAGAATTGTGTAATATGATTGAATGGTAATTGGATTCCATTCTTGATAACATTTTTATTATAGAACACAATTTAGAATATTGCAATGTATACCACTGAACTCGCTGTTTTTCAATAATGAAAAGTTATTGATAACATCTATCAGACAATTGCGAAAATACTTGTAATCAATTTTCAGTATTATTAAGTTTCCTTCAAAAGATTTGCTGATTGGATCAAATATGATAATATGAAATTTGAAAATTCATTGTGAATGTCTTGATAAAAATTGAATTTGTCTCACATTCTAATTCCAAGAAATCATCTTCACCACCGGGAGTAACTTCTAGAACCCCTCTTCTTACTAGAAATGCTGATTGGGAATGAGAAAATTTCACTTTAACTTAGTAAAATCGATTTCACGAGTCATTATTCGAAACTTTAGATGACTCCTTCAAAGAACATCGTTATTTTAATAGATATTCCTATAATAACTCCTAACTCAAGCTCTTATCTGTATTGTTATCCTCTCTGCAAATGTATATCCTCATCTCCAAGATGAGTGCGCGTCCAATCCTAGAGTCTAGTCTGAAAAATGGAGGGGGGCTGAAGATTCATTCGTAGGAGGATTTTATTGATTGAAAAACAATATTGTAGTATGTTTCTCAAAAAATCTCTTACCTGTCTATGAAATTTCTCGGATCGCGCCTCAAAACCCTTTTGTAAAAGGCTTGAAGATGTGTTCATCTGACAGAATTTACAACACCTAAATTAGTTAACTCTAGGCTGGTAATGTTTTCGTGTTTCTCTTATCAGTACCTGTTAAAAAACAAAACCGAAACAGTCCCATGACAATTCAGCTGTATTGCAGTAGTGCCTTAAGTAGAATGTGATATGTACAGTAATGTAATCGATTCAGTGTCTTTAGTCAAAATGAACCACGTGAATCCCCGATTATATACGTTGTTTCATCTCTTGACTATGCTTTCATGCAATCAAGCATCAAATATTCGATAGCTGTGCAAAAAAGGTATTGCGAAGTGTGAAAAACGATTTTTTGCAACTGTGTGCGCGAAGTTGTAAAAAAATGAGACTTCTCTTCATTATTTACAGTGCGAGAAGTAATGCGTGAATGACTTCTCGCACAGTTTTACATTTACGCACTGGTGAAGTGTGCGTGAATGTAACTTCTCGCTCTAATTTCTTTCATTCACGCACAGTTCCAAAATATGATGTCACGTCATCCCTCTAAATTCGGCCTTTCTTGAAAACTTCATTTTCAAGATAATCTTGCTCGGACAGTGGTGCATTTAATTA
Organism: Eretmocerus hayati; assembly: GCA_029851415.1. NCBI lineage: Eukaryota > Metazoa > Arthropoda > Insecta > Hymenoptera > Aphelinidae > Eretmocerus > Eretmocerus hayati. The sequence continues at coordinate 71,159,448 of CM056743.1, read as the reverse complement.
CAACTTTGCGCACAGTTGCAAAAAATAGTATACGCAACACGTGCGAGAAGTTTCCGCACACGTTGCCAACTCGCGCGAGAAGTAACATTCACGCACACTTCGAAACTTCTCGCACACCTAGAAGTACATATTTACGCACGCTCGCGTAAATGTGTTCTTCTGGGTGTGCGAGAAGTTTTAAAGAGTGCGTGAATATTAACTTCTCGCACTCGTTTGGCAACTTGTGCGGAAATTGACCTTCTCGCACTTATTGCGTAATATACTATTTTGTCTCTGATAAAATACTGCATCAATTAGATCATTGGGATCATATTAAATCATTGGGAGTAATTTCTATAATCACTCTTATAGCGGAAAATGTTTAATCAGAATGGAAAAATATCACTCAAAATTAATAAAATCGACTTCACGAGTCATTATTCGAAACATCAGATGAACGCTTTGAAGTACATTGTTTGCTTTGGAGTAGATTTTTATACAACGTATTCCAACTTAGGCTCTTAACTGTTTTGTTATCTTTTTTGCGAACGATTATTCTCATCTTCACAGTGAGTGCGCGGCCAGTTCTGGTGTCTAGCCTCAAATTTCAAAGGGGGCTGAAGAACCAGATCAAGGAGAATTTTCTTGATTTAAAAATGATAGTGCAATCAATTTCTGAAAAAATCAGTTACATGTCCTTATTATTTTCTGGATTGCACCCTAAAATCTTCTTGCTCAGGGCCTGAGAATGTGCTTTTTATTGAACCGAAATCACAACATCTTATTCAGTGAGCTTCAGAATATTCATATTTCCGTGTTTTCCTCAATTCTGGCTGCAAAGAGCGAAACTGAAACAATTACATCACAACTCAGCTGTATTGCAGGAATTCACTCGAGTAGAGTGTGATATGGACAGTACTTGAAATCATCCTAATATCCCACATTGGGACGTGAAATAATAATCCTGTTTTTTCCAATAAAATTTCCATTTTGGGAAAGTCCTGGCAAACATCTGCTCGAAAAAGGCAACTTTGTGGTTATAGATACATATATATAGTCACAGAGTTTCCCAAATATCAGATGACATCGCCTGAAGAGTCGATCTCATAGAGCCAGAGCATATGGAGGGTCAGTCGGTCTCAACCTACTGCAAGAGGAGGTCGACGCGCTTCAGGACGGAACAAAATTCATTTAGTATGATCTCAAGAATCGAAAGTAGGGTCACGGGCCATGAGATTGCAGCACTGGCGAGTGAATAAAATTACATTTCTAATAAAATACTCACTCATGAAAAACGTTCACCCATCAAGCATTCGGTGACCGTCCTCCGTAGAGTTAGTCACCCCATCGTACATCCGGGTGCAAGTGAGTCACCTCATCAGGGTGCAAATATCATTTTAAAGGACCAAAACTAGGCTAATCATGCTATTTGAATTAATTACACCAGTAAAATCTATTTGGGGTTTCTTGGTCACTCAACATAGACATGGCCTTCTGCCAATTCTCAGGAATATATAGGTAGCATCAAAGGCACAAACACTCACGTCCCCGAGCCGGTCCCAGCATGCAGATATATATATATAAACTCATCTATACAGTACTTATGACGACCGACAGTATAGATACCGTTGTTACACTTATCAATATGTTATGACGACCGGGGGTTAAAACAGTGATTTTACGTTCAAAAACTAAACCATCCCTCGTGGGAGATAACCGCCGAGGAGATAACAGTTGTTCTGCTTAGACAGTGGTTTCGCGTTCAAACACTAAACCATCCCTCGTGGGAGATGACCGCCGAGGAGATGACAGACGTGTGCTCAGACTCCGTTTTGCGTTCAAACACTAAACCATCCCTCGTGGGAGATGACCGCCGAGGAGATGACAGACGTGTGCTGAGACTCCGTTTTGCGTTCAAAACACTAACCATCCCTCGTGGGAGATGACCGCCGAGGAGATAACAGAAGTTTTCTGAGACAGCCGTTTCCGGTCGTCATAAGTCATGTATACGTAAAGAAAATTTTGGTCGTCATAAGTAGGTATATTTGTAAATGTTATGACGACCGGTCGTCATAACCGAAAATGTCGTCATAAGTGGGTATATTTGTAAAATTGGTCGTCATAAATGTCTATAACTAAAAATATATATATATATATATATATAGGTATACACGGCCAGGTAGTGGATCCTACTTGCAGGGAAATTACAGACTGGAGGAAAAGCGAGCTACGCAGCGCCTCCACACCTACGGAGGCTCGTCATAAGTGCGAGTGAGATAGGAGATGCTTCCAGTGAAGGCACTGTACAGGGCCGTAAATATGATTCGAAGAAATATCGGCTGTATATTTGATATGCTGCTGTTGCATTCCTTAGCCATGTGCTTCATTGCACTTCAAACTCCACCACGCAGCCACCACCAGATGGTGCTGCTCGTTCTCCGGCCGTGTCTCATCAACCAATCAGAGCTCGTCCCCTCCAGTGGAGGAGACGGAACTTCGGTGCGGAGAAGAGGCCGGCCATTAGACCACTTGTAGATCGGACGTTGTCTTAGGAGCACGTGCTTGTGCTCCGCTCATCTTCACCGCCGAGTAAAATTGCCGTGTACCCCGAGGAGTCCCAAAAGATTGCACACTTGACTACAAGAGTCACTTATTATTCTGAGAAGGACGATTTATATTGATTTGGACTTACATTTCCCAAGGAACACGGTGAGTTCATTGATCTTTTCCTATTAAGTGAATCCTCTCGTCCCATCTGAAGTGAGCCTCGTTCGTGCGTGAACTCCCCCTGTCCCAGCCGAGACGGATTCCTGGGGACTACACGTGCTTAGGCCGATCTGTGACGAAATAACTAGCACGCCCAGGGGCCGCGAACCTGTGTGACCAGGGGCCGACAAGTCGAGGTAGCGACCTCGTGAAGACCTAGTGCGCGCATCACATTGATACTTTTAGAGGGATATCGTGGAAATTCAGTGTTGCTGTCGTCCGGACGACGGAGAGCAAGGCCGTTCTCCGGCTGGATCGCCACCCCGAATGATTGTAAAGTGAGCAACTGGGAAAATTCGATAAGCGCGAAGCTCGTGCTCCAAAAATTGGAGTCGTTGGCCATGATCCTAGCGTTGCAGATATTCGTCGCGTTGAGCGGCCATTTCTGGGCGGATTCCGGAGAGCATGCTTCTCGAACTTGGAGCAGACCAATTGCAAAAGTGACTAGGTTATTGAGTGAGTGACTAGGCTGATAGTAGATTACCGAGGCCGTTAGTGAAGTGTTTTATATATCGTATGTTCAGGGTAAGTGAAGTGAATTTTCGCGTTTTACAAGAAATTAGAGAGACAATCATTGATGAATCAATTTGAGCCCTGAATATTTTGGTCCGTAATAGTCGGGATTCGTATATGTGAATCCATGTATCGCCACGCAGGAGCAACGTGTCCAGAATAGAGATTGTATATTTCGTCATAAATCCTGATTCCTTCTCTAGGGTGTGTGCATTCCCTCTCCCTTCCGATTTTGAGGTTGAATATACGGTAAGTGAACGAGGAGATGCAGAATAGCTGAGATCGTTAGAATTGCGTTCGCCGTCCATTGCGCGAAACCCGCGTCTTAGGCTAGAAGTCTCGTTGAAAATAAATGAGTATGAGCCGTAATCAATTCGCCACGTCACAATGGCAACCGTGGCAGGACTCACGCGATTCTGAAAATTCTGTGTGATAGTTTTTGGCCGTATCATTAATCGCGCGACACTCAGGTCGATCTGGAAAATTTTTGAACGTATCCTAGGCGTTCGAAAAATTTTTTTTACCTCCTTTGGCCACTTCAAAATCTTTCTGAGTGCACCAAGTCTCTTGGAAAGATTTTCGATCACTCTTAGGCCGAGTTGAAAAATTTTTGAACGCATCTTAACCGTTCGAAGAACTTTCTGAACACACTTTGGCCACTTTAAAAATTTCCTGGGTGCCCCCAGCCACTTTGGAAAATTCTCAGTCGCACTTAGGCCACTCTGAAGAATTCTTCAACGTGTTGTAGCTGTTATGAAGAAGTTGTAAGCGTACAACGGCCAAGGAAATTTGTGAATTCCCTGTCGTTGCATGCGTACGGGGCTCATCGCGTGTAGTTGTCGTGTGTTGCCTTCTCCCATACCCTGGTCAACCTGAATGTGAGTTTTTTCCCCCATGTATGAATATTTCTCTTGCCTCTTTGCAGCCCTGCCACCTAAGATCTGGTCGAGTTCTCCCTTAGAGAATTTGTTAAGGTCTGTTGACCTCGAGCAGGATTTCCCATAGCATCTTACTTACGCATAGGCCACTTGAATTGCATTTTCTCTCCTGGGAAAAATTCCTGGACCAATGGTAGCTGATTCATCCTCCTGTGCATATGGTTGGATATTATTTGAACATCTTTCCACGAATATCTCTGGAATTTTATCTATCCTCATCACACCATATCCCAGTGAGCACCTATTACCCGGCCGTAGAAATCCTACGGAGTTTCTCTTGTTCACCCTTATTCCTCGTGGACTCTGGCAGATAGTTTTAGGGACTCTAAGGGATTTCTTTATAAAATCCATGCCGTGATTAGTTGAATAGAAGTGCCGAGACTTACTTAGTCGGGTATTACCGCACTTGCGTGACGTTACAGGGTTTCCAAGAATTTTCGTATCAATTTTTACAGTTTGATCAGAACTGTCTCTTCGCTCCGAGTGACAAGTAGTATATCAGGTCCAGCTCCATCATCCGCTGCTAGCCGAGTCTCATTTCTACTGTCGACTGGATATAACTTCCAGCCCGCACCAATGGGCCTTCGGTTGATGCCACGACTGCAGGACCAGTCTGGTTCCATGCTAGCCGGATTTTCTACACCTGATAGGCCACTGCCGAGTTGGAGACAGCCTCATAGGCCAACAGCACTGCGGACGACTTGCCACCGAGTGGAGGCCTCACGAGAGCCGGTTCGCACGGTTCTTTGATCACTGAGTCGCTGGCTGACATGCATAGGATTAGCACGGCCATGGCCGACCTCCGAGGAATGGTAAGGAATTCCAGGAATCAGTGGTGTGAATCGGGGAGCGGAGGCGAAAATTCACGTCATCGCAGGAGTCACAGTCCGAGTAGGGAGCGTGGAATCCCAGAAGCGTATGTGCCAAGGCGACTACCGGTGTCACCAAGCGATAAGTGTCTAGCCGCTGATTACCGGTCGATAGAAAGGCGTCTGCAGGCCAATCGTGAACTGTCACGCGGAGAGACGATGTGGTGGGACGGAGATCATGAACAACTAGGTTCCAGTACAATCCTAAAGAGAAAAATGGACGTAAGCCGCGGTCGATGCCGAGATTACGACTTTGAACGTGATCGTCTTGACGACTCTAGTGATGATGATCCACCTCCTGACTATACGAACTCTAACCATCAATGTAGTCCAAACGGTTACGTGAAACCAAGGCCTTACGACCGAGTGCGTGGGGGCCACCGCAATTGCGACGGTTCGGCCGAGAAGCGGGTAGTTGACACCTATCCCAGCCGTACGGAGCCAGTGAATAGAGGGGGCTTCGAGCAGTGCCAAGGCCAGAACGAGAAGGCATACGTGGATCACCCCCCGCGTGATAGATCGGGTGATAGCCGTTGTAACCGCGTTGCTCCGGGGCCAACACGTGTAGTCCCAGACCGTTCTCGGATACATCAGGATTGACAGGTTGCGTCAGACAGTCGACTTTACAGCCGTGATCGCTCTGGGGCAAGCCGTCATAGCCACGTCGAGATTCGAGATACTCGTACTCGAAGAGCGAGTGATCACTGTCGGGAACTTTCCGGCCGGCAACACTCATCGCGTAGCCATTGGCCTCGACGAGACCGAACTCCGGAAGACCGTCCTACTGGTCGTAGTTCAAGACATAGTCCCAACCGCAGGCCGAGGGATGCTGATAGGTGGCGCGAAAACCATCGAGAGCGCGATAGTTCGTCAGATAGTTCAACCCCACGACGTTCGCAACGGAATAGAGGGTCAGATTCAGATTCGGACCGGCCGAGCCGCCGGAATGGGCAACGAGGATCATGGGATATACTAGACTCGAGGCAGGCCGTCGTGATCGTAGAAGGAATCACAGTTGTGGATCGCAATATGATAGATCAAACGATGAGTCAAATTGGAGTCAGGCTGGTCGAGTCAATGGGAGGACGTTCCAAGTTATTGAGATGCTACAAAGTATGAAAATTAGCTTCGATGGTGGCGATAGAGATGTACCTGAAGACTTCCTCGCCCACTTGAAGGACTGCCGACGAATTCTACCAGTCACTGACGTAGAAATGCTCTCAGCTGTGCCGGCCGCGCTAACTAGGGACGCTCGGAGTTGGTATCAGACTCATCAGAGTGAATTTGGAACTTGGCCGGATTTCAAGCAAGCCTTTCGAAGGCAGTACGTGGGCCATTCAGATCGCCAGGATGTCATGGATAAACTCCAGCATCGCACCCAGGCCAAAGGCGAGAAAATTGCCAAGAATCTCACCTGTGTCAAGATAATTTTGGGACACTTGGAAAGGCCACCTCGTGAACAAGATTTATCTGAAATAGTCCGACGTAACATATTGCCGGAATTACGTAAGTACTTGGAGTCCATGGGAGTGAGAACGCTGGATGATATTCAACACTACGGGCAGAGGTACGAGCGGAGCAAAGACTTGGATGCCACGTACACTGCACCACCACCCAAGGACCGATCGCGGATACCAATTTGGACAGAGTTCCATTTGTCAGATGGCTACATAACGTATAACCTCTTCATGATCGCGGGAAGAAAAAACGTGAAAAAAGGTAGGAAATCCTCTTTCCGTAGATTTACAATAACTTTGGTCCACGTGACTCAAATAGGACGTACTCAAGCTCATTTCATTGGGTTTGAAACAAGCTTCAAAAGTAACTGAAGCACGTATTAAAATGTGGAGATGCACCGAAGTTCCATGCAAAATGATATCGGAAAAGGGTCGAAAAACATGTTTCTCTCCATTTCTCTCAATCTTTGAAGCTCTTGCTCCATCTGAAAAACTCACTTTCGAGCACGCAGCGAGAAAATTACCGTATTTCCTCATCAAAAGATAGTGAAATTTCACTAGCGCGAAGCGATTCTCGGGAAAAATGGGTTTTCGGCCCACCCTACTATGCAGCCGCCACCAAAGAACAAACCGGGGTGGAACGAAATGGCCGGAACAGAACAAAATGAGGCTGAAGCACCAAAGCCAGCCCCGGATAGTCAGAACGCGGATCTAAATCGCAATCGAGTTGGAGGGGGAGAAATGACGCCAAGCCTCTTCAGCACAGTCCACCCGTCGCTTCGCCCGACGCTCCCACTAATGCTGCGCCAGGACCGAGTATACCTCAGCCGAATACTCAAACGCCGACGCCACAGAGCCAGCCAGCTGCCGTAGGTCCGTGGGTGCCAACACCCGGAAAATGGCCGTCATACCCAGTGATGGACCATTATCCAACGTATGCCCCGTATGGTCCACGTAGATCACCTGGTACCGGCCGTACGCGGGTAGGAGGAGATCGCATGCAAACGGATGAACAACGAGGAAAAGGCCTCTGCTTCGATTGCTACAAGCCAGATCACTTTGCCAACAGTTGCCCCACGCGTACGTGCAATGAGTGCTCTGCCATTGGTCATACAGCCTCCGAATGTCCAGACGCACTCATGCCAACCGCTGGTACCTCATCAGTGGGTAAAAAGTGTCAGATGTGCACCAAGCCCGGTGTCATGGTGCAAACGTGCCCAGGTTGTAAATTCAGACAAGGGTTTCCGGGAAATGGCCCAGTGGAAAAACACAAAGACGCAAGCGCTGCTCCCCCGCGGAATTAAAGTGATTTTTGGTGACGGCCGAGGAACCTGAGAAGCGAGACCCTACAGGTGATAAGTGTCCAAGTGAATACAGTGAAGAGAGATCAAAGCACTCGAATGCCTCGCAAAAGATGATTCAAAGAAGAACCTGTCGTTAACGCCATGGGTCGGAGAACCTGAGCGTCTTTGTGAGGGTATGGTGGAAAAGCAATTGTGTATGCCAGGGGTTAGGAAACCTGATCGCGTTTGTGAATGTATGGCAAAGAGGTGGTTGTTTACGCCATGGGTCAAGGACCTGAGCGCCTTTGTAGAGATGTGGTGGAGAAATGATCGAGTACACCATGGGTCGAGGACCTGAGCGCCTTTGTGAAGTTATGGTGGAGTAGAGATCGAGTACACCATGGGTCGAGGACCTGAGCGCCTTTGTGAAGGTATGGTAAAGAAACGATCGAGTACATCATGGGTCAAGGACCTGAGCACCTTCATGAATGTATCGTAGAGAAACGATCAAGTCGAGGAACCTGAGCGCCTTTGTGAAGGTATGGCAAGAAAATGGTTGTTCAAACCATGGGTTGTGAAACCTGAGCGCCTTGGTGAAGGTATGATGGGAAAAAACAGTCGCTAACGTTGTGGGTAGACAAACCTGAGTGCCTTGGGGAAGGCATGACGAAATCACACTCCGTTAGGCTGGGGTTGCAAGGACGAGAGACCTCTTAAGGATCCGCACAAGGTCTCCGGTGGAGCGCTGGGTGGAGTGGGAGAAACAAGACCCGTGAAACGTGATATTCAAAAGATATACAAGAATTAACGGCCGGTAACCCAAAAGAGGAAATCGACGAGGCCACGTGGGCTGATAGGATGAACAGGTTGGACGCGTTGAGGGATTCAGTGCGGTTAGACTTCGATAGAGTTCGCGAAAGACAGGACACACATTCCAATGAAGGCCGAAATCACGATGAGTTTTGGTCGGGTATTTGGTCTGCCGAAAGACTCGCTTCTTATCTCACGCCGTGAATGAATTCTGGATGAAGCTCGCACCGAAATTGGAGGGCTACTCAGAATGATCGCTGTGAACCTGCCATCAGCCCATGTGTTAGACAGAGAGTTAGGAAGAGGACTGCCAGAGGCACACATACCCCAGTTGAAACAATGGATCCCTCCCCACCTGTATGAAACGGCCGGCCATTAGACCACTTGTAGATCGGACGTTGTCTTAGGTGCACGTGCTTCTGCTCCGCTCGTCTTCACCGCCGAGTAAAATTGCCGTGTGCCCCCAGGATCCCTGAGGACCGCACTTCTGACTACAAGAGTCACTAATTATTTCAAGAAGGACGATTTATATTGATTTGGACTAACATTTGCCAAGGAATACGATGAGTTGATTGCTCTTTTCCTATTAAGTGAATCCTCTCGTCCCAGCTGAAGCGAGCCTCGTGCGTGCGTGAACTTCCCCTGTCCCAGCCAAGACGGACTCCTAGGGGACTACACGTGCTTAGGCCGAGTTGTGACGAAATAATAAGCACGCCCAGGGGCCGCAAACCTGTGTGACCAGAGGCCGACGAGTCAAGGTAGCAAGCTCGTGAAGACCTAGTGCGCTCATCAGATTAATTCTGTTGGAGAGACATGGTGGAAATTCAGTGTTGCTGTCGTCCAGATGACGACGAGCAAGGCCATACTCCGGGTGGATCGCCACCCCGAGTAATTGCAAAGTGAGCAACTAGGAAAATTCGATAATCGCGGAGCTGATGCTCCAAAAATTGGAGCCGTTGGCCATGATCCTAGCGTGATGAATATTCGTGGCGTTGAGTGTCCATTCCCGGGTGAATTTCGGCGCAGCATGCTCCTCGAATTTGGAGCAGATAAATTGCAAGAATGACGAGGCAATTGAATGAGTGACCGGTCGATAGTGAATTGCCCAGGCCGTTAGTGAAGAGTTTTATATATGATGGGTTCCACGCGAACGCGACCCACGGAAACGGGTCATTCCTCAGATTTTTTTCTAACCTTTCTTATTTGATTCTATGGCCTAAAATGGGATCCTTTAACCGCCTATGGGGTCCAAAAAAAATTTCATCCCTCCGGTGCACGCACATCCGTGAAAAAGCGAGAATTTATCGTGTCGAAAATGACGTTTTTTCATGCAGTAAAATGGGAATATCTCGAGTTCTTCGATGGTTATGGACTCGCGGGTTGCGGCATCTGAAAGGGCATCAAAGAACCTTTCAAAAACACTATTGGCAGATCATTTTTGGCCAATTTTGGGCCTCCTACAGCTAAAAAAGTGTTTTTCACTAGAACGTTGATTTCTCAAAAAGCCATTCCTTCATTCCCTTGGGAATCACTCATTTGATGTGAAATTTTGCGTTCCTCCAGGAAAAAATTAGTTTCAGAGAGTACAAATGCGATTCCATCGACTGACGAGCCATTTTCTGAAATTCAATTGTTTCGGTAATAGAAAAATGTCCGTTTTCTGCGCATGCGCACCAGTTTTGACATTCGGTGCTATTTTGAATGGAAAGCTGGCGTAATTTCCTACAAAATGACTCCTTGCAAAAGTCGATTTGATGCACTGGAACCCGAGATCTAGCTGGTCCAAAAAATGAAAAAATCCAAGGTACCAAATCCTCGGCCCCTTCAATGACCCAAAAAACGCGGATTTTGAGTCGAAGTTTTTCAAAGATGTGGACATGGGTTTCTATGTATTTTTCGACGTAGGAACCGAATCCGATGTCAGTCTTGTCCCCAACTTTGGAGATTTCTCAGTAGACTCAAAAAACTGAAGCAAAAGTAATGAGTCATTTTCAGGCTTCCAGCACACGTCTGATATGCATGTGAGTATCTCGGTCAACTCGAGTCGGGTATGTATTGCTCTAAACTTTGTTTTCCTACGTATCTTGAACAACTGGAAACGGTGCCGATGGATTCGAGGCTTGAGGAAGCGTTAATAGCGAGACATTGCCTAATTGAGATCAGTTATCAACACGCTCCCTGCGATGGGCTCCACCGGAGAGGGTTGCGGTTCTTCATTCTTCAGTTTTTGCTGATTCATATCATCTCAAAAAACATTTTCAATAGCAATCTCTCTGAAAAACTTAATTTGACAAGGACACCGAGTGTGAGTCAGAGCAAAATATTTGCCCATACACTCGCACCAATTGGAGAGTTAAGGTTGGGATGAATACCAATCAACAATTACAAAACAGTGCCTACGCAATGAATGTACATCCTTGCTCCTCCAGCATGGGTCACTCTCAACTCACTCTCAAGCTCTAATAACGCCGGTACCATTTCCACCCAGTCAGAATACGAAGGGAAACATAGTTCAGTTCAATACATACCCGACTCGAACCAACCGACACACTCACATGCATATCGGACGTGTCTTGGAAGCCTGAAAATAACTCATAACTTCCGCTCCAGTTTTTTGAGTCTACTGAGAAATCTCCAAAGTTGGGGACATAACTGACATCGGATTCGGTTTCTACGTTAAAAAATACATACTCAACCCATGTCCACATCTTTGGGAAACGCCGACTCAAAATCCGCGTTTTTTTGGGTTATTGAAGGGGCCAAGGGTTCACGGATATGGTACGTTGGGTTCTTTTATTCCTTGGACCAGCTAGATCTCGGGTTCCAGTGCATCGAATCGACTTTTGCAAGGTGTCATTTTGAAGGAAATTACGCCAGCTTTCCAGTAAGAATAGCCCCGAACGTCAAAACTGGTGCGCATGCACAGAAAACGGATATTTTCCTATTACCGAAACAATTGAATCTCAGAAAATGGCTCATAAGATAATGGAATCGCATTTGTACACTCTGAAACTAATTTTTCCTGGAAGAACGCGATATTTTACATCAAATATGTGATTTTCAGGGAAATAAAAAGAATGCTTTTTGAGGAATTAACGTTTCAGTGAAAAACACCTTTTTAGCCCTAGGAGGCCCAGAACTTGGCAAAAATAATTCTCTGATAGCGTTTTCGATAGGTTTTTTGATGCCCTTCCAGATTCCGTAACCCGCGAGTCAATAACTATCGAAAAACTCGGGATATTCCCATTTTACTGCATAAAAAAGCGTCGTTTTTTACACCATGAATTCTCGCTTCTTCCACGGATGTCCGTGCACCGGAGTGATGACATTGTTCTTTGGACCCCATAGGTGGTCAAAAGTTCCTATTTTGGGCTATGGAATCAAATAAAAAAGGTTAGAAGAAAATCTGAGAGATGACTCCTTCCCGTAGGTCGCTTCCGCGTGGAACCCATCATATGGAGCTAGCGTTTTTGCCTTACTCGCTACCGCTCGTTCGGCTAGTAAATGTTCTTAATAAGGCATAGGCACCAGAAATGCTTTCATAGTTCAATAATAAAAGTTGTGAAATAACGATTGCTGATCAGTTCAAAGTGTCTAAAAAAAAGGTTAAAACAGTCCACAAACTTGGTATCGGATTAAATTATGCTGGGTAATGGCGGAGATATAACTCCAAGTAGGAAATAATAAGTATTGAGGAATTTTATAGTTTCTTTTCAATCAGCTGAGCTGATATTTCTTTGTTCAATCGATGAGGCTGAAAAACCCATCGTTACATGACATATATCTAAAGGGTTAATCAAAGTGAGGTCTATTCAGATCATTGTCCGGTGTGCATAAGTTGACCTTTGATTCGGTTTAGTTCAGTCTAGTATGGTCTATTACGGTATAGTTCGGTCCAATTCGGTCTAGTACAATCCAGGTCAGTCTAGTTCGGTTTGGTTTGGTTTGGTCTAATTAGGTCTAGTTCGGTCTACTTTGGTCTACTTTGGTCTAGACGGAATACGACTGAACTAGACCGTAATGGACCATACTAGACTAAACTAGACCGAATCAGCCCGAAATAGACCGAACGAGAACTAATCAGCCCGAGCTAGATTTAATTAGACCGAACTGGATCAAATTGGAACGAATTGGCCCGATCTAGACCCGACTACACCGAGTTAGACAGAAGTAGACCGAACTATAGTTCTATAGACCGACCTAGATTTAAATATATTGAATTGGACCAAACTCGATCGTAATTGACAATACTAGACTGGACTAGACCGAATTAGATCGAACTAGACCTAATTTAACCGAACTACACCTAACGAGACCTAATCACCCCGAACTAAACCGATGTAAATCGAGCTAAACTCATTTAGAACGAAGGCGACCGAACTAGGCTAAACCTAACCTAATCAGAAGGGAATAGACCGCATAAGAACCAGTTAGACCAAATTTGACTCAATAACGCCTATTTAGACCGAACCAGATCGGACTAGACCATTTCAGCACGGTGCTTCCCATCCTCATCCCCGTCCCCATTATCATCTACAACCATCCACCCACTCATTGATCCACCCATTCATCCATCCATGGCCCCCCTATCCATCACTCTTATTCAACCACCTATTATACCGGATCAAACAAATTAAATCTATCCTGCCTCGTTGACTTTGCAAGTTTTGATTTGATTTTGGTCTAAATATAAGTGTTGTGGTTCAATGATTCTAAATAGTCATCTCTCTGTGACATTCATTGAAGTAAAATATCCTAATAGTAAACCTAACAAAATTGTTGCGAAGCGTTGCAAGCAACAACTGGGTGCTCACTTTTTGGAGTTACGAAATGAGAATTTCAAATATACCTACATCCTATTCTTTCGTCCCATCCCATCCCCAGCGTTGCCAAAAATGAGTCAGTCCCTTGTATGAAACAGCTACACTTTACAAACGCGATGAATGCGTACTCATTACTTGTAGTATCAATCAATGAAAAACGCACGAATCATCAAAAGCCAATGGAATATGGTATTTGAAGATATTTGACTTTGACAATACTCACATTGTAGAGCTTGAAATATGTCATCAATGAATGACCTTTTTTCACCATGTTTTCTATGCATGAGTCCTTGTGGGAAATACCAAACTCTGTAACTCTAAAGCGCTTGAGCATCCAACTATACGCCTTCAGATATCGTCTTTAGGAGTTGAATGAGACTGTTCGCCAAAACCAGAGACCCAAATATCGTGCACCCCTCGTTAGCTCAAGTCGATATAAGATTCGCAAGAAAATTTACACTATTTCTGTGCCTCCACGCGGCTTTTCTGTATCATTGCCATAATCCATAAGCCATCACTCACCAACCCACCAACCTACCCATGACCCATACGGCCACACGATCACGGACCCACCCACCCATCTACCCACTCATCTACCCACCCATCATGATTCAGTCCTACCACATGGGCAACCCTATACGAGGGATCAGGACAGACAATTTTTAGACTGGGACTTGATTATTCAAAAAATTTGTAGTCTGGCACTCAATTATTTGAGAGATTCGATCATGTAATTACATTGGAAAGCCTCACAGACGGTCCAGAATATAGCACACGACGTAACCAGTGAATGAATCGAACAATCTTTCACGTAACTCCGAATCAAACAACCTTCCGTAACTCCTCACACGATATTATACCGTGAGCGTACAGCCTTGTTACGAAAGAATCTAGGTAATTCCACTGGAAGCCCATTTACATACGTGGTTCATCCGTATGTGGGAGCGTACTTCTCATGACCGTAACTACCCACAACCGTAAATCCTCCTAAGCGTGATTCCTCAAACCGTAACTCCTCATATGCGTAACTCCTCATAGGGCAACTACTCATGGGGTAACTCCCCATAGGGTAACTCCTCACAAGCGTAACTCCTCACAGGGTACCCCCTCATGGTATAACTCCTCATAAGCGTAACTCCTCGCGGTGTGACTCCTCATGTTGTAACTCCTCATAAGCGTAACTCCTCACGGTGTGACTACTCATAAGCGTAACTCCTCATGAATGTAACCCCTCATAGATATAACCCCTCATAAACGTGACTCCTCATAACCGTACCTCCTCATTTCCTCCTTCCCACCAATTCACCGACACATGCCCCATACGGCCACCCAATCACCGACCTACCCAGCCATCACAATTCACCCCTTCCGTATAGGCGACCTGATGCGCAGTATGTGGACGGACAAAGGAGGATGCACACTTTGTATGGGAAAATGGCCCATGAGCGGTATCCTCTACGGCTTTTTGCATCGTGTAGAGCGGGCCGCTGGCAATAACGAGGGCCTGTTCTGGGAGGTGTCACTACCGGGGAAATTTTTAAAACCAGTAGAATGCTTAGGGGGTAGTTTTCTTCGCAGAGCGGACCTAGCTGATGCAAAAACGTCGAAACTGAACAAATGCACGATCCAATCATAACGAATGAGGGCTCGATCGATTCGTCTTGATGAGGAGCTTCGTGTGCAGATGGATTGATAAGAGCGCAATGGAAGTCATGAACGTAGAGAGTGTTTGTATCGACTTTGGAAAAAACAACCCCTAAGATTCCAGACCTATTTATCGGTAGGACTCAGACTTGCACGATGGGATCCGGATTTTCTTGGTTGCATTTTGTAGATATGATCCGGCCACGAGGTTATGACCTACTTGGAGACCAGCGCTGATCTTGGGAGGGGACAGATGTCCGGAAAACCATTCCCAGTAGTAATATACGAGTTTAGTCAGACACAGATAAACCGAGGGATGATAGGTGGGATCCTGAGAGTTTGCACGACGCGATTGCGACGGAGGCGTGCTCATTTTGTAGCTCGACAACAGTAGCAAGTATATATATCCTGAGAATATCACCACTGAGTTGCCAACAAGAGCTGCATCTCGGAATGTGAGTGACCTTGAAAAACAACCCTTATTAATATTTCGAAATTTTCTCAGGTATACAACGAATGCACGATCGGACCTCGGATTTTATGGGACCAGTTTGTAGATATCAATGAGGCGCAGCCTATGGACCAGGCGGGATATCAGCGCAGGGTAGAGATTCGGCAGGAGGAGAAGAATATGACTTCCAGTAGTAACAGACGAGTTGGGTCAGACATACGACCTGGGGAGAGTATTTGAGATTACCAGAGTTTGCACGATGCGAATGAGACGGGCAAGAGCTCACTTTGAAGCTCGACAACTGTAGCGAGTGTAGGTATTCTCGGAATATCAGCGCTGAGTCACCAAGGTGATGTATCTCTCAGGATGTATGTGATAGCGGAACAATCCCTATTCAGATTTCGACATTTCCCTCGTATTAAACGAATGCACGATCGGATCTCGAATTTTATGGGACCAGTTTGTAGATATCGATGAGGCGCAGCCTATGGACCAGGCAGGATATCAGCGCAGGCAGGAGATCCGGCGAGAGGGGGGAAATATGGTTCTCAGTAGTAACACACGAGATGGGTCAGACATACGTCCTGGGGAGAGTATTTGTGATTCGGAGAGTTTGCACGATGCGATTGAGACGAGCAAGAGCTCACTTGGAAGCTCAACAGCTGAAGCAAATATGGGTATTCTCGGAATATCAGCGCTGAATTGCCAACGAGAGCTGCATCTCGGAATGTGAGTGACCTTCAAAAACGAGCCTTATTGATATTTCGACATTTTCCCAGCCATACAACGAATGCACGATCGGATCTCGAATTTTATGGGACGAGTTTGTAGATATCGATGAGGCGCAGCCTATGGACCAGGCGGGATATCACCGCAGGAAGCAGATTCAGCGGGAGGAGGAAAATACGCCTCCCAGTAGTAACAGACGAGATGGGCCAGACATACGGCCTGGGGAGAGTATGTGAGATTACGAGAATTTGCACGATGCGATTGAGACGGGCAAGAGCTCACTTTGGAGCTCGACAAATGTAGCAAGTGTGGGTATTCTCGGAATATCAGCGCTGAGTTGCCGACGAGAGCTGCATCTCGGAATGTCAGTGACCTGGAAAAACCACCCCTATTGATATTTCGACATTTCCCTCGTAATAAACGAATGCACGATTGTATCTCGGACTCCATGGAGCCAGTTAGTAGATATCGATGAGGCGGAGCCTATGGACCAGGCGGGATATCAGCGCAGGGTAGAGATTCGGCGGGAGGGGGAAAAATAACGCTCAGTAGTAACAGACGAGATCGGTCAGACATAAGACCTGGGGAGAGTATTTGAGATTACGAGAGTTTGCACGATGCAATTGAAACAGGCAAGGGCTCACCCTGAAGCTCGACAACTGTAGCAAGTGTGGGAGTCTCGGTTATCAGCACTGAGTTGCCAACGAGAGCTGCATCTCGGAATGTGAGTGACCTTGGAAAACCACCCTTATTTATATTTCGACATTTTCCCAGCTATACAACGAATGCTTGATCGGATCTCGGATATTATGGGACCAGTTTGTAGATATAGATAAGGCGCAGCCTATGGACCAGGCGTGATATCAGCGCAGAGAGCAAATTCAGCGGGAGGAGGAAAATACGCTTCCCAGTAGTAACAGACGAGATGGGTCAGACATCCGACCTGGGGAAAGTATTTGAGATTACGAGAGTTTGCACGATGCGAGCTCCAAAGTGAGCTCTCACCTATCTCAATCGCACCGTGCAAACTCTCGTAATATCAAATACACTCCCCAGGTCATATAACTGACCCATCTTGTCTGTTACTACTGGGAGGCGTATTTGCCTCCTCCCGCTGAATCTCTACCCTGCGCTGATATCCCGCCTGGTCCATAGGCTCCGCCTCATCGATATCTACTAACTGGCCCCATGGGGTCCGATATACAATCGTGCATTCGTTCAATACGAGGGAAATGTCGACCTCTGAATAGGAGTTGTTCCGCTATCACATACATCCTGAGAGATACATCACCTCGGTGACTCAGCACTGATATTCCGAGAATACCCACACTTGCTACAGTTGTCGAGCTTCAAAGTGAGCTCTTGCCCGTCTCAATCGCATCGTGCAAACTCTCGTAATCTCGAATACTCTCCCCAGGTCGTATGTCTGACCCATCTCGTCTGTTACTACTTGGGGGCGTATTTTCCTCCCCCCGCTGAATCTGCTTCCTGCGCTGATATCCCGCCTGGTCCATAGGCTGCGCCTCATCGATATCTACGAACTGGTCCCATAAAATCCGAGATCCGATCGTGCATTCGTTGTATACCTGGAGAAATGTCGAAATATCAATAGGGGTGGTTTTTCAAGGTCACTCACATTCCGAGTTGCAGCTTTCGTTGGCAACCCAGTGCTGATATCCCGAGGATACCCACACTTGCTGCAGTTGTCGAGTTTCAAAGTGAGCTCTTGCTCGTCTCAATCGCATCGTGCAAACTCACCGAATCTCAAATACTCTCCCCAGGACGTATGTCTGACCCATCTCGTCTGTTACTACTGGGAACCATATTCCCCCCCTCTCGCCGGATCTCCTGCCTGCGCTGATATCCAGCCTGGTCCATAGGCTGCGCCTCATCGATATCTACAAACTGGTCCCATAAAATTCGAGATCCGATCGTGCATTCGTTGTATAGCTGGGGAAATGTCGAAATATCAATAGGGGTGGTTTTCCAAGGTCACTCACATTCCGAGATGCAGCTCTCGTTGGCAACTCATTGCTGATATTCCGAGAATACCCACATTTGCTACAGCTGTTGAGCTCCAAAGTGAGCTCTTGCCCATCTCAATCACGTCGTGCAAACTCTCGTAATATCAAATACACTCTCCAGGTCGTATGTCTGACCCATCTCGTCTGTTACTACTGAGAGTCATCTTTCCCCCCTCCCGCCGAATCTCTACTCTGCGCTGATATCCCGCCTGGTCGATAGGCTCCGCCTCATCGATATCTACTAAATGGCCCCATGAAGTCCGAGATACAATCGTGCATTCGTTTAATACGAGGGAAATGTCGTAATCTGAGTAAGGGTTGTTCCGCTATCACATACATCCTGAGAGATACATCACCTCGGTGACTCAGCACTGATATTCCGAGAATACCCACACTTGCTACAGTTGTCGAGCTTCAAAGTGAGCTCTTGCCCGTCTCAATCGCATCGTGCAAACTCTCGTAATCTCAAATACTTTCCCCAGGTCGCATGTCTGACCCATCTCGTCTGTTACTACTTGGGGGCGTATTTTCCTCCCCCCGCTGAATCTGCTTCCTGCGCTGATATCCCGCCTGGTCCATAAGCTGCGCCTCATCGATATCTACAAACTGGTCCCATAAAATCCGAGATCCGATCGTGCATTCGTTGTATACCTGGGGAGATGTCGAAATATCAATAGGGGTGGTTTTTCAAGGTCGCTCACATTCCGAGATGCAGCTCTCGTTGGCATCTCAGCGCTGATATTCCCAGGATATATATACTTGCTACTGTTGTCGAGCTACAAAATGAGCACGCCCCCGTCGCAATCCCGTCGTGCAAACTTTCAGGATCCCGCCTATCATCCCCTGGTTTATCTGTGTCTGATTAAACTCATATATCACTACTGGGAATGGTTTCCGGACATCTGTCCCCCTCCAAGACTAGCGCTGGTCTCCGAGTAGGTCATAACCCCGTGGCCGGATCATATCTACAAATTGCAACCAAGAAAATCCGGATCCCATCGTGCAAGTCTGAGTTCTACCGATGAATATGTCTGGAATCTTAGGGGTTGTTTTTCCCAAAGTCGATACAAACACTCTCCACGTCCATGACTTCCATTGCGCTCTTATCAATTCATCTGCACACGAAGCTCCTCATCAAGACGAATCAATCGAGCCCTCATTCGTGATGATTGGATCATGCATTCGTTCACTTTCGACGTTTTTGCATCAGCTAGGTCCGTTCTGCGAAAAAAACTACCCCCTAAGCATTTTACTGGTTTCAAAAAGTTCCCCAGTAGTGACAACTCCCAAAACAGGCCCTCGTTATTGCCAGCGGCCCGCTCTACACGATGC
Source organism: Eretmocerus hayati (assembly GCA_029851415.1). NCBI lineage: Eukaryota > Metazoa > Arthropoda > Insecta > Hymenoptera > Aphelinidae > Eretmocerus > Eretmocerus hayati. The sequence goes on along the minus strand of CM056743.1, from coordinate 71,139,830 downwards.
AAAAAGAATTAGAGGTTACCGCTCATGGGCCATTTTCCCATACAAAGTGTGCATCCTCCAAGCCTGGCTCTCTAATTATTATAATTTTCAGGGTTAGTGAAGTCAATTTCCGCGACTTACAGGGAATGAGAGCGACAATTATTGATGTTACATTTTCAACTCTGAATATTTTTGCCGGTAATTGTCGGGATTCGTATATATAAATCCATGTATCGCCGCGCAAAAGCAACGTGTCCAGAATAGAGATTGTATATTTCATCATAAATCCTAATTTCTTATTCAGGTTGCGTGTGTTCCCTCCCCTCTTCGATCTTCAGGTTAAATATACGGTAAGTGAACGAGGAGATGCAGAGTAGCTGAGATCGTTAGAATTGCGTTCGCCGGCCATTGCGCGAGACCCGCGTCTTAGGCTAAGAGTTCCGTTGAAGATGAATGAGTGTGACCCGTAATCAATTTGCCACGTCCTGAGGGTATGAGGGACCTTATGAAACAAAGGAAAACGTTGTTACACCCTTTATAATCGCTCAGCTTTAAGGATGGCATGCGCGCGGTAAGGTGGGGGGGGGGGGGGTACAGACCCCCAAACACTGTAAAAACTTCACAAATCCCCTTAAAAGATCATAACCATTATCCCACACTGGGACTCCAGATGCTTCACGAGTATCATCCGTTTGGACAAGGGCTGTGCAGCCCCAATTTTTTGAGTAATGCATTGAGGAATGATGAAACCATTGGTGGAGCGTTCAGTATATCCCAATTCTGACTCTCGTTACCATATCTCAACACCTAATTGCATACAATCCCCATTCCTGAACCATTGTGATTGCTCAATAACAGGCTCTAGCCGTATATCTCGATTTCCACCGCTGCACACAGTTGCATGAAACCCGATTTGCGACACAATTATTCTCACCCTGAAAACAAGCGATATCGGAAATTTGCGAGAATGAAAATTTTAGGTTTCTTCACATAGATTATAGATTTTTTCCCCAATTGGAGCTTCCAAGACTCGTACGCTGCCGGCCAGCATGAAAACGCGAAAATCGCGGAAAAACAGCAGTTTTAGTGGTTTAACTTGATGGGGATGCATTTTACACAAATTTTTATAGAAACAAAAGCTGTTGGATTTTTTGATACAAATCGGATGATATGACCAGTTTTTCGTAAAAGCGGATTTTTTTGGTGTTTTTTGCCATTTTGAAGGGCTTTTAGTGAATATTTTGGAATTTGGACTACGGCAATCGAAAGAGAAGAAAATTTCACGTCGGATTATGTACTTTGGAAATCTGGAAAAAAGATTTTTTGAGGTGAGGAGTGATCTAGGAAGTGAGAATAGAGGAAAAACTGAAAAAAACAGAGAAAAATGGGTAATTCGTGAATTCTCGAGGTGTAATCGCGAATATGCCACCTCGTCCACAATGGGAATACCTTCCTACATTATCAACCAAATATTTGCCGTGTTCCAGGAGTGCGTGGATACACCTGCTGGACTCTGAGACCGGTTATAATTAGTGAGTCTTTGGATCAGAGTCCGTGCAAAGCTGTGTGGATCCGATCAAAATCATGAAATCTTGAGGTGTAATCGCGAATGTGCCACCTCGTCCACAATGGGGATACCTTCCTGCATCATCAATCAACTATTTGCCGTGTTCCAAAAGTGCGTAGATACACCTGCTGGACTCTGGAGACCGGTTATAGCGAGTCTTGGGGTCATATATTCCGTGCGAAGCTGTGTGAATCCGATCAAAATCATGAATTCTCGAGGTGTAATCGTGAATGTGCCACCTCGTCCACAATGGGGATACCTTTCTACATCATCAATCAACTATTTACCGTGTTCCAAAAGTGCGTAGATACACCTGCTGGACTCTGGAGACCGGTTATAGCGAGTCTTGGGGTCATATATTCCATGCAAAGCCCTGTGAATCCGATCAAAATAATGAATTCTCGAGGTGTAATCGCAAATGTGCCACCTCGTCCACAATGGAGATACCTCTCTCCATCATCAGCAAACTATTTGCCGTGTTCCAGAAGTGCCTAGATACACCTGATGGACTCTGGATATTCATTAGTTCATTAAAATTTCAACATACAGGTATTCATAATTCCATATATGATCACGAATTTAGGATACATTTATGGTTGGTTGAAGCAACATCTGCAACATGCCTGAGTAGGTAACCAACAGGTACAATACTGAATTAGTGAGGCATTGGGAACAAGGTTCATGTGACAGACTTGGGCACCATCGAGAATCGAGACTAGAATCGAAAGTTCAAATGAAAGTTATCCTATCAAAACACTGTCTAGATTTGAGTGGCAATGGCCAGGAATAGCCGGAAGATCTGTGGAACTCCCCACAAACTCTTCAAAAGTCAACGGCCATCTGTGGGAAATTTCCTAACTTGAATAAATATGGTTCGAAGGAATATTAGTTACCATTCCCAAATTTGCGAGGCCTGCGAATTCTATGTTAGGTCCCAGCGCTCAGTTGTTCATCTCTGTGATATATCGCTGGAGGAAAGCTCTCATGGTACAAGCTTCCACCATCAATACATGCTATTTCGATGCATGCATGGAAAATGATGCAGTTTTACCATATTCCTATGGGAGTGTTATCCGAAGAGGCTCTCGAGACGACTCATAAAGTCGTCAAGTCCACCAGACTGAATCATACGAGGAAATTTTCCAGGTATGTACTTTCCATTTTGCCGAGATGTGGTAATTTTTTTGGGCAATAGTTGAATCAAGATTTCGTTTCAATATTCACGCGATCGTTTAGATGGGATACCGAGATACATAAGGGGTACAATTCGTGTGAAAATGTACATTCTTCCAACGAATGAATCGATAAATGCTCAATCTTGAATGTGGATGAGATGTGAGCTTCACTCTTTCTCAAGTCAAAGCTCGGGATTCATGGCTTATTTCCCATAGTGTACTCATTCACCCTTAATTATTACTGTTACCTTTCGAACTCCTAGGCAATATACCGATGCATGACGATAATGAAAGCTAGACTCTTGGCTATCAATGGATTTGTACACGAATAATACATGTGAATAAATATCATCTGAATGGAAGGAAAATTCCACTGAAAATATTGCTCGTGGAGTTATGCCTATCTCTAACTCGACTATGTATGATGTGTAATATCAAGGCGTTAATGGATTCTCGCATTATTTTCCAGGGAAGCGACCAATGAGGACCTATTCCATCGATTGTTCTTGTTGTCAGATCCTATCCTGTCTCGGACTCGCAAAATCAGGGAGAAGAGAGTGAATGTACTATCGCCTGAGTTGAGGAAGTTGATTGTTGTCAACAGTGAGGATGATGGTTAGAATACTATCTAGTTGTATTGTGCTTGATGTATTCGAGTTGGCGGAATGAAAATAATTGGTCGTCACCTTTTGGAGAATTAGTGGGAGATTCTACGATTCTTTCGGTTACTGTTGTGAATCAAGAACAGGCTGTGTTTTTTATAGGATAACTTTCGTTTGATTTTGTGGTTATTTTCGGTTTCTAGTCTAGATTCCCGATGGTGCCTTAGTCTGTCACATGAACCTTGTTTCCAATGCCTTACTATTTCAGTATTGTACCTGTTGGTTACGGACTTGGGCATGTTGCAGATGTTGCTTTAACTAACCATGAATGTATCCTAAATTCGTGATCATCTATGGAATCATGAATACCTGTATGTTGAAATTTTGCTGGACGAATGAATATTCGTGTGAGAGGAGAATCTATGGTGATCTTTTTTTTGTGAACCCAACTGAAAATTGCGAGATCCGCGCCAGTAAGTTGGGAAGTATTTCCATTCGGGTAATGAGGAGTGAGAGTTGATGTGATAAGTGATGGGAACAGAAGACCCCGAACTATCCCTACACCCTCGGTCCCCTCTTTTGCTATGAAACCAACTGGTTCTTCTGTGATCTGCAGTGGAAGCAAGGTCGCAGATTGGGTCATTCGGTTTTGACTCAATGAACATTCGAGCACCAACGTTTCTCATTCTTAATTCGAGGTCTGGGTCGGCCGATTCGATTATTATCAACCTCATTAAGCATGGAGTATTTTTTTGATCCACTCCCACATTCTTCTTTTATATGAAAGAGATTGGAGAAGGGACAAGTGTGTGGAATTTTGGTCTAGTGAGTGCTACGGAGAGGAAGTCCCAAGATTGATTTCATGCTTTTCATCGGATTTTCCGGGCTGTACATTGACTCTGGCCCCAGAACTCCCAAAGTCCAGCAGGTGTATCTACGCACTTCTGGAACACGGTGTTAGGAATTTACCCTAATAATTCGTCGGTAATTTGACGAAAATTGTCCTGTTGGCGCTACAGGACGGTTCGTTACGCGTCCCTGGATGATACAAGAGAACGCCTTTAGGCTTGTGCTCTGCGCGAGGTATTTGCTGTAGAAATGAATGTGTCCCTATAAAGGAGTAATCCGAGGTTTCGGGGTGGCCGTTAATATAGCAGATTCGGCTACCCGGGAAATCCCGTCTACTCAAATTTATCGCGATAGGACTCTAAATTTCGTGCAGCCACCTTTCTTTCCCTCGCCAAGGAGAGGAACAGAAATGTGGTATTGGTGAAATATGTTGTTCAGTTGATATAGTATTATTCGATTTGGATATAATAATAATATTAAATGAGTGAAATGAGGGTGGAATGATGAATATCAATGACAGTTAACTCACTTCTATTACAACTAGATACAATCTGAACTTGACAGAACTTGAACTGGAGCTAGATTCGTTGACGTCGACTGGAACTAGACTGAACTTGCTGATATCGGCTGAATGGTACTGGGCTTGAAGCAACTGACTGGAGGAAATTGACTGAACTGGTACTGGACTGGAAGTGACTGACAGGACGAAATTGGCTGAACTGGTACTGGACTGGAAGTAACTGACAGGACGAAACTGGCTGAACTGGTACTGGACTTGAAGTAACTGACTGGATGAAATTGACTGAACTGGTACTGGACTTGAAGTAACTGTCTGAACTGGAACTAGACGCGAGCTGGAACTGAGACGACTGCACCGGACTTGTGCACGGAATTTGACGCAGAACCGATCTGCGGAGTTACCGTGATACCCGATCTGCGAGAACTGACTCGCTCCCCATTCCCGGGACCTTCATTACCTACCGAATCGAGGTCGGTATCAACGGCCTCGGCACGCGCCGACAAAATTCGAAAACAGGTATTGTTCCCAAGACTACGAAAATAAGGATAAAACATGACCTGTGGGTAGAACCATCAATATGAATTGATTAGAGTTCATCAGCATTTTACACGCGCATCTGGGTCTACGTGACGAAATCGAGGTCCATCAATATTATTTAACTAATGTACATTATCAGATGGAAATAGACTATTTGGATATTCTTTCGTCAGGGCTGCGCAAGCAGCCTTTGTGTTCAACAGCCCGCGGCATGCGTAACCGCCAGTTGTTGACACAGCTGAAAAATAGTCGGGGACTCGCGCTCTATCAATCCTGACCACTGCTATTGTCGTGATTATCTCGACATAACACCCCCACCCTTAAACACCTTGTTGGGCATCAGAAGGAGCTCAACAAGTGCATTGGGTCAGGATTAATTGAGTGCGAGTGTACAAGTGAATTATTCTGAGATTATGTATGATTATAAGTTGGTAGCGAGCTAACTGATTTTATTCGTTGCATTCCCCACACATAACAAACACTGGCCACGAGATCAGGTTCGGAACCAGCCTCGATTCGCGCAATGCGATGTTTGTTATAATATTTCCCTTCACCATATAATCAAATTCACACGACACTCTTAACGCTGCTAATTAACAATACGTGGGTCCCATACAATCACATACGTTCCCGGAGTTGGAGTCCGAATAATCGCTACAACTCGAAAATGCCTATCCTTGGGATCCACGAGAAATTCAATTCACAAAGAAACCAATTCAGAAACGCGAAAGAAAAATTCGACTAAACCGTTAAAGAAAATTCAATTTTTCAATAATCAACGGAACCATTTTGGTTCCGCCCTTTTGTGCATTCTATGCGATTGTTATATATTTTTTTTTTCTTTTTAATGCTAAAACAAATCATTTCAGATAAGTTAATTCTCAAACCACACTCAACATTATAATAACACGTTACAGGTGTGTAGCCTAGTGATGGTAGTCCGCTTCTTCCGAACTTATCCATTTTATTGATTAAATATCTGGACTACAACACAATTGAAGCGCAAGATTTCCCCAACCGAAGCTCAACCTTGGGGTTCCATGATCGAGTTCCGGAACTTTCTCCAACGATGGCAGACTCTCTCCTTGGAACGCGGTACAGACGGGGTGGAGGGGTCGTTATTACTGAAACTTGGGTTGCTTGGTACGGCGTGGGGACTAGCGGTATATTCAATGTTGGTCCTAGGCACTGGAGTGATGAACACATCGGAGCGGATATTTGGGTACAAGGGTTCGGTTTCGATAGGGCCGGTATATATGTTACCATTTGACATGAATTTCCGAGAGTGCTTTTGCTCATACAGGGGAGTAGAGGGCTGAGAGACCGACGTTAACACAGTAGCTTCGGGTGAAGTGGGTAGGGGCATTAACTCTCGCCCTTGTTCTCTTCTGCAGAACGAGGTGAGTTATCGTCGTTCTTGTGGTTCAAGACGACCAGGCAATGGGCAAGAGTACTCCAGACGGCTCCGAGCAAATGGAATGACCACCCGAAGATTGAATGGAGAGTATAGCCACGAATAAAAATGTCGACGACTGATTTGAAGATGTGTATTATCATCAATATTGCGATTACCCCGGCACTCGCGGTTCCGAACGACATGAATTTATTCCATATTTTGTCCCAAGTGTTTTGGGCCAATTTGGATGAAGCGTTTTCATTGAACAGCTTCATCAGAGCTCCTTCGGCGTCGTGAATGGGACTACTATGCATCTCGCGTGCGATTTCGTTCAAGAAGGCCTGTCTTTCGACCGGATACATTATGCGCACGCGCAAGGTATCCAGGTCTCTTTCGGTATATATTCCGGAAGTGGCCAAATTTTCGGGGTTAACATAATGCCATGAGGGTTTGGTGAGGGGTTTAATCTGCATAGGGGGTTCCTTGAGACAATATTCCTCCCACGGCCGTTTTCGACCCATCTGTGGTAATGAGGTAGTCAGAATTCAGGTCCGGAAACCTGAGCAACGGCGCTGTGCACAATGCGTTTTTCAGAGTGACGAAGGAATTTTGCTCTTCTTCTCCCCATTCGAATTCGATTCCTTTTTGGAGTAGCTTAGTCAGTGGCTTCGCAATTCTAGCAAAATCTTTTATGAACCTCCTGTAATATCCGGCTAGACCCAGGAACCCTCGAACATTCCTGACCGTTTTGGGTACCGGAAATTCGGAGACTGCCGAGACCTTGGCAGGATCTACTCTGAGTCCGGTTTCGCTTAATATGTGTCCTAAGTATCTTACTTCCCTCTTCAAGAATTCGCACTTGTCGACTTGTAATTTCGAGGTCGCTTTCATCAACCTGGTGAAGAGCCTTTCAAGCCTCTCTTTGTGCTCTTCTAAGGTATTTAAAAATACTACAATGTCATCTAAATACCAAAATATACCTTCGAGCCCTTTCAATAATTGGTCCATTAATCGCTGAAGAGAAGCTGTAGCATTACAAAGACCGAAGCTCATTCTCAAAAAATGGAAGTGCCCTTTGTTAGTCGAAAATGCACCCTTGTGAGCATCCCTTTCGTCTACCTATAGCTGGTGATACCCCGCCGCTAAGTCCAGTACGCTAAAGTACTTGGCACCCCCAACTTGGTCAAATATTTCAGTAATATTTGGCAGTGGGTAAGGGTCTCCGATAGTTTTGTCGTTAAGAGCTCGAAAATCTAACACCATGCGCCATTTTGGGTCCCCTTGTGAATCGGGTTTCTTCTTAACCAGCCATACTGGATTATTGTACGGAGAAGAAGAATGACAAATGATCCCGCGATCAAGTAAGTCTTGAACTTGCTTATCGATCTCGCCTTTGTATGCTTGGGGGAATTTATACTGTTTGGTCCTGACCGGTATGTCGTCGGTAGTTATAATCCGGTGCGTGATGAGCCGTGTACCCGGCAGGTCATCCCCTGGTAAATAAAACACGTCAGTATTTTCCACCGCTAATTGTAACACGAAGTCTCTCTCTTCCCCAGCTATATGATCTACGTGTAAAAAATCTCGCACATCCGGACGCTCGTCTCTAGGCACGTCTGGTCGTGGGATTGAATCTATCAGAAATTCATTATATGTTGAAAGGTGTGGTTCGTCATGAATTTCGCAATCATCGATTAGACAATGATCGCAGAAGTCGGTATAGTCGTCGTCAGTACAGGTATGAAACGACGGGTTATCGAGCCCCGGGGTTTCAGGTTGACTCTGTATCATCGCGTTCATAAGCGTGCGGGCTAATTCGAAGGTTATTTCTTCGTGGAAGATGTCCGTGTGTATCTGTTTGTTTCCATAGTCCAAGGTTGCGTCGGCTTCGGTTAAGTATTTTGCTCCGATTATTCCACCTCCTGGGAATCTTAAATGATCTGAAACTACCTGAAAGTCTGAAGTAGTTCCGAAAATGGAGAGCCTTATGGTACCTTCGGTGAGCGTTAGCCCTCCTATTCCGCGAATCTTGACTCGATTGTCAGCGTTCACCGGGAGTTGTGGTGGGACCAGGCTCTTTCGAATCACGTTTACCTCTGAGCCAGTGTCAATCAAGAAATATTGTCTCGTGAAAGCAGAGTCGTTAAGCAAGATCACGAAGGGTAAATGAACTTCTGTATACTGTTCTTGTACGTCAGTCATCATAAGACTATGGCCTTGCCCTCCATGAGTTTGTGTTTGGAAATCGATCTCGAGTTCCCCGAAGACGACACGTTTGTCGTTGAAATTGATCTTCACCTTATTCCTCAATAGGAAGCTACTTCCGAACACGCCGTCGAAGTTTATTGGGAAGTCGTCGGGCACGATGACTAATTCGTTAGTAACATCGTTAATATTGATGCGCGCGGTCCCTAATGAGAATATTGGATCTGGACCCAAGCCACGAAGTTCGTGCGTCACCGTGCGATCTATCATCCTTGTTTGAGGTACCACGTGAGCCTTTGCAAGATTGCACTCAGCCCCACTATCTATTAGTACTTTGTATACCCCACCCGGGGAAGTCAATTCAAAATTTACGATCGGAGAATATTTTCGATGAGTGCTTATTCTAAGGATAGTAATTCCCCCTCTATGTGATTTATTTGAATGGGCTTGAGCGGGCCATGATATTCCTGTGTCTTCCTCGTCCCGCTCGGTCCGGAAAGACTCAGCTCGTTTCCCCGGAGTTGTGCGTTGTTGATCATTCGTTTTCTACATTCAGCGATTCGATGGCCTGGATTTTTGCAGTAATACCACAAATCTCCGGGTTCTCTGGAGGGAACGTTTCGTGGCAGGGATCTGCAGTTCGACGCCGTATGACCCGCCACTTGGCAGAGTTGGCAAATTATTCGGTCAACAAGCCCTGCGCGGGGTTCAGGTGTTAGCTCATCTCTTCTCTTCCGAATATAGCATTGGTCGGCCTTATGACCCATCTTGTTGCAAATCTGGCACGATTCCAGAGAAATCTTTGGAAGCGATTCTCTTTGTTTGTCGCACTGTTTGGCAGAATGCCTAATTCTATCACATAATTGGCACTTGGCTAAGCGTGGACAAGATTGGGCCTTATGCCCCTCCTCTTCACAGAATTGACACGAGATAGGTACAGGTATAGCTTCATCTTGAGCCTTTTTGTAGCAGGTGTCAACTACATGCCCGGGTTTCTGGCAATAAGTGCAGACCTTCATCGTGGGCTTACGTGGACATTCCTTATCGGCGTGGTCGTTCGAGTCACATATGTGGCATTCGTAAATGTTCTTCCGCGGTGCTTTGGGATGGGCAGTCAGGCCCTGGCGCAAAGATCGCTTGGCTTCTAGCTCTCTTTCAATCTTCACGGCTTCCTTGACGAATTGACTCACATCCGCGATGTCGGGCGGCAACCTCTGCTCGATATCTGAATCGAGACCACGACGAAGACAGTCTAAGAGGTTACTGTTGGCGGCTGTGCGAAAAGCTTGATTCATGGCACCGTCGGCCAACTTGTGAGCTTCCAAGATCCGGTTTCCTAAGTCCTTCATTCTGTTAGCATAAGTAACTATGCTCTCATTATCTCTCTAATACTCGTGCCCCAATTCGCCCATCAACTGATGGACAGTTTTCGCTGGCGCATAGAGGCTCTTAAAGTGGTCTTGAACAGCCTCAATTGTTTCCAAAGTCTCGTTCTGGGCGGAGTGGCGGGCTTCTCCCGTAATCTTTCCTAACAATAATTTGGTGAAATTTTCCTCATCATGAGGCGCGATCATCGCCTTTGCGATGGTGCATCCCTCTAAGAATTGGCTCAACGGAATGTTAGAGCCATCAAACTCGGGGACTACCTTCAAGGCGTCCTTCAGGGTTATGACCTGGCAAGCCATGATTGACTCGTCTTCCGAAGAACTACCCTCGGAATTCCTGCGCGAATGATCTCCTCTCGGCTCGCTGGGATCGCTGGGCTCGTCTGGATCCGTTGGATCCTTAGGACTATCAGAAGGATCCGGTTTGGGTCGTTCTGGGACGGAATTGAGCTGCGCTCCGAGTATCGAATTTGCGTCGAAAGAAGGCTCACCCGCGGGGCTAGGAATAATGGTGTCTTCACCTTCTACCGCGGTGGAAGAGAGTAGACTCCCTCGAGCGTCCAAATCGAGAGTACTGGATCCGGCAGTGGCTTCAAACGAATGGTGGATTCTACTCTTGTTAGCGAATGGATCTAAATCGTCAATGTGTTGCTGCTGCAAGTCATTAATTGGTTGACTAAGCGTTCGTTCGTACTACGCGGGCTGTAGATTGAATCCGGCAGGAGGTAATTGCGGGCTGCTGGAACTCAAATTCCTCGTCGGAGGCGTTGCAGGAGGAATTCCTCCGGAAGGTAGACTGAAATCTTGATCTCCACGACTTTGACTTCGCGTGTTTGGTCTTTTATTACTAGGCATGGATGATTATGGTTGCGGCTGTGCCACGGGCAAGGTGTGCAAACTAGCAGCGTAAACTAGTTTGTAGCACTCCAAACACTCGGTAGCAGGTTTGGTTATGGTCAAGGCTCTATTACAGGTGTCACAACAAGCCAAACTCACGGCTTTGTGTGCGCAATCGTGCAAATAAAATCTCTTCTCCCCGCGAACTCCGCGAAACACCTCGTTGATTTCGTAACACGTCATGCAGTAATGCAGGCTGGATTCTGTTACGTGAAACTCGAAGATCGTGGGGTCCTTAGTTACGCAAACTGTGTCTCCTAGTGACGTGGTTGTGAGCCACGCCGAATATCGAGTATAGGCTCTAACCGGAATAGACCTGTGAGGTACCTTGTGTCTAAACATAGGTAGCGCTCATTTAATCTGAAAGGTCGTCTTCGCTGCTGGAAATAGGGGAGCATAGATGTACGAGCGTGGTTTGGAGGCTGCCCTTCCTAACGGAACCGTATTTCGGCGAGCCGCTCTGTTGAGCGAGTCCTAGTTTTTCTTGCTGATCAGCCCAATTGGCTCTACAAAACCAAGGTCGAAGGTCTTGGCGTCTGAAGATCAGATTTCTTCCTGGGATACGCAGAATTGGATCCGCGCTGGGTTCGGAAAGTGCTCTTTCGACCAGTGACGTGATATATCCCGCGTAGAATATGCGATTGGTTGGGAAGGGTTTCAAAAAGGGGCACTCTAAGGCAACCTTCACGTATTCTATCGCTGGGTCTTCAGACGAAACGTAGTATCCTATCTGGTCGCGGCGTATCCAGGCCTTGTAGTATGGATCTATTGACAACCGTAGTGCTCCACGAACGGAGTCTATATATTGATAATCGGGAAAATCGTGGCTCACGTCTGCGATTATTATTCCGTCACCGAGGTGTTGGTAATACAATGTTCGCCAATCGTGTTGAATTTGGTATACCTTACCCCGCTTATACTTCCGAACAGCGAGATAGATGACTCTGGGTTTGGGACCCGTGCGACTCTGAAAAGCCTTTAGTAGTCTACCAGCGGTCCTGTATTGCGCATCTAAGGCGGCCAAATCGGTCACTTTATAACGCACAATCGGAGATTCTCGGTTGATAGTTGTGTTTCGGGAATTCATAGAAAGGGCTTACGGGCAGTCCGTGCAATACACGATAAAAGGTTTCAGCGGCTTCGTGGGGGCTAAGAATGAGACCGAAAAGATTCTGGTTTCGACGGCGCTTTTCTGCTACATTCGCGTCAAACATAGATACTAGCCATGAATATAATTCCCAACGTTGGTTCGCGGTCAACCGAGTGTATTCGAGGTCGTTGCAGCGGTTCAGTTCTCTGATTCTCTCTATGCTCCTCGCAACGTACAAAACTTGCTCTACTGGGAACGGTCTCAAAAATGGACAACGTAAGGTGGGTTCGGCGTGTCTGCCGTATAGCGTATCCTCGTCGATCCAGAAATCGAAGCCGTCGGTCTTAATCCAAAATTCTAAGATTGCTCGGTGGAGTTCCTTCGCTTTTGGTCTGAAGTTGAACTGGAATGGGGGTCGCTCTCCGCGGAATAAATCCGGTAGTATCTTATCGGACACGTGCCCTCGGTAATGCAAGGTCTTGCCTCGGTATCTTATTATTTGTGCGGGTCCACCAGCATGTCCTTCGACATGTATGTAAATGCGATGCTTTACGTCAAGGAATAGGCCTGAGGCTTCGAATGCCCGATAAATTTCAACGGCCTGGAAGAAGCAAATGTCGAACAAACGGGACAAGGCTAATTGTCTCAACGAAGAGAACTCCTCACACCCTAAGTGCATTCAAACCGTTAGTGTGAAGTTCACGACTAAGGTGATAGGGAATTCGCCGGAAATTCGGGGTAAACTACCGTATCACTTTCGTAACGCGGACTCAAATGGTTGAAGTAAAATACGTGACCTCGCCAAGTTACGTATGTTGAGTCTCGTATGTTTGCACGGAAGGATTCGACCTTGATTCTTTCGCTTATTTCAGCGGGGAGTTCTCTATATATTCTATAGGACTGCAAAGTCCTTAAATATTGTAAAATGTTTTTATCGAGGTCAATGTCAGTAATTGGGCAATCCTTCAGTAAATTATTTGGTATCCTGGAGATCAGAAAATGATCCAAATAATATTCGTTAGTTGCGTCACACCACAATCGCCAATGCGTATATACACTCGCGTAGATGGTTTCAGCTGCTTTCTTCAAATTAACGAGAGTCGTGCTCTCGGAGGGGAACTTATAGAAGGTATCTGGGCAAATTCGGCCTTGAGCGTCAAGGAGATAGAAAAGACGTTCCCCGTTATAGTCTAGATAATTCAAATTACCTTGATGTATAGCTGGTTGGTAAAAATAAATACTAGGTTCTCTGTTCTGGACTTCTCTGAAGGCTTCGCATAATTTCACGGCCTTAAAATAGTGTAGTTCAATGAGTTTCTCTTCTGGAATTTCCGGCACCAAGGCTACTTCCACGTTCATGAGTTGACAATAAACTGAGAACGCGACTGAACGGGAATACGTTATCAAATGCGAAAAAATAGGCGGCCTTTTACCTTGAAATTCATGAGTGCGTGCTGAGCTGTTCGTTTCAGTGGACAGAGTTGCGACGACACCTCGTTTATGCCTCTTATAACTCACCGCTTGTTCCCGTATGGTGTCTCGGGCTAATTGCTTGGCTTTGCGAGGTCTTGGGTGGTCTTGTCTGCTAACTGCTTCTCTCATGCTATTTTACTGATTACAATGAACATTTTGTGGAGAGCAGATGCTAGCCAGATAATAAGTTAAAACAATTTGAAAACACGCTCTACATGCAAAAACAGGTACCTTTGTTACCAGCGAAGCTTTGCAATGGTAGCAATGCGCGGTGTAGTCCGTGCACGGTGTCTTTGAACCCACTTTAAATGGGTCGGAAGACCACCTCGCCAAATACTCTCTTAAATGGTTGTTCAGGGCTCAAATAACATCTCCCAACTGTTTTTAAAATCGCCTACGTGAGAACTTTCAAATAGATCAACTTTTATGATTTTTTTCTGGAAAAATCGCCAAAAAACGACTTACAACGCGCTTTGGTGATGATAAACACTTAGTCATATGCTTCAAATTTCACAAAAATTCCTTTAGAAAGTGCAGATGGTTCATGACACTCCATCCCAAGAGATTCGCAATGTAATACGTAGAGGAAGGGATAGGCTTCCTGAGTTGTTGTTAATGCTTGGGTAAAGAGTCAGAAGGCAAATATAGAGAGGTCCACATAATTGGGAAATTGGTCGTCTGCTCACGGCTCTGTCTTCTTCTTACTCACATTGGTCCTAATAATATGTACACAATGCCTTGGACTCTCGGCAAGGTCCTTATCGCGCAACAAAAGCTCTCACTCCGGTTCTAGAGAGCTTGCAGATGTGTCATACCTGCTCCACATTTCGCATTTGAGTGGAGGGGGTAGCTCTATCATAGTTCTAAGATGCCATGTGCTTGCTCTCATGAAGAGAATCGACTCAAATTTTGGGTATTGTGCATGAAAAAGGAGGTGGGAGTGCAGAAGCTGAGAAGAGACATGGAAGACCGCTCCAAAAATGTTCAGCGATTGACGGTCAGGATGATAGATTGCCCCATCTGACTGACCTATGTCTGACATATAGATGAAGGTATTTTATCATCCTGCCCGTCAATCGCTGAACATTTTTGGAGCGGTCTTCCATGTCTCTTCTCAGCTTCTGCACTCCCACCTCCTTTTTCATGCACAATACCCAAAATTTGAGTCGATTCTCTTCATGAGAGCAAGCACATGGCATCTTAGAACTACGACAGAGCTACCCCCTCCACTCAAATGTGAGATGAGGAGCAGGTATGACATATCTGCAAGCTCTCCAGAACCGGAGTGAGAGCTTTTGTTGCGCGATGAGGACCTTGCCGAGAGTCCAAGGCATTGTGTACATATTATTAGGACCAATGTGAGTAAGAAGAAGACAGAGCCGTGAGCAGACGACAAATTTCCCAATTATGTGGACCTCTCTATATTCGCCTTTTGACTCTTTACCCAAGCATTAGCAACAACTCACGAAGCCTATCCCTTCCTCTACGTATTACATTGCGAATCTCTTGGGATGGAGTGTCATGAACCATCTGCACTTTCTAAAGAAATTTTTGTGAAATTTGAAGCATATAACTAAGCGTTTATCATCACCAAAGCGCGTTTTCAAGTCGTTTTTTGGCGATTTTTCCAGAAAAAAATCATAAAAGTTGATCTATTTGAAAGTTCTAACGTAGGCGATTTTAAAAACAGTTGGGAGATGTTATTTGAGCCCTGAACAACCATTTAAGGAAATATTCGGCGAGGTGGTCTTCCGACTCATTTAAAGTTGGTTCAAGGACACCGTGCGTGTTTAGTATTTGATGGAAGTTATGGTTCACGTACACATCCGCAAGATCGTTATTTGTCTCTTGGAAATAGCACTCGGTACAAGTGTACCGCAAGCCGGGCTGGTTTAAATAAATTAACAGTCCTTGATTAGTTTGTCTAACGCAGCTTTTGTCGCTCAAAATAGCGCCGAAGATTCCGCGGTGTATAGTTACACTTTGGCTGTAATAGAATCTGAATCGCTCAATCTGAACCTGGTCTAAGAGGAATAGCCTCATACCATGGATGGTTAGCTTGAATTTGTGTTAAGGTATCGTGAAGGAGTACGAAATGTGCTCAATCGAATTTTATTCAGTCTCAGCGAGTATATACATTGAGTATCCTATGTGGAAGATACTTGAAAACCTTACAATATTGTTTATTGCACGTAAAATTCTTGGATCATCAGGTTAGCGTTGCGTAACCTGGATTTTCGGGGTCATGATCTCCTGTCGCCCCTGCTTCTATAACGCTTTCAAGCAACGCTTGACAGTGTCGAGATTTTAATTTGGGAATCTTGTACGAATCGGTGAAACGCTTCAAACACCCTCTGCAATAATATCCTGCACGGCAGTGTTGATTATCGCAAGGATCTCTGACGAGCTCGAAAATTCTGCGGTCTAGCCTCAGCTCTGCAGCAGAATCGGGTAGTCGATAACCTGAACGTATGGTAACCGATGGTGTGGCTTCTCCCCTCGGGGAATTTATAGGCGACACATTTGGTGAGCACTTAGGTGACTGCTGACGGCCAATGACCTCGAGGGCTTCTCGCAGTTCGCGATTCCGACGGCGCACACTGGGAACATATACAAATTTTTTCCGGACCATCTCTCACAACCGAACCAGGCAAGGTTTGACGAAGTGAGTTAGCTCGATGTCTTCGCCAACTCTTCCTCTTTACAGGAAAAGTTCTCAAATTAGTGACAGATCAATATTTTTCCCGTAATATTAGCGAATCTGAATAAAAATCTGCACCCGTTAGGCTCAAGTCAACTTTAAGTCGATGTAGAGACCTGAATTTTCACTCGATCGAGGTGAAATTTTGAACACTCTCCCAGTTCGATAGGGAAAAGGGGATAATGCGGTCAAAAATGGAATTATAATGATAGTCTTATCATTATAAAGTTTTTCCATTTTTTGGCCAAAATTAATCAAATTTTATATGTATCGATAGAGAAAAATTTTTTCAATGCAGAAATGTAATGGGCTAAACTTTCTCACTATTGGATGATATGATAAAAGGACTTTTAAACCTCTAAGAAAAGCCGACACAGAAGCAGTTAACCTTGCGGTTTGACTTTTACAGGCACATCGGACCGTTACCATTGGTAAATCCCGCCAGAAAATATGAGTCCGCAGCCAGGCTCGGGCCATAAACAACCCTCATAAATCCATTATGAACTAACTCCAGCCAATTCCTGAGTAATCGAAATAATCAAATTACCACCATTCTGATTGCGGAATCTGCTTGCTGATACTAGGCTGATCACTTACAAACTTGAATGGGAGAAATCGGATAAGATTAACTGTAAAAAATGATAATCGGCGATATCACTACAATCGATATTACCTTATCAGATATTGGCCGATTTCGACCATTCGAGTTTCTAAATGATCGACTTGATATCAGTGAGCATATTCCATTATCAGAGTGTGGTTAATCCAATTATTTTGATTAGTCAAAAATTGGATAGGAGATTCCGTAATGACCTTATGAGGGTCGTTTATTACTCAATACGGTCCCGGCTTGAGTAATAAACGACCCTCATAAAGTCATTACGGAATCTCCTATCCAACTTTTGACTAATCAAAATAATTGGATTAACCACACTCTGATAATGGAATATGCTTACTGATATCAAGCCGATCATTTAGAAACTCGAATGGTCGAAATCGGCCAATATCTGATAAGATTATATCGATTGTAGTGATATCGCCGATCATCATTTTTCATAGTTAATCTTATCCGATTTCTCCCATTCAAGTTTGTAATTGATCAGCCTGGTATCAGCAAGCAGATTCCGCAATCAGAATGGGGCAATTCGATTATTTCGATTATTCAGAATTTGGCTGGAGTTAGTTCATAATGGCTTTATGAGGGTTGTTTATGACCCGAGCCTGGCTGCGGACTTATATTTTCGTCGGGATTTACCGATGGTATCGGTCTTATGGGCCTCTAAAAGTCAAACCGCAAAGTCAACTACTTCTGTGTCGGCTTCTCTTAGAGGGTTAAAAGTCCTTTTATCATATCATCCAATAGTCAGAAAGTTTAGCCCATTACATTCCTGCATTGAAAAAATTTTTCTCTATCGATACATATAAAATTTGATTAATTTTGGCAAAAAAATGGAAAAACTTCATAATGATAAGACTATCATTATAATTCCATTTTTGACCGCATTATCCCCTTTTTCCTATCGAACTGGGAGAGTGTTCAAAATTTCACCCCGATCGAGTGAAAATTCGGGTCTCTACATCGACTTGAAGTTGACTTGAGCCTAACGGGTGCAGATTTTTATTCAGATTCGCTAATATTACGGGAAAAATATTGATCTGTCACTAATTTGGGAACTTTTCCTGTGAAGAGGAAGAGTTGGCGGAGACATCGAGCTAACTCACTTTGTCAAACCTTGCCTGGTTCGGTTGTGAGAGATGGTCCGGAAAAAATTTGCATAAGTTCCCAGTGTGCGGCGGTCTCTTTCTTGTTTGGACTTACGTTGGCGTTTCTTCGTAATAGATCCGTCCACTGGAATGTAAATATAATTGTTACTGACGCTGGTACTAAGATCTTGAGTTAGATTGGAAATCGAATGCGTCGTCCGGTGAATTTAACCAGTATTTCCGTTCGCGAGGGTGAGACCTCTGCTTAAGAATTGCGATAGCTCTAGCTACGGTGGTGGTGCAGTGTGCTTGTCCGATCTCTGCGACCACACACTCAGCGCATTCCCAAATAGGCCTCACTTTCCAAAAATCGCAGAAGCAGACCTTGCAGAATGGTACGTAAAGATTACAATGTGTGACTTCAGGCAGATGTTCGAACTGTACCCGTGTCGGTTGTGTGTCTGTTCTATCCTCGTGGAATCGGCTGCACAAATTGCAAATGAGATAGCTATGGTCATGTACCTCGAGGGAGGGTCGGATCGCAAGGTTGTTTCGAACACAGACCTTCTCTGACAATCTGAAAACGATTTCGTCCAAACCGGTCAATTGGTGATAAGACTCGACAACCGCGGGTTCTCGCGGTGCCATAAATTTGTGGCAAGCACGCTGTAATATCACGGTTGGAGGTCGACTATTCGTTTTTGACGTGAAAGAATTGATACGCGCTATCGGTGCCTCCTAGTGAATGGTATGTAAAGGCAGTGCTAGGTCTCGGGCGATTGAAATGACTGAATCCACGAACGATTGCGGGAACAGAGGGCCTAACTCTCGAGTAACACACTCAGAACGTTCATAAATCGGCTTAGAGACGTAAAAACAATTACCGCAGCTTTTGCAACGTGGTAACGGGTGCTCTGAGAGACCAACTACGTGTTCGTCAGTATTGTCGGTTATGGCTCTGCCTAGCTCGGAATCTTGGAAACGACGTGTGGTGCAAGCCGCGCAAATCTCAGTGGCAGATTCAGTAGGGATTTCTAACGTGAATCTGGTACGCGGGTTGGTGATCAAGCACACCTTACCTGAAAGAACTCGCGCTATACCTCGTACGCCGAGAACGAAGCAGGGATCCGTGTTGCAACTTACGTCTTTTTGACTCATGTGTAAATGTCGTGATCGTGAGAAAAATTCGAAACTATCGTATATAGTACTAAGGTGAAGTTCATTGATTTCAATAAAAATTATGAAGTCGACACGCGCGAAATTCCGTTAAGGCTATCGTGAATTTACCGGTCGTCGTCTTTTGTTATCTATCGTGCTATATTAAGGAGAGTGTTGATTCGTACAATGTTTGGTTGAACAGAATATACAGACGCAAAGCTCACTTTGACTCAATGTGATGCGCTTAAAGGCCTCTCAGTACTCTTATCGGAAAGCAAATTAATCTGGTAAGCGAGGAATTGCTATGCTGGCAGTAAATTAGCTGTCTGAGCACGGAATGTCTGGATGTTACGCTGGAGCGATTTCTGATCCAGGACATGGCCAACTTATGATTGACGTTGTGCTAACTCGTGTGCTCTGTATTGGCCAGATTGATTGATCGAAGGACTGACAGTCGCGGTGTGGCACGAATGTGCACCGAAAGAAAACTCTTGTATTCTATGCAAGAGATGGTGTTCACGGAAGATTTGACGTTTTTACGTGCATACTACTCGACCAGAGAGCCAATAATTTGCGCGAATATCATGCGTTGAGTCTTCCAATATTGTATATTCAATATATTCCAAATATTAAGGTATGATGGTTTGATGGGATGACGATGAGGGTGAGCATAATGAAATATGAACCTCTTGCAGAAAAATTTTCTGCCTATCTCTCCGGGGCCTCCACTTTTTATGTTAGGAATTTACCCTAATAATTCGTCGGTAATTTGACGAAAATTGTCCTGTTGGCGCTACAGGACGGTTCGTTACGCGTCCCTGGATGATCCAAGAGAACGCCTTTAGGCTTGTGCTCTGCGCGAGGTATTTGCTGTAGAAATGAATGTGTCCCTATAAAGGAGTAATCCGAGGTTTCGGGGTGGCCGTTAATATAGCAGATTCGGCTACCCGGGAAATCCCGTCTACTCAAATTTATCGCGATAGGACTCTAAATTTCGTGCAGCCACCTTTCTTTCCCTCGCCAAGGAGAGGAACAGAAATGTGGTATTGGTGAAATATGTTGTTCAGTTGATATAGTATTATTCGATTTGGATATAATAATAATATTAAATGAGTGAAATGAGGGTGGAATGATGAATATCAATGACAGTTAACTCACTTCTATTACAACTAGATACAATCTGAACTTGACAGAACTTGAACTGGAGCTAGATTCGTTGACGTCGACTGGAACTAGACTGAACTTGCTGATATCGGCTGAATGGTACTGGGCTTGAAGCAACTGACTGGAGGAAATTGACTGAACTGGTACTGGACTGGAAGTGACTGACAGGACGAAATTGGCTGAACTGGTACTGGACTGGAAGTAACTGACAGGACGAAACTGGCTGAACTGGTACTGGACTTGAAGTAACTGACTGGATGAAATTGACTGAACTGGTACTAGACTTGAAGTAACTGTCTGAACTGGAACTAGACGCGAGCTGGAACTGAGACGACTGCACCGGACTTGTGCACGGAATTTGACGCAGAACCGATCTGCGGAGTTACCGTGATACCCGATCTGCGAGAACTGACTCGCTCCCCATTCCCGGGACCTTCATTACCTACCGAATCGAGGTCGGTATCAACGGCCTCGGCACGCGCCGACAAAATTCGAAAACAGGTATTGTTCCCAAGACTACGAAAATAAGGATAAAACATGACCTGTGGGTAGAACCATCAATATGAATTGATTAGAGTTCATCAGCATTTTACACGCGCGTCTGGGTCTACGTGACGAAATCGAGGTCCGTCAATATTATTTAACTAATGTACATTATCAGACGGAAATAGACTATTTGGATATCCTTTCGTCAGGGCTGCGCAAGCAGCCTTTGTGTTCAACAACCCGCGGCATGCGTAACCGCCAGTTGTTGACACAGCTGAAAAATAATCGGGGACTCGCGCTCTATCAATCCTGACCACTGCTATTGTCGTGATTATCTCGACATAACAACGGCAAATAGTTCATTGATGATGTAGAAAGGTAACTCCATTGTAATCGAGGTGGTACATTCACGATTACACCTCGAGAATTCATGATTTTGATCGGATTCAAAGGGCTTTGCACGGAATATGACCCCAAGACTCGCTGTAGCCGGTCTCAAAGTCCAGCAGGTGTATCTACGCACTTCTGGAACACGGCAAATAGTTGGTTGATGATGTAGAAAGGTAACTCCATTGTGATCGAGGTGGCACATTTGCGATTACACCTCGAGAATTCATGATTTTGATCGGATTCACAGGGCTTTGCACGGAATATGACCCCAAGACTCGCTACAACCGGTCTCAGAGTCCAGCAGGTGTATCTACGCACTTTTGGATCACGGCAAATAGTCGATAGATGATGTAGGAAGGTATTCCCATTGTGGACGAGGTGGCATATTCGCGATTACACCTCGAGAATTCACGAATTACCCGTGTTTCTCTGTTTTTCCAGTTTTTCCTCTATCCTCACTCCCTAGATCACCTCAAAAAATCTCTTTTCCAAATATCCAAAGTACATAATCCGACGTAAAATTCCCTGTTCTTTCGATTGCCGTAGTCCAAATTCCGAAATATCCACTAAAAGCCCTTCAAAATGGCAAAAGTACACCAAAAAGTTCGGTTTCACGAAAAACTGCTCATATCATCCGATTTGTTCCAAAAAATGCAACAACTTTTGTTTCCATGAAAATTCGTGTAAAATGCAACCCCATCAAGTTAAACCACTAAAACTGCGTTTTTTCCGCGATTTTCACGTTTTTATGCTAGCCGGCAGCGTATGAGTCTCGGAGGCTCCAATTGGGGAAAAGATTCATAATCTACGTGAAAAAACCTACAATTTCCCTTCTTGCAAATTTCCGATATCGCTTGTTTTCAGGGTGAGAATGATTGTTTTGCAAGTTGGGTTCCATGCAACTGTGTGCGCTGTGACACATTTTGAGGCCGAAAGTCAAACGTTCCAGAGATATCTTCATATATCCCATGATTCGAAATGTCCGCGAGCCATTGAGGCCGCAATCGATCATATCGGTCAAGTGCAAAATTATTCCTAATCGGAGTTATGGTCATTTGGAATATCAGGTGGGGAGGTTACGATTGATACGGTCGAATTCTGAACGTTACACATTGCTTCCAATATCATCACAAAATAGTGGCATGTACTCACTTGTATTCGGGCTTCGTTTAATTTTGTGCTCCTAGCTAACTCTTCTCTGCAATATATGTCCGGGTAATGTGATTTTGCGAAAGCTGATTCCAACTCCGCAAGCTGCTCCTGAAGAATAACAGTTGGGAGTAAAATCTCCGGATTATACGTTCCTCCGCGATTATACAGGTTGCAGTGATGAGAACATGTAATATGATGGAGAATGTCTCAGTCTCGACCAATCTCCCAACTACGTTGGTTGGATATCACTGGTTCTCACGAAAAGCTCTTGCAGAAGCGCCGGAGTCAGGCCCGAATATTTCTGGCTAATCATCAGGCAAAATACCCTCCCTGGATCACGGTAGGGCTGAACCAACTTCAAATGCGACTGAAAGAAACTCCCGAGATTCCAACGGGGTATTCAAAGTAAATGTCATGATACGTTACCAGAAGATTTTTGGTCGTAAGTTATGGGGCCAATTTCAAGATAAATGATTATCGAGTCTCGGGAATTGGTTTTTATAAGGAAAAACCGTATAGACTTGTGTGGTTTTGGATTATACGATGGGATTCTGTCTCGGGGATCTGAATCATCTGTTCTACTATCAGAATAGAGACGGGAGAGGTGGTAATGCACTGTAAAAGTTCCGACGATTATCCAAATCCAGACGAATGTTCAAGCGGAGGACTTTCTACATTAATTCATGTGCGAGAGATTGATGAGCGTTGCAGAATACAAAATCATGATTTTCAAGGGATTGATTCGATTTCCTGAGGATGAGTTTCATAACAGGATCCAGGATAATCTGTTAACGTAGGAAAAACGACTCCCCTGCCAAAAAAAACCGGGTGATTGATCAGCCAACTTATCACGGGATCGTTTTCCCAGAACTGCAAATTACTGAATATTCATTTTACTTTCTGGAACGCACCTGGAAGAGTCTGAAGAAGAGAAAAAGAGATGAAAACGGTCCAATAATGGAAAAAATTATCACCGGCGTTTCCACTTTTGACACCTGTGGCCGGTGGTGAGAATCGAACCCACGACCTTTCGGTTAGAAGTCTGACACCTCATCCTCGTGGTCAGCGAGTCAGGTTCCGTGGTGGCTCATAAAAGCTGTACTTGGACGGGTTATTCCGATTCGTCGAAGATTTCGAATGGGACGACTTTTCGATATTCCTTCCCGGTCTCGGTGAACAATAAGGAACCTTGAAAAATATATTCCAAAGGATCTGCACGAGAGTCGCTCAATCCAATGAAGAATTATTGTTGGCCTTGGTGAAGAATGGAAGTATGCGGAAAAATATATCTCGGGGGATTTGAGGGTCGCTGAACTCGAATCCGATGGAATTATTCCTCTCCAATTTGTTCGAACAAAGTTGTGTAAACAATTTGAGCGGAAAAAACGTGTTCGGCCTTGGTGAACAATGGTAAAATCCGTAAAAATGTGACTCGGGGGTTTTGAGGGTCGCTGAACTCGAATCAAATTAAGTTATTACTCCACAATTTGTTCTACCAAATTCGTTTGAACAAATAAAGGTGAAAGTTGAAGGATGAATTTCTAAGATATGAATCCACGGGTGTTCAGGAATGATATAGTAAAGCGAGAAGCGCTCGTTTAGTTTGTAGTTTGGAAATGGTCACATGACCTCACTCACACCGCTGTGCGCCCATATATGTGTATCTCTCCTCACCGGCGGCAGTTCGCGCTGCTCCGGAAACCAGTTGTGCCAAAGAATTGGCCCACGGTGGACCTCTCGTTACAGTGCCCCCTGTAAAAGACAATCCCTCTAGGTCAAACGACCAATGTGTAAGAGCACGCGGACCGTGAAATCTCAGTGCGATGTGCACACACAATTGTTATTAACGCGAGCGAACTTGTGTAATTAGGTGTAAGTGAATTTGAATAAAGTGTATTTTGTGTCAGCATTACACGACGCATTCTGCACTGACTGCGCCTGAGCCCATTGCTCCAGCCTCCTCATCCTTGTATGCAGCAGCCCCCAAAGGGAAAGCCCTCCGCTCCCGAACATTTGATCCTTCGAGCCGGATAAGGAGCGGTCTGGAGTATTTTCAACGTCGAAAAGTTCACTCGCAGTAAGTCTAAAATTCACACGTGTCTCGCGTGGCTCGAGCGCCATTTTCCTCTGGCGCATTCCCCTCGCTCTTTGCTCAATATATCCGAGCTGAGCTATACATCTTTAGACCACACTTGGAGTAGGTCAACCCACATTTTTGCACGATTTCGGTCGGCCTGCAGCGTGCATCAGCGTGCACGTGGGGATCATCGCCGAGGGAGAATTTCTGTCTCTCTCGGGCCGCCATCTTGAACCGAGCCTCACTCGGACATCAAGCGTGCCGTTCCGTCTTTCGTGCGAGAGTTTTGGCAGCACATAACGATATAGTGCGTGCGAGCTTGTATTAGTGTGCCTCGGTCACCCTCGACCTGTATATATAGTTGCTATATTCGCGTGTCTCTCTCGTAGCGCGCTTCATAACTGTGATTGCTTGCGAGTCTCTCTCGTCGAGTATAAGCCCCATATACGAATTTGACTATATATTGTCATCCCGAAATTCTGCTTGCGCCGCATAAGTGCTCGCGGTCGCTATCTTTCTCACTCTCGCTCGAGTTATAATAGTCATATCTCAAAAACCTCCAAGCTAGCAACGTGTGTTACGCTCGAGTGTGTGAGTGTTACATCATCGTTCACTCTAAGCCCCATTCGTGTGTCCAAGCTACTGCTCGTACTTCGGACTCATCTCTCGCACGAATTGCGTAAAATTTTCTGCCTCGCGCACAGCTGTTCATTCAGCGTGCGCTACTCATTACCCCAAGTTTGGACTCGCATGTGTAGTGCATCCAAATTCCTCTCGTGCATTTTTTTGCACACGTGCTAAACCTCTGTGGTGCATCTCTCGCACACTAGCTCACCCCCTTGTAGTGCATTCTTTGGACATTTGCTAACCTCTATTGGTGCATATTTTCGCACGACCTCAACATATCAAGCAAGGAGTAATTTAAACTTTTTTCCACTCAAAATATCATCACAAAATCGATCATAAACACCCTTGCACAGGTCCGTAAACATGACCACCCATCTCAGCAACTGCTGATGAATGAATTGTCCAAGCTGGACGAAAAATGGAACAAGTGCAGAGAGTTGCACGGTGCACTGTATGCTGAAGCTGGTCCAGATGACCTTCAACATGAATACTTCGTCAACAAAAATTTCACCGTGGTCGAGGTGGCCTATGATCAGGCCAGAGACTACATCTTGGAACGTCTACAGGAAGCTGAAACATCTGCTATCGCTGCTGAAACAGCCCGTCACTTTGGCGCACCGGCTCATTGCGAGCATCGCGGCGGGGCCAATCTTCCAGAGTTGCCGCTACCTACATTCAACGGAGATCCAGCAGAGTGGCCGTCTTTCAAGGACTTGTTTACGTCTGCAGTAGTGAATCACCCCAATATTAATAATTCTACACGTCTCAGGTATTTGAAACTTGCTCTCGTAGATGGCGCCAGTAGTATACTTCCAAGCGTTACTCTCACAAATGATAATTTTGCTACAGCCTGGCAAGAATTGATGAAAAGATATGAAAATAAGCGTCTACTAATTCATACTCATTTGAAATCTTCCATAAATATTCCTGATGTAATGTCTGATTTTTTGACCTCTTTGAAATCCTTGCGTGATGAGTCTAATGCGAATTTGAACGCTCTGCGGTCATTGAGACGACCAGTTGACTCATGGAGTGCCCCGATTGTTTTCATTTTAGTTTCAAAACTTGATAAAGGTTCTCGTCAAAATTGGGAACAATATACAAATGAAATGATGGATTATCCCACATTTGATGAATTCAAATCTTTCCTTGATATGAGAATTCGCACACTCGAAAACATGTCAGAGGTAAAAAAACCTGTGAGTCAACAGTCGACTACCCCGTCTATGGAGACTAGTACCCCTCTCAAATCTAGGTTTAACCCCTCGAATACTCATGTAGCTAGTTCTAAGCTTACTTGCCCCTTTTGCCAGGCTGGTCATAAGATTTATCCTTGTCCAAAATTCAGAGCTCTCAATGTGGATCAACGTGAGAGATTCATTATCGAAGATTCGAGATGCTTTAATTGTTTAGCTCAAAACCATGGCGCAAAAGACTGTCAGAGCCTCATAAATTGTAAAATTTGTTCAGGGCGCCATCACGAGCTAAAATCGTGATGTAAAACATCGCGATTCGAGTAAGAATCATCCAGGTGCGACTAACGCACCTCAATTGCCTCAGTTTAATACTAAGAAAGTGACTAACCCCAGTGAAAAAGGTGAAGATACTATAGTGGAAGGTGATCTAACCAATACTCACACCTCAAATGTATGTGCACAAAAATGTGCAATCCTCTTACCCACTGCGCGCGTATTTGTAAGTTCCACAAATGGAAATTATGTGAGCACGCGTGCATTGATTGACCCGCGTTCGGAACGATCCTACGCATCCGAAAATCTCGTGCAAACCCTTAAATTAGGAAAAATTCGCTGCGATTCGTCAGTCGCCGGGCTTGGAGGTACGCGCTCGTGTAATACCTCATGTAGCACCTCTTCCGAAATTAGCCGTACCGCTTTATGTGATGACAAACTCCCCGTTCAGGCGATGGTTTTGCCCCGTATCACTGCATACAAACCCCCACAGTTTAATTCAGCTGATTTCTCTCCTCCTCTCAAAAAGTTAGATCTTGCAGATCCAAACCCCCCTCGCTCGCTTGCGATAGAATTGCTAATCGGTGCTGACTATTTCTCAAGTATCATACTTCCCCCAACTCGTCAAGGACGACCTAATGAGCCAGTCGCCCAATTGACCATATTTGGTTGGATCCTCACTGGACCGATTCCTACGGTCAAAGAACCTGAAAATTTGGTGCACGCACATCATGCTGCAATGCAAAAACCCCCCGATATCTCGGAATTTTTGAACTCTGAGCGCATTTCCGCTTTACGTCCATTGACTCAGGACGAACTCGACTGCGAAGCCCACTTCCAGTCAACGCATACCCGCTTGCCTGACGGATCGTATATGGTTCGTTTGCCTTTCAAACAATCCCCCCACACCCTCGCGGACTCACGAACGCGGGCGCTAAAGTCGTTCCATCGCTTGGAAAAACGACTTGCTTGCAATTCTAAGCTGCGAGAACCCTACGTCGATTTTATGGACAAATATGAACAGCTAAATCATATGGAAGAATGTCCTCCCGATAAAATAGGTGACCCTTCGATCAATCTCATACCCCACCACCCCGTACTCCGCGAAGATAGTGTCACGACCGCTCTGCGAGTGGTCTTCATTGGTTCATTTCCGACGGGTATTGGCAAATCATTGAATAATATATTACACTCTGGTCCAAAGTTGCAAAAGGACATCACCTTAATAATTCTCCGCTGGAGACGGCATCAATACTTGCAGACATTGCGAAAATGTTTCGCCAAATCCTCGTTCACCCGGATGATAGGCATATTCAAGCTATCTTCTGGCGATCTCGCCCCGAAGAGCAGCTTTGCATCTATATTTTGATCACACCCGTGTACGGTTTAGCCTGTTCACGATATTTAGCACTGCGAGTATTAGCACAACTTGTTCAAGACGAATGTCTGAAGTACCCCCTCGCAGCTCCTGTACTCGAAGAAGACACATTCGTCGACGACACGTTCATGGGGGCCGACAACCCCGAGCAAGCCATTTGCATCCGTGATCAGCTGATCAAACTGACTGCTGCTGGCCAGCTGACACTTCGTAAGTGGGCAAGCAATTTCCCCGAGTTACTTGTGGGTTTATCAACTAAAGATCATGGTGTCGCTGTAGACATCGCCAGTCAGCCAGAAGCTGATATGAAAGTTCTCGGGATCACTTGGTCCCCATCCCATGACACCTTCAAGTTCAAAGTAACCGTAGCTCCGGTCGTGAATGTGACCAAGCGATCTATTTCTTCCTCAGTAGGTAAACTTTTTGATCCGTTCGGTTGGTTAGCGCCCACAATAGTACGCGCAAAAGCGCTTATGCAATCCCACTGGCCCCTCAAATTTCATTGGGACCAAAATTTGACCCCGGAATTGATTTCAAAATGGAGACAATTTGAGTCTGAACTCTCTGATATAGAAAAAATCTCTATTCCCCGTCGGACACAATTCCGTCCGACTGTCGTATGTGTTCAAATCCACGGGTTTGCTGATGCTTCTTCTCAAGCCTGCTCAGCCGTTGCGTACTTGCGCTTATCACAACAACTAATGGAATAGTGGTCAGTTTTTTAATGGCAAAAACCAAGGTTAGCCCTCTCAAAGAGATGACCTTGTCTCGTTTGCATTTGCTAGCAGCAGTGCTCCTTGCGCACTTGCTCACCCACGTCCAGACTTCATTGAAAGACGAACCTTTCGAACGTGGGGATGTCTATCGTTGGATGTGTTCTACGACCGCTCTAGGTTGGGTCACAGAGGACCAAGCCACATGGAAACAGTTTGTTTCGAATAGAGTATCTCAGATTCAAACCTCTCAATCCAAAGCTCATTGGAGATTCATCCCTCCTGAGATGAACCCTGCACATTACGCAGCTTTTGGGCTGTTAGCCCCTGATTTAGTTCAAAATCAGTTGTGGTGGCGAGACCCGATTTGGCTCTCTATGCCCGAAACCGAGTGGATTGAAGAAGCCCCTCTCCCTATCATTGAAGAAGAGAAGAGAGAGGTGAGCACTGCTCATCATGCGCATCCCACAGAAGAGTGGTCTTTCTTGAATTCAACAAACTCTTGGGCTCATCTTCTGCGCATCACAGTTCTTGTGATAAGATTTTGTGAGGCCTTAAAAATCAGGCGATGCCCTCGAATTTCGAAAATTCGACCTTATAAAGAGTTCCCAATCAATGCCGATGATCTTCGTCGTGCCACTGATTTTTGGGTAAAATGTGTTCAAAATCTAACATATTTCTCAGAACTCGAAGCCTTGAAAAATAAGTCAAAATTGCCAAGACAATCAAGGCTCTCGAATTTGACCCCGTTCCTAGATGATGATGGTATCCTCAGAGTTGGAGGTCGTTTGCGACACTCTCAGCTTCCCTACTCCCAGAAACACCCCGCGATTCTGCCCAAACACCGTGTGTCTGAGCTCATAGTAGCTCAACTCCACCAAAACTTACTACACCCGGGCACGAGTCTGATTCTGACCGTCTTGCGTCAGCAGTACTGGATCACCGGTGACCGAAACATGGTCCGCTCGGTATCACATAAATGTGTGGTCTGCGTTAGATATCGCGGAGAGCTCATGACTCAGATCATGTCAAATTCGCCCAAAGTACGTTGTACACCCTCCAGTCCTCTTTCCCATCCCGTCGTGGACTATGCCGGACCGTATAATGTCCGAAACCACTCTGGTCGAGGTTCTAAATCACACAAAGCGTGGATAGCAGTTTTTGTTTGTTTTGTGACCCGCGCCCAGTATTTGGAATGGGTCAATGACTACTCCGCTGTGACTTTTTTGGCCGCGTTGGATCGCTTCGCAGCACGGCGTGGTACACCCTCTGACATGTACAGCGATTCTGGATTGACCTTTAAAGGTGCAAATCGCGAATTGAGAGAAAATTTCAAGTCTGTCACCCAAGACCCATTCGTATGTGCCCGTCTGTCTGCTGATGGGATCAACTGGCACTTCTCCCCTCCCTCAGCTCCACATTTTGGAGGGCTGTGGGAGGCCAGATTGAAAAGTGTTAAATTGCATCTCACTAAAATTCTTGGGAATCACACTCTTACGTACGAAGAATTCCCAACTGTACTATGTAAAATCGAATGCTGTTTGAACTCGCGCCCTATTGCACCTCTTGACGATGACCCAGAAAACTTCTCAGCCCTCACACGCGGGCATTTTTTAATTGGAAAATCACTCAAGGCGGTGCCTAGTCCATCCCTTCTGGATACGTTTGAGTCTAGACTTTCTCGATGGCAGTAGATACACCGTCTCAGTCAAGAATTTTGGAAAGCATGGTCAAATGACTATCTACGTTCACTTCAAAAACGAAGTAAATGGCTGAAGCAAAAGCCTGAGATTGCCCCAGGAGACTTGGTTTTGATTCCACATGATAATTTGCATCCCTCGGCATGGGAACTTGGTCGTATTGTTGATTGCTTTCCCGGTCCAGATGGACATATTCGAGTTGTTAGAGTCAAAACGGCAAAATCTATTTATGACCGACCCATAGCCAAGTTGTGCAAGCTACCAATCAGTGGAAATGATTCTAGCTTGTGAGTAACTCTTCTCTATCAAAAATAGCATTTATGTTTAGGTCTAATGACCAATTATCAAATTTTGAATTTATCATATCCTTCAAGTTCCTCATTTTGTTTGTATCACTCTTTTGCAAGATCTTCTATCTCGCACCCGGGCATATGTTTAGGAATGATATAGTAGAGCGAGAAGCGCTCGTTTAGTTTGTAGTTTGGAAATGGTCACATGACCTCACTCACACCGCTGTGCGCCCATATATGTGTATCTCTCCGCACCGGCGGCAGCTCGCGCTGCTCCGGGAACCAGTTGTGCCGAAGAATTGGCCCACGGCGAACCTCTCGTTACAGTGCCCCGTGTAAAAGACAATAACTCAAGGTCAAACGACCAATGTGTAAGAGCACGCGGACCGTGAAATCTCAGCGCGATGTGCACACACAATTGTTATTAATGCGAGTGAACTTGTGTGATTAGGTGTAAGTGAATTTGAATAAAGTGTATTTTGTGTCAGCATTACACGACGCATTCTGCACTGACTGCACCTGAGCCCATTGCTCCAGCCTCCTCATCCTTGTATGCAGCAGCCCCCAAAGAGAAAGCCCTCCGCTCCCGAACAACGGGTTTCAGAGAATGCCCAATCCGAACCTTGAAAAACTAATGCTCCACAATTCGTTCAAAAAAATTTTTTCAAACAATTAAAGTTGGACATTGCATGATAAGCTCATCGAGTACGTGCTCGGGGTTTCGACGATGCTGGATCCGAATCTCGAAGAATCATCGCTTCACGATTTGTTGAAACAATTCATTTAATCGAATAATATGAATTCCGGGAACGTCTTGTTTCATTGGTTAAAATGAATCGAGTGGTTTTTGACGCCAGTGAAATCACCTCGGAGATGATTACAGATGTGAGAAATCAGTTTGGCCACAAATAGCTTGACTACTACTTCACTCTTTGGGAAAAAGAATGACAAAATATGAAGATTTTTTTTTGGGGGGGGGGGAATATCCATTCCGGTCACTCACTATTTGTTTATAAGATAGAGGTCTTTCTCTATATTTATGAGAATAATGAGGTACTCCTATTCGAACATTCGGAGAGGCTTGCACAAAAAAACCACAGACAAATTCCATTGATTTTGATCTGTTCATGAGAAGATTGGAGATTGAAAGGATCAAAATTCAATCGCTAATTATCGATTTGGTCCTTCAGTTTTTAAAACAGTGAAAGAGATCTCCATCTGCATCAATATGGGTCAAGATGTCTTTGATTTATTCAAAAACCAAGTGACGTTTTTGATATTTTCCGATTCAATTTTTATGCTTCCAATGTCCCATCTTCACATAAACCAATCCAAATCAATGAATTTGTAGGTGCTTTTTGGAATAGCTTTTGGGAATGCTCGAGGAAGGGGATTCATCATTCTTATGAATATCGATGGAGATGTCTTTTAGTTCTTCAAAAACTAAACGGCGAACCCAATATTTTTTATTGAATTCTTATCATTCCAATGTCTGATCTTCACATAAACCAATCCAAATCAATACCATTTTTCATGGCTCTTCTGGGCTAACCTCTGTGAGTATTTTGAGGGAAGTATCTCATCATTCTCATATGAATATAGATAAAAATCTCATCATTTCTATAGATATAGATGAAGATCTCTTCTTGTTTCTCGAAAACTAAGCGACGAACTCGATATTTTCCGATTGAATCTTCATCCTTCCAATGTCCGATCTTCACATAAAAATCAAAATCAATGCAAACCTTCACGATTCACCTCTGGGAATGCTTCGTGTTCAGTATCCCACAATTCTTACAAATATGAATGGAGATTCCTTTTAGTTGTTGAAAAACTACTCTGGAAGAAATTCCTTCCAGTTTTCCAGTACGATTGTATTGTGAATTTTTTTACTGGACATATTGAATATTCAATGCGCAACATTGAATCATTCTTCAGCGCAGCTCATTCAAAAGCAACGATTTCTATTGGATATTAAATAATTACGTCTCGAATACCGCGAGAGTTTGTGAAATGGACGTTTTTTATGTTAAAAAATTCGTGTGCGTTTGAGAAGCGCGTAAGGAACGGAGTTCCACAACTCGCCTCGATAAGATGTGTGGAAATGTCAATGAAGTCTACAAGTTTGATCAACTTAAAACTGAAGTTCGAGCTTTTGAATGCTCATCTTATAACGATACCGATAAACATGCTTCTCAATAAGCCTCTGCTCTGAGTGATTGAGATAGTTTGCATCATTTTTTCAAGTATTATAAGCACTATCAAGCAAATAAAATGATGAGTCCGACGAGTCCTTGGCCTTGGGTAGACTCTTTAGAAGATTATGATGGGGGACATAAAACGTTTCTGAAGAGTCCGAACCTTCACTACTTAATCAAGGTTCACGAAATGCATCAGAGCTAATTGAATGAGAAGAGAATTTAATTGGCCTTCACTGAATCGTTGGATTTAAGATGTCACAATGAAACTTCCTACTTTTTTTATAAGGAAGCAATATCTTATTCAATCAGACTTTGAATTCTGCCGAAATAAACACATAGATATCACTTCCATCATTGTATATCTAGCAATACCATCAACAACAATTGAATTGTACTGCATGTATTCAGACGGTAGACCATAGCAGACGGATTTCGGCATTCGGCATCTCATGATGCGATATGCTGATGAAAATGAGTGCGCGCGGTTGTCTAGCGCAAGCAGTATGTCTATATCGCAAAAGTGTCGCTTTTTCGTTGCATGGTATGTCGGGTTGCATCGAATCTCGTTCCACGGGGCCGTGTCGGTCAGCTGATCGCGCGCGATTTTACTCCTCAGACGAGCGTAAAGGAACTCCGTTCCAACAAGTAAAAATTTGGCTGAGCTTGTACGAATCTTACACTCCATCACGTGAAAGTGACACCCTATCAATATTTCTCTAACTCTGGTATTCATAGTCGTTTCTAAACCGAGGGTTAGAGTTTGATCCGCGATTTAGGCGCAGTAGTCGCCGTGGCCAGATTATGAGTTTGAGTCTTTGGTGTTCTGCTGCGCTGGTATGATGCAGAGACTTCAGTTCATTCATTAGCCGCACCGACTACAGTGCCTAAACCGAGGATCAAGCTCTAACCCTCGGTTTAGAAACAACTATGAATACCAGAGTAAGAAACGTATCTCAATTTTGCAATATGTCGGTGGTGGGGTTTGAACCGGGGAAACTTTGGAGGGTATTCTGGAGACATGACCACTGCGTAATGGAACACATATCTGGGCACCGGCCGGTCTCAAAACGCCAGTATTCCACACAGCATGGGAATATTTCAGAGAAATATTTCAATTGAATGTTCCAATGGAATCTTCCAGAAACCTCGCAGGAACATTTCAAGAAATGTTTTTGTAATGTTTCATTGCAATATTTCAATGGAGTCTCCCACAAACCTCGCAGAAACATTCCAAAAAGTGTTCTCGTAACATTTCATTGCGATAGTCCATAAATACTTTCCGGGAAGCTCCTGGTAACATTTTATGGAATATTACTCAGGGTGTTTGAGATATATTCGTCTGACTAATTTCAGAAAGGTTTCTGAAATATTTCAGTGCAATGTTCCATGGATATGACTTCCAAATATTTGTGTAATACTGCTCAACAGTTTTACATCAATCTTGTATTTCAAGATCTTTGCGGAGTTACTGGAAGCTTTCTGAAACATTTTCAAAAGTTTGCTGACAGCTCCCTCGGGAATTTCGGCCCCATACAGAATTTCGAAAATATTTTGAATTGATTCTACAATATTTCACCAGCAACCTGTCAAGAATTTTAATTCGGAAAAGTTCATTCCGTGAGGTGAATGAAAGGTTGCCAGGAAATTTCAGGACAGTATTCCAGAAGTATGACTCTCGAATATCGCATCATTATCCCCTTGACAATTTCTAACAACCTCGCGCTTGAAAATGCTCGCAGGTTTCTGAGGGCTTCTATAAAAATTCCATTGTCACATTCCAAATAAACCATTCCCAAACATCCTTGCAATGCTCTACACAAAGGTATTATCGCGATAACTCACTCGGAACTTGTTATGACCTTGCAATTCAACGAGCAAGCTCCGAATCGCCCCACTCAAATTTCCCTACACATATGGTATTGGAATATACTTGGCTGTGGAATTTCAGATCGGCCCGTCAACTAATTTTTTAAGTGGCTATACGCAGTGCTCTCGTACGGAAACCCGTGTGGAATTAACGGGAATGGGGTAATATAAGTCCATGCACGTGAGCTTCCCGTGTTACTTTCTGTAGCTCTGGAAGCTCAACGGGAAGGCACGGGAGACACCCGCGATGTTTCCGTTTCGTTGCAAGCTCGCCTCCCGTGGCTTCCCGTGAATGTAGTTCCGGCGTAGCTTTTTCCGTTTCTACCCGTGCGACGTTCATTTGAGGGATCGCCATAGGCCTGGTGATCCGTGCCTACCATTGTCTCGTTCACAACCCGTATGACTCGACTTCGGCCAGCTCATCATGAGGGAAGTCACCCGTATCTACCCGTATTCCCGTTCACCACCCATTCGACTCGATTTGGGCGAGCTTACAATGAGAGTAATCACCCGTATCTACCCGTCTTCCCGTTCACCACCCGTGTTACTCGACTTCGGCTAGCTTACCATGAGAGAGATCACCCGTGACCACCCGTCTACCCGTTCGCCAACCGTAAGACTCGACTTAGCTAGCTTACTATGAGAAGGATCGCCCGTGTCCACCCGTATTCCCGTTCACCACCCGTCAGACTCGATTTCGACGAGATTACCGTGAGAGTGATCACCCGTGACCACCCGTCTAACCGTTCACCACCCGTGTTACTCGACTTCGGCTAGCTTACCATGAGAGAGATCACCCGTGACCACCCGTCTACCCGTTCGCCAACCGTAAGACTCGACTTAGCTAGCTTACTATGAGAAGGATCGCCCGTGTCCACCCGTATTCCCGTTCACCACCCGTCAGACTCGATTTCGACGAGATTACCGTGAGAGTGATCACCCGTGACCACCCGTCTAACCGTTCACCACCCGTTTGACTCTACTTTAGTTTGATGTGCATTAGCGTGATCACCCGTGTCCACTCGTCTACCCGTTCACCACCCGTGTGACTCGATTTCGACCTCTAGAGCATGGAGGTGATCACCCGTATGTCCTCGTATTCTCGTTCACCACCCATTCGACTCGATTTGGGCGAGCTTACAATGAGAGTAATCACCCGTATCTACCCGTCTTCCCGTTCACCACCCGTGTGACTCGACTTCGGTTAGCTCACCATGAGAAAGATCACCCGTATCTACCCATCTTTCCGTCCACTACCCGTGTGACTCGATTTTGGCCTCTTGAGCATGAAGATGATCACCCGTATGTCCCCGTATTCCCGTTCACCACCCGTTCGACTCGATTTCGGCGAGCTCACCGTGAGAGTGATCACCCGTGACCAACCGTCTACTCGTTCACCACCCGTTCGACTCTACTTTGGTCTGATGTGCATTAGCGTGATCACCCGCGTCCACCCGTCTACCTGTCCACCACCCGTGTGACTCGACTTAGCCAGCTAACTATGAGAGGGATTACCCGCGTCCACCCGTCTACCCGTTCACCACCTGTGTTACTCGATTCGGCCTCTCGAGCATGAAGATTATCACCCGTATTCACAGTTGCCACCAAGAACACTGGCAGCCACGGATGCTAACTCCCATGGAGATCTGAACAAAATCTAGACAAACGGAAGACGGTGGGAAGACGGGTGGGCACGAGTAACCGATGCTTGACCAACCTGTCCGGAATCGAGTCACTAGGGTGATCACGCTTATGCACGTGCGGCCAGTATAGAGTCTCACGGGTGGTGAGCAAGAAGACGAAAAGACAGCGATCTTCTAAGTGCTCGATTTTACTTGTCCATAGCATCCTCGAAGGAATCCCCTATGTTTGCGATCTGAGATAAAATTTTAACAGAATACGAATATTATATATTCCTCGAAACGGGGAAAATTCGAAAAATCTACCATAAAAGTGGTTTTTTGACATCAGTAGCTCGCCATTCCCCATTCTTTCCAAACACCCCGATGAGTTGTTTTCTTTTTTTCATTGTAGTAGAAAACAATCACGTTGAATACAGAGCAGGAGATCGTGGCTTCCGATACAGAGACGAAAAATTGCCTCAAATGTGTGTATTTTAAATCGGGAGGTTCTTCGTCTCTAGCACAAACAGTTTTTTGTTACTCTCAGCAGTGAATCTCATGAAGAATGAATTTACTTGCAATACTCAGACACCCAAAACAAGTCTCCTACATAATTTTGGGACCATAATCTTGTGTCGGATCTGGACTCATTTGCAACAGTTACTTTTTCGACACCGATCCGAAATTGCTGAACCCTTAGTCAATCTGCTGAACATGACAGATATTTTTCAGATTCTGTAACCTGAAATTCAGCACAAAAATAGTCTCGATAGTCCCTTGCTACTCAGGAGCCAGTCGAATGAACAAAAAAATGCGCAACAGCAGAATCAAACTAGAACACAGAGCACTCGGAGCTCCAGTTTGAGAAAAATTTCGGACAGAGGCTCCGTGCGCTCGCAAATGATCGTACTCTCTCCGATCCAATCAGCTAGGATAGCTGCAAATCAGCTGGTGATAACTGATTCTGTCAGCTAACATGAACGGATTTCCACAGATTGGATCAGCTATCACGGGATGTGATATGCAATGATGTGCGCCACCCAGGGGTGTAATTCTTCGATTTCTCTGCGTCTCGTGATAAATTTTTAGCACAGGTATTCATAGTCGTTCATATTGTGCAGTGAGATCTATTCTATTGTACAATTTTCGAGTCACTGTAATGTCCCGGATGTGGGCCACCTATATCCCGAATATGGGCCATCTATGTCCCGAATGTGGGCCACCCTCTATAGCTCTATGGAGAGTGGCCCACATTCGGGGCATGTAGTGTTATGAAGGGTGGCCCACATTCGGAGCATATAGTGTTATAAGAGATGGTCCACATTCGGAGCATATAGTGTTATAAGAGGTGGCCCACATTCGGAGCAAGGGTGGCCCACATTCGGGGCATATAGTGTTATAAGAGGTGGCCCACATTCGGGGCATATAGTGTGATAAGAGGAGGTCCACATTCGGGGCAACGGTGGCCCACATTCGGGGCATATAGTATCATAGAAAGTGGTCCACATTCGGGGTATGTTATGTTATAGAGGGTGTTCGGGGCAAGAGTGGCCCACATTCGGGGCATATGAAGTTATAGAGGGTGTCCCACATTCGAGGCAAGGGCGGCCCATATTCGGGGCATGTTATGTTATAGAGGGTGACCCACATTCGGGACATATAATATTATAGAAGGTGGCCCACATTCGGGGGATGATGTATTGTATTAGGTGGCCCACATTCGGGGTAAGGGTGGCCCACATTCGAGGCATATAGTGTTATCATAGGTGGCCCACATATGGGGCAAGGGTGGCCCACATTCGTGGCATATAGTGCTATAAGAGGTGGCCCACATTCGGGGCATATAGTGTTATAAGAGGTGGCCCACATCCGGGCATATAGTGTGATAAGAGGAGGTCCACATTCGGGGCAACGGTGGCCCACATTCGGGGCATATAGTATCATAGAAAGTGGTCCACATTCGGGGTATGTTATGTTATAGAGGGTGTTCGGGGCAAGAGTGGCCCACATTCGGGGCATATGAAGTTATAGAGGGTGTCCCACATTCGAGGCAAGGGCGGCCCATATTCGGGGCATGTTATGTTATAGAGGGTGACCCACATTCGGGACATATAATATTATAGAAGGTGGCCCACATTCGGGGGATGATGTATTGTATTAGGTGGCCCACATTCGGGGTAAGGGTGGCCCACATTCGAGGCATATAGTGTTATCATAGGTGGCCCACATATGGGGCAAGGGTGGCCCACATTCGTGGCATATAGTGCTATAAGAGGTGGCCCACATTCGGGGCATACAGTGTTATAAGAGGTGGCCCACATTCGGGGCATATAGTGTGATCAGAGGAGGTCCACATTCGGGGCAACGGTGGCCCACATTCGGGGCATATAGTATCATAGAAAGTGGTCCACATTCGGGGTATGTTATGTTATAGAGGGTGTTCGGGGCAAGAGTGGCCCACATTCGGGGCATATGAAGTTATAGAGGGTGTCCCACATTCGAGGAAAGGGCGGCCCATATTCGGGGCATGTTATGTTATAGAGGGTGACCCACATTCGGGACATATAATATTATAGAAGGTGGCCCACATTCGGGGGATGATGTATTGTATTAGGTGGCCCACATTCGGGGTAAGGGTGGCCCAAATTCGAGGCATGTTGTAATATGGGGGCTGGCCCACATTCGAGGGAAAGATGTCCCACATCCGGGTCATATAGCGTTATAAACGGTCGGTGGCCCACATTCGGGGCATGTAGTGTTGTAGAGTGTGGCTCACATTCGGGGAATATTGAGTTCTAGAGGTCGGCCCACATTCGGGGCATGTAGCTCTGTGGAGGGTGGCCCAAATTTGGGACATATACTTCAGGCCAAAAACCATAGTAATACCGACACAGTTGGTGCGGTCGCTGAGTGTCAGTTCGGCCGATCATCGAAGTTAAGCAACGTTGGGCGCGGTTATTACTTGGATGGGTGACCGCCCATCTCGGTCTAATCAACCTTGACGAGCTGACTTTTCTGATCGATTAGTTGACACTTACACCTCAGCATTGTGATGGGAGGCACGGAATGTTACAGTTGCGATGTTCAAGCCTACGAAATGTGGCATGCGCACCGTAACGGTATCATGATAAATGTGCCGAACTCTCCGGAGCAGGTTTTCTCCCCTCAGGAGTTTTCCCTCGCTCCACGGGCATGATTCCCGGGCGAATGCGGAGAGAATGAGGTTAGGGTGAGTGGTTGGATCTCAAAAACACGCCACGAATAGAACACGAAACGATAAACACACGAGATCCGCCCTGGTTGTAATAGTCCATTGGCTGAAGACGACCGTTGAACACATGAAAAAAAAAAAAAAAAAAAACCATAGTAATCTATATCTCCATATCATGACCATTCACGAAATTCCATTATCGATCTAAAGAGTAGTGCTTGAAATGAGGTATGTGTACCCAACTTGCCTCTGTACCCAACTAAGCTCCCATATGCCGATCTCAGAAATGGGCACTCGTGGGCCTTTCCGCATATTCTTTTTACGTTTGTTATGTTAAAATATGAGAAAATACTTAGTTTTCATCGACACCGGATCATTTTTGTGTCCTCCAAAAAATATAAAGTGAGTTTTCTATTTTTCGTGTTTGCACGGCTAAGAAATCACCGAGGAAATCGCGTTCACTAAAACCGGTGCCAATTTATTTTCATTCGACCAATCTTGATGTACCTTAGCGCAATCGATTCCTTGTCTCAAGACCTTCGGAATCCGCTCTCCAGAAGTGCAGAACTCTGATTTGGAGCGATTTTATGTACAAAACACGAAAATGGTTTGAAAATCAAGAAGGCCGACAACGGAGTGTACCCAACATGCCCCCATATGGTTATCTCGGAAAGGCGCGCAGTATGGCTTTTTTTACAACTCAGAACGTGTTCATCACGTCAAAATAGGTCGGAAACGA
Organism: Eretmocerus hayati; assembly: GCA_029851415.1. Taxonomy (NCBI): domain Eukaryota; kingdom Metazoa; phylum Arthropoda; class Insecta; order Hymenoptera; family Aphelinidae; genus Eretmocerus; species Eretmocerus hayati. The sequence goes on along the minus strand of CM056743.1, from coordinate 71,099,507 downwards.
TGTCTTGGGCCAGCTAAAAGCTACAAATGTCGCTGCACGGTGATCAAAACGGATCAAAGCGATTTCATTCACTTTATCGCCGAATTACATTGTTTTAAATGATGGGGGCAAGTTGGGTACACACTTTTGTAAATTCTTAAAAATCACCTTTTGTCCGCGCGCAATGTTAATTTTCTGCCTCGCGGAGAGCTTGTGTGTGTGAGAGTGTACGTGCACGAGCTGCTTTGTTGTGTATACGCGATTGTACATAAAAGACGGTGAGGTCGCGCTGCTATCAAAACAACACGGCTCGCTCAAACTTTTCATCCCGATTATCCCATACCTTAAATCGATAAGTCTGGTGAAAAAACTTCACAAACCCGGGTTCCAATATCGACATGAACACATTAGCGACTTCTCCATACCAAGTCGCGACGAACTAAGGCGTATTCGTTCGATATTTACTCATTCCGTGCCATGAGAGGCCCTATATAGCTGATTATAATCAGCTATAAATCAGTGAGTGTAGGGTGAAAATCAGCTAATGTAGCTAAAGTTCAGCTACAGTAGCTATTCGTGTCAGTAAAAAACCGTCGACTGGAATATCAGCTCATAATAGCTGATTCAGTCAGCTAACATAGCTGGAATCTCAGCTGATATAGCTGATTTTTCAGCTAAACGATATTCGTGTTGTGCCGTATGCACTATATAGAGCCACTATACGGTGTCAGACTTGTTCTAGACTAATATTTTCATCCCAATAACAATCAATTGAGAGGTCCCAAATAAATTGTAGGGTCAGTGTACCCAACTTGCCCCCATTAAGCCATTTCCTTCATAATTCTGGCTCATCTCAATATTTTCCAACGTACTTCAACTCATTTTGAAGCTTGTCTCAAGACCTTTGAAATAAGCTAAAATACGTCCAATTTGGATGAAGTGGAGCCGAGCTGTTTGAATTCTCTCAAAAGGTGATTTTTAAGAGTTTACAAAAGTGTGTACCCAACTTGCCCCCATCATTTAAAACAATGTAATTCGGCGATAAAGTGAATGGAATCGCTTTGATCCGTTTTGATCACCGTGCAGCGACATTTGTAGCTTTTAGCTGGCCCAAGACATCGTTTCCGACCTATTTTGACGTGATGAACACGTTCTGAGTTGTAAAAAAAGCCATACTGCGCGCCTTTTCGAGATAACCATATGGGGGCATGTTGGGTACACTCCGATGTCGGCCTTCTTGATTCTCAAACCATTCTCGTGTTTTGTACATAAAATCGCTCCAAATCAGAGTTCCGCAACTCTGGAGAGCGGATTTCGAAGGTCTTGAGACAAGGAGTCGATTGCGCTAAGGTACATCAAGATTGGTCGGATGAAAATAAATTGGCACCGGTTTTAGTGAACGCGATTTCCTCGGTGATTTCTTAGCCGTGCAAACACGAAAAATGGAAAACTCACTTTATATTTTTTGGAGGACGCAAAAATGATCCGAGGTCGATGAAAACTGAGTATTTTCTCATATTTTAACATAACAAACGTAAAAAGAATATGCGGAAAGGCCCACGAGTGCCCATTTCTGAGATCGGCATATGGGGGCAAGTTGGGTACAGAGGCAAGTTGGGTACACATACCTTATATCACTTTTCAACATGGGCCAATATGGGCAATGTTAATGTCATGGGCTGTAACTTTGAACAGGAGGCCCATTTGACGGAGTTGCCCTGGATTCTTTATATTCTAGGTAATACAAAACTGTAAAAAAATTTTGGACAAGATTGGTGACCCAAAGGTCTGGTCCTCCCCTTGTGAGTCTCGAGGGGGAAAATACCTTCACAGTCGGTTTCTGATCAAAACTGCCATAACTCGGCTTCCGTGGGTCGAAAGGAGACGCTCTTCGACTCATTTCGGAGCTCTCGTCAACGAAAATGAGTAGAATTCGATTATTAGATCCTGGGGCATAATTGAGAGTACATGATCAAGTGTTCCAAAGTTACCACAGTTTCCGGCAAAAAATTTGTGCTACTTAGTTTTTACTTTACAAAATTAAATTTGGCTGAAAATACTCCAATGTAACGATGGATTCGTCTAGATATGTGTACAGATAAATGAAATCTAGCTCAGCTACCTTGAAGTCGACCACGTAGAGTCGGAACCACACCTCTTTTTCCGAGAGACTGTTTGTTGGATTGGAAACGTACTTTCAAAGAAGCCAGCTTATAAACGGATCAAAAGCTGCATTGGAAGCTTTTGCGCCAATGCAAAACATTGTTCATGCGTGCCCCAAGTAGGAGAAATCAGGATTGAAGTCTCAGGATCATCTGCCTAGCCAACTGTGCGTGATAACCACTTCTTCATGGGTTGTTCCAAAGTTAGCCCCCCCCCCCCCCCGTGTTCCAAAGTTACCCCGGTTGACGGTACCTTAACAGCTACTGTTGAACGGCTTGTTGTAATAACGAGATCGTACACAATTCGAAATTTCCGTATAGTATCTTATAAGAATATGTTTTTGAATGTTAAATTGAGTTTTTGCCTCTACAGCAGAATAAAGCTTATCTTATCTTATAGTACTGTTGCTTAACTTCTATCATATTTTTCATAGTTCATGAGTGGATTTTCATGGATTGGAGACAGAATCGGGGAAAAGGTCATCCGAGAATTCTAAAGCTCACTGCATTTTCTTATTAGCGATATGCTCGTGAAATTTCTTCGAGATCAATTTTCGGAATTTTGCTAAGAGCACCTCGAAGTTTGGACGAAGACCAACAGAATGGATTCAGGTGCGATGCAAATGGTTGCGCTAATTTTATATGATATGGCTTTGAGTTACTAATAGAAAAAATTCAGAAGTGTAGAAACTGCTGCATATTGGCTGGAAAAAACGCCGGAATCATTCTAGACCAGTCCGGAGCGCTAATTTCTTCAGATCGGCATATGAGGGCAAGTTGGGTACACAGGCAAATTGGATACATTTACCTTGATTCCTTTTAACTCTCGACGTCGATTCTTACCACGTAAAGAGTGCCTCAATAGTGTTTGATGTACATCAATCGGTAAGTTCCTCATTGATGGCTCCTACGAAGAGAAACACTTCCTTAGCCACCGGCGAAGAGTAACACGCACACTTGTCATTCGCGAAGAGTAACACAAACGCGGACCACCGGCCAAAAGTATCACTTGACGCTTGTCGCCGACGAAAAGAATCACATAGCGCGTATCACCGGCGAAGAGTATCACGTAGCGTTTGATGCCGACGAAGGTATCACATAGAGCTTGTCAGCGACGAAAAGTATCAAATATAGCTCTCATGCCGGACGAAAAGTATCACCTCTTCTGGCTGTTGAATGATCAAAATCAAGATGATGAAACCCGCGAATAACTGGATGCTCGGACTAAGGATTTGGTCGGTTACATCAACCCCAGAACTTAGTTGGGCAATCAAATCCGCAAATAACCAGATGCTCGTGCCAAAAATCCTGTCGGGGAAGAAACCAACCCCAAAACTACCGAAGCGTGTAGCCGCCAGGGGTCGCAGAAGACGGCGCAGCTGTCGTCGCTCGCGGCGACGAGCGAGCAAAAAATTTTCATCGCTCGCGGCGGCGAGCGAGCGTGTGGGTTTACAGATTTTGATTTTTCTCCCGTTTGTTACTGTTTGTTATGTCATTTAAGCTGCAAACACATCTCCATAAGCTTTGTACGCTAGTACACGATTACAGTTGGGCTCTGTAGCTGGAAAATAAGTGACTGTCAGATATAACCTCTTCGAGGCTTCATCGCGAGATGCTTGCTGCTGCAGTCTTCCAGTGCAGCTGTTTTGTGATGTTTTCATGTATTTCAGGTTTCATAATGCAGCTCAGTTTTCCTTCAAGGCAATCTGATTATGTTCCTGATTTCTATGGAGATTTTTAGATGATGCTGAAGTATATGTCAAGGAGATGAAAATCTTTATTTATTTTGACAGCGATAGGATTAAGCCAAACAATCTACTGATCAATTATGTTTACATTTGGAATGGTTCTGGATGTTCTCTGAGTGATGAGCTATGAACAGAAGAACTATAGAGTTCATAACTCAAACTACGAACAATGGAAAATCCAAGAGATGAATGGCGCAATAGATTCTTTTTACTTCAAACAGTTATAGATCTACAATGTGTTTCAACTGCTATCTTATTGTGCCCTGCGTAGAGGCTGCTTCCTATCATTTCTTCTATTGCCACAAGGAATGATTCCTGTCGTCACAATATTGTAGAATAGTGGTAGAATTTTGGGCGAGATGCCTATTCTCACAAGCACCACCAATTGGAAGTTATAATCATTCATGCTTGAGCTCTGGCGAGTAATCTGATAGCTCATAGGAATGGATACATTAATCCTAATAGAACCAATAAGCAGAGCCTTCTACTGTAGTTTACCAATAACTTTTGACTCAATGCTCGATTATATCAGTATGGTTTGTATCAAATTTTGAGTAATTGAGGATTTGCCGCACATAATTGGTTTATTCTACACCATTCATTTGCATTCTATAGCTCTTGGTATATCAGTACTTGAGAAAAAATAGAATCTCCACTTTAGTTGGTCAATATAATCTCATGTGATTGAGTATTCCATTGAAAAAGTTCCATTTTGAGTTCTCCTCTACCAGACATCAGTTCCAGCTGACCCCTAAAATTACAATGGTTTAATATTCTCTATTGACTTCATCAATTCCATGTATGGAAAGGAGTTACAGCAAAATAGACTTGGAAAAGGAAAGTAGTATTAAGTGTTTTAGTTCCAAAATGTCCTGTAGTAATGCTGACAAAGGATCGTATTCAAAATCATTGTAGCCTATTCATTGGAATAGAATGGTTAACCACTCAAAAATAGTCCAGTCCCTGACAAGATTATTTCAGTGAATGTAGGTGAAGAAACCTATCATTTTTTCTCAAATATTTGCATGCCAAAAGTTCCAGAATGCAAATGACTCGACGTAGAATGAATCAATCAGGTACAGCAAACCCTCAATCACCCAAAATCTGATAACACCGTACTGCTATAATCAATCACAGAGTCAAAAGTTATTGGTAAACTTCATCAGAAGGCTCTACCCATTGGCTCTATTAGGATTAATCTCTCCATTCTCATGATCTAACATATTATTCGCCAGACCTCAAGCGCAAATGATAACTTCTAATTGGTGATGCTTGTGAGAATAGGTATCTGGCTCAGATTCCTACCACACTTCTACAATACCGTGATAACAGGAGTCATGAAATGTAGTTGATGGTGACTGATAAATCCTTGTGGCAATAGAAGAAATGATAGGAAGCAGCCTCTACGCAGGGCACAATAAGATAGCAGTTGAAACACATTGTAGATCTATAACTGTTTGAAGTAAAGAAAATCTATTGCGCCATTCATCTCTTGGATTTTTCATTGTTCGTAGTTTGAGTTATGAACTCTATAGTTCCTCTGTTCATAGCTCATCACTCAGAGAGCATCCAAAACCATTCCAAATGTGAACATATTAATTTATCTGAAGATTGTTTGGCTTAATCCTATCGCTGTCAAAATAAATGAAGATTCTCATCTCCTTGACATATACTCCAGCATCATCTAAAAATCTCCATAGAAATCAGGAACATAATCAGATTGCCTTGAAGGGAAACTGAGCTGCATTATGAAACCTGAAACACATAAAAACATCACAAAACAGCTGCACTGGAAGACTGCAGCAGCAAGCATCTCGCGATGAAGCCTCGAAGAGGTTATATCCGACAATCACTTATTTTCCAGCTACAGAGCCCAACTGTAGTCGTGTACTAGCGTACAAAGCTTATGGAGATGTGTTTGCAGCTCAAATGACATAACAAACTGTAACAAACGAGAGAAAAATCAAAATCTGTAAACCCACACGCTCGCTCGCCGCCACGAGCGACGAAAATTGTCTGCTCGCTCGTCGCCGCGAGCGACGACAGCTGCGCCGTCTTCTGCGACCCCTGGCGACAGAAAGTTTTTTGGTAACGCATTTTGGAATATACTTGAATATCCCATTGAAATCTCGGGAGTTCTTTTCAGTCGCATTTGAAGATGCTTCAGCCCCACCGTGGGATGCCTGAGTATGTAAATGAATTTGTTTACATTAAACTGAAGTGGATCGTTCCTATGAACAGGGAACCTCCTCATTCGAAATCCACGAGTACGATAATATTCCACATCAATCTTTAAATCACCTGACGTCTTATATTCAGCCAGTTGAATGGTATTCCACAACGAAGAGTATTCCTTTTTTTGTAGACGGCGAACGGTGCTTCTTTATCAAGAAATCACCATTATCTTTGGGATTATGGATTTTTCAGACTTCGATGCGTGACTGCCGAATGTGAATTGAATGTGGTTTGGCACGAAAATGTACGGAATCGGAAATGATTGACTTGTTCCGAACTCTCTGTTGTGTATGATTGAAAGGTCGAGATACCCTGTGCAGGCTATGGAAAGAGTGGGGGAGTCATCAAAATCAATGTTCTTCATAAATTCAGTCCAGGTGAGACCCCAAATCGGGGACAGAGATGAGACATGCATATGTTCTCTCCAAAACACACTGTTCTCTTCTCTCTCCTCGATGGAACTGTCTTCATCTAGAATGATTGTGGTGGAGTGAGGACGAATGGCACTCCCGACCTCGCAATGTGAATTTTTCGAAGAATTCAAATAGAATAGATGCATAAAACATTGTATCGACTAACCACGGAAACAGCCTTCATCCATCTGCGTGGACAAACGGAAACACGATGTTCCCCTGTGGGAGGTGATAAAATCATAACTGGTCGGGAGGAACGATATTTCGAGAGTGCTCCTCGATGAAGGGAAGATTCTTCATCATTAAACATTCCTCGATCGGAAAACCTGGGTGTGTGAGCAGAAAAACTCCCGTCTGAGAATATTAGCATGGCTTCTGCGTGATTTCTGCATTCTGTATCAAATGAAGTGTTCTCAAGCACTATACTCAAAACGTTCACTGCAACGGGCTTCAACGATGGGCTTATGATATGGATGAAGAACTGTGCGTCAAAGTGTACTCTCTGCCTGCATATTTTGTTGTTTTCCAGTCACAGTTGATCAGAAACTATACAATTCAATCCATGGGAGTGAGACATATTTCCTGTTTCCTCGTGATGATTCCGACCATTGCCTACGGCTCGAGCGGAAACCGATCACTCGAACGCAAAAAAATTCTACACCCTCGTATTGAAAAACACTATTCCCAGTTTTGATTGAATTTTGATCGCTCGAAAATCATTCCCAATCAAAAAAAGCTTTTGCGGATAGGCCGATATCTGGCACACGAAGCTTTCATCTCCTTCGAGTCTCCATCACAAGATCGCAACCATATTCTCGGTTGCCTCAACGAAATCCCAATGTTAATCCTGATGTGATCTCAATCCAATCACGATAATGTCTGAGACAAGTCTCTTTCCGTCTTGCTGACGAGCTCAAGGGAGATGCTAGGGTAAAACACACCGCTTATCATCATTTTTATCTCAATACCATAGAAAATCAGTCTGATGTCGCATTAACCCTCAGTTACCCTAACGATAGTATTGTGGTACAATCCCTATTTGATTCGCATGACTTGATGTGGCACATGGGTAATTGAGGGTTGAAGATGGAAACTACCATCGACTCTGCGTTTGAGACTCATTATAGTATCTGAGTTGTCCCTCGACATCTACCCGATGCTCCGTGCTTCTATGAATATTCTTTGTCTCTTGGACGATCGAGGTGACGGAAGTCCTCACGAAAAAGTTTGCTTTAATACTCAAGAGCCTAGCAATTCAGCCGTATCCACCATCACATACCAAATGATTCTTGTTGAGAACCGCGTTAGATACTCGTTCTGGGTGTCGAAGTGAGCATGAAAATTCTTCCCGCATGATATCTACTCGCAGCCATCTGGTTACCACCCGGCGATCCCCGTCAGAATATTCCGTCACGAAATACTAGTCATCCTATCCGTGCAACAGACTCTCAAGCACGATGCAATACTTGTCTACTGAGATTCCTTCACAGTCCTTTTTCATCGTCATCAGCTATTTTGTTAGGTGAGTGTTCGTAATTTGACTCCTATTTCCGATTGACCTTCACCTCAGGTTCCGAATATCCGCACTGCCAAGACTTGCCACGCATCCTTCTCAGATCTGTCATCTTGGAATTCGGGGCAATGGATATTTGGAAAGATATAGAACAACGACCATCGCGTTTCTTCGACTACAAATATTGGTTGAAGCTTACTGTGACTTTTTCGTTGGTGACTCACAGGAGTATCAAACGGAATGTCAAAACTATGAACTTTCCTCATGGCTCTTTCAAAAAATGCTGTGGACCAAAATCATCAAGACCATCTTCTCCAACATTTACCTTGCCGACGCCACTACTCAGTATATTAATGATGTAATGAGAGAGTTCCAGTCAGCCATGTTGGAGAAACTTATTGGTTTGCGGGACTTGATTCGCAAAGATATGTCAAATGATATTGAGCGATTAGATTCTACTTTGAAAACAGACGGATAACATTCTGCAATCAATCACTAGTCTGGAAACTGGTATTAACAATCAGGATGGTAGAATCACCCAGGCTGCATCGTGTTTCGCCCAGTTTGCTGCCGACGTGAGTGATTGGGCTGAAAAGATAACTTCGTGTCAATCTAAAATCTCTGATATTGAGGACCAGCTGTCGAGTCCCAATGCGTGCAGCACTGCTGTAAACCTTAAAGAATCCTATATCAAATGTATTGAGCGTGCCAAGAGGCAAAATATAAGACAATCTCCAGTATTCTGGAAGTTCGGAATGAAAACTGTCACGGGACTCTTTTAAGGCTAGTCCGGAGAGGATCCGGATATTTTGCCAAATAGATGGCGTTATGATTGCACTGCAAGGGCGATGGGAGGTTATGGACCAATTTTTTGCCTCATAGTATTTCAACCTCACATTTCCGACCCAAACGAAATAGGGCAACTGAAACACCATGATATTCCCCATCGAATGAGTTGTTCCTCACCCGGAGATTCATTCTTTATCGCCAGAAAATCGTAGTTCTTTGGCTCGCTGAGCAAGTTATACTGCTCGATGCTCACACTGGTTCAAGTTTTTTGCGAGCTAGATTCAGATTTTCCGGGCGTGGGAGGGCTCATTCGACAGGAAATTCCAATCCACAGATGGGCTAGTATCTGATATTGGCTAAAACTGTTTTGTTGTTGAGGAATGAATCGGAATAGGCGCGGACGCGCTCTGTCCCACCAAAAAATTGCCTTCAGGTTTTTCTCAGTTCCTAATGAACGAGATGCCATGAAACTTTGCATGGTATCGTGTTATGAGATTTCGCATGTGGGCTACTATCTGAGTGACACATTTAGTACAAATCAAAGCGTATAAACAAAAATACCGCTCTCAGAACCATTGCATGCAGCCGCCACTTGAAAGTACGCTGGTGCGTGTCCGGTTACGGTTTAACGGGGACTCCGGACTAGCCTTGATATCATTCATCGAGGATCTGCCGAATCCAGTATTCTCTTAGAGATGTTTTGGAGCATCAGCACCCAATAACGAGAGGCCTATCTTAATGACCTCCAATAGTGCTACGTTGCATAAGATCGAATTGTCTTCATAGCAATAGGTAATACCTTCCGTCTTCAGCTCAATATACCAGGACATGAGTAGAATCGAAAGAGTATTTGTGGAATCGCGAGCTGGTTGACTGTAGTTGATTCTTGTCATTCCTGCATTCGTATTATTTGGATCCCAATTATCCATTGACATCAGTAATTGAATTAGAGACTATTCTGTCCACAATCGACTGGGAAATTCATGATGCAATTTGGGTGATGATGACCAGTTATATTTCCTGAATGGAGTAGAAGAGAAATGGAGATGAAATTGGAGAGACCATGCTCCAATTCATGAATTTAAAAAAAGTTGAGAATTGGTATCATTCCTCTGAACAATTATGTGTTCACGGCTTTGTCGAATAATTCTCTCTGGTTCGAAATGATGATATCATTCTGTAATTCTCGCATGAAAATATATTGGTATGGTCTTGGATGGCACGATACCACGCTACTGAAGCCCTCCGCGGTAAAATTGCAGGTGCCCATGCTAACTATTTTCTCCACCAGTCGTAGCCCGTAGCACACAGCACGCTCTCGGAAATGTGGTGCTCGCGCAATGAGCACGTTCTTCAGTTCGAGCCTCATTGAAGTCTCCATCCATGATGATTCGGTAGTGAATGAATTTTGTTCCACCCACGATTTCCGCTACTCTCTCACGTCGAAAATTTGGTCCTCCGGAAGCCGGATCTGCGATGGGTGTGAGCCAGTGCCCAGTGATCACGCGTCGCTCTTGGATGCGTCACTTGTGTCACCATTTCGAGCAGTGCCAAGGCTTGATGCCCCAGCTCTCACGAGTGCAAAGTGTCCGTTACTTCGCGACTTTTTTGTGAATACTCTCGATGTGTTGCGATATGCATAAATCCTGCACTTTTCACTACGGGGAATGCTATCGGACAAGCATATCCTCATCTGAACATTTGAATAAATATGTGTGTGCACATGGGTGGAAGTGCGCATAGTGATCTTTGCCTGCATTCTGCAACACGTGGTGAGATATGGTGCCTTGCTGATATCGTGCACGCACAGTTGAGCACATTCTAGTCTTCGGTGACATGGGAATGCTCACGAGAGCAAGGTGGGGCGGTAGTGTTACTCCCGACCTTACTGACAGTGCCATCTTCAATCACCACGCATTTTCTGGTGTGGCCGCTACTCTTCCGTGCGCTGCTGCGCTCCTAATCGGCTGATATCAGTATCAGGTTAATAGGTGTTTGTGAACAACCACGAAGCTCTCAACCCAGTCTGCCTGTCATGGGCTTCCGGTGACGACGCAATCTCATCAATGCCACAGCTGACAAATGTCATAGAGAAGTTGATGAATTTAATAACAGCACAAACTGTGATTATGACATATCACCCGCATTCTCCCGAAAAAATGTGTAATAGAGCTAGAAAGACCTCTTCTCGCTATTCTCAATCACTCGCTTTCCTATGGTCATTTCCCGGAAGTGTGGAAATATTCAATTATCAAACCAACTTTTGAAAATGGGAAACATAACGATATTCGAGATTATAGACCCGTATCTAAAATAAGCACTATTCCTAAGCTTCTTGACTCAATTGTCACATCTTATTTAATTGAATTCCTTACTCCACTGCTATTCAAAGAACGACACGGTTTCATTAATGAACGTTCAAATATCACAAATTGGATAATCTTTGAGAATTTCCTATTTCAAGCTCTCAATGAGAATTTACAGATCGATGCGATCTATACAGACTTTTCAAAAGCATTAGATACGGTCAATCATCAAAGATTTGTTGCCAAGCTATGGAACCTTGGTATTCAAGGCTCTTTATTCAAGTGGATGAATTCTTTTCTTGTTGGAAGATCACAAAGAGTCACTATTAGAGATGCTTTATCAGAGCCAGTAAATGTTTCATCTGGTGTACCACAAGGTTCTCATTCAGGCTCATTGCTGTTCTGTACTTACATAAATGACTTGCTACTAGTCATACGACACTGTGAATTCCTACTTTGTGCCGATGATTTGAAATTATTTCATACAGTCTCTCCTCTGGATGACTCACGAAAAATCCAGGTTGATTTAGACGCTATTCCCGACTGGTGCCTATACAATGGATTGAATCTCAACATCAGTGAATGCAATGTTATCTCGTTCCATGGAGCAGATAGATTCTGCTGCTATGGATATAAAGTAAGTGATACTCCTCTGAATAGGGTTACAGTCATGAAAAATCTTGGGCTTCACCTGGACTCAAGACTAAATTATCATCACCATATTGATTTTGTTGTTAGCAAATGCAGTGAATCTATTGTCTTAATTAAATGCTTCACTAAAAATTTTACTAACCATTGCTGCATTTTGAACTTGTATACAACTCTGGTTAACCCTTCTCTCCTTTATGGATGTCAAATATGGGCACCATATGAAGACTGTCGAATATTTGAGCTTGAAACAGTTCACTATTATTTGTTACGCTATTTAGGTTTCAAGTAAAGGAAACCAATGCATTTACCAAACCATGATTATTCTGGAATACTTCAAACTACCGGTCTCTCATCGACCGAATCTCTGTTTGATCACCATGACCATTTATTGGCATATGAAATAATGAATAATATAGTTTCAGACATAAGAGTTGAAATCAATTCTGACTCCAGACAATCAAACTATCCCTCACGACATGTTCGCCCCTTTGTTGAATTTCTATCTACATCTAAGGAACACTATCATTCCTGCTCTGTAAGACTAAAAAGATGTTGGAATAATCTTCCTGAAAAAATTAGATTATTAAGACTTGTTCCATTTAAATCTGTATTGAAAAATTCTAAGACAAATTAGTCTCTCTGTTATATCATTTTGATTTCAACTCTGTTATTCATATGCTATGATTGAAATTAATTTGATTTTTGATTCATGCTCCATGTCATATCTGAAAACGAGCGCAATCACGCGACGTATATGTATTTATTCCCTTATCTGTATTGAGATATTTTCCCATCGAGCAAATAAAAAGCCATCTTATCTCATCTCATCTTATCTTGAATGAGCTATCAAGCCCGGATATTAATAAAACAAAAATAAATGAAAAAATGCCCAGTGCGATCGATTTATTCAGCTCCTTGTGAATACTCCGTCACTCTGCCTCAGTGCAAGCACCTTACCTCCCGAGTCCTCTACCCCACATAGAGATCAAGAGCATTCCTCTCCATATATGACTGGCTAATCCAGGATAATTTCCGCGGGTGAAGAATACAGAATCTTTGAAGTCTGAGAATTCTCTGTGAGAGTTCCTATGCAAACTGAAAGATCCAAACAAGCTAGTCCTGGATACCCATGCTGGACTTCTCCTATTCTCATCTCATCCTAATCACTCAAATTGATATGTACTGAGATTCATACCTCCACGAATTCAGCCTCTAATTACTCATGGTCTTGATTTGAGCTGCTTTACTGGAATTCGCTGCTTACAACAGTGGATGGGCTGTTCTCAGTTCTGTCTGTATCAAGTCGAGTATTTGATCATATTCCTGACTTTTCCTGAAGTTTCTGGAACGATCTTTCTAGATTGGACTCTGCTCTTTCTTTCGACTAGTACTGAAATGCATCACCGTATGAGTCTCAGACTCTGATTTCTGTTTAGTTATCAACCTCTTGATGGCGAGTACACTTCTAAATTCCACTGCCTACAACGGTTGATGGGCTGCTCTCAGTTCTTGTCTGCATAAAATCAAATCGGTAACTGACCCTCTGAACAGTCTTGGAAGTTCAATCATTCCTGATTGTAACCAATAATCCTGAACCGTTGCGCTCGAGCATACTTCATAGCATTTGGCAGTAGATCAATGCTCCGAGCAGCCCTCAGAAAACTCATTGTTTATCAGAAATTCCTGTATTCTTCGGCTGATTCAGTTGACTTTCCCGCCACACTCCATCCAGACAATTTTGCATCTCTATTGAGCGCTTCAGGAAATTCATCATCCTCAAATCTTATTGAGCAGGATATATGTATTTTTGCATCCTCTTTTGACTGTGAATGAAGCATTCACACGTCACAGTCTCAGCTCAGTTGATTATGTTTTCCTGTGATGTCATTTAACTGCTCATGGTCAATCACGGAAAACGGATAAATTCTCAGGTAAACATTCTCGTGGAAGGATATACATAGAGTGTATGTGTGGAGTGCGTATGAGTGTGCGTGTGGATGGCGCTACCTCTCACGATACGAGCATGCGAGGCAGCAGTTGTTCGGGAGACGTGTTAGAATTTGGGAGTCTGTAACCTATATTTGTAGATTTAGAAAGTTAATAAACCTTTTATCATTCAGCCGTACCGGGTGCCTTATCACTTTGATCATCCTGACACTCGTTTGACTAAGAAACTCTCGTCCTGCTTCTCCGATTTGTCCAAAGGAGCGAATAGGCGTGCTGTAGGTGCCTCTTTCATTCGATCATCCAAGATAAGAGACATTTGGGTTGAAATCGAAGAGGATCACTATACGATTTCCATTCATCCTGATATTGATCAATCTACGGACTATTTCACTCCCAACTCTTTCGACAGTACTCGAAATTCAAATTTTGGAGCTCCACAATATTTCAAGGAATCTCTGTTGAATCTGAACCGGTCTTATATCCCAGAGGTTGATTCGAAAAGCCAGAGTTCGCAGGTGATTGAGCCAGAAATTCGATCCACATACTCAAATCCTGTCACTAGTGTAAGTGGAGGTATCTACTTGCTCGATCCCCCAGTGATTGATTCATTGTTCTTTGCACTTTTGAATCATGAGTTTCTGAGTGTATCTGCCCTGACAAGTCACTAATTGTGATACCTAGTTTCCTTGACCAAACGAGTGTCTATGTATACGGACATTTCCTTTTCACGCACGTATTCATATTCTAATGGACATATTAAGAGTATGTGATTAGAACTTTTTTCTCCGGACGACTAAAAGACATCGCTCATCACTCACTCATCTTGAGGATATTTCTCATGTTCTTTCTGGATCTCAAACTCCTGAAAGTATTGTGACTGACCTTGAGTCATCCTCTAAGAATGGAAGTCAAACTTTCGAAGGTAATTTGATTCGCACCTGTAACAGTGAGTCATCTGAAGATAAGTCAGCTGATTTTCCAGAATTGCTGTTCATCGATGTCTCCACTTCAGCTAGTGACTTGAGTTTGATGCTAAGTCCTTCATACATTTTTGGAAGGTTGAATTGGCCTGGTCTTCTTTCTGCTCCTGACGTCTCTGCTGAATCTTCGAGCACCTCTCGTGGCGTGCACTTGATTGATTCAAGATCTTATCTCGGTAAATCTGCGACTGACACGTTTTTACTAATCACCGTTTTGGAGAGACCCAACTCCAGTATCATGATGAGTCTCGAATCCATAGCTGATGGTATTTTCCATCCTCGTCTCTACACCGTACTAAATTCTTCAAACTGTAAGAGGAGTGTGGGATATCAAGTGTGTTTCGCTTCGTCTCTTCCTTGGGCTTCTTGGTGAGACGGGAAGAGACCTTTCTCAGACATCTCAAATTGCAATTTGGGTGGATTGGCATCAGGTTGATGGAGGGTTGATATTGGAATTTTGTTAAAATAACTATGGAATAAGGTCGCCATCTAGTAATAGAGACACAAAGCAGATGTTGAGCTTTGTGTGGTGACCGACCATATACGGCCTCATATCGTTCGGTGATATAATGAAGTTATACCCTCGCTATATTTCAATATGTGATGGTCGGAATGGCCAAATTGCGAGGCACTTATCATTGTAGCAAGATTTCTTGACGAAGATCCCGTCTTTCCAATCGTCTGGGGAACATACAACCCTTTTAGAAATACAGAGCCATTGGAAACATATCAAGAACCCAACTGCAATATCATCATAATAATGTAGTTCGATAGGGGCTGTATGTTCTCCAGACAATCAGAGTTACGGCAGTTCGGTCAAGGAATCTCTCTTGAATAATAAGTGCTTCGCAATTCGGCCGTTTCTGCCATCACATAGTGAAATATAGTGAGAGTATGAATTTAGTATGTCTGATTCCTTTCCTCCTACTTGTTCATGAACATAGCGGGTAACCTCAAATCCCTCCGTCATCGTCTTTCGAACGATGACTACGGATCTCTTGGATTTTTCATTTCGTGCTCCGCAGAAATAGTGAGCGGAATGTTCCTATCCATAGTGTCAAAATGAGCCAAAAATTGAAAGTCATTGTAACTTTCGTATGGAAATACCGAGTTCGCCTATAGAAGACCCCACATTTTCACATTTTGGACTAAGTATTTGATCAATTGATGGATGTTACAAGTGAGGAACTTGTCATCATAAAGAGGAACTAACAAGGGGACCCACGAAGTGCGAGTCACCAAATCTCACCAAACTTTTTTCACAGTCTCGTACCCCCTGGAACATAAGGAATCCAGAGTAACTCCGTCGAATGGGCTCCCCGTTCCGAGCTACAGAGCTACAAGTAAAAATGTTAGCATCGTCAGTATATATCTCCCTATATTATATAGTTGAAATGAAAACTTTTGAGCGATTCCACCGAATTCCTCTGTATTCCACTGAGTGCCACCAAGGGCCACCGAGGTCCACCGAGCGCCACCACCTTCCACCGAATTCATGCGAATTCCACTGAATTCCACTGACTTCCGCCGAATGCCACTGAACTCATTAGATATTCCACTGAATTCCATCACTCTTCCACTGAATTCCTTTGTTCTTCCACTGAGATTCCACTCCCTAACATTACCATTTTCCACCTACGTTTTTACGATATTTGACGAAAGTGGCACGTTCTGCCACCTGCGATCCACCGAATTCCAATGTGACTCCACCGAACTCTCAATTATGCCACCGTTATTCCACCGAATTCCACCGAACTCTACCGACGTCCACTGAATTCAATTTTTTTTTTTCGAATCCACCTCATCCTATTTTCCTGTACTATTTCATTTTCAAAAAAAGAATAGTCTTTCAATGTTATTGCCACAAGAAGAATATATTCTCTCGACCATGAACGGAGAACAATATTTATCAAACAAAACAATTTTTTCAAAACTTGTAAAAACATCAAAAATTGGATGAACTATAAAGTGAACTACGAATGTGAATGAGAAAAATATTGCTTAACAAAAAAGCCATATCAAAAATCAGATCGAGAATGAGCCAGTCTCAATCTCTCCGATTCAATTTCTTGATATCGAGGGAATCCATCCAATTCATATAAAGTGAACTACAAACGGAAAACAATATGTATCAAACAAAACAATTTTTTCAAAACTTGTGAAAACATCAAAATAGTATGAACTATAAAGTGAACTACGAATGTGAATGAGAAAAATATTGCTTAACAAAAAAGCCATATCAAAAATCAGATCGAGAATGAGCCAGTCTCAATCTCTCCGATTCAATTTCTTGATATCGAGAGAATCCATCCAATTCATAGAAACAATTTATAAAAACTTTAAAATGAATACAAACTAATAATTTTTTCGAACCCACTCATTCTCCTTTAAATTTCTATGTCTCCATCGCCACCTTCCTATGAATGAGAGTCACATTTTGATAGTCATACTATATGATAAAATGATTCATTTTGATTTATGTTATCTTTCTCACAAAAATTGCGTTAGCAACAAGTAACTCCTCCAAAGCCATTGTTTTATCTGGGAATGATTTTATATTACCAGCAGATTTTACTCGTACAACATAGGTCACCCCTTAAAATATCAAGAATCGAATCATAATGAACAAAATTCACCGCAATTCAAGTTAATAGATTGAAATTTACCGTTTTCTTGCAGATCCCCTATTAATTCTATCTTGTTCCCACGTTCTATTACTGGACAAACTCATCCACGCATTTTATCAAAACAAAATCCAGTTTATACCTCCCGTCAGTGATAATCCCCATCCATTCATTTCCGCTCTTATTGTTCTTCTTCACAATATCATCTTTCAGATAACCAACCAATTCTGCAAGTTCAAAAATGCACACTGTATATAAATATATATATATATATATATATACTCTTCTTTTCAGTACATATTCTATATACTCATCAATCCATTCTTCAATGGTACATCCCGGAAATTGATTGATAATGGTTCAGATAGTTTGCCGAATTCTCCGCAATTGAACACAGTTGAATAACTTTGCAAACTTATTTCATAAGGGAGATTTCCATTGGTGAAGTTCTGATTTGATGCCTGTACGGAGCATTTTTCCAGTAATAGTTTCTGCACGTAAATGGATAACATTCATTAATATTCTATATCAATTAGTGAATTATCCATGCATCAATTTGTTCACCACTTACACAATTCAATTTGAATGATTTTTTGAAATTCTGTATGTTGTCATCATATAAGTTGCACTGCAATTTGATACCACTGTTGTTGTTCAATAATATTTTCATGACTGTGACCTCAACATTGTCTTTTTTTCTTGTGAATTAATCTTCTCCAAGGAATTCATCAACGTAAACCACTATCGTTCTACAACGCACGTTTGTTTTTTGTTAATCAACCTATACTTATAACTCATTCTATCAATAAACAATCAATCCACGGTTATAGCACGTGAGAGAACAACGTTCATTCATGATAAAAACTCTCTACTCGCTAAAGTTTGGATAGATCCCATTACTCATCTTTACTCACGTAGTCTTATCACCAATCTTGACTTTGTTCTTCAGGAATTCAGTAGTGGATAGTTCAATCGTCTTCATTTTTTTGGAGAAATTTTTACTCTCCTCTTTGTTCTTGTTTTTGCTCATTGTAGCTGTTGATTTTGTTACCGAAAAATTGAAATTCATTGGCATATTCAACTAATTTTCCCCATGCTTTTTCAAGTGTTTCTGTAGGAGATCGTTTCTAATGAAGTATCTCCCACAATATTCACACCTGAATTTTGGATCTTTATGATTTAATTTGTGTCTATTCAAATTCGAAATTGTAGAATATTTCTTTTTGCAATTCCTGCATTTATATCGTTTAATATTTGCATGCGTCTGTGAATGCTTCTCCATGAACCTTGAAGCAACAATCAATCCACAAATTCCGCAACTCTTCAATTTATTGACTTTCCTTCTATGTTTGAGATCTTTATGTCTCTCCAAGAATCGAATAGATGAAAATCGTAATCCACACCTGTTGCATCCGAAATATTCTTCTTCGTCACAAGAATCATTGTTAACAGAGTCTCTACAAAACCATTCATTATTTAGAACATTTGAAATCTGAATATGTTTTAAATACTTTGTCATATGATTACTTGAGTTTTTTCCCCATCAGTTTTTTTCCCATATATCGTAGAGACGGCGATGGTCGATGGTATTTCTTCACGTACAATTCCAAAAGTTGTAGATGTTTTATGTCACACTAAATTTCCAATAATGAATAAATAATGTTTGCAATCTCAAGAGCATATTCGATATACTCTACTCCAGTCAATTCAAAAGCATTGAAATTCTCATTCTCTATACGATAATTGACAATTGCAAAAACCGCTTCTTATAGAGTTTCAGATACTTCATTCCAACTTCCGAATTCAGGTATCGAATCATTCTGTCTTTCTTTATTCTGAATAATTTCGCTGAAGTTCTCAAGCAATCGTTGTCATCTAAATATTCGGCGTATTTCGAATAATTTTCTTCTTCCAACAGATGATTCTTTATCTCATCGTTCAATTTTGATAAGCGACCCTCTTCTTCTGAATCAACAATTTCTACTAATTTTCCTTTCTCCGGATCCCACTCCATTCTTTTGAGATCTGACGGAATGACAAAATCGAGACCAAGATAGAATTCTCCTTGTCAGTCTTCCAAAATTTCTTTCCAGACTACATTTTCAATCGTATTCGATTCGTTAAATTTATTTTCAATGAATAATTTTTCGGGATCTTTGCTTCTAGACAACGCAACATACAACTGTCCGTGAGAAAATAAAGTCTTCCGTATGAATATTCCAACATTGTCAAAATCCTGACCTTGCGATTTATTTATTGTCATTGCAAAAGCTAGAACAATAGGGAATTGTTTTCTATATAGGATGAATGGAAGGGATGATTCACGAGTGTCCAGAGTTATTCTAGGTATAAATACGCAGTTCCCTCTCTTTTCCCCAGTTATTATTTCAGCTTCTACGTAATATTTGAATAAGTATTTGATCCTCAAACGAGTTCCATTGCACAAACCATTTATTGCACTTAAATTTCGAATCAGCACCACAATTGCGCCAACTTTCAATTCCAATTTATGTGGAGGAAGACCTTCTCTGATGTCATTTAGGAATTCTATTGGATATTTCGAATGAATGTTATCGTCAGATTGATCAACTCCTTTGTGAGTAGCAACATCTATACTGTAATATGTCTTTGTATCACCATCCATCATTTTTAATATTTTCCGATTCAATCTCAGAGTATCTTCAGTATGTGGAGCCAAAACAACGCTATCAAGAGGTGCAATGCCTTTCATTTTACCGAAGATTCTCTTACATACATCACTTGATCTCCACTTTTCGGGAACACATAAAGGATTTATCTCACCAGAACCAACTTTCAGTAAAAATTTCGAAAATTCAGTGTTCTGAGTTCTTAAATTTTTTCTCAAATGCATAACATTGAATAGATGGCAGAGATGTGAAGATTTTATTGTTTCATTCACGATCGTGCACCTACATCCGTTAGGCACTATCGGCAGAGTTTGCCTGAAGTCTCCACCCATAATCACCCATTTCCCTCCAAATGGTTCCTCACTAAAACTTACATCACGCAAGGTCCTCTCAACAATATCAAATGCTTTTTTTGGAATCATTGAGGCCTCATCCCAAACCACAACATGAGCCTCTCTCAATTTTTTCTTATCGAAATCAGATTTCAAGAAAATGCTTTCGATTGAATCTGAATTTAGTGGTAACTTGAAAGTTTTGTGACTTGTCAGCCCTTTAGGCAAAAGGATTGAAGCGATTCCTGTCCAAGCTACAGATAAAACTTTTTTACCTATAGATAAAAAATAATATATTAGAGTTTTGTACAAGAATGTCTCACCACATCCTCCAGGTCCATCTTTGAAATTCATCATATTATCCATAATCACTAATCGATCAAAAAATAATTTTTGATCTTCGTTCAAAATAGCATGCATCGCTTCGAATTTTATCTTGGATTCATGATTTGTTGAATCATGGTCTTTTTCATCTTCATGATCATTTTTATAGTTCACATCAGGCATAGGTAGATTGAAATCGGAACAGGACCTGTCGTCTAAACTCAAAATACTGTTAATGTGAAGGAAAGCGGAATTGTCACAATCCTCTTTGAAATCTTCAGTGAAAAATTTTTTATATCTTTCCCAAATATCTTTGGCATTGAACGTTTCAGACAAGAGAAACCAAGAAAAGAATTTTCTCACCTGTAGAGGTAACATGATTGAACATGCTTCATCAAAAATATCGTAAATTTGTTTATCTGTTTCTATGAGACCCAAAGCGATCGCTGCCTCTCGAAATGAATCATGAGTTATCCCATCAACAGTCCTCAAATCTCTGAATGAAATAGCGCCTTTCCTACGATTCAATATCAATTTCAGGAAGAATCTTTCGCTATCTTTCGGAGATACAACATTCAATCTGCCAATAATTTTGTATTTGATGTTGTTCTTTCTCCTCACCCATTCTTTCATTCTTTTGTCAAATCGATAGTATTTAACGATATTTATGTATCTTATGCCCCTAGCAAATTTGTTCTTTTTATTCAATTCAAACCAAGCAGTCAATGCTGTTTTCGATTTTATCAACGCTTCAACCTCTTTGTCTTCCTCAAAAAGAATTTTTTGTTGATTCCCGAGATGGACTGGTAATCTTTCAACATCATGACTCCTACCAACTATTGGAAATTTAGCCAATCTCCATGCACATTCCATCGGGCTTGAATATCTACCATCAATCTATCCATCAATTTCATTGTGAATCTCTTTAACAATTTCATGATCATCATGATTCTTGATTATTTTACAACGAGCTTTATCATGACCCTTGTGCAAATATTTGTAAACGTATTTGATACTTGTTATTGAAGCGCAATATTCTACATTTATACGGCATTTGAATTTTCTCAACAAAAATCCATTGTATGGTACAACCATTGAATTGTCAACTGGCAATCTCTCGCAATTTCTCTTTGAAATGTACCTTTAACCTCTACATCTGTTATCTCGTCTCCTGTAAGTTGGATATCCATCTTTATTGATGGATGTCGATTCTTGAAATTGTTTTGGAAAATTTTTTCCACAAGTTTTTGTTCCCGGATCATAGCATTTTGTTTTATTGGAATGTGGACCGTGGAGCATATGTTGTAAGACCAATTCACGCAGTATTTTATCATTTTCTAGAATTTCAGCAGAGATGAATTCATCTATCAAGTCATGAGTTCCCATCTTATGGTTTGGATGTAAGGTTATCAGTAAATGAGCATGAGGAAGTCCTCTTTTTTAGAATTCAACTGTATGCACATGAGCTATGGCTTTACCGAATATATCATTGCTCATGATGTCTTTCAAAAGCTCATCTAATTTAGTTTTGAATAATCTAACCATTATGTTTGGAATATCATTAGGCATGGTACCTCTTGGAAATTTTCTCAAAACTCTCGTAATTTCATCCCACTTTGGATTACAAGTCATCGTAATAAATAGATCTGGTCTTCCCTTTTCTCTCATTATGGCCATTGCATCCTGATAACGCTGTTTCATGTAACGAGGACCACCAATAAATGTTGAAGGTAAAATATGATGAATTACACGCCAAAGCGACCTACGAAAAGGGGTCATCTCTCAGATTCTTTTTCAACCTTTTTCATTCGATTCTATGGCCCAAAATAGGAACTTTGGACCACCTATGGGGCCCAAAGAAAATTTCTCCTCTCCATTGCACGCATATCCGTCAACAGACCGAAAATTTATCTTGTAAAAATCGATGCTCTTTTATTCACGAAAATGGGAATATTTCGAGTTTTTGGATAGCTATCGGTTTGCGGTTTGCGGCATCGCTAACATTTTTGCTTGTAGCTCTGGATAGAAGGCCCATTTGACGGAGTTACTCTGGATTCTTCATTTTCTAGGTGACACAAGACTGTAAAAAAATTTTGGAAAGGGTTGGTGATCCAAAGGTCAGGTCCTCCCCTTGTAAGTATGAATTTGATATAGTCAAAAAGTTCGTGAGTATGAATATATGTATGGGAAATAAGCTTTACTCCCGACTATAAGTGCCAGTAAAATATACGATAACATCAAAGACTGGTATTCGTCGTCGGAAGTAAAGTTAACTAAGTATGAATTTGATATAGTCAAAAAGTTCGTGAGTATAAATATATGTATGGAAAATAAACTTTACTCCCGACTATGAGTGCCAGTAAAATATATACTAATAGAATATAAAAATAAAATATATTAGTGGGTTGAGAATT
Organism: Eretmocerus hayati; assembly: GCA_029851415.1. NCBI lineage: Eukaryota > Metazoa > Arthropoda > Insecta > Hymenoptera > Aphelinidae > Eretmocerus > Eretmocerus hayati. The sequence goes on along the minus strand of CM056743.1, from coordinate 71,076,442 downwards.
CGAAGTGAATGTTTTTCCGAAAATATTTCCTAGCCACAAATTCGAGGGTAATTTAACAATTTAAATGTAGGAGCTAAGCGTACACAGGAAAAGTGGTCTTTGGGCAATGATAGGAATGAGAATTGATTATGTAAATTGGAATTGTGGGGGTTGGCGAGCGTAGCGAGCAGGGGGGTACCCCCCCTAGTATGTATATATGGGCAAATCTCAGGAACTATGCGATTTCGACTTTGAAATTTCGAGAATTTCCATAATGGCAGCACACCTCCCATGAACTTTCGTTTGGTCCAAGTAATGCTCAAACAATGATGAAATACTTGCGTGAATTATTTTGGAGCTCCGCCGTGGATTTGTGAGGTAGTAGAAGATTTTCCTATGTATTTGGATGGAACCCTCATATTTCTGTAATTATAATTCGCTCATGTAAAAGAGTCATTCTTTTTAATATCGCCAGGTTTTGTGCCGGGGAGTCAGGGATTTTTCTGTAACTTTAGGTACATGTTGTATATGATGAAAGAAGATGGAGAGCACAGTTCTTAGGTCCCGAAAGTCATCCGCGCGAGTTTGGCGCCCTATTTTCGTTTTCAAAATTCGTGAAAAATTCGATTTTTCAACTTCTTGATTGATTTCTCATCAGTATGGAACCCAATATAAAAATTATCCAAGACACATATTTCGACGTGAAATGAGCTGAATTTTACGAAAAAAATAATCTCAGATCCGTCAAAGATGAATATAACCTCAAAAAAGTGGTTTTTCTCAGAAAAACCCAGATTTCAAGCCTTAGGCCCTATTTTATCTCAAATTTGACATTTTCATCGGATTCCTCGTCAAATTTTACGTCGAAAACCGTTTTTCAAAAATTGGGCTGAGGATGGGTTTGGCCACCATAATAATAACTTTAGAAGCAGGGCCGTAAAAATAGCGCTAAATTGTTCGTTTCGGGAGGGACACTTATTACACTGGACAACAAAATATTGGGTCAGAAGTAGCGAATTGATCAAACAATGACTTTTTCGGGTATTTGTCGACGTAGAAACCGAATCCGAAACCAGTTTTGCATCTAGATATCAGGAATTCTCTTCAACCGCGAAATACTGAGCTTCTAAAAAAACTGCATTTTTAGCGTTTTTTGATGATTTTGTAGATACATGATTTTGATGGTGCCACCTTGCAGCGGGCTTTGAGCGTACCCGGACTATGATTTCTCACGTATTTTGACCTGCTCAACACGATGGAAGTTGTTTTAGAGGGCTAGCATGCGTTCGAAACAAAGGTTCAGCTGATTTTTCGAGTTGCTATCGGGAGAGTTTGGACGATTTCGTGATAAATCTCAAAGTGATCACGGAATTGATCAGAAACACCCTCTGCAATACCACGAGAGCGCATTCTTTTTCTATTTGCACACACACTAAGGGAATGATGTTTGCAGTCGCCTAAAAGTAGATTAGTCGAATATACATGTATAATCCCGAAAAGAAACTTTTGATCTATTCCGAGATCTATTCCTCGGGTTAGTTCAAGCCTCCTCGTATTGGATCAATGCTCGAGTTTTTGTACCTAGAAGCCACTCAAACTACTAGAACAATGTAATTTTGTTGCTAGAATACGGTATCAGAAGTTCCGGAGACCTAAACTCGGTGTAGGTTACGGAACGTACCTTGACATACCATGAATATGTAATCAACCTAGTTACATCGTTTTTCACCCTAAGCTAATGTGGGCACTCCAATGATTCTATTCCGGAGGCGAGTGAATAAGAACATCCAGCGTCAGATGTGCCATCTTGGGCTGGTTGCAAACGACTATCTATATGCACTCAGAAGTACATGAGACTAGGGAACTGCAAATTTGACTCATTACGAGGAAGCTTGAGCTTACCTCAGGAATATTAGATCAAAAGTTTCTTTTTGGGATTATACATGTATATTCGATTAATCTACTTTTAGGCGACTGCAAACATTATTCCCTCAGTGTGTGTGCAAATAGGAAAAGAATGCGCTCTCGTGGTATTGCAGAGGGTGTTTCTGATCAATTCCGTGATCACTTTGAGATTTATCACGAAATCGTCCAAACTCTCCCGATAGCAACTCGAAAAGTCAGCTTGTCATTTGTTTCGAGCGCATGCTAGCCCTGTAAAACAACTTTCATCGTGTTTAGCAGGTCAGAATACGTGAGAAATTATAGTTCGGGTACGCTCAAAGCCCGCTGCAAGGTTGCACCATCAAAATCATGTATCTACAAAATCATCAAAAAACGCTAAAAATGCAGTTTTTTAGGAGCTCAGTATTTCGCGGTTTAAAAGAATTCCTGATGTCTAGGTGCGAAACTGGTTTCGGATTCGGTTTCTACGTCAAAAAATACACGAAAGAGTCATTGTTTGATCAATGCGCTACTTCTGACCCAATATTTTGTTGTCCAGTGTAATAAGTGTCTCTCCCGAAACGAACAATTTAGCGCTATTTTTACGGCCCTGCTACTAAAGTTATTATTATGGTGGCCAAACCCATCCTCAGCCCAATTTTTGAAAAACGGTTTTCGACGTAAAATTTGACGAGAAATCCGATGAAAATGTCAAATTTGAGATAAAATAGGGCGTAAGGCTTGAAATCTGGGTTTTTCTGAAAAAAACCACTTTTTTGAGGTTATGTTCATCTTTGACGGATCTGAGAGTATTTTTTTCGTAAAATTCAGCTCATTTCCCGTCGAAATATGTGTCTTAGATAATTTTTTTATTGGGTTCCACACTGGTGAGAAATCAATCAAAAAGTTGAGAAATCGAATTTTTCACGAACTTTGAAAAAGAAAATAGGGCGCCAAACTCGCGCGGATGACTTTCGGGACCTAAGAACTGTGCTTTCCATCTTCTTTCATCATATACAACATGTACCTAGAGTTACAGAAAAATCCCTGACCCCCCGACACAAAACCTGGCGATATTAAAAAGAATGACTCAAATGTGAATACATGGCATCTTCGGTGTTGGAATTGAGAAAAGGAGCTGAGTTTAATAGTTTACAGAGTCTTCTAAAGGTCTGTGGTACAAAATGAACATGTGCCACAGCAACCAAGATGCTCATTTTCGTCATTTGTCAATCCTCACAAGCCTCGCATCACGACCGAGATGAGGCTGTAGTAGGGGCGATTCTCATAGTTATTCCTTGCGGTACAAATATCAGTTCATACGTGGTTTCAATCCCAACGGAATCGAAATTTTCGTGTGCTACACGAAAATCGATTCTTTTTGACCCCATTTACGCAAAAATAACTTTTCTCATTTCAAGCCGTATCGTCGGGCGGAATCAAGCACACTATCGTTCTTGGGCTAGAATGGTAGGTTTTCGGATGTAGAATAAGATGTCGTTCCTACAGATACGAAATATTCACCGCCCCGAGTGCTGCATCCATTAGAAGAGCGATACAGGAAAAAAAGTAAAATCGGAGTTCGCTCCAACGAATCATCGCCACTCTGACGCATTGATAGGTACAGCCTCCGGTGAAAATTATATGTTCCTGTTTATTATAATCCATCACATATCCAGTCTTCGGACCAATCGGTGGACCGCGCCGCCTGTGGAGAGCTAAGGCGTGAGAGAATTATGGCCCTGTTCGGTAGAAAATCGCGATTTTGTCACGAAGAAGCGTCTCCCAGTACCCTTCTATAGCCAGTGATAGACTTCCAAATGATGCAGAACTGTTAAATATGAGTGGATATTCAAAATGATCTAATGCGAGTGGCGGAAGAAACGCGACTGTTCTTCTGACAACGTGAAAATAGGCCTGTTCGGCCAAACCGCATACTTCGTGAGATTTGCCCACATATATATTAGGGTGTCCGTTATTTCCCGAGTTGGACGCGAACCTTAACACGCCCCCTAGATCGTCTTTTTATCACCAAAAAATGATATACCAACCGCGACCGGTGTCGAATTCGACTTTTAAACCGTGATTCTGGAGTCACGGACTTCTTCCTGTGGATCGTTCGGCATAGCTCATTTGCAGCGTTCAAACACTGGTGGCTACCAGCCACGAGCACCTCAATACAAACCAAAATTTCTTCTGAGATACAGTTTTCGATGTGAAATTGTCTGCTAGAATCAAATTAATCGTTGGGTTTCAACTAGGCAATTCTTCAGATTGGCAAATCAATGTTTTTCGATGGGAAGATGTCATTTTCTCCAGAAAGAATCTAAAATAAGCTCTAGCTTCGACTCTCAGAGAGCCGTAAGCATCTCAGAAAGCTCATTCCTCACATAAAATTCTGTGCTGAATCCGAATTCATTGTTATTTTTAGCCTAGGGAACTCACTGAATTGACTAATCAATGTTTTTCATCGCGGAAATTGTGTTTTTCCCGCGAAAAATCTCTCAGAAGGGCTAGAACTGTCTCTCTGAGAGCCACGAGCGTCTCTAAAAGATTGTTCTCTTCGTAAAATTGTGTGCTGAATCTGAGTTCATTGTTAGTTTGAGCCTAGAGAACTCACCAGATCTCCTAATCGATGTTTTTCATCGAGGAAATTGGGTTTCCTCCGCAAAAAATCTCAAACAAGCGCTAGAACGGTCTCTCTGAGAGCCACGAGCGTCTCTAAAAGATTGTTCTCTTCGTGAAATTATGTGTTTCATCCGAATTCATCATCAGTTTTAGCCTAGAGAACTCACCAGATTGACTAATCAATGTCTTTTATCGAAGAAATTCTGTTTTTCCCTCAAAAAGTCCCAAAGAAAGGCTAGAACTGTCTTTGTGAGAGCCGCGAGCATCTCAAAGAGACTATCCTCTGGGTGAAATTGTATGCTGGAGTCAAATTTATCGACAATATCATTCCGAGAAGCTCTCAAAATTGGCTCATCAATTTATCAATGGTATTATGTTGAACTCTCCACTGAAACTCTGGAATAACTGCTAGCTCTGACCCTCTGAGAGCCGTGGTCATCCCAAACTAAAATCTTTCGTGTGAAATTATCTATTGGATCCCATTCTGTCACTCATTCCATCTCAAAAAAACTTGCCAAATTAGTCTATCGAGGTATCCAAGTGAGAAAACAAAATTACCCCTACACAACACCTCGAATATCTCCTCAACACCTTCGGATCCTGGAGCAACTTGGACGGACAAAAGACCACGTCAAAGAACCCTGCACAAAATTCATTGCTGAAGGCTCCGGGTGAATATTGTCGAAACTTGAGGAGATGATCGATTAAAATGTGCTGATCAACGTTCAAATGAGACGCTAAGAGGAATAATGAACCGATTTTGAGATATTCCCCGAAGAAAACAGCCAGTTTTTGAGGTTACGGGTGCTTGTTTTGGATCGATATTCGAATACTCTGTTTGCCGTGCCAGGATTATTTTTCAAGGGCTTGCTCTTTCTCATAGCTCAGAATAAACGTGCATGCATGTGAGCAATTTTGTATCTGTACTTATTGAGGTCCTGTTCGAACAATTAATTACTCGTAACGTATGAACATCACGCATCGTTCGTTCATCGTTATAGAGAAACGAATCATTCATCGAACAAATTCGAGAGATATTCACTGCGCGCAGACCTGTCCTTTGTACTGTTCCTTCGATTGACATGAAATCATTCATTCGTTGCGCCTATTTGAGAGCAGTGAAACGACAGGTTTTTGATGCAACAAAATGATGTCATGTAAATCGAGGGGCGAGTACGAAGTATAGGCCTGCTTGCCGCCACGGGTGTCTCTGCACATTTTTTACCCTCCAACCGTGACTCTCCTTGCAGTTTTCTACTAAACACAAACTGAGTCCTCCAATCTCACTTCTTTCAGAAACTGAGTCATTTTGCATCAATTATTAAAAATTTCCAAATATTGGGAATGGAAGTGGTCTCGTATGCGTCAGAAATCAGCTTCGACCCGTTGCAAATAGTTTTAAATACTGAGTCAGCTTCGGAAAAAACTGAGTCACCTCACTTTCTGCGAAATTCGCTGTAATTCATTTTTAAACGATGATCATCATGAGAGCACCTAGGTCACCTGCTGAGTCAGACTCTGAGTTGTAGGACACTGGTAATTTAGGCTGCTTCGTATTTGTCGCATTGAATACGCGACAGCCAGAGATCCACAACTTAGAGTCCGGTTCAGCAGGTGACCTGGGTGCTTCCATAATAATCCTTGTTCGAAATGAATTACAGCAAATTTCGCAAAGAGGAAAGTGACTCAGTTTTTTTCGAAGCTGAATCAGCTTTTTCAAAACCTTGCAAGGGGAAGCAATTGATTTCTGATACATGCGAGACCTTCCCCATTCCCAATACTCGGAAGTTTTGAATAATCAATGCACAATGACTGTTTCTAAATGAATTGAAATTGGGTGAATCAGTTTGTGCTTAGAAGGAAACTATGGAAAAGGTCACGGTTGGAGAGTGGAAAATGTGCCAGGGCACCCCTGGTCAGCGCGCCGTGAATATCTCTCGAATATGTTCGATTGAAGATTCATGTCTGTGTTGTAACGACGAACGAACGATGCGTGATCTTTATGCGTCACGAGTAGTCAACGCGCTGCTCTGCAATGATTATTGAAATGACGTCTGGATTCTCTAGATCTTGCCCATCATTTACATCGGTGTTCATGTGATGTTACCCCTATGTTAAACAATCGATACAGCAATAACGTCCGATTGTTCGACCAGGGCCTCAATAAGTACAGATACAAGATCGCTCAGACGCATGCACGCTTGATCTGAGCTATGAGATAGAGCAAGCCCCTGAAAAATAATCCTGGCACGGCAACCAAAGAATTCAAATATCGATCCAAATCAAGCACCCGTAACCTCGGAAGCTAGCTGTTTTCTTGGTGAAATATCTCAAAATCGGTCCATTATTCCTCTTAGCGTCTCATTTAAACGTTGATCAGCAGATTTCAATCTATCATCTCCCCAAGTTTCGTCAATATCCACCCGGGGCCACAAGCAATACAGTTCGTGCGGGGTTCTTTCACGTGAAATCCGGACTAAATCCTATGGCAGAAGATTCACTTTTGTTGTATCCTGACTCGTGATAAGGGATATGAAATAAACACGTGAGGATATTTCATCCAGCGTGATTCCAGACGGTGAAGAGATTGTCAGCATGATTTCAGCGTTGACGGGTCGATGATGGAATCGATTAAAAAAACTCCCACCAAAGTTCGATTCCGAGTCAAATCTGTTTCTACCGCGCCTCACGTGTTAACAATTCCATTTGATAGCCGTCCATTATGAATACGAGATCATTGAGGTCAGGTTATTCAACCCTCGAGACACAGTTGGGATAAATGATTCACACAAGGACATCGTTTGCTAAATCTGTTCACTCTGGTTCCTAGATCTTTATTCATTTCTAGTATAGTGCGTTGTCCATGAAAAAGTGTGACTCCATTGCAGATCGACCCTCAAATGAGATCAGCTCGGGCCTCGAACGCAATGAGTCCAACGTCCGTACAATCTGTTTCAAGCCTGTTTCACCAAGCCCTGCAGACAACCTATCGTCTCAAAAGTGAAAATTGCTTCCTAATCTCACTACAAGGAAGATGAAAGCCAATCCTTAGTTCACTTCACGGGTTGGATACATGTCTCAACCGAATCAGTTCCGTGACAATGTATACTTGCTCGGTGATTTTTCACCCCAGATTGTAGGCAGTAAGTCACCAACAAAGCGAGTTCTGCAAGTTAACTTCTTTAGTTCAAGATGTTTGAAGAAGAAGTTGTCTGAAGCTGATGATTTAGTGTTAAGAGAGATACAGATCTTCTGGGAGAAAGCAGGTATCCCAACTAGAATTTAATCAGGGTGTATTCAGAAACTGCATGATTTACATTACAAGTACTGAGCTGTCCAGAGGACTGCTGGTAAGCCCTCTAATGTAGCTCGAGAGAATCAATTTATGGGTGAACTTGATTTTTTATTCGACATTGTTCATGGGAATGCTAATAAAGAGTTGGATGATCATCGGAGAACCTTCCCCACTGACCAAATATCTGAGCGTGTATTGGAACTCTATGATTTAGCTATAAATCTAGCAAATTCATCATAAGGTATTTGGATAGGAACAAATGTCTTTTCCAAGTCCTATCCCTATTAGCTCGTATGTATCTGAGCATGGGATCTTTTCTTATTATTGTGATGTGAGAGATGAATCAGCTGATGTCTGGGATACTTAGATTTGACCACAATCAAATCCCCATATGTCAATTGGAAGAAAACGCACTCGGAAATGTATAGAAATCTGGAAACCAAAGTGAATAGTGATATTATATTCGTAAATCGGCATTGGAGGACTAATTTTATTTCTCTATCGATCTCGAGTTTGAGATCGATTAATTGAGAAATTAACGATCGGGTTTGATCGTGGAGGTGTTAGTTAATTCACGATTTAAAAAAAATATAATATCATTTGAAACATAAGAGGACGAGTCAAGTTCGAAAAGTGTAATTAAAGTGGATAGATTCAGCAAAGGATGTTCTTACATGAATCATTTATTCCAACTGTGTCTCGAGGGTTGGATAACCTGACTTCAATGATCTCGTATTTATAATGGACGGCTATCAAATGAAATTCTTAACACATGAGGTGCGGTAGAAACAGACTTGACTTGGAATCGAGCTATGGTGGGAGTATTTTTTAATCGATTCCATCATCGACCCGTCAACGCTGAAATCACGCTGACAATCTCTTCACCGTCTGGAATCACGCTGGATGAAATATCCTCACGTGTTTCTTTCATATCTACTATCACAGGTCAGGATACAACAGATGTGAATCTTCTGCCATAGGGAATTAGTCCGGATTCCACATGAAATTTGATGTGGTATTTTCTCCATCCAAGTTGCTCCAGGAGCCGAAGGTTTCAAAGAGATGTTCGAGGTGTTGAGTAGGGAGAATTCTGTTTTCTCGCTTGGATACCTCGATCAACTAATCCGGTAAGTTTTTTCTGGGATGAAATGGGTGACAGAATGGAATCCAATAGCTGGAATAACACAAAAAATTCTAGTTTGAGATGACTACGGCTCTCAGAGGGTCAGAGCTAGCGGTTATTTCAGACTTTCCGTGGAGAGTTCAACATAATCTCATTGAAAAAATTGATGAACCGATTCGGAGAGCTTCTCAGAGTGATATTGTCAATGAATTGGACTCCGGCATATAGTTTCACCCAGTGGATAGTCTCTTTGAGATGCTCACGGCTCTCACAGAGACAGTTCTAGCCCTTCTTTGAGACTCTTTGCGGGGAAAACATAATTCCTTCCATGAAAAACATCGATTAGTCAATCTGGTGAGTTCTCTAGGCTGAAACTAACAATGAATTCGGATGTAGCACACAATTTCACGAGGAAAACAATCTTTTAGAGACGCTCGTGGCTCTCGGAGAGACCCTTCTAGCGCTTCTTTGAGATTTTTCGCGGAGAAAACCCAATTTCCTCGATGGAAAACATCGATGAGTCAATCTGGTGAGTCTTCTAGGCTAAAACTAACAATGAATTTGGATTCATCACACAATTTTACGTGAGAAATGAGCTTTTTGAGATGCTTACGGCTCTCCGAGAGTTGGAGCTAGTGCTCATTTAAAATTTTTCTGGAGAAAATGACATTTTTCCATCGAAAAACATTGATTTTCCAATCTCGAGAATTGCCTAGTAGGAAACCAACGATGAATTCGATTTTGGCAGACAATCCCACATTGGAAACTGTATCTCAGAAGAAATTTTGGTTCGTATTGAGGTGCTCGTGGCCGGTAGCCACGGGTGTTTGAACGCTGCAAATGAACTATGCCGAACGATTCACAGGAAAAAGTCCGTGCCGCTAGAGACACGGTTTAAAAGTCGAATTTGACACCGGTAGCGGTTGATATATCATTTTTTGGTGATAAAAAGACGATCTAGGAGGCGTGCTAAGGTTTGCGCCCAACTTGGGAAATAACGGACACCCTAATATATATATATATTTTCTCTTCCGTGTGTTCAACGGTCATCTTCAGCCAATGGACTATGACAACCGAGGCGGATCTCATGGGTTTAACATTTCGTGTTTCCATCGTAGCGAGTTTGAGATCTAGCCACTCACCCTGAATTGATTCTCTCCGCATTTGCTCGGGAATCATGCTCGTGGAGCGAGGGAAAACTCCTGAAGGGAGAAAACCTGCTCTGGAGAGTTTGGCACATTCATCATGCTCCCCTTGTCCTGTTCATGTAACATTTCGTGAGCACGAACATCGCAATTGTAACATTTAGTGCCTCCCGCTCACGTTGCTGAGGTGTGAGTGTCAACTAATCAATCTTCCTGAAAAAAGTCAGAAAGTCGGGGTTGATTAGACCGAGATGGGCGGTTACCCATCTAAGTACTAAAAGCGCCCGAAAATGCTCAACTTCGATGATCGGCCGAGATGACACTCAGCGACCTCACCAACTGTGTCAGTCTGTACAATATATTTCATCAATATATTTTCCAGTATGAGGAATGCCACGCAAGACTTCATCTGAAATTTCTTGACATTTACCTCAACAAGAAGCTACGCCTTCCGGCATTCTAGGATATCTAAATGAACCCTCTTCTGTTATTATAGTCAAAGGATCACATGATAATTCATCAACAGGAAATTGCATATATGCATGAGTTAGGTCTATCCGAGACCATTCTTTGCATACTTGTGAAGTTTAAAAAATCTTTTCTTTGACTGGAATTGGATGGCGTTCAATTACAAGCTGAGGGTTCACAGTAACTTTGGAATTTCCACATGACCTAACTTGCCCATTCTTTTTCATTACAGGTAGCACTGCTTCAGCCCATTCACTGCATTCCAATAATGCAAGATTACCAAGACCAACGAACTTTTTAATTCCATCCGAAATATTCTCAGTCAAAGCAAAAAGAACATGGTAAACTTCCATTTACACTGGCTTGGCAATGGCTTTGGAACCAAGTTTGATTTCACGGCCTGTGTAACAACCTTGAGTTTTACTGAAAAGTTTAGGGAATTCACGCCTGAAATCCTCTCTCAAATCGTTTTCGACTAGAAAAAAATTTTCTGAATCTGAATTTTCGAAATTGGACTCATTTTTCAACTGTAAGGGCCATAAATTAAATTCTGCTAGCCATTGTCTGCCCATTAGAGTTGGACCTTCACCCTCTATTATGTATAAATCTTGATTTCTTTTCATACCATTGAATCGTACTCGAATATTCCTCGAAACAGCAATGGGGTGTAATAGAACTTTGTTGTAGCTAGTGAGGTTCAAACCACAAGGATCTGATTTCACATTTGAAAAATCCTTTTTCTGATTGACTTGTGACATGGCAGCTACATAGGCTCCTGAGTCAATTTTCATTTCAATTTCTTCAGTCAAAATATGATATTTACGGTTACAAACATTGGATCAGCGATAATTCCCAAGAAAGACGGTTCATTTTCCAGCAAAAGGTTCGAAAATATTGGACAAAAATCGAGGCCATAGTCCTCGCTATTCGTTGATTCCTCTGTTTCATGATTCTGCAGAAAATTTACTCGACCTCTATCGGTTTTCCTAGATTCAAAATTAGATAGACATCTTCTTATAACAGAACCCTCACCATGTTTTTCGAAGCACATTTCTTCAATGTGACCTCTACCTCGACACGAATTGCAAGGGATATCTTTCGTCCTACATATTTCCAGATAGTGATTGTTATCCATTCCACAGCAAAAACATATCGACGCCTGTTACGAAGATTAACACCTTTTTTCTTATGACTGATGAAGATTAACGTTTATTCGTTGTGAACACGGAGATTAACGGATTCTCCTTAGGTCCACAAAAACTAACACTTATTCCATAGGGGCACGAAGATTAACGCATTCTCGTTGAGTCCACGAAGACTAACACTTACTCCTTAGTGGCACGAAGACTAACACTTACTGCTCAACGGCCCATGAAACTAGCACTTACTCCTAAACGGTATCAAGACTATAACACACTTGCACACGTTCTCGTTCAAAAGGACGGAGACCAAGTATTTCGTCTCAGGGCGACGAAAAAAAACACATTATCCTTAGAGGACGAAAATGAACGCATCCGTAGACTTCATTCATGGAGGGACGGAGACTCTCAGTCCTTCTATCAAGACAAAGCACTCATGATCTCCGTCCCATCAAGAATGGAGTCTACGAATGTGTTAATTCTTGTGCCGCTTAAGAGAATGTGTTTTTCTTCGTGGCCTTAAGACGGAATACTTATAGTCTTCGTTCCTTCAAGAAAAAAATGCGCGAATGTGTTAATCTTCGTGCAGTTTGAGGGTAAGTGTTACTCTTCGTGGTCTTAAGCAGTAAGAGATAATCTTCGTGGCGCTGACCCGTAAGTGTTGATCTTCGTGGCGTACACCAGTAAGTGTTAATCTTCGTGGCCGTAACAAAGCAAATGCTAATCTTCGGCCACCGTGTTAGTCTTCATGGGCGTTAGCGGATGTGTTTATCTTCGTAAGAGGCCTCGATATGTACTTTCTATCAGAATTGAAATTACTCGCTTCAGAGTCTGTATTTGTACTATCTCTATCACTTTTCCTTTCGAAACTTTTCCCACTATCACGTGACCTTCTCGTACCGAATTGGTTGATCGATGACTCTGCTGTTGATAGATACGGCTTGTCCATGCCCGCCGCATTCTGCAGAGCCGACTTTTGCTTTCTCAAAAAGAGAAAGCTTTCATTTGATGGTAGTGGATTTTTCCTTGATTTTTTTTCGAAAAATTCTCTTATCCTTCAATAAAGCTCTTGGATACATGGAAATTGTACTGTCCTCTTCATTCTCCCTGGATCCATCGACTGTAGGCAATGTAATGTATGTGCACCAGTAGGTGCTGCCATCACGCGTGAGCGTATAGAGTTAATCGGGTAGCGAGCTGATACTCGCAAAGGCGCGAGCAGTGTGAGCTCACGAGTAATATGTGAAGCAAAAATTGATCCTCAACTTATAATAAACTAATCTAGTTATAGTAATGAGCGACTCTAGTTATTCGTACATCACGCAAACATCACATGGCGCAGTCGTCGAGTAAAAACTGAAATGTTTGGAGGTGATTTACACAATATACAGTGAGAATAAGAAAAACGTGTGACCATGAGAGGATATAACAGCACGTGCTAGAAGGCACATACAGCATCACGGACGAGAACGAGAGCTCCGAGGCGTGGACAGACGGAGAAGATGAGATATTTCACGGAATAATAGAGCAACCAGAAATTGAAATGGCACCATCACAAGCAATGAATTTCAAACCGCCAGAGCGCCTATCATTTAGTGGTAATGTCTCAGAGAACTGCTCTGTATGGAAGAATAGTTTTGAGATATCCATGATCGCTTCGGAGAGTAATGAAGAAGCAGATGAAGTAAAAATTGCAATTCTACTGAACTTGTTGGGAGAAGAAGCCCAAGAAAGATACAGAACGTTTGAACTATCAGATGATGATAAGAAGGAATTTGATGAAGTAGTGGAAGCATATGCTGAGTACTTTGCCCCAAGAGAAAATGAAACCATGTGTAGACATAAATTTTTCACAAGAGCGCGAAGTACAGATGAACCGCTCAATAAATTTCTCACGGATTTGAAAAAGCTGAGCCTAAATCGTGAGTTTGGTGAACTGAAGGATGGGTTGATAAGAGATAGAATTATTATTGGAACAACAGATGCCGAGCTGAGGCCGAAACTACTTGCAATAGAAAAGCTTGATCTCAAGCGATGTATAAATGAGTGTCGTATAGCAGAAATGGTGCGGCAGCAAGAGGAATCCCTCAAAAAGAACACGATCCAACAGGTGGATATCATTAGAGGAAATAGAGGTTATGGCGTGCAAACCAGCAAAGGCATCAACAGAAGGATAAATGCGCCTGTGACAAACCAGCAGCAAGGGCAGGGTGGCAATGACTCATCGCAGCAGTTGCGTGCACAACGGGCCGAGGAGCAGACAGCTTCTCCACAGAAGCAGCAGCAGCGCAGGCCATGCGGCCGACGCGGATGGCTCCACGAATACGGGCAGTGTCCAGCGTACAACATGGAGTGTGATTTGTGCCATAAAATGGGCCATTTTCAAAGAGTGTGTGGTTCAAAGCAAGTCAATGTAATAGTGGATCAGAGTCGTGATCAAAGTGAAGGATCTGAAGAAGCCACGTGGCTTGGCTATGTAGGAGTAATTGGAGACGATAGAAAATTGAGAATTTTAAGCATCACTGATGAATGGTATGAAACTATCACAATAGTGATGCTGGGCGAAAATGTGAATGTTAAATGGGATAGTAGAGCGGGTGTAAATGTCATATCGTCGCCCCCGAAGAAGAAAAACACCTTTCATTGTTCTCCCAATGCATTCTTGAATGGGGACGTGTTTTTCTTCGTCGGGGGCGACGATATGTGGGCGAGATTTTTCGAAACTAGTACCCAATTGAAAACCCGAACCGGTTAACACGTTCCCTACGTCGTACACAAACGATCCAATTCCAATCATAGGAAAAGTTCAACTAGATTGTCTTGTGAAAAATAAGCAGTGGAATATTGAATTCTACATAGCAGGGAATCCGGGAGTACCCGTTCTCGGAAGACCACTTCAGAGAGGTTGAATTTGGTACAAAGAATACACGAAGTAAAAGGAAACAGTGATGGAACAGCCTTGTTGATAAAGAGTTATCATGATGTTTTTGAGGGTATAGGAAAAATTGACGATGAAAATGAATTTTGCTTGAAGCCAAATTATAAAGGTAAAATATGTAGTGGAACAAGAATACCATTCAAATTACTAAGCAAGCTCAAAGATCAATTAGACTTCATGGAACAAAGTGAAATAATGGTGGAAGAAACCAAACCCACAGAGTTTGTACACCGAATTTTAATAGTAGGAAAACCGGGCGGATCAATTCGGATTGTGCTTGATCCCGTAGATTTGAATGAAAATGGACTCAGACACCCCACCCAATCGCCAACGTTTGAAGAACTGGCTACAGAAATGAAGGGTGCGAAAGTTTTTAGTAGGGTCGATGCTTCAAATGCATTTCCACAAATTCCTCTAATAGAAAAAAGTTCAAAGTTGACAACGTGTCAAACGCCCTATGGTGAATATAGATGGCTGAGACTACCCCCAGGTACATCAGTTGCATCTGACGCATTTCATGAAAAATACCAGAAAATTTTCGGACATATTGAGAAAGTCAAGATCTTCAGAGAATATATGACGATTCTCACTGATAACGAAGAAGAACATGATCGTATTTCAGAGAAAGTATTCGAGGCAGCAAGGAAGGCCAATGTAAAGTTCAATCTGAAGAAGTGTGAGTTTAAGAAACCATCGATCAAATTTTTGGGTCATATTTTTACAGCAGAAGGATTGAAAATCGATAATCAAAAGGTAGAAGCAATTCAAAACATGGAAAAACCAAAGAACGCAAATGATGTAGAGAGATTGCTTGGCATGCTCACATATATATCAAGATTTGTACCAAATGAGGCGGTTCCAACGGCTCCGCTAAGAGAGCTAGTGAAGGAAGACGTACAGTTCGAATGTACAAAGGTCCATTATAAAGTTTTCACAGAAATCAATAAGTTTTTATCAATAGCATAGCACCTGTGTTGCAATATCATGATGCAAATTTAGAGTGTAAATTGATCGTGGATGCAAGCAGCACAGGAGTAGGTGCAGTGCTATTGCAACGTAACTTACCGGTAGCATATGCGTCGAAAGCATTCACTCAAAGTCAAAGGAACTGGGCGCAAATTGACGAAGAAATATACGCAATTGTCTTCGCTTGTGAAAGATATCATCAGTACATAGTAAAAGGTAAATCGATAGTAGAAAGCGATCAATTCCAATATTCAGTAAAAGCTTATGTGACATACCAATTCGATTGCGAAAAATGCGCATGCGTCATCGAGGATACGATCTGAAAGGACAATATACACCGGGTTAAGAACTTTTCATAGCAGATACGTTATCAAGAGCACACTCAAGAGAAGCAAGCGAGTGTGAGGATATGGATATTCAGATTCTAAATGTTGTTCTAGCAGGACACATGGACGATAAGATGAAACAAGAATACATAGCAGGAACGAAAGCCGATACACAATTGCAAAAAGTCTTAGAATTGATTCAAGCAGAATGGCCTTCTGAAATAAAAGATGTGCCTGACACTTGCAAAGCATTTCATACGTATCAAAGTTACATCCTTGAGCATGAAGGACTTTTATATAACAATGACAGAATAATTGTTCCGAACAGCTTGAGGAGAGAAGTTTTGGAAAAACTGCACTATAATCGTATGGGCATAGGAAAGACAAAAACGAGAGCTGGGGAAATCGTATTCTGGCCGGGTATTACACGAAACATTGAAAACATGATCACCAAATGCGACCCGTGTGCCAAATTTCAGAGGCAAAACACTAAAAGAAGCTTGATTCCAAGTGAGATACCAAATTCAAGCTGGGAAAAAGTAGGAGTAGACCTATTCTACGTAGATGGAAAAGCACATATCGTTGTTATAGACTACTACTCGAAATATACTGAAGTTGGATGTCTCAAAGATCAAACCTCTATGTCAGTGATACTAGCACTGAAGTCGTATTTCTCCCGACTAGGAGTACCAAATGTTGTACAATCGGACAACGGTCCTTGCTTTGATTCTCAAGAATTTAGAGATTCCAGTATAAGTTGAAATTTTGAACATGTCACGTCGAGTCCAAGATATCCAAGAAGTAATGGTATGTTAGAAAGATGTGTACAAACGGTGAAAAAGGTAATGAAAAGAGCCTATGATGAGAACAAAGACCCTTATCTAGCCTTGCTTGAATTAAGAAACATGCCTGTATCAAATGAGATCCAATCACCTAACAACACCATGTTTGGTAGAAATGTGAGAGGTGTCCTACCACAATTTTTTGAAACTAGTAAAAGCTGCCCAGAGTTCAGAAAAAACTAGAAGAGAGACAACTGAAACAGAAAAAGTACCATGCCGTGATCAGCAAAGACTTGCTTATTCTAAAATATTGCCCCTTGTCTGTATTCAATTGAACTCTATTCCTCGTTATTACATTTCCATGTTCATTTTTTATTTTGTACGATCTTGGGTTTTTTCCTTCTCCCAACATTATTGCCGGTTCCCATGTTTTATCATTTCGGAATCTCACCCAGTCACCCTCGCTCAACTGCGGCAAGTCTTTGCTGATCACGTCATGGTACTTTTTCTGTTTCAGTTGTCTCTCTTCTAGTTTTTTTTCTGAACTCTGGGCAGCTTTTACTAATTTCGAAAAATTGTGGTAGGACACCTCTAACATTTCTACCAAACATGGTCTTGTTAGGTGATTGGATCTCATTCGATACAGGCATGTTTCTTAATTCAAGCAAGGCTAGATAAGGGTCTTTGTTATCATCATAGGCTTTTTCATGACCTTTTTCACCGTTTGTACACATCTTTCTACCATACCATTACTTCTTGGGTATCTTGGACTCAACGTGACATGTTCAAAATTCCAACTTTACTGGAATCTCTAAATTCTTGAGAGTCAAAGCAAGGACCGTCGTCCGATTGTACAATATTTGGTACTCCTAGTCTGGAGAAATACGACTTCAGTGGTAGTATCACTGACATAGAGGTTCCATCTTTGAGACATCCAACTTCAGTACATTTCGAGTAGTAGTCTATAACAACGATATGTGCTTTTCCATCTACGTAGAATAGGTCTACTCCTACTTTTTCCCAGCTTGCATTCGGTATCTCACTTGGAATCAAGCTTTTTTTGGTGTTTTGCCTCTGAAATTTGGCACACGGGTCGCATTTGGTGATCATGTTTTCAATGTTTCGTGTAATACCCGGCCAGAATACGATTCCCCCAGCTCTCGTTTTTGTCTTTCATATGCCCATACGATTATAGTGCAGTTTTTCCAAAACTTCTCTCCTCAAGCTGTTCGGAACAATTATTCTGTCATTGTTATATAAAAGTCCTTCATGCTCAAGAATGGAACTTTGATACGTATGAAATGCTTTGCAAGTGTCAGGCACATCTTTTATTTCAGAAGGCCATTCTGGTTAAATCAATTCTAAGACTTTTTGCAATTGTGTATCGGCTTTCGTTCCTGCTATGTATTCTTGTTTCATCTTATCGTCCATGTGTCCTGCTAAAACAACATTTAGAATCTGAATATTCATATCCTCACACTTGCTTGCTTCTCTTGAGTGTGCTCTTGATAACGTATCTGCTATGAAAAGTTCTTTACCCGGTGTATATTGTCCTTTCAGATCATATCCTCGATGACGCATGCGCATTTTTCGCAATCGAATTGGTATGTCACATAAGCTTTTACTGAATATTGGAATTGATCGCTTTCTACTATCGATTCACCTTCTACTATGTACTGATGATATCTTTCACAAGCGAAGACAATTGCGTATATTTCTTTGTCAATTTGCGCCCAGTTCCTTTGACTTTGAGTGAATGCCTCCGATGCATATGCTACCGGTAAGTTACGTTGCAATAGCACCGCACCTACTCCTGTGCTGCTTGCATCTACGATCAATTTACACTCTAAATTTGCATCATGATATTGCAACACAGGTGCTATGCTATTGATAAAAATTTATTGATTTCTGTGAAAACTTCATAATGGACCTTTGTTCATTCGAACTGTACGTCTTTCTTCACTAGCTCTCTTAGCGGAGCCGTTAAAACCGCCTCATTTGGTACAAATGTTAATATATATGTGAGCATGCCAAGCAACCTCTCTACATCATTTGCGTTCTTTGGTTTTTCCATGTTTTAATTGCTTCTACCTTTTCATTATCAATTTTCAATCCTTCTGCTGTAAAAATATGACCCAAAAATTTGATCGATGGTTTCTTAAACTCACACTTCTTTAGATTGAACTTTACATTGGCCTTCCTTGCTGCCTCGAATACTTCCTCTAAAATACGATCATGTTCTTCTTCGTTATCAGCAAAAATCATCATATATTCTCTGAAGATCTTGACTTTCTTAATATTTCCGAAAATTTTCTGGTATTTTCCATGAAATGCGTCAGATGCAACTGATGTACCTGGAGGTAGTCTCAGCCATCTATATTTACCATAGGGCGTTTGACACGTTGTCAAGTTTGAACTTTTTTCTATTAGAGGAATTTGTGGAAATGCATTTGAAGCATCGACCCTACTAAAAACTTTCGCACCCTTCATTTCTGTAGCCAGTTCTTCGAACGTTAGCGATTGGGTGGGGTGTCTGAGTCCATTTTCATTCAAATCTACGGGATCAAGCACAATCCGAATTGATCCGCCCGGTTTTTCTACTATCAAAATTCGGTGCACAAACTCTGTGGGTTCGGTTTCTTCCACCATTATTTCACTTTGTTCCATAAAGTCTAATTGATCTTTGAGCTTGCTTAGTAATTCGAATGGTATTCTTGTTCCACTACATATTTCACCTTTATAATTTGGCTTCAAGCAAAATTCATTTTCATCGTCAATTTTTCCTATACCCTCAAAAACATCATGATAACTCTTTATCAACAAGGCTGTTCCATCACTGTTTCCCTTTACTTCGTGTATTCTTCGTACCAAATTCAACCTCTCTGAAGTGGTCTTCCGAGAACGGGTACTCCCGGATTCCCTGCTAAGTAGAATTCAATATTCCACTGCTTATTTTTTACGAGACAATCTAGTTGAACTTTTCCTATGATTGGAATTGGATCGTTTGTGTACGACGCACTACCGGCAGTCCGGTAAATGTTGTGCCATTAAGCCCATATGATTACATGGGCTCAATGGCACAACATTTACCGGACTGCCGGTAGTGTGACGTGGGGAACGTGTTAACCGGTTCGGGTTTTCGATTGGGTACTAGTTTCGAAAAATCTCGCCCACATATGACATTTACATCCGCTCCACTATCCCATTTAACATTCACATTTTTGCCCGTCATCATCATTGTGATAGTTTCATACCATTCATCAGTGATGCTCAATATTTTTAATCTTCTATCGTCTCTAATTACTCCTACATGGTCAAGCTACGTGGCTTCTTCAGATTCTTCACTTTGATCACGACTCTGATCCACTATCACATTGACTTGCTTTGAACCACACACTCTTTGAAAATGGCCCATTTTATGGCACAAATCACACTCCATGTTGTACGCTGGACACTGCCCGTATTTGTGGAGCCATCCGCGTCGGCCGCATGGCCTGCGCTGCTGCTGCTGCTGTGAAGAAGCTGTCTGCTCCTCGGTCCGTTGTGCACGCAACTGCTGCGATGAGTCATTACCACCCTGCCGCTGCTGCTGGTTTGGCACAGGCGCGTTTATCCTTCTTTTGATGCCTTTGCTGGTTTGCACGCCATAACCTCTATTTCCACTAATGATATCCACCTGTTGGATCGTGTTCTTTTTGAGGGATTCCTCTTGCTGCCACACCATTTCTGCTATACGACACTCATTTATACATCGCTTGAGATCAAGCTTCTCTATTGCAAGTAGTTTCGGCCTCAGCTCGTCATCTGTTATTCTAATAATAATTCTATCTCTTATCAACCCATCCTTCAGTTCACCAAACTCACGATTTAGGCTCAGCTTTTTCAGATCCGTGAGAAATCCATTGAACGGTTCATCTGTACTTTGCGCTCTTGTGAAAAATTTATGTCTACACATGGTTTCATTTTCTCTTGGGGCACAGTACTCAGCAAATGCTTTCATTACTTCATCAAATTTCTTCTTATCATCATCTGATAGTTCAAACGTTCTGTATCTTTCTTGGGCTTCTTCTCCCAACAAGTTCAGTAGAATTGCAATCTTCACTTCATCTGCTTCTTCATTACTCTTCGAAGCGATCATGAATATATCAAAACTATTCTTCCATTCAGAGCAGTTCTCTGAGACATTACCACTAAATGATAGGCGCTCTGGCGGTTTGAAATTCATTGCTTGTGATGGTGCCATTTCAATTTCTGGTTGCTCTATTATTCCGTAAAATATCTCATCTTTTCCGTCTGTCGACGCCTAGGAGATCTCGTTCTCGTCCGTGATGCTGTATGTGCCTTCTAGCACGTACTGTTATAACCTCTCATGGTCACACGTTTTTCTTATTCTCACTGTATATTGTGTAAATCACCTCCAAACATTTTAGTTTCTACTCGACGACTGCGCCATGTAATGTTTGGGTGATGTATGAATAATTAGAGTCGCTCATTACTATACCTAGATTAGTTTATTATAAGTTGAGGATCAATTGTTGCTCCACATATTACTCGTGAGCTCACACTGCTCGCGCCTTCGCGAGTATCAGCTCGCTACCTGATCAACTCTATACGCTCACGCGTGGTGGCAGCACCTACTGGTGCACATACATTAGATTGCCTACAGTCGATGGATCCAGGGAGAATGAAGAGGACAGTACAATTTCCTAGTATCGAAGAGCTTTATTGGAGGAAAAGAGAATTTTCCGAAAAAAAATCAAGGAAAAATCCACTACCATCAAATGAAAGCTTTCTCTTTTTGAGGAAGCAAAAGTCGGCTCTGCAGAATGCGGCGGGCATGAACAAGCCGTGATGCTTAATGCTCTTAATTTTCTATCGCCTCTAATTACTCCTACATGGCCAAGCCACGTGGCTTCTTTAGATTCTTCACTTTGATCACGACTCTGATCCACTATCACATTGACTTGCTTTGAACCACACACTCTTTGAAAATGGCCCATTTCATGGCACAAATCACACTCCATGTTGTATGCTGGACACTGCCCGTATTTGTGGAGCCATCCGCGTCGGCCGCATGGCCTGCGCTGCTGCTGCTGTATATCTATGATCGAGGCGCATATGCATTTTCGCGAATTTTTATAAGCGCGAGAGGTTGAGGGGTAGTTAGGTGATTGAAAATGGGTGAAAAAATGGAGTTTTGATGTCTAATGACGGTCTTAGGAGTCAGAAGTCGCTTCCAACGTGTTCCAAGATAGTCCTCGATTTTCGCATTTCCACTGTCGCATTCGCTGATATCCGGTTGATTGTCGCACTCTACCATTTGGATCATTGACTTAGAGCGAGTGAGGGTACCTCTCATTTGAAGGAAAACGAATGAAAGTCGACTACCAGAGGCTGCAAAACGATTGCTGGTTGCTAAAGACGGCAGTGTGCCAATAAACCGCCTAATCCAATAATGTTAAAAAATGACACAAAAATGGCTCGCTCGCTGAACCTATGGGAGGATGTAAAGATCGCGGGCGAGTTTCCCTATTGATTTTGGATTATGACCACATGTTTTCGTGGGTGAATGCGACTTCAATAGGTGGAGAATAGTGCAGAGTACCTCAATTTTCAAAGGCTGTCCTAATTTGCCCCCAAAACTGTCCAAAAGTGCCCCCAAACGCGGGGCGAATCAGGACAGATTTTTTTCTCAAACTTCAGAAAGAAGTATAAACCCTAAGACCTAGGGGTCTGAGAATTTTTTCACAATCTATTCAATAGTTGAACTTCGAAGTCCCACAGCGCGCCTAGCCCCAAGTGTCGCCAGAAAGCCCTACCGCAAAACCTGTCCTAATTCGCCCCATTCTCTCCTACTTATCCAGTAACAGAAGAAACTAATGAGATACTATACGATACCCTTCCGATAACATGGGATACGCACTTTCCGATGTTAATATGATTTAATTCCACATGGTCACGATCCCAGTGAATGCCACTTTGAGAACCGATGAAACCGGAATATGCATGGATCCGTCCAATTTCACCACTCATCCTATTCTATGCTTCACGCTCGATATACCGTCAAGTGGGGTAACTTTGCCACACTCTTGACTTTTTTTTGGCATTGTTTTTCGTCAAGCTCGGAGAGATTACGGCAAAACCTACTCGTATCAGTAACCAATCGAAAGCTTAGAATCTTAGCTTTCGATTGGCGTAAGGTAGAACTCGATTTGAGAATCCTGTTCGAAGATACGGTCTTGAGAAGCAAAACACTTTTCACAAAATCTGGGGTGGGGTAACTTTGCCACACTCCAGTATCTCGACTGGAATTTCAGTATCACAACAGGAATTCTTGTGAAAATACGAGCGTATCTTGTATCTCATCAGCTCTGATAGATGTTGTTCCCATTGGGAACGTTTTTCTTGACATCCCAAGCTTTGTGCAGCATTGAACAAGTCAAATGATTGATTTGAAGTAGTATAAGTTTGGTTTCTCGAAATTCCACGGGAGAGTGTTGAAAGATGATGCTTGACTTATGCCTCAAGTACTCGCACGTTTAGCTAGGATTCAAGATTGAGAAATGATGGTCAATGTATCTCTTTAATTGAGTTCTTGATGATTATTATGA
The DNA here is from genome assembly GCA_029851415.1 of Eretmocerus hayati. Taxonomy (NCBI): domain Eukaryota; kingdom Metazoa; phylum Arthropoda; class Insecta; order Hymenoptera; family Aphelinidae; genus Eretmocerus; species Eretmocerus hayati. The sequence goes on along the minus strand of CM056743.1, from coordinate 71,053,158 downwards.
CTATTATGCGTTCCAAGAAGAATTTCCCCGCATTTAACGCTCTGTACAAGTTATCGATGCTGCACGAGTATTTTCAAGAGAGCCCAACGCAAAGCAGTCATTGGCGATTTTCAATCTGAATGAAATCCATCTAGATGGAATTGTTCCGTTTAATGAAGAGATAAGTGATTAGTGTTTTCACTGGTATCTTAAATTCTTTGGCTGCTTTGCGGTAAGAGGGTTCGCCAAATCCTATTTGCTTAAGGTACTTCTGAAGCTTGTCATATGAATAATTCTTGTAAATTCCTTCTACCCTTCTGCCTTGCATAGTTCCTGGTCATCTGTAAGAGCAGATGGGTGGAAATTGGATTGGAAGAATGAATGTATGGTGAGATGGGAAATTACGTGAGAGAAGTTGAATAAAATAACTGTGGACGTGAGCAGTTCAGGCGATGCGGTCACCATGCAAGCTGAAAATCATTCCCAACTTTATCTTATTGATTTTGACACTCGATCGATATGATCGGATATCGTATTTATCACTCGCGGGAATTTCAAATTATGAAGATATAATTATTTCGGTCTTTGCGAGTTAAAGTCAGCAGATATTGCTGACGTTTTTGGCATCAATCGAGAATGGATTTTACTTCACTCTCGATCAATGCACATTTAGAGCCTCGTATGGTTCCGAGGATGCATCTAAAGGATTTTGATGGAAATGAATGAGAAGTAAGCCACTTGAGCCGCGTGTCAGTAGTAAACTTCCATTGCTCTTCCACCACTTTGAAAAGCCCGAGCAATGAGAGAAGGTCGAAACACGCATAATATCAGCGTAGAATCCAAATTTTTCCATAAAGATTCTCATTTTTCATCTTTACTTTTCATTCTTTTCCATCAAGATCCTTTAGATGCATCCTCGGAACCATACGAGGCTCTAAAGGTGCATTGGTCGAGAGTGGAGTAAAATCCACTCTCGATTGATGCCAAAAACGTCAGCAATATCTGCTGACTTTAACTCGCAAAGACCGAAAAAAATTATATCTTCATAATTTGAAATCCCCGCGAGTGATAAATACGATATCCGATCATATCGATCGAGTGTCAAAATCAATTAGATATATCTCCGGCAGAAGGCCGAAGAGCTGCCAAAGTAGAAATGTTGAGAAATCAAATGGAAATAGCGGGATAAAATGACCTTTCTCGCAAGCGCTTAACGAAGATGAACTTTCGTATATAAGGGCGTTCAAACCATCGAACATTCGGCCACTTGAGCCGCGTGTCAGTGGTAAACTTTCATTGCTCTTCCACCACTTTGAAAAGCCCGAGCAATGAGAGAAGGGCGAAACACGCATAATATCAGCGTAGAATCCAAATTTTTTCATGAAGATTCTCATTTTTCATCTTTACTTTTCATTCCTTTCCATCAAAATCCTTTAGATGCATCCTCGAAACCATACGAGGCTCTAAAGGTGCATTGATCGAGAGTGAAGTAAAATCCATTCTCGATTGATGCCAAAAACGTCAGCAATATCTGCTGACTTTAACTCGCAAAGACCGAAAAGATTATATCTCCATAATTTGAAATTCCCGCAAGTGATAAATACGATATCTGATCATATCGATCGAGTGCCAAAATTAATTAGATATATCTCCGGCAGAAGGCCGAAGAGCTGCCAAAGTAAAATTCTTGAGAAATCAAATGGAAATAGCGGGTTAAAATGACCTTCCTCGCAAGCGCTTAACGAAGATGAACTTTCGTATATAAGGGCGTTCAAACCATCGAACATTCGGCCACTTGAGCCGCGTGTCAGTGGTAAACTTTCATTGCTCTTCCACCACTTTGAAAAACCCGAGCAATGAGAGAAGGGCGAAACACGCCTAATATCAGCGTAGAATCCAAATTTTTTCATAAAGATTCTCATTTTTCATCTTTACTTTTCATTCCTTTCCATCAAAATCCTTTAGATGCATCCTCGAAACCATACGAGGCTCTAAAGGTGCATTGATCGAGAGTGGAGTAAAATCCATTGTCGATTGATGCCAAAAACGTCAGCAATATCTGCTGACTTTAAGTCGCAAAGACCGAAAAAAATTATATCTTCATAATTTGACATTCCCAACTTTCTCCGATTTGGGCTAAACGACGAGCGCACAAATATTTGTCATCATCTAACTTAGATTCTTCTGCTCTTCGTTAAGCTCAGATTGCAATAGAATCGGAGAAAGTTGGGAATGAAAATGTGCGTATATTATAGATTAGGAGGTTTCCGTGGCCGAGTTATTCCCTTTTCTCTCCGATTCTCTCATGATTTGGGCTAAGCAACGGATTGAGGAATACAAGTCGGACAATGACAAGTATCCGACAACTTGTCCCACACTTTGAATCATCAAACTATTTATGTAAGGTGTATTTTCAAGGTCCATGGTCACGGTGCATGGTGACCGCATTGCCTTAAGCTGCAGTAGGAAAGTATGGCAAAGTTACCCCACCATAGCCAAAAAACAGCTTTTTTTTCTTTTTCTCGACGTAAAATTTGTACCGTGCAAAAATAGTGCTTTATAACAACTGAATCATCAAGCTAACGGCTTAAGTCAATGAGCATATGCAGCATTTGCCTGTCATTTGACGACAAGTGCTCGTACTGGGTCAATTTTTTGGGAGTAGATTTTTTCGCTTGTCTCACACTGCGTTACAAAAATAGGTTATAAACAACTCTGAGGCATCAAGAGCCGCCTTCCGCGGGCGCAAAACATAGCTTACGCATGCCCTTACTGGAGGGAATTGTTACTAGAGCGATCAGATTCCCTACCTTACCTACAGCAGCCTCTGAAATCTTTTCCCGGCGGTGTGGCAAAGTTACCCCATTCTACGGTACTTATTCGTATTTGATCCCATGAACGTATGCGATATTGTGCGATACTATTGAGATTATACGGAATACTCATGAGATATCATAGAATACCTGTTGTTACGACCCAGTGGTCAGTTAGATGGCGTTGTTGTACCAATTTGGCGGTAGGTTCGAATCCAGGAACTTGTAGTCGGCGAGTAAATATAACTGAAGATTTATTAAACCTTTGATACAATACGTGAGATATTATCTTCGTCACACTTGACGATATACAAAAATTGAGGTAATACAATGAGGTAATATTCAACGTTAGAGTTATAATGAATACTCGTAACGAGAGATGCTGTGCCACAATGTAGTCGTGAACACGGAGAATATAGAAGTGTCCCATCGGCGTGCAACTGGCTGTATTTATAGGCTCGTTCCCCTGTCTAAAGCATGCTAAGTTGTTACGGAGTCTAAAATGCTATTTTATGAGCTGAATGAATGTTGTATAAATATTATAGCTGTAGTGTGGGTTATTCTACCAATCGAGAAGGGTCGAACACCTAGAATATGTGATATAAGACTTCCCGATCATTGATTTTTACTATAAATTAAGCGGTGGTAAAACAAGGCCAAATATGAATTTTGATCCAACGTGACGAGTTGTTATTGTTCAAACATGACATTGCTATATTAGCTTCCTGAGACGATGCCCATGCTCGTCACGCCAAGATCGCTCCAAGAGAGGGCTCGATTTATGTTATAAACAAAGTAAACGTAAATCCATTGACCTAAATCATACGTGTGATAACGTTAACAGGTGTTTGGGCTTGCCAAGGGCAATTATGATAATGAATGCTGTTTCTTATTGTAATCCTGAGTGTGGTAAAGAAGAGTTGAAGTCTCTACGATTCGCGTAGCTCATTTTATGAAGATAAACAGATTTGTCAGAAGAGTTCATTCACCTGGACTGTAGGTGTAACTGCGTTTTTATATGTTTGATCTCATATTGTTTAGATATGATTCTAGGTGGCCGATTCTCGCGGTATTGCCCATCACAATGTAAAAAGGCTGAACTCTCTGTGATTCTCCTAACTCAAGATATGCAATTGGATAAACATTCTACTATTGAGACGCGGCGCTATATTCATCGGTACGGGTTTTTTATACTTGGCGCGCGAGACTCGAGACACGCACACAGTTGCATTGCGTTCACGTACACGAATCCCGTGTACGTCACAGCTCCCTCCTTATTCCGGAAGGGCGTCCCGCCCTCAAAAAAGGTTGATTTAACAGAAGAGCATCTCTCCATTCAAGATTCCAACAGTTGGACTCATAACTAATATTCTCATTACATATAGAGTTCCTATCGCTACTCATTGTCACCTATATTATTAATATTTCTATCGGTATATATCTTGATGAAATGTTGAATTCTATCCCTCAGTGTGTAATTCACAAAACATAAATTCTTTAAACTTCCCATTCTTCCTTTTACAATTCCATAGTTCAAGCTTATATCTCCAATTTTCATCATCCAAGCCGCTTTCATACTTTGGTCGCGCATCTCGATATTCTTATAAAATCCAATTTTCCTAACTCCCTTCCCTATCGTCTTATGAACAAGGTCAAACTTTTCACATGTTCCTCGACTTCTTTTCCAATCGACTCAATCGTATACTAGTCAAAATCAAATTTTTGTGTTTCTGAACTTCTCTTTCCATCGATTAGTAGTAAATCGAACTTCTTGGTTTTAGATTCGGCTTCACCCTGTCTCTCGCATTTACCCGGATGACAAATCCGTGAGCTCAGGGAAACTCTCCAAGAACCTCATGGGAAAATTTGGAGAGAAACCTGGCCCAAGAGACATCATATTATTTAGCACACTGGTGTACATTTCACATTACCAGCATACTTTACATTTTTGATTATCATCTTCATAATCACTTAGTATCGAGACTCATGAGAGCAGGATTGAAATTTCCTGACCGCATCCTTGAAATATGGTTTCAATTATGGCCCTTCTTGTGGATTTTCCAAGATTCCTTAGATACCGATCGTGTTACTAAAGTTACTTCACTCACACTCCCCTCTTTTTCCTCCCATTTTTCTTTTTTCATCACCTTATTCATTTCAAATCGATCTTGATTGGTGAGTGGATCACAGCACAGTGATCGTATCCAACAGTTGGGAACGTATCCTAGATTTGAAATCTTATGTGATTATCACGGCACGGATTACAGCAATTGTGTTCTCATTCCATTCATGATCTGTTGTCGGCGTTTCCAGTGGTGGCAATCATTTATAGATTTCTTGATGTAAACTGAGCTTTTGTAGTATTCTCATTGGAGTGATGGAGTATGTTTTCCAAGAGGCCCAGGCTTATTTTGATCCTCGTTAAGGTCCTTCGTGCTCAATTTTTCCATCACAGTATTCCATATCTGCCACTTGAGATTGTGAAAATGATGCTAATCTCCTACGCAGACAACATTCCGTATTCAGTTAATATATGAGTCATTTCTAGAATTTTCTCCTTCCTTAACGATTCCCTCTCTCGTGGACATCATGTGTCTTGATTATATAGGCTTATTCCAATATATTTATACACCAGTCTCTTATAGGACTAAATCAGCAATTGGCAGATTGGCATGTTTGGGTTTTGTTGGATTTGATCAAGATATATCTCGAGTCTGCTTTAAATCCCATTGCTTCATGTTTCTCTTTGAATTTTGAGGTGGGTCTGTTCGTTCAAATTAAATTCCCAGCAACCTTTTTACGCGACTTCATTTCATCAGTAGCTCATCACCGATTGATATATTTGTGTTTGCCTCTAGGGTCATGGATGCCACCTGTACATTATCCCCAAACCCCGGATCACCGTTGAGAAAAAAAAATTCAATACTCGTGTAGATTTTCCTTAGATCATCACCATACCCAAAAGCCATTAGTCTCAGCGTACTTTTCCGCCGATCATTTCAATTTCTCACGATTTTGTCGCCAGTTTTACTAGGAATGTGTGAAGTGTAAAGAAAGCGATATGTATCCATTTATACTTTTATATCTTTGCGAATAAAATACCATTCGTCCATCTTTCTTTTTCTTCTGCGATTATCTTTCGATACTTTATTACTACCATATCGTTGTATTCTAGCTTATTATCGATTCCGTATATTGTTGTCAAGATTCAAGTCCAACTATTACGGATGTTGGACGATGTTATACAAATTTCGGATTCAGCCACAATGTTTTGTTACTTTTCCACGATTCAGAACTCAGTAATATTTTGGAGATATTGTTACACATTCCGCAAGCACGATCCTTGTACTGAGACCGCGTTTCTTGTGCATGCTAAGCGTAGCATACTCCGACCAGTGGTCATCCATCCAGGTACGGTCACCAACAACTAATATTTAACTTGGAGTTCCGAATGAACCCCCGCGTATAACCGCAAGAGTACATCCCCAAACTCAATCACCTTTACAGTGTCCCGATTAAAATTTACTCATTATACCAGTGTATCGCAGTTGATTGGGTGAGTACATGAGCTATTTTTGATTTATGGACCGAAGAGTGGCGAAACTAGTACCGCCCAGGGTTCCTCAGTGGGTAGTAAGTAGTTTGATTAGAAAATGGGTTTTGAAGATATAGATAGATTACACCAGCCCAAGGAAGAGAAAGTTCTCTGATCGCAATGTTCTACGAAAAATAATGTTCGAGCCTTTTATTCCAACTCAGATATACTGCAAGAATGTCATTATAAATCATTTATATAATGTATTTCTTACTCCCTGTGACATCGACACCAAGGACTCCGCCACCGGCGATGTTGTGGAGTCCTCTGCTTTGATGAACTCTAGCGCTCAATTCATCTTTCCGTGATACGATTCCCGCGTCACTTTTAACACGTTGATTGATCATATATCCCTTGATTCGTTACTTCCCCTTCAATTTACTTTTACGTTATTATTGCTGAATATTCTCGAGATGTTTTTCTTCTGATTTCTGAGAGCTGAGAACGATCGGTCTGAAAAATGGTGCACCTTGTGCAGCGGTTCTTTTGAGTCACGCATTTCGAGAATTTGCGTTCAGGATCACGGGTGAGCACCATTTAGGACTTCATCATCGATGTCGTGGCAGAGTCCGTATCCCGAGGACTCCTCTATCGACGATGTGGCAGAGTCCGTATCCCGAGGACTGCTCCATTGACGATGTGGCAGAGTCCGTATCCTGATCGGGTTTTAACTAGTTTTAGAGTTATATTTGCCACATGATTTCATTTTGTGAGTTGTTGCTTTGCGGTCATTTTGGATCTTTCGCATTCATTCTTAATTTTTGTATCGCTTCTCACATGTTGAGACGAAGCCCCCTCTTTTCTCTTTCAATTACCCACGGTGCAAATTTTTCTACCCCCGGTTTGTCAGACATATTGGTAAGTGTACAGTATTGACTATTCCGATGGTCGTCATAAGTTTACTGCATATCAATTTCATATATATATCTATATATATATGGGTATGTGCGTGAGTGTAAAATTCCAACAAGCTATCCTCTGATCGTCTGTATGGGTTTTGAGCTAAACATTGCTGAATATTTGAAGTATCGTTCAAACTCTCTCCCCCCACTCCCACTCTTTTGACACAAGCCCTTTGAACAGTGTGTCACCTGGCTCTCGCACTCGCTGTATTGTCTTGTGTCCGCATCTTATCCTAGTCGATTATTTCTGTTTCAAGTGACAGTGTCTGATCATCTTGCCCGCGATTTTCATATTCGACTAATTATCGGATTTGCTGGTTTTGGCTTTATTGGATGTCGTCGCTGCATTTCGCTGTCACGGCAGATACCGTATGCTGTAAGTATACATATATAAATCTTGTGATATTCCTGTTTGCTAGGATATTTTCATCATGGTTCCGCGAGATTCGGTGATTCTGTTGCATTTCTCTTGCCAATCCGTACGATGGCACTAGTGTGAAATTCGGTTTCTGAGTGACTACTGGCATATCCTCGAAATCGTATAATTATTTTGTTGTATTGGAACGTGATGGGTAGGCAACGCAATATCAGCGGTCAAACAACCATCGATTAGTTGTTTGGATTTCTGTGCGGTGATTGATGAATCTATTGTACAGTCCCTACCATAAATAATGGAACACGTAGGGTCTCACTCAAACAGCGATATCTCCGATTTGATTTGTCGTACGGAAACTCTGAATAAAGGGTTTTGAAGAGCACAAAAAAATCTATCGATTTATGCGTTTCGATAATTTTTTACGTGCTTTTCAAGTGCCCGTACACGTGGTTGAAAATCAGAAAAAATTTTCCTTCAATCAATCACCTACAATTTTGACAGGAGTAATTCAATCACAAAAACACTCACGGGATCTTGTAGATCGTTCAAAAATCTAAAAATTTGGTCCTCTGTAAAATTTTTGTACGACCCTTCCCGTCTGACTTACGAGCTCCGAAAGAAAACTTCGTACTAACATAGGGTGTTTATGGAGATGCCGAGCCTGGCATCTGTTCAATTGTCTCTCGCTCTATTCAGGGGCAAAATCAAATTACAAAAATATCATGGCATATGATTTCGACGTAAAATGTTCTGATCTTTCTGAATATTTCATTAGATTTTGTCTGAGATTTGAGATAGCAACGATTTCTCGGAATTTGATGTGAAAATTGATAAATTTCGTGTTTTGCTCCCATAGGTCACATTTGAGACAAAATCTGATGAAATATTCTAAAAGATGAGATCATTTCACGCCGAAATCATGTGTCATGATATTTTTCAAATCCAATTTTGCCCCAGAATAGAGCGAGAGAAAATTGAACAGGTGCCAGTCTCGGTATCTCCATAAAAACCCTATGTTACTACATAGTTTTCTTTCGGAGCTCGTAAGTCAGACGGGAAGGGTCGCACAAAAATTTTACACAGGACAAAATTTTGAGATTTTTGAACGATCTACGAGATCCCGTGAGTATTTTTGTGATTGGATCACTCCCATCAAAATTGTAGGTGATTGATTGAATGAAAATTTTTTCTGATTTTCAACCACGTGTACGGGCACCTAAAAAGCACGTAAAAATCATTTAAACCCATAAATTGATAGATTCTTTTGTGCTCTTCAAAACCCTTTTTTCAGAATTCCCGTACGACCAATCAAATCGGAGATATCGCTGTTTCAGTGAGACCCTACGTGTTCCATTATTTATGGTAGGGACTGTACATATTTGTGATGATGTTATCTTATTACTACACTTCTGTCTGTATTCGATTCTCCGTTCGTTATGTTAGATTCCCAGCTTCATCTATGTATCACGATTTTCGCGTATATGCTTTTGTCTGTGTTGGTATGTGAATGATCTCAATAACGCGATGACCTCTCGATGTATAACGTCTCGGTTTATTCGTCTGCGAGTCAGATCGTTGTTCGCGTCAGGTTCGACTTGATTACAAGTCTAGTTCGAAATTCTGTACGGATGCATTTGCAACTGTCGGGATGTGTGATATTTATTTGTCAAATTTCCTTCGATTTTATTATTTATCCATGTTGTGTTTATCCGTAGGCCTCACCGAGTGAGTGTGTATTGTCTCGTTCCTGAATAGCCAAGGACTATCGTCAACCTCTTTTATTTGATTTGGAGAAAGAGAAATTGCGGTGAGTTTGTGAGGTTTGCTGTCCCTTCTTCTCCCTCTTTGATAATTCCGTCGTTACCGTGAATAATTTGTATCTCGTGAGTCTGTAAGAGTTTGGTATTCTCTTTCGCATCCGATTTACTGGTGCCATTTTGAAAGATGTTATAATTCGACATATGTCATTTGGATCGATGCATTCATTGCTCGAACTATTTTTCCGTGTATTTTATAAAGTTCCGTGATCTCGTTTGTGCCATCGTGTGTATTAGTATTCAAACGTTAATACGAAAGTGGAAATCGTCCATGTGTAATTATATTTTCGGTAAGAGAATTTCCGCTCATCGAAATTGTACGAAAAATAGGATAATGTGGCCCATTGGAGCCCCACGTGTTATAGGCAGTAGTTCAGTCATCGATCTTAGTGTGCTGGACTCTTGTAGAATTATATGATCCCTCTGATGTAAAAGTATATTCTATTATTCTCTCTTGTTGTGTTTTTTTTTGTTTTAGTTATGCGATGGCTCGCAGCCATGTTGCGGAGGCCCCAGTCAATAGCACAAAAGACATCTCGTCATTCCTCGAATTTGTTGTGAAGGCGCCCGCTCTCGAAGAATACCGGGACAAGAAGGTTTTTATTGCACGTAATGTGCCATTCGATGATGCTGAGGTTGATTCCGATTTGTGTAAGAAGGGGATTGCAGAGAATCCAAACCCAATTCGTTGTCTCGAAATTTTCGCTATTCCTCACCATCGAGAAAAGGGGCTTTACTTGATAAGCAAGGAGGAGGTCTCAGATATATCCAACAATCATGAGCTCTTAGCTCGTTCGTCACAGCCTGATGATCCTCGTATTTCAAAGATGACCGATGATGAAGTGATCAACTACCTTCCCGTATCACCCGGCCGGAGGTTATATTGTGTTGGAGTGGACTCAAAGGATCTATCCTTCGTTGGTTTTCTCGATCGGGCAGAAGGCATGGAAAAAGTCAGTTGCATCCTGCCACTGATCCTGATGTCGGCGTGATGGAAGGGATAAACACAAGTCAGTTCTACATAGCTGGGGTCAACACTCTGAGTGAAATACACCTTGAAAATGCCTTGTTGCCTTCCACCAATCTCGGCGTAAAGCGTCTATTTGTAGCCTCTGCAGATGGCTACATGAAGGTTTGGTTAATTTTGCCCGATCGTGAGCGATTCGAGCGTGTAATCTATGACATTCAGAAGAGAGATAGAGTCGAGGCCCTGACCCGACAATCATCTGGCCGTGAATTGTCGTCTGAAGAGAATACAGGTTTGAATTTTCATAATTTCGCTTGGATTTAGATTATTTCGATTAAATATAATTTTACCTTAAACCTCTCTCTACAACTAATATATCCACCTATCAATGAATTTAGAGAGATGCTTTCCCAGCATTCTGCATCAATCGGTTGGAACCGAATTTGATTCAACTAGGTTTGAACCCGATTAGAATTCAATTTTCCTTCTGAAGATCAAAATTGTCTTGAAGAATTTCACTTTTATCATCTATAAACCAACTGTATCATACTCCGCCTCAACCAAACAATTGTTTTTGCATGATATATATATATATATATATGTAATATGAGGTGAGAGTGAAATGGACTGGATCTCACGGTATGCGATACTATTTTGTGATTCATCATTAGTTTGAGTTATCAACTAAGACTATTTCGCTAAGAAAAAGCATTCTGCTACCTCCTTAGCAGCGTATTTTCTTATCTCTCCATTTTCTTTTTTTTCTTCACCAGCTTCGTCTTTGTCGAGTAACGGAGATACAAGATTGAAAAAATCTAAGAGACTTCAGCGTAAACGTGTTGGTGAGCTATATTGTTCGCGAGTATACTGTATTATATCCTTTCATTGCATCATTTATCGATCACTTCAATTGAAGCTAAAGGAAAAGGGAGAAATTTTGGCACAAAGAAATTGAAACGTAGGAGAATTACCAAAAAAAAACTCCATCTGGAAAATTCCCCAGTTGGTTAGTATTGGTATTTCAACTTCTCACCATTAACTGTCACTTCAACGCTTTTTTATTATAGATTCTCCCGAAACCTTCATATTTGCTGGGGTTTGTCCCAATGAGTTGAGCCACAAGTACATTTATGTGGATACACCTTTCCTGATAGGTCATGGCGTTCCCTATGAAACTTTCCGCCAAGGTCCTCACGATTTGGTGTACACAAAAGAAGGTGTATACCATGAAGTTGGGCAACTTGCAGCAAACATCGCGGAGGCCGCAAATTTTGCTGAACCATCCTTCAATGTGTACGCTTTACACGTGCCTGTCGATTTGTGTGGCAAGTCTCAGCTGGCATTCATCAGGCCGAACAGACACCAGGTCACTACTGTCAAGACTAGATCGAGGCGTCTTCACGATTGTGATGATTGTGACTTTTCTACGCCTAATATGCAGAAGCTACGCCAACATGCCAAGGCGGCTCACAAAAAGACGATCCCCAAAGTGCAAGACAGAGTCTCAAGGATCTGTTCTGTTTGTGGGGCAAAGACCAGGAAGATGAGTGACCATGTGAAGAATTCAAAGACTCATGAAGGTAGCTTCCGCTATATCATCACTTGGTACATTGTGTGCAGCTGTACCGTAATTCCCCTTTTCTTTTTTTTAGCTGCTCTCCTGAAACTCCAAAAATCTGGTTGTGACTTGACGGAGGATCCTATACCGATTTGGAGGTGTCGGTTCTGCTCCGATGATTATTCCGACGAGAGCGATCGTCGAGCTCATGAGGATGAGTGTGGGAAGGATATACCAACCACCTCTAGCCTTCGTGGTCCTTACATACCCGCCGACGGTTCACTAAGTTTGTGTAAGTTTTGTAGACGGCCCTTCCGTTCGGGAGAGGTTCTGATCCATCAATCAAAATGTCCCTCTAAAGGGTTCGAGTGTGACTACTGTGGCCGTACCTATAAACAACGCTTCTATTTAGAAGCTCACATACAGCGCTGCCGTCTCCGAGATGACCTCCAGTAGCTTATCACTCAGATATTCATCTCGAGGACTCGGACACGAGTGCTGTTGGGGAGTCCTCCGCCTGTTATGCCCCCACTATTGTCTTAATTGTCATTCAAGGACTCCGCCATTCGTACCGTCGGAGAGTCCTTTTCAGTTGTTTTCCGTGGTTTCAACATAATCGAGACAACATAATATTTTGCGTCGTTTTTTATGAATTTACATTTTGATTCTGATTTGAACTTATAATTTCTTTTTTTATCTATCAAATCTCATAATTTCAATTCACGCAACCTATATTTATCTTACTATTATTATTATTTTTTTCTATTTATTCTTTTTAAAAATTTGTTCATGGGAAAAGAGATAGCTACGCATATGTTCACTTGCATAGTCTAGATTACTGCCGCACAATTATGTATTCTCTTATTCATGTTGGATCTCATTGCCCTTCACTATACTACGAAGAAAGAATATATATTAAGTTATCAATTGTTCACTCAGTGGTACGATTTGTTGCACCAAATGTAAATGATTGGAAGAGATATGTAACTCGAGTATCATCTCATACTTATATTCATATAATAGGATTACAGGCCAATTTAAGTTTATCCGCGGGTACGATTTTTTTCTTGACCCTCTCCACCTCAATTTCCACATTCTCTTTATCCAACTCCCTCACAACCTTGTATCGACCTTTGTATTGGTCGTCAAATTTTCTCATTTCAGGCTCATTCAATAGGTATACGAATGCATTGACTTCAAAATCGGTTGGATTTTTGTTCCTATCAAAGTTTTCTTTACCTTTCTTCTTTACTCAGTTTCAGCCTTTCAGCAGCTGTTGCTTGGCTTTCACAGATCTGATCAATCAAATTGTTCATCATTGAGTCGTATGTGCGAGGCACTTTTCCTGATGCAATTTCTGAAGGAGTTCTTGCTTTGTAACCATATACGAGTTCGTCTGGGGAAAATCCCATTGATTCTGAGACACTCAAATTGAAAGGAAGAAGGCAGGGTTTCAAATATGAGTTCCAATCCTTTTTCTGTGCATAGAACTTCAGATATTCCACAAGCAAGTGGTGGGCTCGTTCTATACTACCTTGACTTTGAAGTCTCCATGCTGTTGACTTGATATTTTGAATAATTTTGCAAATTCGTCCATTATTCCTGCTATTAAATTTGAGCCCTGATCTGATTGGATTGTTTCTGGACATCCAAACCGGCAAATGAAATCATACGCGAAGGCTCTTGCTATGGTGACTGAATCAATATTCATGAGAGGAATTGCGCCTGCGTATTTAGTTAGAACGCATTGCCATGTCAAGATGTATTTCTCCCCACTCTCCGTAACAGGTAAGGGACCTACTAAATCAATTTGGATTTTTTGAAGTCCTCTTTCTGGGGTATCTGTTATCACCATGAGTTGTTTCGTTTTCTTCCTTACTAATTTCGATTTTTGACATTTCCCGCAAAACTTAATGAATTCTCTCACTTCTCTCTTGAGATTCTTCCAATGGAAATTTGGCCTTATTCTGGCGTATGTTTTTGATATACCTCTATGTCCACCTATCAATGCCTCGTGATTTTTCTTAAGTATCTGTGCCCTGATATTTGGGTCCGGTACTACGACTTCACCCGTGCAAATCGTTATTTCGAGATTGTCATTTGCGATTGATTTGAAGAATTCTGTTATCGTGGCCCAAAAATTCTCTTCTACAATATCGTATGTCCTTTCTATACTGATTGATTTGATGCCCCTTCTTTCTATTAAGTTCTGTAACAAAATCAAGGTATCCAGTATGTCAAGCTGTAATGTTCGACATTCAACGCTCTTTTTTACAAGCAAGTGGATTATTCTCAACCTATTAGATTTGTTACAATTCCCTCCAAATTAGGTGATTTTGCTTTTACTTCATGTACGTTGAAAAGTCCACGTTCGAGTAAATTCTTCGTAGCTTTCGATCTTACCGCGCAATTTGTTGTGAACAGATGGACCAATGTGCCTTTCCTCAACCATAATGGATCTCTACTGTAATTTAAAGTGTTTGAGCTGATCGGTAACATATCCATGCATGTTTCGACTACTCTACTGCCGTGACCTCATTCTCTGTCGTCATTCTCACTACACCCTTCATCCGCACTTTGGTTACTAGTCTCTGTCGCAGAATTTGGATCATCATGTTGAGGTATTGAGGTGTTATCTGTTATCTCGTTTGGACTTGCAATTTGGGTTTGGCTTATAGACATGTTAGTGTTATTCTGGATGTAAGCTACCTCGACACTCTCCTCTGCTGACTCGTCTAGACCTCTGTCCGGACTTGGGGTGATAACTTCCCTATCTAAATTCTTCTCCAAGCGATTGCGGTTTCCTATGATTCTAGTGCTTGCTTCCAAGCGACTGCAGTTTCCTATGATTCCAGTGCTCACTTTTGAGTCACAGCGGTTTTCTATGATTCCAGTGCTTGTGTGCCAGCGACTGCAGTTTTCTATGATTCCCGTGCTCACTCTTGAGTCACAGCGGTTTTTTTATGATTCCAGTGCTTGTTTTCAAGCGACTGCCTTTTTCAATGATTCCCGTGCTCACTCTTGAGTCACAGCGATTTTTTTATGACTCCAGTGCTTGTTTCCAAGCGACTGCGGTTTTTAATGATTCCCGTGCTCACTCTTGAGTCACAGCGGTTTTTAATTTCTCATAATTCCAGTGCTCTTTTCGAGTCACTGCTCGTCTCAACCTCTCGTAAGTCATTCTGTCTCTGTCTGTCGTCGGGATTGTCTAAGTCGTCATTTTTAGAGGACGAGGTCTCTGCAGCAAGGGCAGTTGCAGTCTATTTTATTTTGAGATTCGTTCGCGACATTAGTTATGCAATACTTGAATTGATTGAGCATCACTCTCTTAATTGAGGAGAAGGCCTGTGCAGTTGTTAGCCAGTTAGCTGGGAAATTGTCTTATGTGTTTCTCATTCCTAAGTCTCGGAGAAGTTCAAGCATCCAACACCCTTCCCGGATTGGGTTCCGTCCCGTCTTGACCCACTCAGTGACCGAGATGAGTCATCTTTGTAAAAATGTGCGTTATCTTGGTTGTTTCGGATTCAAGGACATGTCAAAATACTACGCGTTCCTGTCTGATGAGTGCAGTGAATCTAGAGCCTTCTCATTGTTGCACCCTTCCTATGAGTTGGGTTCGAATTTGATGTTTCTTCACTCTGCACACATGGCAGACCCTGACCTTGTGCCGGCATTGGGACCGAATGTGACCCAAGGTCCCGCAACAGTAACATCTTTTTCCGTATGGGTGGTTTCGGTTCGAGTTTGTATTTTGTGGTTGAATTTTTAACGGCGTTTCTCTGCAGGCTCTCGCCAAATGTCCCGCTCTGCCACAGTTATAACAACGTTTAAGATCTGATTCCTCTGGTCTCTGAGTTTCTACTGTATTCACCGTTGCTGTCATACCATTATTGTGATTACGCATTATTTCAAGATCCCTCATTTCTTTTTCTATTTTAATAGCGGCGTCAATGGCTTTGTCCAGACTCTTGAAGTCCCTAATATTGAGGTTGAACCAATAGTTTCTGCCCAAACCCCTGATCAAGCATGAAATCGCAATTTCCGCCGTGGATTTTCTGATAGCATTTGCCTCTGTTCCAGTTGTGCCCCGACACATAACCCTAAGTAGTTTATTCTCAATTCGAGATAATCTGAGTCCATACTCTATAACTGACTCGTCTTGTCCCTTTGTGGTTCTAGATATTCCGAGTTGCAATTTTAGAACTTTTTTGAATGGATCAAAAGTTCGTTCCAAGTCGGAAAATAGTGTCTGTAAGTCCTCGTAATTTTTTTCTCCTACATCTTTCTCTGCTTGGCCTGTCACTTTGTATTTTACTATTTTTGTGAAAACAAATTTATCGCTTGGTTTAATCAAGGTCTCAATTTCCTTGCAGTTCTGGATGAAAGTCGATACTGAGATATTTTTTCCATCAAAATTTGGTAATAATTCCATAGCCTCAGAAATCGAAAGAAATCTCCTATTTTGACTCTCCGCGTAGTTCACGCTCAAGTTTGACAAGGTGCTCTTCGAATCGGGGTTTTCTGTAGCCAGTGATCCCGAACCGCTCGGGTCTCTTTGATTTATGGGGGTTGCGATACCCAATTCTGTTGCTCGTGGAGCGCCCTCCATTGTTGTCTCGTTTTGCACCGTTCCACTTTTGTTCAAAAACTCTGAGCCCGGGTTCGACCCTCAAGTCCCAGCGATTTTCGGACCCTAACAGCCCTTCGTATTCTCAAATTTTTCATCGAACTATTGAACGATTGTCTGTGAAAGACCTTTCGCATGCGTACGCTTTATATTGGTCTCCAAGAATACTTATCACGTTGTTTCGTGTTCAAATCAGGAGGAATGCTTTCATTACACATCTAGTTTCCGTGATCGTGAAAGTTTTATCCCACGTTGTTTCTGATTTTATTTCGTAAGGTCCGAGCGATATATTCGTTCGCGTGTGGTCGGATGTATCGGTTATTTTTCAATGAGTATTCGTACAGTTTCCGTGATAAGAATGTGCTGACGAAACAATTGGACCAAGCGCCATTTTCTCTCCTATTTACGACTCTTAATTCCGTATCCAGGAACGTAGAACTTTGATTCGCCGCGATCCATAGGCACTCTCTACAGCTCGATTGCTAATCATTCATATACCAGAGGAATCTCACATAACTCGCACACAAGTATACCCCGATCTCTATTCACGTTCAGGTGGGAATCCGTATAAATAATTATTCTTTCGTATTCTTCCTCGAAGCAAATTAAGCACGAGTGTGTTCCGCTAAAATTCTGATATTCCTATTCTCTGTAAAATCCGGTTCTCTCGATTGGTGGATGATTCTTTCGGACGGAAGGTCTAGTGGTGGCATATTTCATTCAAACCTCATCTCCCTAATTACATATGCTTCGCGTACTCTATCAAACTTTTTCAACAGAGCCCAATACCGACAGCTTATGCGTTTTGTTTCCTCCTTCATAATTTTTCCTGCAGCTGAAAATTTGGCCTTCACTCTATCGATTTGCCTGAATTTGTCTACAGATCTCAGTACACAGGTTTCGTTTTCGTCAAATTGTTCTCTGAAAAACGCGTTGACCTTTTTGAGTCCAATACGAATTTTCTTAGTTTGTTGTCGTTGACTCTGGAGGTCTCGAACGATTTTTCCCAATTTCTCTCTAAATTCCGTATTGTTCATTATATTGTAAGGTCATACAGATCAGTCGCTTATCTCTAAATCCAAAATATTTTGCAGAGTTTCTACTTTACTTTCTAACCGTGTAATTTGCTCATCAATGGCAGTTACGCTATTCCTGAATAAGTTCAAAACCTCCTCGAGTTGTCTCGGGAAATTTTCGATCTCGGTGGATTGTGCCTCTGAGCGCGATCTACACTCCTCGTTTATTCCCTCCTGTTCTGTCACTAAGCGCTTGAGATCTTCGACGTCTTTTGTCGTTTCCCGTAAAATGTTCGCTTGGCTATTCACGGTTGGTTCTATTTGTTCTAGTGATTTTCCGTTTGATTCCTGATTTCCGATCTCGATTCTTGACATAATTAGGTCTCTCAATCTTTCATAACTCTCTCAATTACTTGCGGTAGTCTTTCGTTCACGTCTGTCAACTCGTGGATTAGAAAAACTGCAAAATCTATATCTTTTTGTGTTTTTTCACCGTCTATTTTGATTAATTCCAGCGCGTTTCTAATCTCTTTGATTTCTTTCCGAATGTTCCTTTTCAAAAATCTCTTACTAACCATACCAATTGCCAGATTTTCGCCTCACAATTGAGATATTATATCTACCCGTATCGATTCTATATGATTCAAATAGTGTTTAAGCTAGTCTTCCCTTGGGATTTGATCCCTCGATGTCGATGCTTGGAGATATTCGACGCTTGAAGATTGTCGCTGCTTGGAGGCTGTTGCTGCTTGGAGGTTGCTGTTGCTTGGAGACTAATGATACTTGTTGCTGTCGATGTTTGAAATTTCTCGTTGCGTGGAATGGTTGGCGTCGTTCGGGGTGTGTCTATTTAGACCCCTGTGGTGCGATTGCTGCGTGCGTGGATTGCAGGTAGTTTCCTCGCCGAGTGGCAGGTGTTGATGTTGACGTAGAAGCCGTTTATTGCAGCCCACTTGACGATCCTCTCTAGTCGGCGGTGTAATGACTTGACTGCTTCTTTGAATATTTGAGTGCCAATGTCCTCCTCCAGTTTCTCCTCGTATTCACTCCACCAGTTCCCAGACACCGCTGTCACCAGTTGTTACGACCCAGTGGTCAGTTAGATGGCATTGTTGTACCAATTTGGCGGTAGGTTCGAATCCAGGAACTTGTAGTCGGCGAGTAAATATAACTGAAGATTTATTAAACCTTTGATACAATACGTGAGATATTATCTTCGTCACACCTGACGATATACAAGAATTGAGGTAATACAATGAGGTAATATTCAACGTTAGAGTTATAATGGATACTCGTAACGAGAGATGCTGTGCCACGATGTAGTCAAGAACACGGAGAATATAGAAGTGTCCCATCGGCGTGCAACTGGCTGTATTTATAGGCTCGTTCCCCTGTCTAAAGCATGCTAAGTTGTTACGGAGTCTAAAATGCTATTTTATGAGCTGAATGAATGTTGTATAAATATTATAGCTGTGGTGTGGGTTATTCTACTAATCGAGAAAGGTCGAACACCTAGAATATGTGATCTGAGACTTCCTGATCATTGATTTTTACTATAAATTAAGCGATGGTAAAACAAGGCCAAATATAAATTTTGATCCAACGTGACGAGTTATTATTGTTCAAACATGACATTGCTATATTAGCTTCCTGAGACGATGCCCATGCTCGTCACGCCAAGATTGCTCCAAGAGAGGGCTCGATTTATGTTATAAACAAAGTAAACGTGAATCCATTGACCTAAATCATACGTGTGATAACGTTAACAGGTGTTTGGGCTTGCCAAGGGCAATTATGATAATAAATGGCTGTTTCTTATTGTAATCCTGAGTGTGGTAAAGAAGAGTTGAAGTCTCTACGATTCGCGTAGCTCATTTTATGAAGATAAACAGATTTGTCAGAAGAGTTCATTCACCTGGACTGTAGGTGTAACTGCGTTTTTATATGTTTGATCTCATATTGTTTAGATATGATTCTAGGTGGCCGATTTTCGGGGTATTGCCCATCACAATGTAAAAAGGCTGAACTCTCTGTGACTCTCCTAACTCAAGATATGCGATTGGATAAACAGTCTACTATTGAGACGCGGCGCTATATTCATCGGTACGGGTTTTTTATACTTGGCGCGCGAGACTCGAGACACGCACACAGTTGCATTGCGTTCACGTACACAAATCCCGTGTACGTCACACCGTCTGATACTATGAAGAACAACCAATGGTATAGCAAATTGATACTCCATCCGAACTCATGACCTAACAATGAAATATCATACGGTACTCATCCGTTTTCATGTCTCACTCATGATATTCCATACGATACTCTTCCGATCTCGTGACAAACTGATCCCGTACAACAAGATACTCGTCTGAATCCATGACATACGTATACGATATGGTACTTAGGTATGGCTAGGAAATATCAATGAAATACTATTCAATACTCGTCTGATGCTATGACAAAGCTATAGTAACAGCATACGATACTTATCTCATCCCATGACCTACCGATGAAATTCCATACGGTACTCGTCCGATCCCATTCCATGCCCAAAATGTTCCCTACGGTACTCATGCGGTACCGTGATGCACCAATGATGTATCATGCAATACTCATCCGATCGTGCGACGTGCCAATGACATCCTGTGCGATACTTATCCGATCCCATGACATACCATCGTGATGCCGTGCAATACTCATCTGATTGAGGGATATTGCAGAAATAGTTGATAATGATATTTGAATTTCCGGAGAATTCATACAAGGAAACTTCTACGAATCTATCATGAATGTTCCAGAAAAATCTCAGAAACGTTCCAAAAACAGTTCAGAAATATTCCGGAAACGTTTCGAGAACAGTTGAGAAAACATTTCACGAGCATTTATCCTCCTGAATTCAGAAACATTTCAGGAACATACCAGAAAAAATCCAAGAATTTCTGAAAGTAAGATTACTGAGAAGATGTATCTGTGAACTATTCCAGGAATACTCGAAATAGTACTATTGGGGTAGGGTGATCAAAGCGGGAACCTCAGAGTCCATTCTACAAGGTTTTGTCGTGATTTTATAGGATGTGGAAGCGTGCGAGGTGTTTTGAATAACGAGTCACTAATCTCACTTGAAATCACTTAGCAGTATATTCTGCAATAAAATGTGTCATATATATGTCAGTGTAAAGAGACCCGGAGATCGCGTATGACACGTATACTTGAGAAAAAATGGAAAGTGAGAAAGTGATTGAATAAATCGCAGGGTGCGCACTGGCGCAAAGATATCATGCGAAGACGCGGAAGCTGCCTACAACGTGCAGCTCCGCTAGCAAAGGCTGACTAGCGCAGCCCGAGCGATTCGAGCAGCTCGTCACCCAGGGCCTTGGTCACCTCATACAAACGGTTCATTTAAGGCCATGTGAAAGCTCTACTATTACCGGCCGAGCGGCCATTCGTTTGGGTCAGTAGTACCAAGGCAGCCCGGCAGTAGCGCTACAATAAATGACGCTGTCATACACTGTTGGTATAATACGCGTCGCCTCGCATAGAACTGCTTGTTTTTCACATGCATAGAGGTATTGTATTATGCGAGTGAAAGACACACAGCTATATACATAAAGGCGCGCTGTATGTGTTGGATCCTATACAATAATAGTAAAGAATAATAGTAATCTACTTACGCTTTACTGTACAAACTGATGGTGGATCAGAAATTCTTGTTGTCGAGAACTGCTTGAATTTCTGTTTTAAGCTCGGAATTTCTTGTTGCAGGGAACTGCTTGAATTTCTGTTTTGAGCTCAGAAGACATACTTGAAGGCTCGAAGGCATACTAGACAATACTGGATATTCAATGACTGATATAACAAGGATCTTGTTCGCATGCCTCATATATACTCTCAAGTATATTTTCATGTGACAACCAGTAACATTTCTGCTCATGCTCATATTTTGTTTATACTAGCAAGTATACTTTTTATGTGCATGACATTTTGGTTGAACCATCACTTCCACTCTTGAAAACACATTTTTGTACTATGTATGGGTATACATTTTTGTACCATGTGCTTTCATTTTGAATGGAGTGATTTTCGCAGAAGTAAAATCCTTGACAACTTTCTCCTCGAATAATTGACCACATAAGTACACTGCTCTCTACATATTTTTTGTGCTATTTTCGGATACTGTTGAGAGAAAAAATTCAAGATCTGTACTGATTATTCAACATAGCTGCCTCTCGTTGACCATAACTGATGCTCCCATGTTACCGCTGTACCTAAAAAAATTCATTATCATAGTATCACCACATAAAATGCTCCAAGGCCTCAATTCTGATTGAAGACACAGATTAGACTCCATCCGGAACTCAATAAAATCTATCTATTTCATGCATTACAACTCCACCAAGACATGGTTCAAAATTTTGGATCAAGTATTTCATGAATAGTGACAATTATTGTTTAGAGAAATAGTAATCAAAACATTCAAATAGGAGCTAATACAATATATCCTTGAGGTGCATACAATCATGACATACCTTGGCATAAAGATGAAATCAGCCCTCTAAAATACAAGGATCTTAACAAATATAAGTTGAAAGCTCATCGCAAATCCAAGAATTAACTTTGGCTGTGAAAGTGACTTGAGCGCACCAATTCCACCAAGTATTCTGAGATGTTCCAGTTGAAACCTAGAATAGAATGGTTAGATTGGTCAGAAATATCCTAAGGCCCACACTTGACAATAAAATTCTGAATATCATCAATAGATCCTAAGGATCATGGAATTGACTTTCTAACTTCTGAACTTTGAGTCACAAAAACCCCACAAGTAAGACAATTTTCAACCGATCTAAGCAAATGGATATGAAATCACTCCTCTGGAATACAAGTATCTAAGCAGATACCATTTGAAGCTCATTACAACATCCAATCACTGACTTCTGCTCTTAAAGTCATCCATGCGCACCATTTTGACCAGGTTACTTTGGGATACTTTAGTGAGAACCATAAATAGAATGAGAAATTGATAGAGAATGAATCAGAGGCCAATACATGATAGAAAGGTCCTAACATTTTATCAAGACATACCTGTACTCATGGAATTTACTATCTAACCTTCCAACTTGAGATCACAAATATTCCACAATGAAGCCAGTTTTCAACGGACCTCAACAAAAATACTTGGTATCACCCCTGTAAATTGTAGAGGTTCTAGCAGACACAATTTGGATTCCATTCCAACATTCAATCATTTACTTTTGCCCTCAAAGTCATCCGGGCGCGCCATTGTGGACAGATAAATTAGGATAGAGTAGTTGGCACCTTAAATAGAATAGTGAGATTAGTAGAGAATGAATCAGAGGCCAATGAATAATGATAAGATCCTGAATGTTATCAAGACATACCTGGATTTATGAAATTTACCATGTAACCTTCCAACTCGAGATCACAATTATTCCACGGTTAAGTCAATTCTCAACGGATCCCAATAAAAACACTTGAAACCACCCCTGCAAGTTGTAGAGATCCTAGCAGACACAATTTGAAGTCCATTGCAACATTCAATCATTTACTTTTGCTCTCAAAGTCATCCGGGCGCCCCATTTCTAGAAAAGTAAATTAGGATAGTCTAGTTGGCACCTCAAATAGAATAGTGAGATTGATAGAGAATGATTCAGAGGCCAATAAATAATAATAAGATTCTGGATTTTATTGAGACATACCTGGACTCTAAAACTTTACCATGTAACTTTCCAACTTGAGATCACAAATATCCCACAATAAAGCCAATTCTCAGCGGATTAAGACAAAAACACTTGAGAGAACCCCTGAAAATTGTAGAGAATCTAGCAGACCCAATTTTAAGGTTACTGCAAATCCAATCATCTACTTTTTCTCTAAAAGTCATTCGGGCTCGCTGCTCAACCAAGTATTTGAAGATTATTAAATTGTTATCTTGAGCAGAACCCATTTCAGTAGGAAGATCATAATTTTTAGATCATATTGCATACAAAAAGTCTCAGTTTTATTGTGATGTATAGAAAAAAATCTTGAAAATGAAAAGTTCTGACATGTAGTCTCATACAAAAACATAGCAGGAGCAGCTGACTTATAACCTAGCGTATGAGAAACCTACAAAAACACTGAGTTTGTACGAAACATGCTCAATTTGTGATGACATTAGGTACCACCAACGTTGATTATTTTACCGTGAAACTGTGTTTTCTATTCATACTGACCTGTAAAGAATCGGCTCGTCGTCAGCAGTCGACGACGTCATATATTGCTCGATGGAATCAGTAGCCGTTGCCCGATGAAGAAAAAAGAAGTAGGAAAAACCAAGATTTACGCGCACATTTTCCACCGGCCTCACACCATCACCGTCACCCGGAGCACTCGCGTTCACTAGCTGTTGACCATCAGGACACCCGTGATGAGAGCACCGGGAGGCGGCAACTCGTTCACGCGGCCAATCACAATAACACACACAAACAGCCGATGAGCAGATGCCGGGATAGGTATAATAATACAGGTATAACACGTTCGCGTCGTCTGTCTGCGCGCTGCGCGATGACACGAAACCTCGGTCTCGATCAGCTGATTGCGGGCCGGTAATTTGCTGCTTATGATTCTCGGTCAATATCTATCGTTTCCGGTAGAATTACGTAAAAGTGAACCCTTGTTTTGTACTTGGGGATCAGATCTACCATTTACGAAAAAAATCGAGTTGATTCGAGCTGTTGTTCTCCTGAAATCGTGAGGACTGTAATACATGTTCATCGACTCAATTACAGTCCTCACGATTTTGAAAAAGCGACACCACCGATCAATTTTTTTCTTGTTCTAAATGATGGATCTGATCACAGAGTACAATGTAAGGATATTACGCTTTCGAGAAATCACACAGTTTTTTAAAGAAAATTCAATTTAGCCGTATTTTGCTCATATGGTAAGGTAGAGCTTTCACATGCCCTCAAACCGACCAATTGACACAAAGCAAATAGATCATCCGATTTCGAGGAGACCGAAGGGGTAAGAAGTGAATGACTGAGGCTTAGGCGCCGAGCTGCTTGGAACTTCCCGAATTCTCATATTTACGCGAACAAGTACATTACGCGTCGAGTTCTGGGGACAAATTTTCTTTCAGGAACCCGGGCTGGACGTGAGTGAAGGCAACGTCCGGCTTGGTTTTCCCCAGGGTTTTCAACGGAGTATTCGTTTTGTTTCGTTTTGTTTAGCAAATTAACGAAACGAAACGAAATAATCCCGTTTACGTTGATGATGAACGAAACTAAACAAAACATTATCAATATTCAATATCAATAATCTGAACGAAATTCTGTCATTTTGAATGCGTTGAATTTCGATTTTGGGAAACGAAACGTAAACAAAATTACTTTTGATTATGTTGGAGGGAAACGAAACTAAACGTAATCAGAAGGGCTCAACGTAATATTACACGAAACAGAACTCGCATAATTTTGTTTAGTTTTGTTTATGCAGTTCTCTCATTCATATCGTTTCGTTTAGTTTTGTTCATCGTCAACGTAAACAAAATTGCATTATTTCGTTTTGTTTTTTCCTCAAATAAAACTAAACGAAACACAACAAAATCTCTTTTTCCTTCTTTCATCATTTTTCTAGTTCACTCCATTTGCACACATCTATCATTGTTTGAAGATGGGAACTATGAGTGCTTGATCGCCTCAACAACACACTTCATTCGATACGTATCATTATTCGCAGAAGCTCTAGTTCTTTGGATGAGGGTCTTACGGGCGAATCTCGGCATTTGAGCGATACTGGTTGGCAAATTCGAGATATTCCAATCTGATACGACATTTCCGGGTAACTTTTTCATCGATTCATTAGAACTCAAACAATGGTATGATACTTGCGTGATCCATTCTGCAGCTTCGCCGCGCCTAAGTGGTCGAATAACGGATATTCTCATGTATTCAAATGAGAACCTCGTGTTACAACTATTCTAATGAGTACACTTCATCCTAGGGATGAGCTATCTTTTCGGCGTCACAAAAGTGAACAGGGGGGCTTCTAACAGTTTATAGGGGTTCCCAGTGGTTTCTGTTACAAGATGAAGGAACTCCTCCCCTACCGAAATGTACGTTTTTGTGAATTTTCAATTTTCGTTAGCCTCGCATTATTTCTGAGATGGATGTATGACAGAGGCGATTTTTATATACGTTTCTGTTGAAGTAGAAATCAGATTACACGTGGTTCCAGTTACAATGAGGTTCTCATTTTCATGTCTCATGCAAAAATAGTACATTTCGATACAAGGATTGAAAAACATTTTTTCGCGCCCGAATGAGGGGTTTGCGGCTTGAGCCGTGGTCGAAGGTCGGGATCAAGACGAGGATGCAAAAAATCGGTTTCAAATCCGTGTATCGAACCGTGTTTTTCGACAAACTGTCCGTGAAAGCGGAAAATCAGTGTGGGAACGATACTTTTCCGCACAACGAGTCGAAATTTTTCTTCCATCACTCTAACCTAAAAATGTCGCGTTTGAATACGATCTCGTCGGTCAAACTTCTCGAAAAACTGAACTGAACAAAAATATCTCTGTATCGTTTTGTTTAATGACATTTTGTTTATGTTTAGTTTCGTTTACCCTGAACATAATCATACAGAATTTTGTTTGGTTTCGTTTATCGCAACATAATTATGAATGATTTCGTTCATGTTTTGTTTTTGAGGAACAAAACAAAACATACTTATCAGGAAATAGTTCTGTTGAATTCCGTTCATTCACGACACTAAACAAAATTATTGAGTTTTGTTCATCCCGTGAATAAACAAAACTGAACGGAACCTGAATTCTGAGAAACAATATTCAACGAAACTAAATTACAATCATTTTGTTTAGTTTCGTTTATGAGAAGAAAGACGGATTTGGTTTTGGTTTAGTTTTGTTTTTCTTCAACATAATTAAAAATAGTTCTGTTTTGTTTTGTTTTTGCCAAAATCAACGAAACAGAATCAGAAATCACGTTTTGTTCCGTTTCGTTAAAAACCCTGGTTCTCCCGGAGGGAAAATGTTTCCGCACGAGCCGGTTATGCAGTTTTATACGTCTGTACGCAGGAACAGCTTGTTTCCAGTTGTCCTCGCGTAGCGAGTAGCCTAGAAACACGCTGTTTCTATTCATGGACGTATACATGGTTCCTTCAATTCGTGGCACTGCAATATTTCTGGAAAATTTAAAGATTCTTTCTGGATATTCTAGCGCGAGGTTGCTGGAAACTCGCCAGTCAAATCTCCCAGCAACCTTTCAGAAATCTTACAATATTTTCTCTGGATCAAGATTGATGACATGTTGCCAGTGAAATATTGCAGGAATAGTTGAGAATGATATTGAATCAATGATGCTATACGATAGAACTCCTAGAGGAATCTCCCAAAAACCTGACGAAGACGTTCCAGAAACATTTCAGAAATATTTTTCAAAAACTTCAGAAACAGATCAGGAACCCTCCAAAAACGTGCCAGAGACCTTTAAAGAATCTTTCAGTAATATTCCAATGAGTTTTCTCACCTAGAAACTTTCCAAGAAGCTTTCAGGGAACATCCAAAGACTTTCAAAGTGAGCTTCCTGAAGGTTTGTATGTAGGCATTGTCACGATAACTCACACGTTTTGTACCCAAAAATTCGGAAGTTGAAAATTGATGTCCCGCATGTCTATCCCAACTTTTCACATCCCTCTACTTTCATTGAGTGATAATATGTGATGAAACATATGCAGAAGTTTTTTTTGCAACGAGTTACAACGGTATATGATGAATTCCACGCCAAAGCGACCTACGAAAAGGGGTCATCTCTCAGATTCTTTTTTTACCTTTTTCATTCGATTCTATGGCCCAAAATAGGAACTTCGGACCACCTATGGGGCCCAAAAAAGATTTCTCCTCTCCATTGCACGCACATCCGTCAACAGACCGAAAATTTATCGTGTAATAATCGATGCTCTTTTATTCACGAAAATGGGAATATTTCGAGTTTTTGAATAGCTGTCGATTCGCGGGTTGCTGCATCTGAAAGGGCATAAAAAAACCTATCGAAAACGTTGTCGGAAATTCCTTCTCTGTGATTTGGGGGCCTCCTGGAGGCAAAAGAGTGTTTTTCACTAAAATGTTGATTTCTCAAAAAGCCATTTCTTTTATTCTCTTAAAACCATATATTTGACGTAAATTCTGCGTTCCTCCGGAAGAATGGGTTTCAGAGAAGTTTGGGGCGATCCAAGTGACTTATGAGCCATTTTTTGAAAATGCGATTTTTTCGGTTTCAGAAGAAGGCGATTTTCTGCGCATGCGCAGAAACGTAGACTTCCGGCGTCACTCTCAATGGAAAGCTGACGAAATTTCCTATAGAATGACTATCCGCAAAGTTGAAATTCATGCACTGAAATGCGATCTGCAATGATTAATCATGTCGAATCCAAATCGCATGAAAATTCAGCCCATTAACGCCTTCGTGGCGCCTGCTGAGATGACACATTCACGAGTTCTTCCCGGGACTCAATTTTGAGTACGAAATTGCCCTGAAAAAAATTCGGACCACATGGTTTCAACGTAGAATTGTATGAACTTTCGAAATATGCGATGAAAAACCCCGTTTGAGGCGAACCTGAGGTGCTACATTCCCAGAAAATACGATATTTCACATTCAAAATTGCGAAAAATTGAATGTAGCACCTCGGGTTTGCCTCAAACGAAATTTTCCATCGCATATTTCGAAAGTTCAGACAATTTTACGTTGAAACCATGTGATCTGAAATTTTTTGAGGCACTTTCGTACTCTAAAATGAGTCCCGAGAAGATCTCGTGAATGTATCATCTCAGCAGGCGCCACGAAGGCGTTAATGGGCTGAATTTTCATGTGATTTTGATTCGACATAATTAATCCTTGCAGATCGCGTTTCAGTACATGAATTTCAACTTTGCGGGTAGTCATTTTATAGGAAATTTTGTCAGCTTTCCATTAAGAGTGACGCCGAAAGTCTACGTTTGTGCGCATGCACAGAAAATCGCCTTTTTCTGAAACCGAAAAAATCGCATTTTCAAAAAATGGCTCATAAGTCACTTGGATCGCCCCAAACTTCTCTAAAACCCATTTTTTTCGAAAAAACGCAAAATTTTACGTCGAATGTGTGATTTTAAGAAAATAAAAAAAATGGCTCTTTGAGAAATCAACATTTTAGTGAAAAACACTCTTTTGCCTCCAGGAGGCCCCCAAATCACAGGAAAGGAATTTTCGACAACGTTTTTGATAGGTTTTTTGGTGCCCTTTCAGATGCCGCAATCCGCTAATCGATAGCTATTCCAAAACTCGAAATATTCCCATTTTCGTGAATAAAAGAGCATCGATTTTTACACGATAAATTTTCGGTCTGTTGACGGATGTGGGTGCAACGGAGAGGAGAAATTTGTTTTGGGCCCCATAGGTGGTCCAAAGTTCCTATTTTGGGCCATAGAATCGAATGAAAAAGGTTAAAAAAGAATCTGAGAGATGACCCCTTTCCGTAGGTCGCTTTGGCGTGGAATTCATCATATGTCATTTCCACATGTATAAGACCTCGGGAAAGTAGTCACGGAATTGACATTTGCGGTTTTTGACAATTCATTGTCTAGCGAGAAATTCTGACGCAATGGGACCGAATGGCCTAGCAATTCGTGTTCTTGTGGTTGATTTGAGTAGGATGTGCATGTTCTGGAGTGGATAATTCCATTTCTTCCTCCTTTCCGTGCTATTGAGTATCCCAGCGTAGAAGTTCAGAATGCACGGAACTGACATGCATGGAACCGACGATTTGCCCTCGAATTCTTCCGCAAAAATAATGTAGTTGACGTACACTGAGAGAAGAATATAGTCCGGCGTACTATATGCGTGAAGTATACGCGACAACTATCGAAGTGTACCGCCCAGTCGCGATAAAGTACTGGGTACTATATGGAAAGTTCGGAGCGCTCACTGTTTACTTCCACATCGTGTTCACATATCCCGATGCGCGGCTCATAACCTCACATAACCTGTCCAAACCTGCATGCAAGCCACGTCTTCATCAAAATAAAAGATCGTAATGAGTCAAATGAATGATCCAGGCATTCAAAACTATCAAAACATTCGATAATTGTTAGTATATTTACATTTAGCCGACATACATGTCTCTAAGCCCATATTTAGATACCACAAAGGTGCCTACTCTCCATAAAGTACAGGGTACTTTATGGACAGTACGGGTTACACTGTGAAGAGTAGGCCCGGGAGTTACTTTACGTATAGTACCAGGTACTATATTAAAGTACACACTACTATATTCTTCTCTCAGTGTAGCAATTCCCCCGCACAGATATTATCTATTTCCATTACACTTAAACATTGTTTCCGCATAGATGAATTGACTTTTAGAAGGGTATCATGGTATGGACGGAACTGACAATATCGCGAGAAAGTTAATTACATGGCCAAATTTCGGTCACGAATGTACATGCAGTATTCAGAACTTCAATTCTGGAAGTAGTATGGGTATGCTAAGTTCAGACAGGGGAGGCATGGTGGGGGTACCCATGGAGGGGTGCAAGGGGTACCCGTCTAGCAGTGCGTCTAGTCCAGACAGAGGGGACTATATATACCGTCAAATTGGGTAACTGTGGTACAGTGGGTGCAACTTTGGTACACCCCTGAAAAATGACTTTCAGAGCTGCATTCGGCAAGGTGAATGATTCTATCGCTCTGAAACCTATCCTCCCTTCTTGGCACACACATAAACGATGTGTTGAGCCACTGTAGATCCCGGTGTGAATAATTGTAATCGTTTATCGAAGCTTTTTCTAAAAAGAGAGATTTAGCACTGATACTCGAGTGGTCCAGTTAGTGTACCTGGCAAAAAGTGTTCCGGAACGAACTACGGGTGTATAGTGCTACATTTCCATCACATATATCACCATATTGAAGAAACCATCGTTACATTGGGGTATTTGAAGCATTTGGAATTTTAATGAATGAAAAACAAGGGAAAATACCATAAAAAAACGTACCAAAGTTACCCCACTCTAGGTAAGAAGCATGAGGATAGGGTAACTTCAGAACCTCTTCCTATGACAGCTTCTCTTCAACTGATCTTGAGTCGAGTGATGGTCTATGAGGTTTTAAAATGTTTCAAAAGGCTTAGAATGAGACGTCTGAACGATTAAAATTAATTCTCTCGCATGGTGGTGGATAGAATTGAGATATTCTGTAAGTGTACCAAAGTTGCCCCATCGGGGTCTAACTTTGGTACACTTCTTCAACTGCTAATAGCTCGAGTTCAGACGCATCAAATTGAATTTTGTAGCCCATCAATCGAAAGCTGAGACTGTAAGCTTTCGATTTATACTGATTAATTCGGATTTTGTCAATGTATTTTGGAATGCGGAGCCAAACAAAATGAAAAGCACCGAAAACGTACCAAAATTACCCAATTTGACGGTATGTATATATATATACATGTATTTAAACATGTATATATATGCTAAGGGGGGGGGCAAGCCCCCCTGCTCGCTCCGCTCGCCAACCCCCACACAACCTACTTACTCCTCCAATAGTTCTGAGACATTGAAAAATCAAATTATTGATTTTAGCAAATCCTTGTTTTGATGAATTTAGTGAACAGTATCTTTCTGCTTGTTCCTTTTGAATGATCCATATCCACAACGATTTTTCTGCTTCGACTTCTTTCCACTATTT
This sequence comes from Eretmocerus hayati, assembly GCA_029851415.1. NCBI lineage: Eukaryota > Metazoa > Arthropoda > Insecta > Hymenoptera > Aphelinidae > Eretmocerus > Eretmocerus hayati. The sequence goes on along the minus strand of CM056743.1, from coordinate 71,021,775 downwards.
TTCTCAGCTATAAATATGAAAATCATCACACAAATAGTAAGTACTCATTATTTCTGAAATATTTAAGAACAATCGACTGTCTAAATATAGAATATAAAACTATTCATAAACAGTCTGTTATTCACTTCCTTCAGGATCAAAATACACTGAAAATATTGTACTTTTGGTTCCCTGAATATGTACAGATACAAATAGTGACTTCATCGGTTGATTGATAATGAACTTCTACATATTCGTTCTGAGGAGTTAACTGTTTCTATTGTGATTAAGCACAAAATTTTGGAAAGATTATAATAGAGGTTAGTTCTTCGTATAATTGATTTGAATTCATGATCTACCAATTTGTATTGATTCGAAAATAATCATCTATTGAACGATATTATATGAAACTATCAATAACCCATGTTCTATTTACTTCTTACAGCATCAACACTCAGAATTCTGTCACTGTAGTCCCCAGAAATCTATATCAGTGATTCCGTTGAAAGTGTGATTTTCCGTGTTCCAAGTTCCCCCAAGTTTCTGAGGGTTTGAATATGCATTATAACAATTTTCTGGGGTGTATTCTATTAGAGCGCAACTATGTCGATAGTTTTTGAGTCGATTCTAACGTCCCCGTAATTTGCAAAGCCTCATAAAGGGCCGAAATGTCAATTCCGTCCCCTGTAGAAAACCTACGTTTGATTTTGCATTCACTGCAAGGCATATTCAGAGTCGAATACCCTCATTTGTAGCTATGCACTTCAATTTGTAATACTTCAAACAACATATCCCACCACTTTGTGAGTCAAAATTACTCGCTTAGTTCGCGCAAGAACATCCGAAATTTTGAAGACGGATTTGCACCGAAACTGCTCGCACAACACTAATTAGGTCAGCAAAGTTCTCGATAGTCTATTGAGCCTTCCTAACCAATATGGTTGATTTTCAGATACCCAAATACACCTAATTCTTGCGCGACATGAACCGGAAAATCGAATCCGCGGCCGAGTGCACCATATAAACGTGTTTTCCAAATGGCGTACAAAATTTTCGGTCAATTCCGTCCCCATGTTGTGCTCCTACCCAACGCGCTATATCGCTTCGTGGAACACATTTCCTCGGAGTATCTGGTTGCATTGGATCGAATTTATGCGGGAAAGAGTCTCTGATTAGTCGGCGAGCCGTGAGAATATTTCTGAGGTGAAATGTCAATTCCGTCCCCTTTACGACCTCGTTGAATTCGATATATCTTTGTCCGGCTTCAATTTTCAGCTACGTAGCTCTATGTCATTCTTTTTCGTGCCAGAACAAGTGGAAACTAACTGCAACGACCCATTAAAACCCATTGAAAGAATGTGCAAAACATGTGATTTTTAACATTTGAATTCATCCAGTTGGAAAAGGAATAGAAGATTGATGGATTCGATGTAAGCTTTTCTTCTACTCAAGAGGAAGAAGGTAGGAACTATACTGCTCAGAGATGTTACGTTGGGCCCTCTCAACCACCTAGCATATGACAACAGTGGTATGCTAGGTGGATGAGAAAAGAATAGTGGAGCTAAGCGGCAATCAGTGGACTTCAGAGGTAGTCAGTGGACCTTAGTGGATTTCGGTGGAGCTCGGTGGAGGTCAATGGAGTTCGGTGGGACCAGTGAAAGTGACACAAATGGAAGGTAAAATAAGGGAATTTATTAAGTGGATGTCTGTGGGGCTCAGTGGGGCTCGGTGGATGTCAAAGGGGATAGGGGGGAGTCGGCGGGGGTCAGTGGCAATCTGCGGAAGTCAGTGGAGGAAGTGGAGGTCAGTGGAGTTAAATGGAGTTCTGTGGAAGTCAGTGGACGTTTATGGACCTCGGTGGACCTTTTTTCTTATGACTATATGATATAGAGAGATAGTGGAGCTAAGCGGCAATCAGTGGACTTCAGTGGTAGTCAGTGGACCTTAGTGGATTTCGGTGGAGCTCGGTGGGAATCAGTGGAAGTGACACAAATGGAAGGTAAAATGAGGGAATTCATTGAGTGAATGTCTGTGGGGCTCAGTGGGGCTCGGTGGATGTCAAAGGGGATGGGGGGGAGTCGGCGGGGGTCATTGGCGATCTGCGGAAGTCAGTGGAGGTCAGTGGAGGTCGGTGGAGGAAGTGGAGGTCAGTGGACGTTTATGGACCTCGGTGGACCTTTTTCCTTATGACTATATAATACAGAGAGATAATATATATATATATATATATATATATATAAGGGTGGGCCGAAAAACCACTTTTTTCGATATCGATACGCTTGTTGTCGGAAAAGTTGGATTTCAACTAGTGCATGTGGACATTTTCTCGCTGAGCGCTGAGAAACCACATCTTCAGTTGCAGCAAGAACCGTGAAGGCTTTTTTTTCAAATTAACACAGGTTCGAATGGGAAAGTACGTTTTCTTGTTTATTTCTTCTTCACTATTTAGCACGTATTTCTGACGTATCTTAGATCATTTTGAAGCTTGTTCCAAACACTTTGAAACGAGCTGAAGTACGTTCAATTCCGTGTCGTTGAAGCCGAGCTATCTCAATTTTCCCAAAAGTTGAGTTTCAACGAAAAAAGCGGAAAATTGCGATTCTGACCTTGTGAATCTTGCTGGACGATCGAAGCTCCGACTGATTGGACAGCACATGAAGTGTTATGTTCAAAAGTTCCGTCAGATCGTCTGCCACAGACCTCTGAGGCTATATCTGATATTATAACAACCCCTCCCCTTTTCTCATACAGGCTTCGTAGTAGCACCCCCTCCGCTAGTTCGGCGTGCCACCGCTAGGTGGATGCTCGTTTTCAGTGAACCGCTTGAAACTGATATCGGAGGCATTTTCTAAAGTTTATGGTAAGAAAAATAGGGAAAATTATATATTAGCAACGCTTTGATCTGGGCATTCATTGCCGAAGTTCGGCCCGAAGAAAGATTTCAATCCTCGTTGAGATGATTCCAAAATCTATTGAAAATATGGAATATCTTTTAAAGAGGTTGGAGAATAATCGAAAATATAATATGAGAATGAAACCAAGATAATTATAAGAGGAAAGATCCAGGAAGGACAAGAAAATGAAAATTAGAAAATTATAAAATAAATCAGGAAATACAAATTCCAGGAAGAAAAATCAAAAATAAAAAAAAAACAAAAAAATGTAACTCTGCCATCGTTGATCCCAAGTCCGTACGAAAAAAGAAGAGGGGTTGTTATGGACATAGATACAGTCTGAGAGGTCTGTGGCAGACAGCCCCGGTTTTCTTAATAGGCTGCACAGGATGCAGCCTACAGGCCTCCACCAACAAAGGCCCCCACCAAAGCAAGTGATGGAGAAAAATTTTTTATGAAACGTTTTTTTTCATTTCTAACCAAGAAAAAATTTGAGTCAAAATTTTGCTGGAAGGAAAGTGCGTAGAGTGAAACTAGAATGAATGAATTTTCGATGTTTATCGAATTTCATGCAATATTATGCCAGAATAAAGATATTTTTCGCAATTTTCCGATGTTTGGGTGCCTTCAAAGTTGCGAGAAGTAACTTTTGCGCCTCGCCTCCGGCTCGGGCCGGAATTCGATCGCTTAGAAGCGAGCTGCAACCTCATGAACTCGGTGCGAAATATACTATTGTAGCTAACTAGAAATGTTTAAAAATCAATGAATGTCAAATTTATTGCAAGATACCCTCAAATTTTGAAAATTTGACGAATTGGAAAAAACGCTCCCCTTACATAGGCCCCCACCACCTTATCGGTGCCTACAAGCCCCACCCCAATTTAATCTGGCGCTGGTGGCGGACGATCAAGTTCCACATAGAATTAGCCCCTGCTTCCTAAGTCCGAGAAAACCATGCTCTGGCTATCAGTCCTGGGACTCGATCATCTCAATCCTATTGCTGGATTTCTCGGGCGGACTCAGTGCATGTGACCTCAATTGGTAAACCGTTTACGTCTATTCAAATTTGAATTTGAATACTTCAAGAAAACTCTAAATTTCTTAACGCTCGTGCCGTTGAACTCACCTCACGTGATTTGCACACGACCCGCGAGCCGCACTTTTAGTCCTTTTCCGCCAATTTGGAGTAGTTGCGATCCGACGGCCAGCTCGTGAGCATTACTTTGCGTAAGCGCAGCTCACGAGCTTTCCCCGCGCACGCCAGCTTTTTCGTTGTTGATTTTTTCACAGTTAATTTTTTATAGTCCAAGTTGTAAATTGTTCAACCCTCTAGTTCTTTCGCGTGTATTTAGTTAGATTTGGCGTAGGCGTTTTTTAATGAACGTAATCAGTCATTTCAAAGTGAAATCGCGAGTGATTATTTCTGCCCCGGTCTTTTTCTCCTCTCTCGGCCCTCAGCCATTCCAACTTACGAGGCGTCTGATGCACTTGCATACACAATGCTATACAGATATTTTCGATCTTTGCTCAATTCTTTTGATTCTAGTTCAGGCAAGTCGCAGTCAAGAGCTCTTAATCTCGTAATTGGCATGGTTTCACAACCTGGCAGCATCTTACCGACGGTTTCTGTGAAAGGTTTTGGGCGTGAAGCTGTGTCATCTAATTCCAGGAACAGATGTCTGAGCGGCAGTTCATTGGAATGGAGTGAGCAGATAAATCTCTGCAATTGTCTAGCAATTTCATCTTCAATTGCTGTGATCACAAAATTTTTTCTACCGGTATTAGCCACAGTCCCATCGCAACCAATAGCCTCGAAATGCTCGAATGTTTCAGGGTGATTTTCTTCGATATACGATAAAATGCACCCTGTGATGCATGCAAAGGACCCTGTGATTGGAGATAGATGAGTTATGTACTCAGAGTTTGGTTCTTGGATCAAAGAATAATGATCCTCTATAACCTCCGTCGGATACAATTTGGAATTTTTCTGACCCATGAACTTAGTTCTACCATGACGACCGTCAAAGTACAAGGCACGAATGGGGTCATCCTCAACATTATCGCCTCTCAAGTTGTGAGCAAATTTGGATTTTTCTCTCCGCATTTCGTTTTTGTCGATGACAAAAGATTGAAATGAGCCTGTAGCCATCTCCACATCTAATAACACAGAGGTTGCGATTGCAGCCCCAGCTCTGTCCGAAATACCAAATCGGTGACAGACTGCAGCTGTATGGGAGAATTCAACCCTAATTTGAGTACTTGAAGAAGGTCCTCGCTTTGGCGACGGCTGATTAAATTCTTCAGAATCAGGAGTATTTTGTGAGTTCTCGGTCTGTGGAGGAGATAGAGTGTCTTGGGTTTCAAGTACATCGACCCGTGCTCTCTTGTGACTCATCGAATTTTCACTGATATTTTCTGACATTCGTTTGATACATCTCGTCTCACGAGAATCAGAGATACTCATCTCCATCTGCCTCAGCGTTCTTTGATCCTGCAAAAAGTCTCTTCTACCTATTGGGACCTTCCGGTCTCTGGGACAGTCGCAACGCACGAATGACTGACATTTATATGCTGCTATATGAAAAAGTTTCAGTAAATCTATTCGAAATTCTTCAATTCTCGTTTTCGATCTTTCACTCTCATCTTTACGCTTGACAATAAGTTTCATATCTTTATACGTTTTATAATAGTTCAGGATCGTGGTTTTGACTCTTGCGTGGATGACAATTGGAATCCCTAACTCGGAATACATTTTCTCAATCATTGAACTGATAGACTCCGCAATGTCTCCGATGGGTGGATGTTTCCCACCCTTGGACTTCCCACGTACAATGTTTTCTAGGAGACAAGCACTCAGAACATCGTGAAATGTGGGGAGACAGGTCACTGGTAGCGCTTTAGGTGATTCCAAGATCGGACACTGATAGTACCAAGGATAGTATCTGTCGGTGTTTTTCGACGTCGACATAGTTTACAGTGAATGTTAGCAAGGATCTAGCTCCGCGATTCAATTTTCTGCTATACCTCTCTCATTACGCCGTGCCTACCCTATCGAACACTGCGTGCGTGCCAGTGATGACATTGATGCTGGAGAATTTCGGGAGCAATTAGTTGGCCCCTGTTCACGATCCAGTGGCGGTTCACTCAAAGTCGGCATCCACCTAGTGGTGGCGTGCCGAACTAGCGAGTGAGAGGTTACTACGAAGCCCGACAGCCCGTATGAGAAAAGAGGAGGGGTTTTCATAATGATAAATATAGTCTGAGAGGTCTGTGGCAGACGATCTGAGGGAGTTTTCAATCATCACACTCCATGTGCTATCTAATCAGTCACGTGAGACTCCCATCGTTCAACAAGGTGCACAAGGTCAGAATCGCAATTTTCTGCATTTTCTGTTAAAACTCAACTTTTCGAAAAATTGAGATAGCTCGGCTTCGATGACACAAAATTGAACGTACTTCAGCTCATTCTTAAGTGTTCAGAACAAGCTTCAAAATGAGCTAAGATACGTCGAAAAATGTCAAGATGCGTCAGAAGTACGTGCTAAATAGTGAAGAAGAAATGAGCAAAAAAAGTACTTTCCCATTTAAACCTGTGTTAATTTGAAAAAAACCCTCACGGCTCTTGCTGCAACTGAAGATGTGGTTCCCCAGCGCCCAGCGAAAAAATTTCCACATGTACTAGTGAAACCCAACTTTTCCGACCCCAAGCGTATCGATATCGAAGAAAAGTTGTTTTTCGGCCCACCCTAATGTATATGAGAGGTTCTACAGAACTGTTGACATTTGAGCTACTGCAAAATGAACTTTTTTTTTCATGGCACGCGTCTGGTATCAATTTTAGTGGTAACTATAACCTCAAAAATGAGTGGGGAAGTGCGTGCCCACTGATTTGGGAGAATGTTATGTTTGTACCAACCAAAAACGTTCTCAGACGTCCAAAGGATTTTTAGATACTCCCAGTCGAATGTAAGCCCATTGGATCATTCACACACTGCTAGATGTGGTTATCGGTCAGGTTCTTGAGTGATTTTGACTGAATATCAACGATACTTTACCTCTCACCAGCTCGTTCTCATACTACGAGTATTCGTGGGGAAAACCTCTGGAAACTAGGATCATTTCAACGCGTCTTTCTACGAATCGGGGTCGTGATAATATATATTCGAAACTAAGGTCCCAGAATGTTTTTTGATCGATGATTTGGGGCAAAACACGTCAACTGTCCTGGGTTGCCTCCTGGAGAGTTGAACGTGTAGTTTTGAGCCATCTGTGGAGGCCGTAGACCCCACGTAGAAAAAAATCAATGACATCATTTCCGACGTATTTTTGCCTCAGCTTCCCGGTGGCGGGGTTTGTTCTTCAGTTTCGTGCCACCATAACCTCAATAATTAGTAATCGGGTTTTGAAATGGCAATAACTCAAAATTACCCCTTTTTTCGGCTATTTTGACATCTCCAATACAAAGATCAGGACATTTGACATCGAATTAGCTCTCGAAGAAATGGGGGTTCTTCGATTTTCACTAGAAGTAAGCCAACAATGAAAGTACGAGTGGTCATTCACGTGATGTTTACGTTTCGCGGGTGTTCTAGTCCGTTCAACTTGACGCAGGGAAATAATCAATCGAGGCATCTTCGATGTATTTTTGACTCATCTATCTGATGGAAAGCTCCGTTCTCTCTGATTTAGTTCAACATGACCTCAAAAAAGGGAATTATAAGTCGAAAGTGTTCGAACTCACACTAACCTATTTTTTCGTCTTCTCGATAGCCTGATTCGGGAGAATGGACAATTCTCAATGTAATTGATGATCCTTCGTGTGATTCACAATCTCTAGTGATTAAATAGAGTCCGAATGACTGAATTCTTGCTTCTACGAGGAACGAAGCAGTGAATAACTGAGTCCTTGGCGTACGCGTGACATTAGGAATGCTTCTCTTCTTCATGATATCATTTTCCATGGGAATAGTCAGAAAACCAATTATAAGACACTATTCCTCCATAAACATGAATTCATTCCCCAAATACTGCCATCAAAAAGACGAAAAAGTAGGTTGAATTGAGTTAAGATTCTTTAGAGGCATGATTCCCGTTTTTTGAGGTTATGTTAAATCAAAATGTATAAACGGAGCTCTCCGTTGGAAAGATGAGATGGAAATACGTCGAAGATGTCTCAATCGACTATTTCCCTGCGTCGAATTGAACGGCCCAGAACTCCCGCGAAAGGTAAAGAGCACGTGAATGACCACTCGTACTCTCATCGTTGCTTTACTCCTAGTGGAAATCGAGAAACTCCTATTCTTTCGAGAGCTATTTCGGAGCAAAATTTCCTGATCTTTCAATAGGAAATGTCAAAAGAGCTGAGAAGAGGGGTAATTTTGAGTGACTGCCATTTCAAAACTCGATTGCTAATTTTTGAGGTTATGGTGGCACAAAACCGAAAAATAAACTCGGCCATTGGAAAGCTGAGGCAAAATACATTGGAAATGATGTCATTGATCTTTCCGTACGTGGGATCTACGGTCTCTACAAATGGCACAAAACTACATGTTTTACCCTACAAAAAACAACCCAGGACAGTTGACGTGTTTTGCCCCTTATAAGGGTGGTAATGATGGCGAGAGTAGTAATAATCACGAGGTAGAGCTCTATATTTGGTCTCGTCAGATAGAAGAGAAGGATAGATGAAAATATTCCCTTTTTCAATATAAAAGGTATGTTCTACAATTTTCTCCCCTTCGAAGCTTCGAATTCAGAGCGTCATACACCTACCTTCCAGCCAAACTCCTCTTAGATTGTATGAAATCTCTCAGCCTTTCTTTTTCGACTTCTTTCTTCTCCAATTGCTTCCCTCGTTTGAGTCTCTATTGTTCTCTCTCAACACGAGCATTGTTTTCACTATTCTCCATGAACTGATAATATTGAATATCCTATCACAATCGACGAACCAGCACCACGTGAGCTATTTTTATGTATCTAACTGAGAATTCTTTCAGAGTGGGTTTAAGACTCGATTCGCACAGAACTGTCGTTAAATGCCCAAAACCGATATTGCTAGCAGAGCTTAGAATCAGAAAACAACAATTTGCGCAAATATCTACAAGGCCCCCTCCTTCCGTACATAGACCTCGAAAATTCTATACAATGTTCACCAATTAGCACAAACATACACATCTACAGCATAATGTTGTGTCTATGTTTGATGAGCCTGTACGACAAGCGCGAGCTCTCGAATTCCTGCTGCTCGAGGTCTGGCGCCTCGTCCGTAATTCTTCAATTGAAAATTTTTTCAATCAAGTCTATGGTGACATTTGAAGGTAAAATTGGTTTTCTGGTGTGATTTATCTGTTTCCAAGATGACATGAGCGATTGCAACCTAATAGAAGTGCTAAGACGGGCTCGACCACATCAACCCCATCGATACAATTTTTGTAATGCTCCTCACTCAAATAACATTCCATAGCAGGACATGGGAACTATGGGATATTGTTCGAAAAAGGATGGAGAAAAATGGGCGAAACATCCCAGGAGCGTGCCCCTCTTCTCCCCTTCGTGCCGTGGAAGTTTGACCTTTTCCAGTCAAGCGGGCGCATGAACTGACCCGTCTCCTTGATGCTATCATTCCAACGCCGTTGGTCGCACGCACCCAAACCAAACGGAATATTATTGGTGTTGTTCCAAGCTCTTGAAATCCGTTTTGATTTGTACCTATCGCAAATGTTTTTCTTTTATAAGCTAAGTGCGGGGAATCTGAATTTTTTGTGAAAACTCGGTTACGCGACTTCGACGTTTGTTTATGAATGCCACGTTGGAGGCACGCGTCTGAAACCAATCTTTTCTCAATATATAGGGTGCCTAAAACTTCACTGAATTTTGGCAGAATTTTTCGAGCAATGTTTTTTTGCAGCAGGCTTAAGAAAGCAAAAAACGACGCGAGTACGCTAAGAGATACCCAAGGAATGAGGGTTGCGGGCCGTGCTGTGGATAGCCAGATTCTTGAGACAGAACAGCTAATAGAGTAGACATTCCGAGGCCCTAGAACCTCTCCAAATCGACTCCGACAACTTGATAATCTTCTGAAGGTTCAGAAATAGGGTGCAGTACGCCTAATGCCAAAAGTTCTATGAAACCTCTCATATAGGTATATTCATGCCTGAATATAGGAAGGGTAAATTTTCGTGATGATTAACGATCATTTCCCATTTGACTGTGAGATGCTACAGTTTTGATGGAGTAGTCCACCTCCTAGTCGCTCGTCTCGCACCCTGGCCAGTTGCGTTCGTCACCTGTTGCACGCTGCAAGGCTGCCAAAGCCGGGTCAGGTCGGCGCCATCTCCTAGCACATTGTTGCTCGCACAATGAACTCGGTGCTCGCGCGCGCGACCGTTCGCGATCGCGATCCGTCGCAAACGGATGTGGTTTCCCTCTGTGGCAGTTCTTTGCTATTCCCTCCCCCTTTCCTCCAAAACTCAACTTCCCCGTGCACCTGTGTGCGTCTCGCTTCCGCGCGACGTAATGGTTGGAGTACACCGTCACAACTCTGAACAATCAAATCCCACGGGGCGTGACCGTGTTCAGATAATTCGCTCAGAAGGAGCTCAATAATTTTTGTATGAGCTTTGCTATGGTTTTCTTGTAGACTTGGCCTCTCATCGGAACAACACATACTTAGTGTAGGTCTGTGAGCAATGCAAATCGAAGAGAAAATATCTATGGGCTGTCTTCACAAATTGAGATGCCCTTGCTGTAATTCATGGGGATGAATTTACTGAATTTGATCAATGTTTCAACTTCAAGAAAATTCATGATTCATAACCCTTGGAATTATCGTTTCCTTACTCTTACTTGCCTATCCAAAACGGATAGCTACCCACCTACTAACAGAAGAACCTAATTTCGATGCGATCAACAGTCACGTGAGCAGCGCCGTCGATCGCTTGAGGTATGCGTTCCATTTGAAGGGCTGGCTCATAGTTCAGTGCAGTACTGTATTTCACTACGGATACATGTGTTTGTTCGATTATTGACGAAATGTCAATTTATAATTGCACTTTGAATTCATAGCCTAGCTTGATTTGGCTTGGTGAACGGACTGGTGATATTTCTCCAACCCACCGACGCGTATGCCCGAAACTTGACGAAGACTCATCATCATTTTTGGATTGCAAAAAGTAACTTTATTCTCAAAAAGTGGTTCATCGTTCACATTGAATTCAATTGGACTGTGATTCTTTCAACTTCAGTATCCATCCTCTCTATTCCTCCGCCCAAGTTTTGATGATTCAATTAACGATGATCAAAGGATCCGTGAATAGATTCTATTGGAACTTATCACAGAAAAGATCTGATAGGGGTTTTGATAGTTCTACTTCTTATCGATGTTGTTGATCCTAAATAGATACCAGACAGTACTCGACATAGTCTTCGTCAAGTCGACGTTGCGCATGAAATTCGTCGTCAGTCACGTGTTCATACATGCGCATGAACATACGTATCTTTTTTTGTGCAGTTGAGGAGAAAAGGATGTGGTGATCAGCAATATGCAGTGCTCAGGAATTCTCAGAAGCGGCGAATATGCCACATATTCATCATTACGCTCTTTTCATTAATTGATACTCACGGGGGTGATCAGTCAACCCGATTTTCGTGATCCAGGAACTTGCACGTTATTGTGTTAGTTAATTGTTCTATACGGTGTTATGAACATTGAGCTCTATAGTGTGGTTCTGAAGAGGACCTGGGGCTCGACATCTCCGGGAACGAGGTGATAGACTCCGAGCGAGCGACTTCAGCATCCCGCTCCTTGTGTTTCTGGTCTCCCGATGAATTGTGCGAGGAAGATTAGATTCCGCGACCCATTGGTTCGACGTCTGAGAGCTGCCCTAAACATGTAAGTACATGACCAAAAGAAGCTTATGTTGATCGGACTTTTCTCTGTAACTCTGTGATCGATCGATCATATTCCTCTGATTCTTCAGAAATGAGGAAATTGGATATCTTTACTTAACAAATCGAATAACTATCATTAGAATGCATATTTCATGATCATATCCTCCGGTCAGTAAGACAATAATCTTTGCTGCGTTCCTCTTCATTTCCACATTGCTCAAAACTTGCAGTCGTGGTGCAGAAATTTTGGATGAAAAGTCGACTTCTGTAGGTATGACGCTTCAATCTGCCATCCTTGAAAAGCCCCCACGACTATGATGACATTGTTTTGATTTTCTCTATTTTGAAGAATCATATCAATTGCAAAGAGCTCAAGGCCAAACTTTATGAAAGGGAGATACCCTATGGATTGAGAAATGCTGGAAGTATCCAGGAATCTCATTATTGTAAAAACTATCTATTCTATTCGCCATTAGTTAGATCCAAAAGGGCTTGGAACACTACTCCACGCAAATACCAGAGCACAGGAACTATATCCAACTTTAAGCTTATATTGAAGACGAATTATCTAGGTACATAAGAAATAGAACCTACTATATATTTTTTTCTTTCTCTTTTCTTATTTTCCAATTCCTATCCATCCCTCGAGATGGCTTCTAATTTTTGTACTTGTTTGAGCAGCCGCCTAGTACTCAAGACCATACTATGTAAGGACGTAATGTACGTAAATCTCTAATGAAATGAAAATGAAAATGAGGCGTATCATATCCCAATCAATCAAATCGATCTGGTGCGAATTCTGCGAATCAGTTATTATGGACAACAGAAGAAGACAGATGAAGGAAGCTGATTCAGATGTTCTGCACAATCTTGGAATGGAGTGAGGTCACCATGAGCTGTCCACATGGCTTCCACGCGGATCTGTCGTACGCGATGGATCATCGCCGTGCGGGTTCCCGAAAGGTCATGTTTCGACGGCTCATAGTGGCCCCATAGGTACTCTCGAGCATGCAGGAGCTCTAATTAGTTTTGGTAGGACCATAGATGATTCAGTTGCAGGTAATGGTGGGCCAAGTGTGCATACCTGAGTGAAAGTCGTCCGATGTCGTCTCCGAGCTGGCGTGGGGCAACTTGCCGGAGCAGGTGTGTGACTCATGTGAGCATTTGGACCGCAAGGTTCAGGTTTCAGCTTTTTGAAAGCGCCTTCTGAGCCTTCAATTAGAATGAATGGTTTCCCAATAATTAAGTCTGAGCTTCATCGTGGGATGAATTTGAATATTCCAATGGTGCAGTCGGGATATCGAAAGGGATGACTGGCTAGAAACAAGCAGGGATTTTTATATGCTTTTAAGAGTAGTGATGCTGGCGACTGTGAAGAGGTTTGATCATTTGATCATGGCCGATCGTATAGCTTCATTTGCCTCCCCAAAGATTCTTTCTCGAATTGCGTCAGTGACGTTACGGTGATTGGGGTATGAACTTCCACCCAGATTCGCTATATTATCACTGGGTTCACATTGTTACCATGACGTTATTTGTTATCATCCGTTAGAATCATCAGGAAGTGTGACATCTTGCATCCATCAGGGACCTTTGCAGAGCGACCATCTATACATAGTGGGGGAATTTTCGATTCTCCTACGCATGAGGTATTGTGGAGGGATCCACCCCCCCTCCCGATCGATCACCAGGACAGACATGGTACAACGTACAGCGTCATACTTTCAGATGATTCTGACTAAATAACAAAAAGAAAAGATGATTCTAATTGATGACGTGATGATGACAGTAAGGTTATGATGACATCAGAATGATAATATCCCGAGCTTGGAGGTGGACGTGTCTAGGAGATTGAATCTTGCCAGTATAACTCGCGGAAGAATGTTCAAATATAGGTAGCGATGACAAGAAACGCAAAGGTCTGTGGTGTACGCAAAGTTACGTAGCAGCTGATCTCCTCTATGAGCTGGACAAGGTAGAGGTGAAGCTCGGCCTGGCACGCATCAGCGCGTCAGAACTGCCGCACAAGGAAAGGGAGAGATTGGCGAAAGCCACGCTCACGTGATTAATCCATAATCCACCTGGCTAAGGTGATCCCGATCTCCCAATCGCTCACGGCTCATCCATTCGAAAATTGTAATTACTTACAAGAAATTCGTCCCACCGAACACTCTTACGTACGAAACTCACTTGTTTCATCATAGACACACATTTGAGGGCTCACAGTTGGGGAGCTGATTGGTTGTATCGAACAAAATTTGTAATTAGAAACAGATTCTTGAGTTCTCATCCATTCTATTGTATACAATAACTCACAAAGGACCTAGGGGTCCAGGAGAGTCTCTGGTCATTGAGAAAGTTTCATCGTAGAATTCTGATGAGCTGTTCTTCATTGATTTGAGGCTTTTCCCATTATTTGAAAGTTATTGGTTGATTCCTCTCATTTTCCAAAATCAAATTCGATCCGTTCTAATTGTTCACTTGATTGAAAGAATTTTTCACGATTCATTGGATCTTTCTGTTATTGCTCTCCGCAATTCATTGTCATCATCGTGCGCTCCTTCATACTGCCACTGACCTTGGTTTTATGCTAGGGACATTGTTCTTCATACCATCATCAGACGACCTCGTGTTTGTGGGAACCGTCAACGATTCGCGTGCTATCTGGAGCCGAGTTCGACATTTGGCACCACAGCTGACCAGAGTCATCCGCAGTCTTTTTCGACACACTCAATTGAACACGTTGATTTTTTTCAATAAATTGAGGATGAGTATATCACTCATGTGTGATACCATCTTTCCCCATCAAATGAGTTAATTACACGAGATCGTACACTTTTGAGGCCCATTATAACTTTGGAATATTCGCTACGGCAACTTGAAGCAATCGCTAGATTTAGCTGGCTTTTGGCTTGAAATTTGAAGGGATCATGCTTGGAATTCTCAATCGTATTCTACATCATGTCATGTTGAGCTGTGTTACTGCAATGAGTTGGTTTACATGGGCTGCTCGTTTCCCCATTTCTCAGAACTGCAATCTTTTGGCTGAGGTAGGTTAACATGAGTCAGTTGGCCATCCTCCTTGCTTTTTGATTAGATTTGTAACTCATTGTAGATCAGCTCGTTGGCGTGATCCAGGCAACTCTGGATTTTGCTTGGCTCGCCTCTTATCTTCTCTTGGTACTTCTTATCTTTCAGACACTCTTGCGGAATCTCGCAGAATCCGAAAACTTTTTGAGAGAAAATTCTTCCAATTTCTGTAAAAAAGATTTTACTCGCAGGAAACTACCCCACCTAGTACCAGAGAGGGGATGTAACGTGGGAAGGTAGAGCTTTCAGGAGGAACACGAGTATTAGATCGATGAGTGGCTTCTAATGGGTGAGAGATAATCATGAGGTGAGAGAGAGTGTGTGTAATAATCATCGTTGGTCAGAGCGGTCTGTCGCGCCGTGGCCCGTCGCCCGCAACGATGGGTCTGCTTCAGGTGGGGAAACGGGCGATTATCCGTCAAAAACGCTGACGGTGCACCTGGTGCATCGTCAGGTGGCAAGGAGAGGCTTGAGCCGCAAGCTCGAGAAGTAGAGAGGTCCAAGGTACCAAATCCGTGAAGCCTTGGCTCCTTCAATGGAACCGAAAAGTGCGAATTTTGAGTCGGGCTGTTTCGAAGATGTGAACATGTGTTTCTGGTGTAATTTTCGACGCAGAAACTGAATCCGTGATCAATGTTGTTCTCAACCTCCAAGATTTCTGATTATACTCAAAGAACCGATCGGAGGGTGTACGTCCATTTCCAGCCTTTTTCTACACATTTGAGATGTACGTTGAGTACCGGCAAAGGTTTGAACTTGTCGCGTGGAGGATGCAAGTATATTTCCTCTGTATTCTAACCCGCTGAAGACGATGCCAACAATTTCGGAGCTTGGGAATGAGTCGGTAGTCAGCTTTGGGCTAATGAAGCTATATTTTGTTATATGGTCTCATCAGAGAGAACTGCATCATGCCCCTCATCTTCCCCCCTCTCTCTCTCTCTCTCTCTCTCTCTCTCTCTCTCGACTCCTTCCTGTGCCTCAAAACCATCGGTATCGTCTTCAGCTGGTCAGAATACGAAGGAGAAATACTTGCATTCTCTACGCAACAAGTGCAAACCCTTACCTATGTTCAACCTCGCATCTCAAATGTGTAGAAAGAGGCTGGAGACAGACGTACACCCTCCGGTCAGTTTTCTGAGTATTATCGAAAATCTTGAAGGTTCGGAACAAAACTGACAACGGATCCGGTTTCTACGACAAATTACATCGAAAATACATGTTCACATCTTTGAAATAGTCCGACTCAAAATTCGCATCTTTCGAGCACATTGAAGGAGCCACGGCTCCACGGATTTGGTAACTTGGATTTCTTCATTTCTTGGACCAACTAGATCTCAGTTTTCACTGCATCGAATTGATCTCCTAAAGGTACTTCCCACGCGTTGATTGTACCTCATAAGGAAGGTGCTACCGTGTGGCTTTCAAACTTCTAGTGAGAAATCCCATCGAATCCTGGGGATTGGCCCCTCGATCCTGGATTTCGCCTACGGTCGTGGATAGTAACATCCCATCCCACAAGGCCATACTCCAGGGGGGAAATGAAATGATGGGTTCTGACTTATCATGGATTCTCACGGGTAGAATCGAACCCTGGAAGTGAAATGGGGCTTTTGTCGGTCAATAATCAGAGTAAAATCTCGTGGAAGTAAATTCACTCGTCATTAGATTACCAACTTTTTTTGGATTGGATATTGGAAGCGCAGAGTAGTATATAATTTATCTGGTTTCCTTCTCTTTTTTTGGGATGTTCCAGTTCCCGCGATCAAATAGGGATACGCTGCTAGAAGAGATTAGCAGAATGCTTCCTCTTAGCGAAATAGTCTTAGATGATCACTCAAACTAATGATGAATTTGGAAAACTGATCAAATTCCAATATCATGATTCGAATTCGTACAAAATAGTGTCATTTTCCCTGTTGTCCAGTCCATTGTATTCTCACCCTATATAATACACATATGTAAGATACAAAAACAATCGTTTGGTTGAGGCGGAGTGTTGATACAGTTGGTTTAGATATAATGAAAACGGAATTCTTCAAGGGAATTTTGATCTTTAGACGGAAAATTGGATTCTAGTCGGGTTCAAACGTAGTTGGATCATATTCGGTTCCAACCGAGGGATGTTGAATGCTGGAGGAACATCTGTTGGGGCGGGGTGTTCCAATGGAACCCCGGAGCCCATTCTAGTGTGGACCGATTGTGTATGGGAAGGGAAAGGGTTCAAAATTACCAATCACAAGTGATAATGAAAAATAAACGTCTCACTATATTGTCGTGAAAGAGTTGTGGAACAGAGGGTATGAAAGATGAATCGCGGAGAATCGCGGGCGCGGTGCCGGAAAGAAATTAGAGGAAAAAAACTATTGAAAATGGAGAAAAGTGAATTGTCGCGGGCGGACACCGGCGTGATCGCGAGATAGATGATCGGACGCGACGACGCTCGAGCCGCACATCTTGCGTGCCCGCAGACCAACGGCTAACTAGCGCAACTCGAGTAATGAGCGCAGCTCGGCAAGAAGGACCTAGGCGTTACACTTGTCGCCTGTCTAAATTTCGGCCAATAACGTAAGAATTCCACCCCGCGTGAGAACAAGGGGAAGAAAGGCAACGACCAAGAGCTTCAAGCCGAGCTATTTATGAAATATAGATATATTACGGTTTTTACACGCATACGCACGAACATACCGCCCCTTTTGCTTGCTCAAAGCAAGCAAGATCAAAAATGATCGAGATGAGTATAAAATCTAGAAATATATAAACAAGGTGGGAGACTGCGATATATTCGAGCATTGAGCGAGATCGAAAAAAGTGATTCATGGAAAATTATCAAATCAACTAACTAGATTCTCAGAAGTAGAACATGAATCAAACTAAGATTTGATATTCAACTAGGCATTAAACAATAAACAACAGAAGTCCAAAAACAATTACAGCAAGTATAGCTGAATTAAACTTCTCAAAAAAATTGATACAAATCAAACAATGGATATTGAAACCCAACAAACAAACATAAAAATAGATCCATTATGAGCCACTAAATAGTGCCATCAAATCGTGATCAACAAACATCGAAAAAAAACTCGATGCGCTCACAATTCCATAAATCCTCGGAATGAACGCAACGTAAACATAATGCAATAGGACTGTGTCACGTTTGACAATCAATCCCAATCGTTGATACAGATGAAGAAATTACTAAAAAGTTCATACTCCTCAAAAAAAAAAACTAAATTGGGAAATAATTTCCGCGACAAAGGACGAAGCTGATCCTTCCAGCTAATCAACGTTCCAGATTCAGCAAGCGCCACTATTATTTGTTGGAAAAGCGTGACTCTACGAGGAAGTATGATGGTATATATACAAGAAAATCAAACTTGAACGAACGGACGATATTTTTCGCGGATGTAAAGCGAAATGAGGTAAGTGTGTAGTGAGTTGTTGGATAATTCGGGAGTATTATGCAGAATCATCATCAGCCTGGTGTTGTTCGCCTTCGACACCTTCTTGTTCGTCCGGCTCGGTCGGCAATTTGATGAACTTGCACAAAGCTCGAGTACACGTGTAAGTGGCGGTCTGGAGGTTGACCACCCGAACAAGCCCATCATTTCCAGGATGAAGTGCCATGACCCGAGCCAGAGGCCATTTTGTTGGTGGTGTTGATCCGTCTTTGATCAATACAACATCGTCCACCCTCAACTGCTCATTGACGTTGATCCATTTGCTTCGTCCTTGATAATGGTGAATCATTTCCTTCCTCCATTTGTCCCAGAAGTCATTCCTCATTCGTTTGATTTAAAGCCCTCTACAGAGAGGTGAAATAGTTACATTTCGGTCATCAGAAGATTCTGGGACAGCAGACATGGATCGACCAATAACCAAATGTCCGGGAGTGAGTGGTACTAAATCAGCACCTTCCGAACTGATAGGACAGATGGGTCTAGAATTCGAGCAAGCTTCTATTTGAGAAGAGAGGGTTAAGAATTCTTCGAAGGTCAGGATCGAATCTCCTGCGACGCGCTTGAGATGATATTTGAAGCTTTTTACGGCAGCTTCCCAAAGGCCACCGAAATGTGGTGCGTCAGCGAGTAAAACCGCTACTTCAGTTGAAAACGAGGATGCTTGTCGGAAATGTTGTTTCAATTCTCTACTGGCACCGGTGAAATTTCCAGCATTATCACAGTACACGTCAGTGCATTTACCTGTCCTAGACACAAATCGTCGAAATGCTGCTAAAAATCCCGAACTAGTGAGGTCTGAAACTGCTTCTATGTGAATTGCCCTCGTCAACATACAGATGAAAATAGCAGAGTATCCTTTGACAGACTTTGCACACCGGCCGCGAGAAAACAAGATTTTAATTAGTCCGGCAAAATCTACACCGACAGCTCTGAATGGCGTTTTTGGTGTTAGTCGAACAGCTGGCAAAGGAGCCATTTGCTGTTTCAAGGGTCTAGCAGCAAAACGCGCGCAGCGTCCACAATTTCGGAAAACTTCTTGGACAATGTGCTTTACTCTTGGTATCCAAGTCCAACGAAAAAGTTGACTCATCATAAGTTGCACACCTCCGTGCAAGCAAGACCTATGTAATTCTTCCACAAGTCTACGTAAGAATATGGATTTGGTTGGCAAGATAATCAGATGTTTCTCATTAAAAGGCAAGTCAGCATTTTGTAATCGACCTCCCACTCTGGGCAGGTTTTGCGGGCAGAAAAACGGTAATGAACGACGTAAGTGACTAGATGCAGGGAATGTCCCTTTTTCTCTCATGATTTGGATTTCTTCCGAAAAGTACTGGCTCTGGAGGAACCTGAATATTCCATATTCTGCTACAAGGAGCTCAGATCTCAAGAGAGGACCGGCTATTCGTTTACTTTTCTCTAATTTTACATTGAATTTCCATCGATATATGGATGCAATGATTCGATTAATTTTTCGAAAAGATGAGAATTCTTCAAGATATTCGAGAGCGTTTGGATCTCTTTGGACTTCAAATACAGCGTGAGCGAGGAGCTCCAAGTTTTGCTCTGGCTTGATGTTAAGCTGAGACGGCCACTCAGACTTGTCTGAAATTATCCAACGAGGCCCGTGCCACCAAATGCTAAAATTTTTCAAATCTTCTACTGTTTCCCCCCGGGTTGGGAGGTCCGCCGGGTTTTCATGAGTCGGAACGTATGACCAGTGTGTAGAATGAAACGATCTTTGAATTTCACTGATTTGGTTGTCTACAAAAGTTACCCAACGCGAAGGTTCACCCGTCAGCCAGTCGAGAGTTGTCTTTGAGTCTGACCAACAAAAAATCTGCGTTGCTTCATTCTGGAGCGGTGGATGCACATAATTGATCAATGGAACCAGTGAAAGGGCTGCACAAAGCTCCAACTGAGGTACAGACAATGACTTAGAAGGAGCAACGCGATTTTTTGACATCAGTGAGACTGACGAATGTCCTTGAATGATAAGGTAAATAGCGACTGCATAGGCGTGAGTTGACGCGGCGGCAAACCCGTGTAACGTCCATTGAGTGCTCGAGCAAGTTTCTAACCAACGGGGTATTCGAATCGAGTTCAAAGTAGAAATTTGTTCACGCAGTTCAAGCCATTCTTCAAACAGATTGCCTTCAAGGGGAGTATCCCAGTCTAATTGCGCTAGCCAGAATTTTTGGAGGAGGATTTCGCATTTAACTAAGAACGGAGCAAGCCAGCCAAGTGGATCAAACAACTTTGAGACCTCGAAGAGAACGATGCGTTTCGTGAAAATTGTTAGCTGTGCTGGCATGTCTACATTCAAGAGGAATTCATCTGAATCCGTGGCCTATTTCAGGCCTAAAGCTGACATAACGTTTTCAATATTCACAGAAATTTCGGACTCAGCCTCCGTATGTAGTCCTTGCAGCAGGTTGGGATCATTTGCAGCCCATTCTTCGAGTGGAATGAGGGCTTCTTCTAACAAGGCAATCAATTGATCGTGAGCTTCAACGGTATCCTCCAAATTATCCCCCCCCCCTCCATAAAAATCGTCGACATAGCTAAGTAGTTGGATTATCATAGCACCAAGCGGAAATTCATCTCCGTATTTTTCAGCAAGATGAATTAAGACTCTAGGCGCGAAGCACGGGGAACGATTCATTCCGTAAGTAATTGTTTTCAGAATGAAGTCTAAAATTCCAGGGGCTCGATCATCTTTCCATAGGATTCGTTGCCAATTATGGTCATCAGGGTGAATCGGAATTTGCCGAAACATTTTTACTATGTCAGTGTCAAATACAAACTTGAAAAATCTCCAGCGTATGACAATATGTGCAATATCCTTCTGTAATTTCGGGCCAGGGAGCAGAAAATCATTGATAGAATAGCCATTACCTCCATGTTGAGACGCGTTGGATACTACTCTGATTTTGTTGGTCTCTCGACGAAAAACTGGGTAGTGCGGCAGGTAGACTACTGGACCAGATGATGTCGACTCGTTTGCAAGCTCCATGTGCTCAAGCTCCTCATACTCCTTCATGAAGCCCTTGTAAGCTGCGTCAAGACTCTCATCACGCTGACGTCGTCGTTCTGAACGTAACAAACAAGCAATGGTGATGTCCCTCGAATCAGGAGACGGTGGTTTCTCAATATTTTGCTTGAATGGAAGCCTAACTATAATTCGTCCTTCCGGTGTAGATGACACCGTGGACGTGGAGTAATTTTCACAATATTCATCATCTTGGGACTTGGCTGCTGAAGCGTGAGGAAGTTCCTCGACCCCCTAGAATTTTTGCAAGTTTCTAGACAGAGACTCATCAGCAAGAGCAACATGAAAAGCAGCGCAAGACCTAGTACTTGCATAGTTTGAATGCAAATTTCCAGTTATAATCCAGCCAAATACCGAATTTTGCGCCACAGGATCATCATTCTTGCCTTTTCGCAAGCCTGGTAGGATAATAGACGCATAAACATCGGCAGCCAGGATGAAATCAATTTTGTCAGGTGACGCAAAACAAGGATCAGCGGATTGAAGATTTTTCAAGTGAGCGCAAGAACTCACATCGACTTTACTAGCTGGCAAAACTTGAGTTAGTTCAGATAGTACTAAAGCTGAGAGATCAAGCTTGAGATCCGAGCA
This sequence comes from Eretmocerus hayati, assembly GCA_029851415.1. NCBI lineage: Eukaryota > Metazoa > Arthropoda > Insecta > Hymenoptera > Aphelinidae > Eretmocerus > Eretmocerus hayati. Next base: position 70,999,822 of record CM056743.1, on the reverse strand, counting down.
AATAGGTGAGCGTATGTGTATAAATGCTTCTAATTCAACAGTAATTCCAGATTCACCGCCAAGAAAGGTAATATCTTGCAACATTTCTGATAGCGGTAACGAGAGCGCTTTCGCTACTCGTTCTGATACGAAAGATCTCTCAGCTCCAGGGTCGGCAAGAGCTCTAACTCCAAGTGATTTGTCCGACTCTGATTGTAAGATGATTCGCGCTGTAGCAAGTAAACAAGTTCTCCCAACTACTGCAGTATGTGCAGCAACCTTCGGAGATGTCGAGGGTTTTTTCGAGTCTTCCGGTTTATCTACGGGTTTTTTCGAGTAAGCACCGTTGTGCAGTTTTGTGTGATGAGACCCTTTGCAGATTGAGCAGCGATATGGAGATTCACAATCCTTGAGATAATGACCCGGACGCAAGCAGTTTATACACAAACGTTTTCGTTTAGCAAGTTCATATCGCTGTTGAACACTCAAAGCTGCAAGAGACTCGCAACCGTTGAGCTGATGTTTTTGTTTGCAACAATAACAATCAGCTGATTTTTCCGAGGTTACTGTGGATGGTTTGGCTATTTCACTACTTGATCGAACATTCGCAACATTTACAGCCAACGAGCTTCTCGAGGACGAGTTTTGTGTAAGGAACGAGGTTTAGACGAGTTTCGATTTTGATTCGAGGATGATTCAAGTGTGGCGTAAAGAGACGCTGATTCAAGTGCACGAATGCGATTTTCGAGGAATCTTGGAAGATCAGCGTACGTAGGAAATCCCTCAATATTCGATTGATTATTTTCCCAAGCTTAACGAGTGCTAAGATCAAGTTCACTAACAATGCAATATACAAGAACAAAATCCCAGGACTCAACAGGACATTTGAGATCCTTAAAACCTTGAACTGCTTGCTCAGCTTCATTCAAAATTCCATTCAGTTTAGATGCCGATTTTTCGGTAAGAGGTTTCGAGGATTGTGGCGCGTGCATATGCGTAGTCATTTTTCTACGGCTATTATCATACCGACGAGACAGTTTATCCCAAGCTGGCTTGAAATTCGTGCCATCAGGCGTGATACCCTTCAGTAACTCTGCTGCCGCCCCTTGTACAGCATCAAGTAAATATTGGATTTTGAGCGCATCAGAATATGGCTTATCCATGGCAACAGCTTCAAAACGAGGTTTAAAAATGTCCCAGTCTCCTTGCTTGCCTGAAAAGGTAGGCATTGCAATAGGAGGAACCGATTGTATTTCAGAAGTTTTCTTCAAAAAACGTTCAAACTGATATGCTTGCTGTGCCAATGTTTGAGACAAAGTCATTGAGTCTGAGCTCAGATTTAATGCTGATGCACTTTGTTCCGCTAGTACAGGGGTAGGCAGTCAGGATTCTATAGCTGCATAATGCCTCGCTACCGCGTCTTCAATTTTAAGAAAACAATTTTCTTCGAAAAATTCATGATTTGGCAAAAGGGATTTGTTCGTGTAAGCAAACTCGTGATGGGTTTTGAATTCAAACTAATTGGGAAGTGACATCCATGTTAAATTCTGGGGGCATGCAATAATTCCCGACTCGCCGCAGAGGGCGCTGTCTAGTAACAAGCCCATGTTAATCTCGGGGTATGCGGCCGCCATGTGTGACCTTGATGTCACATCCCAATAATCTGTTGAACTAGGAAGTTTTTTTCGTTACGTACGCTGGGTGCTTTTGTTGTTCAGGTGTAGCTGAGATTTTAGCATTTTCTATAAAATTCAAGATATAACTTTTCAACCGTTCGAGACGTTCGTGTTTCAAATTTAACTCAGCTGCGGTGATCGTCGCCATGATTTTACAAGTTGATCGATCTTAATTCGGAGTAAAAATGGTCTAATAAAGTTCGAGGAACGTACTATGTAAACGTACTCAAAGTGCACGTCAAGCGATGAAATTGACTAGATTGCGAAAAAATAGGATAAGGTTAAGAGGAACAAGGACTGAGATTAAGGTTCGAACGAGGGATTTTGGATTGGACAACACACGGGACAGAGAGATAGAACAAACATGATTGTAGCTAGCCGTGAGCATCCAATATTTATAGGGAGCAAGTATAATCAGCTGTGCGCAACTCGCGTGGTAATTTGCTGCATGTATCAAGACGCTCACCAATACGAGCCTATACTGCAGCAGCCAAGTCTAGTCGAGCGATGAGCGAGAGAGACAGACTAAGAACAGCTGTTGTAATAGCAAGGTGATGCTATAGACTCGGTAAGCGAGCTGCGCAGCGAGGGGAATAGTACTATATAGCAAGGCCACAATCACATGTGACAGCGGCAACGCTGTGCTGGGATGCGTCAGCCACTATAGCTGCACCAATTATGGGCAGGAGAGAGGGTGGGCGGGCGGGGACGAATGCGAGAGTGCGCAACTGATCGCCTCGCAAGATTCAAATGTGACGATATATATGTATGTAAAGGAACGATACACTCACCGGCCGCGGCTCGATTGCCGCGGCTTTCCCTTTCCCCTCTGCCCTCCTCGCTGCTCCCTAGGATGCTATGGAAAGTGCCCGACGTCGCTCGATGGTGTGGACGTCAGGAAGGCAGCAACGTCGACCTAAATGCCGATGATGATGCGTGGAAAAAAAAAATTCCGGGTCGACTGCTCGCTGTGGCCGATGACTCCCACAGGGCTGCTGCCTCCTTCCTCAAGGCCTGCCTTTGAGCGAGCAGATCTGCTGCGTCATCGTCGTCTCGACGCCGGTGCCATGGAACTTTAGCCAGGTTCGAGAGCTGGTGCAACGAGGTACACAAAAAACTGGCTGCAAGAAGATGATGATTTCGCCCGCACTTGCACTCAGCACTTCACAATCACTTTGCCCGCGACACTCTCGAGTTTCCCGCGCGCATGCACCAATTTTGCGATTCTCGCACGCGACTCGATTTTCGCGAGATTCAAAAAACGACACGATTCCACCAAGCTCTGCTACCAAAATGTTGGGGCGCGGTGTTCTAATGGAACCCCGGAGCCCATTCTAGTGTGGACCGATCGTGTATGGAAAGGAAAAGGGTTCAAAATTACCACTCACAAGCTATAATGAAAAATAAACGTTTCACTCTATTGTCGTGAAAAAGGTGTGGAACAGAGGGTATAAAAGATGAATCGCGGAGAATCGCGTGCGCGGCGCAGGAATGAAATTAGAGGAAAAAAACTATTGAAAGTGGAGGAAAGTGAATTGTCGCGGGCGGGCACCGGCGTGATCGCGAGATAGATGATCGGACGCGACGACGCTCGAGCCGCACATCTTGCGTGCTCGCAGGCCAACGGCTAACGAGCGCAACTCGAGTAATGAGCGCAGCTCGGCAAGAAGGACCTGGGCGTTACACTTGTCGCCTGTCTAAATTTCGGCCAATAACGTAAGAATCTCACCTCGCGTGAGAACAAGGGGAAGAAAGGCAACGACCGAGAGCTTTAAGCCGAGCTGTTTCTAAAATATAGATATATGACGGTTTTAATACGCATACGCACGAACAGCATCTCTCTAGTTTATTGAAAGGTGGATGAATTAGTTGTGAAGAGAGATCTAAGACAGAATGAATTTTAGTTGAAAATTTTCCATCATATTTTGAGTTATTCTTACAAGATCCCCTCCCAGAGGAATTCAAATGACTTACACGAGGGTTTTTTGTGCGAGATATATCGTCTGGTTAAGGCAAGATTTCAATACAGTTGGTATAAAGATGATAAAAATGGAGTCTTCGGAGAATTTTTGAATTTTTCGAGAATAAATTGAATTTTGACTGTGTTAAAACTAATTTCGGGAAGATTCGGTATGAACCAATCGATTCAGAATGACGGAACAGTATTAACTTAGTTCATCAAAATTTGAATGGATTAGTTTATGGGGGAGAGATGAGGAACGTATGAATATCGAAAAAAATATTTTCCCATATTTGAAGTTGTTTTCATGAGGAATCTAGTTAGGGAGATTTGGGCTCTCTAAAGTGAGGTTTTTCAGCAAAGTCTATAACTTGGTTGGAAGAGAACTTCGATACGATTGGTTCCAATATGGTCCAATGGAGATTTTGTTGAAAATCTTCGTTTTTCGTTGAAAATTGAGGTTTATTGAGATCAAATGCAATTTCGAGGTTAACCAATCAATGGACTGAGCCAAGAAAACCATAGCGTAGGTAACTCAAATTGCCGAGAGATCAAGTTGTAAAAAGATATTTCACCATAAAAGTAAACAATTTTAATTTTGATTTTACCTAGAAAAACTTCTCAATCAATTTTGATTGGGAGAGGAGAGTAGCCAAATCACTGGTCTCATCTCTGAGTGATCTCACACAACTCATAGAAAAGGGAAAATCAATGAAGTGGAGTGTAGAAAGGAAAACGTGGCGCGAAAAAGACAAGACACATACACACATACGACTTCACATGCGAAGGGACGGAGAAATGAGTCCATGGAAGGTTTTGAAGGATTCTAAGAGAAAAAGTGTTACCTACAATTGTTAGATTTCGGCGAGAGGTACAAGATGGTTAAAGCATTTTTGTGATAAGGGGAATTTTCTTGAAGGAAATTCTAAATTGAATGGAGAAATTGATCAAGAATTTTTTGGGTCAAAAACAAAGCTTTTTCTTTCGAGAAAGAAAAAATGTGGCTCATACAAAATGTCCCGAAGTATATTATCCACCAACGCAAGGAAGACTCTTGAATACCAATCAAAATCAACCAGCTTGAGAATATTATCGTTATGGTAGTTCCAAAGTCATACAATCATATGCTTCTCGTTCAATTTGGGTTGAATTTCATGATAACGTGGACAAGAGATCCACTGGAGATTATCTAGAATTTGATGTCATTTTGTTTCCCACGATATCTGAGATGATGGGATGATGATTTGTTCTGTTCCTGAAGATTCTGTTCCGCTGGTTTTACTGAAGCTTGGTGGTATTTCCTAATGAGATCTCGTGGATTCTCTCGTTTGACCTTACCCACCTCAATCCCCATTTGGACCTAATTACAATCCATTCATCAAAGAAGACCTTCAAATCGATCACAGTTGCTGACTAAGTTATTCAATTTTGGTCAAATGGTGCTCGCGGTTGTTGGTTGATTGTTAACTCGAAATGATGTGCTTGGTATGGAGAAGAAAGAAGAGGTGAACACAATTCCTTTTAGTGGGAAGTTGAATTCATTTTCACGCGCGATCCTCTCACCATGCTTGGCTATGGATCTATTTTTTTCAGTTAATGCAAATAAGTTAAGTCAATATTTTGAGCCCATTATTCTCTATTGTATTCCACAAAACAAATTGCACCCAACCTAATGGAAACTAAATAGCACGCGCTCGCTGACTGGTTCAGCCTAGTTGCACGTCGTTGGGTCCGATAACTCACGGACTGCAGTCCGTGAGCTAATCGTCACTAATACAAATCCCGGCATTGCACTTTAGCCGGTCAATTCAATGCACACTGAGAGCATGTTGTGATGAAGAGGTATCCCTGGTACCACAAATGATGATTACGATTTGATCGAATAGAAGATAGAGAGATCTGGAACATTCCAATTGGTAGAATCAAAATTCGACTAACCCAACATATATGTTGTGCGCTTGGTAGACAATCTCGTGTATATCAAGATCTTCCCCCCTCCCACTTCACTTTTTCCAAAAGTCTAACTTGGCGAGTATGGCCATCCTTTCCCTCTGAAATTTTATCTGGGATCAAAATATTGATTCCAATTCTTGAGAGTCATGAGATCAAGAGAAACATGCCGAGTAACTATTTAGCGAAATCTGAACGTGAAACGAATGAAAAGAGGATGGAAAATATTAATCCCAACTCTGGAGAGTTATGAGATCAAGGAAAGTATGTCGAGTAATTGTTCTACAGAATCTTAACGTGAAAGGCATGGATAAGGATTGATATAATTGAAATTGGATTTTTTCGGTAATTTTGACTCAACCTGAGTTTTCACCATCTCTACTGACATATGGAGAATGATCATCTTATCAGACCCATGGGAAGGAGACTGAACTAAAGCGATCAGTGCTGGATTGAATCTTCTGGTTTCCGTTTTATTCCCGTGGGTCTAAATAAATGACAATTCTCAATATATCAGTAGAGATGGTGAGTAACTCAAGTTGAGTCAAAATTACCAAAAAAATCTCATTTCAATTTTATCAATCCTTATCCATGCATTTCACTTTAAGATTCTGCAAAACAATCACTCGACATACTTTCCTTGATCTCATAACTCTCAAGAGTTGAAATTAATATTTTTTGCAACTGAGTGCGCGAAGTTGTAAAAAAATGAGACTTCTCTTCATTATTTACAGTGCGACAAGTAATGCGTGAATGACTTCTCGCACAGTTTTACATTTACGCACTGGTGAAGTGTGCATGAATGTAACTTCTCGCTCTAATGCATCTTCATTCACGCACAGTTCCAAAATATGATGTCACGTCATCCCTCTGAATTCGGCCTTTCTTGAAAACTTCATTTTCAAGATAATCTTGCTGGGACAGTGGTGCATTTAGTTACAACTTCGCGCACAGTTGCAAAAAATAGTATACGCAACACGTGCGAGAAGTTTCCGCACACGTTGCCAATTCGCGCGAGAAGTAACATTTACGCACACTTCGAAACTTCTCCCACACCCAGAAGTACATATTTACGCTTGCTCGCTTCACGAGCGTGCGTAAATGTGTTCTTCTGACTGTGCGAGAAGTTCCAAAGTGTGCGTGAATATTAACCTCTCGCACTCGTTTGGCAACTTGTGCGGAAATTGACCTTCTCGCACTTGTTGCGTATTATACTATTTTATTCTCTTCCCATTCGTTTCACGTTTGGATTTTGCTAAATAGTTATCGGCATGTTTCCTTTGATCTCATGACTCTCAAGAATTGAAATTCATATTTTGACTCCAGATGAAATTTCAGAGGGAAAGGATGGCCATACTCGCCAACTTAGACTTTTGGAAGAAGTGAAGTGGGAGGGGGGAAGATTTCAACACTTGGCTATGGTAATGCCTGAATATCCTCAGATTGAAGAACATGCTGTAGATAGTAGCACGTAGAGGAAAACAAAAGAATTCTATGTATCTCATCCATAAGAATCATTCTCCTAATGAACACTAGTGTGCTTAATTCCAAGATGAATATTTTCTGACCATGAGCAAAGAAGAATCTGGAGAAGAACAACTTTGTATTTCTGATAGCGAGACTTAGAATTAGATCATAAAATTGACTTGAGTTGATGCAAAGACTCCTAACCCAAGAGAAAATTTTTGGATTACGAGGAACTTTTAGATCGTGGAAATTCCCCACATGAGTTGGTTTGTCCACTCTCCAGCGACAAAGGATGCTTACTATCAAAGTGAATAATTGATAGCTAATTAATGTATGAAACATAGGATTATGACACTGTATCTGTTGCCCAATACTTTTCCAGAACGAAAAACTAAAACACATTCCATCTAGGGCATTGGTAATTTGTAACACATCAAGAAGTCGGAGTAATCCGTGCTAACTCATTCTCAGGGGAATGAAGTAGCATTATGTGATGTCTGTTTAGATTTGTGATAAAATGATCCTCAAGATATATCCGGATGGATGCATGGATCCAGTTTGATTAGTGATTGACTCCTCAACCAATAATTCTTTCAATCTGAACTTACGAATTCCCACCAAGAGCGTAAATGTGCCTTTTTCCTCCATAAGACTCTTGATAGAACAGATGAACTTTGTACAACTTTCTAATCCTATTCAGAAATCAACTCATATGTGCCATCACGCTCACAAAGTGTATGGCAAGAATGTGAGTTGCACACGCCAAGAACGTAAAATCCGTATACCATACGAGTAAGAGGCTAGCTGAGACTTTTGGATTTGAAGTATAACGCAATGGAGGTATGTTATTCAAAAGTAATCAGAGCAGCACCAGAGATCAGTGCTTATATATCACAACAACTGTTCTTGGACAGTCGCCAATTGGACTGACCTGTCTCACAACCTCTAAATGTGAGAGACGGTCTCTCTTGAGGTATTGGACATTAACAGGTTCCCATTGAGACACGGAAAGAAATCTAAAGGATATCCCATTGGTTGCACTTTTCTTCAACTAGCGTGGTTTATGATGAACTTTTCTTTGAGATGCACAATTTATAGCTTCAGTGTTGGGCCTGTCTGAAGTATTGAGGGAACTGGAAGTTAACACACTGCTGAAATGTAGATTGATACTGGCACTCATTTTGCCTCACGATCAAATCCTAAATTCTCCAGATGTTTTTGAAGATCAATTTTTGACACTGCACAACAGCAAGAATGGCCTTTGGCCTATTCAGGCCTATTATTCGTATATCACTCCAGACGAAAAAACACACAACAATAGGTGGCTCTTATTCCTCCAACAATCACGGCTGGCATCGATTGGCATTCGATCTCTGCTGATATCTCCGTACATAATATTTATAATCAAAATAACGGAAAGAGTACTGCTGGAACAGGATGCTACGCTGACGCCGTCTGCTACACACCACATCAAAATATTACCCGTCCCGCGTGGTCAACATCAACAATCGATTGTGTTCGACTTCGAGTGTCTTGACGTTGCTGAAATCTTGACGCGAAAAAATTGGGTAGGGTCGAAATTAGTGAGCAAAATATTTTGGCACTAAACGCTGTCAGCGGTGAAATGACTCGCCAATATCTTTGCTGAGGACCGAAATAACGGGTTCAGAGGGATTAAGACCCCCTGGACCCAGGAGAGCATAAAATAAGTAAGTTCGAAAAAATGCGTGAGGTTAAAACGGCCCAACTCAGCGTATATAAGGCACGGCGGCCTTGCGCGTGCTCTCTCTCTTCCTCACATGTTCTTCTCTTTCATATACTCGCCAGCACTCGAACATAACTGCCGCGCCTTTCGACTTGCGGTCACATAGATCGATGTATAGTTGGAATGCCATCAAGGCCAGTATAATATCGTCGTCACGGACACGAAGTGGTGTCAACAGAATCGCATCTACTTGTGAGGGTCCATAACAGGTTAGAACCCATCATTTTAATTATCCCCTGGAGTATGCCCTTGTGAAATGGGGTGTGAGTATCCGCGACCGTAGGCAAAATCCGGGATCGAGGAGTCAATCCACAGGATTCGACGGGATTTCCTCCTAGAAATTTAAAAGACGTGACAGTTTGCGCGGTTGTATGAGAGCAGGAAGAGTGAGTCTCAAGTCGGCATCTCAGGTCGGCATCTAACCTGTGCATCGTAACAAACCGGGCGCTGTTACGCGAGCGCGAGTACAAAACAAGGTGGGTGTAGACAGGCACTTAGCTTCATACTTTGAAGTGCACGTGAGCAATCAAAAATTTCGAAATGCTGATTACGCACTCACCGAAAGGCGTTGAGCCACGAGCCAACGCGGATGGAAGTTCAATGGCCCGGAACGTCGCGACAGCCGAAAAATCGTTGATCGGTTTTGGAGACTTGGAACCAGATAATAACGTCGTCGGGACCAGGCTAGACCAACAGAACGTTATTTCAGACGCGAATGTCACGAACACAGCGCAACATGATGCCTACGCTGAGATTGGTTCAGAAAAGGGCGGCGAGGATGCTATTTTGAAGAATATGCAACATTCCAGTTCTAACAACGGGACCAAGCCTCAAGTTCCCGGTCGACGGGGTAAAAGTGGCGGGCCACCGCATTTACGAAACACAACGCGTACGATGAGAACTCAGTCATTGTCTAAAAATATGGGCGCGGCTTCAGGCGCACCAGGAAGCGCTCTGAGCCCGTCCGTGTGGAAACTCGAAGACAAGTTCGACGATCACTCGATCAAGCAGAGGCGATGTCGGCCATGGGTCCATCGGAGGTCAACGTGGATCTTAATGACGCTCAATCAGAACTTGGTGTACAATCAGATAATGAATTTTCTTTTGGTGTAGAAGGAAACTCACGGAGTGTTGATGGAATCGGAGATATCCCACGACCATAGCGCTCGTAACGGATCATCTGCTAAACTAAAATCATGCCCAATGCATAAAATAAAGTATTCGCGTCGCATTGCAGTAATGTAACATAATTTTCAAAATCGCGCAGGAATCGTGCTGGTCGATCGAATCGCGCTTCGCTGAATATTGGCAAGTCAAGTTTCACCTCCGGTATCACTCCAGCACGTGAATGATTATGTACGTCGGATAGCGGCGGATCATCTCTGTCCCTTCGATTTCTCTCCTGACACTCGCTCTTCGAGTCTCATGGATTTTTCGTGGAGTTGTTTGGTTAATGTACCATTTGCTTCACATAAACGGACCGCGTACTTCGTATCCGCGGGGCGGGATAATTCTGATCTATTATCGCAAACATTCTCAGAAAGCCATATGATGTTGTCTAAGCCTTGACTAATCGACTCTCGGTGCAGCTCTAAGCGTGCGGAATGAGCTCTATTCAATTCATCTGCAACTCATCCGGTTTCTGCTGAAGTTGGTCGTCTTGTGCATCGGCACGGCCCTCGAGGATCTTTGTACGCGAACGCAATTCGACATGTCCCTCGCCTTCAGCACCAAATCCTCCGTATAAAGTGTTATGATGCGGGCGACGCGTGAACTAGAATCACTCCTAGTGGCTATAGCGTAAACATCGATAGGGGTGGAATTATGCATTAAAAGTGGCTATACGCAGTGCTCCCGTACCGGGATATGTGTAGAATTTACGGTGATCGGGAGATAGACGATCATGCCCGTAAGCTTCCCGTGCTACTTTTACGAGCTCTGCAAGCTCAACGGAAGGTGCACAAGAGACACCAGCAATGTTTCCGTTTCGATGCAAGCTCGCCTCCCGTGGCCTTCCGTTATGTAGGTTTGTTGTGACTTCCCCCGTTTCTAACGAAGCGACGTTCATTAAAGGAAGGGCGATGAGGATGGTGTATTGTGGCTACCATTTCCCCGTTGACCACCCATGTGACTCGGTTTGGGGAGTGAAGACGCATGCGACGAGCCCACCGTTCACCACCTGTGTGACCCGATTTTGGCACTCAACACGTTCACTGCGAAGGCAGTTTTTCGTAATTTTTGGTTAGTCATCATTACGACCCTTATTGTCGGACTAATGCAAGTGCACTAGGAAAAATTCTGTTCCGACTCGTCATTCATACCCTTGATAGACTAAAACGCCAAAGAAAATGACTATTGAGATTATTTTTTGAGAAAATACAAGTCGGCAAAAATTGAGAGTTGAAAAATCGTGGGCCCCACCGGTGGGGCCCATCGCAGTGAACGTGTTCAGCGTGAGAGTGATAACCCGTGTCTACCCGTCTCCCGTTCACCATCCGTGTGACTCTATTTTGGCCTTATGTGCATGAAGGTGATCGCCCGTGTCCACCCACCTCCCCGTTCAGCACGGGTGTAACTCGGTTCAGAGAGTGATGACGCATGCGACCCACATCCCATTCACGACAGTCGTGACTCGACTTTGGCCTGATGTGCATGTGAGTGATCACCCGCGTCTCCCCGTCTTCCAGTTTACCACCCATGTGACTATATTCTGAACTGATGTGCATAAGAGTGATCACCCGTGTCTACCCCTCTTCTCGTTGACCACCCGTGTGAGCCGGAATAGGCCTCTCGCGCATAGGAGTGACCAACCGTTTCCACCCCCTTCCCGTTCACCACCGATGTGACTATATCCTGGTCTGATGTGCATAGGAGTGATCAGCCGTGTCTACCCCTGTCCCCGTTCACCACCCGTGTGAGCCGAAATAGGCCTCTCTCGCATGGGAGTGACCAACCGTGTCTACCCCCTTCCCGTTCACCACCGATGTGATTCTATTTTGGCCTGACGTGCATAAGAGTGATTACTCGTGTCGACCCGTCTCCCAGTTAACCGACCGTGTTACTCGATTTCGGCCTCTGGAGCATAGTAGTGACGACCCGTGTCTCTCCGCCTTCTAGTTCACCACCCGTGTGACTCTATTCTGGTCTGATGTGCATAAGAGTGATCATCCGTGTCTGACCGTCTCCCCGTTCATTACGCGTGTGACTCTGTCCAGGAAGTGATGACGAGTGCAACCCGCCACGCGTACACCAACCGTGTGACTCGACTTTGGCCTCATGGACATGTGAGCGATCATCCGTATCCACCCGTCTTCCAGTTCAATACCCATGTGACTCCGTTCTAGCCTGATAAGCATGAGTGTGATCATCCGTATCCAACCGTATACCCATTCACCAACCGAACGACTCGGTTTGGGGCTCTAGATGCCCCTGCTGCAAAAGATCGATTGGGATAGATTGAGAACCAATCGAATCCTATCAGGATGAATACATTTCAATCGGTTCTATCATTCAACCGGCGAGAGCAGTATTGGAATTCAATGCAGATCAATCGAACAGAGACCCAATCTAACTCAATCCTGAATTGTAGATTTGGGATCACAACTGCCAATCAAAATTCTATACTGTTGATGAGGATTGATGTAAGCAAAGATAATCCAATACTAGTATTCAGCATAGGATAGGATCCGGATGGATGAATGGAAGATCTTTGCTGGTTCAATATGTTTGAATGAACCAATACAGTATTGAAATCAATCTAATTGAATGATAGATTCCGTCTCCCACTGCTCTATCGAGATCAATGCTTCACCAACTGATTCAATTTGCGGAACCATACTAATTGTCTATCCTAACCAATCCCGAATGACTGGAGCATGGTCTCTATCCTCTTCGATACTTACAATCAGTAATGAACTCCTCTAGTTCTCATATATTTGGATCGGATTCGATACTGCTGAGCAGGATTGGTATGGACTTAGGATAAGTTTCGCTATCGGTCTGAATCCTGCCAGGCATCATTGAGTCGACTCCGTCAATCGATTTCGATGATGACCCAATCACTCATTGCGTGATTGACGAATCGAGATGAATACTACAGAATCGGATTAGAATCGTGGGTACATGGTTATTCTATCCTTCTGAATACTCACAATCAGTATTGAACTCCTCTGGATTTCATATATTTCAATCGAATCCAATACTGCTGAGCAGGATTGGAACGGCCTGGAGATGAGTTTTGCTATCGGTCTGAATCCTGCCAAGTAGCATTGAATTGACGGTGTGAATCGATTTCAATGATAACCCAATCACTCGTTGCGTCATTGACCAATCGAGCTGAATACGTATAGGATGGATTTCAAATCGTGGGAGCATAGTCTCTATCCTCCTCAATGCTTGTAATCAGTATTGAACTTTTCTATTTCTCATATATTTGATTCGGATTCAATACTGCTGAGCAGGATTGGTATGGACTGAGAATAAGGTTCGCTATCGGTCTGAATCCTGCTGGGCAGCATCGAATTGACCGCGTCAATCGATTCCAATGATGACCCAATCACTCATTGCGTCATTGACTAATCGAGACGGATACTACAGAATCGGATTGAAATCGTGGGTGAATGGGGTGAATGGTTATTCTATCCCTCTCAATACTCACAATCAGTATTGAACTCCTCTGAAATTCATGTATTTGGATCGAATTGAATACTGCTGAGCAGAATTGGAACGGCCTGGAGATGAGTTTTGCTATCGGTCTGAATCCTGCCAGGCAGCATTGAGTCGACTGCTTCAATCGATTCCAATGATGACCCAATCACTCATTGCGTCATTGACTAATCGAGATGAATACTACAGAATCGGATTGGAATCGTGGGTGCATGATTATTCTATGCCTCTCAATACTCACAATCAGTATTGAACTCCTCTAGATTCCATACATTTCAATCGAATTCAATACTGCTGAGCAGGATTGGAACGGCCTGAAGATTGGTTTTGCTATTGGTCTGATTCCAGCTAGGCAGTATTGAATTGACTGCGTTAATCGATTTCAATGATGACCCAATCACTCATTGCGTCATTGACTAATCGAGATGAATACCACAGAATCGAATTGAAATTGTGGGTGCATGGTTCTTCTATCCCTCTCAATACTCTGAATCAGTATTGAACACCTCTAGATTCCATGTATTTGAATCGAATTCAACACTGTCGAGCAGGATTGGAACGGCCTGGAGATGAGTTTTGGTACCGGTCTGAATCCTGCCAGGCAGCATTGAGTCGACTGCGTCAATCGATTTCAATGATGACTCAATCACTCTTTGCGTCATTGATCAATCGAGATGAATACTACAGAAACCAGTTGAAATCGTGGGTGCATGGTTATTCTATCCCTCTCAATACTCACAATCAGTGTTGAACTCCTCTAGATTTCATACATCTTAATCGAATTCAATACTGCTGAGCAGGATTGGAACGGCCTGAAGATGACTTTTGCTTTCGGTCTGAATCCTGCCAGGCAGCATCGAGTCGACTGCGTCAATCGATCTCAATGATGACCCAATCACTCATTGCGTGATTGGCCAATCGAGCTTAATATGAAATACCGATCGTTAAAAAGTGGTCTCTATCCTCCCCAATACTTACAATCGGTATCAAACTCCTCTGAATTCCATGTATTTTAATTGAATTCAATACTGCTGAGCAGGATTGGTACGCTCTGAGGATGAGTTTCGCTATCGGTCTGGATCCTGCCGAGCAGCATTTGGTCGACTGCATCAATCGATTTCGATGATGACCCAATCACTCATTTCGTGATTGACCAATCGAGATGAATACTACAGAATCGAATGGAAATCGTGGGTGCATGGTTATTCCATCCCTCTCAATACTCACAATCAGTATTCAACTCCTCTAGGTTTCATATATTTGAATCGAATTCTATACTGCTGGGCAGAATTGGAACGGCCTGAAGATGAGTTCTGCTATTGGTCAGGTGAACGGGTTATAAGGTCTGCAATGCTGAGAATCAGTATGGAAATCGATTGGGGCGGATTGAGATCTCGATGTTTGCTATACTGGAAGACGGTACTGGAATCGATCGGGGCAGATAGAATTTCAAGTCCTCAATACTAACAATCACCATTCAGGTATATCGACGTAGATAGAATATACAGTATCCAATGTTAGAGGTCATTTTTTGGATCTATTGAGGCAGATAGGACTTCCCATTCCCAATCTGATACACAGCATCCGAATCGATTCTAGTAAATATGATGTAAGGTCTGCAATGCTGAACATCAGTATTGAGATCGATCGAAGCGGATTGAGATCCCGATATTCCCAATACCGAAATACAGTACTGGGGATGATTGAGGCGGATAGGGTTCCAAGTCAATTGATATTCAGCATTCAATTCGATTCAGGTAAATATCATATAAGGTCTGCAATGCTGAAAATCAGTATTGAAATCTATCGAAGCTGATCGAGATCTTGAAGTTCCCACTTCCGAGAAACACTACTGGAATAGATTGGGGCAGATGGGATTCCAAGTCCTCAACACTGATATTCAGCATTCAATCCTACCCAGATGAATATTATATAAGGTCTTCCATGCTGAAAAGCAGTATTGACATCGATTGAAGCGGATTGAGAACCCGATGTTCCGAATACTGGAAATCAGTTCTGCAATCGATTGGGGCAGATAGGAGTTCGAGTCCTCAATACTGATATCCAGCATTCATTCCGATTCAGGGAAATAGTTCATAAGGTGTCCGATGCTGAAAATCAGTATTGAGATCGATTGAAGCTGATTAAGATCTCGATGTAACCAATACTGAGACAGTACTGGGATCGATTGGGGCAAATAGGATTCCAATTCCCCAATACTAATCTTCAGCATTCAAGTTGATCCAAATAGATAGGATATAAGGTTTCTAATGCTAACTTTCAGTACTGAGATCGATTGAAGTGGATTGAGATAGCGATCTACTCAATACTGAGAGACAGTACTGAAATCAATTCAGGTTATTGGGATATTAGGGCTACAATACTCACAGTCAGTATCGAGATCGATCAAAGTGGGTTGAGATCTCGATGTTCCCAATACTGAAAAACAGTACTGGAATCGATTGGGGCAGATAGGATTTCCAGTCCTCAATACTGATATTCAGCATTTGAATCGATTCAGGTAAATATCATATAAGGTCTGCAATGCTGAACATCAGTATTGAGATCGATTGAACCGTAATGCGATCCCGATATTCTCAATACTGAAATACAGAACTGGAATCGATTAGGGCAGATAAGATTCCAAGTCCTCAATACTGATAATCAGCATTCAATTCGATTCAGGTAAAAATGATATGAGGTCTGCAATACTGGAAGTCGGGATTGAGATCGATTCAAGCGTAATGAGATCCTGATATTCCCAATACTGAAATACAGTACTGGAATCAATTAGGGCAGATAGGATTCCAAGTTCTCAATATTGATATCCAGCATTCAATTCGATTCGTATGAATATGATATAAGATCTGCAATGCTGAAAATCAGTATTGAAATCGATTGAAGCGGATTGAGAACCCGATGTTTCCAATACTGAAAAACAGTTCTGGAATCGATTGGGGCAGATAGGATTTCAAGTCCTCAATACTGATATCCAGCATCCAAATCGATTCAAGTTGATAGGATATAAGGTTTCTAATGCTCACGTTCAGTATTGCGATCGATTGAAGTGGATTGAGATAGCGATCTACCTGATACTGAGAGACAGTACTCAAATCGATTCAGGTTATTAGGATATAAGGGCTAGAATACTCACAGTCAGTATTGGGATCGATTGAAGTTGGTTGAGATCTCGATGTTCCCAATACTTGAAAACAGTACTGGATTCGACTGGGCAGATAGGATTTCAAGTCCCCAATACTGATATTCAGCATTCAAATCGATTAAGGACGATAAATAATTCGTCAATGCTCATATTCAGTATTGGGACTGATTGACGTAGTGTGAGTTATTGAACTTCCCATTCCTGAAGTTAGTATTGGAATCGATTGAGGCCGATAAAATCCGAGTGGCTGACGCTAGGCGGCGTTTTGATGACCATCTCAGTTTGCATCCAAATATCATGGGATTGCTTTCTCGCAAGCGACGAACCACCTCTCCTGTTCCTATATAAGACTGATGAGTGACAGAACCTCCAAATAGCGTTTCGTTATGTAATGCGGTGATATGTTAATGCGATCATGATTAAAATAAGTTTTGGATTGTATTGAAACCTTAGCTGTAATGTGAGTGATGTATATGTGAGACGTTGATTTGTAATATTGACTGAAAGTCAGTATTGAGGTCGATTGAGGCGGATTGAGTTCTCGATGTTCCCAATACTGAAAATCAGTATTGGAATCGATTGGGGCAGATAGGATCTCGAATCTCCAATATTAATGTCCAGCATTTGAATCGATTCAGATGAATAGGATATGAAGACTCCAATACTTCCACTCTGTATTGAGGTCGATTGAGGCGGATTGAGATCCCTATGTTTCCAATACTGGAAAACAGTATTGAAATCGATTGAGGCAGATAGGTTTTCGGAATTCCAATAATGATATCCGTCATTCAAATCGATCCAGATAAATAGGATTTAAGGTCCCCAATGCTCCCAGTCAGTATTGAGGTCGATTGAGGCGGATTGAGAACTCGATGTTTCCATTACTGGAAAACAGTGTTGAAATCGATTGAAGTAGATAGGACCCATAGCATGTCAATGCTTTTCCATGGCATTGACACAGATTGGAATCGCGATATCCTATCAAGGGAATCAGCATTAATACAGATAGAACAACGACTTCCGAATACTGGCAGTAAGTATTGAGATTGATTGGCAATCTCACTTTCAATGCGAAAAGTCTGCATTGGTGAAGATTGGTCCATACTGTTCAAATCATGATCAACATCATTGATCGTTATTGAACTCCAATCTTCCTCAATCCTGAAAGTCATGTTTCAAATTCATCATAAGATTCTAGATTCAGAATGATTGGATGTATTTCAATCGAATCCAATCGAACTTTTGCAGCACGGGCGTGCAACCCGCCAAATGTCCATCAGACGTGAGACTCGACTTGGGCCTGAAGTGCATAGGAATGATCTCCCGTGTCTACCCGTCCAAACGTTCAACAACTATGTGACTCGATTTCGGTCTCCTGAGCATGAGAGTGATAACCCTTGTCTATTCGTTTCCCCGTTCACAACCCGTGTGAGCCAATTTCGGCCTCTTGCAAATAGGAGTGACCAACCGTGTTTACTATTCTTCTATCTAGCCCCCGTGTGACACCATCCTGGTCTGATGCACTGAAAAAATTCCGGGCATACTATCTGCCCCTCGTGTGTCAGCGCGTTACGGAACCGAGATTTGGCAAGTAAAAGCGACATATTTGAGAGCGACTCCTATCCATCAAGCGTGTACATCACGCTCATCCGATAACTGTTTATTCTCAGTTGGTCGCAAGCGCCACTCATGGCGGCAGAAAGCATTTCCGCACAAACTGGGTGTCTGAGGTGCCCAAGCCGGTGCGTGAGTCGCTCGCGGGCGGAAACAATAACAAATCCCTTCTGGGGAGCAGCGTCTTATATACAAGTTTTGTTATTATTAGTGGTTCACACTGGTAGCCTAGGGGATAGCGGCGTGGCTTCGTATTCGAAAGTTCCGGGGTTCCAATCCCATGACGGAAAATTTTGGATATTTTTTTTCTTCTTTTTTTCATTCTCATCGATTCAGTCTTATGAAGATTTGATGTACGGATTCTTCCCAAAACTCGGAGGATATGTTCTGGAGGTTGTAAAGAGTGAAGTCTTTGAGCCTAGAAAGTCTTCTGCGTGGATTTGACCCGCTCTAAATTGGTTTTTTTTCTGATTCGTAAAAGAATCGATATTTTATTATTTGATTGATGCCTCACTCTCATGTAGCTCAGTATTTGAGGATCATATTTCGATGAAAAGAATGCTGCACCTCGTGAAGCACTCTTGAATTCGAAAATGATAACGGAACTCGGAGGGAAGAATTCTCTTTCAAAAGGTTGAAAGGACCGAATCTCAGTCCAAATTGAATAATAATTGATTGTATGGGCCCATCCTTGCAAGCGGAGGCGGTATTTTGCTTTGTCCAAATATTGCATCAAGTTTAGCACGGAAATCACAGTTGGACTTTGATTCATCTGTGCCAAGTTATTCTTTCTAGAGAAAATTCCTCTCTTGAAGCTATCTTGATTATTTCCAAATTCGGAAGTAGTTCATTCGAGGGATGTAGCTTTCTCCTCGTCGGAATATGTATTAGTAATACCTTGATGAGATTAAGGGAGAGTTAAATATTGAAATAACAGCCTCTTCATTTATTCAAAAAGCAACAAGAGAGCGAGCCAAATGCATGCAGTCAACTCTCGGTACACAAAAACTTTGCTTTTCACAACATTCAAAACATATCCTCCGAGTTTCGAAGGAAATCCGTACATCAAATCTTCATAAGACTGCATTTATGAGAATAAAAGAAAGGAGAGAGGAAGGATATTCAAATTTCCCCGTCATGGGATTGGAACCCTGGAACTTTCGAATACGAAGTCGCACCGCTATCCACTAGGCCACCGATGTGTACCACTAATAATAGCAAAACTTGTGTATCAGTGATTCCGTTGGAAGTGTGATTTTCCGTGTTCCAAGTTTCCCCAAGTTTCTGAGGGTTTGAATATGCTATATAACAATTCTCTGAGGTGTATTCTATTAGTGCGCAACTATGTTAATAGTTTTTGAATCGATTCTAACGTCCCAGTAATTTGTAGTGCCTCATGAAGGGCCGAAATGCCAATTCCGTCCGCTGTAGAAAACCTACCTTTGACTTGCATTCACTGCAACGCATATTCAGAGTCGAAAACCCTCATGTGTAGCTATGCACTTCAATTTGTAATACTTCAAACAACATATTCCACCACTTTGAGAGTCAAAATTACTTGCTTAGTTTGCGCACGGACATCCGACATTTTGAGGACTGAATTGCATCGAAACTGCTCGCACAACACTAATTAGGTCAGCAAAGTTTCCGAAAGTCTATTGAGCCTTTCTGAACAGTGAGGTTGATTTCCAGATACCCAAATACACCTCATCCTTGCGCGACATAAACCGAAAACTCGAATCCGCGGCCGAGTGCACCATATAAACATGTTTTCAGGATGACGTACGGAATTTTGGGTCAATTTCGTCCCCATGTTGTGCTCCTCCCCAACGCGTTGTATCGCTTTGTGGGACACATTTTCTTGAAGTATTTGATTGCATTGGATCAAATCTATGCGGAAAAGAGTCTCCGATGAGTTGGCGAACTGTGTGAATATTTCTAAGGCGAAATGTCAATTCCGTCTCCGTCAATTCCGTCGCTTTTACGACCCCTCAAACTCGACACATCTTTGTCCGGCTTCAATTTTGAGCTACGTAGCTCTAGGTACTTTTTTTGTGCCAAACAAGTGGAAACTGACTGCAACAACCCATTAAAACTCGTCTGGGGCTGAAATAATTTTTTGCAACTGTGTGCGCGAAGTTGTAAAAAAATGAGACTTCTCTTCATTATTTACAGTGCGAGAAGTAATGCGTGAATGACTTCTCGCACAGTTTTACATTTACGCACTGGTGAAGTGTTATGGTATTATTCTCTTCCATGCACTGAATAAAAAGTGCGGCCGCCGGGAAACGATCCAGTGACCTCTTGATCAAGAGTCTGACACGCTGTTGACTGAGCTAGTCCGGCCGCACCAAGCGGTGGTGGTCCTTATATGTGATACACTTGAAGTGCGGGCGCCTGTGTAGCTTGCGCCCGTTACATGAAGTGTGCGTAAATGTAACTTCTCGCTCTAATGCATTTTCATTCACGCACAGTTCCAAAATATGATGTCACGTCATCCCTCTGAATTTGGCCTTTCTTGGAAACTTCGTTCTCAAGATGATCTTGCTCGGACAGTGGTGCATTCAATTACAACTTCGCGCACAGTTGCAAAAAATAGTATACGGAACACGTGCGAGGAATTTCCGCACACGTTGCCAACTCGCGCGAGAAGTAACATTCACGCACACTTCGAAACTTCTCGCACACCCAGAAGTACATATTTACGCACGCTCGCGAAGCGAGCGTGCGTAAACGTGTCTTCTGGCTGTGCGAGAAGTTCCAAAGTGTGCGTGAATATTAACTTCTCGCACTCGTTTGGCAACTTGTGCGGAAATTGACCTTCTCGCACTCGTTGCCTAATATACTATTTTGACACAAATCACTCCCTACGACGATATTGGTCCCAAAGAATCACACATTCGGCGGAATCACTCATATAAGTCGCTGCTCCCCAGAAGCGATTTGTTATTGTTTTCGCGAGCGAGCGACTTACGCGCCGGACTGGGCACCTCAGCCACCCAGTTTGGGCGGAAATGCTTTTTGCTGCCGTGAAAGGCGCTCGCGACCAACTTAGCGTGTTGACATTCCTTGCACCCAGCATATTGAGTTCTCGAGAGATAACGAAGGGTCATCATCAATATTGCGATTCGTGCTCACTTACGGGTTTGGATTGACGCCCGGATTTTGAGTATTATTCAAACTCTGGGTCTGGTTATCAATCAATATCAGAATTAGCGTATTGCCTCGAGTTTCTCGGCTTGTAGAGGTTTCAGAGAGGCGTATGAGTTTCTCAAAATGTCTGGGGGAATCAACTAGTAGAAGTTTTGATATTATCGTTGGCTAAATTGGATTAAGATAATGTTAGAATTTTCAATCGGATGTTGTTTTGGGTCGATTAAAGTCAAAATATTTTATTCATATATTTCCACAAGATCACTATCTCTAGTTACCGCACGTACACCATGTTCAAGATTGAAGAGCTTGTACTGGAGAAATTCGCTTTCCTGACCCTCTGTGTCTCGAAGGTCGCTTTAATTTTTCATGGCGCTTCTTATCGCTTGAAAAATGTCAAAACACATTATTTCGACGCAGAATTTTGCGAGGAATACGATAGAAGTATCCGGTTTGGGCTTCAAAGTGCTCCTTGGGTGGTATTGACGATTCTTCGAAAAAATAGCTTATACCGTAATAGAAACCCTTATGGTCCAGATTCGATATCTTCATCCTATCCCTCACAAAATTCTACGTCGAAATAGTATATTCTGATGTTTTTCAAGCGACAAGAAGCGTCAGGAGATATTAAAGTGATCCCAAAGACACGAAGGGTGAGAAGGGTGAATTTTCCCGTATTGGCCTTCAGATGTTAAATTCGGTGTTCGTGTGATAGCCAGAAATTCATCGCACCGGATTGAGCGGAAGTTTTCTCACATCCTTTATATTATAGATTGGAAATCCACGATCGTATCGTGAAAAACAGGAGATCGGGAAATAATATTATTTATATGATTAGGAGCGCACGTGCGTGAGAGCTCCTCTCCCTCTCACACGTGCCATCTGACGTGAGCTGCAAAGCTCGCGCCCAATAGCTCCAGGGGCGCGATCGAAGCGGCTCGAAGGAAGTTTCGCGAGCGGCGCGTTTAACGCTTGCCTGACGACAGCCAGATTTTTCAGTCTGCTATTGTTGTTTCTTGCATAAAATTCAATAAGAGCATACATATTTTTAAGCTGATAGAAAAGATTTCAATTCCGATTGCAAGATGATAGAGACGAACTTTCCTCGAACAAGACAGTGATGAGTTACTACCTGGATACTGCGATTGATTCACATTCTCAAAAACCACATGACTCAAGCCAAAAGAACAAGATGTGTGTTCTCGGAGTGACTTTCACTGTTAAGTGCTCGTCACTTTGCGACATGTGGTTCATATACTTGTACGAGTACTTTTGTGAGAATGAATGAATGGATAGTGCGCAATCATCGAGGTCGATGGTTTCAAGTTTCTCCGTGATGATCGAGATATTTTCAGTGTGCATCAGGCCATATGCGGGGGAAATACTCCTCATTTGCCCACATGAGATTCAGAGTTTGATTGTCGAGGGCATACTTGATGCCCTTGCATCACTTCCTTCCAGCTGCTCACCCTCTTAAAAACTCTGGTATAAGTATATGAGCCTCATTCAATGAATTGGACTCAAAATTGGCAGTCAAATCCGATTCGATCAGGCGCACTTCATCTGATTCATTTGCGTTTGAGTCTTGTGTTTTTTTTGAGAGTGCCGATCAACTGCAGTGTCCAGGCAAGAACCGATTCTCGTCTCGTATATGCACAGTTCGTCTCCATCATAGGTTTCTAATCGGCATTGTAATCCTGCCTTTCAACATAAGTATGTATGTCCTCATCGGAGGTTATGCATGAATCAACAATAGCAGACGCAAATCCAGCTATCATCAGGCGCGCGCCAGATCTCTACGCGCGAAGTATTCTTATCGCCGCTTCGATCACGCCCCAGTCAGTCTTCCGCGCGCCTCTCTTGAGGACAGAAGTCCGCGCGCCCGGCGCTCCTATTTAGTATCCAGTTCCGCTACGTAGCGTGCCCGAGAGCTCCTCTCACACTCTCATGTGCCATCCGACGCGAGCTGCAGAGCCTGCGCCCGATAGCTCCAGTCAGTCTTCCACGCGCCTCTCTTGAGGACAGAATTCCGCGCATCCAGCGCTCCTATGCAGTTGCTTGTGAGCTTCATATACGCGCATATGTAGTGGAACCGGAGCGCTCACCTCAGTTTTCCGCATGCCTTTTCTTACAGGCAGTCGTACAAGTGCGCGGAAACCCTCTCGTTCTTCCAAGTGCCACACTCTGCATACTATATTGCTCGCGCCCGGGCGCTTAAATCAGTCCCTCGCGAACCTCTCGTGCGAGCAGACGGACGCTCGCTCAACAGTACCAGTCAGTTTCCTGCTGTTCTCCTCTATGCGCAGACATATTCGTGCCGAGCCGCTGATATCACAGTCTACCCGAAGTAGCAGCTACTCCTTCACATCGGATGCAGATCAAAACAACCCGTTGGGGAAGAAGTTTTAGGAGGAAAACATCATGGATATCAAGATCTACAAATGTGTAAGTAAATCTCATCGAATAATTTCATCATCAGAAATCCTCTTCGGAGCATATATTCATTTTCCGGTGTGCTTCATATACGCGAAGATATACTCAAGCCGAGGCCCTCATCTCATTTTCTGCGCGCCTCTTACAGTCAGTCATACACGTGCGCGATGACTCCTCCCCCTCTCCCAAGTGCCATACAATGCAAGCTACGTTGCTCGCGCTCAGACGCTTGAGTCAGTCCCCCACGGACTTCTCTTGTGAGCAGACATACGCGCACCCGGCCGCTCAAATCAGTCTACCCAAAGCCATCACTCACTGTTACAAATCAGATGCAGATCAAGAGGACCCATTAGAGGAGCAACATTAGGAGTAAAATATTTTGTATACGGAGGTCTACAAATGGGTGAGCAAACTGCTAAATTTTCATACTAACTATTCTGAAGAATGATATCAGAAATATTCTATTTCATTTTACATCAATATCTAAGCTCACTCAATCTGTATTATCGAAATTTATCTTCTGCAAAATAACAGTCAGACACATTTGTATCTGCAAATTGTGATTTCGATCTTACCAATCAAAATAGACGTTTACACTCTAACATCATACAAAAAGAATTTGAATATTCTTATTTTTCATTTCAGGGTTGATAGAACGCCACCACAACAAAAATAACAGAATAAAATTGATGATCGAAACATTGCAGCAAAATTGGATTGAAAAGATCTATTTGGAAAAGGTCACCATTGGCGATACAGCATCCATTATAGGGTAAGTAAACAACTTGAGTGATTATATCAAATCATTCAACTCCGTCTACACATGATATCCTTGTCCAAAACAATTATATGTGCATTCATGAAATCGGGGATAGTTCAGATGAGATATAGAATAATAAATTCGTAATTTTCAAATACAGGCGTCCCTCGTTCAACGCGGGGGTTATGTTCCGGCAGGTTACCGCGTTGAGCAAAACCGCGTTGAACAAAGCATTGCTCTTATGGAGAAGTAGAGGATGCGTACCAAGACTCATGATCGACCAACTATGACCGATTTTTTTTGTGAATTTGGGATCAAATGAGAGTCTTTTCAATGATGAAAATATCGTTAGTACTGATAAACCATAAAACTTCCCCGGACTTTCTGTTCACTTTCACGAATAGTTCTTATTGTTCGATTCATTCACACAAAATTTCCGCGCAACTTCTGCAAATCTTACACCTGTTTTCAATAGGTCCAAAATTTTCGATTTTTTTCCAAGTTCATCACTTTTCGAGACTTTTTAGCAGCGGGAGAACTTTTGCAAGGTGATACGTGTTTTCTTTTTTCAGACATTATGGAAAAGAGATAGAATTTACTTTGCTAAAAATACAGCCGAGATTCATGTAAACAAAAATTTGAATTTTTTGGTTAGGGGTTCAAACAATCAGACGTAGTTGTCTAAGAAAATCAATGACTCGTCATAATAAATACACTCTCGATTCGTTCACCCAAGACAGCATCGAAAAGTAGAATTCCTCAGAACTGTTATATGTGTGATTATTCACGAGTTTTAGCACTCAACAGATTCGATGTAAATTGTTTGTTATTCTTGCGGTCGATAGCGTCTTTTTGCTGACGTCATTCGAAGCTTTCTTCAAAAATTTCATTTTCGAAACCGCGTTGTACAAGTCCCAAATCGCGTTGAACAAAAAAAAGGTGGCAATTCAAAAACCGCGTATAACCAAAACCGCGTTGACCAAAACCGCGTTGAACGAGGGATGCCTGTACCAAGTTTGTGAGTGCCATAACCTCAGAATTTTGATTTTTTACTTCTGAAGAATACCCGATGAAATACTGATTCGGTCTGTGAGAAACATTTGAACTAACGCGCCTCTCTCGAGCCGGTGCGGCAGGAAACTTCTCCCCTCCCCGGCCGAGGGCGTGCAGTTCAATGGGTAAACTCACATAGTCTTACGTAAATACATATACGTACTAACACATGGAAATACCAAAAATTCTATAGGTTCCCATGAGGAATTTTTGATATAAAACATCACCAAATTTAAAACTTCTTTTTCCCATTCATCAGCTTGTTTTGAGAACTATCAAGTGAAAATATTTCTATCCCATGGAAAATCTATTTCAAAGTCCTATTTTATTTTGCAAACTTGATTTGCCTATAAAATTTTCTAGCTTGAGAGTTCTAACTAAATTCTGTTTTTTGGACACATAAGACCGATTTTGAAAGGATTTCCTGTCATTTATTTGTCATAAAATTACTTTATTTCCGAGAATTCGGTCTCGTTGTAAATATGTAAATAATGAAATGTAAAATAACTTTTCGAGTAGAATAAGTTGTTCAAAGGATCAATGAATCGCCTAGAAGCTCGATTATGAAGAAAAAATTGAAGTATATATTGTGATTAAAGAGTAATTACAAAAAGATAGGAGACCACGTGTTTCTAGAATGTTCCAGGGAATTATCTTCTATTTATTACTAAATAATTGAAGCAGCCAATTTTGAGTTTTTTTTTCATCATTTGTGATATATTTCGATGCGACTAATCCAAGAATAATAGAAGTATCTACCAATATTATCGGAAAATATGAATTTCCAAGGAGAATCATCGTTTTTCCATCATTCTGTCATCTAAATCATCATCTAATGTACAATATAGATATACTGTACAGCCAGAACATCGAGTATAAATACGGGCTCATCAGCCCATTGTGGCAGGCTTGCGCTCATTTGAATATTAGAGCTGTATCGAGGCTTTAGTGCTCTGGCTCCCCTCAAGCCTGTATATAGAGTTGAAAATAAATGAGGATATTCGATTGGTAATCTATTGTAGTGTTGATATGCCTCGACGCAGGTCCAGAACGATGCTGTGATGGCAGTTCGGGCCTAGGTCTCCGCACTTCTCCAGTATTCGTCTGATTCAAAATTACGCACCCCGGGAATCCATGTTTGTGTAGGAGCCTCAGTTCTCTCTACACTCTTAGAAACCCGGGTGAGCCAATCTCACATCTTTCATAAGTCGATATGAGTCATTCTTTTTAATATCGCCAGGTTTTGTGTCGGGGGGTCAGGGATTTTTCTGTAACTTCAGGTACATGTTGTATATGATGAAAGAAGATGGAAAGCACAGTTTTTAGGTCCCCAAAGTCATCCGCGCGAGTTTGGCGCCCTATTTTCGTTTTCAAAATTCGTGAAAAATTCGATTTTTCAACTTTTTGATTGATTCGTCACCAGTATGGAACCCAATAAAAAAATTATCCAAGACACATATTTCGACGTGAAATGAGCTGAATTTTACGAAAAAAATACTCTCAGATCCGTCAAAGATGAACATAACCTCAAAAAAGTGATTTTTTTCAGAAAAACCCAATTTTCAAGCCTTAGGTCCTATTTTATCTCAAATTTGACATTTTCATCGGATTCCTCGTCAAATTTTACGTTGAGAACCGTTTTTCAAAAATTGGGCTGAGGATGCGTTTGGCCACCATAATAATAACTTTAGTAGCAGGACCGTAAAAATAGGGCTAAATTGTTCGTTTCGGGAGGGACATTCATTACACTGGACAACAAAATATTGGGTCAGAAGTAGCGCATTGATCAAACAATGACTTTTTCGTGTATTTTTCGACATAGAAACCGAATCCGAAACCAGTTTTGCACCTAGACATCAGGAATTTTTTTAAACCGCGAAATACTGAGCTTCTAAAAAACTGCATTTTTAGCGTTTTCTGATGATTTTGTAGATACATGATTTTGATGGTGCAACCTTGCAGCGGGCTTTGAGCGTACCCGGACTATGATCTCTCACGTATTTTGACCTGCTAAACACGATGAAAGTTGTTTTAGAAGGTTAGCATGCGTTCGAAACAAATGACAAGCTGATTTTTCGAGTTGCTATCAGGAGAGTTTGGACGATTTCGTGATAAATCTCAAAGTGATCACGGAATTGATCAGAAACACCCTCTGCAATACCACGAGAGCGCATTCTTTTTCTATTTGCACACACACTAAGGGAATGATGTTTGCAGTCGCCTTGAAGATTAGTTGAATATACATGTATAATCCCGAAAAGAAACTTTTGATCTAATTCCTGAGGTAAGCTCAAGCTTTCTCGTAATGAGTCGAATTTGTAGTTCCCTAGTCTCATGTACTTCTGAGTGCATATAGATAGTCGTTTGCAACCAACCCAAGATGGCACATCTGACGCTGGATGTTCTTATTCGATCGCCTCCAGAATAGAATTATTGGAGTGCCCACATTAGCTTAGGGTGAAAAACGATGTAACTAGGTTGATTACATATTCATGGTATGTCAAGTTACGGAACGTACGTAACCTAAACCGAGTTTAGGTCTCCGGGACTCCTGATACCATATCCTAGCAACAAAATGACATTGTTCTAGTAGTTTGAGTGGCTTCTAAGTGGAAAAACTCGAGCATTGATCCAATACGAGGAGGCTTGAACTAACCCGAGGAATAGATCTCGGGATAGATCAAAAGTTTCTTTTCGGGATTATACATGTATATTCGACTAATCTACTTTTAGGCGACTGCAAACATCATTCCCTTAGTGTGTGTGCAAGTAGAAAAAGAATGCGCTCTCGTGGTATTGCAGAGGGTGTTTCTGATCAATTCCGTGATCACTTTGAGATTTATCACGAAATCGTCCAAACTCTCCTGATAGCAACTCAAAAAATCAGCTTGTCATTTGTTTCGAACGCATGCTAGCCCTCTAAAACAACTTTCATCGTGTTTAGCAGGTCAAAATACGTGAGAAATTATAGTCCGGGTACGCTCAAAGCTCGCTGCAAGGTTGCACCATCAAAATCATGTATCTACAAAATCATCAAAAAACGCTAAAAATGCAGTTTTTTAGAAGCTCAGTATTTCGCGGTTTAAAAAGATTCCTGATGTCTAGGTGCAAAACTGGTTTCGGATTCGGTTTCTACGTCGAAAAATACACGAAAAAGTCATTGTTTGATCAATGCGCTACTTTTGACCCAATATTTTGTTGTCCAGTGTAATAAGTGTCCCTCCCGAAACGAACAATTTAGCCCTATTTTTACGGTCCTGCTACTAAAGTTATTATTATGGTGGCCAAACCCATCCTCAGTCCAATTTTTGAAAAACGGTTCTCGACGTAAAATTTGACGAGGAATCCGATGAAGATGTCAAATTTGAGATAAAATAGGGCCTAAGGCTTGAAAATTGGGTTTTTCTGAGAAAAATCACTTTTTTGAGGTTATGTTCATCTTTGACGGATCTGAGAGTATTTTTTTTTCGTAAAATTCAGCTCATTTCACGTCGAAATATGTGTCTTGGATAATTTTTTTATTGGGTTCCATACTGGTGACGAATCAATCAAAAAGTTGAAAAATCGAATTTTTCACGGATTTTGAAAACGAAAATAGGGCGCCAAACTCGCGCGGATGACTTTCGGGACCTAAAAACTGTGCTTTCCATCTTCTTTCATCATATACAACATGTACCCAAAGTTACAGAAAAATCCCTGACCCCCCGACACAAAACCTGGCGATATTAAAAAGAATGACTCCTATAGTAAATATAGTGAGACCATCAGATCAGAAAATCTTTTTTTTTGTGTGGCTGTGAATCACTGATATTTGGAAGACCCTGGATGGGTAGTTTTAGCGTTCTATGAGCATATTTTGCTTACTCGAAAGTCACAAAAGCGCGTGGTTATGGATGAATTCATCGAAATATGTGCCTCTGCCGTTAGAATTGGTGGTTTTGGAGATTGAAACACGTTTTTTCTGGTACTAGTCAACAGTCGCGTTTACTTGCCAGCAGGAGTGATTGGAATTGCCCGATCTTCTCGTTTTCAAATGAAAAACATGATGATCTTTGTTGGGATTCGATCCTTACTTGGCTGGAAGAATTATTTGGACCATACACAGAGTTTTCAAAAATTGTTCAAAATCCATTACACGAGTTCAGTCTCCCACCACGAAGAACCTAGGGCCGGCACAATCAAATTGTGGCTGATAAAGTCATATTCAACTTTTCAACTATGAAATATTCAATTCCCAGAGCGATCCTTCCATCGCTGAAAAAGCTGTTGCACTTCCTGTGAGAGCGAATAGTCCGATTTAATGAGGATTTCCACGATGTCACATCTTATTCGCGGTAGAATCATGATGCGATCTCGATGAAAGCCTTTATGATCGATTTCAACTCCTTGTTCAACTCATAATATCCACTCCAAATCATCACTGTACTGCTTTTGGAGTCTACTCGATCGATAGTCCTTGCAATTTCCTCCAAAATAACCCCCTGACATAGTCACTTTGATGCAACTGAACCAGAGATCTAGCTATTTTAGGGCACGGAGATATCACGAGGACCCAAATGGCAAGCCTCGGACACTTCTTGTGACACTGGAGACCTGTGAGTCTAGGTACTTTCGGCACTCCGAGCTTTTTTCTGCCTCAAAATAGCTAGATCCCTGGTTCACTTGCATCTAAGCGACTCTGTCAGGGGGTCATCTTGAAGAAGATTGCGAGGGCTATCAATTAAAGATACTCACGAGGGAGTACAGATGTGCGTATGCGCAGGAAGAAAGCGGCAATCGTTTCGGGAATCACACGAAAATCCGCGAAAATGAAGGTGTTCGTAAACTTCATAGATCCAACGGGAAGCTGGAACACAGCGCACAATTTTCTCCACGTATTTGAAACACTTGAAAGAATACCTGTGTCAAGTGCCGAATCGATTGGTGGGGGGCGATAGATTTAGCGAGCTGTACAATTTGAGCGTTTTCCAATAACTCAACATCTTCCAATGGACTCAACTCGGGCCAAAATGAATTGATTTGGGCGTGCAAGAGCGCAAATCATAGGGTTCCCTAAGACAGAAGAAATGAGTTGAGCTCAATGGGAAAATATTCAGATGCGTCGGATGAGCATCCATTCTGAAATGGTCTAAAAATCGGAAAAAAGTGACTCTACGTATTGTCGCGTAGACTGAACGCAATTGGTTTTGAGAGTCCCCTATATCCTTGCAAAGGAGAAAATGCAACCGTGCAGGCTTCGCTACGATGTTTTTGGTCGATTCCGCGCTTCTTTTAAAGAATGCTGGGAAAGGCCTCCCTTGGAACTTCAAAAAATTCTAGCAGGCGTAGAAGAATTTCTTGGGGTCTGAATTTCTGGAGAAGTACTATTTCTGGTGCCTCCTCTCATGGGCAGGATCGGCGGAAAAATCCGGAGGGTCGTGCACACGAATTCGCCGAACTCTACCGATCTGATCCGTATATATATTTATGAGTATGTATATTGAAACGATACAACTCACCAACCGCGGCAGGCTTGCCACGGCTGTTGTCTCCTCTCCTCCGCCACCTGCTGGCTCCTCTTGCGAGGCAAACGTGCTCGACATCGTGGGGACGGGTCGTCGAGTCTGGAGCACGTGCTGATCCGGGGTGCAGATGAAAGGCGCGATGGACCCGGTCAGCTGCTCGTCACGACCCAAAATTCGTTGAGTTGCCACTGACTTCCCTCGCGATGATTTGACTCGCCTCCTGGCAAGCCGCTTCCCGGCGTCGTCCGCCGCACCGATGCTGAAGGTTGCCTCTTGAATGAGGCTCCGTTGCTGATTTCCACGAAGCCGAGGTGATGATGACGAGTTTTATGGGTAGGCGAATCCCACCGGATACAAAGTACCTCACAACACTTCTCCGCCCCGCGATTCTCTAACTCCCCCGCGCGCGCACAATTTTGCACTCTCTCCAGCTTAACACGTTCGCTGCGATGGGTCCCACTGGTGGGACCCGCCATTTTTCATCTTTCAATCTTTGCCGACTCAGACTTGCTCGGAAAGTTTTCCCAAAAAAATCTATTATGGTGCTTCACTTTGCCAAGAGCGTGAAAAATGAAATAAAAAAAAGTCTAGACCCATATGGGCGTTTCTACCCAATTGCGATGGTCTAGTTCATGACAGAAATAAAATTACGGGAAAACAGCATCGCAGCGAACGTGTTAATTATCTAGATCACGACACAAGGAGATCGGTTTGAGCTGAAACGCTCTCCTACCAGATATGTTATGTTGGGGTGAGGTGATCAAAACGGGAACCTCAGAGCCCATTCTACAAGATTTCGTCGTGATTTTGTGGGATGTGGGAGCGCTCAAGGTTTTTCAGATAAAAAGTTACAAAATAGTAATATTCATAGTGATAATACACTTGAAAGCACTCAGCAGTATGTTTTGCAATAAATGTGTCACATGAACGGCACAGAGTCAGACGCGGAGAGACGCGTACGTGGCACGGGGATGATGGAGATACATCAGAGAGAGAGAGAGAGAGAGAGAGAGAGAGAGAGAGAGAGAGAGAGAGAGAGAGAGAGAGAGAGAGAGAGAGAGAGAGAGAGAGAGAGAGAGAGAGAGAGAGAGAGAGAGATGCCAGAAGGAGTGATAATAGTGGCTTTCGCGGACGACGCGGGACTCATAGTATGGGCTGACAACGAGGAACTCTTGGGTAGACGCGCGAACGAAGCGCTAGCCCGAGTCTACGAGTGGATGATTAGCAGGCTTCTGGAGCTCGCTGTCAAGAAGTGCGAAGCAATCGTGGTCACAAGGCGTAGGAAGTTTGACTTACCCCGGTTTTATATCAACGGGCAAGAGATTCCACGGAAGACAGAGCTGAAATACCTCGGTGTATGGCTCGACGACAAGTGGTCGTTCAAGAAGCACATCCAGGAAGCCGCCCAGAAGGCGAGCAAGGTCGGTGCGGCGCTCCAGCGGCTTATGCCGAATATCGGAGGACCCAAGGAAAAGAGGCGCGCACTTCTCAACACCGTCACTACCTCCATCATGCTGTACGGTGCACCCGTGTGGGGGAAGAGGGTAGAGAAGACCATCATCGAGAAGAGAATGGGGCCTGTCCACCGAAGAGCGGCCCTGAGGAGTATCCGTGCCTACCGCACTGTGTCAGGAGATGCGGCTTACGTATTGGCGAGTACTCCGCCCACCCACTTGCTCGTCGCGGAGCGAGTGAGGATCTGGGACCGCCAGAAAGTGATCGGAGCCGAACGAGTACTCACTCCGACGATGAAGGAGATCATCCGCGACAACGAGAAGGAAACCACCCTTGAGCATTGGCAAACTGAGTGGGATTCGCCATTTGCGAACGGCAGATGGACGCACCGGCTGATCCGTGACGTAGCCAAGTGGGCGGAACGCACCCACGGAGAGATGGACTACTGGACGACGCAGGCACTGAGCGATCATGGTTGCTTCGGTTCCTATCTAACCAGGTTCAAGAAGAGGACGACCCCAGCCTGTCAGTCATGCGGGGACGAATGGGATGACGCCGAACATGCCCTGTTCAAGTGCAGCGACACCCGGAGAGAGCGCGCCGAGCTGGATGAATGGCTGGGTGCTCAACTAACACCTGAGAATCTCGTCCCGTACTTACTCCGCAACCAGGTGACATGGGATAGACTCACCGGATACATCAAGCTGGTGATGACCCACAAAGAGGAGAAAGAGAGGGAAGTAAGGCGCCTCGAAGCAGGCGAATTACAGTGACTCTGCCGATTGAAACAGAAGAGGCCCAAATGATTCCAGGAGGAATCTGATGCACTGAAGAGGGAAGAAAGAAGAAAGAAGAGAGAAGAAAGAAGAAAGAGAGGGAACAATGAAGAGTGAAGATAGAAGATGCCGACAAGTGGCCGAAGAGAGAAGATGGAGAAGAGGAACGCTCGCAATCGAGCGCGAGACATGCCGCTCATCCTGAAGTAATGCTCACGCGGTTCCGGGATGAGATGGTAGATGCAGGTGGATCTCCTTCTTGATTGCCCGATGCCCTAGGTATCGGACATCGAGGGGAGAGGGATATTACACGGCCGGGCCCACCTCTCGGTGGGCCCCACCCAAACCCGTGTCCCGCCTGGTATGGCCTGCGTGGGCTATGCGTAGTCCGCGTAAGCTGAACCAGTCCGGTGTCTGGGGACGGATCCGAGGGATCCTGAGGCAGATTTTGCCCTCTAACCACCTTAAAAAAAAAAAAAAAAAAAAAAAAAAGAGAGAGAGAGAGAGAGAGAGAGAGAGAGAGAGAGAGAGAGATTGGCGAGTACTCCGCCCATCCACTTGCTCGTCGCGGAGCGAGTGAGGATCTGGGACCGCCAAAAAGTGATCAGAGCCGAACGAGTACTCACTCCGACGATGAAGGAGATCATCCGCGACAACGAGAAGGAAACCACCCTTGAGCATTGGCAAACTGAGTGGGATTCGCCATTTGCAAACGGCAGATGGACGCACCGGCTGATCCGTGACGTAGCCAAGTGGGCGGAACGCACCCACGGAGAGATGGACTACTGGACGACGCAGGCACTGAGCGATCATGGTTGCTTCGGTTCCTATCTAACCAGGTTCAAGAAGAGGACGACCCCAGCATGTCAGTTATGCGGGGACGAATGGGATGACGCCGAACATGCCCTGTTCAAGTGCAGCGACACCCGGAGAGAGCGCGCCGAGCTGGATGAATGGCTGGGTGCTCAACTAACACCTGAGAATCTCGTCCCGTACTTGCTCCGCAACCAGGAGACATGGGATAGACTCACCGGATACATCAAGCTGGTGATGACCCGCAAAGAAGAGAAAGAGAGGGAAGTAAGGCGCCTCGGAGCAGGCGAATTACAGTGACTCTGCCGATTGAAACAGAAGAGGTCCAAATGGTTCCAGGAGGAATATGATGGACTGAAGAGGGAAGAGAGAAGAAAGAAGAGAGAAGAAAGGAGATGAAGAATGAAGAGATGGAAGAAGATCGAAGAAAGGGAAACAACACCTGCGAGTCGTGAGAAGAGAGACGCTCGATTCTGAGCGCGAGATGCCGCCGGCTCTGAAGTAATGCTCACGCGGTGCCGGGGCCGGATTGGTAAGTTGGTGGATCTCTCCCTTGTCCAATGGCCGGCGCCAACGGAGAAGGAAGAGAGGGTTTACCCGGTTCGGATGGCCGTATCGATGCGGATTCCAGCCCGGGACTGTTGGGGAGGTGCTGGCCAGCCGTGTTTGGCTGACCGGTGCCTCTCCTTCGTACGTCGCAGCGTATTTGCCCTACAACCACCTTAAAAAAAAAAAAAAAAAGAGAGAGAGAGAGAGAGAGAGAGAGAAAACAGAAGAGGTCCGAATGGTTCCAGGAGGAACATGATGCACTGGAGAGGGGAGAGAGGAGAGAGAAGAGAGAAGGTCGAAGATCGAAGACTGAAGGAAGAAGAGAGAAGAAAGAAGAATGGAGAAATGGAAGAAGATTGAAGAAGGAGAAACAACACCTGCGAGTCGTGAGAAGAGAGACGCTCGATCCTGAGCGCGAGACGCCACCGGCCCTGAAGTAATGCTCATGCGGTGCCGGGGCCGGATTAGTAAGTTGGTGGATCTCTTCCTTGTCCAATGGCCGGTGCCAACGGAGAAGAAAGAGAGGGTTTACCCGGTTCGGATGGCTTTATCGATGCGGACTCCAGCCCAGGACTGTTGGGGAGATGCTGGCCAGGAGTGTTTGGCTGACCGGTGCCTGTCCTTCGTACGTTGCAGCGTATTCGCCCTACAATCACCTTGAAGAAAAAAAAAGAGAGAGAGAGAGATCCCACGGTCCTATAACTGCTTAGAGTACGGCCACAAGGCCTCGGGGTGCAAAAAAGAGAGGGCAGAGTCACGGAAACCGAAACTCTGCTTCCAATGCGGCGAACCAGGGCACTTTGCCGCGACTTGCAAGGAAAAACCAAAATGCCTAAGCTGTGCGGCGATTGGGTCCGAATCTGACCACAGATTTGGAGCCAGCAACTGCACCG
The DNA here is from genome assembly GCA_029851415.1 of Eretmocerus hayati. Lineage (NCBI taxonomy): Eukaryota > Metazoa > Arthropoda > Insecta > Hymenoptera > Aphelinidae > Eretmocerus > Eretmocerus hayati. The sequence goes on along the minus strand of CM056743.1, from coordinate 70,964,194 downwards.
CGTACCAGAGGGCAAGAGCTACATATAGACGCAGGAAGGGAAGGAATGGCTAGCTTCATGCAAACCAACCTCAGGAAAAGCGGAGGCGCAGACGATCTTTTACACGCTGTTGCCAAAGAAGGAGGGATCGATGTTCTGATCATCCCCGAACCGCCTCGGAAGCGCAAATTCTCTCGATCCACATTCGATCACTGGAGAACCGCCGTAATCCACATCATGAATCCTGCGATCCATGAGACTGGACCAGCTGTTATTCGTCACGGTTTCGCTCGAAAGACTATAGGGGGCACAGCAGTCTACAGTTGCTACTATTCGCCGTCGCTCAAGACGCACGAATTCGAAGACGAGCTCCATGACGTAGAAGAGGATGTGAGGCAATGTGGGGGGGGGGGGGGCAGTTATAGTCGCGGGGGATTTCAACTCCAAGGAACCGACTTGGAGCAGGGGGCCGCGTGATAGACGGGGGGTAATACTCGCTGATGCCATGGAGGCATTAGGATTAGTGCTCGCGAACGAGATGGGGGTTATCACCTATTACCGGCACGACACTCGGTCCCGGGAGGGAGGTTCGTCATCGGTCCTCGACCTGACGTTCGTGAGCCCGTCACTCATGAGACCCATGACATCGTGGGAGGTCCTGGACACGGAAACATTAAGTGACCATCGACATATTCGGTTTCGGCTTAGGACTGACAGACAGAGACAGACGACACGCAGACCGCGACCTACGGGGTGGCAGGTACGCAAGCTGGATAAGGGGAGATTCCGGTAATCAATAGAAACAGCCGAAGATCTCCCAACGAACATCACCGCGGACGAGGCTGTGGATAAGGTAACGACCACCAATACAAGACCTTGTGACGCATCGATGCCTCGCAAGACAACATCATGCTTTCGGAGGGAACCAGAGTACTGGATCACCGACGAGATAAAAGCTCTACAAATAACGAGCAATAAGAAAAGGAGAACCGCGTGGTGATCAAGGAAGCTGAAACGACCATCACTGGCGGAAGATGACAGGGCGTATAGAGAAGCAAAGGAGGCTCTTGTTCTAGCCACCCGGAGGAGCAAAGAGAAGTGCTGGGGTGAATTGTGCGACATGGTTAATGAAGACCCGTGGAGTATGCCATACCGCGTGGTCATGTCCAAGGTCCGACCCCGGAGGGGCAACCCAGCACTGACCGATACAGCTACCTTGCGCAGTATCGTGGAAGACCTCTTCCCAGCAGGGAAACCTATAGTCACATTCTTTCCGGAGAGCGACGATCCCATCCCGCTCCTCACCAAGCAAGAGCTACTCATATAGCGACAAAGAAGCTGCCAAACGGCAAAGCCCCTGGCCTGGACGGCATTCCAGACGAGGTTCTGAAACTGGTCTTCAGATACAAGCTAGATTTCCTTCTCGACCTCTTTAACATCTGTCTAAGTGCGGGAAATTTCCCGGACAAGTGGAAACGCCAAAAGCTGGTCCTGATCCATAAAGGTCAAGAAGGTTCACGCCCTCTCAGCATGCTCGACAATATCGGGAAAATGTACGAGGGAAGGTGATTAACAGGGTGGAGAGAGCCTACGAAGAGAGCGGCGGGGTATCACCAATGCAGTTCGGGTTCCGGAAGGGACGAAGCACTGTGCACGCGATCGAGGAGGTTCAAGAACGGGTTCAAGCGTCGGTAGGGAACCCATACCGAGGAAGAGGTGGATTCCGTGCCATCATTGCTTTGGACATGAAGAACGCGTTCAACTGCGCGAGCTGGGAGCGAGTCTATCAATCCCAAGCAGGGGAACTGCCGCCCTATCTACTATCCGTCACGAGTGACTATCTTCGGGGCAGGACCCTCGTGTATGACACCGACGAGGGACAAGAGATTTGGGAGCTATCCGCCGGAATTGGACAGGGATCGGTTTCCGGGCCGTTCAACTGGAACGCCCAGTACGACAGTTTCCTGTCTATCGAACTGCCAGAAGAAGTGATGATAGTGGCTTTCGCGGACGACGCGGAACTCATAGTCTGGACCGACAACGAGGAACTCTTGGGTAGACGTGCAAACGAGGCGCTGGCCCGAGTCTACGAGTGGATGATCAGCAGGCTCCTGGAGCTTGCTGTCAAGAAGTACGAAGCAATTGTGGTTACAAGACGCAGGAAGTTCGACTTACCTCGTTCTTACATCAACGGGCAAGAGATTTCACGCAAGACAGAGCTGAGATACCTCGGTGTATGGCTTGACGACAAGTGGTCGTTGAAGAAGCACATCCAGGAGGCCACCCAGAAGGCGAGCAGCCCTGCCGAAAGATATCGGGTGATTAATCAGCTGATTATTCGGCTGATAAATCGCCTGATTAATCGGATGATGAATCAGCTGATTGAGCATTCCAAAATATCACTCAAAGAATGAGCTGATAAATCAGCTGATTAATCAGCCAACTTATCGGGGAATCGTTCACCCAGAATTGCAAATTATCGAATATTCATTTTACTTCCTGGAACGCACCTGAAAGAGTGTGAAGGAGAAAAGAAAGATGGAAATGGCCCAAAGATGGGAAAAAAATCCCATCGGCCTTTCCTCATTCTACACTTGCCGCCGGTGTTGGGATTCGAACCCACGACCTTTCGGTTAGAAGGCAGACACCTTATCCTCGTGGCCAGCGAGTCAGGTTCCATGGTGGCGCATAAAAGCCGTACTTGAAAGGGTTATTCCGATCCGTTGAAGATTTCGAATAGGACGACTATTCGATATTTCTTCCCGGTCTCGGTAAACAATAAGGAACCTTGGAAAATGTATTTCCAAGGATCTGAGAGTCGCTCAATCCAATGAAAAATTATTTTTGGCCTTGGTGAACAATGGAAAAATCCGGAAAAATATATCTCGGGAGTTTTGAGGGTCGCTGAACTCGAATCCGAAGGAATTTTTCCTCTACAATTTGTTTAAACAAAGTTGTTTAAATAATTTAAGCGGGAAAAATCTTTCCAGCCTTGGTGAAAGATTAGAAATTCTAGATGAATATATTTCGAGGGTTTTGAGGGTCGCGGAACTCGGATTCGATGGAATCATTACTCTACTATTTGTTCAAACGAAGTTGTTGAAACAATTCAAGCGAGAAAATTGTTTTCGCCCTTGGTGAACTGTGGAAAACCTGGAAAAATATAATTCGGTGGTTTCGAGAGTCGCTGAACTCGAACGCAATGAAAATATCTGAGGTCATTTGATTTGACTCGCGACTATAAATACCAGTCTGTGAGGGGCATTATATGTTCCGGCTCTTCACTATTTGTATATAAGATAGAGATCTTCTTTCATGTTCATGAGAATGATGAGACACTCTTTTTCGAACATTTGGAAAGGGTGGCACAAAAAAACCATAGACAGTTGCATTGATTTTGATTGGTTTATGTAAAGATTGGACATTGGAAAGATAAAAATCCAATCGCTAATTATCTATTCGGTCGTTTAGTTTTTAAAACAATAAAATAGATCATCATCTACATCAATATAGGTAAAGATGTCTTTGAGTTATGCAAAGACCAAGCGACGTACTCGATTTTCCCGATTCAATTTTGATGCTTCCAATGTCCGATCTTCACATAAACCGATCCAAATCAATGAATTTCTAAGTTCTTCTTTGGGATAACCTCTAGGAATGTTCGAAGGAGAGGCTTTCATCATTCTTATGAATATCAATAGAGATGTCTTTTAGTTGTTCAAAAACTAAATGGCGAACTTGATATTTTCGATCCAAATTTTATCTTTATACGTCCATATACGTAGAATAGCGAGCAGGCGTGGAAACAAGCTGTTTCTGCGTACAGACGTATGAAACTGCATACGCGTCTCGTGCGGAAACATTTTTCCTTCGGGAAAAATGTTTCCAGCACTCGACGCGTGATGGACTATCCCAATGTCTGATCTTCACATAAGCAATCCAAATCAATACAATTATTCATAGCTCTTTTGGGCTAACCTCTGTGAATGTTTCCAGGAGAGTATCTCATCATTCTCATATTAATACAGATAAAGATCAAAAGATCTCATCATTTTTATAAATATAGATGAAGATCTCTTTTTGTTCCTTGAAAACTAAGCGACGAACTCGATATTTTTCTATTGAATTTTTATCCTTCCGATGTCCGATTTTCACATAAAAAATCAAAATCAATGCAAACCTTCACGATTCACCTCTGGGAATGCTTCGTGTTCAGTATCCCACAATTCTTACAAATATGAATGGAGATTCCTTTTAGTTGTTGAAAAACTACTCTGGAAGAAATTCCTTCCAGTTTAAGATTATTTCGGTATAACCTCTGGGGACGCTTCGTGGTCAGTATCTCATAACCCTCACAAATATAAATAAAGATGTCTTTTAGTTGTTTAAAAACTACTCTGGAAAGAAATTCTTCCCGTTTTTCAGTACGATCGTATTGTGAATTTTTTCACTGGACATATTGAATATTCAATGCGCAATATTGAATCGGTCTTTAGCACAGTTCATTGAAAAGTGACAATTCATATTGAATATTACATGATTACGTCTCGAATACCGTAAAAGTTTGTACAATGAAAAATTTTATGTTAAATAGAGTAAAAATTTGGCTGAGATTGTACGAATCTTACACTTCATTACGTGAAAGTGACGCCCCATCGATATTCCTCTGTGAAACGTATCTTGATTTTGCAATATGTCCCCTGGTGGTGGGGTTTGAACCGGGGAAACTTCGGTTAGTAGTCTGGAGACCTGACCACTGCGTTACTGAAACAAATATCTGGGCCCCGGCCGGTCTCAAAACACCAATGTTCCACACAGCATGGGAATATTTCAGAGAAACATTTGAACGGAATGTTTCAATCTTCCAGAAACCTCGCAGGAATATTTCAAGGAATATTTTTGTAATGTTTCATTGCAATATTTCAGTGGAATCTCCCACAAACCTCGCAGAAATGTCACAGTAGTTGCTGTGATTTACTCTCATCACTGGGGATGCATGGAGTTTATTGAGTCATCGCAATCATATTTCGTCTTCCTGGATAAAAAAGACAGGAGGGAACGGGGTGGATTGAATACAACTCATTTTATAATTATCAGTACTTTTTTTCCAACTTGGCTATGAAATATAACGTCAATTGCAACATGAATCGTGTACAGCAGAAGCACCGTTTGTCATCGTTATTGTTGATATCACGGATAACATGGATCCATACTCAGATTGATATCCATACGGAGTTTTTAAATACAAATGCAGAGACAGGCGCTAAGACTAAATAATAGAAAATCAGTTGATGATGCTGGAATTTACAGATTCACCGTTAATTCACAGTACATTCCCACATATCTAATAGAAATATTAGAAATATTAGAATAGAATCATGATAGAATAGGCAAAGGAGGGGGAGGGCTCGGTCTGTATGCTCGATCTGATTTCAACGTTAAATTATTAGCTTCTTCGATTCAACAATTTTGTAATGAGCCAGAGTATGCACTATATGGAATAAAAGTTGGTAAAACGAAACTGCTCTTTGCAATCGTTTATCGTAGACCCCAAGCCTCTCATCCAGAAGAATTTTTCGAGGTCATCGCCACTTTTCTGTCTTCCTATACTCATATAATTATTACAGGCGACTTCAATATGAATATGGCTATAGACTGGGCCCCAAATCGAAATGGCAGGAACTACGGAAACTCGGCCTGTCCAGTCACAGGCTCCCTTCACCTCTCTCGGTATTTTCTCCCAGCGCTCTAAACTCACACTTTGCGTCAGTTGCCTCGAACTCTCCTCCGCTCTCCGATGCTGACATCGAGAATGCATGCAAAAGTCCCTCACCTGAGGGGATTCCAAACTTCGACTTTGTTCATGTTTCGGTAGAAGATGTAATTGGCATGCAATCTCATAGCAACTCTCATGGAATTGGGGAGGATGGACTATCCTCAGGAATGTTGAAATTGGCCTTCCCTGCTCTCGCTCCCTATTATACACAGCTATTTAATGAATCACTTGCCACAGGTCACTTTCCATCCCAGTGGAAACGTGCTTCAGTGATCCCCCTGGCGAAAAAGAGCCCTCTGATTAACATGTCCGAGACCCGACCAATTGCTCAGCTGCCCGAACCTTCAAAAATACTTGAACGGCTGGTTCATGATCAGCTCATGAATCATCTTATATCAAACAAACTCTTGGATCCCTCTCAAGCCGGCTTCAGACCCTCACACTCCACCCAAACAGCGCTTAATGGAATACTGGAGAGTACTCGCGCAGCAATTGACAGGAAAATGGTGACTGTCTTGATATTATTTGATTTCTCGAAAGCCTTCGACACCATCTCACACGCAAAGCTCTTATTAAAACTCCGCAATATAGGCTGCTGCGAAAGAGTTATTCGCTGGATTGGGAGCTACCTCCGCGACCGTTCGCAGGCTGTTCGCACTGGAGAAGGACTGCACTCTGATTGGCTACCACTTATGACTGGTATTCCGCAGGGAAGCTGCCTCGGACCTCTTCTGTTCCTCATCTACATCAATGAAATTCCCAGTGTCCTGATCAACTCACAGCATACTATCTACGCTGATGATACACAAATATTCCGTCACTGCTCTCCCAAAGACGTTGAAACCAGCATAAAACTACTGAATGATGATGCTGATGCTATAGTACAATGGACTACTGAAAACGATCTGAAGCTCAACGCTGATAAGACAACAGTAATAATTCTAGGTAGCAAAAAGAACCTATCTTTGATTGATCACACGACACTCACTCGAGTAGTAATTTCTGGTCAACCAATTTCTTACTCTAAGAGCATAAAAAATCTTGGCGTTCACATAACCACAGATCTAGACTGGGAAACTCAGATAAACTCGATCGCACGGTGTATTCATGCTACCCTCCGTACCCTTAGAGTTTACCGACACGCCCTTTCACGCTCACTCAAACAAAATCTTGTACAAAGCTTGGCACTTCCGTACCTGGATTATGCTGCCACTATCTTGTGCCACCTCAAGGAGAGTCAAAAACAGAAATTGCAGAGGCTCCAAAACTCGTGTGTTCGCTTCATCTTCGGCAATATTCCCTGGAAAGATCATGTGAGCCCGTTCCGCCTCTCGCTTGGATGGCTCTCAGCCAAACGGAGGAGGCGCTACCTCGTCGGGTGTATGGCATTCAAAATATTATCCAGTGGAGAACCCGGTCACCTGTTCTCTATGTTCGAATTCAAATCTGAAGATCAAAGTTACTCACTCAGGTCAAACGATCTCCTCACCTTCCCAACACCCAGGACTGAATCGCGCAATAAATCGTTCACGATAACCGCATCCAAAATCTTAAACAAGCTGGCCCCCATAGACCTCCGCCCCATTAAGTTCAATCTTTTCAAATCTAAACTCTTCAAGTACCTTTTTGAAAAGGATCAAACCGAGTGGGAGAACAAGGCCACTGCCCTGAACATACCACCAGCTTCGCCATCTCTGTCTGACACCACTGAGAGATGACTTTTCTTCCGCTTGTTAGTTTCTAATGAAATTTTGATCAAGCTTCAATATTTCATGTATCTTAATTACGGATGTACCTTACTTATAGTGCCACTGCATACTACCTCTTATTATACCTCACAGTTAATTCATCTTATATTTGTTCATTACCATTGTAATCTCTGAATAGAGTCAGATGGGGTTCTACCCCGAGACTCCAATAAATCTTTATCTATCTATCTATCTATCCAATATAGCGCATTAATATTTTCCAACATCGTGTAGTGCATATATCCCAGAGGAACTTGATTCAGGGTTGATTTTGTCCCTGTTAACAATATCACTTAGACAATAATTTGACGGTTTAACTCGTCACCATTGGAATATCGGGCTTCGAGGATATATTCATTAGAGTGACACTTATTTCCCAATTTCGGATTTTTCCATCGGCCTACGCTTGCAGCGTTCTTATTTGGTGAATATATAATGGAAAAACTTTCGCACAACGGTTCGGAGACGTCCTAATAGCACCAAACGAACTCGATTATCAACATTAGAAAGCCTATCCCGGAAAATTCACCCACCCGACCCACTATGTCTCTGCGATTGCGTTAATTTCTCTCGCTGCTCTTTGTCGCTTTTTAGATATTTCAATCCTCGATTTTGCGAGAAATACGATAAACATATCAGATTTGAGCTTCAAAGTGTCTCTCGCATGAGAATGACGTGTTCTACTAGTGCGACGCAAGACAAATATCATAGCTCAAATCTGATATTCCAATCGTATTTTTCGTGAAATTTTCGGTCGAAATGAGATATTCGGAAATTTCAAATGCAACTAAGGACGCCAAGATGAACAAACGCGGTGTAGAATCATAGAGGGTCGAGCAGGCGACATTTTTAATATAGGCTTTCTATTATTGATATCAAGTGAAATCAAGTTTGCTTGGCGCTATTACGGCGTCTTCAAACCTAAGCGGAGAAGATTTTTAGTTACATATTCACCAAATCGAAACAATTCAAACGAGAGGCCATAGGAACATCTGAACTCGGGAAATAAGTGTCAACCTGATGATTGTATACATGAGTGATTCTGGAGGAAGCTAGACAGAAGCGTGACCAGAGTGATCAGGGAGAAATCCAGAAGAAATTTATCCTGTTCGGACTTTATTGAAATAGTGCAGAAATCTTATTTTGCATTTTTTTAAAACCCTTATGATGCCTAGGGCCTACAGGAAGCCCAATTTTGGCATATTTCTGGCCTTTTTTTGAAAGATCATAGCTCAACTCCGACGTACTTCAGCGCATTCTTCTTTCTGAGATTGGGACTTTCAAGGAGGAAATTATTCAGGATCGATATATAAGTCAAGCAAGTTCCACAAACTATCTATTAAGACCCGATTTCAGCGGTTCTCGGGTTTTATTCGCAATCTACCTCCTACTATGAAACCGAAAATCAACTTTTACCGGAGGTCGAATTGTAGCTCGTTGAAAAACCTCCGAAATGACCACTAATGAATGTCGATTGTCGATTTTCTAGTAGGAACTAGATCATGAATGGAACCCGAGAATCGCTAAAATCTGCTTCCAGCAGGTAGACGGTGGAACTTGCTTGATTTAGTCATCGATCCTGAGATAATTTTCCTGGAAGTCCAATCTCAACAAGAAGAATGCGCTGATGTACGTCGAAAGAGGTTGAGTCTAGTCGAGATCATGATTTTTCGAAAAGAGGCTAGAGAAAACTCATATCTGTGCTTTCTTTGGGTCCTGGGCCTCATAGAAGGTTTTGGTAAACCTAAAAAATAGTTCTGTAGACTATTTCAATATGGTACAAACAGGAAAAAACTTGGATTTTCCCCCGATGCCCCCGGTGACGCTTATGTCTAGCTTGCTCTGGAATTACTTATATGGAATACAACAGCCGTTAATTTTCTCCAACTATGTACTGGGTTGGTCAATTGAATGGTAATGAATCTACGGAGCATTCGGAATCAACAAGAGATCATAACAACCTAATCATTTTGAAAAAAAAGCAAAATCACACTTCAATTCTCACCAATCATCTAATCTCAATCAGTCCTCTCAACGTCTGTTACTCTTGCTCATGAAGAAAGTACATAGTCCAAATTATCCCTCGCACGGAACTAAGGTAAGTTGACCCAACTTGCCTCTGTACCCAACTTGCCCCCATATACCGATCGCTTGAATGGGCACTCCTTGGCCTCCCGGCAATTTTTTTCACGTCTGTTATGTTGGAATATGAGAAAATGAGTAGTTTGCATCGACCCCGAATCATTCCTGCGTTCTACAGAAAATCTAAAGTGATTCTTCTATTTTTCGTGATTGCTTAGCTAAGAAAGCACCTAGGGGATCGTGTTCAGTAAAATCGGTGCCAAATTCTTTGAGTTCAACCAATCTCAATGTACCTTAGCGCTTTCGATTCCTTGTTTCAAGACCTTCAAAATCCATTGTTCAAAGTTGCGAAGTTCAAGTATAGAGATGTCTTATGTGCAAAACACGGAGACGATTTGTAAACAAGGATGCCAACATCGGAGTGTACCTAACATGCCCCCATATGTTTATCTCGAAAGGCCGTGCAGAACGACTTTTTTTACCACTCAGAACGTGTTTATCACGTCAAAATAGGTCAGAAATAGTGTTTCGAACCACCAAAAAGCTCCAAATGTGCGTGCACGGCGATAAAAACACTTTATGTGACTGTTCGGCTTCAATTGATCCAAATTGTACGTAGTTTAGTGCATTTTGGAGGTCTTTAAACCAGCTCCAGAATGAGTTAAAGCACGTTGAAAATCGTTGAAGTAAACCAAAGTGATTAAGGGGATGTCGGAGTCTCACGGCATTAACGAAAAAACACTTTACGCAATGGTTTCTACATCAATTAAGACGAGGGTGGTCGCAAATGATTCGGAATTTCTCCAAGAATCGGCCTCTGGTACAACCTATGGAAATAAAAGTCTCCCTCGCTCTTCGAGTGAACCAGGAAATGCGCGATATTGCGAGTATGATTCTTAGAGATCGCGACTTTGCACCTTAGATCGATTCTTATGACAGATGGAGACGATCGTTCTCATCATTCGCACCAGAGACCGATTTCTGAAGTAATTCCGAATCTTTTGCGACCACCCTCATCTCAATCGGTTTCAAAATGATTGCATAAAGTGTTTTCTCGTTCCGCGCGAGACTGCGACATCCCCTTAAGAAGAAGGCTTCATGGGGGCAAGTTGGGTACACACTTTTGTAAACTCTCAAAAGTCACCTCTTGGGAGAATTAAAACAGTTTGGCTCCAGTTGGTTCAAATTGAATGTAACTTAACTCATTTTGAAGGTCTTACGACAAACTTTATAATGAGCTAAGGTACGTTGGGAAATATGGATATGGGCCAAAGTTGTTGAGAAAATGGCTTAATGGGGGCAAGTTGGGTACACTTACCTTACTTCCGCTCAAAGGAGTATGAATATCGGTTGCGAATCACATATTGACGGAACAAGACTATTCGCTCCGCTCAAGTTGTCTTAGGGCGCCTCTTATGGTCGAGCCGCACATTAAACAACGGGGGCTCGCGCGCACGGCTGCACATACATACATGCACACACACACACACACAAGCACGTTGAGCCTAAACCATCAAGGCATATACAATTGCTCCAACCAACATGTAATTCATGACAGACTCAGCATACTACCCCGAACAATACACTCTCATTATACACTTTCATCGCCAAAAGATACACTACAGGTCGAGTCCACTCGACCACGCAATACACTTGTGTGAAACAAGTCACAACGCGATGACGGAGTGGAGCCGGGCCGACGGTCGAGCACGCTTTTGTTGTGTTCGGCGAATATGAGAGAGACTCTCGCACTGCAACGAGTAAATTCCATAGATATAATCTGGTATTATATTTCTCTGGTAAATCCTCACCACCGACACTGTTTATTCGGAACTCTAGTAATAGTGATTGGCCTATTGACGGAGTCATGATGTTAGACTGATGAGAAGTATTCAGATAGCATCAGCAGACGCCAGTCGACGCGTGAGCTCTATACCTATATCTATACCTATATATACGACTCGTCACGGCTGCCCCCGTCGCTGGCCCCCGTGTTTTCGTGTGTTTTTTGGACACCACGAGCGCTACAGGCAGAATTTTTGCCGCCAAATAATGGTGATCTGAGCGAATACGAGATGAACGATATCGATCACTCATTTCTAAATCGAAATAATAACGTGGAACCATTGCATCATGTTTAATACATCAGTAGCTGGGTTTAGACAAGCTTAGTTGGCTGATATGTTTGGTCAGTCTATATCAACGCTTCTTATGAAAAGTAACGAACACGTCATCGCTTATGGTCGACGGAGAGTAGTTGATTATTCTCAGCGTCACTGAAAGAATCGTGTTGGTATCAGCGGTGCGAAAAGTAATGCCTCCTACGTTCACATATATTATGTAGGGCAGTGCTATTTCTTTTACTCAATCGTACATATAATAGGACATTAAGCACCATAGGCGAGAATAAAGATTCCTGCACGGATGTTTAATGAGAAAGCGACAATGTGACTCCCTCGCACAAAATACTGTAGAACACATAACAATGTTGTTTTTGCATGGCTAGAATAAGATCATACCCGTCCAAGAGAGTTGCAAGCATGCGAAGAAGTAATTTTTTTCGCACTATTCCGGGCCCCAGGGTGGTAAATTTTCACCCGCGTTGCTTAGACTTTTTTTTGAGATGATTCCATGTGGTACTTTCGTACGCGAAAGTCTACTATGTAGATGAGTTTTCGTTCAACCAGGGTTATAAGAATGAAATTCAATCAACTAGTTGTATTCGCCGTGAGGTAAGATACATCAGTGTCAACTACGTAGTTGTACTTTCATGCGGGAGGTTGACTTTGCTCGTTCTAATTTCAGCAGAAAGAGACGGGAAAATTCTTACGCCTCATCGAATATGAACAACGGGAGTGAACCAAACAGCAAGTGTGAAGCGGGTGTTGTTACTTATCGCGCAGCTAGGATGCATGTGATAGTTTTTGCACTACTAAGAGAAATGTGCCACTTCTCGTTCATGTAACATAATATGTTTCGTGCAGGGCTCCGGTTTGTTTATTCTAGTGCAAAAAAAATCATCAAGTTTCTTGGGACGGCTCTTAATGCTACATCATATGTTGGACCTGTTGCTTGCATCAACAAATACAGTAGCAACTGATAAAAAAACTAAACATCGCGTTTGGCAAGTTGTGGACATCACCCTAAATTGAAGCTATTCTGGAGCAACTCGTTCGATGAACGCAAATCTGACGAATCCTCACATGAAGGCAACCTCCACTAGAAACTTCTCTTTCTTCATCCCATGTGAGTTGTTATCTTCCTCGATATGGAACATAGACAACGAATCATTCCCTTGGACCATGGTCAGCACTTCCTCATCCGCCCGACCTCACTTGCACCGACATCTCATTTCTATACCTGAAAGCTTTAAGAAGAAGGTAGTACTCACAAGTGATAATTCGTGGATTTGCGTCAACGACTCGCATGAACCGTCTCAAAGGTAGCATCATCGGAAAAGAGCAAGAGCTCAATCGAGTTGAGTAGTGAGGTTGCATTTAATTGATTTTAAACTTGTCAATGTAATCTTTGAAATGTATCATCTCCGGCATCACCAAACTATATATATACAACTTGAAGAAAACGGCTGAAATTCCTGGTTTAGGAAGCAAACATTTCTCAGTCCGTTGAATAAATATTGTTAACGAACGTGCCTAGAGTCACCTATAAATAGTAAATCCTATCGTCTGATTCTATTGTTATCACAAGGCAGCGTCTTACGCATTTCATTTGACATCGCGGTAGACCAGAATTCCCAAACGGTCAGTGAATTATTCAGAAATGATTTATTCTTGGCTACAGGGAATATCACAGAAATGAATCACTTTCAAAACTTGTCGCAAGAATTTATCACTATCACTGCAAGATACAAAGATGTAACTATCTTAGCACTAATGACAGAGAGGTATCATTCCACCTACATGTCACAAAAAATAACATTATGAACACAAGTCACAAGAAGACTTCACTTCTATCACTGATCACAATAATATATCACTCCAACCAAATGTCACTAGAGCACATCACTTCAATCACATATCACGGAAACGTATCGCTTGTGCCACATGTCATAAGAACACTTCACTTTCATCACACTCCACGAGAATGTATCACTTCAATTACACGATAAGAGAGAGTATCACTGGAGACACACGTCACAAGAACACTTCACTTTCATCACCAATCACAGTAATGTAGCATTTCAATCACATGTCACTAGAAAACATCACTTTTATCACATACGACGAGAGCGTATCACTTTTACCACATATCATGAGAACACTTTACTTTCATCACACTTTACGAGGTTGTATCACTTCAATTACACGATAAAAGAGAGTATCACTACGAACATACGTCACAAGAACACTTCACTTTCATCATCAATCACAGTAATGTATCACTTCAATCACATGTCACTAGAAAACATCACTTTTATCACATGTCATGAGAATACTTGACTTCCACCCATTGTTGGAAGAAGATCAGATATACTGAAAACTGGTCACATTATTGCATCTCCTCACGCCTGCGACTGGATACTTGAGGAATGACTCCGCCGGAGAATGATTTTGAATGGGCAAATGCTCTCCTCAAAAAGCAATGTTATTCGTTCAACAAGTGAATGGGATTTTTTACATATCCCGTCGTTCAAAAATTTGCTAAACCCACACGTGCGACTGGGTATTCAAACTTTAGATTCTGAATGCAATGACTTTATATTTGCAAGTGCTCTCAGAATAAAAATGACCATATAATCTCAAGCGAAGCATGAGCACTTGTGAACCACGTGGTTCGCGAACTCTGATTTCCCCACGCCTGCGACTGGGTACTCAGAGTCAATGTTTACGGTTTTTGGTGCAAGAACAAAAAATATAAAATAAATATATCACGGTCAACAAGAACAATCAAATGTGTAATGTCTCTCATACAGATGTGGAAGTAATATGTATGGACCATGTATTTTGATACCCACCGAGTGGAAAGGTACAATATGATATTAAAATGTTTGAAGGCTGATTGGCTGGCAGAAAAATGTGGGACGTGATATGACAATACACAAGTTTGAGGGTTCTAATAATGCACTCTTACTTTTCCATTTCCATCTCGAATGTGGCTGGTACCGGTAGAGGCGAAGGAATTTACCACGGTACCATGCACGTAACACCCAATGTTCCCCCACTCTACCGCCTGGGTACTAACTGGGATGCCACTATGGTCAACATACGCATGAGTTGCTGCAGAAATTCTGCAGCAACTGAAACTAAGTCGCGGTTTCCTGAAATAGTTGACTCACACGAGTGGTCCAGGCAGAGCTGTTATCAAGAGATGATTGAAACAGATATTTTCTTTCGGCCGTTTGGGGGTTATGGGTACTGATGTCATCAAAATCATGTTGTTTCAATATTCCTCTATCAGATGTTTGCTTCCACGAATATTAATGAACGTCTATTTTAAATGATTTGTTGATCCGCGTCATGGGAACAAAAGAGGATTGGTATGTTGTTGTACATCACCTTACGAGAAAAAGATCCGCGAATTCTCTTAAATGAATGAAAAGCAATCTCTGAACGAATTACGATAATTCATGATAAGATTACAAAGCAGTTGTCCATTGGAATTTGAACGGTACCCAACTTCTACACGGAAAAATCAGAGGTCAAAATATGTAAAATCCAAAAGCATTGGATTTTCCGTTTTCGGGCGAGAGAGATATCAAATGATGAAAAGTCTGTTTCTGAGTTTCCATTTGAAAAATTATCAACGAGTCATCACGTGAGTACTAGTAATAAAAACATCATTACCTTTTTTCCTTGGACCGATACCTCTACCATTTCATCTGCTCTGTTGGATCATACGCCCTGCTACTGAACGCCGTCTCAGTTCAACATGGAAGTGCACTCTTGAAAGATCAATCGTCATTGGAAAAGATAGCAAACACGAGCCATTGGGTCCAAAATTATCGTTTCAAGAGATTGATCAAAGAAACGCTAGTGATATTATCGTTGTCAAAGATAATTACCTATGAATGGTGGCTCCACGTAAGTCTTGTGTATCTATGGACAACGTCACTACGCAGACGGAAGTGCATGGGGAAGGCTGCGAGGCTGACTGTGTCCGGAGAATGAAGATCCGTATTCCTTATTCGGCGTCGACACTGGGGATGAAACTGCGGGATACTCGGTCGTCTCAAATTAGTGGTTCCTTAGTAAAACGCATTACGTCCTCTCGCTGTTTTTAGATTTTGAGAGTGGAATCTAATGAGATCATTCTTCGAGTATTTCTCAAGCCCTCTAAGGCCAGAATGCTACGTGGAAATAGTTTTTTTACTTCCAATGTTCTCGGAAGATGGAATCTTCTCAATTTCAGAGTCAACTGTTGAAGAATTCCAAGAGAAATCAAGAATGAATAGCTTTGAACTTTTTGGGAAGGAAGTAAACACCATCACTGAAACTGGGAGAGAGTTTGAACTAACCTTTCTAACCGGATGAAAAGAAGAAATACCAGTTTCGAGAGGAGATTGGAAACCACTTGATCATCAAACACTATTCTTCTAGGGAGCAAAATATGAATGAATGAATGAATGTCTTTATTGCTGACTAGGGACTCAGAGGTCCATGATAGTCCGTACATAAACGTCGTGTTACAAAAATATTCACGTGACATAGATTGCACGAGGAATCCAAAATTCCACTGCAGCGCAGTACTCATATAAAAATATAATATACTAAACCTAATAAACTAAAGCTAAACTTAACCTAATTAAGATAAAGTCATCACATACATAAAATGAAGACGTAGCACTAGGGATGATAATTTCATCTATTAGTTCCATGTGTAAAATATCCATGATATCTGGTCTTGGAGTTGCAAATGGAAGTTAGATTGATGCAAATAATGGTAGACTTGGTCCACCCGGGCGGTGTCTTTTATCATGAGTCTGAAAGGGGAGAGTAGAATGAATGGAATGCATCTCTCAAGATCTGGTTTTTTTGTAGACCCCAATATGATCATGTCACTTCCCCTACTCCAAATAGTTGCAGGAAAAGATTTGGAAGTGTTTCCATTCAAGGCAAATTTTAGGGGTATTTCCATCTTGGACATTGATGTTCACCTTCAGATGGATGAATATTTTTAGGAATGGATGATGGATCATGGGCTTTTGCTATGGTGACATGGCTGATCATATCTACCACAATCATTATTCTGATTAAATGGAATATGGAAAGAGGGGTGACTCACCGTATTGGAGCAGCGAAACAATAAGACATATACCCCTAGTCACTAAGAACTTCACCAACAACATGACTGTACACCTCTAAAATCACTATATTGCGAGGCAATGGCAGTGTCGGGAAAGTGACTTCACGATATGGTAGGTGTAGACTGGTGAGGTAGGTAACTCCTTATCGTGATAAGAATAGCCTTCTTGGTGAATTCGCATCTGAGCGTATGTATTATGTAGTGGCAGCCAATGCATCCTGGTCGATCAACAACTCATCACGAAGAGTTGTGATTGGTGATGGATGGGAATGCACCAATTCGAGCGCAGCAGACGCGCGAGGAAGGACGCCGAGGAGACTTATGCCTCCACCTCCTCTGCTTGCGGGAGCGGGAGTTGAACAGATGTGGCGCCGTAGAGTCTAGCGCTCCTTTTTTGATCATTTTTGAGTGTCTCCGGCTTTCCACCGTGCGGGCGTGCCAGCTGATCACAAGTGACGCCTCCGAGTCTGGCGCGCTCTCTCTTTCACTCACCCAAGTGCGAGCGCGGCTGGTCTGCATGAAGAGATACTGCGGCATTCGGCGCCTCGAAATTCCCTGCTCACGGGTGTGGCAGCTGATAACGAGCGCCACCTTCAACTTTGCTGCGTGCGGGAGCGGCAAATGTACAGATGTGGCGCCGTCGAGTCTAGCGCTCCTTTTTTGCTCATTTTCAAGTGCCTCCGGCTTTCCACCGTGCGAGCGCGCCAGCTGATCACAAGTGACGCCTCCGAATCTGGCGCGCTCTCTCTTTCACTCACCCAAGCGCGAGCGCGGCTGGTCTGCATGAAGAGATACCGCGGCATTCGGCGCCTCAAAATTCCCTGCTCACGGGTGCGGCAGCTGATAACGAGCGCCGCCTCCAACTTCGCCGCGTGCGGGAGAGCAGCTGAACTGAGTTGGCGCCGTCGAGTCTCACGACTGCAAATTTTTCTGCGAATGACAGCGGCAGGTGACTTTGAGTGGCGCTGCCGAGTCTGGTGCCTCTCTCCCCCTTTTCCATGTGCAAGCGCGGCAACTTATCATGAGTAGTGGCTGCGTCCAGATTAAGCATATATGCATGTGCCGTGCAAGTTTCTGGGGGCCCCGCGTGCAGACTACGCCGGTATGGCAGATTGCCGTTTTGAAATTTTTTCAATGTTTTCTGCTCTGCGCCCGTACTAACTACCTATATATATAGGCTGAGCATAAAGCTGCATGACTGCATATAATTTATGTATATTGGACTGCAAGGGAATACTATAATCATAATTGTTAATTATTTTTTGCCAATTATTGATGCCACGTGAACTGGCTCAACAATTATATGTGATAAATTCATGTTTCAGAAATGGCTCAGATCTCTGCATATAGTTATGCTTCATGGTGGAAAGGTGGTTAATTAGCTCCTCATTGTGGACTGACTGAGACTATGGTCAAGTGCAATTGAATTAATCAATACAATTAGGTTGTGCTAGGGTAATGAGCCCTTGAGTAATTACCCGTATCAGCTTCATCTCAACCTGAAGGGATGAAGAATTTTGGGAAATGGGTTCAATATATCCATATATGGATGTACATAATGAATAACTTTCATTCGAACACGAGATTTTATGTTAAACTGTGGGTCACCTTTAGCGTGACCTTCGATCATTTATTATGAACAAAAGAAATAGAATCCATACATAATGATATAAATATCTCGCTTGATATACTAAAATACGCTTTTAGCTATCGCTCTGACTTTAGTCACGTGAGAGAGATTTCGAACGCGCGGGAGAGAGAGACTCACCATAAACACATTCTCAGCATAACCCGGGCCGGCGCCTCGCATCCGGGCCGACATATCCCAGGTGGCTATCGCAATCGCCGTACCCTGGGCTCGGACAGGACGGTTACACGGCTTCCCCTCGGCGGTGTTTCACTCCTTCACCCACACACGTGGCCGGCGGCCGTGGCCAGGGTCGAGACACACGCACACTCGCTCATCGCCCGCGCGGATACTTTCCGTCGGATCGTCGCGACCGCTCGCAGTGATGGCTCGCGCCAAGCTGCTTGTCAACGCAACGACAGCTGTCCCTTTGCTCTCTTTTCTCTCTCTCCCCTCTCTCTCGCTACTCATCATCTGTTCATATCCTAGCCTAACGTTTCGGCTATCTAAATATAAGCTTCGTGTCGCGTGTGGCGACTTACCTCGTCACCGAGTATTATTGATTATAATCAATTATACATGTATTCAGTGAGAGGTTAGGGTATTCAAATCCAAACATTGTTATTGTGGCCTTCATTGGGTTGAGGGCCCTGGCTTTTATAACAATCGCAGCTTTTATAAACTCATCAAGCTTTGTGAATGACTGATTAGGTTGAGTGATAGTGGAGTATATTGCCCTACGCTATTAAAAATGTCATGGATTTTCATCACCAAACAGTTACAAATCACTTTACCACATATTCTCTTTTCGACAGTGCACATGCATATTTTTGAGATGGTGAAGGCGCTAGGATGAGAGATTTTAGTGTCTTCAGTCTTCGGCACAATCAAAAATTACTTGAAAGTTTATTAGGTTGGAGAACCACGGAATAAACTTTGACAGCGAGTCAGAAACAATGAGTTTTGAATTTATAAATTCTGGATTTTTCCCATCAATAATATGTCTTATGCTGCCTCTAGTCTGATTAACGACCCTATAAAATTCAGTATAATAAACATTTACTTCTTATTTAGTGTTTGCCTACGGGATTACCGATTGTTCATCGAAATCAATTCGAAATGAATAATTTGTTGATCGCTACAATGATTGTATTGATGACAAAATGGTTCTCGTGATCGTTATGATTTTGATTGCAACTGACTGTACATTTGATGACTGAACTGATTAAAATACTGACTATTGAAGAATGGAGTGTTATTAGTTCAACCCATTACCCACTGTACTCCTTGCTCATCTCAGAAAGATCTACTGTGATCTCAAGGAGGTGATCAACACCACACCTCTCCTAGGAGTGTATAGTTGCAACTACCGCAGTAGAGTGACTTCAGAACAATATTCAGAATTTCAACAATGCAAATTCAATATTGATCCCCGTTTCTGGCAGGTGGAAATCATGAAGCCTCTCCACCTCTCGATTCAACACTACCATTATCTCGCTATCAATGATGCATCATCGGTGTTTTCGCCGGTGTTGGGGTTTGGGATCCAGGTTACTCGTGACAGGAGGAATGCGAATTAATGATTGTCAGCGAACAGATATATTGAGCAAACTGAATACATGCTCGAGGTGGTGGAGAGTGTGCGGCTTGTTCGCGATCCACATGAAGACTGCCCGAACCGGAGCAGAGCAGGAGGCCTATAGCCAAGCGGCTGAATGTCTATAGATATACTGCAGACGGCGGTTCTACTGCCGGTTGAGCGTATCTACTGTCGGTTGAGCGTCTCTACTGTCGGTTGAGCGTCTAATGCCACTTGACGGCTGAGCTAATGTGTGCGTGAATGTATGTGTGCTGTCGCGGACATTATTTGATCGGTGCTACATAAACATCCTCCCACCTCGAGAGAAAAATATATTTCATTGAAATAAACAAATGATTCCGTAGAAGTGTGGAAAAATAAGGGTTCACTAGTTGTGAAGAATATATAGTTATTATTCAATTTCACCTAGAGAAAATAATCTTTGATTTCAAAAATAGAAAATTGAAAATTGATCAACATAGTGAATAATCATTCATCGTTGTCTTAGTACACTTCACTTCTGAATCACTCGGAAGCACATTTTACTCATCTTCTTCTGTCGGGTGCAATGAGCTTGACGATTAGGTGTTACTGCGTTCTTGAAGTAATGTAGAATTTGATGTGAACAACATATGATGAACGACATATCCAGCCAGGGGCAATCTTGACTCGATCTTGATCATACCGTTGTTGCTGGGGCCCACTGTTCCAAGGTTGTGGGACAATTTGAGCAATAATTTTCCAGCGGCAAAGAGTTAATATCTTGTCGCTAGTACTCATGTTTTCGATGGGCAAGGCAGTTGATTTGCCTGATATATTGATATGAGCTGGTATTAGGGCATTTGAATCAGAGAGACCATCACTGGGGGGTACGAGAGACCTGGAGTTGATACATGTCTCTGCTTGGTCGAGGACTGTTGTAAATTCCTCCAAGGTGAGTATTGTTTCTCCCACTACCCTCTTTAGGCGATGTTTCACTGTCCTAACCCCTGGTTCCCTAAATTCTTCAATATAAGGGACGGAGTGTAAATAAGGGCACAGGTCCGTACCCAATCTAGTAAGGGATCGGGAGATAAAATTGGGATCAAATGAATTTTCGAAAATACAAAATCCAGACATTTCTGGCTTCTGAGTAAAATGTACTATACGTGTACCGATGCCTGTGCGATTCGAAGAAATCTTGAAATGGCAAACACATTTATGTCTATTTCTCGACGAGATTTGTTCACTAGAAGAGACTTCGCGCTCGCACGAAAAATTGGCGAAAATCTCATCAGCTTCAGCACTAGTGTCATAGACACATGGGCCTTTCATAGTAAGCCGATTCGAATTTGACTTGATATTCAGTTCCAATGTCGAATGGAGCGAAACTTCGAAAATGGATGAGTACTGCGCACGCTGATCTATGGTTGCTCGAATCTCATGTGTAGAATCATGCATGGATTCAGCTAGGATTAGACAGGCAGGAATCAAAGCTTCATCATAATCAGTATCTCTATTTAGATTAATAATATTCACATAGTTCGACTCCAATAGCAGCATTGATGCTGATTTGGTAGACGGTTGAAAAAGATGAATAGACTTTGGCGCATGTTCAAGTATATTTAAACTGTTTGAGTCACCGTTGTCATAAATAATAGGATAATGCCTGCAACTGCAGATATTGCATAGTCCTTCATTCGTATACTTAGAAAGAAGATGCTCAAATGACAGACCAGTGAGGCATCTATCGAGTGGATTGCTAAGGTTTCCTTCATCGGACACTGGTTTGGCCTCAACGGTATTGCAAGGTAGCGGAAGCTGACAACCCTCACCAATCGAGCAAGAAAACTGAAGAATAGATTGGTAAGCACATATATATTGTGTTCCAGATTCTAGCGAAAATCGCTGAGCATTTTTGAATTCTGACTCAGACTTGAGAATACATTGCTGAGCGCTTGTAGGTTGTAACTCGGTAGGTTTTTGAGTATCCATATTTTCTAACTCGAATTGGGAAATAGATTGCTGAGCACTTAGATATTGTGAATCAGACTTGAAATTCTCCCTGTGAGCAACTATATTTTGTGACTCAGACGTGGGAGTATCTTGTGGAGTGCTTTTATGTTGCAACTCAGATTGGCACACAGATTGTCGAGCACTCTTATATAGATACTCAAGCAGAAGGTTCGCTTGTTGAGCACTCATGACTTGTGACTCAGATATTACGATGGGCTGCTGAGCACCTGTATATTTTGACTCAAACTTGAGAATAGATAGCTGATCTCTTTCATTTTGAGACTCAAGCTGAAGACTAGCTTGCTGAGCACTTGTACATTGTGACTCAGAATTGAAACAAGTTGGCTGAGCTCTTATATGCGGAGACTCAGACTTGAGAATAGATTGCTGAGCTCTTATATGCGGAGACTCAGACTTGAAAAATGGTTGCTGAGCACTTGTATGTCGTGACTCAGACTTGAATGCAGGTTGCTGAGCTCTTATATGCGGAGACTCAGACTTGAAAATAGATTGCTGAGCACTTGTATGTCGTGACTCAGACTTGAAAACAGGTGGCTGAGCTCTTATATGCGGAGACTCAGACTTGAGAATAGATTGCTGAGCACTTGTATGCCGTGACTCAGACTTGAGAATAGATTGCTGAGCTCTTATATGCGGAGACTCAGACTTGAGAATAGATTGCTGAGCACTTGTATGCCGTGACTCAGACTTGAAAATACATAGCTGAGCTCTTTCATTTTGAGACTCAAGCTGAAGATTAGCTTGCTGAGCACTTGTATGTCGTGACTCAGACTTGAAAACAGGTTGCTGAGCTCTTATATGCGGAGACTCAGACTTGAAAATAGATTGCTGAGCACTTGTATGTCGTGACTCAGACTTGAAAACAGGTTGCTGAGCTCTTATATGCGGAGACTCAGACTTGAAAATAGATTGCTGAGCACTTGTATGTCGTGACTCAGACTTGAAAACAGGTTGCTGAGCTCTTATATGCGGAGACTCAGACTTGAAAATAGATTGCTGAGCACTTGTATGTCGTGACTCAGACTTGAAAACAGGTTGCTGAGCTCTCATATGCGGAAACTCAGACTTGAGAATAGATTGCTGAGCACTTGTATGCCGTGACTCAGACTTGAAAATAGATAGCTGAGCTGTTTCATTTTGAGACTCAAGCTGAAGATTAGCTTGCTGAGCACTTGTATGTCGTGACTCAGACTTGAAAACAGGTTGCTGAGCTCTTATATGCGGAGACTCAGACTTGAAAATAGATTGCTGAGCACTTGTATGCCGTGACTCAGACTTGAGAATAGATTGCTGAGCTCTTATATGCGGAGACTCAGACTTGAAAAATGGTTGCTGAGCACTTGTATGCCGTGACTCAGACTTGAGAATAGATTGCTGAGCTCTTATATGCGGAGACTCAGACTTGAGAATAGATTGCTGAGCACTTGTATGCCGTGACTCAGACTTGAAAATACATAGCTGAGCTCTTTCATTTTGAGACTCAAGCTGAAGATTAGCTTGCTGAGCACTTGTATGTCGTGACTCAGACTTGAAAACAGGTTGCTGAGCTCTTATATGCGGAGACTCAGATTTGAAAATAGATTGCTGAGCACTTGTATGTCGTGACTCAGACTTGAAAACAGGTTGCTGAGCTCTTATATGCGGATACTCAGACTTGAAAATAGATTGCTGAGCACTTGTATGTCGTGACTCAGACTTGAAAACAGGTGGCTGAGCTCTTATATGCGGAGACTCAGACTTGAGAATAGATTGCTGAGCACTTGTATGTCGTGACTCAGATTTGAAAATAGTTTCCTGAGCTCTTATATGCGGAGACTCAGAATTGAAAAATGGTTGCTGAGCACTTGTATGTCGTGACTCAGACTTGAATGTAGCAGGCGGATCTAGTTCTATCCGAGATCTCAAATCCATGGTGGAATTCCGATCGAGAAACAAAAGAAATTCATTGAAGAACTGTAGATCATTCAAATATCTTTCTTTTACGGCATTGAAAACATCGTCTCTGAAATAACCATCGGCACGATCAACATCATCGCGATTCATCAACTCGTCATGAGTATCTTGGAATTTTTGCCAATTATCTTTCAACCCTTTCATACGGGAGATACATGCACCCTTGGTTTTCATCGATTGGTCTAATTTTTCGAAATTAATGTAAAGATTAGAAAGGCGGGTTTCCAGTCTACGCTGTCTCTCAATTTTGGACTGCGTACTAGACATGCGGATTTCCAATCTAACTTGTTTTTCAAGAAGATCCATTGTATATGATGATATGGATATGATCGTTTAATTATTCGTTCAAAACGAATTACTGGTCTGGTAGAATAATTCAGACGAAGTGAAAATTCAAACGATGTCAGAGCGTCTATACGTGTATACTCAGGTGACGCTATTGCACTGACATTCCGGTAAATGTTGGAATGGAAATCTGTGTACAATCAACAGAAATTATGGTTTTGACATTCCGGAGAATGTTGGAATGGCAGTCTGTATGCAATCAACAGACATTATAGTTTGTGATTGAGGAAAATGTTGGAATGGCAATCTGTGTGCAATCAACAGAAATTATAGTTTTGACATTCCGGAAAATGTTGGAATGGCAATCAAGAAAATAGTTTGAGATACTCTCAGCGCGAAATGAGTACTCCAAGAAACCCTAGTACTGGTCTTGAAACAAACATTTTAGGCGCAGAATGAGCACTCTACAGGATCGATGAATAGCATTACACAGCAAGCGTTATTAGCATTTTATAGCATGTGGATGGCATTACGATCGTTAGAATATATTGATTAGATATATGCTGTACCCTCCCGACCACGAAGAGAAGCTCAAGATATTCATCAAAAAACGTAGCATGATGCAGTACCTAAATATGAGTGTACTGATTGAGGGGAGGGGTAAGGATAGGCAGTGAAACAATCTTCCAAAGAATGTAGGAAGGATAGACAACTCACTCACCGGTAGATGACCTTGGCCCCTGTCGCGAACGCTTCGTGACCGTTGATACTGCGCAGGAACGTGATGACCGATGATGTGGCACCGCTTTCTACTCTGCTAGCTGCTTCGATGATGAACGAGACGCTGGCTCTCAAAATGGCCGCCACGCGCTCGTTTTGCGGCTCGCTTGGCGTCATCCGCCGTTTGGAGCGAGGCAGGCAAAATGGCTGGCATGTAGTATGGGCGATGGCTTGATTATGCCATTAACTTCCCACAAAATGCATGGATCGCAAACTTTCAACTTGCACAATAAACTTGCACACTTTAGCTCACTGTATCATAGCCGGTATGTGATATAATGCTTCACAACCGCAAATGAGCTCCGCACTATCAAATTTGCACCACGCGTTCGCACATCACTCCGAATCATACAACCTCCCTTCACAAGCACCTCGATCCGGCTCGAAGGACCAAATGTTTTCGCCGATGTTGGGGTTTGGGATCCAGGTTACTCATGAAGAGGAGGAATGCGAATTAATGATTTTTAGCGAACAGATATATTGAGCAAACTGAATACATGCTCGAGGTGGTGGAGAGTGTGCGGCTTGTTCGCGATCCACACGGAGACTGCCCGAACCGGAGCAGAGCAGGAGGCCTATAGCCAAGCGGCTGAATGTCTATAGATATACTGCAGACGGCGGTTCTACTGCCGGTTGAGCGTATCTACTGTCGGTTGAGCGTCTCTACTGTCGGTTGAGTGTCTAATGCCACTTGACGGCTGAGCTAATGTGTGCGTGAATGTATGTGTGCTGTCGCGGACATTATTTGATCGGTGCTACATAAACAATCGGAATGACATCAGAGACTGCTTCGATTGAAAGCCCTCATCACAACAGGCCTCAATCCCTCAGACCCTGATTTCACATTCACACAGTGAGAAATT
This sequence comes from Eretmocerus hayati, assembly GCA_029851415.1. Lineage (NCBI taxonomy): Eukaryota > Metazoa > Arthropoda > Insecta > Hymenoptera > Aphelinidae > Eretmocerus > Eretmocerus hayati. The sequence continues at coordinate 70,938,243 of CM056743.1, read as the reverse complement.
TATCTGAAAAACTCCAATCAGGTGGTTCGATCAAAACTTCAACAATACTGGTTGAAAATTCAACCAAGTGGTTGGATATTCAACCAGCTGGTTGAATATTTGACAGCTTTGAGTATGGTTATTGATACGCGACCCGCGAGATAGTTACTCAAGTGATGGTCTCCGGACGTCATTCACGGGTGAGAAGAACAAATTTCTTCGTGCTTTCCTATGAACCAACAGAAAAGAACATGAGCGGCGGTTGCGCGCGCTTTTTTGACTTAGAATCCAGGTCAAGCAACGTTTTCGCGATTTAGTATCCGGATTCGGGACCGCTTGACTCGATCTGCCAGATGAGTAAATATTATAGGCTTGCCTAGGTAGGCCAGCAGCACCAGCCAAAAGGCCACCAATTCGGATAGCGAATCGCGGAAACGTTACTTAACCTGGATTTTAGACCGAAAAGGCTCGGGTGCCTAATGCTCATGTTTTTCCTGTTCATTTATCAGAAAATATGAAGGAATCCGGTTACCTGACCCAAGAATGTGTTTCGGACACCACTATCTACAAATCTCTTGGATCTCGTACTATAGCCGCGATAAAAAAATCGGCAGATTTCTCGCGCGAGCTGAGCGTGGCAATCCGAGACGAGCGGTTACCCATCTGCATACGATAAATGCCCAAACGTTGCTCATCCTGGATCTCCGGCCAAGATTAATCAGAATTTGATCGCTTAGTTGGAGATTCAACCACCCGGTTGAATTTCTCATTCAACCGGGTTTTTCCTTCATCTAGTTGGTTGAGAATTCAACCTATTTCTACAGTGCATCTAGCATCGCCAAAAATTGGCGGATCGATCCCGAAGCCATTTTGGCTCGCAAATATCATTTGAAAGCAAAAATTGGATGAGAACATTGGATCTGTATTGGGCACCAAAATGTTTTGTTTGGCAAGACAATTCACTACAATGATCTCCAGCACAGATTGAATTACACTCATAACCCAATATTTAAGAAAGCACAATTCTTGAAACAACTCAATGATTCTCGCAAATGGGGCTATATTCATCATGCAATGATAACTCCAAAACCGAATCAGACCCTGTATCGAGGCACGAAGGAACATGCACTGAGCAAATGATTAGATATTATGGCGTCTTTGCATATATCGATTTGTGGAGAAACAAAATGGTGGCTGTACGAGCATTTGAAGTCCCTAATAGCGTGCTACAGGTAAGACGCTCATGGTGTTTGGTCCCTCGCTTCCTCTCTCATTTCTCGCATGGTGAAGTAATAGGTCAAAGGGACTTGTTCGCAGAGTTTGAACATACCGATTGAGAACTCAAGGTCCTCATTCCATCGCATGATCCACTTACAGTTTCCAACGATGCAACGGACAACTATTGTTTCAGCTCTCCAGAAGTAGTTGTGGGAAGAAAATATTTTGGACAACTTTTTTTGGGAAAAATATTTTAGCAATTCTCGTTTTGGGAAGAAAATTTTGGGAGAAATTTTTGGGAAAAATTTACTTTGGGAAAATTTTTTTCGGGATAAATTTTTGGGGAAAATAATTCTTGGGAAATTGCATTTTGGGAGATTTTCCATTGGGACAATCGATCTACGCTCATTCCTGGGCCGTTTGGCCCCATTGCGTCTGAATTTCTCGCTAGACAATGAATTGTCAGAACCCGTGAATGTCAGTTCCGTGTACTACTTTCCCGGTGTCTTGTGCATGTGAAAATGACATATACCGTTCTAACTCGTTGCAAAAACAACTTCTGCATATGTTTTATCCGAGGTTTTATCACATAATATCACTCAATGAGCGGGAAGGAATGTGAAAAGTTGGGGTAGACATGCGGGGCATCAATTTTCAACTTCTGAATTTTTGGATACAAAACGTGTAAGTTATCGTGACAATACCCATATACGAATCTTCAGCAAGCTCACTTCGAAAATTTTTTGAAGTTCCCTGATAGCTTTTTGGAAAGTTCCTATGTGACAAAGCTCCTTAAAATATTACTGAAATATTTTTGAAAGGTTTCTGGCACGTTTTTGGGATGTTCCTGATTTATTTCTGAATTTTTCAAAAAACATTTCTGAAATGTTTCTGAAACATTCCAGAAATGTTTCTGGTTTGTTCCTGAAAAATTTTTGGAAAGTTTCTGGAAGATGCCTAGGAGTTCTATCGTATAGCTTCTTCGATCCAATGTCATTCTCAATTACTCCTGCAATATTTCACTGGCAATATGTCATCAATCTTAATCCAGAGAAAATGTTGTAAGGTTTCTGAAAGGTTGTTAGAAGATTTGAAAGCAACGTACCAAAAGTATGGCTTTCAAGTATCCCATGAATATTTAACTGACGAATTTTCAGCAGCCTCCCGAAGGAACAATTGTTCCCAGAACTTGACGCGTAATGTATTCATATTTCGAATATTCCTGCAATGGTTCACAGATACATCTCTTCAGCAATCTCGCTTTCGAAAATTCTTGAAATGTTTCTGGTATTTTCCTGAAATGTTTCTGAAATCTTTTCGGAACGTTTTTGAAATATTTCTGAACTGTTCTCGAAACGTTTCTGAGATTTTTCTAGAACTTTCCTAATAGATTCGTAGAAGTTTTTTTGTATAATTTCTCCAGGAATTCAAATATCATTATCAACTATTCCTGCAATATTCGTCTGGCAATATGTCAGCATTCTTGATCCGGAGAAAATTTCGTGAGGTTTCTGGGGGAGGTTGCTAATACATCGCACGTTCGAATCTTTCTCTCTGCAGATCCATACTGAAATTTGCCCAATATTACCATTGACAGTGCGAAATTCTTGTGAGAGGAAATTTTAGAGGAGAAAATTATGATTGTTCTGCGTGATTAATTTTGGTAAAACGAGAAGCAGGCATCGTTCTGAGAATTCTCAGACGCTCACAGTCACAGAAATTCTCTTCATAAACGTATAACACAAACCAGTAATTCTCTGAACGATGTAATCGATCCAGATCTTCTCAACGCCTTCTTCACTTTTTGCTGAGAAACCACAAACTATGTATATATGAATGAGTGAGGTGAGCTCGAAAACGAATTCAATAGGTTGTTGGACAGGAATCGCTTCAGAAGTAGAGTCTCCTTGTCCAAAGAGACAAGCACATGCGCCCACGATTCGTATGCACAAAATCAAATTCACCATACTACGACCACCACTACATCGAACAGTTGGGTCAATAACCTCACTGATATCGTCATCCCTCCGGAACTACAAGAAATCCTTGGCTATGGTGAAAAGTTTAACCTTGCAGAGAACCTGAGTCACAAAAATCTCTTCCAAATATTCAAGAACACGGAGCGAACTTTGAATTCTGAAGCGGTTCCTGACGATCTTTTACGTATTGACATAATCAGATTTGTTGAGAACTCCTCCAAGATAACACCACATATTCCCGTTGAACAAAAAAATTTACTAAGTAAGATCAAACAGACCAAGATGTTTTTGAAAAATCATAGTGACATAATGGTAACTAGAGCCGACAGAGGAAATTCCACTGTTATTATGTACAAATCTGAGTTCATAAGGAAAATGGAAACAGCCCTCAGTGATAGGAAGTACTACCTCAAATTGGAAGAAAATCCACTCGAAATGTTAACTAAACGTACTAAGGAATTTTTGGAAGAATGGAACAAGATTGGAGTTTTCCAACAGGACAGTTGTTTCGAAAGTCTCTCTTTCACCATAGCCAATATCAAAGACAGTAATCTCCCAAGAGCATATGGGCTTATCAAAGTGCATAAGAACAACCATCTGATCAGAATCATCGTATGTGCTATAGGCGGACCACTTTATCACTTTGACAAAGCTCTATCACGTCTGTTCACAAAATATATTCCAAAACCAAAGTGTTCTGTCAAAAATAGTCAAATAGTGAAGAATGAGTTAGATGAAAATATTATCCCTGAAGGATCAGAAGGGTTTTCTTTGGTTGTAAATTCTCTCTTTCCCAATTTAGACCCATCCATCATTGTGTCGGCAGTGAGTGAGAAATGGGAGTACCTAGAAGCTGTCTTTGATGGAAAACTCGATAAACAAGAATTTTTGAATGGTATCATATTTCTACTCAGCTCAACTTTTTTCCAGTTCAATAACAAGTGGTATAAACAAATTATGGACTCGCCAATGGGCTTCTGCTCGAGCCCATGGTTTGCGGATTTGGTCCTAGAAAGACTCGAAGAACATTTTTTGAATATCCTCAAAAATGATATTCTTTATTACCGCTCTTATGTCGATGATTGCCTCGTCATAGCCAAAGAATCCAAAATTGATCACATTTGTTCCACTTTCAACAGTTACAATCCCAATCTTCAATTTACGATAGAACTTGAAAATGAGAACAATACAATCAACTTTTTAGACTTGCAGATAGAGCGCATCCCGGACCAAATTCCAAATACCAATTGGTATAGAAAACCAACAGCATCAAACAGATTTATCCACTTTCTCTCTTATCATCCAATGAGTCAAAAACGAGCCATAATCTTCAATTTAGTAGACAAATGTATCAAACTCTCAGACCCAAGTTTCCACAAAGAGAACGTTTCCAAAATCACCACCGATCTACTCCAAAATGGATACCCTTTGAACTTCATTAATGATTGTATAAATAAACGTCTTAAGAGGATGTCGGACCTTCGCAGGTTATCAGGCAGGTTGGCGATAGTTAGCTTATTCCAAGTGTAGATGGCGACACTTAGAATGAGCTTCCCATGTGTAATTTTCTATTGTTGGCAACACTGATGGGATGTCGCCATATCCCGGGAAAGACGAGTTGCTGAAGCAAGAGCCTGCGCTCAAAATCTGATTATTCACGTTCACAAGCATGAAACGTTTGAGTTATACTCCAAAAAGGCAAGTCTTAGTCATCAACAAATTTACGTTTCTCCACGAAAATGATTTGAGAATTCTCTTCCAAAAAGTATTATTTTTCGAATCAGAATGAATTCACAAATTCATATCAAGCACCCAACATATTCACGCTCACAATTGTAGAAAATTCGAAAATACTCTTCAAAAAGAGTCATTTTTTCCAAGTCGAGATGAATTGAAAATATCCATATCTCTGCATCCTTTACATTCACGCTCACAAACTTGAATAGTTTGTAGATACTCTCCAAAAAGAGTCCTTTTCCTGAAACAAGATGAATTCAAAAATTCATGTTGTCTGAGAGACTCTACTCATCCTTCAACAAGGATGAGATTCTTTATCAGAGTCAAAGGATTCCTGATCAACATCAGAAAATCATAACTCCTTGAGATTTACTATCTGACAGTTCCAAAATTCATACTCGAATACGAGAATGGATCTAGAGCTTCCTTGCAAAGCAGGTTTATCTTTCCAAATAGACAATTATCTGCATCCATATTCATCAATATGAATTCAACTGCGTCATTGGTTGATGCATATAAAAGCATACAAAATCTCATTCATACAGAAAAAGTATCCAAGCTCGCACACCAAGTACTTATATCAACCATTCTTGAGAGAAGTTCTATTATTCTACAAAACAGACTTTGGACTGTTTTTAGTTCCACGGATTCTTCATGAACTGGAAAAATTTTGCCGGATTCAGAATATTGGAATTGAATTTTATTATAATTCTGAGTCATCAGGAATTTGGGAAGTTGACTTGACAAATCTCTGGTTGATCAATGGTCTTTTACGATGAAGTAAAATAGGTTGCTACTACAGAAGTGCATTCATTAGAAGTTTCCCATGTATCACATAATCTCAATGTAAAAGACTCTCCAACGCATTCCTGAGAGCCACAGAAGCAGCTCAAAATCAAATGACTCACTCTGCGTTTCCTTGACAAGAATGCGTATTCATCACAAACTCACATTTGGGGAGTGAAAATTACGGTCAATGAGGTTTCTATGAATTTTGAATAGTTCAGAATCCACCATCAACCACTAACAAACCAATAGCAAGGTCAGAGACAAAGTTCGAGGTTGATGGTACTTGCAGATTCTAAACAACGATATTCAGAAACTCAATCAAAGTAACTTCTAAACAAGTATTCTATTCCATTCAACTTGTACACATTAAATCATATTTTTTACATCATTTTGAATGTATAAAGCACAATATCCCGTCTCATATTGAATATTTTGTGCAATATCTATGAAGTGACACAAGAAAATACATACACTGGAATGGGAGAAATATGCCGTATTGTAACATCATTCATACCATCAGGGCAAGACCAACAAATGTTTCCATGGGCTGGCTAGCTTCTATAAGGCCTAACACAACTCCGACACGACGTTTTTTTATCCTGGGCCGCAGTTTTGTTATTCGAATAACAAAGTCGTGTTTTTCGAGGGATGCCACGGCGCTGCGGCGAAGCTGCATCCGTCGCAAGACAACCATCGCACGCGAACATTTGCACATCGCGTGGGTGTACACCCAACACAGTACAAAACACTCACAACAGATACACCTTCACCCGACCCGGACACTCTCATTTCCACCGGGAAACCACGATTTCCTCGTGCTACGCCGGCTACGAAGCATAAACGCGCGCCGTCTGTTTAGCAGTGGTAGAGCAGCCGACAGCGCGACAGCCGCAGCTCAAGCATGACCAATGCTGCCAACATACCAAGCGACACAAGGTTATGTGTATGTCGACTTCGCAATTCAAAATACTCGCTTTTGCTACCGAAATCTTATTTACAGAACCATTCCCTCATTTGAGCATCAAATGCCTGCGGGAATGATTTATTTGATGCGTAAAATCAGCAAAAAGGGTGCTCTGGTCCACTCGTTCTGATTCGGCTCTTGGGAACCTAAATAATTGAGGATAATAGCTACCGAACCTCTCTGTGCATTTGCCTTTGACATCGATTTTTGGCTCGGAGCGGTACATTTGCGTGCGAAACGCACCAGAGCACCCTTTTTACGGACATTTTCTACCTCTCGAAGAAAAATTCAGATCGATTGAGTGAAAATTGAGAGCGTGAGTTTGTAAATAAAAAAATTTTATATCCTAGCAGAAGTTTAGAGGTCGATCTCCAACATCCTCTCAACCAAATCCATAATTCAACTCAACTGAAAGACTTAAAGAGGAAGAAAGCCATGAGCATTGTGCCAAAGATGTTTTTCCCGTATATTCCTCATCTGGAACATAGTTTACGTGCTATAGCCAAAGATCATGAATTATTCCCAATATTTATACCTTCGCATAAACTCAATATATTTTCGCTAGGGAAAGACAATCTTGGTATCAAAGAAAAAACAAATTGTATCTATAAGATTGATTGTAGTGATTGTGAGGCCACGTACATCGGGCAAATAAAACGACATCTATCTGAGAGAGTGAATGAACATTCGAGAGATGTTAGGAATAAGGAAGAGACGTCTGCCCTTGCTATGCATTCCTCAAATAATAATCACAACATAGATTTCGAAAACATCAAAATTTTCGATACCGAGTACAATAAAAAAGCAGAGAGTTTTTGGAAATGTTATACATTCATTACCACCGTAACACAATCAATAGGACTCAAGATACAATATTTTTGAAGAATGCATACAAGTCCACCATAGATAAAATCAGGACAAAAATGAATCGAAATACATCTGATTCACTTTCTCGACATGCCTGAAACATGGCAACCATCCACATTGCTCTTCTCTCTTTTCGCTTCCCTCCTCTCAAATCGTCTGCTCAAAAGACAAATGTTTGACAAGGCACCAACATCGCCGTTTATCTTCACCACTAATCAAAAAGTATGTATCACATAGAAAGTGCAATACTAGCTCTATTTTGGTTCATTGTCACCCTAGAGGAGTACTTTCAGTGTTGTGTAATGTGCATTATTAGACCCGCATCAACAAGATGATGAAATTGTGATCGACTGATGTAGCCCTAAAGAGGCCCGTGTAGTTTTGACGGGCGAAACGTTGGCATTTTTAAATAAAGCCTCTGCTCGACAAATTCAAAAGAAGACCATCATTTATTCATTTATCAACTCGAGCACAAGAAACTCCTATATTAATTATCACGAGGATAAGGTGTCTGCCTTCTAACCGAAAGGTCGTGGGTTCGAATCCCACCGCCGGCGGCAAGTGTGGAATGTGGAAAGGCCGATGGGATTTTTTTTCCATTTTTGGGCCATTTTCATCTTTTTTTCTCCTTCAGACTCTTTCAGGTGCGTTCCAGGAAGTGAAACAAATATTCGGTAATGAGCAATTCTGGGTGAACGATTCCCTGATGAGTTGGCTGATTAATCAGCCGATCTATCAGCTGATTTTTTTGGTGATATTTTGGCATGCTTAATCAGCTGATTTATCAGCCGATTAATCAGGCGATTCATCAGCCGATTGATCAGCTGATTAATCACCCGATTTTTTTCGGCAGGGAGGGTCAGTGCGGCGCTTCAGTGACTGATGCCGAATATCGGGGGACCCAAGGGAAAGGAGCGCGCACTTCTCAACACCATCAGCACCACTATCATGCTCTACGGCGCACCCGTGTGGAGAAAAAGAGTAGAGAAGACCATCATCGAGGAGAGGATGGGGCCTGTCCACCGAAGAGCGGCCCTGAGAAGTATCCGTGCCTACCGCACCATGTCAGGAGAAGCGGCTTACGTATTTGCGAGTACACCACCCACCCACTTGCTCGTCGCGGAGCGAGTGAGGATCTGGGATCGCCAGGAAGTGATCGGAGCCGAACGAGTACTCACTCCGACGATGAAGCAGATCATCCGCGACCACGAAAAGGAGACCACCCTCGAACAGTGGCAAACTGAGTGGGATTCGCCATTTGCGAATGGCAGATGGACACACCGGTTGATCCGTGACGTAGCCAAGTGGGCGGAACGTGCCCACGGAGAGATGGACTACTAGACGACTCAGGCACTGAGCGACCATGGTTGCTTCGGTTTTTATCTAACCAGGTTCATGCAGAGGACGACCTCAGCATGCCAGTCATGCTGGGACGACTGGGATGGCGCTGAGCATGCGCTGTTTAAGTGCATTCACACTCGGAGAGAGCGCGCCGAGCTGGGTAAATGGCTGGGTGCTCAACTAACACCTGAGATTCTCGTCCCGCGCTTGCTCCGCAACCAGGAGACATGGGATAGAGTCACCGGATACATCAAGCTGGTGATGACTCGCACGGAGGAGAAAGAGAGGGGAATGAGGCGCCTCGAAGAAGACGAAATACAGTGAGCCTGCCGACTTAAACATAAGAGGTCCCAAATTGTTGCAGGAGGATCATGATGCTTTGAAGAGGGGAAGAAGAAGAAAGAAGAGAGAAGATCAAAGGAAGAAGTATGAAGAGCAGGGAAAAGACCAAGGAAGGAGGAACAAGACCTGGGAGCCCGGAAGAAAGAGCCGCTCGATCTAGAGCGCGAGACGCCGCCGGTCTTACTAATCCTAAGTTCTAATGCTCACGCGGTCCCGGGGCCGGATTGCCAAGTTCTGTGGATCTCTTCCTTGTCCAATGGCCGGCGCCAACGGAGAAGGAAGAGAGGGTTTTAATCGGAAGGGGTGGCCGTATCGATGCGGTTCCCAGCCCGGTACAGTGTTTGGGGGAGGGGGGGAGGGGGGGGCACGGACAAGCCGTATCGACCGAGACCTCACCAACCCGAAGGAGCAGAAGGGTTGCTCCCCGTTAGAATGTTGCAGCGTTGCTCACCCTACAACCACCTGAAAAAAACAAAAAAAAGAGAGAGAGAGAGAGAGAGAGAGAGAGAGAGAGAGAGAGAGAGAGAGAGAGAGAGAGGAATTGAAATTGAAATTGCGACTCCTAATAGGCCCAAGCAGGACGGGCCTTGGCAGGAAGTGGTCTCTAAGAGAAATACAAAGAGGGCAAAGAAAAGCGGTCGATCAAGTGACACCGCTGGAAAGAAGGCAAAGATGAAGCCAAGAAGAGCGAAATCCGACGCCGTTCTCGTCACGGCAAACCAAGGTGGGTTAAGCTACGCAGATATGCTGCGCAAGATAAAGACGGATGATCTTAATGAAGAAGTGGGCTCTAAAGTCACGGGCATCCGCAAGACACAGGAAGGGCAAATCCTCATTGAACTGAGGAAGGGCACCGACGCTGCAGCCATCAAAGCGGCTCTGACACCAGTCGTCGGGCAAGAAGGGGCCGTCCACTGCCTCGCAAATAGCATGACCCTCGAGGTTCTCGGAGTCGACTACGATGTCGACAAAATTAAAGTGCAGAAGGACCTCGCGAAGGCCCTACCAAAAAACGAGGATGGAGCCATAATAGTCAAGAGCCTGCGAAAGAGCTCCCGAGGCACCCAAACAGCGGTTGTGTCCATCCCAGCGAGGCTCGCTCACCGCCTCCTGGACTGGAGAGAACCCAAGGTGGGATGAAGCAGAGTGAGAATCCGCGAGAAGGGAGGCATCCCTCGCTGCTATAACTGCCTAGAGTATGGCCACAAGGCCTCAGGCTGCAAAAAAGAGAAGGCAGAGGAACGTCAACCGAAACTCTGCTTCCAAAGCGGTGAACCAGGACACCTCGCCGCTACCTGTGAAGAGAAACCAAAATGCCTCAGCTGCGTGGCTATCGGAACCAGATCTGACCACAGGTCGGGCTCCAGCAACTGCACAGCTCACTAAAACGCGAGGGCGACATATAGACGCAGGGGGGGAAGAAATGGCTAACTTCATCCAAGCCAACCTCAGGAGAAGCGGGGACGCTTGTGACCTCCTACACACTGCCGCCAAAGAAGGGGGTATCGATGTTCTGATGATCTTCGAACCGCCTCGGAAGCGCGAACTTTCCCGTTCCACATTCGATCACTGGGGGACCGCTGTAATTCAGATCACGAATCCCACGATCCGCGAGACTGAACCAGCTGTTAGTGGCCGCGGTTATGCTCGAAAGACCATAGGGGGCACAGCTGTATACAGCTGCTACTACTCGCCGTCGCTCAAGACGCACGAATTTGAAGACGAGCTCCACGACCTAGAAGAGGATGTGAGGCAATGGGGGGGGGGCAGTTATATTCGCGGGAGATTTCAACTCCAAGGAACCGACTTGGAGCGGGGGGCCACGCGATAGACGGAGGGTAATACTCGCAGATGCCATGGAGGCATTGGGATTAGTGCTCGCGAACGAGACGGGGGTTATCACCTATTACCGGCACGACACTCGGTCTCGGGAGGGAGGTTCATCATCGGTCCTCGACCTGACGTTCATGAGCCCGACGCTCATGGGACGTATGACATCGTGGAAAGTTCTGGACACGGAAACACTGAGTAACCATCGACATATTCGGTTTCGACTTAGGACTGACGGACAGAGACAGACGACACGCAGACCGCGACCAACGGGGTGGCAGGTACGGAAGCTGGACGAGGGAAAATTCCGGGAATCGATAGAAACAGTCGAAGATCTCCCGATGAACTCCGCATCGGACGAGGCTGTGGCCATGGTAACATCCGCCATCACGAGAGCTTGCGACGCGTCGATGGCTCGCAGGACAACACCATGTTTCTGGATAAAACCAGAGTACTGGATCAACGATGAGATCAAGGCTCTACGAAGAACGAGCAACAAGAAAAGGAGGACCGCATGGCGATCAAGGAAGCTGCAACGACCATCGCTGTCGGAAGATGACAGAGCGTACAAAGAAGCAAAGAAGGCTCTCGTTCTAGCCATCCGGAGGAGCAAAGATAAGTGCTGGGGTGAACTGTGCGACATAGTTAACGAAGACCCTTGGGGCACGCCATATCGCGTGGTCATGTCAAAGGTCCGACCCCGGAGGGGCAACCCAGCACCGACCGATGCAGCAACATTGCGCACCATCGTGGAAGACCTCTTCCCAGCAGGAGAACCCAGAGTTACATTCCCTACGGAGAGCGAAGACCCCATCCCGCTCTTCACTATGCAAGAGCTACTTATAGCGGCGAAAAGAATGCCGAACGGCAAGGCCCCTGGCCTGGATGGCATCCCAAACGAGGCTCTGAAACTAGTCTTCAAATACAAGCCAGATCTACTCCTCGACCTCTTCAACATCTGTCTGAGCGCGGGAACTTTCCCGGACAAGTGGAAACGCCAGAAGCTGGTCCTGATACCTAAGGGTCAAGGAGGTCAACGCCCTCTCAGCATGCTCGACAATATCGGGAAAATGTATGAGAGGATGGTGCTCAACAGGGTGGAAAAAGCCTAAGAAGAAGGCGGTGGGCTATCACCAATGCAGTTCGGTTTCCGGAAGGGACGGAGCACTGTGCACGCGATCGAGGCGGTCCAAGAACGGGTTCAAGCGTCGGTAGGGAACCCATACCAAAGAAGAGGAGGATTCTGTGCCATCATTGCGTTGGACATAAAGAACGCATTCAACTGCGCGAGCTGGGAGCGAGTCTATCAATCCCAAGCAGGTAAAGTGTCCCCCTATCTACTAGCCGTCACGAGTGACTACCTGCGGAACAGGACCCTCATGTACGACACCGACGAGGGACAAGAGATTCGGGTACTGTCCGCCGGAATCGGACAGGGATCGGTCTGCGGACCGTTCAACTGGAACACCCAGTATGACAGCTTACTGTCTATCGAACTGCCAGGAGGAGTGATAATAGTGGCTTCCGTGGACGACGCGGGACTCATAGTATGGGCTGACAACGAGGAACTCTTGGGTAGACGCGCGAACGAAGCGCTGGCCCGAGTCTACGAGTGGATGATTAGCAGGCTTCTGGAGCTCGCTGTCAAGAAGTGCGAAGCAATCGTGGTCACAAGGCGTAGGAAGTTTGACTTACCCCGGTTTTATATCAACGGGCAAGAGATTCCACGGAAGACAGAGCTGAATTACCTCGGTGTATGGCTCGACGACAAGTGGTTGTTCCCGAAGCACATCCAGGAAGCCGCCCAGAAGGCGAGCAGGGTCGGTGCGGCGCTCCAGCGGCTTATGCCGAATATCGGAGGACCCAAGGAAAAGAGGCGCGCACTTCTCAACACCGTCACTACCTCCATCATGCTGTACGGTGCACCCGTGTGGGGGAAGAGAGTAGAGAAGACCATCATCGAGAAGAGAATGGGGCCTGTCCACCGAAGAGCGGCCCTGAGGAGTATCCGTGCCTACCGCACTGTGTCAGGAGATGCGGCTTACGTATTGGCGAGTACTCCGCCCATCCACTTGCTCGTCGCGGAGCGAGTGAGGATCTGGGACCGCCAGAAAGTGATCGGAGCCGAACGAGTACTCACTCCGACGATGAAGGAGATCATCCGCGACAACGAGAAGGAAACCACCCTTGAGCATTGGCAAACTGAGTGGGATTCGCCATTTGCGAACGGCAGATGGACGCACCGGCTGATCCGTGACGTAGCCAAGTGGGCGGAACGCACCCACGGAGAGATGGACTACTGGACGACGCAGGCACTGAGCGATCATGGTTGCTTCGGTTCCTATCTAACCAGGTTCAAGAAGAGGACGACCCAGCATGTCAGTCATGCAGGGACGAATGGGATGACGCCGAACATGCCCTCTTCAAGTGCAGCGACACCCGGAGAGAGCGCGCCGAGCTGGATGAATGGCTGGGTGCTCAACTAACACCTGAGAATCTCGTCCCGTACTTGCTCCGCAACCAGGAGACATGGGATAGACTCACCGGATACATCAAGCTGGTGATGACCCGCAAAGAGGAGAAAGAGAGGGAAGTGAAGCGCCTCGAAGCAGGCGAATTACAGTGACTCTGCCGATTGAAACAGAAGAGGCCCAAATGATTCCAGGAGGAATCTGATGCACTGAAGAGGGAAGAAAGAAGAAAGAAGAGAGAAGAAAGAAGAAAGAGAGGGAACAATGGAGAATGAAGATAGAAGATGCCGACAAGTGGCCGAAGAGAGAAGATGGAGAAGAGGAACGCTCGCAATTGAGCGCGAGACATGCCGCTCATCATGAAGTAATGCTCACGCGGTTCCGGGATGAGATGGTAGATGCAGGTGGATCTCCTTCTTGATTGCCCGATGCCCTAGGTATCGGACATCGAAGGGAGAGGGATATTACACGGCCGGGCCCAACTCTCGGTGGGCCCCACCCAAACCCGTGTCCCGCCTGGTACGGCCTGCGTGGGCTATGCGTAGTCCGCGTAAGCTGAACCAGTCCGGTGCCTGGGGACAGATCCGAGGGATCCTGAGGCGGATTTTGCCCTCTAACCACCTTAAAAAAAAAAAAAAAAAACAAAAAAGAAATTGAAATCGCTCCTTCGATTTCAGTAGAAGTACCTGCCTCTCGGCTCAACCCTCCATCGGCTCCAAGCCCCTGGACAAGGATACGCCTTGTCATCGCGTCTTCGCGGACTACCGAATTCTTACCACCTTGATAGGGTGGCAGCTTCCCATCCAGTTCCGAACCGTGTGCCCCCCAGAATCCAACCTTACGACGGAGCAGTGGTTGGCGTGCGAGCACGCACAACCATGGGCTCAGCCCCGACCCTGGGTACCTTTGTTGGAAGCCCTCCGACTTCAGCCTTGAAAGGTCACGGCCAAGGCCTCTTACGAGGACCTTTTCCCTGTTTTGCTCACGCACGCAGACAGGTCACTGCTCGAGCACTCCTACGGAGCTTAAATACTCTCCCACGTTTCGAATAAGACCACGGTCCCGTGGTCTAACCCGTGGAATAACTCGGGAAGCCAAAGTAGTCATCACGTACTCATCTGTCGCGGTCAGCAGGTCCTTATGGCGATTCCAATTGAGTGCCCTGCGGCACTCGCGATGGACTCAATCCACCGAGGCCCCTTGCAGGTTACCTCGCCCATCCTATTGTCAGCGTTGATTGATATCAGCCCGAGAACCGGAAAATTCACGATCTCTCGTCCCAGTGTTACACAGTCTCCACTGTGCACGTTTTGACTGGTGCCCGTCGAGGTTCCTCATCGGATATCCTCTCCCACGTCCCATGAATGAATCACGGTCACGTGGTCTAGCCCGTGAAATAACTCGGGAAGCCAGAGATGTCCTCACATACTCACCTGTTGCGAGCAACAGGTCCTTATGGCGATTCCAATTGAGCGCCCTGCGACGCTCACGTCGGACTCAGTCCGCCGAGGCCCCTTACGGGTTACCTCTTCCAATGTAATCCTTGATTGGTAACGGCTCGGGAATGCTACTTGATGTCTTCGTCGGGTGTACTAACACTTTTCACGGGGAACAACGCTACTAGGTGGTTTCGCCCGTGTACTGGCACTCATTTCACGTTTGCCCTACCAGTGTTACACGACATCCGTCGCAAACGTTGACTGGTGAGCGTCGAGGCTCCTCATCGGATTACCTCTCCCGATGTTCGTTCCTTGATCGGTACCGGCCGAGTACCGGGTACTGGGTGCCTTCGCCGTAGCTACTAACACTTTTTGCGTTTTGGCCGGTGGCCAAACTTCGGGAGGTGGCCCATTCCAACAGCAGGTCACCCGATTTAACAGCACGTGGCCCACTTCAACAGCAGGGGGCCCGATTTAACAGAATGTGGCCTACTTCAACAGCAGGTGGCCCACTTGAACAGCAGGTGGCCCGCTTTAACAGCATGTGGCCCATTTTAACAACAGATGGCTCGATTCAACAGCACGTGGCCCACTTCAACAACAGATGGCTCGCTCTAACAGCATGTGGCCTGCTTCAACAGCATGTTGCTCACCTTAACAGCATGTGGCCCGCTTTAACAGCATGTGGCCCACTTTGACAGCAGGTGGACCACTTTAACAGCATGTGGCCCACTTTTCCAGCAAGTGGCCCGCTTTGTCAGCACGTGGCCCACTTTAAGGCTTACTTCCCGATGTCGGAAAACTTTTCTGACAAGAAATGTACCAATAACTTGTAAAAAATTTTTCCGAAAAATTTCGACCAGCTGGGAGAATTTCTGATTCAATCCAATGAGTTTCTCAGAAACGTCATAATCTCAAAAATGAATTTCTTTTTCACCTTTCCTTAAATGGAAGCGAGTAGAAAATCTATTTTCAAGCGGATGTGTTCCTGGATTTGTCAGAGGTTTTTCAGAATTTTGTCAATCGAAATTCATCACAATTGTCGATTTTCAGCCATGTCAACTGTACATGAAAAAATAAGTAAAGGGATCAACAGGAAGTCGCCCACTTTCACAGCAGGTGGCCCACTTCAACAGCAGATGGCCCGCTTTAACAGCACGTGGCTCACTTTATTGACATTACTTGGGACTTGGAAATTGGGTGATCAAGTTGATCCGACTGCACTAAACGAATTATTATGTATACCAGAGCCAAAAATTTTCACGAGACGCACAGAGCACGAAGAAAATCATCACCTAACGCTGTATATCAATCCATATCACCCCCGTGATAGCTGATTCAATCAGTGAAAATCCGTTCACGTTAGCTGACGAAATCAGCTATTACTAGCTGGTTTCCAGCTACCCTAGCTGATTCGCGCTGAGAGAGTGAGTGAACCTTGCCTGGTGTCTACGTTGCCGTGCATAGCGTAGACGAAGAATTCACACATGATGCGCGGGGAATGCTGGCAATAGAGAAGAAAGTCGTGGAGAACAGGCCCAAGCATACGTCGGAGTCCCCGGATAACGTGGGCAAAAGAATGGCCTGATGCTTGGGCTTACGATCTGTCGTAAGAATGTGTGGCTTTTTGTCCCGAATAGATTCCACCGAGCTCACTGTTGTGGCCTTAGATCTAGCACTCGGCAGTCAAGTCGATCGCTATTGTAACATCCCCTCCCAGGATACTGTTTACAACCCACAACATTAAGCTCGGAGGAAACTTCCCAAGGAGGAGATAGACATATACAGAGACATAGTTACGAGTGACCGTTTTTGCCCAAAACATAAGGTCCGGTGTTCCATCTCGCCGCCTTGCCAGATATCACGGCCAGACCCCCCCACTCTACACACGTCTGGAGATCCATCACCTACATATATAGGTCAATGACCTTCTCCGAGGTCAATGATCTTACCCCCTCCCCCACGAGGTCAATGACCCTCCCCCTATCTGCAGGATGACGGCCCCTGTTACTCACAGGTTTCCCAGTCTAGGTCGAAGAGGCGTAACGATTCACCGTATATCAAAGTAACGGCGACATCCAGGTTTGTGATGTCGGATTGCCATCACAAAGGTTTAGCGGCAATTTTTGCAGAACAGCATCACAGTTCCTCGAAGCTCATTCAAGAATCGTGACCATTTCTTATCATAATATTTTTCCTAGATCGCGCACATCAAGTAAAAGTCTCCGGAAACTCCTAAAAAAGTATGCGAATCGTTGAAAATCAATTCAGGGCTCAATCATTCATTCATTGTATTATTCATTGTAATCATGATACTAGTCTTAAACCTCAGTCTCAGAGGAATAAGCATACATTTAGTATGATGATATTACAAGAACTCAACCAAAGTTATAATTTGTGAGTTCGAGTTCGATTTGTTTGGCAAAGCCGACTATGTCCCGGTATACCACTTATTCCAAAGCCTTGTAAGTTCAGACTATTATACCCGAATCTTCTCCTTCGTGTCTCTAATTACAGTGTTGGAAGGGAATCAAACTCAGAGATTGTGACATCGACTGAAAATCCGGTGGTGATCTCGTTACGGAGTTATAAAGAGGTGCTGCAATTCTCATGCAGTCGTGGAATTACTCATAATCCAACTCGTTACACTTTCAGCGAGTCATCTTATAAGACACTCTCTCCCTCTTCTTTTAGGTGGGTCTCTCTCTCTTTTTTTTTTTTTTTTTTTTTTTTTTTTTAAGGTGGATAGAGGGCAAAATCCGCCTCAGGATACCTCGGATCCGTCCCCAGACACCGGACTGGTTCAGCTTACGCGGACTACGCATAGCCCACGCAGGCCATACCAGGCGGGACACGGGTTTGGGTGGGGCCCACCGAGAGGTGGGCCCGGCCGTGTAATATCCCTCTCCCTTCGATGTCCGATACCTAGGGCATCGGGCAATCAAGAAGGAGATCCACCTGCATCTACCATCTCATCCCGGAACCGCGTGAGCATTACTTCAGGATGAGCGGCATGTCTCGCGCTCGATTGCGAGCGTTCCTCTTCTCCATCTTCTCTCTTCGGCCACTTGTCGGCATCTTCTATCTTCATTCTTCATTGTTCCTTCTCTTTCTTCTTTCTTCTCTCTTCTTCCTTCTTTCTTCCCTCTTCAGTGCATCAGATTCCTCCTGGAATCATTTGGGCCTCTTCAGTTTCAATCGGCAGAGTCACTGTAATTCGCCTGCTTCGAGGAGCCTTACTTCCCTCTTTTTCTCCTCTTTGCGGGTCATCACCAGCTTGATGTATCCGGTGAGTCTATCCCATGTCTCCTGGTTGCGGAGCAAGTACGGGACGAGATTCTCAGGTGTTAGTTGAGCACCCAGCCATTCATCGAGCTCGGCGCGCTCTCTCCGGGTGTCGCTGCACTTGAACAGGGCATGTTCGGCGTCATCCCATTCGTCCCCGCATGACTGACATGCTGGGGTTGTCCTCTTCTTGAACCTGGTTAGATAGGAACCGAAGCAACCATGATCGCTCAGTGCCTGCGTCGTCCAGTAGTCCATCTCTCCGTGGGTGCGTTCCGCCCACTTGGCTACGTCACGGATCAGCCGGTGCGTCCATCTGCCGTTCGCAAATGGCGAATCCCACTCAGTTTGCCAATGCTCAAGGGTGGTTTCCTTCTCGTTGTCGCGGATGATCTCCTTCATCGTCGGAGTGAGTACTCGTTCGGCTCCAATCACTTTCTGGCGGTCCCAGATCCTCATTCGCTCCGCGACGAGCAAGTGGATGGGCGGAGTACTCGCCAATACGTAAGCCGCATTCTCTCTCTCTCTCTCTCTCTCTCTCTCTCTCTCTCTCTCTCTCTCTCTCTCTCTCTCTCTCTCTCTCTCTCTCTCTCTCTCTCTCTCTCTCTGGGAATTGTATCATAGGGAATTTCTCGTTCTGCACATAAAACAGGATTGCCTCATCTCCTCAAAATTGGCTGAAATTATTTCGCCAATTTGATGAGTATACCATGGTGACAGGGAGTCTCACGAGCTACTCTGTCAGAATCGGCTGAATTATCAATAAGTATATCCAACCAATACTTGGAAATTTCACCAGTTGTCAATCTAACCAAGTGGTGAACATCTGTGTCAACTGGGTGGATGTATTTTTCCAAAAAACTCTTCACAGCATAGTCGCTCTGTGATACCATCTAAGATCTAAGAGATTTTTGACGAAGTTTCATCAACTCAAGCTCGATTTCATCCTTCGATTTTGTCATAACCACACAAACTACTACACTAGCAGATAGTTCAGTCAATATTATGATATAGTTTATTGTATAGGCAACAAAGATTTCACCTTGGTGCAGATACTTTTCCTGAGGGAATCCACCACTGTATGGTCCTCAAATTGAGTATTTGAGAAATCGTCGAAATATAGTATGATTGATGATAGACATGATGGGATCATGTCTATCACTCATGTGGGTAAGATCCTATCTGCAAGGGCACTCTCGAATAATAACACCATGAAGCAGCGGTGATTCTGAATGGTCAACCACTAATCTAAGAGTTCCCCGGGGTTCCGTTCTTGGACCTTTGCTTTCCAGCATATACGTTAACGACCTACCGGACATACTTCCATGGACAGACAGTCAAGCACATATTCTACGCGGATGACCTTCAAATTCACCTTCATATAGAGGAGAGTGGATTGTTGGGGGGAATTACTCGACTAGAACAGGCAACTCGACTTGTCGCTGCATAGGCCGAGCGCTCTGGCCTGCGCTCGAACGCCGGCAAGACCTAAGCCATCTATTTTGGCTCGGCAGACAATGTCAGAGCCCTCAGGGGAATGGGTCTAGTCGGCGTTGGGATGCCGGGTGTAGTGGTCGTGCCCTTCAGTGACACGGATGTGAGTCTTGGTGTCACACTCGATAGTAAACTCAAGTGGAAACCGCAGATCGATCAAGTGACCAAAAAAGTCGATAGAGCCTTGTATGGCCTGCGGTTCATCAGGGCGTGTTCCACCGAGGCTCTTCGCCGAAGACTAGTTGAGACCCTAGTCCAACCAGATCTGGATTATTGCTCAGGAGTAGGGGAGAGTGGGGTAAAGTGGGCAGTGCGGGTGAAGTGGTCAATCGCGATTAAATAAATTTGGCGATAGATAAAAATCTGATTCCGATTGGTTTTGGAAGCTTTTCATACATACTATCTTTGGAAGAAGTTAGAAGCCTGAATCATTTGGCGTTGTTGAAAAAATAAACATCGTAATTCTAGCCTAAGAATTCTGACTTTCTCTCTATTTTCGTGAGCTGCGACTTACAAGATACGGACCTAATTGATCCACGAATGGGTTTACCGAAAAGTTCAGGGCTTTATCTCCATTGTCCCATGCGCAGAATCTCAATTAATGCTCTCTATTAATTATAATCATCGTTCCAAAAAAAGTATGAAATGGGGCAAAGTGGGCATCTTGAGTGGGGTAAAGAGAGCATAAGTCTTTCCTGTGTATTTCTTATGGAGTCGCGACAGCAGCGCCACTCGGTCCGGTTTCTGCTTCGGCAGCTGCGTTGAGCAGCCGACTCGACCTTACCTCGAACAACAGTTTCTCCGAAGCCGTATTATTTGTTTACATTTCGAATTAGTAGTGATATGAGTAGTCAAATAGAAGGAGAATTTGATCGTGCATCCATCTGAATACTCAAATTAACGTAAAACAATACTGGGGAGCGAGGATTTTCAAATGCCCACTTCACCCCACCCGCTGCCCACTTTACCCTACGGTGGGGCAAAGTGGGCAGAATTGCATAGTCTCAGCATTTTGGAATTCGTTGAAAAATACGGCTCGTAAAAAAATTTTTGACCACGCAATCACATTCTTCAGGCTTCAATTATTCGATCGGTCACTTTCAAATTTCTCAAAGAGTTGAATCGAATCACTGAGAGCCTCGTAATGTTACGGTGCCCACTTTGCCCCACTCTCCCCTATATCTTGACGCACCAGACAAAGAACTTACGCGACTACAACGTCTGAGCAACTCATGTGTGGGGTACATCTATGGAGTAGAAAGGAGAGCGCATTACCCCCTACAGGGATTTTATGGGCTATCATGACATTCGTCGTTTATTTCAAATTAGTTCATTTATCAATGTTTGAAAAAGAATGTATGTAAGAGAGATACTCGACTATCTTTATGTTATTTCACTCCGTTGTCTAGACTAAATTATGAATCTCGCACGTGTGGAACACAGCAAACTCTTGATGTTCGATAATCCTATATTCATGTATTATTATAATACTTCCGAATATCGATGGATGATGATTGTACTGCACTGAATTGAAGTGATCTCAAATCTATGACTAGATCAAATTACTTGAGATATCATTCGACAGATTTCTACTTTTTCATTTCTTCTACTAGATTGAATCTTTCCTGATCGTAATCAACATATTATTCTCATTTTTTTTACTAGATTTAATTCATCGCGATCTATATCACTCGGCAGATTTTCTTGATTTGATTTATTCCACTTGATCCAATTTTTCCAGATAGTCTTCAACAAGTTATTTCCATCTCATTTTTCCGTCTAGATTGTATTGTTCAGATATAGTGCTCAAGAAAGTTGTTATGATCCTATTTGTTTCGCCAGATATAATATTCTGACGCAGTATGTAAGTAACACGAAAGTGTGAGACCCATTTGTTTTGCAAGAAAATTGAGTCCGGTTATGACTTCATTAACTGGAACTCAATCAGATAAGTCTCTTCAAGAGATAATTTCAACTATCAACAGAAGGGCGGAGGGCACTCTCAGACTTGTCTAGTTATACTTCTTGGAGAAGTGAGTGGAAGGGAATGGGATCTCACTACTTGTATACAAAAATACGGATGACTCTCCCCGTTCAAACTCATTCAGGAATCCACGATATTACCCGAGTTGTGATCACTCGATAAATCTGGAGATGACGCGTTTCATGAAATAATTACGGATATTGTCTCATATCAGAGCCCACAGGGTTTCCGGGGGTAAAGCTCTTGATTCCGCGTCTGCGTGTACGTTTTCTGTGTATTAGTGTACGACGCGAATAGCAGGCTTTCCCCCTCTCCACATCGTTGCCATACTTCGCGCGAGATTCCGTTGAGTCTTGATATTGAAGATAATGATCTATTTAGATCAATGAGAAGGAAACGCAAGCGAGAAAATTCGATCCAGTATTGCTCAATCTAGTCTAAGAGTCAGTAGGGATGGTGAGTAGTTATTGTTGAATCAAAACTACAGAGATAATCGAATTAAAATGTAATCAATCTGTCTACACAGGTTTTACGTTCAAATTATGCAGAACAATTCTGTGGTGGTCAGACTAAAGGGCGTAGGTCCAATTTTCATAAAATTTGAGTTAAGGCATCTACGATGTTCTACTGGACCATCTCCATCACTTAGAACTCCTTCCGGACCAAAATATTGCATTGCTGGCCAAAAATTCCATTCGTAAAAGGGCGTAAGCCCACTCTCCTGTCCTATGATGATAGCATTCAAACGCATTTTTCTCGATTTTCATTCAAATGGACTTACGCCCTTTAGTCCGACCGCCACAGAATTACTCGACATATCTCATTTCATCTCATGACTCTAAAGAGTTGAAATCAATGAATTATCAATCTCTTTCCCTCCGTTTATCGTTCAGATTTTGCTAAGCATCCACTCCTCGTGTTTCCCCCGATTTCATGACTATCAAGAGTTTAAATTGATATTCACAATCTCTCTCCATTTGTTTGACGTTCAAATTTTCCTGTACATTCAATCGGCATGTTTTCCCTGGTTTCATGACTCTCAAGAGCTAAAATTTATAGACTAGGCGAAATTACCGCCATCGCATGAGAAAATAGGTTCACGGAATTTCATTGCCGGATCCACTCCGTAAGACCCTACTCATGCTAGTGATTCATGTTTCCAAACGGGAATCCGTCGCATAATTATTTAAACCGGAGTTGTTTGAACAAATGATAGGAATCATTTTCTTGGTCCGAAACGATTGCTTGTAGGAGATTGGAGGCATTTTCAATAGAAACTCACTCCTGTAATTTTCCTCTAAGAGCAATCATTCCTGAGCCATGAGCGTTTCAAGCCTGAAAAAACGTAGAATTCGCTATTCTCAACAACAAATGGAAGCAACAACCAAGCAAAAAATCAATGTTTCTAATAAACAAATTCGGTCACTGGGATGCCCTCTACAAGATTCACCAGCAATAGTTGATGTTTCTGGTTGGGTACGACTAGTTTTCCAATAATGTTCGACGCACTGTTTCTAGTTGCGACAGTATAGCTATATATACCGCCGACCGATATATATATATATATATATATATATATGAGAGTTTCCATGGAACTTTTAACTATTGACCCTCTGAAATAAAAAAAAAATTTTCTCATCGCACACGTTTGAAATGGGTTTCATGTGATACTTAGACCTCGAAAACATGTGAAAAAAGTGGTGCCACTCTCTTCCAAGCCGAGGTATCTGGTTCAGAACGACATGTACGGAATTACACACTTGAAACATTCGTGAATCAACTTCAATCGAATAGATTCGATTCAAAACATTGTCTAGACGATCGATACGGACTATATTTTGCCTGACTTGACTTTAAGATGAATTTCATCCTCGATTTCTCCGAAATTCGAGGTAAATATCCAAAATCGAGTCAAGAGCTATGAGTCTCATTTCAATTCCTAAAATACACTGTGGACTTATTTTGTTCATATTTTAGCCGTATACTGTGTAAAAATCAAGAAAATCGCGATAACATCACATTTGAAGGCTTATTCAGCTTACCATCCGGATTCAAATATTACTCCTCAGCTTCTCACAGAAATACCGATCGATAATTGCAACTCAGAACAGTGCGGTTATATCCCTTCTGTGATGAAGGAAAAAGAGCACAACATTCCAATCCTGTGCTTTACGTTTCCTGAGTATGCCATCAAAAAATGACCGTTTCGAGAGCCAGTGGCGCGATAACTTTATGAGCTTTGAAGCTTTATAAAATTTTTCCGGATCAACGCACACTCACAAGCCAAACGGGATTCGATTTGTCTTCTTTTTAACTTTGGAAACTCATTGCTTAATTCCCCATTTTGCCCAAGGTATTTCATTAATTTCGTAAACAATAGCAAGAGAAAGTTTTCCCTCAATACTCGGTTACATCTATGAATGAGAACTAATATCATAGCCAAATCAGCGCACACCTCTGAATCAAAGCTTTTCTCAAAATATGAGATTAGTAGATGGATATATCATTCCACCGAAGTAGTTGAGGCATAGGTATTTTGGTTACAGCCTTATCAATTCAAAAAATCGCGTTGGTACGTTTGTAAACTACCCAAAAATCATCTTTTGCGGTCTGCTATTGACAAATCAGGATGCGTTCCAACGAGAAAGAATGTAGCTCATATTGAACGATGCCAAATACCATAAAATGTCACTCCTGCGCACTACGAATAGTTCAAAATACTCCTGGAACACTGCAGTAACACAAAAGTTAAAAGTTCCGTGGAAACTCTCATATATATATATATATATATATATATATAAGTACTTAAGTGGAAACTCTGGAATAATGTATGCCTTCTTGTACGAACTGTTTAAACGCCTGAGGAGAAGACCTCTAAGATCATTCTTAATATATTCTTGTCGCGCTCTTCCTGGCGCAATCGTTTGTTCTTCGATCGGGGGCTACCCGAAAATATTATCATCAAAAAAGAGGTTCTTCTTCTTATCGACCCCTGTGAGTGTAGAGTCACGACGAGAGGCTCATCAGGGATTCGGGCTGGCAAATTCATCAAATGAAATGATGTTGAGTATCGCAAATCCCATAGCCACTATTAAGATCAAGAAATTACTTTTCGTGAGTGCGCTGAGCACGTACATTGGTGGCACAATCCCGCCCAAAATTTTCCTCAATCAAGGTCAATTTGCCTCATTCCAAGCCTTTACACACCAACTTTTCTTTGGATCAAATCGCCAAGCGCAACTCTCCATCCATGCCCTACAGTCTCGGAAAAAATTGATTGTTGAACTTTGAGGAGTATTTTTCGGCGAAAATCTAGTTTTGCTATATTTTCATGTCAGTCCCGTGTAGTACTAGAACTGCGACCCTTGAACGTGAAACTACAGAGGCCTCTGTCATTCTTTCCGGAGTATTTGGTGGTCAAATCAAAATTTCTTAAATTCCGAACCTGTAACTAAAACTGTTCAGCCGTGAGATAAATTTTAGGGGCAAAATGTCACGTCCATGTGACGCTACCGCGTTACATGTAATATCATCATGGTACCGATATGCGAAAACGTTGATACTCGTGCGCGACTCAGTTAGTGCTCTATATATTCCAAAAAGGCGAAGAATACAACTCACAAGGGAGTCCCAGGGGTTCGGGAGTTGGATCTGTCTGGAACTCTGGGAATCATCTCCTTTTTGCACCAAAAGATGATACCCAGAGCCGCAGAGTCTAACGCTCAAGCGTTTCCAAGCTACGGGCTACAAACCATGCATTACAATATATCTGCATTTGTGGGAAAAATAGGGCCTTGCAAAGAGGAGCCCGCAAAAAAGTCCATGAGCCTATTTTTGCACACGGTTGCGGTGATCTCCCAAATAGATAGATAGATAGATAAAGATTTATTGGAGTCTCGGGGTAGAACCCCATCTGACTCTATTCAGAAATTACAATGGTAATGAACGAATATAAGATGAATTAACTGTGAGGTATAATAAGAGGTAGTATGCAGTGGCACTATAAGTAAGGTACATGCGTAATTAAGATACATGAAATAAAGAAGCTTGATCAAAATTTCATTAGAAACTAATAAGCGGAAGAAGAGTCATCTCTCAGTGGTGTCAGACAGAGATGGCGAAACTGGTGGTATGTTCAGGGCAGTGGCCTTGTTCTCCCACTCGGTTTGATCCTTTTCAAAAAGGTACTTGGAGAGTTTAGATTTGAAAAGATTGAACTTAATGGGGCGGAGGTCTATGGGGGCCAGCTTGTTTAAGAGTTTGGATGCGGTTATCGTGAACGATTTATTGCGCGATTCAGTCCTGGGTGTTGGGAAGGTGAGGAGATCGTTTGACCTGAGTGAGTAACTTTGATCTTCAGATTTGAATTCGAACATAGAGAACAGGTGACCGGGTTCTCCACTGGATAATATTTTGAATGCCATACACCCGACGAGGTAGCGCCTCCTCCGTTTGGCTGAGAGCCATCCAAGCGAGAGGCGGAACGGGCTCACATGATCTTTCCAGGGAATATTGCCGAAGATGAAGCGAACACACGAGTTTTGGAGCCTCTGCAATTTCTGTTTTTGACTCTCTTTGAGGTGGCACAAGATAGTGGCTGCATAATCCAGGTACGGAAGTGCCAAGCTTTGTACAAGATTTTGTTCGAGTGAGCGTGAAAGGGCGTGTCGGTAAACTCTAAGGGTACGGAGGGTAGCATGAATACACCGTGCGCTCGAGTTTATCTGAGTTTCCCAGTCTAGATCTGTGATTATGTGAACGCCAAGATGTTTTATGCTCTTAGAGTAAGGAATTGGTTGACCAGAAATGACTACTCGAGTGAGTGTCGTGTGATCAATCAAAGATAGGTTCTTTTTGCTACCTAAAATTATTACTGTTGTCTTATCAGCGTTAAGCTTCAGATCGTTTTCAGTAGCCCATTGTACTATAGCATCAGCATCATCATTCAGTAGTTTTATGCTGGTTTCAATGTCTTTGGGAGAGCAGTGACGGAATATTTGTGTATCATCAGCGTAGATAGTATGCTGTGAGTTGATCAGGACACTGGGAATTTCATTGATGTAGATGAGGAACAGAAGAGGTCCGAGGCAGCTTCCCTGCGGAATACCAGTCATAAGTGGTAGCCAATCAGAGTGCAGTCCTTCTCCAGTGCGAACAGCCTGCGAACGGTCGCGGAGGTAGCTCCCAATCCAGCGAATAACTCTTTCGCAGCAGCCTATATTGCGGAGTTTTAATAAGAGCTTTGCGTGTGAGATGGTGTCGAAGGCTTTCGAGAAATCAAATAATATCAAGACAGTCACCATTTTTCTGTCAATTGCTGCGCGAGTACTCTCCAGTATTCCATGAAGTGCTGTTTGAGTGGAGTGTGAGGGTCTGAAGCCGGCTTGAGAGGGATCCAAGAGTTTGTTTGATATAAGATGATTCATGAGCTGATCATGAACCAGCCGTTCAAGTATTTTTGAAGGTTCGGGCAGCTGAGCAATTGGTCGGGTCTCGGACATGTTAGTCAGAGGGCTCTTTTTCGCCAGGGGGATCACTGAAGCACGTTTCCACTGGGATGGAAAGTGACCTGTGGCAAGTGATTCATTAAATAGCTGTGTATAATAGGGAGCGAGAGCAGGGAAGGCCAATTTCAACATTCCTGAGGATAGTCCATCCTCCCCAATTCCATGAGAGTTGCTATGAGATTGCATGCCAATTACATCTTCTACCGAAACAGGAACAAAGTCGAAGTTTGGAATCCCCTCAGTAGAGGAAGTTTTGCATGCATTCTCGATGTCAGCATCGGAGAGCGGAGGAGAGTTCGAGGCAACTGACGCAAAGTGTGAGTTTAGAACGCTGGGAGAAAATACCGAGAGAGGTGAAGGGAGCCTGTGACTGGACAGGCCGAGTTTCCGTAGTTCCTGTCATTTCGATTTGGGGTCGTATGCTGATTTGAGCCGCTCCGAGATCGCTTTATTTTTGCTTGAGTCAAGCTGATTCTTGACATCTCTCTGAAGCGATTTGAATTTTTCATAGTCCGCGATCGACTGAGTACGTTGCGCTCGGGCGTAAAGGCGATCACGCTGCTTCATTTGACGTTTGAGGTCGGCTGTCACCCAGGGTTTGGTTCTAGTAGAGGATGCCGAGATAGTTTTGATGGGTGAAAGCCCGTCAAACGCTGATAACGTAGCTGCGCCAAGGTGAAGAGCTTTACTGTCTATGTCAGTAGCCGAAAAGTTAGAAAAAACAGGATGACTAAGATCCATGAGACTATATCTAGGAGAAATATTTACAGTATGCACATTATTTACACTATTCTCAGAGATGGGATGAGATTCATTGTCAAGGTCTGGAGGATTCATGGGAAAATTCAGTGGGAAAAGTGAAGGATCAATGTTGAGGGCAATTTTAGAATGTAGTTCTTCGGCCCAAATTTGTGACAAACATCTGGTCATGAATTTTCGAGGTGGGGGAGGATGAACCACAACTGAGTAATCAATTTCGATGAAATCATGTCCTCCTGGAAACGGGGATTCTGATTGTCGGTATTCGACAACGGCCGAGGGATTTCTCACGATAGAAAGATCAAGACATGTATGATATGAGCTCTGGTCAGTAGAATAGCAAACGTGATGGGTTGGGTTGGTGCTGACTAGATTGAGGAGATAGGTATCAATCAAGTGATGAAGTGCTCTAGAGGGAGCCCAGTCTATAGCCATATTCATATTGAAGTCGCCTGTAATAATTATATGAGTATAGGAAGACAGAAAAGTGGCGATGACCTCGAAAAATTCTTCTGGATGAGAGGCTTGGGGTCTACGATAAACGATTGCGAAGAGCAGTTTCGTTTTACCAACTTTTATTCCATATAGTGCATACTCTGGCTCATTACAAAATTGTTGAATCGAAGAAGCTAATAATTTAACGTTGAAATCAGATCGAGCATACAGACCGAGCCCTCCCCCTCCTTTGCCTATTCTATCATGACGATAAAATGTATAGCCATCAAGCGAGTAAGGCTCACTGGAGTCAAGCGGCTTGAGAAAGTTTTCAGAGAGGGCAATGATATCATACGAATTGAGGGAGACTCGATGTTCTAGTAGATTGAAGTTAGTCATCAGCCTATTTATGTTGACGTGCCCAATGGTTAAAACAGATGCGTTCTGTGTATGACAAAATTGAGTGGAATTCTCCAGACCTGCGGATCTTCATGACAACATCAGATTACGAGTTGAAGTATCGCCCGTGCCGTTCGAAAAAAGTTTGTCAAGATCGCTGGAGGATAAAATAGGAATGAGGCTGGAAGTTTTCGTTTCTCTCATGTAGATGGCTAGTCCTCGTTGGACAGGACGGGCATATCCCAAGACGGTTGATTTTGCTAGTGCCACACGGAACAAGCGATAAACGGGGCCCGGAAGGACAGGAGATAAATAGATTTTTTTATCACCGCCTGAGCCGAAAACTGATTGGGCAGTATGATCTCGCAATTTACCACCACTGAGCTGCACAGTATCACGTACGGCAGCGGACGCATATTTCACGGTTAACGTTATGAATTCATATGGTCGCTCTGTTTGGGGTGCAGTCGTAGCTGCAGACGAGGTTAAGGGCGCGTTATTGGTAGATGCTTTGGCTGGCTGCCACAGTCTGCATTGAAAAATCAAGTTATCTGCCTCCGGACAGCCAAGCGCAGCATGCATAAGTTTGGCTGCATTGATGAGATTTGAGCTATATGCAGCCGGAATGCCACTAAATTTAATCTCGTACGTGTCTGAGAGAGCGCGCGTATTTACAATTTCAGCCCGACATTCGCTACGGAGAGATTGCACGGCTCGCGCTTGAGCTTCGTGGGTGTCGTCGACTTTTAGCGAAAGAGCAGTGAATTCAGAACGTAACTCATCAACACCGGAATGAGTGGCTGACAGCAGGTCGGTATAAAGCGCTTTAATGTATGGCGGTGTTGATGGATCATCTAAAAAGGGAGCAAAAGCCATATTGGATGAGACGGTGGGTGAACACTGCTTGAGATCTACACGATGTAATTTAGATGTAAGTTCGAGGTCCACCGATGGGGGAGAAGAACGCGGACGTTTAGAAACAGCAGACCGAGGTGATGGGCTAGCGTATTCTGAGCGAGCGAGCGATTCTCTCAAGCTAGCAGACGACGGCAGGCCAGCGTTGACAGCGCAAGAAGAAAGGCAGATGTAACAATGGAATGTCGAAACGCTCGCGGGGGGCAACTGAACAGACTTTTCGTTCCGCTTCACGACACTATTACACTTCGGGCATGAGTTACGCGTACTAATACTATGCATAATAATCGTTCATCACATCACTGCATATGAAATCAGATCACATCTGATACATGAGTCTGGTGCCCGGCCGGCTGATTGTCGCACTTCGTATTCACTTGTATTGTTCTTATCTGTGTTGAGGATGCGCAGTCACGTTCGGCTAGGTAGGTGACAGGTTGGGTGCTAGCAGCCAACAGTGAAGAGTAAGTTGGCATAGGTAAGTTCAGACATCTTGCTCATAAGACGAGTAATGTGACAAGCACAAACTGACGGTAGATCAGGTGGGGAGCCCAACTCCCGACACAGGCTGCCTCGAGGAAGTTCTAACCTCAAATTTCTCAGGAAAATTGGTCACCCTGGCTCGGAGGTAGCGAGCCCGACTGTGAATGCTCGCAAAGTATGAGCCAGCAGGCGATCCGATTCCCTGTGAACAATTTTACAATACCAAAGTGCGGAAGAATATTAATACTGGCTTGTCCACTGGGAGCGATAAATACGTCGACTGTGCAATACTTACAGCGCCAAATGAAGTTATGGGAAAAAGGATGTTCAAATTTGTCAAGTTAGACTTCTGGAAAAGATGAAAGAAGAATGAAAAAATTCAAAACTTGGTTATGGTGATTATTGAAAATTCTGGGATTGTTAATCATAAGCTGTAAAAATAGTAGACAATGTGGAAAAACAAAAGAATCGTCTATGTATATCTCATTCATGAATATCATCCCCCTGATAAGGAGTTTTGTAATGGATTCCAAGATGAGTGTTTTTCTTAATATAAGCAAAGGAATTAGGGAACTTGGAATAAATTCATAGAATGTGTCTTGAGTTGATGCGGAGACTCCCAACTCCACTTATAATGGTGCTTGCAAGAGAAGGTTTTTAGGGTATGAGAAACTTCTGGATTGTGAAAATTACCCACCCAAGTTGATTCGTCCGCTCCTCATCAAGAGAGGAATATTTGGGTGTAGACCAGCTCAAGCAGGTTCCAGAGATGGAAAGAGTTTTTGGTCTCAATGGTGATCAACAAATCAATTTTACTTCACCATCCTTCAAAATTTGAGCATTGAGTTGTAGTGACTTCAAAAATGCATTGCTCTGCTACAACCTGAATCAGTTCATCCTAATAGATCTATGGGTTTATTCATTCTTGGTGAAACTACATAATGTGTCTCCATTATTGAGTGGATGTGGTGAAATTCTGAACGAAGAGACTGGTGATGAGAGTTGGAAATTCCAAAGAGTATGGAATTTAGGTATTGGATCCTTGGATTCTCAACCTAGATGTGCCCTGAGATACATTACTCTATGATCCTGGTATCATTCCACAATCAGATCTTGGTATGAGAAAAGCGATGAAGTGATATCAACATAATTGCACGTCTTTCGTCGAGTCAAGTTTCACTTACTATCAAACCTTGACATTCAATGTAATCTGTTATAGAGAAGTTGTGAGGGTACAAATATGGGCTCTGGATCTAGGGAGAGAGCCGGATCAGCATGATCGTAAAGGGATACGTCAATAGAGGTGCGCGTATACTCATGAAACAATAATGGGCTTCAAGGATGATCAATTTTCTATTTCTCCATCAAATTTTGCCCACCCTTGGGTTAAGTACCTAAGTGGTCCTTGGACAAAATGAAATCTGATGTGAGAAATTTAATGACTTTAGAAGGTCAATGGAGTGGGTAATTAGGGCCACTCACATATCATCCTTGGGAAGTCACACGACTTGGATATCGCAGATATACGTAGATAGGGGTGGTGGGTACTCAGGGCCACGGACCCACCAATCCAGGATATCTGTGTAGAGGTTGGATGTGACGTCTGATTTTTCGTGAGGACGGGTACTTAGGGCCGTTCCTTCACCCAAATCGCGTCTCTGAGCTGCATCGAGATTCTATCAGTTTTGAGTACACATTAAAACTCAAAATATATGGGAATCATATGGCATTTATTCAAAATCTCATATACATGAGCACTAGGATCAATAGCCAAGAGGCCAAGCTCGATACAACTCCGATATCCAACTGAGCATAAGCCGGGCGCAATGGCCTGAGGAGCCTGTATTTATACCTGGTCTTTTGGCTGTACGATATATCTATATCGTATGGTAGATGAACGAATAGATTATCGATCATTCGAAGAATCACTATTTCAGTACGTGTATTTCAGAGATTAATGAATGAAAAATTAAAATTTTGGGGCTACGGCACTCACAAAG
This sequence comes from Eretmocerus hayati, assembly GCA_029851415.1. Taxonomy (NCBI): domain Eukaryota; kingdom Metazoa; phylum Arthropoda; class Insecta; order Hymenoptera; family Aphelinidae; genus Eretmocerus; species Eretmocerus hayati. The sequence goes on along the minus strand of CM056743.1, from coordinate 70,906,026 downwards.
TCCAATAGCATTGTATGTCAGTTTTCCAGAGATTATGTTCTTGGTCCATATGTATTGAATTCTTGGAATATTTGTTAGTGAAAGATGAGCATTAGGGTGGTCCTCATTTCCCAAACCCTCTTTTACGACTTCTTCCACGGTTTTCTCGCTTCCTTATGACTAGAAAATGGTGTATTTACCGTGAGGGAGCCGAGGAAAGATCTCTAACCGACCCGCCAGAGCGATTTTTTAATCAAATTCCTCACCCAGTTTTTAGCCTTTCCTGCGCATGCCCACAATTGTATGCTTGTGAAAGTATCTTGAAACGATAGCTGGCAAATCTTCCTTTCAAATGACCCCTTGATGCAGTCGATTCGATGGATCGTAACCAGAGTTATGAATGTTCTCGGGAAATGAACGAGTTCAAGCTGTCAAACAACGCCGTTGTTCGACTCACAGATTTGACACATTGGGCTCTTCCACTCTCGAAAAACAGTCATAACTCTGGTTAAAATGCATCAAATCGACTCTATCAAGGGATCATTTTGAAGGAATTTTCGCCAGCTATCGTTTGAAGGTACTTTCACGAGCATCAAATCCCGCGCATGCGCAGGAGAGGCCGATAAATGTGCAAGGGATTTGATTTAAAAATTGCCCTGGCGGGTCGGTTAGAGATTCTTTTTTCGGCTTCTTCGTGGTCAGAACACGATTTTCTAGTCATAAGGATGCAAGAAAACCGTGAACCGAGTCGAGAAAGAGAGTTTGGGGAATAAGGACCACCCTAATGAGCATACATTGATTTGAAAATAATATGAATCAAATTCATGAGCGGTTATGCACATATCCCATCCAGGCTGTACGAAACTACTATGATGTTCTCGCAAGTGTTAATCACTACACATCAAGATGTAGATGTTGATTATATGGTATCCTTTGCGGTGAATAATTCAGATTAGCAGAAGAAAAATCTCTGATATTTATACTGATTTTGATGGATGGAAGTGAAATGTGAACCCAAATCAGTTTTAAATTATATAATTTGAGGCCAGGGTAGACCCTGATTCAGGTTCAAGCCCAGACAACACATCCAGAACAACCCTACAATTGTTGAAAAACCTCTACACAATTCTGTGGGCCACTCTCATAAAAGATCACGCTAATGTCTATGTTTGATTGTGAGTGAAACTTGACTCGACGAAAGATGTGCGATAGGGAACTGACATAATTCCGGGAAATGTTATATCTTGAGAGCTCGCGGTAAAATGGATATATGGAAGAGAAGTTTGAAATTTCTACGGCGCCTCTATGGTTTTTAAATCATTGAAGTTTTGACAATTTGAATTGGCGCCATCCAAGATGGCGGCGTCTACACTTGTGCCGCTGAATTCCTCAACTGTTGTGATGTCATTTCTCATCAGGAATTCTTATCTGAATCACGATCGAGAGCTTATTTTACTCAAATAATAGAAGTTCGCGGTGAGGAAACGCAAGTTCGCCTCAAATTCATCGTGGAAAACATTCTGAAGTCACGTGACTCATGTGCAGTCGCCGCCATATTGAATGGCGCCAATTCAAAACCTGAAAAACTTCAGACTCAAATTTAAGTCACTTTTACAACAGGAAATTCTCGAATTTCCACATATAGTGTCTATTTTAACGTGAACTTCCATAATATGAGCATTTTTCAATAATTTTTGTAGTCATGTCAGTTCTCTATTAGGTTGATATAATTTTGTCGCTTTTCTCATACCAAGATCTGATTGTGGAATGATACCAGGATCATTGAATCATGTATTTCAAGGAACAACCATGTAGAAAGTCCAAGCACGCTATACCTAAATTTCGTACTCTTTGAAATTTCCAACTCTCATCACCAAACTTTCCGCTCAGAGTTTCATCATATCCACTCAATAATGGAGACACATCATATAGTTTCACCAAAAACAATAAACCAATGGAATTATTAAAATGAACTAATCCAGGTTGTAGCAGAGCAATCCATTTTTGAAGTCACTGCAAGTCGATGCTCGAATCTCAGAGAATGGTGGAGTAAAATTGATTTGTTGATCAGCATTGAGGCCAAAAACTCTTCCCATAGAGTCTTTGAAACCTGCTTGAGCTGTCTCACAACAAAATTTCATTCATTTGGTTGAGGAGTCTGCAGCATATGATGATAAGAACCTGTGGAAGAAATTTTGCCACAACTCTCATCGAAGATTCAAGCACACCACCACTCATCACATTTGCACTTTGGCGCAAATTCAGACAGAAATTCTTTCGTTGGGTCACGGAGAAGAGATCAATCTATAACCCCCATTACAGATCCAAAAACTGCGACAGTCAGCCTGTATAGGCTCAGTCATAGCTCGCAGCTCACCCCTTATGTCTCTTTGTCACGCTTTCTCGCTGCGCGAACATCACGCGTAGAACCTTTATATATATGATGTATGACCATTTTAAGGTGGACACACCTTGGCATTTTTTTTCTTTGCGAGGTACAAATTGGATCGAAATTGATTCTTACATGGTTCGACCTTCTGCCTTGGATGGTGAAAAAATCAAATTGAGAAAATGGAAAATTCGATGCGAACGGGAAAATTTTTTTCGAAATATTCAAGAAAAATAACTTTGCGATATGGCATCGTGTAGTTCATCAAATTTTGAGTCCGAAATGACTTGTCCGATAATTTTTTTACCACTCAATTTTCCAGGAAAACTCATGGAAAAGAGCTGATTTTGAATTTGCCACCACAATTGTCGCAGAGGTTAGTCGCTTCACCCGTTCAGCAATGTTATGGTTTTGGTGTGATGCCACGTGCTCTTGTTATTGTTTTGGTGTTTAACCTATGATAACTTGTAGGTTATCCAACCACGGCGTTCACGATGAAAACTCGAGATCGAGTGGCAATGATGATCGGCTTTATACCGCCGCAAAATATTAGATGCATTGAGCATGTACTCTTGCAATTTCAAGTACAAGAGTCTAAAAATGCGTGAAAAACTGTATAGAAGTCATGCGATCAAAACTCTCTAATATAGATCGAAATTTGAACGATGCCGCATTCAAACCTGTTAGATTATAGTAATGCCGAGCAGATTCGGGTGGTGAGATACAACAGTGTATTGATGCGTTCAGAAGAAAAATATGAACGATGATAGTTACGGACCTTACATAACTACGTTTCGATATTTCTCGAGTCGAAACACGGGGCTGGTGAAATTGAACTGAGATGTAAAACGAAGGCATGAATTTGCGGCGTGAAATAAAACGCGTCCAGTGCTCGGATTGGAAAAATGATTGTACAGAACTCTGAATCGTATTAAGGAGGTTTCGCTTATTCTGGTCCGCGTAGGAACTTTTCTTTACCGTCTGCGTACAGAACTGTGGATGATGCGATGAAAAAGTATGTGAAATGATAATTCATTCCCACCGAAGGTGGGGATCGTACGCGCTATACAAGCCGAGTAATTAATTTTTCAAATAGTTAATTTGCAAGAGGTTCGGTAACGGTAGCGTACAGTGCCCACCTTATGCTAATTTGAAAGCTTACCGAGCGTACATTGAAGTAAAAATGAGGTAGGCACCCTAGGTATGGTTGATACAGTGGCGGATCCAGCGGTGTCGCTTGGGGGGGGGGGGGGGGGCATGGTCAGTGGCGAGAGTGGTATGGGTGTGTGACTAGTCAACGTATACATGAACGCGCGCACACACACACACACACACACACACACACACACACACACACACACACACACACCAGATATCTCTCTTGCTAACGGCATTTAGGGATCATCATACTACAAATTCCGACTTTCAAAAATTTCTTGGGGGAGCTATGGCCCACATGGCCCCAGGATCACCCCCGGCTGGATCCGCGCCTGGGTTGGTATCTGGTCATCTAGGGGTCAAAGATCGAACTTTTGAGAGAGAATGATTAAAAATGCGATGTTTGCCTTTCAACTCAGAAACGATGGCATTTTTCAAAATTTCACAAAAATACTTTCTTGTTCGTCTCTCCAAAATCTACGATTTGCAAACCCGTAGTTTCTCTCAGGAGATCGTCGTGTCTGAGATAATCGCGATAGACCTTGTGAGGCATGGTTTCTAGTACATTACTCCCAGAACGATGTGCGGTGCATGAAATATTCACTGGAAAAGAAGGAAACTGTCATGCCAAATGGACTTTTTTGTTGATCATGCATGGATTCATGAATTATCGTAGTCTTGGCTTCCTCAGAAATTACTCATATCTTGGAATAGCGCGATTGAGGTGGTGGAAGCTGGGTTTCTGTATTTTTCCTTGCATGCAGGCTGTCTACCGGATTTTTGCGGGACAATAAAGGACTTTCACAAGGCCTTTTAAGGACTGAGATCAATCATCTCAAGGACCAAAATGGATCATTGAATCGGTGCAAATTTATTCCCATTCGACCAATCTTAACGTCCTTTGGCGCACTCGATTTCTTGTCCCAAGATCTTCAAAATCCACTCTCCAGGGTTGCCAAACTCTGATTTGGAGCGATTCTATGTACAAACACGGAGATGATTTGAGAAACAAGAAGGCCGACACAATCCTATATGATTATCTCGGAATGGCGTGCAGCATGGCTTCTTCACCACCCAGAACGTGTTCGACGGATCAAAATAGGTCGGTTATAGTGTCTTGGGCCGTTAAAAACTACAAATGTTGCTGCACAGTGATGAAAACAATTTTATGCTCTTTATCGCCGATTCACATTGTTTTGAATGATGGGGATAAGTTGGGTACACACTTTTGTCAACTCTCAAAAATCACCTTTTGGGAGAACTGGAACAGTTTGGCTCCAGTGGGTCCAAATTGAATGTACTCCAAGTTGTTTTGGAGGCCTTGGGACAAGCTTCAGAATGAGCACGAGTGCATTGGAAAATATCGAGTGGGCCAGAGTGATTAAGAAAATGGCTGAATGGGGACAAGTTGGGCACATTTCCCTTATGTCATAATCAGCATAACTATCAGCTAATTGAATTAGCTCTCGTTGGCCAAGTTCATGAAATACACGATCTTAGATGGGCATCCGCGCAGATTGGAATTGAAGGGGATCAGTTTTTGCACACAAGTCTCAAAATTTCAAGGACCGAGCTCCATAATCCAGGACCTTTTGAGGACTTGAGGACTCTTCGAATCAAATAAGGACTTTTCAAGGACTTCAAAGACTCTAAGGACCGGTAGACAGCCTGGCATGCCAACTCGCAGGCGTTGCAGTGGATCGATTAATCACAGAATCACACTGTTCATTTATGTGCAGATTTCGAATTTTGTATTATATGCAGGAACCATACGTTGCACCAAAGTGGTGTATGATAGGTGATACGATAGAACAATGATGATACAATTCTCTTGTCGTGGCGCTCTTCCCTCCCATGCTTTACTCCTATACTGTGGATCCACTCAATTGAAAAGGCAATCATAAACACCAAATACGCTATTGACTTGAATCACTAATGTTGATGAATAATCATGGTGCGTTTTTCAATTCTAGTATCCGTTCCAACAATGGGAGAATATGATTACAACCAGGATTATTCTCAAAGTTCATTGCATCACTCAAGTGTCATTGGAATTGATCCATCAATGTACCTATGATGCGAGGCTGATTATGGAATCAGCCACTAGGGGGTGTAGTGGAAAAATTTTGGAATGCAGGCGAGTTCGCATGCGAGGAAGAATACAGAATACTCGGCTTTCACCGCCTCAATCGCGCTCCACCAAGATAAGAGTGATTCCTGAAGAAGCCAAGACAACGATAATTCATAAATCCATGCATGATGATCGAACGAAAAAGTCTATCTGGCATGACAGTTTCCTCCTTTTTCAGTGAATATTTGATGCCCGTACATCGCTCTGAGAGTGATGTACTCAGAAGCCATGCCTTACATGGTGTATCGCGATTATCTCAGACACAACGGTCCTCTGAGAAAAACTACGGGTAGACTAATTGTAGATTCCAAAAGGATGAACTCCTTCGTTCATTCTTTTGAAATACTCCTTTGTATTCTTGTAAAATTTCGATCGTTGCCATTGTTTTCGAATTGAAAGGCAAAAATCGTCTGAAGAACCGTGCCTCACAAGGTCTATCGCGATTATCTCAGACACAACAATCTCCTGAGAAGAACCACGGGTTTGCGAATTGTAGGTTTTCAAGAGACGAACGAGAAAGTATTGATGTAGAATTTCGATGAATGCCATCGTTTTCAAGTTGAAAGGCAAAACTCGTCTGAGGAGCCGTGCTTCACAAGGTATATCGCGATCATCTCAGACATGACGATCTCCTGAGAAAAACTACGGGTATGCAAATCATAGATTTTGGAAGGATGAACGAGATAGTATTCCCGTGATATTTCGATAAATGCCATCGTTTTCGAATTAAACGTCAAAAATCGTCAGAGACGCCATGCCTCACAAGGTCTATCGCGATTATCTCAGACACGACGATCTCCTGAGAAGAAGTCCGGGCAAGCAAATTGTAGATTCTGAAGAGACAAACGGAAGAGTATTCATGTAAAATTTCAATAAATGCCATCATTTTCAAGTTGGAAGGCAAAACTCCTATGAAAAGCCGTGCCTTTCAAGGTCTATCGCGATTATCTCAAACACGACGATCTCCTGAGAAAAACCACGGGTATGTAAATTGTAGATTTTAGAGAGACGAACAAAAAAGTATTCTTGTAAAATTTGAATAATTGTCATCGTTTTCGAGTTGAAAGGCAACAATCGTCTGAAGAGCCATGCCTGGCAAGGTCTATCGCGATCATCTCAGACACGACGATCTTCTGGGAAAATCCACGGGTACGCAAATTGTAGATTGTGAAGTGACGAACGAAGAAGCATTTCTGTGAAATTTCAATAATTGCCATCGTTTTCAAGTTGAAAGGCGAAAATTGTCTGAAGAGCCGTGCCTCACAAGGTCTATCGCGATTATCTCAGACACGACGATCTTCTGAGGAAAACCGCGGGTATGAAAATCGTAGATTCTGAAGAGACGAACAAGAAATTATTCTTGTGAAATTTCGATGAATTCCATGCCTCGTTTCTGAGTTGAAAGGCGAAAATCACATTTTCAATTATTTTCTCTCAAAATTTCGATCTTTGACCCCTAGATTACCAGATACCAACCATAGCTAGAGTGCCAACCTCATTTTCACTCCAATATACGCTCGAGGAGCTTTCGAATTATCATAAGGTGGGCAGGGTACGCTAGCGGTACCAAACCTCTTGCAAATTAACTATTCGAAAAATTGATTACTTGTCTTGTATAGCACGTACGATTCCCACCTTTGGTGGTAATGAATTGTCATTCCACACACTTTTTCATCGCATCATCTACACTACTGTACACAGACGGTACAACAAAAGGTCCTATGTCGACCGGACTAGCTAGAGTATGATAGAGCTGTATGAGCAACGTTGAAGAGGTAAAAATCCAAGTGGAAAAAAGTGTGAGGTTAAAAAACCTCAATTCAGAGTATAGACAGGCACAGCGCCTCGCTCGGTTTTTCGTCTGGCCAGCGAGGTGCTACCACGCCTCTTGATGCTGAAACCTATAGAACAATAGTTTTCGAAAGATCGCATTTTCTGTGTGACGATCAATCAGGACCCAAAATCAAATTACTTGAAGTTTTCTCGCGCATCATACTGCCGAGGTTGGCCGAGGAAGAGATTCGTTCACTCATTTTCAGGAAGGGGAGGGATATTTTCTCCTCGAATGAATTTTCAAGGCGATGTACTCAATGAAACTCCTCCAGTCTTTCCAAAGGATCCTACGTCATACACGAGAACTTTGATGGATCGTCCATGGATCCCAACAGACCACATCGGAGATGTTGAATCAAACGGTGAGAATTTGAAAGGACTACCACAAAACCTGAGGATAGGCGAATGTTTTGTACTGACCTACTAGAGGACACGTCACAATACCATTCCTATTCGTCATATTTTCTGACGACGCTGGAGTGCTCTGGTGATTCTGTTGCGGTGTGTACTGCCCAAGGCCTTGCTCATTTGATACGGCGGTAACACTCTTACGTTTTTCTTGCACATGAGATAAGTGAGACAATTCATTGTCCATCAAATTTACACTGAGTAATCCTAAGTTAGGTCTCAAATCATCCATGAGCTTTGTCTGACTAGCACTAGCCGTAAAATTGAGTTGACGGCTGAAAATAGCCGGGAAGATGTTGAACTGTTGATGTTCAAGATTGATTGGGCTTGATCCAAGAGGAGTTGTTGGGTTTCCACCTCCGATGCTCACGGCTCCACAAATCGTACTTCCATTGGCGCTCCCACTCGCACCTCCAATCCCATCCAGAACGCTACTGGTGCCTACTGGGCGTGAGCCTCCTGATGGAATATTAGCCAGGATGTTGCCGTTTATGATCAGAGTAGAGGGTTATCATCACCACTTGTCATCATCTGTCCAGAAATATGCACAACCCGTGCATTCGTCAAGCTGATTCCACTCTCGTAACTCCTCCAACATCCAGATTAAGGGATGTTGCTCGTCCAACCGCTGAGGAGCTGCAGTATATTTAGAATTATGAGCATGTGCCTGCAATAGGGGAATGACATTGTGTGTGGATTTGTTGGTTTGTTGAGGATGCACTAGGAGAATGGGGGAAATTTGCTTTGTGCCACCACGGGCTATAACTCTAAAAGTCATACATGGAGAAACCAATGAGCGATGATTGGCGTATTCACGACCCTACTGGAAGAGACCGAGTCGGTAACCGAGTCCGTTGACGGCCTCGGTGACTGTTTCACTTTGCCGAGTCGGTCAAGAAGGAAGAAAGGAATCAATTTCCTTTCGGGATGAATAGTGTGCAATGTTGGTGAAATAAGATTGCCGAATAGTAGTAATTAGATGTTTGAAAAAGTAAGGGATGGTTAATCATTTTGAGTGATGAGTCCTCCGTTTTTCAGATGAATTCTGTGGAAAGTAAAAAGAATAAAATTTCCCTATCAAATACAACCTGGACAAACCTTGAACTGAACACTCTAGGAAACAAAAGCACGAGAGGAGTCAGGGCGGCGATCTGGTCGAATACGTTGGAATGAGCCGGTACACCGACTCGGTCAACTGAGTCGGTCAACCAACTCGGTCACTATTGTGAATTGAGCTATCATAATTTCTGGTCTATGATCGAAATCTATAACGACGCGCCTCATTCGCTCTCATTCGAGGAAGCATTGATGTAGTTCATTATTCGAAAATGATGAATCGATGTCTTGAATCGAATTAGCATGGTGTAAAGAATTTCGGAGGATTTTGCCTGAACGTACACACGTTGCTAGCACTGTTCTTCGGCTCCCGTGGCGTATTTGCATCTCACAATGTCGACAAAATTTTCAAGAGCGATCCGCGCGGCAAAGGCTGATCACGGCAACTCAGTCTGTGGGTCGGGTCCGTACACCGAGTCGGCGAACCGAATCGGTGCGATAACCGAGAATAGTACATCACGCGTCGAGTGCTGGAAACATTTCACCCTTCGGGAAACCGGGCTGGACGTGGGCGAAGGCAAGGTCCAGCTTGATTCTCCCGAAGGAAAAATGTTTCCGTACGAGACGCGTATGCAGTTTCATACGTCCGTACGTAGCAGCAGCGGGTTTCTAGGCGTCCTCGCTATGCTCAATCTACTATTCTGATCGACATTCAAAAGCTTGTGAACTGCACTGGTTTGAGGGAGGACTAATCACATAATTCTCACGGAGTGGGCGATGATTTAAAATCTTGAATGAGATCTGTATTTGAAGTTCTTATGAACATATGCGACAATGAGATACATGATATTTGCACCGCTGACTTTCCGAGACGGCATACTATGCATGAAATGAACTTGACTGATGTACATACGTTGTATCCCGACTCGGTCGACATATATGTTCTCCACTGACGAGGGGAGGACCTGACCTTTGGATCACCAATCCTTCCCAAAATTTTTTTACAGTCTTGTGTCACCTAGAGTATGAAGAATCCAGAATAACTCCGTCGAATGGGCCTTCTGTCCAGAGCTACAAGCAAGAATGTTAGCGTTGCCAGTATATCTATATAAATCACTTTTCAACATGGGCCTATATGGACGATGTTAATGTCATGGACTGTAACTTTGAACAGGAGGCCCATTTGACGGAGTTTTTCTGGATTCTTCATATTCTAGGTAATACAAAACTGTAAAGGAATTTTGAACAAGATTGATGATCCAAAGGTCTGGTCCTCCCCTTGTTAGTATACTGAGTGTAGAAAATAAGCCCGAGTCAGGCAACCGAATTGTCCCACCGAGTCAGTTGACCGAGTCGGTCTCCGATGAAAATCAAGGTAATTACGAATATGCACCGCTAATGCGGCCAACGCATGCGCATGCGTTGGCCGCATTAGCATAGGCCTCCGCAACGGATCGCCATATGGCGATATCGACGAAATTCTCGAATAATTCGCGCGGTCGGGGATGATACCAGAAACTCTGTTGACCGAGTCGGTCAGCCCAGTCCATACACCGGGTCGGTCCAGCGAATTACTATCCGAGACAAAATTATTGACACCTGGGCTAAAACTGTATCCGCAATCAGGGAAAAAATCGTATAATGATTTGAGTTACGGAGGCCTCAGCGGACACGTGCTGGCTAAAAGCTGAGCCATCTTGGGTCAGGATTGAGCAAAAATTGATTAAACTGTAATCAGATTCCTGCAAAAGAGAACGATTTTTTCGCCTTTTTTTCAAGCACCAACTTTGACTGCGCGCCGTGGAAGGGAAAATGATATAATTGGCCGGAGAAAATTGAGACCTTACCTGAGTACGTACTTGAGAGGATCGCACGAAAATAAATCCAATATTTGTTGAGAATTGCGAATCGTTTGTCATTTAAAATCAAAAAATATCTCAAAAACTAAAACTCCTACAAGGTTTTGGAACATATCAAAAAATCGTAAAAAAATCAGGCATCACGAATTGCTGGATGATTCTCCACAGTGATCGCTTCACTCGCCGCAATTTGATGATTCGAATCCAAAAGATAAGCTTATAAACTATTTAACTCTGTGACCTCAGGAGAGCGATAACTGATCTTCGGTCAATACAATCATCAAGTGCAGCGCGGCCAGTTTGCACGAGACCTCGTTTACGAGTGGGATTATCCATCCCTCTTCCTTCCATCCATCTACTTTTTCAAAGGGCGACTGTGGGCTGCAGTTTTAGGGTGCATCATCAAATAGCTGACCCTCTAATGATGGGCCGCTGCTACAGATCATAGATAAGGCCACGGACATGACAGAAAATTTTTCGCGACGATCCCGACGCGCTAATGGCCTACTTGCCCGTCCACGGTGATCGGGAAGAGGGGGAATATCCGATCAAAAATGACACTCAAATCGGCGCACGTGGTCATTTCCTACTACTCTTTGCGAGTAGAATCCCGTTGGAATCAGCTTCGGAGCTGCTCGATTTTTTAAATGCGCTCGGAAATAGTATTTTTAGATTGGAGATCTGCGAACCGTTCTTTTAGCATATTTACACGTTTTCATCAAATTCCGCATAACCTCTACATTTCTCTGAATTTTTGTATGCAGCTCGGCTCATTCGAAAGTTCATCACAAAATGTATAAAATGAGACCAAAAAAGTCTAATCTCTCCCACCTGGGACCCAGTGCGAGTGCCAACTTGGAGAATAGGTCTAAAACACGTACAATACACGTATAATTGTGATTTCTCCAAATCATAGCGGTGCAAGGTTGTGCGACTTGTAGACGGCTCAATACAATATTGTGGAATGCATTTTATATGTCTTGGAAAGTGAAATTCCCCTGCTTCTAGAGCTGAGCTGAAGAATTCCCAGCAACGGAAAGTTTATCGTCTGAACGACTCTCAAACGCACATCGGCTAAGTTATCGATTTGCGTGTGATCTTCTTCAGTAATTCAGTTGGCACTCGCACTGGGTCCCAGGTGGAAGAGATTAGACTTTTTTGATCTCATTTTATACATTTCGTGATGAACCTTCGAATGAGCTGAGCTGCATACAAAAATTCAGAGAAATGTAGAGGTTATGCGGAATTTGATGAAAACGTGTGAATATGCTAAAAAACGGTTCGCAGATCTCCAATCTAAAAATACTATTTTTGAGCGCATTTAAAAAATCGAGCAGCTCCGGATCTGATTCCAATGGGATTCTACTCGCAAAGAGTAGTAGGAAATGACCACGTGCGCCGACTTGGGTGTCATTTTTGATCGGATATTCCCCCTCTTCCCGATCACCGTGCGTCATGAACCAATCGTCAGCTCTATCCATCTATTTTTCAAATTCTCGGAGTGATCAATAATTGACAAATTTTATTTCACAATCTCATTGCTGGGATCAAGACAATCTTTTCAAAATTCGAATGGAAGTAATCGGACCATTTTTAGTATCAAAAGTAATAAGCATGGTTATCATTTTAATTAGTGAAATGATACTAAGGGTGGTCCGATTTTTTTCATTCGAGTTTTGAAAATATTGGCTTGACGCAAGTCATCAGGATGTGAAATAAAATTTGCCAATTTTTGATAATTCCGAGAATTGGAAAAGTAGATGGATAGAGTTTACGATTGGTTTATGTGGGGCAAGTATAGGCCATTAGCGTGTCGGAACCGTCGCAAGAAATTTTCGGTCACGAGCCATGATCTATACAACTGATCATTAAGGGGTCAGCTGCACATAAGAAATGGAACGCAGATAATCTCAACCATAAACGTAATCTCACGCGGGTTTAGGGCCCAATATACCTGTGGATAGGATGCCGAGTAGAGTCGAATGACGTTGTTGACTGGAGATCGATTATCGTTCCACTGCGGTTTGCGATTCTCAGATAAAGCTGTACAATCTCAAAAATTGGAATTATTAAATTGCGGCGAATGGAGCGATCACTGTGGAGAATCATCCAGCAATTCGTGGTGCCTGATTTTTTTACGATTTTTTGATATGTTCCCAAACCTTGTAGGAGTTTTAGTTTTTGAGATATTTTTTTTATTTTCAATGACGAACGATTCGTAATTCACAACAAATATTGGATTTATTTTTGTGCGATCCTCTTAAGTACATACTCAAGTAAGATCTCAATCTTTTTCCGGCCAATTACATCATTTTCCTTTCCACGGTGAGCAGTCAAAGTTGGTGCTTGAAAAAAAAAGGCGAAGAAATTGTACTTTTTTGCGGAAATCTGATTACAGTTTGATCAATTTTTGCTCAATCCTGACCTAAGATGGCTCAGTTTTTAGCCTGCACGTATCCGCTGAGGCCTTCGTAACTCAAATCATTATACGATTTTTTCCCTGATTGCGGATACAGTTTCAGCCCAGGTGTCAATAATTTTGTCTTGGATAGTAGTTACCCGAATCGGGCGATCGACTGGGCCTACAAAGGGAATGAAGCAACGCTTGTTTTTTTGAACATTGCCAGCTGAACATTGGCCGAGAGTACACGAATCTTATAAACAAATGCGAATTTTGAGTTAGATTGGCCTGATGAAATTTGCTCCCCCGATTTCATTGTTAGGCAGGCTTCTTCAACGAGTTGATACCCGTGTCCTGAAATAACAGAAAGAAACACTAGTTTCGGCGCATGCAGCACCGCTTGGAGACAAAGCATATACCCACGCCAAAAATGGCATTGGGTCGCTCTGCTAGCAGTCAAAAGTTCCAAAATATGTCTTCGAATACATAATATATTTTTCCATTCAGATATTCTTATTCGGAGATGGGATGCTTCAAGTCGATTGTACAGCCTCATGTTAGAGCGCAGGGTACCTGAAGCTAGCGAACACTCACTCACAAATCGGTCCCAAACCAGTTTCACTTTTCATTACTTATTTATGACTGATTTATTACCAGAGGAAGAAATTCATTAACGGTCATGGGTCCGAAATACGACAGTTTCCGCTAGCGGAAGCTTACGCTAGCAAACACGAGGCCGGGAATAGATCGTACGGAAATGTGCAATAGCTCATTTTTTATTACTCTTTCATTACTCTCAGGATATGTCCTCGAAAAATGCGTGTGATATGATTGAGCTGGGATACGATGGCTTTCGCTAGCGTAAGCTCACGCTAGTGAGCAATATGTATAAGCGAAGCTCTAAGGACACTCAGATCTACACGGGATTTTATTACTTTTTTATTACTCTAGAAAGGTATAGTCGAGATAGTCCTAAGACCCAGAAGAAACCTGTTGAGATATGGCCGAATCCATGTAAGATCAGGCAGCGAAAAAAGTTGGGGTCACGGATATTTCTGACGATGAAGTATATCATTCTTGAGACAAAATGAGGAGAAACGTATTTTTTTGTTTGGCCTAAATCGATTCCCTGTCAGAGCTACGCGAATTTGGAGATCGGGAGCTGCAAGATCAAATTTGGAAAAACTGACACTCAGTGAAGATGCAATAATTCCTATGCGACTTTGAATATTCAGCTGAATCTTGTTGGATATAGTTACTAAGTAGATGTTGCATGGAAATCCACACTAGTTAGGTTGGAATTGCCATTCGGATCCGAAAAAACTCGTTTTTTACGAGAAATCAAAAAGAATTAATAACTCAAAAACACCATCGTGAATTTCTTTGGTGAATTCTCTGGGGGTATTTGATGACATGATGTTTCAGAGGGTACTCTCCGAGTCGGCGCTAAAAGCTCAAAATGACCAAAAAAAATATTTTTCGGGAGAAAAATTTTCTATTGTCTCAAATAGGTTCTGGCATCCTTCAAATAATGAATATTGGCTGAAAAGTATTACCTACAGAGTACAGCACCTGCAAATATCTACAGAGACTCATTCCCTACAACTTATCTTGCACAGGAAGTAAGCACAGTGGTCAAGCTTGTTGAAAAGGCTATATGAGCGAAAATTCTTTCAGTCTAATTTTCTCTACGTCTACGTTTTTCCAGGAAGTGTTATCCACCACTGGCAGTGATATGAGACTGAAAACATTTTTGCTCATGTAGCACTTTCAACTAGCTTGGGCACTGTGCTTACTTTCTGTGCAAGATAAGTTGGAGGATTTGAGTCTCTGTAGATATCTGCAGGTACTGTACTCTGTAGGTACTACTATTCAGCCAATATTTATTATTTGAAGGATGCCAAAACCTATTTGAGACAAGAAAAATTTTTTTTTCCAAAAAATATTTTTTTTCGGTCATCTGGAGCTTTTAGCGCCGACTCTGAGAGTACCCTCTGAAACATCATGTCATCAAATACCCCCAGAAAATTCACCAAAGAAATTCACGATGGTATTTTTGAGTAATTAATTTTTTTTAATTTCTCGTGAAAAGCGAGTTTTTTCGGATCCGAATGGCGATTCCAACCTAATTAGTGTAAATTTGCATGCAACATCTACCTAGTAACTATATCCAACAAGATTCAGCTGAATATTCAAAGTCGCATAGGAATTATTGCATCTTTACTAATTTCAAAGTGTCAGTTTTTCTAAAATTGATTTTGCAGCTCCCGATCTCCAAATTTGCGTAGTCTGACAGGAAATCGATTTAGGCGAAACAAAAAAATACGTGTCTCATCATCTCGTCTCAAGAATGATATACTTCATCGTCAGAAATATCCGTGACCCCAACTTTTTTCGCTGCCCGATCTTACATGGATTCGGCCATATGTGTACATTCAGCTGTGACACTGACATGAGCAGAAGCTATTAGGTAGCTGTGTAAGGAAACTGCCATACCGACTTTAGTGACGGCGCCAAGAGATGATGGATATAAATATGTGCGAAGGAGAAGCGCTGCACCGAGTGTGGCAGATCGGATAAGAACGTTGTCAAAGAAAGATGTATAAGGGAGCGTGGAACTCGGAGCAAGTAGTGGATGGATATTATTGAGTGAAACAAGGGTTATTGAATTGAAGAAGTCCACAATGATCCATGAGAAAATACCTCTTGTCTCAACAAAACCGATATTTGGGCCTGAGGCTGGATGAGTGCTGGAGCAGGGCAAGATGAGAACTATAGAGTAGGCTAAGTACACTCTGTACAATAACGTGCGATTGAGATGATCGAATCGCATACGAAAACCTATGTGACGATGGGCTGGATACACACGAGTCTCCAGAGATAATGGTGGAATCGATAACGAATCAGCCAATTCGATCACGGGGCCGAAAACAGGAAAGACTCTGCTTAGAGTCATGATACTCGCAGTTCAGACGTCACTGCGGGTTGAAGACAAACCCGAAACTCTCGAAATCCTCAGATCGAGTGGTCAGATACCATCGACAGAGCCCAAAGAATTCATGTCCAGCCAGCACCCTTGGCTGTAGGCCCGAATAGGATAGTATCCTGCTTAGGGCTTTTATCCGCGCAGTTATGATACCACTTTGGGTTTTAAAAAGTTCCAATGGATCCGTAACTCTACAAAACCTCAGATTTGGGTGGTCATGTATAATCGATGATGCCCGAAAAATTTATTACCAGCCAACACCATTGGCTAGGAGGCCCCAAATCGGATAGAACCCTGGCTAGAGCTTTTATCCGCGCAATAATGACACCACATTGGGTTGTAGGGAGATCTGATGGATCCGTTACTCCGAAGGACCTCAGATTGAGTAGTCGTATACCAACGGCGATGCCCGGAAAATTTATTACCAGTCAGCACCCTCGGCTATGGGGGCGAGAGGAGGGCGGAATCAGGCTTTGAGCAGTTATCTGCGCAGTTATGACGCAATTGTGGGTTGAGGAATGCTCCAATGGATCCAAAACTCTACAAATCCTCAGATCAACTGGTCGTGTACCATCGGTGATGCCTGGAAAATCCATGATTAGTCAGCACCCTCGGCTATGGGGCCCAAAGCAGGGTGGAATCCAGCTTTGAGCAGTTATCTGCGCGATTATGACGCCACTGTGGGTGGTAGGACATCCCAATGGACCCGAAACCCTGCAAAACTTCTGATCAAGTAGTCAAGTATCATCGAGGATGCTGAAAAAATTCACTATCAGCCGGCACCTTTGGCTATAAGGCCCCGGATAGGATAGAATCCCGGTAGGGGCTCTTATCCGCGCACTTATGACGCCACCTTGGGATGTAGGGAGTTCTGATGGATCCGTTACTCCACAGAACATCAGATGGAGTGGTCATGTACCATCGGTGATGCGGGAAAATTTATTACCAGTCAACATCCTCGGCTATGCGGCCCAGAGCAGGGTGGAATCCAGCTTTGAGCAGTTATCTTCGCTGCTATGACGCCACAGTGAGTTGTAGAGTGTTCCAATGGACCCAAGACTCTACAGGGCTTCCGATGAAATAGTCATGTAGCATCGAGGATGCCCGAGAAATTTATTACCAGCCAGCACCCTCGGCTATGGGGGCTCAAAACAAGACGGAATCCAACTTGTAGCAGTTATTTGCGCAGTTATGACGCCACTGTGTTGTAGAATGTTCCAATGGACCCGAATATCCACTGATCCTCAGATCAAGTGGTCATGTACCATCGATGATGCCCGAAGAGTTCATCATTAGTCAGCACCCTCGGGTATGGGTCACAAAGAAGAGTGGAATCCAGCTTCGAGCAGTTATCCGCGCAGTTATGACGCCTCAGTGGGTAGTAGAATGTCCCAATGGACCCAAAACTCTACAGAACTCCTGATGCAGTAGTCATGTACCATCAAGGATGCCCCAAAGATTCATTACCAGCAAGCACCTTAGGTTAGGAGGCCCTGGATAGGATAGAACCCTGGCTAGAGCTTCTATCCGCGCAATAATGACGCCACTTTGGGTTGTAGGAAGTTCTGATGGATCCGTTACTCCGAAGGGCTTTAGATTGAGTGGTCGTGTACCATCGGTGGTGCCCGAAAATTTATAACCAGGCAGCACCCTCGGCTATGGGGCCGAAAGCAGGGTGGAATCCAGCTTCGAGCAGTGGTCTGCGCACTTATGACGCCACCGTGGGTAGTAGAATGTCCCGATGGACCCAAAACTCCACAGAACTTCTGATCGAGTAGTCATGTACCAACGAGAATGTCTAAGGAATTCATCGCCAGCCAGAACCCTTGGCTAGGAGGCCTCGAACAGGATAGAACCCTGACTAGAGCTCTCATCCGCGCAGTAATGACGCCTTTTTGCGTTGTAGGAAGTTCTGATGGATCCGATACTCCAAAAAACCTCACATTGAGTGGTTATGTACCATCGGTGATGCCCGAAAAACATATTAAGAGTCAGCACCCTCGGCCATGGGGCCGGAAGCAGGGCGGAATCGAGCTTGTAGCAGTCATGTGTGCAGTTATGACACCACTGTGTGTTGTAGAACGTCCCAATGGACCCGAATATCTACAGATCCTTGAATCAAGTGGTCATGTACCATCAATGATGCCCGGAAATTTCATCATTAGTCAGCACCCTCGGTTATGGGGCTCAAGGAAGAGTGGAATCCAGCTTCGAGCAGTTATCTGCTCAGTCATGACGCCACTGTGGGTAGTAGAATGGTCCGATTGACCTAAAACTCTACAGAACTCCTGATGCAGTAGTTATGTACCATCAAGGATGACCGAAAAATTCATTACCGGACAGCACTCTCGGCTATGGGGCCCAAAATAGGGCACAACCCAGCTTCAGCCATGTTCCGCGCAGTCATGAGGCCACTGTAGGATGTAGAATGTTTCAATGGACCCAAATTTCTACAGAACTTCTGATCAAATAGTCATGTACTATCGAAGATGACCAAAAATTCATTCCTCGGCTACGAGGCCACGAATAGGATAGGATTCTGCTCACAGCTCGAATCCCCGCGGTTATGACGCCACTGTGGGTTGTAGAGAGGTCCAATGAACCCGAGACTCTACAGAACTTCAGACCGAGTGGTCGAGCACTATCGAGGATGCCCAAAGAATCGATTTCCAGCAGCACCCTCGCCTATGAGGCCCCGAATAGGATAGAATCCTGCTAAGCGCTTCTATCTGGTCAGTTATGACGCCATTTTGGGCTGTAGAAAGTTCTAATGAATCTGTAACTCTACAGTACTTCAGACCAAGTGGTCATGTACCATTCTCGATGCCCCAAAAATTTATTACCAGTTAGCACCCTCGGCTATGAGACCCAAAATAGAGCGGAATCCAGCTTCGACTACTTATCTGCGCAGTTATGACACCACTGTGTGTTTAGTAAGGGAGCGGGTGCACTGAATAACTTTGAGACCATAGTTTAATAAACAATTAAACTATATTAAATTCCAAGCAAAAGGGCTCATTACATATTGAGCGAGGTGGTGCGGTCGGCTGCTGGACAGGAACTGGCGAGAGCCGCGGAAGGCGACGAACGCGACGGCGCGGGGTTCGGGCGGGAACACAAAACAGCGGATGCACGCGAGAATTCAATTCGTTCACAATAGATCGTAATGAAACTGAATATACCGCCCACCTCGATTCAAAACTATTGAAAAAATCGATAATGTATATATCGATAACTTAGGTAATTTCATTGTACATCAATGCATCAAAAAAGGACGCGAACCTAAGAGAATACAATCGAAGGGTGTCATATCCAAATTGGAAGTTGATGACAAAGAGCAGTAGGCTCGAAAAACTATTTGGATGAAGAATTCCAAAAATCGTAATAGATGTACCTAACAGTTCGATTCCCAACTGAAATCGAAAAAAAATCAATGCGAAACCGTATGGCTGTTAATTAACTAATAACAAATTGTAGAATCTCCAAAAACAAAATCTAAGAAGATTCAGTAAAAGTCCATTCCCTTTCTCGTGAAATAGATAACCAAAGAAACAGATCAAAATAAAATCACTTAGGTCCATAAGCAGAACCATAATCCGAAACGCTATTTACAATGGAATGATTTAGCTGAATCATCAAAGAAAAATCATTCAATCAACTTGAATTGTTAGAAATACAACGAAAAAATAGAAGAATGAAGCCAGAGTTTTGGTTAAATCATTTCACCATCAGGTTTAAAGATATACTAAGTCCCGGCCACCCGGGATCGAGTCCCGAATGGTGGAATGTTCATTCCCTTGGGATATGAACGCCCTTGGCAACCGCGCAATTGACTCTAATTCTCGTATTGTGCTTTCTTACACGCCAGACACTAACTTCCTTAGTGCTTTTGAGTTGATAAGACACCCATACTACTTGAAAAATGACTCTACTTTCACTGATAAGTGGAATTGAGTTTACCGCAGACTCGAAGAGACTTCAATCTTGACACTAAATCACTAGTTGTCCAATCCACGAAAGTTCAACTCTCATCACTTCCTTCTTCTGAAGTTTCCGGAACAAGAAACACAAGCTTGACAATCGGTCGTCGGAATGTTAATAAAGCAGTGCGAACGTCTACAACTCGGATTCTGCCATCATGACCAGGGAATACTGCGGTGACTACTGCTAAGGGCCAGACAACCGGAGGTCTGCAATCGTCGCGAAGCAACACCACATTACCCAATCGATAAGCTCTAGAAGGCCTTGATCGCTTATGTCTCTCTTGCAGAGCTTGTAGATATCCACTGGACCATGTTTCCCAGAATTTCTGGGCCATTCGAGTCATCCACCTCCATCTATTGTTGACTGAAATGTGCTTCGACGGAACGGTGGGTTCTGGAATTATAAATGATAGTTCCTGTATGAAAAAATGCGCGGGTGTCAGCGCAGACAATGCAGACGGATCATCTCTCAAAGGGGCAATAGGCCTTGAATTCAGACAGGCCTCAATTTCAGATAACAAAGTGGACATTTCTACAGAAGTAAGAACATGGTCACCAACTATCCTTTTCAAATGATGTTTGCCTGATTCGACCGCAGCCTCCCAAATCCCTCCGAAGTGTGGTGCCGCAGGTGAGTTGAATATGAACTCAGTCTTCACGTTGCTCAGCTCCACAGCTATGTCCTTGAATTCCGTAGAAGCTCCACCAAAACGACGTTGTAGTTCAGCATCTGCACCAACGAAATTGAGTCCATTGTCGCACTCCTACTTCCTGTAATGGCCACGTCTTGCATCGAACCGCTTGAATGCAGCCATGAACGTAGGACTAGAATAATTCTCTACGGCCTCCAAGTGTATAGCTCTTGTGCTAAGACAGATGAAAATGCAACCATAAGCTTTCATCGTACCACGACCTCGATTTTTAGACAACCGAATTTTAAATGGACCTAAAAAGTCCACTCTCGAGTGCTCAAAGGGATGAGCAGGTGTGACTCTCACCTTAGGAAGATCTCCCATCAATTGGGTTGACATTTAAGCTGAATATCGTAAACATACCGTGCACTCGTTGATCAGAACTTCTACCGCTTGTCGACCTTTGAGAATCCAGTACTGATTCCTGAGACTGGCCAACGTGAGCTGCGCACCGCCGTGTAGAGAATCCAAATGAGCTCTTCTCACAAGCAGTTCTGTTAACGAGCTCCTGCAGGGTAGAATTAGAGGATATTTGGCCGGATAGTCCAACAAGGCATGACGGAGTCTACCGCCCACTCTGAGTAGCCCTCGATCTAGAAAAGGTCTTAATTTCAATAAATTGGTATCCTTGATTTCTTTGCTCATCTCGAGGCACCTGAAACAGTCACCAGAGCTATGCCTTCGCTCAAGATAGATCCATGATAATTCAGAGTTCTTCAGCTCTGGTGTATTTAGCAAACCGCCTGAGAACGCGTCCAAGTCGATGAATTCCAGCTTCAGGAATTGGATTTTCCCCTTCTTTTTCTCATTCGTACGAAGACTCAGCTTCGTCAAAAAACGAAGACAGAGAGCCGTGATTCGCAACAGTTTGGAAACTGTAAAATACCTGTTCACAAGATCATTTTGAGTCATGAAATCCCGACACTGACTCGCCGTGATGGCGTGAGAAGAAGTTTTCTCTTCAAGAGGATTAACTATCAGATTCTCAGCCTCAGTGGTCCACGGATCACATGACTCTGTGAGAAACGCGGGACCTTTCCACCAAAGTTCGAATGAAGATAAACTTTCAGGACTCAAACCTCGAGAAACCACATCCGCTGGGTTATCTTTTGATCTGACATGATGCCAATGTGCCTTAGGAAGCAATTCTTGCATTTGCGAACATCTATTTGCCACAAATATATGCCACCGATTAGGCAAGGCTCTGATCCAAAACAAAACATCTTTCGAATCTGACCATAAATAAATTGCTACTGTTTTAATAGGCATAATTTTCAAGAAGTGATCAGCCAGTTTCTTTAACAATAACGCCGCACAAAGCTCTAGTCGAGGTATGCTAACTGTCTTGACTGGCGCTACCTTTGATTTGGCACACTGCAATGGAACAACAACTTCACCGATTCTGATCAATCTCAAATAAATCACAGCCCCGTACGCTTCAGAGGAAGCATCTGCAAACCCATGCAGTTCTATAGTCAACCCCTGGCTCGAATAACCTATCCATCAAGGAATTTTGATTTCTTCCAAACTCATTAGCTTTTCATACCAATCAGACCACTTTTCTGGATATTCTTCGGGTAGCACATCGTCTCAATTGCACTTCAACAGCCAAAGAGATTGCATAAATGTTTTCGCCCAAATTACTACAGGAGCTAACCATCCCAAAGGGTCAAAGATTTTTGCCGTAAGTGACAAGACGGATCTTTTAGTCAATTTCCGACTGTCGAACACTTGAGGCTTGATTTTAAAATGAAAATAATCATCTCTCGGTGACCAAGAAAGACCCAATATAGGAGTACACTCATCCGAATCGAAAGTCGTTGAGCCGTGAATCCTATGATCAATAGAGATTTTCTTTATCAATCGCGCATCATTAGCTGCCCATTTTCTCAGCTCAAAACCGCCCACCTTGAGAATCCCGATCAGCTGATTCTGTTTCTCTAGAGCTTCACTCAATGTTTTTCCCCCCCGACATGAAATCATCCATGTATGATTCATCCTCGATGATTTTAATAGCCAGAATGAAGATATGACTGTGATCCTCAGCTAATTGTCTTAGTACTCGAATAGCTAGGTATGGTGTACATTTCAAACCATAAGTTATTGTTTTGAGAAAATATAGTAAAATTTCTGAATCTGAATTTTTTCTCCACAAAATCGTTCGCAAATGGCGATCTCGTGGATCCACCAATACTTGCCGGTACATTTTCTCAATGTCAGCTACAAACACGAATTCATAGCGATGCCATTTTAAGATCAGATAAATCAACTCTGGGAGCAAGTTCTCTTCCGTGTAGAGAAAATCATTCAAAGATATTCCGTGGATTATATTTGAACCATTGAAGACCGTTCGTAACTTTTTAGAGCCTTGGAGGACTCCATGATGAGTGAGAACGTACACTCGATTTTTCTCCTCGACCGACAAGTTTGAAGCCTTTTCCATATGCGAGAGTTGTTCATACTCTAGCATGAATGTCTTGTATTTTGCCTCAAAATCCGAATTTTTCAAAAATTCCCGTTCCATTGCATACAGAGTTTGAAGAGCGGATTTGTAAGATTCACCGAGATTGAAATTCAAACTTCCGATCAAATCTTGCTTTACTGGCAACCGAACCACATATCCACCGCTCGAGTCTTGATAATGGGTTTTTCGAAAATGTTTTCCACATTTGAGGTCGTCCTCGGAGGGCTTTTCTCCGACCGTATTATCGACTAAATGGAAGTGAGATGAAGAAGATTCCGAATTTTGACCGACGCTAGAAGGAACTATCCAACCCAACTCAGTATTTGTAGCGATAGGTTGATTAGAAAGATCAAAGTTTGCCTTTTCCCCGCCATCAAGTACAATCTGAGCGTGAACTTTGGCACCGAGCAAAATATCGATTGATCTTGTTTTTAGAAAATTAGGATCAGCTAAAACTAGCTCTTTGAGATGATCCCATTTATCCACACCCGCCGGCATTGGAGCTTTATAGCCAGAAACCTTGGGAATTATGAAAGTCTGCACCTCGCAACTGAAATCAGATGAAAATCGGGGAAACCTTGTAAAATTAGCTAAACCCCTCGAAGAACGAGTGTTGAGATCGCCAACTCCTTTGATTTGAACCTTAGATCTCACCCTTTTGATTCCTAGTTTTTGGCAAGCATTCTCCGTAATGAAAGAGGATTGCAAGCAGTGATCGACTAGAGCTGTGAAATAATATTCAAAGCTGTCAGCTGATATTAGCTTTACTACTGCTGTAGGCAAAAGCACAAAACCCGAATTGTCTACCGAATTTAGACATGTTGTAACCGTCAAATGTGTGGTCGAGGAAGATTTTCGATTCGCCCCTGAACCTTTATCTTCACGGGTACCTGAAGCTAGCGAACACTAACTCACACGTCGGTCCCAAACCAATTTCACTTTTCATAACTTTTTCATTACTGATTTATTACCAAAGAGAAAAATTTATCACCGGTCATGGGCTCGAGATACGAGAGGTTTCGCTAGCGGAAGCTTACGCTAGCGAACACGTGGCCGGGGGAAGATCGTACGGGAATGTGCAATAGCTCATTTTTTATGACTTTTTTATTACTCTCGAAATATGTCCTCAAGATATGCGTGTGATATGATTCAGCTGAAATATGATGGTTTTCGCTAGCGTAAGCTTACGATAGCGAACACCATATACAGGCAAAGAGTCGAGGACACTCAAAACTACGAGGGATTTTATTACTTTTTTATATCTCCCGAAAGGTATAGTCGAGATAGTCCCGAGGACAAGAGGAAACCGATATTTAGGCCTGAGGCTGGACGAGAGCTGGAGCGGGGTAAGATGAGGAATATAAGATAGGCTGAGCTACCTCTGTACAATAACATGCGATTGAAATAATTCAATCGCATTCGGAGACCTGTCTGACGATAAGCTGGATACACATGAGTCTTCGTAGATGATAGGGGATCGATATAGAATCAGCCAACTCGATCATGGGAACCAGAACAGGGGGGACCCTGCTTAGAGTCATTATAGTCGCAGTCGAGACGTCACGAGGGGGTGAAGAGAGTCCCAAAGGACCCGGAACTCTGAAAAACCTCAGATCAAGTGATAGGGTACCATCGACTGGGATCGGAAAAGTTATTACCAGCCAGCACCCTCGGCTATGGGGCCCAAAACAGGACGGAATCCAGCTTTGAGCATGTTCCGCGCAGTTATGACGCCTTTTCGAGTTGTAAAAGGTTCCAATGAATCCAAAACTCTACAGAACATCAACTCAAGAAGTTATGTACCATTGGTGATGCGCAGAACATTGATGACCAGACAGCACCCTCGGCTATGAGGCCCAAAACAGGGTGAAATCGACCTTTGAGCAGTTATCTGCGAAGTGGTGACGCCACTGTGGGTTGTAGGATAATCCAATTGACCCGAAACTCTACAGAACCTCAGATCGAGTGGTTGTGTATCAGTGGTGATGCCCAGAAAATTTATTACCAGTCAGCACCCCCGGCTATGGGGCCCACAACAGGGCGAAATCGAGCTTTGGGCAGTTATCTGCGCAGTGATGACGCCACTGTGGGTTGTAGGATGTTCCAATTGACCCGAAACTCTACAGAACCTCAGATCAAGTGGTTGTGTAACCAGTCAGCACCCTCGGCTATTGGGCCCAAAACAGGGGGGATCGAGCTTTGGGCAGTTATCTGCGCAGTTATGACGCCACCGTGGGTGGTAAGATAATCTAATGCACCCGAAACTCTACAAAACCTTAGATCAAGTGATAATGTACCATTGGTGATGCACAGAGATTCTATTACCAGTCAGCGACCTCGGCTATGGGGCCTAAAACAGGGCGGAATTGAGCTTCGAGCAGTTATCTGCGCAGTTATGACGCCACTGTGGGGGGTAAGATAATCTAATGGACCCGAAAATCTACAAAACCTCAGATGGAGTGATTGTAACTCATTGATGATGCCCAGAGAATTCATTACCAGTCAGAACCCTCGGCTATCGGGCCCAGAACAGGGCGAAATCGAGCTTTGAGCAGTTATCTGCGCAGTTATGGGACACCTGTGGGTTGCAAATTGTTTCAATGGACCCGAAACTGTACAGAACCTTAGATGGAGTGGTTATGTATCATTGTTGATGCCCAGAGAGCTCTTGACCAGTCAGCGACCTCGGCTATGGGGCCCAAAACAGGGCGAGATCGAGCATTGGGCAGTTATCTGCGCAGTTATAACACCACCGTGGGTGGTAAGATAATCCAATGCACCCGAAACTCTACAAAACCTTAGATCGAGTGATTATGTACCATTGGTGATGCACAGAGATTCTATTACCAGTCAGCGACCTCGGCTATGGGGCCCAAAACAGCGCAAAATCGAGCTTCGAGCAGTTATCTGCGCAGTTATGACGCCACTGTGGGGGGTAAGATAATCCAATGGACCCGAAACTCTACAGATTCTTAGACCAAGTGCTGATTCACCATTGATGATACACAGAAATTCTATCACCAGTGAGCAGCCTCGGCTATGGGGCCCAAAACAGGACGAAATCGGACTTTGGGCAGTTATCTGCGCAGTTATGAGACACCTCTGGGTTGCAAATTGTTTCAATGGACCCGAAACTCTACAGAACCTTAGGTCCATTGGATATGTACCATTGGTTATGCGCAGAAAATCTATCACTAGTCAGCACCCTCGGCTATGGGGCCCAAAACAGGGTGAAATCGACCTTTGAGCAGTTATCTGCGCAGCGATGCCACCACTGTGGGTTGTAGGATGTTCCAATTGACCCGAAACTCTACAGAATCTTCTATCTTGTAGTCACGTACCATTTTCAATGCCCAGGAGATTCATTTCCAGTCAGTCCCCTCGGCTATGGGGCCCAAAACAGGGCAAAATCGAGCTTCGAGCAGTTATCTGCGCAGTTATGACGCCACTGTGGGTTGTAAGATAATCTCATGGACCCGGAACTCTACAGAACCTTCGATCGAGAGATCATGTACCAATGGTGACGCACAGAGATTCTATTACCAGTCAGCACCCTCGGCTATGGGGCCCAAAACAGGGCCTAATCGAGCTTTGGGCAGGTATCTGCGCAGCTATGAGACCCCTGTGGGTTGCAAATTGTTTTAATCAACCAGAAACTCTACAGAACTTTAGAT
Organism: Eretmocerus hayati; assembly: GCA_029851415.1. NCBI lineage: Eukaryota > Metazoa > Arthropoda > Insecta > Hymenoptera > Aphelinidae > Eretmocerus > Eretmocerus hayati. The sequence goes on along the minus strand of CM056743.1, from coordinate 70,879,013 downwards.
TATGTGGTTTTGTCTCTTTGTGAATGCCCAGAGGATTCATTACCAGTCAGCACCCTCGGCTATGGGGCCCAAAACCGCGCGGGATCGAGCTTTGGGCAGTTATCTGCGCAGTGATGACGCCACCGTGGTTGTTGGATAATCCAATTGACCCAGATCTCTACAGAAACCCCTACAATGTAGTCACGTACCATTAGCGGAGTCCAAAGAATTCATTACCAGTCAGCACCCTCGGCTATGGGGCCCAAAACAGGGCCTAATCGAGCTTCGGGCAGGTATCTGCGCAGCTATGAGACCCCTGTGGGTTGCATATTGTTTTAATCAACCAGAAACTCTACAGGACCTCAGATTATGTGGTTTTGTCTCTTTGTGAATGCCCAGAGGATTCATTACCAGTCAGCACCCTCGGCTATGGGGCCCAAAACCGCGCGGGATCGAGCTTTGGGCAGTTATCTGCGCAGTGATGACGCCACTGTGGTTGTAGGATGCTCCAATTGACCCGAAACTCTACAGAATCCTCGATTTTGTAGGCACGTACTATTCCCGATCCCAAGAAAATTTATTACCAGTCAGCACCCTCGGCTATGGGGCCCAAAACAGGGCAAAATCGACCTTCGAGTAGATATCAGCGCAGTTATGAAGCCACTGTGGGTTGTAAGATAATCCAATGGACCCGAAACTCCACAAAACCTCAGATCGAGTGATTATGTACCATCTTTGATGCACAGAGATTCTATTACCAGTCAGCACCCTCGGCTATGGGGCCCAAAACAGGGCAAAATCGACCTTCGAGTAGATATCAGCGCAGTTATGAAGCCACTGTGGGTTGTAAGATAATCCAATGGACCCGAAACTCCACAAAACCTCAGATCGAGTGATTATGTACCATCTTTGATGCACAGAGATTCTATTACCAGTCGGCACCTTCGGCTATGGTGCCCAAAACAGGGCGGAATCGACCTTTGGGCAGTGATCTGCGCAGTGATGACGCCTGTGTGGGTTGTAGGATGTTCCAATTGACCCGAAACTGTACAGAATCTCAGATCAAGTGATTATGTACCATTGGTGATGTACAGAGAATCTATCACCAGTCAGCACCCTTGGCTATGGGGCCCAAAACAGGGCAAAATCGAGCTTCGAGCAGTTATCTGCGCAGTATTGACGCCACTGTGGGGTGTAAGATAATCTCATGGACCCGAAACTCTACAGAACCTCAGATCAAGTGATTATGTACCATCGGTGACTCACAGAGATTCTATTACCAGTCAGCACCCTGTGCTATAGGGCCCAAAACAGGGCAAAATCGACATTTGGGCAGTTATCTGCGCAGTTATGAGACCCCTGTGGGTTACAAATAGTTTCAATGGACCCGAAACTCTACAGAACCTTAGATCAAGTGGTTGTGTTGCAACCTCTCAAATCTCACTATACTTCAGGCACCTTACAACGGCTTGCTATTGCGGAGGTGCCGAGCCGCTCGCTCATATACCTATATATATTGGACACCTCAGCAACAGCGTGCTGTTGCGGAGGTGCCGACGCGCGCGTATGATGCTCATCATTGTCACCCACTTTGGGATAACCAGACCTATCGTGTAAGTAGCTTCAGCATGTGTCCCGGTGATGGCAAGGATTATGAACAAAATTTATGCGTGTGTTATGCAACGTGGACGTTGCAGCACGCTTTGCGTCTCCTCTCGTTAAACCCTCGTCGTCACCTCGGGCAAAGTAAATCAAGGTCTGATTTTCGTGTGTTATACTTTTTGGTTGAGGTGCCCGAGGTGACGAGAAGAAGACGACAACGACGTTTCAAATGGGCTGATGGCGCCCGCCACCAGTGTGGTGGCAGCACCTTCCAGCCCACCAAGCCGGGCGGCGCAGCGCTTGCGCGGGCTAGAGGAGGCCGCGCCACGCATCGCCGACCGGCAATCTTGGGATGGCTGCCGGCCTAGATAGACCTCCCTGTAGATCGTGCCTTTAAATTCGCCGCGTGCTCCAGGAGTAGCGACCCAGGACGGGTCCAGTGATCGCGCCGCGGGTGCACAAGACGTTTCGTGTGTGTGCGGGTGAACCCAGTGCTAGTGCCAAGACTTGTGTTAGCGTGTGCTGACGCGTGGCCACCCCACACGACCACATCTCGCCCAGGAAACCCAGCTTTTGGAGGGTGACCCGGACTGGGCTAGAGAGAGAGAGAGAGAGCTGCAGCAGCAGCGAAATCAAGCAGCCCCAGCAGCAGAGCAGCAACAGCGCAGCAGTAGCGCTATCGCAGTGAGCTTCCGGACGACATTGACCTACGCGGTGAGTGGCATTACGTCTTCCCCAGGGTGCATCCGCCCTCATCGTGAACCCCCCGGGCGGAGAGTCGTGTCCAGGGCTACCGGGTGGCCTATTTCCCAGCTCGCGACGCGGTGTGTCCTTCTTGTCCGCCAACCCATCGCGTCGTAACCGTGTCCCTCAAACTCCCCGTGCTCATCTTTGTATGCACGTTTTGGCCATGCTAGGCCACGCGGGTCGGTGTAGCGGCCATTTTGCGTAATAATTCTAATTTCCGGAGACGAAGGCGCGGAGAGTTGGAGAGGGACGGGCCCGCCAGCTGGGGAATAGCTCCCACCCCTCAAGTTAGCTCCGCCCACCGTGTATATGGGCATTTCTGCTACAAAGTGGTGCAGTGATTTTTCGAACGAGTGGATATGGGCGTTTTCGCTCCGAAGTGAATTTCGAGATATTTTTGCTGTGAGTTTATTGAACGATTTATGGACGTTAGATGCACAGATCCGCCACAGATGGCGTTGTAACTAGGTTTATTGGCCTGCGTGCCTCGAAATGAGAGTTCCTAATAGCAATAAATTCCGTTCATGATTTCGTAAATCTGGAGAGTGATTATTTCCAGACGATATATATATACAGTGTCCGCAGAATATTTTCGTGATTTTCAGGTGCTCCCAATTTGCCCCACTGTCCCGCCCCTCGTGGCGCGGGGTGCCTGGCCCTAACCCGATCCGGCCCAAATAAATGAGGTGGCGTTGGGTGGGTTTATCTTTTCAGGAAATTTCCCCCTGCTGATGCCCGCCACGTTACATGGCGATCCTGCCAGGATCACGGTTGACGCCCGGGAGCGTCCGGAACGTAGCTGCGGACACTGCTCGTGCGTGTGAGAGCATCGACGCGGTACTACGTGGACTTGGGGTGAATGTCGGGCCCTCGGTGTATGCCGATGATTCAATATTATTTGCATGCAATCCCGCGCGCTTACTCCCGAGCACTCTGTGTCAACGAGTGACATCACCCCCCGCCCCCATAGTGCCGCGCATTCGCCCCCGCTCGCGCTCAGTGACACGTTTGTAAAATACCCCGCCGTGTGGGTATTCGATTGAAAGCTCCTGACGAGTACTTTTCAGGTCGCTAGAGGGCGCTCCGCCATCGTCGCGCACACCAGCGCCACGTGGCGTGCGAGCTCCCTATTGACGCGGAACCCACCGTGTGGGTACTCGTTGGGAACCTCTTGGCAAGTACTTTTCAGGCCAATAGAAGGCGCTCCGCCATCGTCGCGCACACCAGCGTCGCCTGGCACGCGAGCTCCCTATTGTCGCGGAACCCACCGTGTGGGTACTCGTAGAACACGTCTCGGCGAGTACTAGTCGGACCGTTAGAGGGCGCTCCGCCATCGTTGCGCACACCAGCGCCACCTGGCGCGCGAGCTCCCTATTGACGCGAAACCCACCGTGTGGGTACTCGTTGGACATGGCTTTGTGAATACTATCCAATGCGATAGAGGGCGCTTCACCACCGTGGTGCACACTAGCGCCACCACGCACGCGAGTTTCTTATTGAGACAACACCCGTCGTGTGGGTACTGGTTAAATAGCTCCCGGAGAGTACTTTACGGCCCGCCATAGGGGGGCAGCACTGCCGCTTCACCCGTCGGCGCCATTGATCCCCGGGGCATCCGACTAATATTTACCCCACCATGTGGGTACTCAAACTGAAGCTCGTGGAGCACCTGTTTCGGTAGTCGTTTCCGTTCTGACGTCGAGTGAAATTACAATGATTTTTCACCGATGACGTGACTGAACCACGCGATTCGATTCCTGCTAATTTGCTCGTTGCGATAGGCGTTGCGATTCATTTGTCCCATCGATTAAGCCGGTAGAGGGCGTCTCCAAAATTCCGATTCCGTCTTGGGGGCAAAATGCTTCGGAGCTTTCGGACTTTTGGACTATTTCCCGAAGAATCTGCACAACTCTCTTCGGGTAGATCAGCGGAACATGCTCTCACACCGCGAAGCAAGGGCGAGTAATGCATGAAATCGTAGGGCACTGTTCGACTCGCGCGGGATAACTCGAGGAGCTGGAGCGTTCCCATACCAAATGCGGACATCTGCGAAGGATACACGACTCTCCGTCCCCATCTGATTACATTGCATGCTATTTTAGTAATAGTAGTGTGAATAGAGGAGGAAGGGGGCTCGCACATCCTTATCCTTGCCCATTTTCCTAAAATTTTCCGTCGAGGATTCAAAACCTCAACAAGGAGTCCACCGAGACAATCGTCTCATCAGGGTCCGCCAGTGGGTTTGGAGATCCGCCTATCTCATCGAGAGAGTAACTACCCTAATTATCCCGTGGCAAGTTGAACGTCACCGCGTAGGCATCAAGATGTTCGGTAGAAAACCAACAACGTCGATCCCATCGGGAGGTCGACGTGATAGAATGACGATTACGCCGGATGTTGCCGATATACTTGGCAAGGATCCGCGATATGTAAAGGCAGCCAAGCTGGTTGCGAGTCACGATTGTGAAGAGGTTATGGTCCGCTTGAAGGAAGCGAAGCTCAGTCTAGGGGGCACTCTTAACGCGACGAGAATCCGTTTGCTACGCTACGACCTCTTGACAATCAACCCTAACGAAAAAGTTCCGTGGGACCCCGCGGTCGATGAGCTCCCGAAGGAACCTAGTCCGCTCTCGCCAGCGGCTATGCGGGCAATACAAGAGATAGATGGAGCTGAAGTGGGTAACGACAGCGGACCGGAAGCAGAATCCGAGTACGAACTGGATGATCCGCCCGTGGTGACCTCGTCAACCAGGGTAACACAGAGTGCAGAGGTGACCACTGTGGCCAATACGTGCTCAACGATAACCGTCACGAGCTTGCATGGATCCATAGCAACCCAAGGTCCCGTTCTGACACCTGGATGTACGAATTTTCCTACCGCAGCTGAGTCTTTCCGCCAGATAGGCCGCAAAGCAACTTTCGCCGGGTGGGCCAACACCATGTTGCCTAACCCATCCAATGCAGTTATCGGTCTATCTCAGACTGATGATACCAGACGAATAGATGGAAGAGGTTTGAGTTTCGAAGAAAATTGGTCTCAGTTGCGAGATCGACTGATCAGTCGCAAGATTGGAGACAAGAACACTGATGAGAAAGTACTGTTGAATCGTCGTGATAGCACGAAGTCTGTTGAATTGACTGAATCGGGAGTAGGAGTTTTGCCAGTTAGCCGAAGCTGGGAAGATGAAAACCCGATGAAGGACGCTAGAACATTGGACCCCGCACGAGGAATTAATGAGATAGAAGTCCGCCAAATGAACGCCGAGAAGACTCATCATGATGGCCAAGGCCGACCACAGACAACCCTGCTGCAGATACAGCATGCACAACTGCTGCCTTGCATTGACGGGGATAGGTCTCTGGAGGTTCCCACGCAATCCACGAGTCGCTGCCAGTCCCGCCGTTTGTCTTATCAGGCAATTGATTGGCCCTCGGAACCGCCAAGCCTTGACAAGACAGAGCCGAGGGTGTTAGATACACACCTTCCTGCTCTGAACGCCTCATCACAGCCCGCATCAGAGAAGAGACAGATGGAACATGGAGAATCAGTCGACAACCTCGAACTGAGTCAACCCATGGCTGAGTTGGTATCGAGGGATTATAGGTATTTGGAGTTGGCGAAGCGAGTATGCCGCTTACCCTTCAACGAAGTGAAGCGCCTCTTGTGCCACCGTGAACTCAACACTATGGGAAGTATCAGTACTTTGAGAAGCAGACTGATTCGAGCGGATATATTGTGGATGAATCCGAATGAAGAAGTCCCGTGGAATTGGAAGATGGATGGTACCTTGCAAAAGTGCTCATTTTGGTTCTCTATGAAACAAAGCCAGCCATTTTTCGTGGACGAGCCACGCCAGAGAACGGAGATTATCTCGCCAACCGTCCGAGTTTCCATCACCGCGGTAATGCAAACTACGCCAACGGTGGCAACTGCGGTAATAGGTCCTGTGACAGTTGAGACTTTCAGTATCTCCCAAGCTGTGGTATCTCCGGTAGAGGTGTCCAGTCTCGAGAGATTGATGAGAGTGCTAATGTGAGGTGGAAAGAGAACGACGAGGGTCGAGGACGGATGCCTCCCCTCAGAAATCCGCCGCTGAGTGAAGCGAAGTTGGGAAAACCTGTGTATTTTATGAGTTGTGTGAGTGGAGCTCGAGCACCTGTCAGGAGTGAGGATCCCGGGATCTACTCTTAGACCACGCCGCAGATGAGGTTAGCTAAGAAGTCTGGAGATGAAAATGATGTGTGATTAGCCGTTGAAAGAAAAGAGAGGAAAGATAGCGAAGATTCATAGAGTTGTTGATGCGAGCGAAGAGTGCTTGAAACCGACAGTTTTGTAGCCGTTGGAATTTGAAGACTGTATGATTCGCCAAGTGGTCTGAGATTATTTGATCATTGGGCTTTGTCTTGTCTATCCGCCTAATGAGGGTCGTAGGGACCTACCCTTATTCCAATCCGCCACAAAATGTTTGCTCAGGGTTGCTGATAGGATAGATCTGGCCTGCATCGATGCTAAGCCCCAAAGGTGGGCAGCGAGTGCAGGGGTCTGTCCTCGCGCCATGCTGTTGCAAGCAAAACCATAGGGCGAGGATCATGCAGATCTGCCCTTCAAAAAAAAAAAAAAACTTCCTCCGGGAAAGAATAGCCGTCGACCAATGGTCATATGGATTCCTCCGATTGTCGGAGAGGAAAAGAGTGAGGATCGCGTGATCTACTCTCTCAACTCGCTGCCAAAAAGGGGAACACCAAGCACCAGGTGTCGAGTGGGTTCTGCCCGTTATGGTTGTATTCCGACAAGGTGGGGGTGAGGATCCTGATGATCTGCCCTCGACCTGTGTTATGCGGAAGAGAAGAGAAATTCGTGAATCCGTTTGTTGAACGATCTGCTTTTCAGTCGCGATAGAAACTGGCAAGAAGTGAGGATCACGTGATCTACCCCCGAACAATTTCCCGCGATGAAATGGACGACTTGTGGCTTGGAAGTCGAGAGCTAGCCAACGCCGGGGTCGAGCCGCAATTGAGCAGAACGTGTTCGTAACGGAGCAAGCAATCAGGAGCTGAGTCGCCCGGAGGCTTAACCAAGACTGAAAGACAAGAGAAAAAGGATCGTGGACACCCTCACTCGAGTCCTTGCTCTAGTAACGAACTCCATGAGTTATGAGAGATCTGCTCTCTAGTCGATGATGAAACCTCGAAAAGAGTGAGGATCATGTGATCTGCTCTTGTTTCAACCGATGAAGCGAAGGACCAGAAGCTAAGGGGGCCGAAGGCTGCCCGGGCTTGTGTCAAGTAGCATGTGAGCGGAAATTTTCGTTGCTGAGCAGAAAAATCAGGAGCTGAGTCACATGTCGGTGACCAAGACTGAGAGATGAGAGAGCGAAGATGGTGCACACTTCCTCTCAAATCCTTGTGCCAGTATCGAATATTTTTGTCGAGTGATTGTGTCGTAGAGACTCAGGAGCTGAGGCACCTAGAGAGGCCAGCCCAAGCCTGAGGATGAGCGTCGTGAGAGAGATAGCGAAATCGAACCGGAGGATCGCGAGAGGAAATGCTCCTTGGCTTGCGCAGGCCTAAGAGCACTAAAGTTGCCGATGAGAACCGGGCCAGAAGTTGTCTCCCGGAATCTCATCCATGCCACTGCCTCCACCGCACGTCTTCCATTTCCGAAGGAAACGGAGGTTTCTACGCCTAAACTCCGCCGTCATGATGAGGGACGCCTTAAATGATGCCGAGTGGGCCCATGAGATGACTTCCGTCGACTGAAGAAAACTGAAATCGAGGTTGGTGGTCGTGCGGACCTCACCTCGTTGTTGTGAATTACGTTAGAAGTCAGGAGGGTGAGGATCAGATGATCTACCCGAATGGCTTCCCAAGTCGCGAAGAAAGGTTAAGATCGTCAAATCTACCTTTTGGAGCGTTGACACGATGCACCAGGGGCGAGGATCATCCGATCTGCCTCGCGTCGTATCAGAAAAAGTGTTCTGAGGAGGCATAGATCGAACGATCTGCTTTCTATTTTATTTCAAATCGCAGACTTGAGGTTGAGGATCGAGTAGATCTGACCTCAGCTAGAAAAAAAAAAAAAAAAAAAAAAGAGAGAAAGAGTAGCGAGCGAAGTTGTTGAAGGAGACCACAGAGATTTGTCGTGTCTGTTGAGTGTTGATGAGTTAGTAAACTGAATGCTGAGATGAAGAGTGAATAAATGCGAACGGGAGCGAATGAGTACGAAAATCTGAAAGATCCGCCAAGAATAAGTCCGCCACCGTGGAGACTAGTCTTCTGATTTGACGCCGGAATATCCGAAATTCAGTCAGAAATATAGGAAGTTCCTCAACAGTGGAAGGATTGAGAAATAATCTGGAACGGAGATTGTTCCATGTTCGTGCCGAGAAACTGGAGACGAGATCGCTGGTTTGGTAGATTTTTGTCGGGTATTCCTGAGAAGGATTGACTCTAGATTGGTCGTATGAGTGAATTGGTGAGTTGTAGTTGGATGAACTTGTTGAAATTGAAACAATTGAGTCCGAAGTGAATCACAAATGCGAGCTAGTACACCTACAGAAGAGAAGATTCGCCTTCGAAAATGACCTAGGATTGTGAATCAGGAGAGAGTGCGCCTATGTGTTTGGAGTCAAACAATGAGGTTGAATGAGTCATCCCCTGTCCGCCGAGTGCCGATGAAGACAGGTGTGGAGAGTCGGATGTGTGTTGATGTAACGCCAAAATGTTAAAAAGAAGTCGAAAACAGGAGTTTTGGGATACAAATGGCACGTTTCGAGATAAGTATCCACCCGAGTGAAATGTCTGAAGGATTAGTCGAGTTAGAGGAATCCATACGCAACAAGTGTTGCTGGCGGGAGAATAATCCGAGTGTAGACGATCGAGTATTGGGAAGAAAAATTGGAAAAACAGCCGTGGCGGTGATATGAAAAGCAGATCTAATGAGTAGAACGCCAAGGATTGCGTCCATTCGAACAACGGAGCTACGACGAAAGAACTCAGTGTCCGAATGAACGACGGTAAAATGAAATGTCGTCGAGAAGTCAGGGAATGCCGGTAACAGTAGACGTTTCTGCGTGGCGTGTGAAACGCATAGCAAGATGAGATTTCCGCCAGTCCGCCGAGATAGTATCGCTCTTGAAGAGATGATTCGACAGAATTGCACAGAGAGGCTGTGCAAAACCGAAGACGAACGTTGAGCGGGAATGGGAAGATGCAAAAATGTGCGCCCATCGAAGAGTTTGAAGAACAATTCGTAAAGTTGTTGACCCAGATTTTGGTCGGGAAAGTTGTTGGAATCGCGAGCAGTGACCATGACGAGACGAACGATGTCTTGACTGAGTTGAGTGAGGCGTCCGGGTTGACACCAGATAGTCGATTGTATATATCTTAGCGACTCAGAGTAACAGTGCGAGTTCCGAATCAGAGACTGTCGTGACGAAGAGTGAATCACGTTACCGATGACAGGATGTGTTTCGATTGCAAATATTCTTGTCGTTCTTTTCAAAGGCTTGGCATCGGACTCTATGGAGTCGAGGAATTCCCGCCAGGGCTCGAGTATTCACTCAAACATCCGCTGGGGGTCAAGCAGACCTCCCCCAAATAGTCCGCCTAATGAGAGTTTACCCATTCTCCTCCACCCCTTCCCCGAAACCCAGAGTCCGCTTCTTTGTGTGCTTTGAATTTTAGATAGTGTTGTAGTTGGGAATCCTTCCCTAGTAAATGATTGTTTGGAGGATTTCTTTGGAAATGATCGTTTTTTTTGATGAGTTGATTTGAATTTTGAATGTGGATTATTGTTGAATTTCGAATGATGAATTTATTTGTTATGATTTGAATTTTGATTTCTGTAGCAATGTATTATGATGATTAGAATCCGCCGAGGTAACGATGAGGGTGGGCGCAGGGAAGACCAAGGCCACTTCGGTTCTGCTTCTCACCCAGGAGGGTGGGGGGAGGAGCCGGGGGTAATGCAACGTGGACGTTGCAGCACGCTTTGCGTCTCCTCTCGTTAAACCCTCGTCGTCACCTCGGGCAAAGTAAATCAAGGTCTGATTTTCGTGTGTTATACTTTTTTGTTGAGGTGCCCGAGGTGACGAGAAGAAGACGACAACGACGTTTCAAATGGGCTGATGGCTCCCGCCACCAGCGTGGTGGCAGCACCTTCCAGCCCACCAAGCCGGGCGGCGCAGCGCTTGCGCGGGCTAGAGGAAGCCGCGCCGCGCATCGCCGGCCGGCAATCTTGGGATGGCTGCCGGCCTAGATAGACCTCCCTGCGGATCGTGCCTTTAAATTCGCCGCGTGTTCCAGGAGTAGCGACCCAGGACGGGTCCAGTGATCGTGCCGCGGGTGCACAAGACGTTTCGTGTGTGTGCGGGTGAACCCAGTGCTAGTGCCAAGACTTGTGTTAGCGTGTGCTGACGCGTGGCCACCCCACACGACCACATCTCGCCCAGGAAACCCAGCTTTTGGAGGGTGACCCGGACTGGGCTAGAGAGAGAGAGAGAGAGAGAGCTGCAGCAGCAGCAAAATCAAGCAGCCCCAGCAGCAGAGCAGCAACAGCGCAGCAGTAGCGCTATCGCAGTGAGCTTCCGGACGACATAGACCTACGCGGTGAGTGGCATTACGTCTTCCCCAGGGTGCATCCGCCCTCATCGTGAACCCCCCGGGCGGAGAGTCGTGTCCAGGGCTACCGGGTGGCCTATTCCCCAGCTCGCGACGCGGTGTGTCCTTCTTGTCCGCCAACCCATCGCGTCGTAACCGTGTCCCTCCAACTCCCCGTGCTCATCTTTGTATGCACGTTTTGGCCATGCTAGGCCACGCGGGTCGGTGTAGCGGCCATTTTGCGTAATAATTCTAACTTCCGGAGACAAAGGCGCGGAGAGTTGGAGAGGGACGGGCCCGCCAGCTGGGGAATAGCTCCCACCCCTCAAGTTAGCTCCACCCACCGTGTATATGGGCATTTCTGCTACAAAGTGGTGCAGTGATTTTTCGAACGAGTGGATATGGGCGTTTCCGCTCTGAAGTGAATTTCGAGATATTTTTGCCGTGAGTTTATTGAACGATTCATGGACGTTAGATGCACAGATCCGCCACAGATGGCGTTGTAACTAGGTTTATTGGCCTGCGTGCCTCGAAATGAGAGTTCCTAATAGCAATAAATTTCGTTTATAATTTCGTAAATCTGGAGAGTGATTATTTCGATACGATATATATATACAGTGTCCGCAGAATATTTTCGTGATTTTCAGGTGCTCCCAATTTGCCCCATTGTCCCGCCCCTCGTGGCGCGGGGTGCCTGGCCCTAACCCGATCCGGCCCAAATAAATGAGGTGGCATTGGGTGGGTTTATCTTTTCAGGAAATTTCCCCCTGCTGATGCCCGCCACGTTACAGTTACTGTGAATTACAACAAATTAGCTATGTGTACGATACTTTAAAACTCACTCGTAGCGTCCGTATATCGCATTTCCATAGAATCACCCATATACCTTACCCTCTCCATTTCCTAAATTCACTCCATACACTAATACTTTTGGAAGGCCCTAATACCAGTCATTTGCATATGAAAATATGCGCGTTCAATCATCGCGAGCATGTCAACGCGTGTCTACGCATCCGCAGTTTGAGCCGCCGAAAAGTCAATGAGTGGGAGAGGAAGCGAAGCTCAGAGGGAATATCCTTGCTTGCGGAGCGAAGCTCCGTCTACTTAGTCAGGAGACCTAGAGGCATCAAAAAGGCCTAATTTTTCACGAGCAGACTACAGTTCTCCGAGAGGGTATACCCAAGTATCACTGGGTTTCCTCTCTCCCAACGGTAAGATGTGATTTTTACATCAATTTTTCTATAGTAGCATAGCACTCTCGATGTCATCAATCCTCTCGAGGATTGTTCGTGGAGATGGCTCTTCATGATAATAATCGTGGTCCTCAACTAAATGTTAGACGGCTTTCGTGTCAGATTCGTTCAGTTGCGGGCAAATAAGCATCAAATAAAAGGACTCACCCGCGAATCGTACTCCATAGCACCGGACCCAATGGATAAAAGTCCAGGGATGGGTGATTCCGAATAGTATAAAAATTCTACTGAGTACAATGACTTATCTTCTTGCATTTGCAGTCGGAATCACCCTGATACCATACAAAGGGGGTCAGTTCTAACTGACACTCCGACCTGGGCAAAAACTGGGTCCCTGGACACTGGGCAAGTGGCGAGGTGCTCGGTTGTCTCCTTTTTTTTTATATTAGAAGCACGGGTCGCGATACGCGTTTCAATAATTGAAATCTGCATTTTATTTTGAGTCCGAATTGAAAATTATGAGAACTTCGAGTCATTTCAAGCATTAGACAATTCAATGCTCGCGATTAGAGTTTCAATTTATTTTATATCAATTAGTCAATGTTGTCTGCTTTGATATGCTCACAGATAGACGAATTCACAATCAAACCACCAGGCAAGCACACGAAGTTCAGGAACAATCGATCTCTTGGAATTTCATCGTCATAAAATGCCAAGTTCATAAAATCATTCGATATTTGATTATCATTTGTACGCGATGTTACGATCGTGGGATTTGAGTTGTTTAGAGTCAGTTCTAGTACGATTCAAAATCAATTATAATTTATGAGAATAAAGGCTTGGTAAACTGAATACAAAATCTTTTAAATGAAAATGAAATCACCCAGAATTTATTTCCCACATATCGAGAACATTATTTTCTATAATTTCAGGAATTATCTGACATCAATATCGAGTAAAGTTTTGGGCGCTAAACCACGCACGTAGAGTAGTTTTTTTTTATGCCCCAGTTGCTCTCAATAGGAAAGTATACAAAATCGGCCGTTTAAAATTTCTCATTCGGTTACTCAGAGCCACGCAACCTAAAAATTCACTGATAGAACAAATTACGGATAATCAATGATGGTCGTCATAGTATGACAAACTTTCGTCATGATGGTCGTGAATTTTTCGGATATAAGTGCGATTGCATGGCTCGCTTCAGAGACAGAATTAATTATGGCCTTTATTGTTGGTATTGCTTGAATAAATAATTGTGTGGTAGTAGTATATTAGATGAAGCTTTTGGAATGATTAATGGAACAGCAGTATATCCAGAATCCCCGGAAGGTCATGGAACGAGAACAAACATATCGAGTAAGTTTTGAGGAAAAGTAAGTAATCGCCGAGGGTTGTCACCGGACCGGTGTCTCGACGTTGTCATATCTGCAAAGTGAATGCAGATCTTTTGCTCGTATGTATCTCTAGAAGTTCCATACATCGCAAATGATACAACCCTGGTAGGACTGAGAATCGGTGGACCGGATCCACAGAAATCGAAAACCAAATTTCCATCAGAAATTGGTAACGAATTCAGACAGTACTGCATAGGATGATGATTTACTGCATTCCAATATTCAATAAGCCATGAGTGACTAAAAGTACGGGTAAAGTCTCAAACTCATCACAAAAATCAGTAGAAGTTCCTTTTGAAAAGTCAAATAAATTCTGAGTGATTATGTTATCTCGGTATGAATTATCAATGCAAATTTAGATTCATCAATTCAAATCTTCATAATGTAAGCGAAATCTCCATTCGCAGGGTCGATGAGTGATTCGAATATCTGTGAGTTATATCAGTCCGAAAATCAAGCTTTGTCGTTCAACGCTTGCAATACAGGGATATATATTCTGCAGCGTTGAATAATAGAGTTAAACTCAGCTCTTGTCGAGCTGTCAGCGAGAGGCGATCTTTCATTTATTTTTTAGAAGGAAAAGCGGATTAGCTCATCAGGCGAGATCATGTCAATAAAAAAAGACGACCGCGTCTCGCTGGTAAGCTCAAAGGCTAACTGGTGACGGCAATTCAGTCGATCATTGAAGTTGGTACAAATTAGTATACCTGTTGTTTGCAAACATCTCGTGTAATACACACTGACTTCGACTTTAGTGCTCACGCGATATTTTCTCCCAACGGTTTCGGATTCGTTATACACTATGGGTATAGAACGCACACCAACACGTCGAGAGAGTAACGCGAGCGCGTCGCAAGGGAATCGAGGCGAAGACAACGATCGTCCGGACGGCGAGCAGCTCGAGCTCGAGCAAAGGAATGCACAAGAAGCCGATGATGCACATTCCGCGCGACCCAAAACACCCGCGCCGGGAGTACATGTAAAAAACAACGGCTCAATACCCAAAACTCAAAAGGCGCGAAAGAACAAAACTTCCGCGTTGAATGCAGACGAGCAATCGCAACGCCATACCCGCTCATCCACACGAGATGTTCCACTTGATATTGGTTTCTCTCGCGTGAATTCGATGAATAACCTTGACCATCACCGCAATCCAAGGGTATCACGTCAGTTGGTTGATAACGATAATAAGGAAAATGATGAATCTGATCGTGAGATTTTAACGACACGTTCGGAAGCAGGTGCGTGTCGATCGGACTTGAATTGCACAGCTGTCACGGGAGAAATTCGTTGTATCCTTAGTGAATTACGCAATCGGCAATTACTTTTGAGGCAGCGTGTAGACAATCACGATGCAGAATTAGAGCGCCTTGACCAACTGCAATCGAAACTCGATATACTTGACAATGAGATGCGCGAGTGGAACTGCGTTTATGATCAGGACATTGCATATATCTCGAGGCCTTGAAGAAGTTCAAGTCACTACTACTATTTTGAATACTCGCACGGATTGTCTAATTACAGCGAACGAAAGATGTATTGAGTTCATTCAAAATTTGCGAGATGATCAAAATTCGTTGAGAGAAGAAATTGCACGCGAACGCACGCGAATATACAATACCATTCGGAGACCACAAGTGGGAACTAACACATGTATGCCATTCTCACCACGACTGAAATTTGATCTACCTCGATTTTCTGCTTCACCCGCTGATGAACCACGCCAATTTCTGTCTGATTTATCGAAATACTTGTCAATAGTAGATGATGATTTACAAACTTTGAAATTCGCATTGAATCAAGCTCTAAAAGATGCCGCTTACGAATGGTGGGTATACATTGAACCATCAATTCAGTGATTTTAAAGCCAAATTTCTGCAACGTTATTGGAATGCCATAGCGCAAGACAAGGTACGACAATCTTTCGATTATGGTTCTTACCAGGCTGAGAAAAATTTCACTAAAAGTGAATATGTCATGCGACTATATAATCAAGTCTGTCAATTGGATGATGCACCGAACGAGTGTTTCATTGTTCACAGATTCGCAAGACATTTTGATGAAACCATACAGCAGTCAATCTTGCTTCGCGACATTCGATCAATCGATGATTTAGTGAAACTATTAGATACTTTCGAGCTGGCCGGACAGCTCAATTCAATAAAACCAAATACCAAATATGTGAATTTCAAAGATCAGACTAATATCCGTCAAAATAGATTCTCTGATAATAATCAGAGGAATTATCATGAATCTCGTCGTGGTGATTATGATGCAAATCGAGACCACAACACACGCACACAACCATCTCGGAACACCACACCTGAACCTTTCCGCGCGCGCAACCAGTCAGCCGGTCAAACGTAAGACAACAACCGGGCGCCATCAGCTGAGCGGAGCAATAGTGTACCACCTCGCGTCATGCAGCGACCAGCAAGCAATGATCGTCCGTTTCAGTGACGTGACAGTGCTACAGCTGCAAATACCTCACAGCGAGCAAATGATAACGCAACTACGCGGAATAACACGCGATTAAACGAAAATCGCCGCACGGTAAACGAGATTCAAGTATCTTAGGGGGATGACAGCTGCAATGAGCATTCGGGAAACGAATAGCCGTTGTAGCAGACCCCATACCCCAAACTAATGATGAATTGGTTATAGAAACTTGTACAGAAAGTTCACACACATCTACTGCAATGACGCTCACGAAACGTATGGGCAAAAATAAAAGATACAAATTGAACAAAAAGTTAAAAAAATTTTCTAAGCTTTCCGCCACCGGCATTGATCCGAATCAGGCTTCAGACGCGACGTCCATGGAATGTTTGGAGGGGCAGATTGATCGGCCCACTTATACGAGTCAAACCCAGGATATTGGTTCGAATTGTGAGGTTTTGAAGGATATCTTTCACTCAGTGATTAAATCTGGTGTAGAATCTCTTCGTTTTGAAGCCCATGGGCTTTTTAGTGCAAGTAAGGAAATGTCAGATATGAATCAGTTGCTTGGAGCACAAATTCGACCTCTTCATGATGAATCAGTACAGCCTAGAGGGAGTAGCTCAGAGTGTACATCCGAATCCCTGCGATCAAATAATCCACCAGACGACAATTGTCAGCAAGTCAATTCAGTTTCTTCTCGAGAGGAATTGCTTTACGAATCTTCATATAAAAACGATGAAGTGAAAGATTCAAAAATCGAATGTCCAGAGATTAAAATATTGATTGAAGATGTAGAGATACGAGTTTTGTTGGATTCAGGAAGTAAAATCACATGCGTTGCAGAAGATGTGTATGAAAAATATCGTGAATCCTGGAAATTGTGTCCGACCTTCCCGGTCACCGGGTTACAAGCGAGTGGTTTCACGGGAGAGAAATCGTTGCGAATAAAACGACAATTCCGAGGTAGAGTGGGAATTGGGGGAACTAGTGTCGAAATCGATTTCCTAGTCATTCCAAAACTAGTTCAAGAATGCATTTTTGGCGTGGGCACACTCGTTCAAATTGATGGAAATTTAGCATTTAGAACATGTGAATTCAGATGCAAAATTGAACACCAAGATATTAGTATCAAATACGACTTGCATCGCATGGATCCCGCTGGTTTCAGGAGCATGCGCGATAGCTGTCTTCAAGCCTACTTGGAAATACAGGATATTTATGACATATCCGATGAGTTAGACTCTTCTGAAATCCATTCCAATAAAGAAGAATATGACGATTCGCCAAGTGATGATCAAATCATCGATAAAATCAGTCAACTGAATTTGAATGAAGATTGTAAAGATAAACTCATAGCTTTGATAATGAAATTTCGTAAAATCTTCAGTAAACGTCCGGGCAGATTCCGAGATTTCGAATACGAAATCAAGATGAAGGACACTACCCCGTATAAAGCCAAATCCTATCCCATTCCCATAGCACACCGCGATAAAGTAGATGCCGAAATTGAACGAATGTATCAATTGAAAATTATAGAGAGAGGTGAAAGTGAGTATATCAATCCACTCGTGGCCGTAATCAAACGTAATGGGGACGTTCGTCTATGCGTAGATGCTCGCATACCCAATTCAATGTGCGAATCCGATCACGAGGGATCTGAAGATATTGATGAGATTTTTAGATGTTGTTCCGGAGTAGGGATGATGTCAAGTTTCGACTTGGTAAGTTCTTTTTGGCAGTGCACTCTAGCAAAAAACTCAAGGAAATATACGGCTTTTTTATATAAAGGGGTGGTGCTATGGTTCTGTGTGGTACCGTTCGGGTGGAAAATTAGTGGTGCGGCACTTAAACGTGCATCATATCGTATACACCAGAAGCTTAGATCCTTCTTACTTGATTTCGTAGATGATTGGTTGATTATATCGAAAGATTTTGATGAACATCTACAGCATTCAGAACAACTTTTCCAAGCGGTGCTTGATGAGGATATGACGATGAACTTTGAAAAAGCATGTTTTTGCAAGGAGGAAGCCAAGTTTTTGGGACACATATTGAGCACTGAAGGTTTGAAACCTGATTCTGAGAAACTTGATTGTATCAAGAAATTTCCGGCTCCTAAAAACGTAAAGCAACTCAGAGGTTTTCTTGATTTGGTTCAATTCTGCGCTAAATTCACAAACAAACTAGCGGATGAGATAGCCCCATTGCTAAATTTACTAAGAACCGGAGTGAAATGGCAGTGGTCTGAAGTCCACCAGTCGTATTTTGATAGAGTCAAAAAATTGTTCTCTCATGATATGTTCTTGACCCATCCTAGGAAGGACGTCCCATTCGTTCTATGCTGCGATGCATCAACTCGAGCCATCGTATCAATCTTGTATCAAGAATTTGAAAATGATTACATGTAGTATCTATGTCAAGTCGAGTACTTCGTGACCAAGAGACTAGATATTTCACAACTGAGCTTGAACTTCTGAGTATTGTGTGGTCTCTTGAAAAATATCGTTCCTTCTTGCTCGGAGCAGAAGTACACGTCATGACAGATCATAAAGCTTTGAAGTATTTGAAAACGTGCCGTTTCTTAAATGCTCGACTCACTAGATGGTCCCTTGCCATTCAAGATTATGACCTGACTATAGGATACATTCCCGGGAAAGATAACGTGGCCGCAGATTGTCTCAGTAGAATATGCGAGGAAGGGGATGTTCGTCAATCAAACGATTTGCTAATTAGTTTAGTTTTGGCTTGAAAACTGTCACCCGACATCATTCGACGGATTCGATACATTGCTGACAAACAGAAGAAAGATAGTAGATTATTATCAATCATGGAGAAATTGAAGGCTAAGGAAGAAGTTCGCGATTATGAATTATTCAACGAAGTCCTAATTAAAGGTGACAAAAAGATCGTATTGCCAAAAACGTTAGCTTATAATTTGATCCGCGACATTCACGAATTATACGCACACATCGGCGCAGTGAAATGCGCGAAAATGATCGAAGAGGAATTTTATTTCCCTAGTTTGAAAGACGTTGCTTCTCTATTGCTCCGTTCGTACGACTCATGTCAACGTAACAAGACGTATACGGTGGGTAATCATGCTGAGACACGACCTATCATATCTGACGGACCAGGCGATCTAGTTTCAATTGATTTCTTCGGTCCTCTTCCGGTATCAATTGGAGGCGTGAAACATATTCTAGTCGTCCTAGATGTTTTCACTAAGTACGTAGTTTTGTACCCGATTCGGAGGGAAGACACGCGTACAACCTCTAGAAAGATTTTCGATGATTATATACCTACTTATGGTGAACCGAAGAGGATCCAGATGGACCATGGATCTCAGTTCACGTCCTCCAAATGGTTGAAACGTTTGAAGGAGGAGAACATCATGGCCATTTTCAGTTCCATTCACCATCCTCAGAGTAACATAGTTGAACGGGTAATGAAAGAGCTGGGTAGATTTTTCAGGACGTTAGTTGAGAACAGACAAAAAACCTGGGCGAAATATGTTCCTATGATCCAGCAGTGTTTGAATGAAGTTTATCATGAAAGCACCGAATGCACTCCATTAGAACTTCAATTGGAAATAAAACCCACGCGTATTTGGACAAAATTATTAGTTCATCCTGAAAGAACGATCGTGGATAGAAATGAATTAATCGTGTTTGCTGCCGAAAATTTGAAGAAAAAGGGTCTGAAACGCGCAAACTTGCATAATCTATCTAAGGATATCACATCGTATTCTGTGGGTCAAGAAGTACTAGTTCGTGCATGCAACGTATCGTACGCTGATAAAGGGATAAAGTCTAAATTACTATCATTATACGAAGGTCCGTACTTGATTCAACGAATTATTGAGCCATCAACGTGTGAACTCATTGACCAGACCACCAATAAGATTCGTGGCCAGTTCCATTTCACGTCCTTACGACCGTATTATCGCCCCGAGACATGATTGTTTCATTTCACATTTTAAAAACAGAAATGGCCAACTTGCAAGAACGAGTATACAATATGGAACTTTTAGAAGAAGATAGATGGTACACCACAACAACCCTGGCCACGGAACGGCATTCGTTTCGTTCAAAAATAGAAATGGAAACAGCAGAGTATAAAAAGACCGATCTCAGATCGAAAGTGACTTATAACTTAGCGAAAGAACACATTATTGATATTTTCCGTCTACAGAGGGCAGGCCGTTGTCTATATCGTCAAAACGCTGAATTACGCATTAGAACCACAAGGTTGGAAAATCAAGTGCGGTATCCGATAAGAGAATTGAGAACGCTACAACATCCGGAGTTTTCTCACCGTGGAGCTGTGAATAATCGACGGCAAAATGCATATCGTTATAGATAGATGTTATTAGTATATATATATATAATGCAACCAGATACATGAAAATTCTGAATAAAAAAAAATATGATACGAAAGTTTCATTTCCTTTTTTTGATTCGATCGATACCAGCGGATGCCATTATAAAGAGATCAGTAGAATATCAGTGAAGTCATCACAACCCGATCCAAGTTTTAAACGTTTGATTCATACATTCATTTTTCAGCTATGCCCGTTTCCAAAGAACGTCGAACTAGACAAAGATTGAACCGGAAAATTAAACGATTAAGAATCAGACTAGCATAATGCGAAAAATTAGTACAAGAAAGTAGTCAACGTATCCGCGAGAATATATCTGCACCACATTCAAGTAGACTGAACGTTTCTGACCATCGTCTAGAGCCTCTCCGCGAACAATCGATCGAGGAAGATTGCTCAGTTATAGAAAACGAAATTTCATGGGCCGATTTTGAAAATGTATCCATAGACGATGTCACCTCCAAGTAAAAAACGCCACGACGCGCGTCGACAACGCCAGGAAAAGATCAAGAAGAAGATTTCTAAATTACAGGAGAGGATCGCTAGCCTTCACGAGCTCGCTAGTGGCGCGTTGGCAGGAACCACGGTCCGTGAGGAGCAGTGCCAAGATTTGAGAACAAAGTTGATTCAAGCGCAAGACGAGCTTCGAAATTCTAGAAAAGAATTACTTAAATGCATTGAAATTCATAATGAAGTAGCATTGAATCAATTCAAAGCTCAGTGTGAAGCAAATAAAGACAGTAATTAAATTTCATCTTTTTTTTTTTAGTTGATAATCTTTTGTATTTGCCAACAAATTTCACATCACATAAGAGCGGGGCAGTTTATATCAAATAGACTGTACAATAAATATTTCTTCTACGGTAGTCACCTATCGCGTCACGAGTAGTATCATTTTGAATCCACATTTCATTAGAAAATTGAAATTTAATCTTATACGGCCAATATGGTCTGTTTTGGATGTCCGAATACAATTACAATACATTGGATATCGTTGGCACAAATCCAGAACAGCAGTCGCATGACATGGATGACTTTCAAAACCGAATCCAGAAGGGGGTCAACTCCATTGATAGGTCTAAAGAGGAAGAAGGAAAACTAGGTGCTTTAGTGAGGGAATATTCGTATGTTTTCAACCAAGATCAGGTTAAGTTCAAAGAACTTGAGCACCTATTGAAGACGAAACAGGCCACGTTTCATAGCAGTAAGACATATGGCTGTCCTTGTCTATCGGCCCACACAGCATGGGAATATTTCAAGAAAATATTTCACTGGAATATTTCGATGGAATCTTTCAGAAATCTTCCAGGAATATTTCAGGAAATATTTCATAATATTCCGTTGGAATATTCCATAGCAATCCCCCAGGAAGCTCCCAGAAATATTTCATGAAATATTACGAACAATCTTTTAGAAACCTTACGGTGAAAGATTTCTGAAAGGTTTCTGAAAGATTTCAGTGCAACATTCCAAGAGTTTGACTTGGAAATATTTCTGCAATGTTGCACGACACTTTTCCAGCAACCTTGCACTGGAAGGTCTTTGGGAGGTCTTTGGGAGCTTCCTGGAAGATTTTTGAGAGGTTTCTGAGAGCTTCCTCGATAAGATTTCAGTGCAATATTTGCAAAACATCATCTTCAAACATTCTTGCAATATTCCTGACAATCTTTCAGCAATATTGATTCGGAGAAATTCTCAAGAGGTTTTCCAATATATAGTCCTTTGAAAAATTTTTGCAATATCCCAAAAGTATGGCTTTCATATATTTCATCAATTGGCAATTTCTCAGCAATTGTGATGGAGAAAATTCTTGAAAGATTTCTAAAAGCTTTCTGAAAGATTCCAGTGCAATATTCTAGCGATATCACTTCAAAATATCCCTGCAATATTCTACAAACAACATTCCAGCAATCCTGGTCCGGAAGATTTTTGGAAGATTCCTGAAAGATTACTGAAAGATTCCAGTGTAATATTGCAAAAGAATGACTTTTGAATATTTCTGCAATATTGCACGACAACATCCAAGCAATTTTGCATCGGAAGATTTTCGATAAAGTTCCTGAAAGCTTTCTGGAACACTGTTGATCGGTACCTAAGTGCTCTTCCAAAGATCCCAGTGCAATACTCCAAAAACATCTTATTATGCCTGCGATGATCCACTGGCAGTCTGTCTTGTTATGAACGAGCCCTGAAGTTACTGGGACGATGATTCTGGCGAAGACGGAACGCTTGGGTTAGTTGTCGAATCTGGCACGGCATCGTTTATAACTCGAGGCCTACTCGATTCTGCGCCGGCGCGGGCTAGACGACGGGCTTGTTGCAAGGCGTACAACTCGTAGACGGTCGCTGTTCGACTGGCTCCTGGGAACTTGAAATGGCAGCGCGGGCAACGCCTGGGTCCACTGGGGTCAGACATCTTTCGTCGTCCGTCGGAGAAGTGCCATAGACGGTCAGATCGAGCACTCTTGTCGTGCGACGGAGCGTAAGTACGGCCTCAGGTGTATAATTAGAGACCTTCAGAGGAGGTTGGTATTCCTCAGGATAGACCTCGGTAACGGAACTAGCCCCTCCTGGTATTTTCGTCGGCCGTTCCGTCGAGGACTGGGTCTTTCTCATACGCTTACAAACCTTGTACTTATGATTTTTCGGTAGCGGCTGCTGCTGTTGCTGGAACTGTTGGATGGCTGGATCTCTGGATCGTTGTTATCGTTACGATGGAAGGACCGGGTTCGTTGGATTGTTAAGTGCTGAAGCACAATGGAAGCAGTGGCGACAATTAAAGTGGCTTTATTAACTGACTCTACACAGAACTGGCGTTATGCAATACGATATACAGAATAGAAATACAGAGTGACAATGCAAGGCTCGTTAGGTGGTTACTCAAGCGAGGCTGAGGTTATAGGTCTGGGTCTCAAGCCCCAAGTCTGCTGGCGGGCGTCTGTAGGCTCCTTATATAGACGAAATGACGTCATTAGCTGAGTGGCGTGGTTACGCCCACGGAAGCCTCTGACTGGTTGCTGGTGGTGCGTGCGCATCCTCTCCTTGATGCGCCATCATGGATCTGGGCGGTGCCGACTACTGAAAGGGGGCGGGCTGTTGCCTAATTCGTGCGCGGCCATTATCGATCGAGCGCGTCGTGAATCTGCGCGCTGGAGGGGAGACTCTCTCTCGTCTGGGCAGCGTCTCTGATTGGTTGTCGGTTGCGTCATCTAATAAGGCCTCCCCTCGGTATGCAGCGGCGCCGGGCTTGTTGTTGCTAGGTGGTGGCGTCGGCGTTGCCAAGCGTATGCGACGTTGCCGAGTCTCATGGCCGTATGCGGTAATGAGGTCATGGCTGTACGGCGAGTGTTGTTTGTCGACCGCCCCCTTTGGCTGTTGCGATGCTGCATCTCATGTCCTCTTAGCGTTGCTTGGCTTATGCACGTAGCTGTAGCTGGTCTTTGCTTTGGCTTGAGGCTTGTCCGATGTCCGTTGCCGACGGCTTCCATGCCGTGTATCCGCAGGGAGTTCTGGAATCATGAGTCCCGGTTGGGACTCGAAAATCATGTCAACAACGTGTTCTCAGACCAACGTGACCGTTGGCTTATGGTTAATCCATCATTTAATTCCAATATCTTTATTTAGTCGAGAGCCACCCTTCAGCACAAGACACAACCCTGCGCGAATGCGGATCGTCACTTTATATCTTTGACTACGCGTGGGGACTCTCCAGCACGAAGCATAATCTCGTGTGAATGCGGAATGGTAGTTTACGTCTTTGACTACACGTAGGAGTCGCTCTTTGGCACAAGGTGCGGTCTTGGGTGAATGCGGAACGATAGTTTGTGCCTTGGACTACATGTTAATAGACCGTTTTCCTCTCATTTTGTAGTACGAGTCGAGATTCTCCGAGTTGTAGGTTCACGGTTATCTGGGATCGAAGGTTTCATACCTTAACAGTCCCCCCCTTATAAAAAATTCGAGTCCATGACTCGAACTTTTTCAGAGAATGAAATTCGATGAGATGTACTCAATTGCCAGAATCAGGTGTCTGAGGCTTTTCTATGAGAGTGGATCTTGAATTTTGTCACGGTCAGAATCAGTAAAAATTAGAATCTTGAGTATGGTTCAACGTTTTTTATAAATGTGTGTGTCAGAAAAATTTTCAGAGGAAAAAGATGGCATGTAGTATTAGTGATCCCGCGCTGGAGGTATGGCGGTACGTACGGCGGTCCGTGTAAGCCTCGTTGGAATAGAAGGAAGAAAGGCGCTTAGATGGGTAAGAGAAAAGAGTGTGATCCTTGGGGTCGTTGGGGTCGGCGATATTGCCATATCAGTCCCCCCCTTATAAAAAATTCGAGTCCATGACTCGAACTTTTTCCAGACCTGAGAGAAATTAAAAGCGATCCAAACACCTGTCGTCGTTCTGTTACCAATTCGTTTTTTTTTTCGCCTTATCCAAGTTTGATTCCATTTTCCTAGAGCAATGAAAACGCGTTCTTCATCGATGTATGGCTATATTCCTGACCAACATGTCCCGATTGTTCATTGTTCATTAGAATCTTAATAGTCCCCTCCTTATAAGTGTTTCACCAATATAACATCCATGTAAGCCAGGCTTTTATGTGTATTCAACTAAGAATTCGAAGAAGATGTATATCTCCCCTCACAGGTTTCCAATTCATACGTTTGTTATCCACGGATATTTCCAAAATAGCTCGAAACCTTAGTCGCAATGCGGACCTTATTCGTGTCTTACAGTTCACACCTTATGTATTCGCGAACCCTCTAACGCAGAGACACCCTAAAGTTCTATGACTCTCTTTCCATATGCTTATCCTTGCTCCGATCAGGTAGTAGTGTGCCTGCGTGAGTCATTCACGACTCTTGCATGATGACGATGATGCGGGTTGTGCCCGATATTTCTCGGCGTCTATGGGGCTTTTGAGTCTCAATTTGGGCCGATCTTATTGGATAAACTCGTACAAATATCCTATTTACCGTTCAGGTAAGACGCTACATTTTACTCTACTAATCCTTACTTATTGTTGATGCTACATGGAAGGAAAAACCCCCCTCTTTTTTTTCAGTTTCATCAGACTTGAATGGATCTTCGTAAGTGAGGAGGTATTATTGCAACTTTTCCAAGAGAGAGTTATCAGTAGTCAGATGCATTCAGAAAGGGACCAACTAGGATGGATCAGAATTTCTTCAGAGATGTGGTAACTGCAGTGATCCATGAATCACTCTATGGTCTTTTCTTTTATGGGACAAGTGTTATTATGAGTGAGAGGGGTATTTGAATCGAATTGAGTATATTATCCGGGTATCAATCATTCAAATCTGTTGGAACATGATTAGTATAATTATATCACATTACTAGTATATAATCTCATTGAGCCTATCAGAAATGAAGACTATTCATACCATCTCGTTTCTTTTCATGAGTTCTAATAGCATAATAGAGATTTGGATGTTTCTCAAATAAAGTTAAATTCATCCCTGAGTTGAATCCTTTCATTTTAGAGTTAGTCTCTTAATGGTTGGTCCCTTAAAGAAACTTAGGAAGTGTATAATAGCATTCCTAAATTTGAAATTGAGTGATAGTGTATCTTGACTCTGATACTCTAATAGTCTCAGAAGGCAGTCGCGTCAAAATTTCGGGGATTGAATCCATTAGGACATTGCACGTTAAAATTGACACGGGATATTGGTATTATCATCGATTGTATATCTATAAAATAGAATTTTGTCTTTTTGGGCCTGATGCATACGGTAGTTGCGTGGCGCATGCGCAACACGCCAGAAAGGTGGGTCCCCATCATTTTTGCACAGACGGTGCAGAACATATTGTCTCGCAACTTCACTCGTTATCTCGACCAACATTCAGCTAATTCTTTCCTTATGTAATCCGAAATTGGTCCGGCAATGTTTCGCGGACCCATATTTTAGTCGACGGCTAAAATTCAAAGGTGAATGAAATACGGGGGGGGGGGGGGGTCAAAACGATTGCATAGCTTCTTACAAGTCAACTTGTTACTTCCAACGGGCTTTACTCAGGCTGAGGTTAGGGATAGTCAACGTCCGTGCGTAATTTGATTAAGTTTGTGACGGTCAGAGTCCTCTCCAATGCTATAAAAATGGGAAGGGTTACGCGACTCCCAATGATTGGCTATCATCTTTAAAAGCGATTCGGGAGGTTTTGAGGCTTGAAAGGCCAAGGTAAAATTCTTTGCTGATTAAATTATTCACTAGGAGAATGGCTCGAGAATCAAGTTATGACCTTTTGATTCTATGTTAGATATCTGTTCCTTATTGGGCTTGATTATTTTACGCGATTTTAAAATTCCTGTGAGGGTAAAATCAATTATTGAGAGTGGGAGGTGAATGGAGCTCCACCTTACGCTCCATTCCGTAGGTTGCTGCCTTTTCGTCAATTCATCTCCAGGATAAGCCATCCTTCAGGCAAAGATAGGTTGTCCGGAGCGATTTGGCTTTATTCGGCCTCCCGTCGGCCCAGCTCTCAAAAATCAATTTTCTTTATTTCCAAAAATAACACACACATATATATATATATATATGTCAGTACAAATATTCATACAGAAGTTAACAACCCTATACTATTGACCTTACGAAGGTATCGCACATTGAATTAATATTTTGTTTTGAAGTTTGTAAATCTATAAAAGAAATCAGACGCCTAAGTAAATGAATTGACACGAATCCGGTAGTTGAATAATAACCGTCTGAGACGATTTCGAAAATACGTACGTAACGGAATATATGGTCGATTCCTGAGTAGCCAATGTAGAACCCCATGATTATCTTAAAATATGGCATATCACACGATAATAATGATATATATATATATATATATATATATACACATAGTGGTCGAAAATCGGAGGCCTGCTCAAATCGGGCACTCACGCGTGTCCGTTTCTTGGATGCGATTCGGAATAATACTGTTGGGGTACGGATGTCGTTCTCTGATCGTTGGTTGGCGATCCGGAGCCTATTTGTGATACAATCGTTAACCTAACCTTAAGAATATTCTATATGTACAAAATTGTAATGCAACTAAATACATGCTTCCCCAAAAATGCCTATATTATTTCCTATACAGAGTGGATTTCTATCTGATAGTGAACATACTTGGTAAGTATACTCGTTTTCATACTCGATATTCCACGGAATTAGGTTATGACTCTTATATATATTGGCCCAACCCGGTAGTCTGGTATTCGGGCACTGATTTTCCATAGCCCTCCGGACAATTTGGTATCAGAACGACGTTGGGATGTTGATAGAGGTCATGAACTCGACATGTATTCGTGAAGTAAGAAGGTTATGGTAGAAGACAACTAAATTCGACCTTAGACGTTGTAATGCCGAGTAATTTTGTAGTAGCAAAAAGATCAATTTTCCCCTTGGACTTCCTAAAGCCTCATGCACCCATCACTGGCAACATTAACACACTGGCAAACGGCCATTCTACGAGGTAGGCGGTTCGAGAAAGGGGGGTTGTATATTCCTGGAAGCGTCAATCAGGTGTGAAAGAAGCTTTCTGTCAATAAATGTCACAAGTCGAGGTCGTTGAAATTTAACATTTCGAATTTGAATCATTTTGATATATATTCTTGGAAGGTTCAGATTCTTGGATACGAACCAGATAACATGTCGTGGTTGGCTTACGTCATCGATGTTATTTTCGTGTGAATTCCTTGTAATCATCAACATCAAATTCGCAGTTAGCATTCGGCAACCAGAGAGGGCGATTGGACCAATTTGTAGATTTGTGAGTTCACCACAAGTGTCAGAGGACCAAGAAAGCAATCGCGAGGCTCAGCTTTTGTAGAGCCAGGCCTGTTCGGTCGTATTCTTATGCATATTCATATTCATCATTTCGGTGTTCATTGCCATTCTCTGGCGATTCTTTCTGATTCTTTCTGTTTCTTTCTGTTTCTTTCTGTTTCTTTCTATTTCTTTCTGTTTCTTTCTGTTTCTTTCTATTTCTTTCTGTTTCTTTCTGTTTCTTTCTGTTTCTTTCTATTTCTTTCTGTTTCTTTCTTAAGTTTACTCGCCCCCAGGATAAGTCAAAACCACCCGAAGTGGCCGGGGATCCCCTCCTTCTCGTTGGTGACGGTCACTAACCATCCCGGTCCGCGGACCACACGTCTCGGTGGTGGACCGAGAGGCCGTGGACCATCCAAGTCCCTGGGGGCACCCTCCCTCGGGCCCGCGGCCACACGTCTCGGTGGTTGCCCAAGGTGGGTTTGTGGCGACGGTCACACACCTACTCGAGCCTGTGTCCACACAGATTGGTGGGGACTCGAGGGGTTGTGGGCCGTTCTGGGTACAGTTCGTCGTACTATCTTGGCGACGGTCACGTACCTCCAAGCCCGTATCCACACGGTTCGGTGGGGACTCGAAAGATCGCGGGCCGTTCGTGATATAGTGCGTCGTATCGATTTGGCTCGAGATACAGCGCGTCGTATCGGTTTGGTTGATTGCTTGGTTTCGGTCCTCTGGTTTGTTCTTGTTTGTGTTGTGTGACGATAGAACAGAAGCAGTAGAATAGATAAAAGTCGCACGTGCATTTTGAAGCTACTAGTTGTGAAGGAAAAGGAAGCAAGAGAGTGTAGGTTGTGGTTGTGGGTCTTCATCGCCTCTCAGATAGCCAAAATTTCCAGTTCAAGGTGAGGTTTTCTTCCTTAAGTCATCAGCAAATAATTATAGTCAAGAAATTCCTTCCATAAACACGTGTGAAACACATCATGAAATCCAAATCATATGCAACTATAATTATCGTTTCTATAGAGTGGGTCGAATTTTCATCAATGACCTCGGCTAATTTATATTTGCTTCAGCGGATTCGTCAACTTGGTGAGTTGAAATTGGGTTTACTCTAGCGACGGCAACTTTTCGTGGTTGCGCCTTACAATTTTCAAATGAATGACCCCTCTTGTGACAGTATCGACAATAAGCTTCAGGGTCGCGTCTCGATGTGCGTAGGGGTATGGCTTCTCGACAATTCCTAGCATAATGTCCGAACATTTCACACCTGAAACATTTGATCCTGCTCATGTCCTTAAAAATACCTGGTCGCGGTAAATCAAACGGTTCTCCTTCGGGTTGTATAAATTTTTCAGTGGATTTTCGGGCGTAGGGTCTAGGGAGCCGGCGGTTATATGGGTTCTGCGCGACAAAATCGGTTCCCTGGTCGGAATTCATTGTCTTCAGACGTTGTAAGTCATTAATAGTGTTCTGCAAGTGAGCGCGAAAATTCCTAGCCGGAGTTCGACAGTTACACCGCAGAACCCTCCGCCGCATGTCATGAACAGCTTCTACTGCTAGGCTCACGAGGAATGAAATCCTGTCTAATTGATCAGTTTCTGGGTCTCCCATGAGGCTATTGAGATCTGGGGCTTCCGTAAATCGAGCCATGTTGTCGAAATTCTCAAAGGCCAACCAAGACAATCCCTAATCAAGTTACTATCCTGTTCATAAATATTATTCAAAAGATCTGCCCATTGCTTTTTATCAAATAAGACCACAGCACTCTCTTATTTCTAATCGAGCCACCTTACAATCGTTCAGATGTTATCTGTCGTGATTGCAATGGTGTGTCAATTCTATCTACCTTTAAACTATGCAAAACTACTTATCGGACCACCTCACAGTCATTTGGGTATTAGGCATCGTGATCGGAATTACGTCACTCCTAGGTTCTTATTCTAAGTTCAAACTACTTATCGGACCACCTCACAGTCATTTGGGTATTAGCCATCGTGATCGGAATTACGTCACTCCTAGGTTCTTATTCTAAATTCAAAGACTTGTTCGGCCGTTGGTTAGAATATCTATCCAGTTCAAGCGCGATAACAGTCAGTGAATGGCCTTATATTAGGAGAAAGAAGCAGAAGGGCGTCAGTTGATGGTCGCGAAAGATCTGTCAACTGACGAAAGCGTTGGTTGTTAGTCTTAACTAGGTGAGCAGTGGTCCGCCATTCATCGAGCGATCTGAACGTGCCCTCCTGGTCGGGTTGCTATCTTTTCGTTGTTAGTTATCACAAACACTCGGTTCAACCACACGACTCGACCCGCAATATCAAACGTACGTTATAATAGCACGACTGAAACTCACGAATACACAATCAATTTAATCTATCTTAGGTTAGGTGAGTAAGGGTCCGCCAATCATCGAGCAAGCCCTCCTGGTCGGAATTACTATCTTTTCTTATAATTATAGTTCCTCAAGAGTAACAGAAAGGAGCGAGAGGCGTCGGTTGATAATCGCGAGCAATCTGTCAACCGACGAAAGCAGGAAGTACTAATCTAACTATCACTACCACAATCACTCAAACCAATTATTGGGGTCGAAAAACACTCATTCTAAGAGCAATAGACAGATTAATTATCGAGACTAGAATGTACTCATCTAGGATGATCAAAAGTCGATCCTTATTTTATATACGTAATATTATGCCAAGCCTACAGATCTCAAGCCTCTAGGATTCACCAAGCTGGCTTGATTCCCAAAATCAAGACTTCTAGGGTTCAAGTTCACGTTTCTGTTGTGAGAGTCTACCCGCACGATAATCAAGTCGTCAACCAGTGTATCTAACATACGTTGCACATCTGCGACAACACTACGATCAGGTCTTGATCTAGGGGTTCGGTTGTGATTCATACCGTCACGAAGTGAAACTGAATGAGAAATCGTTCTTATAAATTCACTGGGTGAAGTAATCACCAGTCCGAAAGGCCTATTCATCACAATCAAGGGAACAAGTAACTATCAGTGTGTACTCTCGTCGAAAGTAAATCTAAATAGGGACTTAAGAAAGATACCTGTCTAGCGACTATTGTCAGGACTAGTGCGTCTAAGTCAGAACTATGACTGCTATAAAAATCTAAATAGGGGCTTAAGAAAGATACCTATCTCACAGCTATTGCCAAAATTCCTTGGGTGAGACAATCACCAATCCTAAAATTCTATCCGCTTAAATAAGACAATTCGGTAATAGTAATAATACGTAACTTATACTCAAGATTCCGAAGCTCAGCAACTTGAAGATTGGACGACTCGTAGATTCAGCTACTCGGGAACTCAATCCTTCAGCGGGTTGGAGGAAATGGTTTCTCGTCGGATTCCAAATAACGGAGTTCAATGAATGTTCCTCGTTCGATGTAGGTCTTCTGATCGTAGACGGTATCTGGATCGTCCTCCAAGAAAATCGCGCTGATGGTTTTTGTCCTTGCGGTAATCCGAGTGAGTCGCACCGGGTCCTGTGTGATGTAGCAGCATGGTTCTCTTGCGGTGATACACTTGGCGTATATGATTTCTCTCAGTGCTCGTCCCTTGAGTATGGCGACAATAACTAAATTAGATCCTTCTCCAACTGGTTGTATGATAGTCCTGTCAAATTTTCCAATGTCTGCACGGGTCTCGATGTCGTAAATTGTCCAACGATAGCTCGGGCGGATGTATGGCACAAGGTATAGATTTCTTCTTGGGAGTAGAGCCAGAGTTGATGGGTCCATTAGTCTTCGATATTCAATCCTCAATGTTCAATGTTCAGATGTCACCGTTCAATTGTCAATGTTCAAATTGTCACTCCTTTCTTGCCATATAAAATCACTGCTTCCACAACCGGTATCCCACCGCTGTCACCAAAAACTGTTATAAACGAGCCCTGAAGTTACTGGGACGATGATTCTGGCGAAGACGGAACGCTTGGGTTAGTTGTCGAATCTGGCACGGCATCGTTTATAACTCGAGGCCTACTCGATTCTGCGCCGGCGCGGGCTAGACGACGGGCTTGTTGCAAGGCGTACAACTCGTAGACGGTCGCTGTTCGACTGGCTCCTGGGAACTTGAAATGGCAGCGCGGGCAACGCCTGGGTCCACTGGGGTCAGACATCTTTCGTCGTCCGTCGGAGAAGTGCCATAGACGGTCAGATCGAGCACTCTTGTCGTGCGACGGAGCGTAAGTACGGCCTCAGGTGTATAATTAGAGACCTTCAGAGGAGGTTGGTATTCCTCAGGATAGACCTCGGTAACGGAACTAGCCCCTCCTGGTATTTTCGTCGGCCGTTCCGTCGAGGACTGGGTCTTTCTCATACGCTTACAAACCTTGTACTTATGATTATTCGGTAGTGGCTGCTGCTGTTGCTGGAACTGTTGGATGGCTGGATCTCTGGATCGTTGTTATCGTTACGATGGAAGGACCGGGTTCGTTGGATTGTTAAGTGCTGAAGCACAATGGAAGCAGTGGCGACAATTAAAGTGGCTTTATTAACTGACTCTACACAGAACTGGCGTTATGCAATACGATATACAGAATAGAAATACAGAGTGACAATGCAAGGCTCGTTAGGTGGTTACTCAAGCGAGGCTGAGGTTATAGGTCTGGGTCTCAAGCCCCAAGTCTGCTGGCGGGCGTCTGTAGGCTCCTTATATAGACGAAATGACGTCATTAGCTGAGTGGCGTGGTTACGCCCACGGAAGCCTCTGACTGGTTGCTGGTGGTGCGTGCGCATCCTCTCCTTGATGCGCCATCATGGATCTGGGCGGTGCCGACTACTGAAAGGGGGCGGGCTGTTGCCTAATTCGTGCGCGGCCATTATCGATCGAGCGCGTCGTGAATCTGCGCGCTGGAGGGGAGACTCTCTCTCGTCTGGGCAGCGTCTCTGATTGGTTGTCGGTTGCGTCATCTAATAAGGCCTCCCCTCGGTATGCAGCGGCGCCGGGCTTGTTGTTGCTAGGTGGTGGCGTCGGCGTTGCCAAGCGTATGCGACGTTGCCGAGTCTCATGGCCGTATGCGGTAATGAGGTCATGGCTGTACGGCGAGTGTTGTTTGTCGACCGCCCCCTTTGGCTGTTGCGATGCTGCATCTCATGTCCTCTTAGCGTTGCTTGGCTTATGCACGTAGCTGTAGCTGGTCTTTGCTTTGGCTTGAGGCTTGTCCGATGTCCGTTGCCGACGGCTTCCATGCCGTGTATCCGCAGGGAGTTCTGGAATCATGAGTCCCGGTTGGGACTCGGAAATCATGTCAACAACGTGTTCTCAGACCAACGTGACCGTTGGCTTATGGTTAATCCATCATTTAATTCCAATATCTTTATTTAGTCGAGAGCCACCCTTCAGCACAAGACACAACCCTGCGCGAATGCGGATCGTCACTTTATATCTTTGACTACGCGTGGGGACTCTCCAGCACGAAGCATAATCTCGTGTGAATGCGGAATGGTAGTTTACGTCTTTGACTACACGTAGGAGTCGCTCTTTGGCACAAGGTGCGGTCTTGGGTGAATGCGGAACGATAGTTTGTGCCTTGGACTACATGTTAATAGACCATTTTCCTCTCATTTTGTAGTACGAGTCGAGATTCTCCGAGTTGTAGGTTCACGGTTATCTGGGATCGAAGGTTTCATACCTTCACAGTCTTCAATTTCCTCCCAATAAAATATTCGGGCCAAGTTCGTGGAGGTTTGCTGAAAGATTCCAGTGGATCTTCCAAAAGTAGTATTCCGAAGTTGTTCTCAAAAATTTCATTGTAAATATTCCAGCAATCTTATTCCGAACGATTTTTGAATGCTTTCTGACAGATTTCAGTGGAATATAATGTTTCGTGAATCTCATCATCTCCATATATTCCTGCTGTACTGTGAGAATCTTTGGGAAGATACCAGAAAGGTTATCCAGGGCAATATGCAATTGATATTTCTGAAAGATTTCAGTGCAATATTCCATAAATATCTTTCTGAAATATTTGTGCAATATCTGGTTGAGTCCAGATCACATATGCCTCCACGATATGCTCAGGTTATCAAGTGATCTGGGTTCTCAGGTTCTTGAACAATAACCGAAATTATTAATAACCGTATGGAGGCTTAGAATGGGAGTCCTGAAAGGTCGATCCTCTTCAAGCTCAGAAGAGTATTTCTGAGACGAAAATGCAACGCTATAATTAGATTTCAAGGTGCTGAATTTATCCAACTATATACTGTGGCTCCGCGATGGTTAGTTCATCATCCATAGCCAGACATCTTGAGTATTCCAAAATTCTTCTAATGAGCAAATTTGGCGTTATTGGGATCTTTTACTAATTCGATCCTCTGGTGAATAATTCTCGAGGATCTCGTCCTGGGAAGCCACTCGAAGCTGGTCAGGTCAGGTTAGCAAGTCAGTGCCAGTCAGTGCCGTGCAGCATCGTGCGGGACCAATGGCTGCGTCCAGATTAAGCATATATGCGTGTGCCGTGCATGTGCCGCGCAAGTTTCTGGGGGCCCCGCGTGCAGACTAGGTCGGTACGGCAGATTGCCTTTTTGAAATTTTTTCAATGTTTTCTGCTCTGCGCCCGTATAAGGCTTATAAGGCTGCATGGCTGTATGTTATAGTTGATGTATATTGAGCTGCAAGGGAATACTATAATCAAAGATGCTGTAATTGTTGATTATTTATTGCCAATTATTGATGCCGCCTGAGCTAGTTCAACAATTATTTGTAATAAATTCATGTTCCAGAAATGATTATTATGGACTGACTGATATGATGGTCAAGTGCATTCGAATTAATCAATACCATATCAATACTTAATCAATCAGTTATACGTGTATTCAGTGAGAGGTTAGGGTATTCAAATCCAAACATTGTTATTGTGGCCTTTATTGGGTTGAGGGCCCTGGCTTTTATAACAATCGCAGCTTTTATAAACTCATGAAACTTTGTGAATAACTGATTAGGTTGAGTGATAGTAAAGTATTATGCTACGCTATTAACAATGTCATGGATTTTCATCACCAAACAGTTACAAATCACTCTTTATCACATATTCTCTTTTCAACAGTGCACATGCATATTTTTGAGATGGTGGAGGCGCTAGGATGAGAGATTTCAGTGTCTTCAGTCCTTGGCACAATCAAAAATTACTTGGAAGTTTATTCGGTTGTAGAACCGCAGAATAAACTTTGACAGCGAGTCAAAAACAATAAAAAAACAAACAATGAGTTTTGGATTTATAGATTCTGGATTTTCCCCATCAATGATATGTCTTATGCTGCCTCTAGTCTGATGCATGTTGACGATCCATTTTTTTACATTTAAATATTTGTTTGCTTATAATGGAATTCATCTGTCCTATATAGGGATCAAGTTCAATACTGCGATAGAATGTGTTGTGTAGCGGCAATAGAATAAGTTCATGGTATGAGTTTCAACAAAAATAATAGAGCAATGGCCACATGTATCCTACAGGACACCGATCAATCTATCTTGGTTCTATAAGTATGAAGATTCACATAGCTGATATTGTGGAGGCTGATGTTTGATTATTTCAGGGTGAATAGATCTGTCTCTCATGATTGCGGAATTCTGAAGAAAATAAGATCCATGATGAGTGACATGTTTACTCTTTCCTCAGCTCCCATAACAATACTTACTCTCATTAGAGGGTAATTCTAATGAACAAATTCTAAAAAAAAATATTCATTACAGATTGATTCAGAATTGGATTCAGAGAATCCAACATCTCCATGTTTGAGTTAATGAATTACTATGTGTACAACTCAACATTATTGATGGGAAAAATCCAGAATCTATAAATCCAAAACTCATTATTTTTGACTCACTGTCAAAGTTTATTCTGTGGTTCTCCAACCGAATAAACTTCCAAGTAATTTTTGATTGTGCCAAGGACTGAAGACACTAAAATCTCACATCCTAGCGTCTCCACCATCACAAAAATATGCATGTGCACTGTTGAAAAGAAAATATGTGGTAAAGAGTGATTTGTAACTGTTTGGTGATGAAAATCCATGACATTTTTAATAGCGTAGCATAATACTTCACTATCACTCAACCTAATCGGTTAATCACAAAGTTTCATGAGTTTATAAAAGCTGCGATTGTTATAAAAGCCAGGGCCCTCAACACAATAAAGGCCACAATAACAATGTTTGGATTTGAATACCCTAACCTCTCACTGAATACACGTATAACTGATTGATTAAGTATTGATATGGTATTGATTAATTCAAATGCACTTGACTATCATATCAGTCAGTCCATAATAATCATTTCTGGAACATGAATTTTTTACAAATAATTGTTGAACTAGCTCAAGCGGCATCAATAATTGGCAATAAATAATCAACAATTACAGCATCTTTGATTATAGTATTCCCTTGCAGCTCAATATACATCAACTATAACATACAGCCATGCAGCCTTATACTCAGCCTATATATTAGTTAGATACGGGCGCAGAGCAGAAAACATTGAAAAAATTTCAAAAAGGCAATCTGCCGTACCGACCTAGTCTGCACGCGGGGCCCCCAGAAACTTGCGCGGCACATGCACGTGTAGAGAAAATGTAGCAGCTGGAAGATGACGCACAAGCAGGGTTAGGGGAGGTTAGGTGAAATTATGAAAGGCGCGAAGATGGCGGCCTTATACCTGAAAGGCGCGAAGATATGAAAGACGCCTAATAGGCATAAAGACAGCCAAAATACTTTAAGGTGCTCTCTCTCTCTCTCTCTCTCTCTCTCTCTCTCTCTCTCTCTCTCTCTCTCTTTCCTCACTCCTTTTAGGAATCGGTGCCTTACATAGTTATAAAAAAATAGGACTCTTACGGAAAACTTTACGAGGGTAAGGTTTCTGCGTAAACAAGCACACCTGCGAGGTCAAGATAAAAAGAGGAAATAAAAAGCGCTTCTTGCTGCCACAGTGTAGAGAGAGCCTGTCACCCACATAAAAAAGAAAGCGATGAGACTGACAGATCAAGGATGCCCACCTGCATGATTCGGACGAATTCCGGTCAAAACACGCTCAATGTCTCCCCTTAGGGAAATTCCACAGAACAAAAAAACTGCCGCTTACCCCTTCTGATTCTAGGAAAACACACGGAAGAAGTAATAGAGATACGTGTATAGATGACAGGACCTGGAGGGGCGACTTCCCATATTTTGGAAAGCTCCAAGAATATATAAGGACCAGACAGCCGACAGCGGGGATCTTTTTGAGTTTGGAAGAGCTTTGAGACAGATCATACGCTTATATCTGTACAACAAAAATAAAAGCATTTTCTCAAGACTTCCAAGCTTCTCTATTCAGAACCCTTGTACTTCTTGTATTTTTATACTTTAGTGGACATCCCTTATATTTCCAAATTATTTCTGGATCGAGTTATTCGCCAGCTTTATATTGAATATCTTGGAGTCGGCAAAACAATACCTTTAGCTCCCTCTAGAGCTAACATCAAGCTCAGTTCGTAACAGAAATTGGTGACAGCGGTGGGATAGTCCACAGAAGTACAGATAGGGTTGAGAAGCAAGAAAAACCGCTGGAAAATAAGTTGAAATAACATTCAACCAACTTATTGAGTCCTCAACGAACTCTGGGATCTGCTCTCCATAACACTGTCTATGAGGCAGGGCTTGCAGAAGATAGGCCATGCCTGAAGGAGAAAAAACGTCCAAGAAGAGACCCGTTCCTGATTCTCCAGAATACAACCTGTGGGCGTTACAACAAGCCAAGAAACTAGCTATTCAAGGTGCCCTAAGGTCTACCCATTCCGGTGAAGATAGAGAGCGGCCCCCTACACCACCAAACAATCTCAAGAAATAGACGAGAGATTATATTGTCTCCAGAAATCTAGAAGAAATCAGCGACACAGCTCCATTCCAGCAGGAGAACCAACGAGGAACTTGGATTCAGCAGGAGAACTTCAACCAGCACCTTACCTACAGACATAAAAGCTAAGTGTCCCCTTTCTGAAACAGAAAAATTCTTTGATTAGTCATTATAACCAGATCGAATGAATTGGATAGAGTATTGAGCAAAAAAAAAAAAAAAAATAAGAAAAGAGTCTGAACGGTAGAGATAAGATAGAATTAGGTTCCATATATTTAAAGTAAAGTAGAATAGATTGGGCTGAGAAATCGACCGAATCATGGCAGAAAATGGGTCACAAAATTCAGATACTAATAGCTTACCATGCGGGCAACGCATCATTCCATCATATTCATCTAATGACGGTTCCAATAACAACTTGAACTTGCAACTATCCCCAGAAAACACTCAAAATAACCCGAATATCGGTAGTCATGATACCTTGCGTGAACCGACGAACAATGATTTACCGGGAATACAAGCTGTACCAGATTCTCTCAATCCCATTCCGGATGCTCCTATGCAAGAAATAAATAATTTGGGCGAACCACGAGAGTCGGCTTTGATTCCGGGAATGAGACGAGAATCTGGCTCAGCTCGCGGTCAACCGGATTCTGGTATCCCAGCCCCAACTATCCCAATTAACACCAGCCCTGCTTATTCCAGAAATCCGAGTGCAATTCCCTCTCAACCACCCTATTCGCATCCTCATTTTCCTTTAACTGCAAACCTTAATTTACCTCCATCTATTGATTTACAAACTTTAGCGTGGCTCGCACAAGCTCAAGCCGATAGACATTCAAACGCAGAGTCACGGAACCAGACTCGTAAAACCTCTGATATTGTGAAAATATTACCCGATTTTGACGGAAAGAACTTATCTGTAAATCAATTTGTAAGAGAATGTAAAGATGCTGAGCGTTTTGTTGATCCTGGCGACAAAGACTTCTTTTTACGATTGGTCAGAGCTAAAATCACGGGGGATGCACGTGCTTATTTGGAAGGAAAATTTTTTGAGAATTTAGAGGAATTACTTGAAGAACTTAAGAGGTCTTTCTCGCCTGGTCAAAAACTGCCCCAGCTTCAAGTAGATTTGGCACGTGTGGTACAAAAACCGAATGAAAAGGTTTCTGAATATGGTCTGAGAGTTAATAAGATTTTACGACAGGCTATTGAAGTGATAAATGAGGAATTCCTAGTTGCCGTAGCTAAGGGTATGGTAGAGGGAACAACAAAGACTGCTATTGAATGCTTTTTGTTGGGATTGGAAAAGGATATTTCTCTTCAGTTAACCGGGCAAAAATTTGAGACATTAGGAAAGATCATGTCAGCTGCTATTGAATCTGAAAAGTGTGTGAATCAAAGACGGGAATTGCATCGAGAAGAACTTCCTCGCAACAATCCGCGTCCCAGTTTTGTTCATCTGATTAATCAAAATGATGCCGGAACATCTCATGAAAATGAACAACGGAATTCAAGTAGATTCAATTCTGATAGAAAGCGAATCAGATGCTACCAGTGTGACGGTTATGGTCATTATGCAGCTCAATGTCGGGCTAAGG
Organism: Eretmocerus hayati; assembly: GCA_029851415.1. Classification (NCBI taxonomy): domain Eukaryota; kingdom Metazoa; phylum Arthropoda; class Insecta; order Hymenoptera; family Aphelinidae; genus Eretmocerus; species Eretmocerus hayati. The sequence goes on along the minus strand of CM056743.1, from coordinate 70,839,459 downwards.
GAAACGGGAATGCTCCTTCTCAATGCACATACTGCAGTAAAATTGGCCATTCCGAAAATGAGTGTCGAGCCAAGAAACGACGGGAATATCGCGGTAAAAATTCACTCTGCTACATCTGTGGTAAACCTGGACATGTGCAGGCCAATTGCAAGTTTCGCGATACAAATGGGCAACCCAACACCTTCCCGAGAAGGCCTTTAAACGGGAACGGCGTCAGCCGCATGGACACGGCGACACCCCGGACGCAAACCTCTCGAGTGTCCGACTTAGAGCAATTGTCCAAATAGGCTACATAACTCATCACAAGCCTCCAATCATCAGTCTCGCTAGTGGCCATCTGAAATCAGAAAAACCCTCCTTTATCATCGACACGGGTTCCGAACTGAATCTTATTAAATTAGACGCCCTCCAAGACAATGTTGTTATAAATAGAGGAATAGTTTATGGATTATCCGGAATCAGTGAAGGATTTGTACAGACCTTAGGAGAATGCATCATCAATTTTGGGAATATCGAATGTAAAATGAATGTGGTCCCTAATGAATTTCCTATAGTACAAGATGGCATTCTTGGAGTGGAATTTTTGCAAGAAAATAAAGCCAATTTATCATTTGAAAATCAAAATGTCTCTATTAAAGAGTATCTTCATAAGGCAATTCCATTCATTAATCACGATAAAATTCATCTTCCTGCCCGTAATCGTCAACTTTGTAAGATTAAAGTGAAAAATTCAGATAAAAAACAAGGCTATGTTCCACGAATCAAAGCTGGTCCTGGAATCTATGGAGGCGAATGCCTGGTCACCAATAGAAACGGTTATTGCTATATGATAATTGTTAACTCAAACGAACAGGATATTGATCTTATCATACCTCCCGTTGAAATAGAGGAATTTTATACCAATAAAGCCGCCATTCGAATGATAAAGAAGTGTACAAAAAAGCAATGCAAAAAAGATAAGATTAAACGGGCTCTACAAGTTCTAGCGAGGCTGAATTTGGATGGCTTGACTGAGGAAGGAAAAGAGCATGTGGCACGGATTGTGAGGAAATTTCCGTATCAGTTCCAATTACCTGGCGAAAAATTAGGCAAACTCTCAACAGGTGTTTGTGAAATTAATACCATTGATGATATCCCGGTACATATTAAACAATATCGACACCCCCATCATCTCCGTAATATCGTTGCGGAACAAGTTGATGAATTATTGGAAGATGGTATTGTAGAACCATCTGAGTCCCCGTATAATGCACCTCTTTGGATTTTGCCTAAGAAACCCGACTCGAAAGGGAACAAACGCTGGAGAATTGTCATCGATTACCGAGCCCTAAATGAGAAAACAATAGCACCAGCTTTTCCCTTACCTAACATCACGGAGATTTTGGACCAACTAGGTCGCAGTAAATATTTTACGGTTCTTGATTTGGCCAGCGGATATTGGCAACTACCCCTTAGTGATAAGGCCAAAGCAAAAACGGCATTTTCCACCCCCTTTTCCCACCTCCAATGGACTCGTCTCCCAATGGGTTTGAAGTCTTCTCCAGCTATTTTTCAAGCAACAATGAACAAAATTCTGACTGGTTTACAACCCCTCGAAATTCTGATATATTTAGACGATATTGTGGTCTTTTCTGAGAATTTACAAACGCATTTTGAAAAAATGATGAAACTGTTAGGTAGACTTCAAACCGCTGGACTGACTTTGCAACCTGACAAATGTCTATTTCTGAGAAAGGAGGTTACGTACTTAGGACATGTCATTTCAGAAGAAGGAGTAAGACCGGATCCCCAGAAAATAGAAGCAGTTGCCAAATTTCCGAGGCCACAAACAAAAAAGAACATCAAACAATTTTTAGGGTTAGCGGGATATTACCGACGATTCATTCAAAATTTTGCTGAGATTTCAAAACCTCTCACTATGATTTTGAGACAGGACAGTGCCTTTACATGGTTAGAACCACAAGAAAAAGCTTTTGAACAATTGAAAACCATACTGTGTACACAGCCACTGCTCCAATACCCTAGATTCGAGGAGCCCTTTGTCATTACAGCCGATGCGTGCAACTGGAGCATTGGAGCAATTTTGAGCCAAGGCCCTATTGGAAAAGATTTGCCAATTGCTTATTGTTCAAGAATTCTGAGTGACGCTGAACTTTCCTATAATACTTCAGAAAAGGAACTTTTAAGTGTAATATATGCAATTTCGCAATTTCGGCCTTACGTTTACGGGCGAAAGTTCACGGTAGTAAGTGATCACAGAGCATTAGTTTGGCTTCATAAACTCAAAGATCCGGTATCGAGACTTGCTTGTTGGAAAATCCGGTTACAATCATTCAATTTCGATATCGTACATAAGAGTGGTAAAAATAACGTCAACGCCGATAGCTTATCTCGGAATCCGGTCCCAAATCCATCCTCTTATTCCCCAGGAAGCCATCGAAAGAAAGTAACTGTATTAGACAGTTCTGATTCAGATGATGAAGTAGATAGACAAATTCCAATTAAGGAATCAAGACTGGCATCCGTTACGTCACAAGCTCCTGTAGGCTATCGACTGGACGAAGGACTCTCAATCGACTTCTCAGTCGATTTCATGAGTCAAATATTAACCATCGTGTCACAGGCTCCTGCAAGCTCTTGTGATGATGAAGGGCTTGACTCCGAAGAGAGTTTGATGAGCCAAGAGAGTTCCATCTGGTCTCGAGCCCATACAGGTCACCGGGCAGATGAAGGGTTGAATGAGGCCCTTCCGGGGGAAATAACCAGGCAGGCTGCCACCACCAAAAACGAACAGGTACCTGTAACAAAAGAGAGTATGAGTGAAGAACATAAGAAAATGAATGAACGTCCTAAGAAACGAACGGCCGAGCTGTTACCCTCCAAATGCCCATCCTTATCCATGTCTGACGAAGAGAAAAGCTTCGGCATACCAAGAAAAATTCGAAAGCATACTATAGAGGCCATAACGAAACTTGGAAAAGGAAAAATTCTACCTCTAGCTAGAACTCTTTTGATAGAACACGTAAAATCTTCACCGGATCAATTACTGATGCGTGATGACAATTTGGTACATTTTCTAGCGTTAGACTGTGTTGTTGATACAGAAGTAAGTAAGCAATTGGTGGATCTTGAACTGATTGACTTAGAAGTTATGAAAAATGAACCCATTGGTTTGGGTGCGGTCCTTCGCACTTCTTCTGATAAACGAAAAAATATTTACACTATTTTTCTCAAAGAAAAATACGATGATCCTCCTTCCGGAGCTATGTTCATCATGTACATGGCTACATTGAGGAATGCATTGATAAATGATAACCAATATTCTGTAAGCCTTGCAAAGAAGGGAGACGGTCTTGAAAATTTGAATTGGGCTTCAATTGAGAATGCTCTGAGAACAACTTGGAAGGACGGAAATTTACAGCTCACCTTATGCACGGGAGAAGTCTCAATCCCCTCTGTAGAAAATAGATTAGGAATAATCAAAGAAAATCATGATTCAGGGATAGCAGGTCATAAGGGTAATTTCAAATGTTATAAACGTATTAGGGAACGTTATTTTTGGCCTGGAATGCGGGAACAAATTAATCAATATGTAAAATCTTGTCCAGAATGTCAAAGACAAAAATTAGTTCGAGTAAAGACAAAATTACCAATGACCATAACCACCACACCAAATACAGCTTTTGAGATAGTTGAAATGGACATTGTCGGCCCTTTGCCTATTACAGAAGAAGGATACAAATATTTATTAACAATTCAATGCAATTTAACGAAGTATTCCGACGCTATTCCCTTGAAAGATATTACCGCAGAAACAATAGCTATAGAGTTTTGTAAAAAATTCATTTGTAGATTTGGATGCCCGAGAATAATCAAAACAGACCAAGGTAGTAATTTTCAATCCCAACTAATGGCATATTTTGCCAAAATATTCAAAATTGAAAAGATTCGTTCATGCAGTTTTAGACCACAGACTATGGGATCCATTGAACGTTCACATCATAGTTTAATAGAATATCTTAAAATGTATGCGAATAAGGATAATTGGAGTTCCTACGTGGAATGTGCTATGTTCTCTTATAACACTCAAATTCATTCGAGTCATGGCTATGCTCCTTTCTCCCTAATTTTTGGTAGAACAGCTCGAGTACCTTCCAGTTTCAATCTGCCACCGCCAGAAAAATCTTATTCCCAATATTTAGATGAGCTGATTTCCACTTTGAATTACACCCAACAGACTGCAAAGGAAAAACTCATTGAAGCAAAAATAAGATCCAGTAAGTTCCATGATGAGAAATTAAATGTTCAGAATTTTTCAGTAGGTGAAGAAGTCTATCTCTTAAAAGAACCCAGAAATTCCAAATTTGACGAACAATATGCTGGTAGATATAAGATTTTAGAAATTATTGGAGATTGTAATGCAAGAATTGATCTAGGTAATAATAGGAATAAAGTAGTTCATATTAATAAGCTAAAACATGCTTGTATTAGAGTAACGTAGGCTCAATAAGAACCACTATACAGCTAATTAGACTTTCAGTTAGATATACACCATGTAATCAGTCATGTAATTGGAATTCATCAATAAAGTGACAAAACAAATAAGAATTGTGAGTGAAAAGGAGGAATAAAACAAGGTTATAAGTCCACACGAATATTAAGATCACTCGTGATTTTGGCTATCGGAGTGGAATATAATGATTGAGGGAGTATTCCATGGAATGAGCGAAGGTTGGGGCTCATTTCCCTCTCACAATTCTTATTATTACAATCAAAGTCAAAAATTTGAATACCTTGGGTTCAGTAACTGCTATTCTGTTTTTGAAGCTGTATGGTTGGATCGGGGCCTGGTCAGAATTATTGCATCAGTGAGGAGCCAAATCAATAGAAAGCAAGTAGAAAAAATCTGTAGGAAAAGCACAAATAAATTAGGAGGATTATAAGCAACAAAATCATCACATAACCTCAAAGTTAAACAAATCCAAACAAAGAAATATAAAAGGCACTCATATGCACTTCACCAATACTAACATCATGCAACACACCTATTAGGAGAAAGTCAGACTTCCCCTCTTTCACATTCCAATCTTAGTTCAAGGAGGGCGCCACCCGGCAAGCGGGCAAATACAAAACCATGCAAAGAAAAATTAATGCGCGTCAAAAATCATTAATAACCAATAGCGGAACGAAACACCCTTCCGCGGGAACCTCCCACTCTAATACCCTCGAGGAAAGGTCAAGAACAGACAAAAACACCGGCTTGGTATCATTGCCCTGTGCGACAGCCCCAAAAACAGACCCCGGTGCGAATTAAACGAAAGCAAGTGGAAGAAACTGCGCAATAAACAAAGGACTCGACAAAAAGGACAATTCGCTTTTGGGAGGAACTTTACCTTTGGATTGGGAATAAATTTAACCAGAACAACTATAAGGTGAGTGAAGAAAAGTGAATAATAAGAAGGAAATATATTCTAATAGAGATGTAAGACTGTATTCGGAAAATGCAGCCAGTGAAAGAGTATGAAGATTTCCCTTGTCTCTAAGCAGAATTTGAATCAATAATAAATTCACATGCATGAACTCTGTGTTAACAATTTGAATAGAATCAATAGAAGCAAAAATAATTTAGGGCTGATAGCCCTCAAAATCCAGATAAGAAAATTTTTTTTTTTAGTCTCAAATATCCAACAAAGTAAAAATTAGGTAGAACTAAGTAGGTACATTATACCTTTGCAGATGGATCCAAATTCAAGGTCCTTACCCCAGGGCTCTATGCCATACACCATCTTTTTACCAGCAAATTCAAATGGCTCTACGAACTTCTCAAACATGCCCACACAATCGGAAGGCACATCTATACCCCAAATGCTGCCACTGTATAATTGCTCGACAACTTCTCAGTTGAACAATCCATATATGTCTGGTTATGTGCCTGGATATACAGCTCCTCCAATCCTGCAAGGACAAATGGGAATGCAACCAATGAATTATACAAGACTAGGGTATCAAACGTACCTAGCCACGAACCCAAACCATAATGTCACCAACACAATAACTTCTGGACAATATGAAGCAGAGGACCTTAGCATGAACAGAAACCCAATAATGACACCAACAGGAAATGAACAGTATGAACAGTATGTTTATCCACATCGTCTACGAGAATTATTACATCAGCAGCAACCTCCAGAATCCAGATCGGAAAACATTCTGAGCAGGAATTTACCAATTGAATATGTGAATTCTCCACAGGTGGTAGATAGAAATCTGCCAATTGAATACATACGCTCTCCCCGAATAGCTGAAAGGAAGAAAGAAGATATAACTATAGCAGGCGCAAACCCAGAACAAATAGTTAGATCTGAGGAACCAAAAATACAGAAACAGGCTGGCCCTCTGCTGATTGAGAGTAAGAGAGTATCTATAGAAGAATTTCAAGCTATAAAAAAACAGGACAATCGCAGGAGAAATAACACAGGGTCTGGAAGATACAAGAAGAGAAGAATTGAAGACCCTTTCCAAAAATTAGAGAAGCAACAGATAGAGAACGAAGCTAAAATACAAGAAGCAGGAGTAGGAGGCAGTTTCAAGGCAGACATCATCAAACCTTTCAAGGTTACAAATAGCCAGATAAAGAAGCCCACTAAGAGACTATCGATTCCCAAAACACATAGAGACGTTATTAATCTGCGAAGCATAGAACATAGCCAACTATATAACGTACCTGACAATATTTTTCACATCAAATTGACTATCTCAACCAAGAAAGGATGGGGAAATTGGAGATGTTTAGCTTGTACGAAAGTCACTGGAGTCCCTGAAGGATGGGGAGTAGAAGTTGTCCACGTTATAGGACTGAAGGGTGAGATATTTGTATTGGCTTGTCCCAGCTGTGGAAAGATAAGAGGACGAGCCATGACTATGGAAAAATGTGGCGAATGTATCCATACACTGCAAGCCCAAGAAGACGACATCCTTGGAGGACAACCATACTTCTCGGGGGCTCTACCCAAGATGTATGACTTCGATGACGAAAACCAGGTTCCTGAAAAGAAGTAATTAAGAAGATTTTATCTAAATGTCCTTTGTTTTGCCTATATTTTTTTAAGTTACCTGGATGAGAGAATCCAGTTACATGAATCCCAATTACATAATATGATGTTCCTTTATAAATATATGTGCCAACAAATTGTGCAGTTTGTGTGTGCCAAAAAGTTTGTACAATTTGTCTAAAATAAAGGTTTTGACCCAAAAGCAGGTGATTTTGTGCTTTTACGTATACCTAGAAGAATCAGAAAAGAATCAAATTCATACAATTGAGGTTCAAAATTTAGAAAGCAGGTTGTACTTATCTGAAGTCAATATAAATTTTTCTACAAAAACAAAAGTGTAATCCATGGGATCACATTTTGTTGAGCAGAAGAACTGTAGAGAAAATGTAGCAGCTGGAAGATGACGCACAAGCAGGGTTAGGGGAGGTTAGGTGAAATTATGAAAGGCGCGAAGATGGCGGCCTTATACCTGAAAGGCGCGAAGATATGAAAGACGCCTAATAGGCATAAAGACAGCCAAAATACTTTAAGGTGCTCTCTCTCTCTCTCTCTCTCTCTCTTTCCTCACTCCTTTTAGGAATCGGTGCCTTACATAGTTATAAAAAAATAGGACTCTTACGGAAAACTTTACGAGGGTAAGGTTTCTGCGTAAACAAGCACACCTGCGAGGTCAAGATAAAAAGAGGAAATAAAAAGCGCTTCTTGCTGCCACAGTGTAGAGAGAGCCTGTCACCCACATAAAAAAGAAAGCGATGAGACTGACAGATCAAGGATGCCCACCTGCATGATTCGGACGAATTCCGGTCAAAACACGCTCAATGTCTCCCCTTAGGGAAATTCCACAGAACAAAAAAACTGCCGCTTACCCCTTCTGATTCTAGGAAAACACACGGAAGAAGTAATAGAGATACGTGTATAGATGACAGGACCTGGAGGGGCGACTTCCCATATCTTGGAAAGCTCCAAGAATATATAAGGACCAGACAGCCGACAGCGGGGATCTTTTTGAGTTTGGAAGAGCTTTGAGACAGATCATACGCTTATATCTGTACAACAAAAATAAAAGCATTTTCTCAAGACTTCCAAGCTTCTCTATTCAGAACCCTTGTACTTCTTGTATTTTTATACTTTAGTGGACATCCCTTATATTTCCAAATTATTTCTGGATCGAGTTATTCGCCAGCTTTATATTGAATATCTTGGAGTCGGCAAAACAATACCTTTAGCTCCCTCTAGAGCTAACATCAAGCTCAGTTCGTAACATACGGCACACGCATATATGCTTAATCTGGACGCAGCCAATCTCTGCACGCCGAGCTGAATACCATCAACTTGTGTTCTTCGTGGCGAGTCGTGTATAAAGGGAATTTCCATGTATTTCCCAACGTTCCCTTGTTACTCATCTCGTAGTGATGCATCAAGTATTGTCAACCTTATGGAAAACTTTACGAACTTGCGGTCTTACAGTTTTCAAGTGACCGGCATGAGCAACCATAACCTATGCCCTCGTTGTCGGAACTTTCTTAACCCATAGAGCTGATCTGTATTCGTTGCTGATACCTTGTAGATCAGATGAGTATTTCTGCCCAATAATCTTTTTGAGTGTTAGTGAGCAAAGAGCTAGACACTTTGTGTTCAGTCAAAGATATATTTGCAGGAAAATGGGTGAGAGCAAATGGACGAAATGCTATTTAAAGCAGGATCACTGATGACATCATCATTTGTCACTGTAAGATAGAGATAAACCATCAATTATGATGAGAACAATTATCTCAACATATACAAGCTACCCACACATCTTCTGCAACTCTTCATCCCATATCTGTAGGTGAGATTCTATCCTCAACTAGATGGTGATTGTAGGATTCTGTAGACACGAGTCGTACACATTACTTCTCCAAGTCAAACCAATTGGCGGGAATGGGTTTTCATCCAGTTCTTGAATATTTCAATCTACATATTAGGTACATGACAATGGTCATCAAGAATGGCGATTGCATAGACATTCTTAAGCGTTCGTTGACAGTATTTGTAATGAAACAAAGAGACATTTTTTGATCTTAAGCGTATGTTTGTGCAGCATCTGTATACCCAGGCTATGTTCAAGGTCCTTCCTTGATGGACGTATTGGATAACCAATCAATGGGATTCTGATATCAGTAACAGTATCAATTGAACACCCTATGAGAGCTTGGAGTATTTCAGCCATCAGACTAAGTAAAACATTAGGTAACCATACAATCCTTTGGATGGAAACGAAGTAGAGTTTTGGGGATCATAACTTTCAGATTTCAACTTAATATGACCATGAACAGACAACTTTTCTAAGAGAATATTCACAAGAATCGAATGGAAAAATTCCTCATCAAACAAAATTATATTAGAGACTTTGCTGTGAAACTCTGCATTGGTTTCTCGTCTCACTTTTGAACCCTCCATACAGTTATGAATCCTCCATCTATCCCACGTGGAATCCTGGTTTGTTTTGTTGAAGCTGATCTCACCAAATTCTTCATTGAGGATGAGATGAACGAATCCAAAGTAAGATTAGTTTTCAGAGAAAATGACTCTATTACCGTGCACTAATATTTCCATTTAATATAGAAAAGTTTTGTTTGAACCGAGGTTGTCAGCCCTACCAATTTGAACAATGAATTAGTTCTGAACTAATGAAAGCACACTGTGAATACACTTTACATTGTTCATTCTACTCAGATGACAACTGTTGAGTTGAGAACAAAATTAGGTGATACTCGCTGGCTCTTGTTTCAGATCAGACATGAGATGATACTTCTCACTCAGAGGTCTTTCTAGCCCGGTTCCTCAAGGAAACTACAATAAATTTACTACTAAGCTATTGGTAGGAGATTTCAGGAAACATAACTATACTGTGAGGAATCCCATGAAATTTTTCAGGAACCCAGATGGAACATGATTGAATCTTCAGAGAAAAAGGAAACTTGTGAGACATTCGAACAATACGCTGATTTCTCACTTGTCTCCAATTTGGAGTAACCAAACGTCCCTTTTTTTCAAATGCTATTTTTTTGAGCCTCTGATGGTAAGTTTAGCGTGAGTTCTGGAAAGAGTTTTTCAACGAGATTCTGTATTATTGCCAACTGGTATCTTTGGATATTACCTTATTTAATTTATGACCTAGTTTAGGTTGTAACCTGAAAACATCTGGGATTTCCTGTAAAAAATTTATCTGTGAGTGAGTAAAAGTTCTTCCAATTCGTACAAGTTCCAGAATCTTTCCATCCTTTTGTCTGCAAAAAACTATACTGAATATCATTGAATGTTTTCGAAGTATTTCAGAAAAATGAGACTACAGTAAGAGACCCCGGGCAATCTGCCAAGAATCCAGATGGAATGTACCTATATAGTAATCAACCTGAAATATTTTAGAAATATAGTCAGAAATCTTTTATGAAAGATTCCAAAAATCTTTCACCAAAGATTCCAGAGATATTTCCAACCACAGACATAGTACCCACCAAACAGTGAATGTTGCCTCAACGTTTCTGGAACGTTGCAATTGCAACCTTGGAGCTCTCCGTAAATAGTCGGAAACCCCGTTGCTGGAACGTTTGAGCAACGTAAAATGTCTACGAGATGTCTGTTGTCTCAACGTTTCCAGCACGTTTTTGGACGTTGTGAATATGAATAAATGAATGGATTGTTTTTTCATAAATTGTTGTTAATTTGCTCTTGTTGCATTCAAGCACAATCTCACCGTCTTTCTTGTATCAAGTGGATATGTTTCTGATTGAGCGCTATCGATGGGATTGAACGGGGATGGAGCTGATAGATTGCGAGACACAAAATTTTAGAAACAATTTATTTGTTTATTCAACAAAAAAATTTCTAAGTCTTGGTTGCACAAGAACCATCTCGGAAACGTTTGTGCAACGTTTGAAAAACCGTTGAAACGTCCCAGAAACGTGCTGGAAACGTTGAGACAACAGACATCTCGTAGACATTTTACGTTGCTTAAACGTTCCAGCAACGGGGTTTCCGACTATTTACGGAACGTTCCGAGGGTGCAATTGCGACGTTCCAGAAACGTTGAGGCAACATTCACTGTTTGGTGGGTATTGCCAGGAATCTTTTATGAGATATTTCAGAAATATTTCATGGATGATTCCAGGAATATTCCCGACCGCGGACATAACTATATTCCCGAGAGGTTTCAATGAAATCTTCCAGAGATCTTTCATTGAAAGATTCCTGGAAGATTCCTGGCAATGTTACAGAAACGTTCCAGTAAAATATTTCAATGTAATATTTCTGGAAGATTTCTGCAAGATTCCCTGGAATCTTCCCATGAAAGCTCCCAGGAAGATTCCCAGCCGCGGACATAACTATATTCCAGGAATATTCCAGAGTAATATTTTTGGAATATTCCAATCTTTCAATGTAATATTCCTGGAATATTCCTGAAAGATTCCCATGCTGTGTGGGGGGTGACCGGATGGACAAGGAAATTCAACAAATATTAGACTTAGGAATTATTGAACGCGTTTCCTCACCATCAATACCTCATATCATAAAGAAAAATTGAACAAACACAAGTCTATTTCTCATCATATTCATTCGCCTATTTGGTTGACAGTTTTTTTTTATATTTTAAGAGTCTTATCAAGTACCATGAGTCAATTACTCATAATTCATGATTACAAAATAATGTCTCATAACCTCAAAATTGAAGTATTCTATCCCAATATAATATGGACCACTCTGGCATTGCACTGAGCCGAAGACTCCATTTTGTCCTATTTTATTCAATTCAACTAGTAAGTATGATCGATAGATATTAGTTGACAATATACTCAGTACATATACCGATATTTCTAGTACGGATTCATTCTGGTTAGAAATATAAGAAGATAAGAACTACGTTAGAATACTCAGTGTAGTGGTAAGCTGCATTGATTAAGTTGAAGTACTGATTTATTTCAAGTCATTCGCTTTCTGGTTATAATTCTTTTTTATTCAAACTTCTTATGTTAAGTACACTATGAATTTTCAAGTAACCCAAGTCTATTCAGTCAAATTTGAAATCATTCGATAAATTGTAGATTCGCGAATTTTTTCTATACACGATTCGGAGGTCTGGAGTGAGATTTGTTTTTTTTACATAATTTTTTTTGAAATTATTTCCATTGATTTATTTAAGATCATCTCAATTCCAATAATTTGGGGGAACTATGCAACCTCCCAAATCTCACTATACTTCAGGCACCTCACTCATATACCTATATATATTGGGCACCTCAGCAACAGCGTGCTGTTGCGGAGGTGCCGACGCGCGCGTATGATGCTATTCATTGTCACCCACTTTGGGATAACCAGACCTATCGTGTAAGTAGCTTCAGCATGTGTCCTGGTGATGGCAAGGATTATTAACAAAATTTATGCATGTGTTACTGTGAATTAAAACAAATTAGCTATGTGTACGATACTTTACAACTCACTCGTTGAGTCCGTATGACGCATTTCCATAGAATCACCCATATACCTTACCCTCTCCATTTCCTAAATTCACTCCATACACTAATACTTTTGGCAAGGCCCTAATACGAGTCATTTCCATATGGAAATATGCGCGTTCAATCATCGCGAGCATGTCAACGCGTGTCTACGCATCCGCAGTTCGAGCCGCGTAAAAGTCAATGAGTGAGAGAGAAAGCGAAGCTCAGAGGGAATATCCTTGCTTGCGGAGCGAAGCTCCGTCTACTTAGTCAGGAGACCTAAAGGCATCAAAAAGGCCTAATTTGTCACGAGCGGACTACAGTCCTCCGAGAGGGTATACCCAAGTATCACTGGGCTTCCTCTCTCCCAACGGTAAGATGTGATTTTCACATCAATTTTTTTATAGTAGCATAGCACTCTCGATGTCATCAATCCTATCGAGGATTGTTCGTGGAGATGGCTTTTTATGATAATAATCGTGGTCCTCAACTGAATGTTAGTCGGCTTTCGGGTCAGATTCGTTTAGTTGCGGGCAAATAAGCATCAAATAAAAGGACTCACCCGCGAATCGTACTGCATAGCACCGGACCCAATGGATAAAAATCCAGGGATGGGTGATTCCGAATAGTATAAAAATTCTACTGAGTACAATGACTCATCTTCTTGCATTTGCAGTCGGAATCACCCTGATACCATAAAAAAGGGGTCAGTTCTAACTGACACTCCGACCTGGGCAAAAACTGGGTCCCTGGACACTGGGCAAGTGGCGAGGTGCTCGGTCGTCTCCTTTTTTTTTATATTAGAAGCACGGGTCACGATACGAGTTTCAATAATTAGAATCTGCATTTTCTTTTGAGTCCGAATTGAAAATCATAGAAACTTCGAGTCATTTCAAGCATTAGACAATTCAATGCTCGCGATTAGGGTTTCGATTTATTTTATATCAATTAGTCAATGTTGTCTGCTTTGATATACTCACAGATAGACGAATTCACAATCAAACCACCGGGCAAGCACACGAAGTCCAGGAACAATCGATCTCTTGGAATTTCATCGTCATAAAATGCTAAGTTCATAAAATCATTCGATATTTGGATATCATTTGTACGCGATGTTACGATTGCTTGAATAAATAATTGTGTGGTAGTAGTATGCTGGATGAAGCTTTCGGAATGATTATTGGAACAGCAGTATATCCAGAATCCCCGGAAGGTCATGGAACGAAAACAAACACATCGAGTGAGTTTCGAGGAAAAGTAAGTAATCGCCGAGGGATGTCACCGGACCGGTGTCTCGACGTTGTTATATCTGCGAAGTGAATGCAGATCTTTTGCTCGTATGTATCTCTAGAAGTTCCATACATCGCAGTGTACCAGTGTTGATGTCCAGAGAATTTTTTACCAGTCAGCATCCCCGGCCATGGGGCCCAAAACAGGGCGAAATCGAGCTTTAGGCAGTTATCTACGCAGTTATGACGCCACTGTGGGGTGTAAGATAATCTTAAGGACCTGAAACTCCACAGAACCTCATATGAAGTGGTTACGTACCATTGGTGATGCACGGAGAATTTATCACGAGTCAGCGACCTCGGCTATGGGGCCCAAAAGAGGGCGAGATCGAGCTTTGCGCAGGTATCTGCGCAGTGATAACGCCACTGTGGGTTTCAGGATGTTCCAATTGACCTGAAACTCTCCAGAAACCCCTAGAATATAGTCGCGTATCATTACCGATGTCCAAAGGAATTATTACCAGTCAGCACCCTCGGATATGGGGCCCAAAACAGGGCAAAATCGACCTTTGGGCAGTTATCTGCGCAGTGATGACGCCACCGTGAGTTGCAAGATGATCCAATGGACCCGAAACTCTACAGGACCTCAGATGAAATAATGATGTACCATTAGTGATGTACAAAGAATCTATCACCTGTCAGCATCTTCGGCAATGGGGCCCAGAACAGGGCGAGATCGAGCTCCGAGCAGTTATCTGCGCAGTTATGACGCCACCGTGGGTTGTAAGATAATCCAATGGAGCCGAAACTCTACAGACCCTCAGGACATGTGATGATGTACCATTGGTGATGCACAGAGATTCTATCACCAGTCAGCACCCTCAGCTATGGGGCGAAAAAGAAGGCGAGACCATTCTTTGGGCAATTATCTGCGCACTTACGACGCCACCGTGGGTTGTAAGCTGATGCAATGGACCCAAAACTCTACGAAACCTTAGATCAAGGGACCATGTACCATTGGTGATGCACAGAGGTTCTATTACCAGTCAGCACCCTCATCTATGGGGCCCAAAACAGGGTGGAATCGAGCTCTGGGCAGTTATCTCAGCAGTTATGAGACCCCTGTGAGTTGCAAATAGTTTTAATGGACCTGAATCTCTACAAAACCTTAGATCAAGCGGTTATGTACCATTGGTTTTGCACAGAGAATTCATAGCCAGTCAGCACCCTCGGCTATGGGGCCAAAAAGAAGGCGAGACCATTCTTTGGGCAGTTATCTGCGCACTTGTGACGCCACCGTGGGTTGTAAGATAATGCAATGGACCCGAAACTCTACGAAACCTTAGATCAAGGGACCATGTACCATTGGTGATGCACAGAGGTTCTATTACCAGTCAGCACCCTCAGCTATGGGGCCCCAAACAGGGTGGAATCGAGCTCTGGGCAGTTATCTGAGCAGTTATGAGACCCCTGTCAGTTGCAAATAGTTTCAATGGACCTGAAACTCTACGAAACCTCAAATCAAGCGGTTATGTACCATCGGTTTTGCACAGAGAACTCATAACCAGTCAGCACCCTCGGCTATGGGGCCAAAAAGAAGGCGAGACCATTCTTTGGGCAGTTATCTGCGCACTTATGACGCCACCGTGGGTTGTAAGATAATGCGATGGACCCGAAACTGTACAAAACCTTAGATCAAGGGATGATGTACCATTGTCGATGTCCAGAGATCTCAATACCGTCAAGCATCCCCGGCTATGGGGCCCTAGACAGGGTGAGATCGAGCTTTGGGCAGTTATCTGCGCAGTTATGACGCCACCGTAGGTTGTAAGATAATCCAATGGAGCAAAAACTCTACAGACCCTTAGGACATGTGATGATGTACTATTGTCGATGCACAGAGATTCTATTACCAGTCAGCACCCTCAGCTATGGGGCCCCAAACAGGATGGAATCGAGCTCTGGGCAGTTATCTGAGCAGTTATGAGACCCCTGTGAGTTGCAAATAGTTTTAATGGACCTGAATCTCTACTAAACCTTAGATCAAGCGGTTATGTACCATTGGTTTTGCACAGAGAATTCATAGCCAATCAGCACCCTCGGCTATGGGGCCAAAAAGAAGGCGAGACCATTCTTTCGGCAGTTATCTGCGCACTTGTGACGCCACCGTGGGTTGTAAGATAATGCGATGGACCCGAAACTCTACAAAACCTTAGATCAAGGGATCATGTACCATTGGTGATGCACAGAGAATCTATCACCAATCAGCACCCTCGGCTATTAAGCCCAAAACAGGGCGAGGCCGAGCTTTGAGTAGTTATCTGCGCAGCTATGAGACCCCTATGGGTTGCGTATTGTTTCAATCAACCCGAAACTCTACAGAACCTCAGATCAGCTGGTTGTGTACCATTGTCGATGCCCAGAGATCTCAATACCGTCCAGCATCCCCGGCTATGGGGCCCTAGACAGGGTGAGATCGAGCATTGGGCAGTTATCTGCGCAGTTATGACGCCACCGTAGGTTGTAAGATAATCCAATGGAGCAAAAACTCTACAGACCCTCAAGACATGTGATGATGTACTATTGTCGATGCACAGAGATTCTATCACCAGTCAGCACCCTCAGCTATGGGGCCCCAAACAGGATGGAATCGAGCTCTGGGCAGTTATCTGAGCAGTTATGAGACCCTTGTGAATTGCAAATAGTTTCATTGGACCTGGAATTCTACAAAACCTTAGATCAAGCGGTTATGTACCATTAGTTATGCACAGAGGATTCATCACCAGTCAGCACCCTCGGCAATGGGGCCCCAAACAGGGCGAGATCGTCCTTTGGGCAGCTATATGCGCAGTTATGACGCCGACGTGGGTTGTAAGATAATCCAATGGACCCGAAACTCTACAGAACCTTAGATCAAGTGGTCGTGTACCATTGTCGATGCCCAGAGGATTCATTCCTAGTCAGCATCCCCGGCTATGGGGCCCAAAACAGGGCGAAATCGAGCTTTAGGCAGTTATCTGCGCAGTTACGACGCCACTGTAGGTTGTAAGATAATCTCATGGACCCGAAACTCTACAGAAACTCAGATCATTCGATTATGAACCATTGGTGTTGGACAGAGAACATATCACAAGTCAGCACTCTCGGCTATGGGGCCCAAAACAGGTCGAAATCGATCTTTGGGCAGTTATCTGCTCAATCATGAGACCCCTGTGGGTTGCATATAGTTCCAATGGACCCGAAACTCTACAGAACCTCACATCAAGTGGTTGTGTACCATTTTCGATGCCCAGTGAATTTATTCCCAGTCAGCATCCCCGGCCATGTGGCCCAAAACTGGGCAAAATCGAGCTTTAGGCAGTTATCTGCGCAGTTATGACGCCACTGCGTGTTGTAAGATAATCTCATGGACCCTAAACTTCACAGAACCTTAGATCGAGTGGTTTTGTACAAGTTGTGATGCACGGAGAAATTATCATCAATCTGCACCCTCGGCCATGGGGCCGAAAACAGGGCGAGGCCAGGCTTTGAGCAGTTATCTGCGCAGTTATGAGACCCCTATGGGTTGCATATTGTTTCAATCAACCCGAAACTCTGAAAAAACCTCAGACCAAATGGTTCTGTACCATTGTCGATGCCTAGAGAATTCATTCCCAGTCAGCTTACCCGGCTATGGGGCCCAAAACAGGGCGGAATCCACCTTTGGGCAGTTATCTGCGCAGTTATGACGCCACCGTGGGTTGTAGGTTGTTCCAATCGACCCGAACCTCTCCAGAAGCTTGGCATGATCGGGTGTGTACCATTGTCAATAACTAGAGAATTCATTACCAGTCAGCACCCCCGGCTACGGGGCCCAAAACAGAGTACATCGATTTTTGGGCAGTTATCTGCGCAGTTATGAGACCCCTCTGGGTTGCAAATTGTTCCAATGGACCCGAACCTCTACAGAATCTTGAATCAAGCGATTATGTACCATTAGTTATGCACAGAGGATTCATCACCAGTCAGCACCCTCGGCAATGGGGCCCCAAACCGGGCGAGATCGTCCTTTGGGCAGCTAAATGCGCAGTTATGACGCCACTGTGGGTTGTAGGATGTTCCAATCGACCCGAAACTCTACACAACCTTGAATATGTAGTGACGTCCCATTCCCGATGTCCAAAGATTTCATTACCAGTCAGTACCCTCGGCTATGGGGCCCAAAACAGGGTGAGATCGAGCTCTGAGCAGTTATCTGCGCAGTTATGAGACCCCTGTGGGTTGCAAATAATTTCATCGGACCCGAAACTCTACAGAACCTCTGATGTAGTGGTTGTGTACCGTTTCCGATGCCCAACGGAATCATTCCCAGTCAGCATCCTCGGCTATAGGGCCCAAAACAGGGCGAAATCGAGCTTTGGGCAGATATCTGCGCAGTTATGAGCCTCTTATGGGTTGCAAATTGTCTCAATCAACCCGAAACTCTACAGAACCTCAGATTGAATGGTTGTGTTTCATTCTTGATGCCTAGAGAATTCATTTCCAGTCAGCTTCTCCGGCTATGGGGCCCAAAACAGGGCAAAATCGAGCTTTTGGCAGTTATCTGCGCAGTTATGGCTCCACCGTGGGTTGTGAGATAATGCAATGGTACCGAAACTCTACTGAACTCTAGATCGAATAATCATGTACCATTATTGATGCACAGAGGATCTTCCACCAGTCAGCACCCTCGGCGATGGGGCCCACAACAGGGCGAAATCGACCTTTGGGCAAATATATGCGCAGTTATGACGCCAGTGTGGGTTGTAGGATGTTCCAGTTGACCCGAAACTCTCCAGAACCCTCTATCATGTAGTCACGTACCATTCTCGAAGTCCAAAGTATTAATTACCAGTCAGCACCCTCGGCTATGGGGCCCAAAACAGGGCAAAACCGACCTTTGGGCAGTCATCTGCGCAGTTATGAGACCCCTGTGGGTTGCAAATAGTTTCATCGGACTCGAAACTCTACAGAACCTCACATCAAGTGGTTGTGTACCATTTTCGATGCCCAGTGGATTTATTCCCAGTCAGCATCCCCGGCCATGTGGCCCAAAAGAGGGCAAAATCGAGCTTTAGGCAGTTATCTGCGCAGTTATGACGCCACTGCGTGTTGTAAGATAATCTCATGGACCCTAAACTCCACAGAACCTTAGATCGAGTGGTTTTGTACAAGTTGTGATGCACGGAGAAATTATCATCAGTCAGCACCCTCGGCCATGGGGCCGAAAACAGGGCGAGGCCAGGTTTTGAGCAGTTATCTGCGCAGTTATGAGACCCCTATGGGTTGCATATTGTTTCAATCAACCCGAAACTCTACAAAACCTCAGACCAAATGGTTCTGTACCATTGTCGATGCCTAGAGAATTGATTCCCAGTCAGCTTACCCGGCTATGGGGCCCAAAACAGGGCGGAATCCACCTTTGGGCAGTTACATGCGCAGTTATTACGCCACCGTGGTTTGTAGGTTGTTCCAATCGACCCGGAACTCCCCAGAAGCTTGGCATGATCGGTTGTGTACCATGGTCAATAACTAGAGAATTTATTACCAGTCAGCACCCCCGGCTATGGGGCCCGAAACAGGGTGGAATCGACCTTTGGGCAGTTATCTGCGCAGTTATGAGACCCCTGTGGGTTGCAAATAGTTTCAATGGACCCGAAACTCTACAAAACCCCAGATAAAGAGGTTGTGAACTATCGTCGATGCCCAGAGAATTCATTACCAGTCAGCACCCGCTGCTATGGGGCCCAAAACAGGGCGAAATCGACCTTTGGGCAGTCATCTGCGCAGTTATGAGACCCCTGTGGGTCGCAAAGAGTTTCAATGGACCCAAAACTCTACGATACCTTAAATCGGGTGGTTCCAGGATTGTTGATGCCCAGAGAATTTATCCCCAGTCAGAATCCCCGGCTATGGGGCCCAGAACGGGGCGAAATCGAGCTTTAGCCATTCATCTGTGCAGTTATGACACCCCTGTGTGTTGCAAAGAAGTTCATCGGACCCGGAACTCCACAGAACCCCAGATCAAGTGGTTGTGTACCATTGTCGATGCCCAGAGAATTTATTCCGGGTCAGCATCCGCGGCAATGGGGCCCAAAACACGGCGAAATCACCTGATTTTTCACAGACAGAATCACACAGACCTTTGGGCAGTTATCCGCGTAGTTATGAGACCCCTGAGGGTTGCCCAATAGTTTCAATGGACCCGAAACTCTACAGAACCTCAGATTAAGCGGTGAGGTACCGATGGTTATGCGTAGAGGATCTATCACCAGTCAGCAGCCTCGGCGATGGGGCCCAAAAGAGGGCGAGATCGAGCTTTAGGCAGTCATCTGCGCAGTTATGAGACCCCTGTGGGTTGCGAATAGTTTCAATGAACACGAATCTCTACAGAACCTTAGATCAAGTGGTTGTGTAACATTGTCGATGACCGGAGGATTCATTACCAGTCAGGACCCCCGGCTATGGGGCCCAAAACAAGTCGAAATCGGCCTTTGGGCAGTTATCTGCTAAGTTATGAGACCCCTGTGGGTTACAAATAGTTCCATTGGACCCGAAACTCTACAGAATCTCAGATCGAGTGGTTGTGTACCATTGTCGATGCCTAGAGAAGTCGTTCCCAGTCAGTATCCCCGGCTATGGGTCCCGAAACATGGCGGAATCGACCTTTGGGCAGTTATCTGCGCAGTTATGAGACCCCTGTGGGTTGCAAAGAGTTTCAATGGACCCAGAACTCTGAAGATTCTTAGACCAAGTGATTGTGGACCATTGTTGATGCCCAGAGAATTCATTCCCATTCAGCAACCTCGGCTATGGGGCCCAAAACAGGGTGAAATCGAGCTTTGGGCAGTTATCTGCGCAGTTATGAGACCCCTGTGGGTTGCAAATAGTTTCAATGGACCCGAAACTCTACAAGACCTTAGATCGAGTAACCTTGTCACGTTGGTGATGCACAGAGAATCTATCACTAGTCAGCACCCTCGGCAATGGGGCCCAAAACAGGGCGAAACCGAACTTTGGGCAGTTATCTGCGTAGTGATGACGCCAATGTGGGTTGTAGGATGTTCCAATTGACGCGAAATTTCACACAACTCTCTATCATGTAGTCACATTCAATTACCGATGCCCAAAGGATTCATTCCCAGTCAGTACTCTCGGCTATAGGGCCCAAAACAGGGCAAAATCGAGCTACGAGCAGTTATCTGCGCAGTTATGACGCCACTGTGGGTTGTAAGATGATATCATGGACCCGAAACCCCACAGAACCTCAGATCGAGCGGCTATGTACAATCGGTGTTGCGCAAAGAAATTACAACCAGTCGGCACCCTTATCTATGGGGCCCAAAACAGGGCGAGATCGAGCTTTGGACAGTTATCTCCGCAGTTATGACGCCACCGTGGGTTGTAAGATAATCCAATGGAGCCGAAACTCTACAGACCCTCAGGACATGTGTCGATGTACCATTGGTGATGCACAGAGATCCTATTACCAGTCAGCACCTTCAGCTATGGGGCCCAAAACAGGGCGGAATCGAGCTCTGGGCAGTTATCTGCGCATTTATGAGACCCGTGTTGGTTGCAAAGAGTTTCAATGGACCCGAAACTCTACAAAACCTTAGATCAAGTAGTTCTGTACCATTGTCGATGCCCACAGGATCTATTACCAGTCAGCACCACCAGCCATGGGGCCCGAAACAGGGCGAAATCGAGCTCTGGTCAGTTATCTGCGCAGTTATGAGACCCCTGTGGGTTGCATATAGTTTCAATGGACCCGAACCTCCACATAATCTTAGATCAAGCGAATGAGTACCATCGGTTTTGCACAGAAGATTCATCACCAGTCAGCATCCTCGGCTATGGGGCCCCAAGCAGGGCGAAATCGACCTTTGTGCAGTTATATGGGCAGTTATGACGCCACTGTGGGTTGGAGGATGTTCCAATTGACCCGAAACTCTACACATTCCTCGAATATGTAGTGACGTACCATTCGTGATGCCCAAAGATTTCATTACCAGTTAGTACCCTCGGCTATGGGGTCCGAAACAGGGTGAGATCGAGCTTCGTGTAGTTATCTGCGCAGTTATGACGCCACCGTGGGTTGTAAGATAATCCCATGAACCCGAAACTCTACAGAACCTCCGATCGAGTGATTGTGTACCATTGTTGATGCACAGAGAATCTATCACCAGTCAGCACCCTCGGCTATGGGGCCCCAAACAGGGCGAAATCGACCATCGGCTAGTTATATGCGCAGTTATGAGACCCCTGTGGGTTGCAAATAGTTTCAATGGACACGAATCTCTACAGAAAACCAGATCAAGTGATCATGTACTATTGGTGATGCACAGAGGATCTATCACCAGTCAGCACCCTCGGCGATGGGGCCCAAAACAGAGCGAAATCGACCTTTGGGCAGTTATCTGCGCAGTTATGACGCCACTGTGGGTTGTTTTATGTTCCAATTGACCCGGAAATCCACAGAACCTTGGATCGAGTGATTGTGTACCATTGGTGATGCACAGAGAATCTATCACCAGTCAGCGACCTCGGCTATGGGGCCCCAAATAGGGCGAAATCGATCTTCGGGCAGTTATCTGCGCAGTTATGAGACCCCAGTGGGTTGCAAATAGTCACACTGGACCCGAAACTCTTCACTACCTTAGATCGAGTGGTTGTGTCGCAATGCCGCTGCTCAGAGAATTAATTATCAGTCAGCAACCCCGGCTATGGGGCCCAAGCCAGGGCGAGATCGAGCTCTAGGGAGTTATCTGCGCAGTTATGACGCCACTGTGGGTTGTAAGATGATATCATTGGCCCGAAACTACACAGAACCTCAGATCGAGCGGCTATGTACAATCGATGTTGCGCAAAGAAATTATCACCAGTCAGCACCCTTATCTATGGGGCCCAAAACAGGGCATATCGAGCTCTGGGCAGCTATCTCCGAAGTTATGACGCCACCGTGGGTTGTAAGATAATCCAATGGAGCCGAAACTCTACAGACCCTCAGGACATGTGTCGATGTCCCATCGGTGATGCACAGAGATCCTATTACCAGTCAGCACCTTCAGCTATGGGGCCAAAAACAGGGCGGAATCGAGCTCTGGGCAGTTATCTGCGCAGTTATGAGTCCCCTGTGGGTTGCAAATAGTTCCAATGGACCCGAAACTCCTTAGAACCTCAGATCAAGCGGCTATGTACGAATGGTGATGCACAGAGAATTCATCACCCTCGAGCATCCTCATCTATGGGGCCCAGAACAGGGCGAGATCGAGCCTTTGGCAGTTATCTGCGCAGTTATGAGACCCCTGTGGGTTGCGAATAGGTTCAATGGACCCAAAACTCCGAAGATTCTCAGACCAAGTGGTTGTGGACCATTGTTGATGCCCAGAGAATTCATTCCCAGTCAGCACCCTCGGCTATGGGGCCCAAAACAGGGAGAAATCGATCTTTGGGCAGTTATCTGCGCAGTTATGACGCCACTGTGGGTTGTAAGATGATATCATTGGCCCGAAACTCCACAAGACCTTAGATCGAGCGGCTATGTACAATCGGTGTTGCACAGAGAAATTATCACCAGTCAGCACCCTCATCTATGGGGCCCAAAACGGGGCGAGATCGAGCTGTGGGCAGTTATCTGCGCAGTTATGACGACATCGTGGGTTGTAAGATAATCCAATTGAGCCGAAACTCTACAGACACTCAGGACATGTGATGATGTACCATTGGTCATGCACAGAGATTCTATTACCAGTCAGCACCTTCAGCTATGGGGCCCAGAACAGGGTGGAATCCGACCTTTGGGCAAATATCCGCGCAGTGATGAGACCTCTGATGGACCCAAATAGTTTCAATGGACACGGAACTCTACAGGATCTTAGATCAAGTGGTTATGTACCATTGTCGATAACCAGAGAATTTATCACCTGGCAGCACCCCCGGCTAAGGGGCCCAAAACAGGGTGAAATCGATCTTTGGGCAGTTATCTGCGCAGTTATGACGACAGTGTGGGTTGTAAGATAATCTGATGGACCCGAATCTTCTTAGAACCTCAGATCAAGCGGCTATGTACAAATGGTGATGCACAGAGAATTTATCACCTGTCAGCATCCTCATCTATGGGGCCCAGAACAGGGCGAGATCGAGCCTTTGGCAGTTATCTGCGCAGTTATGACTCCACCGTGGGTTGTAAGATGATGCGATGGACCCGAAACCCTCCGAAACCTCAGATCAAGTGATCATGTACTATTGGTGATGCACAGAGGATCTATCACCAGTCAGCACCCTCGGCGATGAGGCCCAAAACAGAGCCTAATATACCTTTGGGCAGTTATATGCGCAGTTATGACGCCACTGTGGGTTGTAGGATAATCCATCGGACCCGAAACTCCACAAAACCTCAGACCGAATGATAATTGACCATTGGTGATGAACAGAGAATCTATGACCAGTCAGCACCCTCGGCTATGGGGTCCAAAACAGGGCGAAATCGACCTTTGGGCAGTTATCCGCGTAGTTATGAGACCCCTGTGGGTTGCCCAATAGTTTCAATGGACTAGGAACTCTTAGAACCTCAGATCAAGCGGCTGTGTACAAATGGTGATGCACAGAGAATTTATCACCAGTCAGCATCCTCATCTATGGGGCCCAGAACAGGGCGAGATCGAGCCTTTGGCAGTTATATGCGCAGTTATGACGCCACTGTGGGTTGTAGGTCGTCCAATCGACCCGAAACTCTCGAAAACTCTCTATCATGTGAACACGTCCCAATTTCGATGTCCGAAGAATTTATTACCAGTCAGCACCCTCGGCTATGGGGCCCAGAACGGGGCGAGGCCAAGCTTTGAGCAGTTATCTGCGCAAGGATGAGACACCCATGGGTTGCATATCGTTTCAATCTACCCGAAACTCTACAAAGTCTCAGATCAAATGGTTCTGTACCATTTTCGATGCCCGACGAGATCATTCCCTGTCATCATCCTCGGCTATGGGGCCCAAAACAGGCCGAAATCTCCCTTTGGGCAGTTATCTGCGCAGTTATGAGACCCCTGTTGGTTGCAAAGAGTTTCGAAGGACCCGAAACTCTACAAAACCTTAGATCAAGTAGTTCTGTACCATTGTCGATGCCCACAGGATCTATTACCAGTCAGCACCCCCGGCTAAGGGGCCCAAAACAGGGTGAAATCGATCTTTGGGCAGTTATCTGCGCAGTTATGACGACAGTCTGGGTTGTAAGATAATCTGATGGACCCGAATCTTCTCAGAACCTCAGATCAAGCGGCTATGTACAAATGGTGATGCACAGAGAATTTATCACCTGTCAGCATCTTCATCTATGGGGCCCAGAACAGGGCGAGATCGAGCCTTTGGCAGTTATCTGCGCAGTTATGACTCCACCGTGGGTTGTAAGATGATGCAATGGACCCGAAAACCTCCGAAACCTCAGATCAAGTGATCATGTACTATTGGTGATGCACAGAGGATCTATCACCAGTCAGCACCCTCGGCGATGAGGCCCAAAACAGAGCGAAATATACCTTTGGGCAGTTATATGCGCAGTTATGACGCCACTGTGGGTTGTAGGATAATCCATCGGACCCGAAACTCCACAAAACCTCAGACCGAATGATAATTGACCATTGGTGATGAACAGAGAATCTATGACCAGTCAGCACCCTTGGCTATGGGGTCCAAAACAGGGCGAAATCGACCTTTGGGCAGTTATCCGCGTAGTTATAAGACCGCTGTGGGTTGCCCAATAGTTTCAATGGACTTGAAACTCTTAGAACCTCAGATCAAGCGGCTGTGTACAAATGGTGATGCACAGAGAATTTATCACCAGTCAGCATCCTCATCTATGGGGCCCAGAACAGGGCGAGATCGAGCCTTTGGCAGTTATATGCGCAGTTATGACGCCACTGTGGGTTGTAGGTCGTCCAATCGACCCGAAACTCTCGAAAACTCTCTATCATGTGAACACGTCCCAATTTCGATGTCCGAAGAATTTATTACCAGTCAGCACTCCCGGCTATGGGGCCCAGAACAGGGCGAGGCCAAGCTTTGAGCAGTCATCTGCGCAGGGATGAGACACCCATGGGTTGCATATCGTTTCAATCTACCCGAAACTCTACAAAGTCTCAGATCAAATGGTTCTGTACCATTTTCGATGCCCGACGAGATCATTCCCTGTCATCATCCTCGGCTATGGGGCCCAAAACAGGCCGAAATCTCCCTTTCGGCAGTTATCCGCGCAGTTATTGAGACACCTATGGGTTGCAAATAGTTTCAATGGACCCGAAAGTCTACAGAACCTCAGATCAAGTAGTTTTGTACCATTGTCGATGCCCACAGCATTTATTACCAGTCAGCACCACCGGCTATGGGGTCCGAAACAGGGCGAAATCGAGCTCTGGGCAGTTATCTGCGCAGTTATGAGACCCCTGTGGGTTGCGAATAGTTTCAATGGACCCGAACTTCCACAGAATCCTAGATCAAGTGGTTGTGTTCCATTGTCGATGCCCAGAGAATTTATTACCAGTCAGCAACCCCGGCTATGGGACCCAAGCCAGGGCGAGATCGAACTCTGGGCAGTTATCTGCGCAGTTAAGCCGCCACCGTGGGTTGTAAGATAATCCAATGGACCCGGAAATCTACAGAACCTTAGATCAAGTGGGTGTGTACCATTGTCGATGCCCAGAGAATTCATCACCAGTCAGCACCCTCGGCTATGGGGCCCGAGACAGGGCGAAATCGACCTTCGAGCAGTTATCCGCGCAGTTATAAGACTCCTGTGGGTTGCAAATAGTTTCAATGGACACGAAACTCTACAGAACCCCAGATCAAAAGGTTGTGTACCATTGGTGATGCTCAGAGATACTATCACCAGTCAGCTGCCTCGGCTATGGGCCCCGAAACAGGGCGAAATCGAGCTCTGGGCAGTTCTCTGCGCAGTTATGAGAACCCTCTGGGTTGCAAACAGTTTCAATGGACCTGAACTTCCACAGAATCTTAGATCAAGCGAATTTGTACCATTGGATATGCACGGAGGATTCATCACCAGTCAGCACCCTCGGCTATGGGCCCCCAAACAGGGCGGAATCAATCTTTGGGCAGTAATATGCGCAGTTATGACGCCACTGTGGGTTGGAGGAAGTTCCAATTGACCTGACACTCTTCGCAACCCTCGAATATGTAGTGACGTACCATTCTCGATGCCCAAAGATTTCATTACCAGTTCGTACCCTCGGCTATGGGGCCCGAAACAGGGCGAAATTGAGCTTTAGGCAGTTATCTGAGCAGTTATGACGGCACTGTGGTTTGTAAGATGATATCATGGATCCGAAACTGCCCAGAACCTTCGATCGAGCGGCTATGTACGACCGGTGTTGCACAGAGAAATCATCACCAGTCAGCACCCTCATCTATGGGGCCCAAAACAGGGCGAGATCGAGCTTTGGGCAGTTATCTGCGCAGTTATGACGCCACCGTGGGTTGTAAGATAATCCAATGGAGCCGAAACTCCACAGACCCTCAGGACATGTGATGATGAACCATTGGTGATGCACAGAGATTCTATTACTAGTCAGCACCCTCAGCTATGAGGCCCCAAACCGGGCGGAACCGAGCTCTGGGCAGTTATCTGAGCAGTTATGAGACCCCTGTGAGGTGCAAATGGTTTCAATGGACCCGAAACTTCTTAGAACCTCAGATCAAGCGGCTATGTACAAATGGTGATGCACAGAGAATTTATCACCAGTCAGCATCCTCATCTATGGGGCCCAGAACAGGGCGAGATCGAGCCTTTGGCAGTTATCTGCGCAGTTATGAGACCCCTGTGGGTTGCAAAGAGTTTCAATGGACCCAAAACTCTGGAGATTCTCAGACCAAGTGGTTGTAGACCATCGTTGATGCCCAGAGAACTCATTCCCAGTCAGCACCCTCGGCTATGGGGCCCAAAACAGGGAGAAATCGATCTTTGGGCAGTCATCTGCGCAGTTATAACGCCGTTGTGGGTTGTAAGCTGATATCATGGACCCGAAACTCCACAGGACCTTAGACCGAGCGGCTATGTACAATCGGTGTTGCACAGAGAAATTATCACCAGTCAGCACCCTCATCTATGGCGCCCAAAGAGGGGCGAGATAGAGCTGTGGTCAGTTATCCGCGCAGTTATGACGACACCGTGGGTTGTAAGATAATCCAATGGAGCCAAAACTCTACAGACCCCCAGGTCATGTGATGATGTACCATTGGTGATGCACAGAGATCCTATTACCAGTCAGCACCTTCAGCTATGGGGCCCACAACAGGGCGGATTCGACCTCTGGGCAAATATCCGCGCAGTTATGAGACCCCTGATGGTCCCAAATAGTTTCAATGGACACGGAACTCTACAAGATCTTGGATCAAGTGGTTATGTACCATTGTCGATAATCAGAGAATTTATTACCTGGCAGCACCCCCGGCTATGGGGCCCAAAACAGGGTGAAATCGATCTTTGAGCAGTTATCTGCGCAGTTATGACGACACTGTGGGTTGTAAGATAACCTCATGGACCCGAAACTTCTTAGAACCTCAGATCAAGTGTCTATGTACAAATGGTGATGCACAGAGAATTTATCACCAGTCAGCATCCTCATCTATGGGGCCCAGAACAGGGCGAGATCGAGCCTTTGGCAGTTATCTGCGCAGTTATGACTCCACCGTGGGTTGTAAGATAATCCAATGGAGCCAAAACTCTACAGACCCCCAGGTCATGTGATGATGTACCATTGGTGATGCACAGAGATCCTATTACCAGTCAGCACCTTCAGCTATGGGGCCCACAACAGGGCGGATTCGACCTCTGGGCAAATATCCGCGCAGTTATGAGACCCCTGATGGTCCCAAATAGTTTCAATGGACACGGAACTCTACAGGATCTTGGATCAAGTGGTTATGTACCATTGTCGATAATCAGAGAATTTATTACCTGGCAGCACCCCCGGCTATGGGGCCCAAAACAGGGTGAAATCGATCTTTGGGCAGTTATCTGCGCAGTTATGACGACACTGTGGGTTGTAAGATAACCTCATGGACCCGAAACTTCTTAGAACCTCAGATCAAGTGTCTATGTACAAATGGTGATGCACAGAGAATTTATCACCAGTCAGCATCCTCATCTATGGGGCCCAGAACAGGGCGAGATCGAGCCTTTGGCAGTTATCTGCGCAGTTATGACTCCACCGTGGGTTGTAAGATAATCCAATGGAGCCAAAACTCTACAGACCCCCAGGTCATGTGATGATGTACCATTGGTGATGCACAGAGATCCTATTACCAGTCAGCACCTTCAGCTATGGGGCCCACAACAGGGCGGATTCGACCTCTGGGCAAATATCCGCGCAGTTATGAGACCCCTGATGGTCCCAAATAGTTTCAATGGACCCGAAACTCTACAAAACCCTAGATCAAGTAGTTCTGTACCATTGTCGATGCCCACAGGATCTATTACCAGTCAGCAACCCCGGCTGAGGGGCCCAAAACAGGGTGAAATCGATCTTTGGGCAGTTATCTGCGCAGTTATGACGACAGTGTGGGTTGTAAGATAATCTGATGGACCCGAATCTTCTTAGATCCTCAGATCAAGCGGCTATGTACAAATGGTGATGCACAGAGAATTTATCACCAGTCAGCACCCTCGGCTATGGGGCCCAGAACGGGGCGAGGCCAAGCTTTGAGCAGTTATCTGCGCAAGGATGAGACACCCATGGGTTGCATATCGTTTCAATCTACCCGAAACTCTACAAAGTCTCAGATCAAATGGTTCTGTACCATTTTCGATGCCCGACGAGATCATTCCCTGTCATCATCCTCGGCTATGGGGCCCAAAACAGGCCGAAATCTCCCTTTGGGCAGTTATCTGCGCAGTTATGAGACCCCTGTTGGTTGCAAAGAGTTTCGAAGGACCCGAAACTCTACAAAACCTTAGATCAAGTAGTTCTGTACCATTGTCGATGCCCACAGGATCTATTACCAGTCAGCACCCCCAGCTAAGGGGCCCAAAACAGGGTGTAATCGATCTTTGGGCAGTTATCTGCGCAGTTATGACGACAGTCTGGGTTGTAAGATAATCTGATGGACCCGAATCTTCTTAGAACCTCAGATCAAGCGGCTATGTACAAATGGTGATGCACAGAGAATTTATCACCTGTCAGCATCCTCATCTATGGGGCCCAGAACAGGGCGAGATCGAGCCTTTGGCAGTTATCTGCGCAGTTATGACTCCACCGTGGGTTGTAAGATGATGCAATGGACCCGAAAACCTCCGAAACCTCAGATCAAGTGATCATGTACTATTGGTGATGCACAGAGGATCTATCACCAGTCAGCACCCTCGGCGATGAGGCCCAAAACAGAGCGAAATATACCTTTGGGCAGTTATATGCGCAGTTATGACGCCACTGTGGGTTGTAGGATAATCCATCGGACCCGAAACTCCACAAAACCTCGGACCGAATGATAATTGACCATTGGTGATGAACAGAGAATCTATGACCAGTCAGCACCCTTGGCTATGGGGTCCAAAACAGGGCGAAATCGACCTTTGGGCAGTTATCCGCGTAGTTATGAGACCGCTGTGGGTTGCCCAATAGTTTCAATGGACTTGAAACTCTTAGAACCTCAGATCAAGCGGCTGTGTACAAATGGTGATGCACAGAGAATTTATCACCAGTCAGCATCCTCATCTATGGGGCCCAGAACAGGGCGAGATCGAGCCTTTGGCAGTTATATGCGCAGTTATGACGCCACTGTGGGTTGTAGGTCGTCCAATCGACCCGAAACTCTCGAAAACTCTCTATCATGTGAACACGTCCCAATTTCGATGTCCGAAGAATTTATTACCAGTCAGCACTCCCGGCTATGGGGCCCAGAACAGGGCGAGGCCAAGCTTTGAGCAGTTATCTGCGCAGGGATGAGACACCCATGGGTTGCATATCGTTTCAATCTACCCGAAACTCTACAAAGTCTCAGATCAAATGGTTCTGTACCATTTTCGATGCCCGACGAGATCATTCCCTGTCATCATCCTCGGCTATGGGGCCCAAAACAGGCCGAAATCTCCCTTTCGGCAGTTATCCGCGCAGTTATTGAGACACCTGTGGGTTGCAAATAGTTTCAATGGACCCGAAAGTCTACAGAACCTCAGATCAAGTAGTTTTGTACCATTGTCGATGCCCACAGCATTTATTACCAGTCAGCACCACCGGCTATGGGGTCCGAAACAGGGCGAAATCGAGCTCTGGGCAGTTATCTGCGCAGTTATGAGACCCCTGTGGGTTGCGAATAGTTTCAATGGACCCGAACTTCCACAGAATCCTAGATCAAGTGGTTGTGTTCCATTGTCGATGCCCAGAGAATTTATTACCAGTCAGCAACCCCGGCTATGGGACCCAAGCCAGGGCGAGATCGAACTCTGGGCAGTTATCTGCGCAGTTAAGCCGCCACCGTGGGTTGTAAGATAATCCAATGGACCCGGAAATCTACAGAACCTTAGATCAAGTGGGTGTGTACCATTGTCGATGCCCAGAGAATTCATCACCAGTCAGCACCCTCGGCTATGGGGCCCGAGACAGGGCGAAATCGACCTTCGAGCAGTTATCCGCGCAGTTATAAGACTCCTGTGGGTTGCAAATAGTTTCAATGGACACGAAACTCTACAGAACCCCAGATCAAAAGGTTGTGTACCATTGGTGATGCTCAGAGATACTATCACCAGTCAGCTGCCTCGGCTATGGGCCCCGAAACAGGGCGAAATCGAGCTCTGGGCAGTTCTCTGCGCAGTTATGAGAACCCTCTGGGTTGCAAACAGTTTCAATGGACCTGAACTTCCACAGAATCTTAGATCAAGCGAATTTGTACCATTGGATATGCACGGAGGATTCATCACCAGTCAGCACCCTCGGCTATGGGCCCCCAAACAGGGCGGAATCAATCTTTGGGCAGTTATATGCGCAGTTATGACGCCACTGTGGGTTGGAGGAAGTTCCAATTGACCTGACACTCTTCGCAACCCTCGAATATGTAGTGACGTACCATTCTCGATGCCCAAAGATTTCATTACCAGTTCGTACCCTCGGCTATGGGGCCCGAAACAGGGCGAAATTGAGCTTTAGGCAGTTATCTGAGCAGTTATGACGGCACTGTGGTTTGTAAGATGATATCATGGATCCGAAACTCCACAGAACCTTCGATCGAGCGGCTATGTACGACCGGTGTTGCACAGAGAAATCATCACCAGTCAGCACCCTCATCCATGGGGCCCAAAACAGGGCGAGATCGAGCTTTGGGCAGTTATCTGCGCAGTTATGACGCCACCGTGGGTTGTAAGATAATCCAATGGAGCCGAAACTCCACAGACCCTCAGGACATGTGATGATGAACCATTGGTGATGCACAGAGATTCTATTACCAGTCAGCACCCTCAGCTATGAGGCCCCAAACCGGGCGGAACCGAGCTCTGGGCAGTTATCTGAGCAGTTATGAGACCCCTGTGAGGTGCAAATGGTTTCAATGGACCCGAAACTTCTTAGAACCTCAGATCAAGCGGCTATGTACAAATGGTGATGCACAGAGAATTTATCACCAGTCAGCATCCTCATCTATGGGGCCCAGAACAGGGCGAGATCGAGCCTTTGGCAGTTATCTGCGCAGTTATGAGACCCCTGTGGGTTGCAAAGAGTTTCAATGGACCCAAAACTCTGAAGATTCTCAGACCAAGTGGTTGTAGACCATCGTTGATGCCCAGAGAACTCATTCCCAGTCAGCACCCTCGGCTATGGGGCCCAAAACAGGGAGAAATCGATCTTTGGGCAGTCATCTGCGCAGTTATAACGCCACTGTGGGTTGTAAGCTGATATCATGGACCCGAAACTCCACAGGACCTTAGACCGAGCGGCTATGTACAATCGGTGTTGCACAGAGAAATTATCACCAGTCAGCACCCTCATCTATGGCGCCCAAAGAGGGGCGAGATAGAGCTGTGGTCAGTTATCCGCGCAGTTATGACGACACCGTGGGTTGTAAGATAATCCAATGGAGCCAAAACTCTACAGACCCCCAGGTCATGTGATGATGTACCATTGGTGATGCACAGAGATCCTATTATCAGTCAGCACCTTCAGCTATGGGGCCCACAACAGGGCGGATTCGACCTCTGGGCAAATATCCGCGCAGTTATGAGACCCCTGATGGTCCCAAATAGTTTCAATGGACACGGAACTCTACAGGATCTTGGATCAAGTGGTTATGTACCATTGTCGATAATCAGAGAATTTATTACCTGGCAGCACCCCCGGCTATGGGGCCCAAAACAGGGTGAAATCGATCTTTGGGCAGTTATCTGCGCAGTTATGACGACACTGTGGGTTGTAAGATAACCTCATGGACCCGAAACTTCTTAGAACCTCAGATCAAGTGTCTATGTACAAATGGTGATGCACAGAGAATTCATCACCAGTCAGCATCCTCATCTATGGGGCCCAGAACAGGGCGAGATCGAGCCTTTGGCAGTTATCTGCGCAGTTATGACTCCACCGTGGGTTGTAAGATAATCCAATGGAGCCAAAACTCTACAGACCCCAGGTCATGTGATGATGTACCATTGGTGATGCACAGAGATCCTATTACCAGTCAGCACCTTCAGCTATGGGGCCCACAACAGGGCGGATTCGACCTCTGGGCAAATATCCGCGCAGTTATGAGACCCCTGATGGTCCCAAATAGTTTCAATGGACACGGAACTCTACAGGATCTTGGATCAAGTGGTTATGCACCATTGTCGATAATCAGAGAATTTATTACCTGGCAGCACCCCCGGCTATGGGGCCCAAAACAGGGTGAAATCGATCTTTGGGCAGTTATCTGCGCAGTTATGACGACACTGTGGGTTGTAAGATAACCTCATGGACCCGAAACTTCTTAGAACCTCAGATCAAGTGTCTATGTACAAATGGTGATGCACAGAGAATTTATCACCAGTCAGCATCCTCATCTATGGGGCCCAGAACAGGGCGAGATCGAGCCTTTGGCAGTTATCTGCGCAGTTATGACTCCACCGTGGGTTGTAAGATAATCCAATGGAGCCAAAACTCTACAGACCCCCAGGTCATGTGATGATGTACCATTGGTGATGCACAGAGATCCTATTACCAGTCAGCACCTTCAGCTATGGGGCCCACAACAGGGCGGATTCGACCTCTGGGCAAATATCCGCGAAGTTATGAGACCCCTGTGGGTTGTAAATAGTTTCAATGGACCCGAAACTCTACAGATTCCCAGATCAAGAAGTTGTGAACAATTGTCGATGCCCAGAGAATTCATTACCAGTCAGCACCCGCGGCTATGGGGCCCAAACGAGGCGAAATCGACCTTTGGGCAGTTATCTGCGCTGTTATGAGACTCCTGTGGGTCGCAAACAGTTTCAATGGATACGAAATTCTACAGAACCTTAGATCAAGTAGTTGTGTACCATTGTCGATGCCCAGAGAATTCATTACCAGTCAGCACCCGCGGCTATGGGGCCCGAACCAGGCGAAATCGACCTTTCGGCAGTTATCTGCGCAGTTATGAGACCCCCGTGGGTTGCAAATAGTTTCAATGGACCCGAAACTCTACAGATTCCCAGATCAAGAGGTTGTGAACAATTGTCGATGCCCAGAGAATTCATTACCAGTCAGCACCCCCGGCTATGGGGCCCAAAACAGGTCGAAATCGACCTTTGGGTAGTTATCTGCTCAGTTATGAGACCCCTGTGGGTTGCAAATGGTTTCAATGGACCCGAAACTCTACAGAACCTCAGATAGAGTGATTGTGTACCATTGTTGATGCCTAGGGGATTCATTCCTAGTCAGTATCCCCGGCAATAAGGACCAAAACATGATGGAATCGACCTTTGGGTAGTTATCTGCTCAGTTATGAGACCCCTGTGGGTTTCAAGTAGTTTCAATGGACCCGAAACTCTACAGAACCTCAGATCGAGTAGTACCATTGTCGATGCCTAGGGAACTCATTCTCAGTCAGTATCCCCGGCTATGAGGCCCAAAACATGATGGAATCGACCTTTGGGCAGTTATCTGCGCAGTGATGAGACCCTTGTGGGTTGGGAAGAGTTTCAATGGACACAAAACATTGAAGATTCCCAGACCAAGTGGTTGTGGACCATGATTAATGCCCAGAAAATTCATTCCCAGTCAGCACCCCCGGCTATGGGGTCCAAAACAGGGCGAAATCGATCAATGGGCAGTTTTCTGCGCAGGTATGACGCCAATGTGGGTTGTAGGATGTTCCAATCGACCCGGAACTCTCTAAAAGTTCAGATCAAGTGGTTGTGTACCATTGTCGGGCACTAGAGGATTTATTACCAGTCAGCACCCCCGGCTATGGGGCCCAAAACAGGGTGGAATCGACCTTTCGTCAGTTATCTGCGCAGTTATGAGACCCCTGTGGGTTGCAAATAGTTTCAATGGACCCGAAACTCTACAGATTCTCAGATCAAGAGGTTGTGAACAATTGTCGATGCCCAGAGAATTCATTACCAGTCAGCACCTGCGGCTATGGGGCCCAAACCAGGCGAAATCGACCTTTGGGCAGTTATCTGCGCTGTTATGGGACCCCTGTGGGTCGCAAACAGTTTCAATGGATACGAAATTCTACAGAACCTTAGATCAAGTAGTTGTGTACCATTGTCGATAACCGGAGGATTTATTCCCAGTCAGCAACCCCGGCTATGGGGCCCAAAACCGGTCGAAATCGACCTTTGGGTAGTTATCTGCTCAGTTATGTGACCCCTGTGGGTTGCGAATGGTTTCAATGGACCCGAAACTCTACAGAACCTCAGATCGAGTGATTGTGTACCATTGTTGATGCCAAGGGGATTCATTCCCAGTCAGTATCCTCGGCAATGAGGACCAAAACATGATGGAATCGACCTTTGGGTAGTTATCTGCTCAGTTATGAGACCCCTGTGGGTTGCAAGTAGTTTCACTGGACCCGAAACTCAGCAGAATCTTAGATATAGCGAATATGGACCAATGATTATGCACAGAGGCTTCATCACCAGTCAGCACCCTCGGCTATGGGGCCCCGAACAGGGCGAAATCGACTTTTGGGCAGTTATATGCGCAGTTTTGACGCCACTGTGGAGTGGAGGATGTTCCAATTGACCCGAAACTCTACACAACCCTCGAATATGTAGTGACGTACCATTCGCGCTGCCCAAAGATTTCATTACCAGTTAGTACCCTCGGCTATGGGGCCGGAAACAGGGTGAGATCGAGCTTCGAGCAGTTATCTGCGCAGTTATGACGCCACTGTGGAGTGGAGGATGTTCCAATTGACCCGAAACTCTACACAACCCTCGAATATGTAGTGACGTACCATTCGCGCTGCCCAAAGATTTCATTACCAGTTAGTACCCTCGGCTATGGGGCCGGAAACAGGGTGAGATCGAGCTTCGAGCAGTTATCTGCGCAGTTATGACGCCACTGTGGAGTGGAGGATGTTCCAATTGACCCGAAACTCTACACAACCCTCGAATATGTAGTGACGTACCATTCGCGCTGCCCAAAGATTTCATTACCAGTTAGTACCCTCGGCTATGGGGCCGGAAACAGGGTGAGATCGAGCTTCGAGCAGTTATCTGCGCAGTTATGACGCCACCGTGGGTTGTAAGATAATCCCATGAACCCGAAACTCTACAGAACATCAGATCGAGTGGTTGTGTACTATTGTCGATGCCTAGAGAATCCATTCCCAGTCAGTATCCCCGGCTATGGGGCCCAAAACATGGCGGAATCGACCTTTGGGCAGTTACCTGCGCAGTTATGAGACCCCTGTGGATTGCAAAGAGTTTCAATGGACCTGAAACTCTGGAGATTCTCAGACCAAGTGGTTGTAGACCATTGTTGATGCCCAGAGAATCCATTCCCAGTCAGCACCCTCGGCTATGGGGCCCAAAACAGGGAGAAGTCGATCTTTGGGCAGTTATCTGCGCAGTTATGACGCCACTGTGGGTTGTAAGATGATATCATAGACCCGAAACTCCACAGGACCTTAGATCAAGCGGCTATGTACAATCGGTGTTGCACGGAGAAATTATCACCAGTCAGCACCCTCATCTATGGGGCCCAAAACGGAGCGAGATCGAGCTGTGGGCAGTTATCTGCGCAGTTATGACGACACCGTGGGTTGTAAGATAATCCAATGGAGCCGAAGCTCTACAGTGCCTCAGGACATGTGATGATGTACCATTGGTGATGCACAGGGATTCTATTACCAGTCAGCACCTTCAGCTATGGGGCCCACAACAGGGCGGATTCGACCTCTGGGCAAATATCCGCGCAGTTATGAGACCCCTGATGGTCCCAAATAGTTTCCATGGACACGGAACTGTACAGGATCTTGGTTCAAGTGGATATTCACCATTGTCGATAATCAGAGAATTTATTACCTGGCAGCACCCCCGGCTATAGGGCCCAAAACAGGGTGAAATCGATCTTTGGGCAGTTATCTGCGCAGTTATGACGCCACCGTGGGTTGTAAGATAATCCCATGAACCCGAAACTCTACAGAACATCAGATCGAGTGGTTGTGTACTATTGTCGATGCCTAGAGAATCCATTCCCAGTCAGTATCCCCGGCTATGGGGCCCAAAACATGGCGGAATCGAC
Organism: Eretmocerus hayati; assembly: GCA_029851415.1. Lineage (NCBI taxonomy): Eukaryota > Metazoa > Arthropoda > Insecta > Hymenoptera > Aphelinidae > Eretmocerus > Eretmocerus hayati. The sequence continues at coordinate 70,801,978 of CM056743.1, read as the reverse complement.
CTTTGGGCAGTTATCTGCGCAGTTATGAGACCCCTGTGGATTGCAAAGAGTTTCAATGGACCCAAAACTCTGGAGATTCTCAGACCAAGTGGTTGTAGACCATTGTTGATGCCCAGAGAATTCATTCCCAGTCAGCACCCTCGGCTATGGGGCCCAAAACAGGGAGAAATCGACTTTTGGCCAGTTATCCGCGTAGTTATGAGACCCTTGTGGGTTGCCCAATAGTTCCAATGGACCAGAAACTTCTCAGATCCTCAGATCAAGCGGCCATGTACAAATGGTGATGCACAGAGAATTTATCACCAGTCAGCATCCTTATCTATGGGGCCCAGTACAGGGCGAGATGAAAACTTTGGCAGTTATCTGCGCAGTTATGACTCCACCGTGGGTTGTAAGATAATGCAATGGACCCGAAACTGACCCAGTGTCGATGCCTAGAGAATTCATTCCCAGTCAGTATCCCCGGCGATGAGGCCCAAAACAGGGCGAAATCGACCTCTGGGCTGTTATATGCGCAGTTATGAGACCCCCGTGGGTTGGAAAGAGTTTCAATGGACCCAAAACTCTGAAGATTCTCAGACCAAGTAGTTGTGGACCATTGTTGTCGCCCAGAGAATTCATTACCAGTCAGTATTCCCGGCTATGAGGCCCAAAACATGATGGAATCGACCTTTGGGCAGGTATCTGCGCAGTTATGAGACCCCCGTGGGTTGGAAAGAGTTTCAATGGACCCAAAACTCTGAAGATTCTCTGACCAAGTAGTTGTGAACCATTGTTGATGTCCAGAGAATTCATTCCCAGTCAGCATCCCCGGCTATGGGGCCCAAAACAGGGCGAAAACGATCTTTGGGCCGTTATCTGCGCAGTTATGAGACCCCTGTAGGTTGCAAATTGTTTCAATGGACCCGAAACTCTACAGAACCTTAGATCGCCTAATCTTGTCACATTGGTGATGCACAAGGAATCTATCACCAGTCAGCACCCTCGGCAATGGGGCCAATAACAGGGCGAGAAAGAACTTTGGGCAGTTATCTGCGTAGTGATGACGCCAATGTGGGTTGTAGGATGTTCCAGATGACGCGAAATTCCACACAACCGTCTATCATAAGGTCACGTACCATTTCCGATGCCCAAAGGATTTATTCCCAGTCAGTACCCTCGGCTATAGGGCCGAAAACAGGGCAAAATCGAGCTTCGAGCAGTTATCTGCGCAGTTATGACGCCACTGTGGGGTGTAAGATAATCTCATGGACCCGAAACTTTACAGAGACTCAGTTCATCTGATTAAGAACCACTGGTGTTGGACAGAGAGCCTATCATAAGTCAGCAACCCTCGGCTACGGGGCCCAAAACAGGGTGGAATCGATCTTTGGGCAGTTATCTGCGCAGTTATGAGACCCCTGTGGGTTGCAAAAAGTTTCAATGGACCCAAAGCTATTCACAACGTTAAATCCAGTGGTTGTGTCGCATTGCCGCTGCCCAGAGAATTAATCACCAGTCAGCGACCCCGGCTATGGGGCCCAAAACAGGGCGAAATCGAGCTTTAGGCAGTTATCTGCGCAGTTATGACGCCACTGTGGGTTGTAAGATGATATCATGGACCCGAAACTCTACAGAACCTTGGATCGAGCGTCTATGAACAATGAGTGTTGCGCGAAGAAATTATCACCAGTCAGCACCCTTATCTATGGGGCCCAAAACAGGGCGAGATCAAGCTTTGGTCAGTTATATGCGCAGTTATGACGCCACTGTGGGTTGTAGGATGTTCCAATTGACTCGAAACTCCCCTGAACCCTCTATCATATAGTCACGTACCATTTTCGATGTCCAAAGGATTTCTTACCAGTCAGCACCCTTGGCTATGGGGCCCAAAGTAGGGCGAGGCCGAGCTTTGAACAGTCATCTGCGCAGTTATGAGACCCCTGTGGGTTGCAAAGAGTTTCAATGGACCCGAAACCCTACAAAACCTCAGATCAAGTGGTTGTGTACCATTGTCGATGCCCAGAGATTTTATTACCAGTTAGCATCTCCGGCTATGGGGCCCAAAACAAGGCGGAATCGACCTCTGGTCAATCATCTGCGCAGTTATGAGACCCCTGGGGGTCGCAAAGAGTTTCAATGGACCCGAAACTCTACAAAACCTCAGATCAAGTGGTTGTGTACCATTGTCGATGCCCAGAGACTTTATTACCAGTCAGCACCCCCGGCTATGGGGCCCAAATTAGGGCGGAGTCGACCTTTGGCCAGTTATCTGCGAATTGATGACGCCAATGGGGGTTGTGGGATGTTCCAATTGACCCGAAACTCTACACAACCCTCTATTATGTAATGACTTACCATTCCCGATGCCCAAAGATTTCATCACCAGTCAGCACCCTCGGCTATGGGGCCCAAAACAGGGTGAGATCGAGCTTTGAGCAGTTTTCTGCGCAGTTATGACGCCACCGTGTGTTGTAAGATGATCCTATTGACCCGAAACTCCACAGAACCTCAGATCAAATGATTGTGTACCATTGGTGATGCACAGAGAATCTATCACCAGGCAGCAACCTCGGCTATGGGGCCCTAAACAGGGCGAAATCGACCTTCGGGCAGTTATCTGCGCAGTTATGAGACCCCTGTGGGTTGCAAATAGTCACAATGGACCCGAAACTCTACAGAACCTTAGATCAAGTGGTTGTGTTCCATTGTCGATGCCGAGAGAATTTATTACCAGTCAGCAACCCCGGCTATGGGAACCAAGCCAGGGCGAAATCGAACTTTGGGCAGTTGTCTGCGCAGTTATGACGCCACCGTGGGTTGTAAAATAACCCAATGGACCCGGAACTCTACAGAACCTCAGATCAAGTGGTCGTGTACCATTCTCGATGCCCAGAGAATTCATCGCCAGTCAGCACTCCCGGCTATGGGGCCCAAAACAGGGCAAAATCGAGCTTCGAGCAGTTATCTGCGCAGTTATGACGCCACTGTGGGGTGTAGGATAATCTCATGGACCCGAAACTCTACAGAACCTCAGATCAACTTATTATGTACCATCGGTGTTAGACAGAGATTCTATTTCCAGTCAGCACCTTCGGCTACGGGGCTCAAAACAGGGTTAAATCGATCTTTGGGCAGTTATCTGCGCAGTTATGAGACCCCTGTGGGTTGCAAATAGTTTCAATGTACCCGAAACTCTACAGAACTTTAGATCAAGTGGTTGTGTACCATTGTCGATGCCCAGAGAATTTATTCCCAGTCAGCATTCCCGGCTCTGGGGCCCAAGACAGGGCGAAATCGAGCTTCAGGCAGTTATCTGCGCAGTTATGACCCCACCGTGGGTCGTGAGATAATTTCATGGACCCGAAACTCCACAGAACCTCAGATCGAGCGGTTATGTACAATTCGCAGTGCACAGAGAATCCATCACCAGTCATCACCCTTGGCTATGGGGCCCAAAACAGGGGGAGATCGAGCTTTGGGCAGTTATCTGCGCAGTGATGACGCCACAGCGGGTTGTAGGATTTTCCAATTGACCCGAAACTCTACGAACCTCCCTACCTTCATCGATGACCACGATATAGCTACTTCGCATGATTCTAGTTCACGCATTGACCGCCTCATGAAATCCTATACGGAGAAATTTGCGCTCGAGTCGTGGGGCATATCGGATTCCAATCATTATAGTTTCTATGCTCCCGGAAAGATCACAACTTGCTCATGATTCGCAACGAGTACCGCTCACATCATTTCCGAACTGGAATGTTTAGAGTTCAGTGATAGACGATATCTACGGATGTGATCATCTAACTTGTCAGGAGGGAATGATTGGATTTGAACTGCGGGGTCCATGATTGAATGGCGGGACACCCTTGATCTTGGGCTCTAGTGTTGACCGGGAATGGATTCTCGGGCATCTGTAATCGTGATTAGTATCTCAATTATCTGTTATGGGGAGTTGTTCACAAGTATGCGTATAGCTATAAGGCGACATGTATGTGTATGAGTGTATGGACTGGCGGCACCATCAGATGGACGAGGGCGCTAGGGAGCCTCGAGAGGAGTTGGCCGGGCGCGAACACCCAGAGCACGGACGAAGGGAGACAGCCGTGTCCTCGTTCACGTCTATCGAGTGCTCCTAGAGTCAGGTTGTTTGGCAAGGCCCTTTTGTGTAATGAGTTTCGTGGCGAATGTGCGTGATAGTATTGAGTGGCAACGTATCGTTCCACAATTCATTGTATCCGGTCGAATGGCAGTGGTACCGGTAACAGGTGAACGATCATGTAACTAGTTGCATCAATACGTCCATTTGAGTGAATTTCCTGTGTTAACCTTGGAGACAAGAGTATCTCTAACATATCTTCCAATGGAACTATGAGCCTGTCGAGAGAACCTCCAGGCCAAATTAGGGCGTAAACAACGCGGATAACGAGTTTGAACACAATTTGTTGATTGTTCTGAAGTTCTGTCAAGTTCACACGGGTGACATAACTGCGCGGATAGGTGCCCGAAACTCGATTTCACCCTGTTTTGGGCCCCATAGCCGAGGGTGCTGACTGGTGCTATATCCTCTGGGCATCAACAATGGTACATAGCCACACAATCTGAGGTTCTGTAGAGTTTCGGGTCCATTGAAACTATTTGCAACCCACAGGGGTCTCATAACTGCGCAGATGACTGCTCAAAGCTCGTTTTCGCCCTGTTTTAGGCCCAATAGCCGAGGATGCTGACTAGTAATAAATTTTTTGGACATCGGTAATGGTACGTGACTACATAATCGAGGGTTCTGGAGAGTCTTGGGTCAATTGGAACATCCTACATTCCACAGTGGCGTCATCAATGCGCAGTTCAATGCCCAGAGCTCGATCCCGCCCTGTTTTGGGCCTCATAGCCGAGGTCACTGACTGGTAATAGAATCTCTGTGCTTCACCAATGTTACATTATCACTTGATCCGAGGTTCTGTAGACTTCCGGGTCCATTGGATTATCTTATAACCCTTGAAGGCGTCATAACTGCGCAGGTAACTGCCCAAAGCTCGATCTCGCTCTGTTTTGGGCCCCATAGCCGAGGGTGCTGACTGGTGATAAATTCTCTGGGCATCACCAGTGGTATATAATTGCTTGATCTAAGGTTTCATGGATTTGGAGGTCAATTGAAACAACCTACAACCCACAGTGGCGTCATACCTGCCCAGGAAACTGCTCAAAGCTCGATGCCGCCCTGTTTTGGCCCCATAAGCAAGGGTGCTGGCTGGTAATGAATTCTCTCGGCATCACCAGTGGTATATAATCGCTTGATCTAAGGTTTTATGGATTTGAAGGTTAATTGGAACAACCCACAACCCACAGGGGCGTCATACCTGCGCAGATAACTGCTCAAAGCTGGATTCCGCCATGTTTTGGGCCCCATAGCCGAGGGTGCTGACTGGTAACAAATTCTTCGGGCATCGGAAATGAAACGTCACTACTTGATTTAGGGTTCTAGAGAGTTCCGGGTCCATTGAAACTATTTGCAACCCACAGTGGTCTCATAACTGCGCAGATGACTGCTCAAAGCTCGATTTCGCCCTGGTTTAGGCCCAATAGCCGAGGATGCTGACTAGTAATAAATCTTTCGGACATCGGTAATGGTACGTCACTACATAATCGAGGGTTCCGGAGAGTCTCGGGTCGATTGGAACATCCTACATCCCACAGTGGCGTCATCAACGCGCAGTTCAATGCCCAGAGCCCGATTCCGCCCTGTTGTTGGACTCATAGCCGAGGTCACTGACTGGTAATAGAATCCCTGTGCTTCACCAATGTTACATGATCACTTGATCTGAGGTTCTGTAGAGTTTCGGGTCCATTGGATTATCTTATAACCCTTGGAGGCGTCATAACTGCGCAGATAACTGCCCAAAGCTCGATCTCGCTCTGTTTTGGGCCCCATAGCCGAAGGTGCTGACTGGTGATAAATTCTCTGGGCATCACCAATGGTATATAATTGCTTGATCTAAGGTTTCATGAATTTGGAGGTCAATTGAAACAACCTACAACCCACAGTGACGTCATACCTGCGCAGATAACTGCTCAAAGCTCGATGCCGCCCTGTTTTGGGCCCATAGGCAAGGGTGCTGGCTGGTAATGAGTTCTCTGGGCATCACCAGTGGTATATAATCGCTTGATTTGAGGTTTGATGGATTTGAAGGTTAATTGGGACAACCTAGAACCCACAGTGGCGTCATCAATGCGCAGTTCAATGCCCAGAGCTCGATTCCGCCCTGTTTTGGGCCTCATAGCCGAGGTCACTGACTGGTAATAGAATCCCTGTGCTTCACCAATGTTACATTATCACTTGATCCGAGGTTCTGTAGACTTCCGGGTCCATTGGATTATCTTATAACCCTTGAAGGCGTCATAACTGCGCAGGTAACTGCCCAAAGCTCGATCTTGCTCTGTTTCGGGCCCCATAGCCGAGGGTGCTGACTGGTGATGAATTCTCTGAGCATCACCAGTGGTATATGATTGCTTGATCTAAAGTTTCATGGATTTGGAGGTCAATTGGAACAACCTCCAACCCACAGTGGCGTCATCAATGCGCAGTTCAATGCCCAGAGCTCGATTCCGCCCTGTTTTGGGCCTCATAGCCGAGGTCACTGACTGGTAATAGAATCCCTGTGCTTCACCAATGATATATAATCACTCGATCTGAGGTTCTGTAGAGTTTCGGGTCCATTGGATTATCTTATAAACCTTGAAGGTGTCATAACTGCGCAGATAACTGCCCAAAGCTCGATTTCACCCTGTTTTGGGCCCCATAGCCGAGGGTGCTGACTGGTGATGAATTCTCTGGGCATCACCAGTGGTATATAATTGCTTGATCTAAGGTTCTATGGATTTGGAGGTCGATTGGAACAACCTACAACCCACAACGGCGTCATACCTGCGCAGATAACTGCTCAAAGCTCGATGCCGCACTGTTTTGGCCCAATAGGCAAGGGTGCTGGCTGGTAATAAATTCTCTGGGCATCACCAGTGTTATATAATTGCTTGATCTAAGGTTTCATGGATTTGGAGGTCAATTGGAACAACCTCCAACCGACAGTGGCGTCATACCTGCGCAGATAACTGCTCAAAGCTCGATGCCGCCCTGTTTTGGCCCCATAGGCAAGGGTGCTGGCTGGTAATGAATTCTCTGGGCATCACCAGTGGTATATGATCGCTTGATCTAAGGTTTTATGGATTTGAAGGTTAATTGGAACAACCTACAACCCACAGTGGCGTCATACCTGCGCAGATAACTGCTCAAAGCTGGATTCCGCCGTGTTTTGGGCCCCATAGCCGAGGGTGCTGACTGGTAACAAATTCTTCGGGCATCGGAAATGAAACGTCACTACTTGATCTAGGGTTCTGGAGAGTTCCGGGTCCATTGAAACTATTTGCAACCCACACGGGTGACATAACTGCGCGGATAGGTGCCCGGAACTCGATCTCACCCTGTTTTGGGCCCCATAGCCGAGGGTGCTGACTGGTGCTATATCCTCTGGGCATCAACAATAGTACATAGCCACACAATCTGAGGTTCTGTAGAGTTTCGGGTCCATTGGAACTATTTGCAACCCACAGGGGTCTGATAACTGCGCAGATGACTGCTCAAAGCTCGATTACGCCCTGATTTAGGCCCAATAGCCGAGGATGCTGACTAGTAATAAATCTTTTGGAAATCGGTAATGGTACGTCACTACATGATCGAGGGTTCTGGAGAGTCTCGGGTCGATGGGAACATCCTACATTCCACAGTGGCGTCATCAATGCGCAGTTCAATGCCCAGAGCTCGATTCCGCCCTGTTTTGGGCCTCATAGCCGAGGTCACTGACTGGTAATAGAATCCCTGTGCTTCACCAATGATACATAATCACTCGATCTGAGGTTCTGTAGAGTTTCGGGTCCATTGGATTATCTTATAACCCTTGAAGGTGTCATAACTGCGCAGATAACTGCCCAAAGCTCGATTTCACCCTGTTTTGGGCCCCATAGCCGAGGGTGCTGACTGGAGATGAATTCTCTGGGCATCACCAGTGGTATATAATTGCTTGATCTAAGGTTCTATGAATTTGGAGGTCGATTGGAACAACCTACAACCCACAACGGCGTCATAACTGCGCAGATAACTGCTCAAAGCTCGATGCCGCACTGTTTTGGCCCAATAGGCAAGGATGCTGGCTGGTAATAAATTCTCTGGTTATCACCAGTGGTATATAATCGCTTGATCTAAGGTTTTATGGATTTGGAGGTCAATTGGAACAACCTACAACCGACAGTGGCAACATACCTGCGCAGATAACTGCTCAAAGCTCGATGTTTCTGTTTTGGCCCCATAGGCAAGGGTGCTGGCTGGTCATGAATTCTCTGGGCATCACCAGTGGTATATGATCGCTTGATCTAAGGTTTTATGGATTTGAAGGTTAATTGGAACAACCTACAACCCACAGTGGCGTCATACCTGCGCAGATAACTGCTAGAAGCTGGATTCCGCCGTGTTTTGGGCCCCATAGCCGAGGGTGCTGACTGGTAACAAATTCTTCGGGCATCGGAAATGAAACGTCACTACTTGATCTCGGGGTCTGGAGAATTCCGGGTCCATTGAAACTATTTGCAACCCACACGGGTGACATAACTGCGCGGATAGGTGCCCGAAACTCGATTTCACCCTGTTTTGGGCCCCATAGCCGAGGGTGCTGACTGGTGCTATATCCTCTGGGCATCAACAATGGTAGAAAGCCACACAATCTGAGGTTCTGTAGAGTTTCGGGTCCATTGAAACTATTTAGAACCCACAGGGGTCTCATAACTGCGCAGATGACTGCTCAAAGCTCGATTACGCCCTGATTTAGGCCCAATAGCCGAGGATGCTGACTAGTAATAAATCTTTTGGAAATCGGTAATGGTACGTCATTACATAATCGAGGGTTCTGGAGAGTCTAGGGTCGATGGGAACATCCTACATTCCACAGTGGCGTCATTAATGCGCAGTTCAATGCCCAGAGCTCGATTCCGCCCTGTTTTGGGCCTCATAGCCGAGGTCACTGACTGGTAATAGAATCCCTGTGCTTCACCAATGTTACATGATCACTTGATCTGAGGTTCTGTAGAGTTTCGGGTCCATTGGATTATCTTATAACCCTTGGAGGCGTCATAACTGCGCAGATAACTGCCCAAAGCTCGATCTCGCTCTGTTTTGGGCCCCATAGCCGAAGGTGCTGACTGGTGATAAATTCTCTGGGCATCACCAATGGTATATAATTGCTTGATCTAAGGTTTCATGGATTTGGAGGTCAATTGAAACAACCTACAACCCACAGTGACGTCATACCTGCGCAGATAACTGCTCAAAGCTCGATGCCGCCCTGTTTTGGCCCCATAGGCAAGGGTGCTGGCTGGTAATAAATTCTCTGGGCATCACCAGTGGTATAAAATCGCTTGATCTAAGGTTTTATGGATTTGAAGATCAATTGGGACAACCTACAACCCACAGTGGCGTCATCAATGCGCAGTTCAATGCCCAGAGCTCGATTCCGCCCTGTTTTGGGGCTCATAGCCGAGGTCACTGACTGGTTACAGAATCCCTGTGCTTCACCAATGTTACATTATCACTTGATCCGAGGTTCTGTAGACTTCCGGGTCCATTGGATTATCTTATAACCCTTGAAGGCGTCATAACTGCGCAGGTGACTGCCCAAAGCTCGATCTCGCTCTGTTTTGGGCCCCATAGCCGAGGTTGCTGACTGGTGATAAATTCTCTGGGCATCACCAGTGGTATATAATTGCTTGATCTGAGGTTTTATGGATTTGGAGGTCAATTGGAACAACCTACAACCCACAGTGGCGTCATCAATGCGCAGTTCAACGCCCAGAGCTCGATTCTGCCCAGTTTTGGGCCTCATAGCCGAGGTCACTGACTGGTAATAGAATCCCTGTGCGTCACCAATGTTACATAATCACTTGATCTGAGGTTTTGTGGAGTTCCGGGTCCATTGGATTATCTTATAACCCTTGAAGGTGTCATAACTGCGCAGATAACTGCCCAAAGCTCGATCTCGCTCTGTTTTGGGCCCCATAGTCGAGGGTGCTGACTGGTGATAAATTCTCTGAGCATCACCAGTAGTATGTCATTGCTTGATCTAAGGTTCTATGGATTTGGAGGTCAATTGGAACAACCTACAACCCACAACGGCGTCATACCTGCGCAGATAACTGCTCAAAGCTCGATGCCGCACTGTTTTGGCCCCATCGGCAAGGGTGCTGGCTGGTAATGAATTCTCTGGGCATCACCAGTGGTATATAATTGCTTGATCTAAGGTCTTATGGATTTGAAGGTTAATTGGAATACCTACAACCCACAGTGGCGTCATACCTGCGCAGATAACTGCTCAAAGCTGGATTCCGCCGTGTTTTGGGCCCCATAGCCGAGGGTGCTGACTGGTAACAAATTCTTTGGGCATCGGAAATGAAACGTCACTACTTGATCTAGGGTTCTGGAGAATTTCGGGTCAATTGAAACATCCTACAACCCACAGTGGCGTCATAACTGCGCAGATAACTGTTCAAAGCTCGATGCCGTCCTGTTGGGGGCCCCATAGGCAAGGGTGCTGGCTGGTAACAAATCCTCTGGGCATCACCAGTGGTATATAACCACTCGATCTAAGCCTTCTTTTGGGCCCTTTAGCCGAGGTTGCTGACTGGTAATAAATCCTCTGGGTATCACCCATGGTACACCACCACTCGATCTGAACTTTCGGAAGATTTCGGGTAAATTGAAACATCCTGTAACCCACAGTGGCGTCATGACTGCGCAGATGTTTGATCTAAGCTCGATTCCGCCCTGTTTTGGGCCCCACAGCCAAGGGTGCTGGCTGGTAATAAGTCCTCTGGGCATCACCAGTGGTACATAACTGCTCGATCTAAGGTTTGATGGAGTTTGAGGTCAATTGGAACAACCTACAACCCACAGTGGCGTCATAACTGTGCAGATAACTGCCCAGAGCTCGATTTCGCCCTGTTTTGGACCCCATAGCCGAGGTTGCTGACTGGTAATAAATTCTTTGGGCATCGGAAATGAAACGTCACTACTTGATCTAGGGTTCTGTAGAGTTCCGGGTCCATTGAAACTATTTGCCACCGACACGGGTGAGATAACTGGGCAGATTACTGCCCGACACTCGATTTCGCCCTGTTCCGGGCCCCTTAGCCAAGGCTGCTGACTGGTAATGAATCCTCTGGGCATCACCCATGGTACACAACCGCTCGATCTGAAGTTCTGGAATATTTCGGGTCAATTGGAATATCCTACATCCAATAGTGGCATCATAACTGCGCAGATAACTGTTCGAAGCTCGATTCCGCCCTGTTTTGGGCCCCATCGCCGAGGGCGCTAACTGGTAATAGATTCTCCGGCAACACCAGTGGTACATAACCGCTTGATCTAAGGTTTGATGGAGTTTGAGGTCATTCGGAACGACCTATAACCCACGATGGCAGCAATACTGCGAAGATAACTGCTCAAAGTTGGATTCCGCCGTGTTTTGGAGCCCATAGCCGAGGGTGCTGACTGGTAATGGATTTTTTTGGCATCGGAAATGGTACGTGATCACTTGTCTACGGTTCTGTAAAGATTTAGGTCCATTGAAAGTATTCGCATCCCACACGGACGACATAACTGCGCAGATGACTGCCCAGAGCTCGATTCCGTCCTGTTCTGGGCCCCATAGCCGAGGGTGCGGACTGGTAATGAATTTTCTGGTTATTACCAATGGTACATAAGCGCTTGGCTTGAGGTTTTGTAGAGTTTTGGATCAATTGGAAGATCCTACACCCCACAGTGAGGTCATACCTGCGCGGATAACTGCCCAAAGCTCGATTCCGCCCTGTTTTGGATCTCATAGCCGAGGATGCTGACTGGTAATGAATTCTCTGGGCATCAACAAGAGTATATTAACACTTGATCTGAAGTTCTGTAGACTTTCGAGTCCATTGAAACTATTGGCAACCGACAGGGGTGCCAGTTCTGCAAAGATAACTGACCAAAGCTCGATTTCACCCTGTTTTCGGCCCCATAGCCGGTGCTGTCCGGAAATTTCATCTCTGGGCATCACCAGTCGTACATAACCGCTTGATCTGAGGTTTGATGGAGTTTGAGGTTATTCGGAACAACCTATAACCGACAGTGGCAGCAATACTGCGCTGATAACTGCTCAAAGCTGGATTCCGCCGTGTTTTGGAGCCCTTAGCCGAGGGTGCTGACTGGTAATGGATTCTTTTGGCATCGGGAATGGGACGTGATTACTTGTCTACGATTCTGTCAAGATTAGGGTCCATTGAAACTATTTGCATCCCACACGGACGACATAACTGCGCAGATGACTGCCCAGAGCTCGATTCCGTCCTGTTCTGGGCCCCATAGCCGAGAATGCTGACTGGTAATGAATTCTCTGGGCATCAACAAGAGTACATAAACACTTGATCTGAAGGTCTGTAGACTTTCGAGTCCATTGGAACTATTGGCAACCGACAGGGGTGTCATAACTGCAAAGATAACTGACCAAAGCTCGATTTCGCCCTGTTTTGGACCCCATAGCCGAGGCTGCTGACTGATAATAAATTCCTTGGGCATCGGGAATGGAACGTCACTACTTGGACTAGGGTTCTGGAGAGTTCCGGGTCCAATGAAACTATTTGCAATCCACACGGGTGAGATAACTGCGCAGATAACTGCCCGAAACTCGCATCCGGCCTGTTTTGGGCCCCATAGCCAAGGGTGCTGACTGGTAATGGATTCTCTGGGCATCAACAAGAGTACATTAACACTTGATCTGAAGTTCTGTAGACTTTCCAGTCCATTGAAACTATTGGCAACCGACAGGGGTGTCATTTCTGCAAAGATAACTGACCAAAGCTCGATTTCACCCTGTTTTCGGCCCCATAGCCGGTGCTGTCCGGAAATTTCATCTCTGGGCATCACCAGTCGTACATAACCGCTTGATCTGAGGTTTGATGGAGTTTGAGGTCATTCGGAACAACCTATAACCGACAGTGGCAGCAATACTGCGCAGATAACTGCTCAAAGCTGGATTCCGCCGTGTTTTGGAGCCCTTATCCGAGGGTGCTGACTGGTAATGGATTCTCTTGGCATCGGGAATGGTACGTGATTACTTGTCTACGGTTCTGTCGAGATTGAGGTCCATTGAAACTATTTGCATCCCACACAGACGACATAACTGCGCAGATGACTGCTCAGAGCTCGATTCCGTCCTGTTCTGGGCCCCATAGCCGAGGGTCTGACTGGTAATGAATTTTCTGGTTATTACCAATGGTACATAAGCGCTTGGCTTGAGGTTTTGTAGAGTTTTGGATCAATTGAAAGATCCTACATCCCACAGTGGCGTCATACCCGCGCAGATAACTGCCCAAAGCTCGATTCCGCCCTGTTTTGGGACTCATAGCCGAGGGTGCTGACTGTTAATGAATTCTCTGGGCATCAACAAGAGTACATAAACACTTGATCTGGAGTTCTGTAGACTTTCGATTCCATTGGAACTATTGGCAACCGACAGGGTGTCATAACTGCAAAGATAACTGACCAAAGCTCGATTTCGCCCTGTTTTGGACCCCATAGCCGAGGCTGCTGACTGGTCATAAATTCCTTGGGCATCGGGAATGGAACGTCACTACTTGGACTAGGGTTCTGGAGAGTTCCGGGTCCATTGAAACTATTTGCAACCCACACGGGTGAGATAACTGCGCAGATAACTGCCCGAAACTCGCATCCGGCCTGTTTTGGGCCCCATAGCCAAGGGTGCTGACTGGTAATGGATTCTCTGGGCATCAACAAGAGTACATTAACACTTGATCTGAAGTTCTGTAGTCTTTCCAGTCCATTGAAACTATTGGCAACCGACAGGGGTGTCATTTCTGCAAAGATAACTGACCAAAGCTCGATTTCACCCTGTTTTGGGCCCCATAGCCAAGGGTGCTGACTGGTAATGAATTCTCTGGGCATCAACAAGAGTACATTAACACTTGATCTGAAGTTCTGTAGACTTTCGAGTCCATTGAAACTATTGGCAACCGACAGGGGTGTCATTTCTGCGAAGATAACTGACCAAAGCTCGATTTCACCCTGTTTTCGGCCCCATAGCCGGTGGTGCTGTCCGGAAATTTCATCTCTGGGCATCACCAGTGGTACATAACCGCTTGATCTGAGGTTTGATGGAGTTTGAGGTCATTCGGAACAACCTATAACCGACAGTGGCAGCAATACTGCGCAGATAACTGCTCAAACCTGGATTCCGCCGTGTTTTGGAGCCCTTATCCGAGGGTGCTGACTGGTAATGGATTCTCTTGGCATCGGGAATGGTACGTGATTACTTGTCTACGATTCTGTCGAGATTGAGGTCCATTGAAACTATTTGCATCCCACACAGACGACATAACTGCGCAGATGACTGCCCAGAGCTCGATTCCGTCCTGTTCTGGGCCCCATAGCCGAGGGTGCTGACTGGTAATGAATTCTCTGGTTATTACCAATGGTACATAAGCGCTTGGCTTGAGGTTTTGTAGAGTTTTGGATCAATTGGAAGATCCTACATCCCACAGTGGCGTCATACCTGCGCAGATAACTGCCCAAAGCTCGATTCCGCCCTGTTTTGGGACTCATAGCCGAGGGTGCTGACTGGTAATGAATTCTCTGGGCATCAACAAGAGTACATAAACACTTGATCTGGAGTTCTGTAGACTTTCGATTCCATTGGAACTATTGGCAACCGACAGGGGTGTCATAACTGCAAAGATAACTGACCAAAGCTCGATTTCGCCCTGTTTTGGACCCCATAGCCGAGGCTGCTGACTGGTAATAAATTCCTTGGGCATCGGTAATGGAACGTCACTACTTGAACTAGGGTTCTGGAGAGTTCCGGGTCCATTGAAACTATTTGCAACCCACACGGGTGAGATAACTGCCCGAAACTCGCATCCGGCCTGTTTTGGGCCCTATAGTCCAAGGAAGCTGACTGGTAATGGATTCTCTGGGCACCAACAGGAGTACATAACCGATCTATTCAAGGTTTGATGGAGTTTCAGGTCAATTGGAACAACCTACAATCCACAGTGGCGTCATAACTGCGCAGATAACTGCCCAAAGCTAGATTCCGCTCTGTTCTGGGCCCCATAACCGAGGATGCTGACTGATAATGACCTCTCTCGGCATCGACGGAAGTACATAACCACTCGATCTGAAGTTCTGTAGACTTCCGGGTCCATTGAAACTATTTGCCACCGACAGGGGTGTCATAACTGCAAAGATAACTGACCAAAGCTCGATTTCGTCTTGTTTTGGGCCCCATAGCCGGAAGTGCTGACTGGTAATGAGAATTCTGGGCATCGGGGATGGATCGTCACTATTTGATCTAGGGCTCTGTAGAGTCCCGCGTCCATTGGAACTGTTTGCAACCCACACGGGTGAGATAACTGCGCAGATAAATGCCCGAAACTCGATCCCGCACTGTTTTGGGCCCCATAGCCAAGGGTGCTGACTGGAAATCAATTCTCTGGGGATCACCAGTGGTATATAATTGCTTGATCTAAGGTTTTATCGATTTGAAGGTCAATTGGAACAACCTACAACCCACAACGGCGTCATACCTGCGCAGATAACTGCTCAAAGCTGGATTCCGCCGTGTTTTGGGCCCCATAGCCGAGGGTGCTGACTGGTAACAAATTCTTTGGGCATCGGAAATGAAACGTCACTACTTGATCTAGGGTTCTGGAGAGTTCCGGGTCCATTGAAACTATTTGCAACCCACACGGGTGACATAACTGCGCAGATAACTGCCCGAAACTCGATTTCGCCCTGTTTTGGGCCCCATAGCCGAAGGTGCTGACTGGTAATGAATTCTCTGGGCATCACCCATGGTATACAACCGCTTGATCTGAAGTTCTAGAGAATTTCGGGTCAATTGAGACATCCTACAACCCACAGTGGCGTCATAACTGCGCAGATAACTGTTCAAAGCTCGATGCCGTCCTGTTGGGGGCCCCATAGGCAAGGGTGCTGGCTGGTAACAAATCCTCCGGGCATCACCAGTGGTATATAACCACTCGATCTAAGCCTTCTTCTGGGCCCTTTAGCCGAGGTTGCTGACTGGTAATGAATCCTCTGGGTATCACCGATGGTACACAACCACTCGATCTGAAGTTTCGGAAGATTTCGGGTAAATTGAAACATCCTACAACCCACAGTTGCGTCATGACTGCGCAGATGTTTGATCTAAGCTCGATTCCGCCCTGTTTTGGGCCCGACAGCCAAGGAGGCTGGCTGGTAATAAGTCCTCTGGGCATCACCAGTGGTACATAACTGCTCGATCTAAGGTTTGATGGAGTTTGAGGTCAATTGGAACAACCTACATCCCACAGTGGCGTCATAACTGCGCAGATAACTGCTCAAAGCTGGATTCCGCCCTGTTTTGGGCCCCATAGCCGAGGGTGCTGACTGTAATATATTCTCTGGGCATCACCAATGGTACATGAGCGCTTGATCTGAGGTTTTATAGAGTTCTGGGTCGATTGGAACATCCCACAACCCACAGTGGCGTCATAACTGCGCAGATATCTGCTCAAAGCTCGATTCTGCCCTGTTTTGGGTCCCATAGCCGAGGGTGCTGACTGGTGATGGATTCTCTGGGCATCAACAAGAGTACATCACCGCTTGATTCGAAGTTCTGTAGACTTTCGAGTCCATTGAAACTATTTGCAACCGACAGGGCTGTCATAACTGCGCAGATGACTGACCAAAGCTCGATTTCACCTTGTTTTCGGCCCCATCGCCGAGGGTGCTGACTGGTCATGAATTCTCTGGGCATCTCCAATGTTACGTACCCACTCGATCTAAGGTTCTGGAGAGTTTCGGGTCCATTTGATTATCTTAAAACCCACAGTGGTGTCATAACTGCGCAGATAACTGCCCAAAGCTCGATTTCGCCCTGTTTTGGACCCCATAGCCGAGGTTGCTGACTGGTAATAAATTCTTTGGGCATCGTAAATGAAACGTCACTACTTGATCTAGGGTTCTGTAGAGTTCCGGGTCCATTGAAACTATTTGCCACCGACACGGGTGAGATAACTGGGCAGATTACTGCCCGACACTCGATTTCGCCCTGTTTCGGGCCCCTTAGCCAAGGCTGCTGACTGGTAATAAATCCTCTGGGCATCACTCATGGTACACAACCGCTCGATCTGAAGTTCTGGAATATTTCGGGTCAATTGGAATATCCTACATTCAATAGTGGCATCATAACTGCGCAGATAACTGTTCGAAGCTCGATTCCGCCCTGTTTTGGGCCCCATCGCCGAGGGCGCTAACTGGTAATAGATTCTCCGGCAACACCAGTGGTACATAACCGCTTGATCTAAGGTTTGATGGAGTTTGAGGTCATTCGGAACCACCTATAACCCACAGTGGCAGCAATACTGCGAAGATGACTGCTCAAAGTTGGATTCCGCCGTGTTTTGGAGCCCTTAGCCGAGGGTGCTGACTGGTAATGGATTCTCTGGGCATCGCCAGTGGTACAGAACCGCTTGATCTAAGGTTTGATGGAGTTTGAGGTCATTCGGAACAACCTATAACCCAAAGTGGCAGTAATACTGCGAAGATAACTGCTCAAAGTTGGATTCCGCCGTGTTTTGGAGCCCATAACCGAGGGTGCTGACTGGTAATGGATTCTTTTGGCATCGGAAACGGTACGTGATTACTTGTCTACGGTTCTGTCGAGATTGAGGTCCATTGAAACTATTTGCATCCCACACGGACGACATAACTGCGCAGATGACTGCCTAGAGCTCGATTCCGTCCTGTTCTGGGCCTCATAGCCGAGGGTGCTGACTGGTAATGAAAATCTGGGCATCAACAAGAGTATATGACCACTCAATCTCAGGTTTTGTACAGTTTCGGGTCCATTTGATTATCTCAAAACCCACAGTGGCGTCATAACTGCGCAGATAACTGTCCAAAGCTCAATTCCGCCCTGTTTTGGGCCCCATAGCCGAGGGTATTGACAGGGGATAAATCCTCTGGGCATCGCCAATGATACATAACGACTCAATCTAAGGTACTAACGAGTTTCGGATCCATTGAAACTATTTGCAACCCACTGGGGAGTCATAACTGCGCAGATACCTGACCGAAGCTCGATTTCGCCCTGTTTTGGACCCCATAGCCGAGGGTGCTGACAGGTGATGAATTCTCTGGGCATCAACAAGAGTACATAAACACTTGATCTGAAGGTCTGTAGACTTTCGAGTCCATTGGAACTATTGGCAACCGACAGGGGTGTCATAACTGCAAAGATAACTGACCAAAGCTCGATCTCGCCCTGTTTTGGACCCCATAGCCGAGGCTGCTGACTGGTAATAAATTCCTTGGGCATCGGGAATGGAACGTCACTACTTGGACTAGGGTTCTGGGGAGTTCCGGGTCCATTGAAACTATTTGCAACCCACACGGGTGAGATAACTGCGCAGATAACTGCCCGAAACTCGCATCCGGCCTGTTTTGGATCTCACAGCCGAGGGTGCTGAATGGTAATGAATTCTCTGGGCATCAACAAGAGTACATTCACACTTGATCTGAAGTTCTGTAGACTTTCGAGTGCAATGAAACAATTGGCAACCGACAGGGGTGTCATTTCTGCAAAGATAACTGACCAAAGCTCGATTTCACCCTGTTTTCGGCCCCATAGCCGGTGGTGCTGTCCGGAAATTTCATCTCTGGGTATCACCAGTGGTACATAACCGCTTGATCTGAGGTTTGATGGAGTTTGAGGTCATTCGGAACGACCTATAACCCACAGTGGCAGCAATACTGCGAAGATAACTCCTCAAAGTTGGATTCCGCCGTGTTTTGGAGCCCATAGCCGAGGGTGCTGACTGGTAATGAATTCTTTTGGCATCGGAAACGGTACGTGATTACTTGTCTACGGTTCTGTCGAGATTGAGGTCCATTGAAACTATTTGCATCCCACACGGACGACATAACTGCGCAGATGACTGCCTAGAGCTCGATTCCGTCCTGTTCTGGGCCCCATAGCCGAAGGTGCTGACAGGTAATGAATTCTTTGGGCATCGGGAATGGAACATCACTACTCCATCTAGGGTGCTGGAGAGTTACAGGTCCATTGAAACTATTTGCAACCCACACGGGTGAGATAACTGCGCAGATAAATGCCCGAAACTCGATTCCGCCCTGTTTTGGACCCCATAGCCAAGGGTGCTGACTGGTAATCAATTCTCTGGGCATCACCAGTGGTACATAACCGCTTGATCTGAGGTTTGATGGAGTTTGAGGTCTTTCGGAACAACCTATAACCCACAGTCGCAGCAATACTGCGAAGATAACTGCTCAAAGTTGGATTCCACAGTGTTTTGGATCCCATAGCCGAGGGTGCTGACTGGTAATGGATTCTTTTGGCATCGGAAGTGGTACGTGATTACTTGTCTACGGTTCTATGGAGATTTAGGTCCATTGAAAGTATTCGCATCCCACACGGACGACATAACTGTGCAGATGACTGCCCAGAGCTCGATTCCGTCCTGTTCTGGGCCCCATAGCCGAGGGTGCTGACTGGTAATGAATTTTCTGGTTATTACCAATGGTACATGAGCGCTTGGCTTGAGGTTTTGTAGAGTTTTGGATCAATTGGAAGTTCCTACACCCCACAGTGGCGTCATACCTGCGCAGATAGCTGCCCAAAGCTCGATTCCGCCCTGTTTTGGATCTCATAGCCGAGGGTGCTGAATGGTAATGAATTCTCTGGGCATCAACAAGAGTACATTAACACTTGATCTGAAGTTCTGTAGACTTTCGAGTCCAATGAAACAATTGGCAACCGACAGGGGTGTCATTTGTGCAAAGATAACTGACCAAAGCTCGATTTCACCCTGTTTTCGGCCCCATAGCCGGTGGTGCTGTCCGGAAATTTCATCTCTGGGCATCACCAGTGGTACATAACCGCTTGACCTGAGGTTTGATGGAGTTTGAGGTCATTCGGAACAACCTATAACCGACAGTGACAGCATCACTGCGCAGATAACTGCTCAAAGCTGGATTCCGCCGTGTTTTGGAGCCCTTAGCCGAGGCCGCTGACTGGTAATGGATCCTTTTGGCATCGGGAATGGTACGTGATAACTTGTCTACGGTTCTGTAAAGATTGAGGTCCATTGGAACTATTTGCATCCCACACGGACGACATAACTGCGCAGATGACTGCCCAGAGCTCGATTCCGTCCTGTTCTGGGCCCCATAGCCGAGGGTGCTTACTGGGAATGATTTTTCTGGTTATTACCAATAGTACATAAGCGCTTGGCTTGAGGTTTTGTAGAGTTTTGGATCAATTGGACGATCCTACACCCCACAGTGGCGTCATACCTGCGCAGATAACCGCCCAAAGCTCGATTCCGTCTGGTTTTGGGACTCATAGCCGAGGGTGCTGACTGGTAATGAATTCTCTGGGCATCAACAAGAGTACATAAACACTTGATCTGGAGTTCTGTAGACTTTCGAGTCCATTGGAACTATTGGCAACCGACAGGGGTGTCATAACTGCAAAGATAACTGACCAAAGCTCGATTTCGCCCTGTTTTGGACCCCACAGCCGAGGCTGCTGACTGGTAATGAATTCCTTGGGCATCGGGAATGGAACGTCACTACTCAAACTAGGGTTCTGGAGAGTTCCGAATCCATTGGAACTATTTGCAACCCACACGGGTGAGATAGCTGCGCAGTAACTGCCCGAAACTCGCATCCGTCCTGTTCTGGGCCCCATAGTCCAAGGGTGCTGACTGGTAATGGATTCTCTGGGCACCAACAGGAGTACATAACCGATCTTCCCAAGGTTCGATGGAGTTTAAGGTCAATTGGAACAACCTACAACCCACAGCTGCGTCATAACTGCGCAGATAACTGCCCAGAGCTCGATTCCGTCCTGTTCTGGGCCCCATAGCCGAGGGTGCTTACTGGGAATGATTTTTCTGGTCATTACCAATAGTACATAAGCGCTTGGCTTGAGGTTTTGTAGAGTTTTGGATCAATTGGACGATCCTACACCCCACAGTGGCGTCATACCTTCGCAGATAACTGCCCAAAGCTCGATTCCGTCTGGTTTTGGGACTCATAGCCGAGGGTGCTGACTGGTAATGAATTCTCTGGGCATCAACAAGAGTACATAAACACTTGATCTGGAGTTCTGTAGACTTCCGGGTACATTGAAACTATTTGCCACCGACAGGGGTGTCATAACTGCAAAGATAACTGACCAAAGCTCGATTTCGTCTTGTTTTGGGCCCCATAGCCGGAAGTGCTGACTGGTAATGAGAACTCTGGGCATCGGGGATGGATCGTCACCATTTAATCTAGGGCTCTGTAGAGTTCCGGGTCCATTGGAACTATTTGCAACCCACACGGACGACATAACTGCGCAGATAACTGCCCAAAGCTCAATTCCGCCCTGTTTTGGGCCCCATAGCCGAGGGTATTGACAGGGGATAAATCCTCTGGGCATCGCCAATGATACATAACGACTCAATCTAAGGTACTGTCGAGTTTCGGATCCATTGAAACTATTTGCAACCCACAGGGGTGTCATAACCTCGCAGATAACTGACCAAAGCTCGATTTCGCCCTGTTTTGGAGCCCTTAGCCGAGGGTGCTGACTGGTAATGGATTCTTTTGGCATCGGGAATGGTACGTGATTACTTGTCTACGGTTCTGTGAAGATTGAGGTCCATTGAAACTATTTGCATCCCACACGGACGACATAACTGCGCAGATGACTGCCCAGAGCTCGATTCCGTCCTGTTCTGGGCCCCATAGCCGAGGTCGCTGACTGGAAATGAATTTTCTGGTTATTACCAATGGTACATAAGCGCTTGGCTTGAGGTTTCGTAGAGTTTTCGATCAATTGGAAGATCCTACACCCCACAGTGGCGTTATACCTGCGCAGATTACTGCCCAAAGCTCGATTCCGCCCTGTTTTGGGCCCCATAGCCGAGGGTGTTAATTGGTCATGAATTCTCTTGGCATCATCGATGGTACAGAAGCGTTCGATCTGAGGTTCCGTGGAGTTTTGGGTCAATTGGATTATCGTACAACCCACAGTGGCGTCATAACTGCGCAGAAATCTGCTCGAAGCTCGATTTTGCCCTGTTTTGGGCCCCATAGCCGGTGGTGCCGTCTGGAAATAATATATCGCGGCATCATCAATGGGACGAAACCACTTTTCTGAGTCCTGTAGAGTTCCGGGTCAATTGGAACAACATACATACCACAGAGGCGTCATAGATGCGCAGATAGCTGCTCAAAGCTCGATTCCGCCCTGTTTTGGGCCCCATAGCCAAGGTTGCTGACTGGTGATAAATTCTCTGGGCATCGCCAGTGGTACAGAACCGCTTGATCTAAGGTTTGATGGAGTTTGAGGTCATTCGGAACAACCTATAACCCAAAGTGGCAGTAATACTGCGAAGATAACTGCTCAAAGTTGGATTCCGCCGTGTTTTGGAGCCCATAGCCGAGGGTGCTGACTGGTAATGGATTCTTTTGGCATCGGAAATGGTACGTGATTACTTGTCTACGGTTCTGTAAAGATTCAGGTCCATTGAAACTGTTCGCATCCCACACGGACGACATGACTGCGCAGATGACTGCCCAGAGCTCGATTCCGTCCTGTTCTGGGCCCCATAGCCGAGAGTGCTGACTGGTAATAAATTCTCCGGGCTTCGGGAATGGACCGTCACCACTTGATCTAGGGTGCTGGAGAGTTCCGGGTCCATTGAAACTATTTGCAACCCACACGGGTGAGATAACTGCGCAGATAAATGTCCGAAACTCGATTCCGCCCTGTTTTGGGCCCCATAGCCAAGGGTGCTGACTGGTAATCAATTCTCTGGGCACCACCAGTGGTATATAACTGCTCCATCCAAAGTTTGGTGGAGTTTGAGGTCAATTGGAACAACCTACAACCCACAGTGGCGTCATAACTGCGCAGATGGCTGCTCAAAGCTCGATTCCGCCCTGTTCTGGGCCCCATAGCCGAGGGTGTTGATTGGTAATGAATTCTCTGGCCATCACCAATGGTACATAAGCGTTTGATCTGAGGTTTTAGGGAGTTTTGGGTCAATTGGATTATCGTACAACCCACAGTAGCGTCATAACTGTGCAGAAATCTGCCCGAAGCTCGATTCCGCCCTGTTTTGGGCCCCATAGCCGGTGGTGCTGTCCGGAAGATTCATCTCTGGGCATCACCAGTGGTACATAACCTTTTGATCTGAGATTTGATGGAGTTTGAGGTCATTCTGAACAACCTAGAACCCACAGTGGCAGCAATACTGCGCAGATAGCTGCTCAAAGCTGGATTCCGCCGTGTTTTGGAGCCCATAGCCGAGGGTGCTGACTGGTAATGGATCCTTTTGGCATCGGGAATGGTACGTGATAACTTGTCTACGGTTCTGTAAAGATTGAGGTCCATTGGAACTATTTGCATCCCACACGGACGACATAACTGCGCAGATAACTGCCCAGAGCTCGATTCCGTCCTGTTCTGGGCCCCATAGCCGAGGGTGCTCACTGGGAATGAATTTTCTGGTTATTACCAATAGTACATAAGCGCTTGGCTTGAGGCTTTGTAGAGTTCTGGATCAATTGGACGATCCTACACCCCACAGTGAAGTCATACCTGCGCAGATAACTGCCCAAAGCTCGATTCCGCCTGGTTTTGGGACTCATAGCCGAGGGTGCTGACTGGTGATGAATTCTCTGGGCATCAACAAGAGTACATAAACACTTGATCTGGAGTTCTGTAGACTTTCGAGTCCATTGGAACTATTGGCAACCGACAGGGGTGTCATAACTGCAAAGATTACTGACCAAAGCTCGATTTCGCCCTGTTTTGGACCCCACAGCCGAGGCTGCTGACTGGTAATGAATTCCTTGGGCATCGGGAATGGAACGTCACTACTTGAACTAGGGTTCTGGAGAGTTCCGGGTCCATTGAAACTATTTGCAACCATCACGGGTGAGATAACTGCGCAGTAACTGCCCGAAACTCGCATCCGGCCTGTTTTGGGCCCCATAGTCCAAGGGTGCTGAATGGTAATGGATTCTCTGGGCACCAACAGGAGTACATAACCGATCTTTCCAAGGTTTGATGGAGTTTAAGGTCAATTGGAACAACCTACAACCCTCAGTGGCGTCATAACTGCGCAGATAACTGCCCAAAGCTAGATTCCGCTCTGTTCTGGGCCCCATAACCGAGGGTGCTGACTGATAATGAATTCTCTCGGCATCGACAAGAGTACATAACCACTCGATCTGAAGTTCTGTAGACTTCCGGATCCATTGAAACTATTTGCCACCGACAGGGGTGTCATAACTGCAAAGATAACTGACCAAAGCTCGATTTCGTCTTGTTTTGGGCCCCATAGCCGAAAGTGCTGACTGGTAATGAGAACTCTGGGCATCGGAGATGGATCGTCACTATTTCATCTAGGGCTCTGTAGAGTTCCGGGTCCATTGGAACTATTTGCAACCCACACGGGTGAGATAACTGCGCAGATATCTGCTCGAAGCTCGATTTCGCCCTGTTTTGGGCCACATAGCGGAGGGTGCTGACTGGTAATGAAAATCTGGGCATCAACAAGAGTATATGACCACTCAATCTCAGGTTTTATACAGTTTCGGGTCCATTTGTATCTCAAAACCCACAGTGGCGTCATAACTGCGCAGATAACTGCCCAAAGCTCAATTCCGCCCTGTTTTGGGCCCCATCGCCGAGGGCGCTAACTGGTAATAGATTCTCCGGCAACACCAGTGGTACATAACCGCTTAATCTAAGGTTTGATGGAGTTTGAGGTCATTCGGAACGACCTATAACCCACAGTGGCAGCAATACTGCGAAGATAACTCCTCAAAGTTGGATTCCGCCGTGTTTTGGAGCCCATAGCCGAGGGTTCTGTTTGGTGATGGATTCTTTTGGCCTCGGAAACGGTACGTGATTACTTGTCTACGGTTCTGTCGAGATTGAGGTCCATTGAAACTATTTGCATCCCACACGGACGACATAACTGCGCAGATGACTGCCTAGAGCTCGATTCCGTCCTGTTCTGGGCCCCATAGCCGAAGGTGCTGACAGGTAATGAATTCTTTGGGCATCGGGAATGGAACATCACTACTCGATCTAGGGTGCTGGAGAGTTACGGGTCCATTGAAACTATTTGCAACCCACACGGGTGAGATAACTGCGCAGATAAATGCCCGAAACTCGATTCCGCCCTGTTTTGGACTCCATAGCCAAGGGTGCTGACTGGTAATCAATTCTCTGGGCATCACCAGTGGTACATAACCGCTTGATCTGAGGTTTGATGGAGTTTGAGGTCTTTCGGAACAACCTATAACCCACAGTCGCAGCAATACTGCGAAGATAACTGCTCAAAGTTGGATTCCACCGTGTTTTGGATCCCATAGCCGAGGGTGCTGACTGGTAATGGATTCTTTTGGCATCGGAAGTGGTACGTGATTACTTGTCTACGGTTCTATGGAGATTTAGGTCCATTGAAAGTATTCGCATCCCACACGGACGACATATCTGTGCAGATGACTGCCCAGAGCTCGATTCCGTCCTGTTCTGGGCCCCATAGCCGAGGATGCTGACTGGTAATGAATTTTCTGGTTATTACCAATGGTACATGAGCGCTTGGCTTGAGGTTTTGTAGAGTTTTGGATCAATTGGAAGTTCCTACACCCCACAGTGGCGTCATACCTGCGCAGATAGCTGCCCAAAGCTCGATTCCGCCCTGTTTTGGATCTCATAGCCGAGGGTGCTGAATGGTAATGAATTCTCTGGGCATCAACAAGAGTACATTAACACTTGGTCTGAAGTTCTGTAGACTTTCGAGTCCAATGAAACAATTGGCAAACGACAAGGGTGTCATTTCTGCAAAGATAACTGACCAAAGCTCGATTTCACCCTGTTATCGGCCCCATAGCCGGTGGTGCTGTCCGGAAATTTCATCTCTGGGCATCACCAGTGGTACATAACCGCTTGATCTGAGGTTTGATGGAGTTTGAGGTCATTCGGAACAACCTATAACCGACAGTGACAGCATCACTGCGCAGATAACTGCTCAAAGCTGGATTCCGCCGTGTTTTGGAGCCCTCAGCCGAGGCCGCTGACTGGTAATGGATCCTTTTGGCATCGGGAATGGTACGTGATAACTTGTCTACGGTTCTGTAAAGATTGAGGTCCACTGGAACTATTTGCATCCCACACGGACGACATAACTGCGCAGATGACTGCCCAGAGCTCGATTCCGTCCTGTTCTGGGCCCCATAGCCGAGGGTGCTTACTGGGAATGATTTTTCTGGTTATTACCAATAGTACATAAGCGCTTGGCTTGAGGTTTTGTAGAGTTTTGGATCAATTGGACGATCCTACACCCCACAGTGGCGTCATACCTGCGCAGATAACTGCCCAAAGCTCGATTCCGTCTGGTTTTGGGACTCATAGCCGAGGGTGCTGACTGGTAATGAATTCTCTGGGCATCAACAAGAGTACATAAACACTTGATCTGGAGTTCTGTAGACTTTCGAGTCCATTGGAACTATTGGCAACCGACAGGGTTGTCATAACTGCAAAGATAACTGACCAAAGCTCGATTTCGCCCTGTTTTGGACCCCACAGCCGAGGCTGCTGACAGGTAATGAATTCCTTGGGCATCGGGAATGGAACGTCACTACTTGAAATAGGGTTCTGGAGAGTTCCGGGTCCATTGGAACTATTTGCAACCCACACGGGTGAGATAGCTGCGCAGTAACTGCCCGAAACTCGCATCCGTCCTATTCTGGGCCCCATAGTCCAAGGGTGCTGACTGGTAATGGATTCTCTGGGCACCAACAAGAGTACATAACCGATCTTCCCAAGGTTCGATGGAGTTTAAGGTCAATTGGAACAACCTACAACCCACAGTGGCGTCATAACTGCGCAGATAACTGCCCAAAGCTAGATTCCGCTGTGTTCTGGGCCCCATAACCGAGGGTGCTGACTGATAATGAATTCTCTCGGCATCGACGAAAGTACATAACCACTCGATCTGAAGTTCTGTAGACTTCCGGGTCCATTGAAACTATTTGCCACCGACAGGGGTGTCATAACTGCAAAGATAACTGACCAAAGCTCGATTTCGTCTTGTTTTGGGCCCCATAGCCGGAAGTGCTGACTGGTGATGAGAACTCTGGGCATCGGGGATGGATCGCCACCATTTTATCTAGGGCTCTGTAGAGTTCCGGGTCCATTGGAACTATTTGCAACCCACACGGACGACATAACTGCGCAGATAACTGCCCAAAGCTCAATTCCGCCCTGTTTTGGGCCCCATAGCCGAGGGTATTGACAGGGGATAAATCCTCTGGGCATCGCCAATGATACATAACGACTCAATCTAAGGTACTGTCGAGTTTCGGATCCATTGAAACTATTTGCAACCCACAGGGGTGTCATAACCTCGCAGATAACTGACCAAAGCTCGATTCCGCCCTGTTTTGGGCCCCATAGCCGAGGGTGTTGATTGGTCATGAATTCTCTGGGCATCATCGATGGTACATAAGCGTTCGATCTGAGGTTCCGTGGAGTTTTGGGTCAATTGGATTATCGTACAACCCACAGTGGCGTCATAACTGCGCAGAAATCTGCTCGAAGCTCGATTTTGCCCTGTTTTGGGCCCCATAGCCGGTGGTGCTGTCTGGAAATAATATATCGCGGCATCATCAATGGGACGAAACCACTTTTCTGGGTCCTGTAGAGTTCCGGGTCAATTGGAACAACATACATACCACAGAGGCGTCATAGATGCGCAGATAGCTGCTCAAAGCTCGATTCCGCCCTGTTTTGGGCCCCATAGCCAAGGTTGCTGACTGGTGATAAATTCTCTGGGCATCGCCAGTGGTACAGAACCGCTTGATCAAAGGTTTGATGGAGTTTGAGGTCATTCGGAACAACCTATAACCCAAAGTGGCAGTAATACTGCGAAGATAACTGCTCAAAGTTGGATTCCGCCGTGTTTTGGAGCCCATAGCCGAGGGTGCTGACTGGTAATGGATTCTTTTGGCATCGGAAATGGTACGTGATTACTTGTCTACGGTTCTGTAAAGATTCAGGTCCATTGAAACTGTTCGCATCCCACACGGACGACATAACTGCGCAGATGACTGCCCAGAGCTCGATTCCGTCCTGTTCTGGGCCCCATAGCCGAGAGTGCTGACTGGTAATAAATTCTTCGGGCTTCGGTAATGGACCGTCACCACTTGATCTAGGGTGCTGGAGAGTTCCGGGTCCATTGAAACTATTTGCAACCCACACGGGTGAGATAACTGCGCAGATAAATGTCCGAAACTCGATTCCGCCCTGTTTTGGGCCCCATAGCCAAGGGTGCTGACTGGTAATCAATTCTCTGGGCACCACCAGTGGTATATAACTGCTCCATCCAAAGTTTGGTGGAGTTTGAGGTCAATTGGAACAACCTACAACCCACAGTGGCGTCATAACTGCGCAGATGGCTGCTCAAAGCTCGATTCCGTCCTGTTCTGGGCCCCATAGCCGAGGTCGCTGACTGGAAATGAATTTTGGTTATTACCAATGGTACATAAGCGCTTGGCTTGAGGTTTTGTAGAGTTTTCGATCAATTGGAAGATCCTACACCCCACAGTGGCGTTATACGGGCAAATCTCAGGAACTATGCGGTTTCGACTTTGAAATTTCGAGAATTTCCAGAATGGCAGCACATCTCCGATAAACTTTTGTTTGGTCCAAGTAATGCTCAAACAATGATGAAATACTTGCGTAAATCATTTTGGAGCCCCGCCGTGGATTTGTGAGGGTGTAGAAGTTTTTCCCATGTATTTGCGTGGGACCCTCATATTTTCGTAATTCTAATTGGCTCGTGTGTATGTGAATACATGGCATCCTTGGTGTTGGAATAGAAGAAGAGAGATGAGTTCAATGGTTTACAGTGTTTTCTGAAGGTCTGTGGTACAAAATGTAGATGTGCCTCAACCGTCGAAACGCTCATTTTCGTCATTTGTCGATCCTCACAAGCCTCGCATCGCGACCGATATGAGGCTGTAGTAGGGGCGATTCTCATAGGCATTTCTTGAGGTACAAATATCAGTTTACACGTGGTTTCCATCCCAACGGAATCGAAATTTTCGTGTGCTACACGAAAAACGATTTTTTTGACCCCATTTACGCGAAAATAACTTTTCTCATTTCAAGCCGCATCGTTGTGCGGAATCGAGCACACTATCGTTCTTGGGCTAGATTTGTAGGTTTTTGGATGTAGAATAATATGTCGTTTCTACAGATACGAAATATTCACCGCCCCGAGTGCTGCATCCATTAGAAGAGCGATACAGGAGAAAATGTAGAATCGGAGTTCGCTCCAACGAATCATCGGCACTCCGACGCATTGATAGGCACAGCCTCGGGCGAAAATTATATGTTTCTATGTATTATAATCCATCACATATCCAATTTTCAGACCGATCGGTGAACCGCCCCGCCTGTGGCGAGCTAAGGCGTGAGAGAACTATGGCCCTGTTCGGTCGAAAATTGTGATTTTGTCACGAAGAAGCGTCTCCCAGTACCTTTCTATAGCAATTTTTAGACTTCTGAATGATGCAGAACTATTAAATATGAGTAGATCTTCAAAATGATCTAATGCGAGCGGCGGAAATAACGCGACTGTTGTTCTGACAACGTGAAAATAGGCCTGTTCGGCCAAACCGCATACTTCATGAGATTTGCCCATACCAGCGCAGATTACTGCCCAAAGCTCGATTCCGCCCTGTTTTGGGCCCCATAGCCGAGGGTGTTGATTGGTCATGAATTCTCTGGCCATCACCAATGGTACATAAGCGTTTGATCTGAGGTTTTAGGGAGTTTTGGGTCAATTGGATTATCGTACAACCCACAGTAGCGTCATAACTGTGCAGAAATCTGCCCGAAGCTCGATTCCGCCCTGTTTTGGGCCCCATAGCCGGTGGTGCTGTCCGGAAGATTCATCTCTGGGCATCACCAGTGGTACATAACCTTTTGATCTGAGATTTGATGGAGTTTGAGGTCATTCTGAACAACCTAGAACCCACAGTGGCAGCAATACTGCGCAGATAGCTGCTCAAAGCTGGATTCCGCCGTGTTTTGGAGCCCATAGCCGAGGGTGCTGACTGGTAATGGATTCTGTTGGCATCGGGAATGGTACGTGATTACTTATCTACGGTTCTGTGAAGATTGAGGTCCATTGAAACTATTTGCATCCCACACGGACGACATAACTGCGCAGATAACTGCCCAGAGCTCGATTCCGTCCTGTTCTGGGCCCCATAGCCGAGGGTGCTGACTGGTAATGAATTTTCTGGTTATTACCAATGGTACATGAGCGCTTGGCTTGAGGTTTTGTAGAGTTTCGGATCAATTGGAAGATCCTACACCCCACAGTGGCGTCATACCTGCGCAGATAGCTGCCCAAAGCTCGATTCCGCCCTGTTTTGGATCTCATAGCCGAGGGTGCTGACTGGTAATGAATTCTCTGGGCATCAACAAGAGTACATTAACACTTGATCTGAAGTTCTGTAGACTTTCGAATCCATTGAAACTATTGGCAACCGACAGGGGTCTCATTCCTGCAAAGATAACTGACCAAAGCTCGATTTCACCCTGTTTTCGGCCCCATAGCCGGTGGTGCTGTCCGGAAATTTCATCTCTGGGCATCACCAGTGGTACATAACCGCTTGATCTGAGGTTTGATGGAGTTTGAGGTCATTCGGAACAACCTATAACGGACAGTGACAGCAATACTGCGCAGATAACTGCTCAAAGCTGGATTCCGCCGTGTTTTGGAGCCCTTAGCCGAGGGTGCTGACTGGTAATGGATCCTTTTGGCATCGGGAATGGTACGTGATAACTTGTCTACGGTTCTGTAAAGATTGAGGTCCATTGGAACTATTTGCATCCCACACGGACGACATAACTGCGCAGATGACTGCCCAGAGCTCGATTCCGTCCTGTTCTGGGCCCCATAGCCGAGGGTGCTCACTGGGAATGGATTTTCTGGTTATTACCAATAGTACATAAGCGCTTGGCTTGAGGTTTTGTAGAGTTTTGGATCAATTGGACGATCCTACACCCCACAGTGAAGTCATACCTGCGCAGATAACTGCCCAAAGCTCGATTCCGCCTGGTTTTGGGACTCATAGCCGAGGGTGCTGACTGGTAATGAATTCTCTGGGCATCAACAAGAGTACATAAACACTTGATCTGGAGTTCTGTAGACTTTCGAGTCCATTGGAACTATTGGCAACCGACAGGGGTGTCATAACTGCAAAGATTACTGACCAAAGCTCGATTTCGCCCTGTTTTGGACCCCACAGCCGAGGCTGCTGACTGGTAATGAATTCCTTGGGCATCGGGAATGGAACGTCACTACTTGAACTAGGGTTCTGGAGAGTTCCGGGTCCATTGAAACTATTTGCAACCATCACGGGTGAGATAACTGCGCAGTAACTGCCCGAAACTCGCATCCGGCCTGTTTTGGGCCCCATAGTCCAAGGGTGCTGAATGGTAATGGATTCTCTGGGCACCAACAGGAGTACATAACCGATCTTTCCAAGGTTTGATGGAGTTTAAGGTCAATTGGAACAACCTACAACCCTCAGTGGCGTCATAACTGCGCAGATAACTGCCCAAAGCTAGATTCCGCTCTGTTCTGGGCCCCATAACCGAGGGTGCTGACTGATAATGAATTCTCTCGGCATCGACGAAAGTACATAACCACTCGATCTGAAGTTCTGTAGACTTCCGGATCCATTGAAACTATTTGCCACCGACAGGGGTGTCATAACTGCAAAGATAACTGACCAAAGCTCGATTTCGTCTTGTTTTGGGCCCCATAGCCGAAAGTGCTGACTGGTAATGAGAACTCTGGGCATCGGAGATGGATCGTCACTATTTCATCTAGGGCTCTGTAGAGTTCCGGGTCCATTGGAACTATTTGCAACCCACACGGGTGAGATAACTGCGCAGATATCTGCTCGAAGCTCGATTTCGCCCTGTTTTGGGCCACATAGCGGAGGGTGCTGACTGGTAATGAAAATCTGGGCATCAACAAGAGTATATGACCACTCAATCTCAGGTTTTGTACAGTTTCGGGTCCATTTGATTATCTCAAAACCCACAGTTGCGTCATAACTGCGCAGATAACTGCCCAAAGCTCAATTCCGCCCTGTTTTGGGCCCCATCGCCGAGGGCGCTAACTGGTAATAGATTCTCCGGCAACACCAGTGGTACATAACCGCTTGATCTAAGGTTTGATGGAGTTTGAGGTCATTCGGAACGACCTATAACCCACAGTGGCAGCAATACTGCGAAGATAACTCCTCAAAGTTGGATTCCGCCGTGTTTTGGAGCCCATAGCCGAGGGTGCTGTTTGGTAATGGATTCTTTTGGCATCGGAAACGGTACGTGATTACTTGTCTACGGTTCTGTCGAGATTGAGGTCCATTGAAACTATTTGCATCCCACACGGACGACATAACTGCGCAGATGACTGCCTAGAGCTCGATTCCGTCCTGTTCTGGGCCCCATAGCCGAAGGTGCTGACAGGTAATGAATTCTTTGGGCATCGGGAATGGAACATCACTACTCGATCTAGGGTGCTGGAGAGTTACGGGTCCATTGAAACTATTTGCAACCCACACGGGTGAGGTAACTGCGCAGATAAATGCCCGAAACTCGATTCCGCCCTGTTTTGGACTCCATAGCCAAGGGTGCTGACTGGTAATCAATTCTCTGGGCATCACCAGTGGTACATAACCGCTTGATCTGAGGTTTGATGGAGTTTGAGGTCTTTCGGAACAACCTATAACCCACAGTCGCAGCAATACTGCGAAGATAACTGCTCAAAGTTGGATTCCACCGTGTTTTGGATCCCATAGCCGAGGGTGCTGACTGGTAATGGATTCTTTTGGCATCGGAAGTGGTACGTGATCACTTGTCTACGGTTCTATGGAGATTTAAGTCCATTGAAAGTATTCGGATCCCACACGGACGACATATCTGTGCAGATGACTGCCCAGAGCTCGATTCCGTCCTGTTCTGGGCCCCATAGCCGAGGGTGCTGACTGGTAATGAATTTTCTGGTTATTACCAATGGTACATGAGCGCTTGGCTTGAGGTTTTGTAGAGTTTTGGATCAATTGGAAGTTTCTACACCCCACAGTGGCGTCATACCTGCGCAGATAGCTGCCCAAAGCTCGATTCCGCCCTGTTTTGGATCTCATAGCCGAGGGTGCTGAATGGTAATGAATTCTCTGGGCATCAACAAGAGTACATTAACACTTGATCTGAAGTTCTGTAGACTCTCGAGTCCAATGAAACAATTGGCAACCGACAAGGGTGTCATTTCTGCAAAGATAACTGACCAAAGCTCGATTTCACCCTGTTATCGGCCCCATAGCCGGTGGTGCTGTCCGGAAATTTCATCTCTGGGCATCACCAGTGGTACATCACCGCTTGATCTGAGGTTTGATGGAGTTTGAGGTCATTCGGAACAACCTATAACCGACAGTGACAGCATCACTGCGCAGATAACTGCTCAAAGCTGGATTCCGCCGTGTTTTGGAGCCCTTAGCCGAGGCCGCTGACTGGTAATGGATCCTTTTGGCATCGGGAATGGTTCGTGATAACTTGTCTACGGTTCTGTAAAGATTGAGGTCCATTGGAACTATTTGCATCCCACACGGACGACATAACTGCGCAGATGACTGCCCAGAGCTCGATTCCGTCCTGTTCTGGGCCCCATAGCCGAGGGTGCTTACTGGGAATGATTTTTCTGCTTATTACCAATAGTACATAAGCGCTTGGCTTGAGGTTTTGTAGAGTTTTGGATCAATTGGACGATCCTACACCCCACAGTGGCGTCATACCTGCGCAGATAACTGCCCAAAGCTCGATTCCGTCTGGTTTTGGGACTCATAGCCGAGGGTGCTGACTGGTAATGAATTCTCTGGGCATCAACAAGAGTACATAAACACTTGATCTGGAGTTCTGTAGACTTTCGAGTCCATTGGAACTATTGGCAACCGACAGGGGTGTCATAACTGCAAAGATAACTGACCAAAGCTCGATTTCGCCCTGTTTTGGACCCCACAGCCGAGGCTGCTGACTGGTAATGAATTCCTTGGGCATCGGGAATGGAACGTCACTACTTGAACTAGGGTTCTGGAGAGTTCCGGGTCCATTGGAACTATTTGCAACCCACACGGGTGAGATAGCTGCGCAGTAACTGCCCGAAACTCGCATCCGTCCTGTTCTGGGCCCCATAGTCCAAGGGTGCTGACTGGTAATGGATTCTCTGGGCACCAACAGGAGTACATAACCGATCTTCCCAAGGTTCGATGGAGTTTAAGGTCAATTGGAACAACCTACAACCCACAGTGGCGTCATAACTGCGGAGATAACTGCCCAAAGCTAGATTCCGCTCTGTTCTGGGCCCCATAACCGAGGGTGCTGACTGATAATGAATTCTCTCGGCATCGACGAAAAAACATAACCACTCGATCTGAAGTTCTGTAGACTTCCGGGTCCATTGAAACTATTTGCCACCGACAGGGGTGTCATAACTGCGAATATAACTGACCAAAGCTCGATTTCGTCTTGTTTTGGGCCCCATAGCCGGAAGTGCTGACTGGTAATGAGAACTCTGGGCATCGGGGATGGATCGTCACCATTTAATCTAGGGCTCTGTAGAGTTCCGGGTCCATTGGAACTATTTGCAACCCACACGGACGACATAACTGCGCAGATAACTGCCCAAAGCTCAATTCCGCCCTGTTTTGGGCCCCATAGCCGAGGTCGCTGACTGGAAATGAATTTTCTGGTTATTACCAATGGTACATAAGCGCTTGGCTTGAGGTTTTGTAGAGTTTTCGATCAATTGGAAGATCCTACACCCCACAGTGGCGTTATACCTGCGCAGATTACTGCCCAAAGCTCGATTCCGCCCTGTTTTGGGCCCCATAGCCGAGGGTGTTGATTGGTCATGAATTCTCTGGGCATCATCGATGGTACATAAGCGTTCGATCTGAGGTTCCGTGGAGTTTTGGGTCAATTGGCTTATCGTACAACCCACAGTGGCGTCATAACTGCGCAGAAATCTGCTCGAAGCTCGATTTTGCCCTGTTTTGGGCCCCATAGCCGGTGGTGCTGTCTGGAAATAATATATCGCGGCATCATCACCGGGACGAAACCACTTCTCTGGGTCCTGTAGAGTTCCGGGTCAATTGGAACAACATACATACCACAGAGGCGTCATAGATGCGCAGATAGCTGCTCAAAGCTCGATTCCGCCCTGTTTTGGGCCCCATAGCCAAGGTTGCTGACTGGTGATAAATTCTCTGGGCATCGCCCGTGGTACAGAACCGCTTGATCTAAGGTTTGATGGAGTTTGAGGTCATTCGGAACAACCTATAACCCAAAGTGGCAGTAATACTGCGAAGATAACTGCTCAAAGTTGGATTCCGCCGTGTTTTGGAGCCCATAGCCGAGGGTGCTGACTGGTAATGGATTCTTTTGGCATCGGAGATGGTACGTGATTACTTGTCTACGGTTCTGTGAAGATTCAGGTCCATTGAAACTGTTCGCATCCCACACGGACGACATAACTGCGCAGATGACTGCCCAGAGCTCGATTCCGTCCTGTTCTGGGCCCCATAGCCGAGAGTGCTGACTGGTAATAAATTCTTCGGGCATCGGGAATGGACCGTCACCACTTGATCTAGGGTGCTGGAGAGTTCCGGGTCCATTGAAACTATTTGCAACCCACACGGGTGAGATAACTGCGCAGATAAATGTCCGAAACTCGATTCCGCCCTGTTTTGGGCCCCATAGCCAAGGGTGCTGACCGGTAATCAATTCTCTGGGCACCACCAGTGGTATATAACTGCTCCATCCAAAGTTTGGTGGAGTTTGAGGTCAATTGGAACAACCTACAACCCACAGTGGCGTCATAACTGCGCAGATGGCTGCTCAAAGCTCGATTCCGCCCTGTTCTGGGCCCCATAGCCGAGGGTGTTGATTGGTAATGAATTCTCTGGCCATCACCAATGGTACATCAGCGTTTGATCTGAGGTTTGAGGGAGTTTTGGGTCAATTGGATTATCGTACAACCCACAGTAGCGTCATAACTGTGCAGAAATCTGCCCGAAGCTCGATTCCGCCCTGTTTTGGGCCCCATAGCCGGTGGTGCTGTCCGGAAGATTCATCTCTGGGCATCACCAGTGGTACATAACCTTTTGATCTGAGATTTGACGGAGTTTGAGGTCATTCTGAACAACCTAGAACCCACAGTGGCAGCAATACTGCGCAGATAGCTGCTCAAAGCTGGATTCCGCCGTGTTTTGGAGCCCATAGCCGAGGGTGCTGACTGGTAATGGATTCTGTTGGCATCGGGAATGGTACGTGATTACTTATCTACGGTTGTGTGAAGATTGAGGTCCATTGAAACTATTTGCATCCCACACGGACGACATAACTGCGCAGATGACTGCCCAGAGCTCGATTCCGTCCTGTTCTGGGCCCCATAGCCGAGGGTGCTGACTGGTAATGAATTTTCTGGTTATTACCAATGGTACATGAGCGCTTGGCTTGAGGTTTTGTAGAGTTTCGGATCAATTGGAAGATCCTACACCCCACAGTGGCGTCATACCTGCGCAGATAGCTGCCCAAAGCTCGATTCCGCCCTGTTTTGGATCTCATAGCCGAAGGTGCTGACTGGTAATGAATTCTCTGGGCATCAACAAGAGTACATTAACACTTGATCTGAAGTTCTGTAGACTTTCGAATCCATTGAAACTATTGGCAACCGACAGGGGTCTCATTCCTGCAAAGATAACTGACCAAAGCTCGATTTCACCCTGTTTTCGGCCCCATAGCCGGTGGTGCTGTCCGGAAATTTCATCTCTGGGCATCACCAGTGGTACATAACCGCTTGATCTGAGGTTTGATGGAGTTTGAGGTCATTCCGAACAACCTATAACGGACAGTGACAGCAATACTGCGCAGATAACTGCTCAAAGCTGGATTCCGCCGTGTCTGGAGCCCTTAGCCGAGGGTGCTGACTGGTAATGGATTCTTTTGGCATCGGGAATGGTACGTGATTACTTGTCTACGGTTCTGTGAAGATTGAGGTCCATTGAAACTATTTGCATCCCACACGGACGACATAACTGCGCAGATGACTGCCCAGAGCTCGATTCCGTCCTGTTCTGGGCCCCATAGCCGAGGGTGCTGACTGGAAATGAATTTTCTGGTTATTACCAATGGTACATAAGCGCTTGGCTTGAGGTTTTGTAGAGTTTTGGATCAATTGGAAGATCCTACACCCCACAGTGGCGTTATACCTGCGCAGATAACTGCCCAAAGCTCGATTCCGCCCTGTTTTGGGACTCATAGCCGAGGGTGCTGACTGGTGATGAATTCTCTGGGCATCAACAAGAGTACATAAACACTTGATCTGGAGTTCTGTAGACTTTCGAGTCCATTGGAACCGACAGGGGTGTCATAACTGCAAAGATAACTGACCAAAGCTCGATTTCGCCCTGTTTTGGACCACATAGCCGAGGCTGCTGACTGGTGATAAATTCCTTGGGCATCGGGGATGGAACGTCACTACTTCATCTAGGGTTCTGGAGAGTTCCGGATCCATTGGAACTATTTGCAACTCACACGGGTGAGATAACTAAGCAGATAACTGCCCGAAACTCGATTTCGCCCTGTTTTGGGCCCCATAGCCAAGGGTGCTGACTGGTAATCAATTCTCTGGGCACCACCAGTGGTATATAACTGCTCCAACCGAAGTTTGGTGGAGTTTCAGGTCAATTGGAACAACCAACAACCCACAGTGGCGTCATATATGCGCGAATGGCTGCTCGAAGCTCGATTCCGCCCTGTTCTGGGCCCCATAGCCGAGGGTGTTGATTGGTCATGAATTCTCTGGGCATCATCGATGGTACATAAGCGTTCAATCTGAGGTTCCGTGGAGTTTTGGGTCAATTGGATTATCATACAACCCACAGTGGCGTCATAACTGCGCAGAAATCTGCTCGAAGCTCGATTTTGCCCTGTTTTGGGCCCCATAGCCGGTGGTGCTGTCTGGAAATAATATATCGCGGCATCATCAATGGGACGAAACCACTTCATCTGGGTCCTGTAGAGTTCCGGGTCAATTGGAACAACATACATACCACAGAGGCGTCATAGCTGCGCAGATAGCTGCTCAAAGCTCGATTCAGCCCTGTTTTGGGCCCCATAGCCAAGGTTGCTGACTGGTAATAAATTCTCTGGGCATCGCCAGTGGTACAGAACCGCTTGATCTAAGGTTTGATGGAGTTTGAGGTCATTCGGAACAACCTATAACCCAAAGTGGCAGTAATACTGCGAAGATAACTGCTCAAAGTTGGATTCCGCCGTGTTTTGGAGCCCATAGCCGAGGGTGCTGACTGGTAATGGATTCTTTTGGCATCGGAAATGGTACGTGATTACTTGTCTACGGTTCTGTAAAGATTCAGGTCCATTGAAACTGTTCGCATCCCACACGGACGACATAACTGCGCAGATGACTGCCCAGAGCTCGATTCCGTCCTATTCTGGGCCCCATAGCCAAGGGTGCTGACTGGTAATCAATTCTCTGGGCACCACCAGTGGTATATAACTGCTCCATCCAAAGTTTGGTGGAGTTTGAGGTCAATTGGAACAACCTACATCCCACAGTGGCGTCATAACTGCGCAGATGGCTGCTCAAAGCTCGATTCCGCCCCGTTCTGGGCCCCATAGCCGAGGGTGTTGATTGGTAATGAATTCTCTGGCCATCACCAATGGTACATAAGCGTTCGATCTGAGGTTTTAGGGAGTTTTGGGTCAATTGGATTATCGTACAACCCACAGTAGCGTCATAACTGTGCAGAAATCTGCCCGAAGCTCGATTCCGCCCTGTTTTCGGCCCGATAGCCGGTGGTGCTGTCCGGAAGATTCATCTCTGGGCATCACCAGTGGTACATAACCGCTTGATCTGAGGTTTGATGGAGTTTGAGGTCATTCTGAATAACCTAGAACCCACAGTGGCAGCAATACTGCGCAGATAGCTGCTCAAAGCTGGATTCCGCCGTGTTTTGGAGCCCATAGCCGAGGGTGCTGACTGGTAATGGATTCTGTTGGCATCGGGAATGGTACGTGATTACTTGTCTACGGTTCTGTGAAGATTGAGGTCCATTGAAACTATTTGCATCCCACACGGACGACATAACTGCGCAGATGACTGCCCAGAGCTCGATTCCGTCCTGTTCTGGGCCCCATAGCCGAGGGTGCTGACTGGTAATGAATTTTCTGGTTATTACCAATGGTACATGAGCGCTTGGCTTGAGGTTTTGTAGAGTTTCGGATCAATTGGAAGATCCTACACCCCACAGTGGCGTCATACCGGCGCAGATAGCTGCCCAAAGCTCGATTCCGCCCTGTTTTGGATCTCATAGCCGAGGGTGCTGACTGGTAATGAATTTCCTGGGCATCAACAAGAGTACATCAACACTTGATCTGAAGTTCTGTAGACTTTCGAATCCATTGAAACTATTGGCAACCGACAGGGGTCTCATTTCTGCAAAGATAACTGACCAAAGCTCGATTTCACCCTGTTTTCGGCCCCATAGCCGGTGGTGCTGTCCGGAAATTTCATCTCTGGGCATCACCAGTGGTACATAACCGCTTGATCTGAAGTTTGATGGAGTTTGAGGTCACTCGGAACAACCTATAAATGACAGTGACAGCAATACTGCGCAGATAACTGCTCAAAGCTGGATTCCGCCGTGTTTTGGAGCCCTTAGCCGAGGGTGCTGACTGGTAATGGATTCTCTGGGCATCGCCAGTGGTACAGAACCGCTTGATCTAAGGTTTGATGGAGTTTGAGGTCATTCGGAACAACCTATAACCCAGGTGGCAGTAATACTGCGAAGATAACTGCTCAAAGTTGGATTCCGCCGTGTTTTGGAGCCCATAGCCGAGGGTGCTGACTGGTAATGGATTCTTTTGGCATCGGAAATCGTACGTGATTACTTGTCTACGGTTCTGTAAAGATTCAGGTCCATTGAAACTGTTCGCATCCCACACGGACGACATAACTGCGCAGATGACTGCCCAGAGCTCGATTCCGTCCTGTTCTGGGCCACATAGCCGAGGGTGCTGACTGGAAATGAATTTTCTGGTTATTACCAATGGTACATAAGCGCTTGGCTTGAGGTTTTGTAGAGTTTTGGATCGATTGGAAGATCTTACACCCCACAGTGGCGTTATACCTGCGCAGATAAATGCCCAAAGCTCGATTCCGCCCTGTTTTGGGACTCATAGCCGAGGGTGCTGACTGGTGATGAATTCTCTGGGCATCAACAAGAGTACATAAACACTTGATCTGAAGTTCTGTAGAGTTTCGAGTCCATTGGAACTATTGGCAACCGACAGGGGTGTCATAACTGCAAAGATAACTGACCAAAGCTCGATTTCGCCCTGTTTTGGACCCCATAGCCGAGGCTGCTGACTGGTGATAAATTCCTTGGGCATCGGGAATGGAACGTCACTACTTGATCTAGGGTTCTGGAGAGTTCCGGATCCATTGGAACTATTTGCAACTCACACGGGTGAGATAACTAAGCAGATAACTGCCCGAAACTCGATTTCGCCCTGTTTTGGGCCCCATAGCCAAGGGTGCTGACTGGTAATCAATTCTCTGGGCACCACCAGTGGTATATAACTGCTCCAACCGAAATTTGGTGGAGTTTCAGGTCAATTGGAACAACCAACAACCCACAGTGGTGTCATAACTGGGCGAATGGCTGCTCGAAGCTCGATTCCGCCCTGTTCTGGGCCCCATAGCCGAGGGTGTTGATTGGTCATGAATTCTCTGGGCATCATCGATGGTACATGAGCGTTCGATCTAAGGTTCCGTGGAGTTTTGGGTCAATTGGATTATCGTACAACCCACAGTGGCGTCATAACTGCGCAGAAATCTGCTCGAAGCTCGATTTCGCCCTGTTTTGGGCCCCATAGCCGGTGGTGCTGTCTGGAAATAATATATCGCGGCATCATCAATGGGACGAATCCACTCCATCTGGGTCCTGTAGAGTTCCGGGTCAATTGGAACAACATACATACCACAGAGGCGTCATAACTGCGCAGATAGCTGCTCGAAGCTCGATCCCGCCCTGTTTTGGGCCCCATAGCCAAGGTTGCTGACTGGTAATAAATTCTCTGGGCATCGCCAGTGGTACAGAACCGCTTGATCTAAGGCTTGATGGAGTTTAAGGTCATTCGGAACAACCTATAACCCAAAGTGGCAGTAATACTGCGAAGATAACTGCTCAAAGTTGGATTCCGACGTGTTTTGGAGCCCATAGCCGAGGGTGCTGACTGGTAATGGATTCTTTTGGCATCTGAAATGGTACGTGATTACTTGTTTACGGTTCTGTAAAGATTCAGGTCCATTGAAACTGTTCGCATCCCACACGGACGACATAACTGCGCAGATGACTGCCCAGAGCTCGATTCCGTCCTGTTCTGGGGCCCATAGCCGAGGGTGCTGACTGGTAATAAATTCTTCGGGCATCGGGAATGGACCGTCACTACTTGATCTAGGGTGCTGGAGAGTTCCGGGTCCATTGAAACTATTTGCAACCCACACGGGTGAGATAACTGCGCAGATAAATGTCCGAAACACGATTCCGTTCTGTTTTGGGCCCCATAGCCAAGGGTGCTGACTGG
Source organism: Eretmocerus hayati (assembly GCA_029851415.1). Taxonomy (NCBI): domain Eukaryota; kingdom Metazoa; phylum Arthropoda; class Insecta; order Hymenoptera; family Aphelinidae; genus Eretmocerus; species Eretmocerus hayati. The sequence goes on along the minus strand of CM056743.1, from coordinate 70,760,072 downwards.
TAATCAATTCTCTGGGCACCACCAGTGGTATATAACTGCTCCATCCAAAGTTTGGTGGAGTTTGAGGTCAATTGGAACAACCTACAACCCACAGTGGCGTCATAACTGCGCAGATGGCTGCTCAAAGCTCGATTCCGCCCTGTTCTGGGCCCCATAGCCGAGGCTGTTGATTGCTAATGAATTCTCTGGGCATCGCCAGTGGTACAGAACCGCTTGATCTAAGGTTTGATGGAGTTTGAGGTCATTCGGAACAACCTATAACCCAAAGTGGCAGTAATACTGCGAAGATAACTGCTCAAAGTTGGATTCCGCCGTGTTTTGGAGCCCATAGCCGAGGGTGCTGACTGGTAATGGATTCTTTTGGCATCGGAAATGGTACGTGATTACTTGTCTACGGTTCTGTAAAGATTCAGGTCCATTGAAACTGTTCGCATCCCACACGGACGACATAACTGCGCAGATGACTGCCCAGAGCTCGATTCCGTCCTGTTCTGGGCCCCATAGCCGAGGGTGCTGACTGGTAATAAATTCTTCGGGCATCGGGAATGGACCGTCACTACTTGATCTAGGGTGCTGGAGAGTTCCGGGTCCATTGAAACTATTTGCAACCCACACGGGTGAGATAACTGCGCAGATAAATGTCCGAAACTCGATTCCGCCCTGTTTTGGGCCCCATAGCCAAGGGTGCTGACTGGTAATCAATTCTCTGGGCACCACCAGTGGTATATAACTGCTCCATCCAAAGTTTGGTGGAGTTTGAGGTCAATTGGAACAACCTACAACCCACAGTGGCGTCATAACTGCGCAGATGGCTGCTCAAAGCTCGATTCCGCCCTGTTCTGGGCCCCATAGCCGAGGGTGTTGATTGGTAATGAATTCTCTGGCCATCACCAATGGTACATAATCGTTTGATCTGAGGTTTTAGGGAGTTTTGGGTCAGTTGGATTATCGTACAACCCACAGTAGCGTCATAACTGTGCAGAAATCTGCCCGAAGCTCGATTCCGCCCTGTTTTGGGCCCCATAGCCGGTGGTGCTGTCCGGAAGATTCATCTCTGGGCATCACCAGTGGTACATAACCGCTTGATCTGAGGTTTGATGGAGTTTGAGGTCATTCTGAACAACCTAGAACCCACAGTGGCAGCAATACTGCGCAGATAGCTGCTCAAAGCTGGATTCCGCCGTGTTTTGGAGCCCATAGCCGAGGGTGCTGACTGGTAATGGATTCTGTTGGCATCGGGAATGGTACGTGATTACTTGTCTACGGTTCTGTGAAGATTGAGGTCTATTGAAACTATTTGCATCCCACACGGACGACATAACTGCGCAGATGGCTGCTCGAAGCTCGATTCCGCCCTGTTCTGGGCCCCATAGCCGAGGGTGTTGATTGGTCATGAATTCTCTGGGCATCATCGATGGAACATGAGCGTTCGATCTGAGGTTCCGTGGAGTTTTGGGTCAATTGGATTATCGTACAACCCACAGTGGCGTCATAACTGCGCAGAAATCTGCTCGAAGCTCGATTTCGCCCTGTTTTGGGCCCCATAGCCGGTGGTGCTGTCTGGAAATAATATATCGCGGCATCATCAATGGGACGAAACCACTTCATGTGGGTCCTGTAGAGTTCCGGGTCAATTGAAACAACATACATACCACAGAGGCGTCATAACTGCGCAGATAGCTGCTCAAAGCTCGATTCCGCCCTGTTTTGGGCCCCATAGCCAAGGTTGCTGACTGGTAATAAATTCTCTGGGCATCGCCAGTGGTACAGAACCGCTTGATCTAAGGTTTGATGGAGTTTGAGGTCATTCGGAACAACCTATAACCCAAAGTGGCAGTAATACTGCGAAGATAACTGCTCAAAGTTGGATTCCGCCGTGTTTTGGAGCCCATAGCCGAGGGTGCTGACTGGTAATGGATTCTTTTGGCATCGGAAATGGTTCGTGATTACTTGTCTACGGTTCTGTAAAGATTCAGGTCCATTGAAACTGTTCGCATCCCACACGGACGACATAACTGCGCAGATGACTGCCCAGAGCTCGATTCCGTCCTGTTCTGGGGCCCATAGCCGAGGGTGCTGACTGGTAATAAATTCTTCGGGCATCGGGAATGGACCGTCACTACTTGATCTAGGGTGCTGGAGAGTTCCTGGTCCATTGAAACTATTCGCAACCCACACGGGTGAGATAACTGCGCAGATAAATGTCCGAAACACGATTCCGCCCTGTTTTGGGCCCCATAGCCAAGGGTGCTGACTGGTAATCAATTCTCTGGGCACCACCAGTGGTATATAACTGCTCCATCCAAAGTTTGGTGGAGTTTGAGGTCAATTGGAACAACCTACAACCCACAGTGGCGTCATAACTTCGCAGATGGCTGCTCAAAGCTCGATTCCGCCCTGTTCTGGGCCCCATAGCCGAGGCTGTTGATTGGTAATGAATTCTCTGGGCATCGCCAGTGGTACAGAACCGCTTGATCTAAGGTTTGATGGAGTTTGAGGTCATTCGGAACAACCTATAACCCAAAGTGGCAGTAATACTGCGAAGATAACTGCTCAAAGTTGGATTCCGCCGTGTTTTGGAGCCCATAGCCGAGGGTGCTGACTGGTAATGGATTCTTTTGGCATCGGAAATGGTACGTGATTACTTGTCTACGGTTCTGTAGAGATTCAGGTCCATTGAAACTGTTCGCATCCCACACGGACGACATAACTGCGCAGATGACTGCCCAGAGCTCGATTCCGTCCTGTTCTGGGCCCCATAGCCGAGGGTGCTGACTGGTAATAAATTCTTCGGGCATCGGGAATGGACCGTCACTACTTGATCTAGGGTGCTGGAGAGTTCCGGGTCCATTGAAACTATTTGCAACCCACACGGGTGAGATAACTGCGCAGATAAATGTCCGAAACTCGATTCCGCCCTGTTTTGGGCCCCATAGCCAAGGGTGCTGACTGGTAATCAATTCTCTGGGCACCACCAGTGGTATATAACTGCTCCATCCAAAGTTTGGTGGATTTTGAGGTCAATTGGAACAACCTACAACCCATAGTGGCGTCATAACTGCGCAGATCGCTGCTCAAAGCTCGATTCCGCCCTGTTCTGGGCCCCATAGCCGAGGGTGTTGATTGGTAATGAATTCTCTGGCCATCACCAATGGTACATAAGCGTTCGATCTGAGGTTTTAGGGAGTTTTGGGTCAGTTGGATTATCGTACAACCCACAGTAGCGTCATTACTGTGCAGAAATCTGCCCGAAGCTCGATTCCGCCCTGTTTTGGGCCCCATAGCCGGTGGTGCTGTCCGGAAGATTCATCTCTGGGCATCACCAGTGGTACATAACCGCTTGATCTGAGGTTTGATGGAGTTTGAGGTCATTCTGAACAACCTAGAACCCACAGTGGCAGCAATACTGCGCAGATAGCTGCTCAAAGCTGGATTCCGCCGTGTTTTGGAGCCCATAGCCGAGGGTGCTGACTGGTAATGGATTCTGTTGGCATCGGGAATGGTACGTGATTACTTGTCTACGGTTCTGTGAAGATTGAGGTCTATTGAAACTATTTGCATCCCACACGGACGACATAACTGCGCAGATGACTGCCCAGAGCTCGATTCCGTCCTGTTCTGGGCCCCATAGCCGAGGGTGCTGACTGGTGATGAATTCTCTGGGCATCACCGATGGTACATAAGCGTTCGATCTGAGGTTTCGTGGAGTTTTGGGTCAATTGGATTATCGTACAACCCACAGTGGCGTCATAACTGCGCAGATAACTGCTCAAAGCTCGATTTCGCCCTGTTTTGGGCCCCATAGCCAAGGGTGCTGACTGGTAATAAATTCTTCGGGCATCGGGAATGGACCGTCACTACTTGATCTAGGGTGCTGGAGAGTTCCGGGTCCATTGAAACTATTTGCAACCGACAACGGTGAGATAACTGCGCAGATAAATGTCCGAAACTCGATTCCGCCCTGTTTTGGGCCCCATAGCCAAGGGTACTGACTGGTAATCAATTCTCTGGGCACCACCAGTGGTATATTACTGCTCCATCTAAAGTTTGGTGGAGTTTGAGGTCAATTGGAACAACCTACAACCCACAGTGGCGTCATAGCTGCGCAGATGGCTGCTCAAAGGTCGATTCCGCCCTGTTCTTGGCCCCATAGCCGAGGGTGTTGATTCGTAAGTAATCCTCTGGCCATCACCAATAGTACATAAGCGTTCGATCTGAGGTGTTAGGGAGTTTTGGGTCAATTGGATTATCGTACAACCCACAGTAGCGTCATAACTGCGCAGAAATCTGCTCGAAGCTCGATTTCGCCCTGTTTTGGGCCCCATAACCGGTGGTGCTGTCTGGAAATGATATCTCGCGGCATCCTCAATGGGACAAAACCACTTTATGTGGGTTCTGTAGGATTTCGGGTCAATTGAAACAACTTACATACCACAGAGGCGTCATAACTGCGCAGATAACTGCTCAAAGCTCGATTCCGCCCTGTTTTGGACCCCATAGCCAAGGGTGCTGACTGGTAATAAATTCTCTGGGCATCACAAGTGGTACATCACCACTTGATCTAAGGTTTGATGGAGTTTTAGGTCATTCGGAACAACCTATAACCCACAGTGGCAGCAATACTGCGAAGATAACTGCTCAAAGCTGGATTCCGCCGTGTTTTGGAGCCCATAGCCGAGGGTGCTGACTGGTAATGGATTCTTTCGGCATCGGAAATGGTACGTGATTACTTGTCTACGGTTCTGTAGAGATTTATGTCCATTGAAACTATTCGCATCCCACACGGACGACATAACTGCGCAGATGACTGCCCAGAGCCAGATTCCGTCCTGTTCTGGGCCCCATAGCCGAGGGTGCTGACTGGTAATGAACTTTCTGGTTATTACCAATGGTACATAAGCGCTTGGCTTGAGGTTTTGTAGAGTTTTGGATCAATTGAAAGATTCTACACCCCACAGTGGCGTCATAACTGCGCAGAAATCTGCTCAAAGCTAGATTCCGCCCTGTTTCGGGCCCCATAGCCGAGGGTGCTGACTGGTAATGAATTCTCTGGGCATCAACAAGAGAACATAACCACTTGATCTGAAGTTCTGTAGACTTCCGAGTCCATTGAGACTATTGGCATTCGACAGGGGTGCCATAACTGGGCAGATGACTGACCAAAGCTCGATTTCGCCTTGTTTTGGGCCCCATCGCCGAGGGTGCTGTCTGGAAATAATATCTCGCGGTATCACCAATGTTACATCACCACTTGATCTAAGGTTTTGTAGAGTTTCGGGTCCATCTGATTATCTTAAAACCCACAGTGGCGGCATAATTGCGCAGATAACTGCTCAAATCTCAATTCCACCGTGTTTTGGGCCCGATAGCCGAGGGTGCTGACTGGTAATAAATTCTTTGGGCAGCAACAATGGTACACAACCGCTCGATCTGAGGTTCGTAGAGTTTCGGCTCGATTGGATTATCTTACAACTCACAGTGGCGTAATTACTGCGCAGATATCTGCTCAACGCTCGATTCCGCCCTGTTTTGGGCCCCATAGGCGAGGGTGCTGACTGGTGATAAATTTCCTGGGCATCACCAATGGTACATAACGACTTGATTTAAGGTTCCGTCGAGTTTCGGATCCATTGTAACTATTTGCAACCCACAGGGGTGTCATAACTCCGCGGATAACTGCCTGAAGCTCGATTTCGCCCTGTTTTGAACCCCATAGCCGAGGGTCCTGACTGTCGATAAATTTTTTGGGCATCGGAAATAAGACGTCACTACTTGATCTAGGGTTCTGTAGAGTTCCGGGTCCATTAAAACTATTCGCAACCCACACGGGTGAGATAACTGCGCAGATAACTGCCTGAAACTCGCTTCCGCCCTGTTTTGGGCCTCATAGCCAAGGGTGCTGACTGGTAATGGATTCTCTGGGCACCAACAGTGCCACATAACTGCTCTATCCAAGGTTTGATGGAGATAAGGTCAATTGGAACAACCTACAACCCACAGTGGCGTCATAACTGCGCAGGTAACAGCCCGAAGCTAGATTCCGCTCTGTTCTGGGCCCCATAACCGAGGCTGCTGACTGATAATGAATTCTCTGGGCATCGACAAGAGTACATAACCACTTGATCTGAAGTTCTGTAGACTTCTGCCTCCATTGGAACTATTTGCAACCGACAGGGGTGTCATAACTGCAAAGATAACTGACCAAAGCTCGATTTTGTCTTGTTTTGGGCCCCATAGCCGAGAGTGCTGACTGGTTATGAGAACTCTGGGCATCGGGGATGAATCGTCACTATTTGAGCTAGGGCTTCGGAAAGTTCCGGGTCCATTGAAACTATTTGCAACCCACACGGGTGAGATAACTGCGCAGATAACTGCTCGAAGCTCGATTTCGCCCTGTTTTGGGGCCCATAGCCGAGGGTGCTGACTGGTAATGAATTTCTGGGCATCAACAAGAATACATGACCACTCAGTCTGAGGTTTCGTAGAGTTTTGGGTCCATTTGATTATCTCAAAACCCACAGTGGCGTCATAACTGCGCAGATAACTGCCCAAAGCTCAATTCCGCCCTGTTTTGGGCCCCATAGCCGAGGGTACTGCGAAGTAATGAATTCTCTGGGCATCGTCAATGGTACATAACGACACAATCTAAGGTTCTGTAGAGTTTCGGATCCATTGAAACTATTTGCAACCCACAGGGGTGTCATAACTGCGCAGATAATTGCCCAAAGCTCGATTTCGCCCTGTTTTGGACCACATATCCGAGGGTGCTGACTGGTAATAAATTCTTTGAGCATCGGGAATGGAACGTCACTTCTTGATCCAGGGTTTTGGAGAGTTCCGGTTCCATTGAAATTATTTGCGACCCACATGGGTGAGATAACTGCGCAGATAACTGCCCGAAACTCGATTCCGCCCTGTTTTGGGCCCCAGAGCCAGGGGTGCTGACTGGTAATCAATTCTCTGGGTACCAACAGTGGTACATACCTGCTCCATCCAAAGTTTGATGGAGTTTAAGGTCAATTGGAACAACCTGCAACCCACAGTGGCGTCATAACTGTACGGATGGCTGCTCGAAGCTCGATTCCGCCCTGTTCTGGGCCCCATAGCCGAGAGTGTTGATTGGTAATGAATTCTCTGGGCATGACCGATGGTACATAAGCGTTCGATCTGAGGTTCCGTGGAGTTTTGGGTCAATTGGATCATCGTACAACCCACAGTGGCGTCATAACTGCGCAGAAATCTGCTCGAAGCTCGATTTCGCCCTGTTTTGGGCCCCATAGCCGGTGGTGCTGTCTGGAAATAATATCTCGCGGCATCATCAATGGGACAAAACCGCTCCATCTGGGTTCTGTAGAGTTTCGGGTCAATTGGAACAACATACATACCACAGAGGCGTTATAACTGCGCAGATAACTGCTCGAAGCTCGATTCCGTCTTGTTCTGGGCGCCATAGCCGAGGGTGCTGACTGGTAATGAATTTTCTGGCTATTACCAATGGTACATAAGCGCTTCACTTGAGGTTTTGTAGAGTTTTGGATCAATTGGAAGATCCTACACCCCACAGTGGCGTCATAACTGCGCAGAAATCTGCTCAAAGCTAGATTCCGTCCCGTTTTGGGCCCCATAGCCGAGGTTGCTGACTGGTAATAGATTTTCTAGGGATCATCGATGGTACATCATTACTTGATCTGAGGTTCTGTAGAGTTTCGGCTCCATTTGAGCTCGATTCTGCCCTGTTTCGGGCCCCATAGCCGAGGGTGGTCGCTCGTAATGAATCCTCTGGGCATCGACAATGGTACATAACCGCATGATCTGATGTTCTGTAGAGTTTCGGGTCGATTGGATTACCTTACAACCCACAGTGGCGTCATAAATGCGCATATAACTGCCCAAAGCTCGATTCCGCCCTGTTTTGGGCCCCATAGCTTAGGTCGCTGACTGGTAATCAATTCTCTGGGCATCACCATCGGTACACAGCCGCTCACTCCAATGTTCTTTAGAGTTCCGGGTCAATGGGAACATCCTAGAACCCACAGTGGCGCTGAAACTGCGCAGATAACTGCTCAAAGCTCGATCTCGCCTTGTTCCGGGCCCCATAGCCGAGGGTGCTGACTGGTAATGAATTTTCTGGGCATCATCAATGGTACATAACCTCTTGATCTGATGTTCTGTAGAGTTACGGATCCATCGGAACCTTTTACAACCCGAAAAGGCGTCATAAGTGCGCGGAACATGCTTAAAGCTGGATTCTGTCCTGTTCTGGGCCCCATAGCCCAGGGTGCTGGCTCGTAATAAATTCTTTGGTCACACTCGATGTAACTCGATCACTCGATCTGAGGTTCCCCCGAGTTCCGGGTCCATTGGGACTCTCTTCGTCCCCCCGTGACGTCTCGACTGCGACTATAATTACTCTAAGCACGGTCTCCCCTGTTTTGGGCCCCATGATCGAGTTGGTTGATTCGTTATCGATCCCCTATTATCTCTGAAGACTCATGTGTATCCAGCTCATCGTCAGACAAGTTTTCGTATGCGATTGAATCATTCCAATCGCACTTCATTATACAGAGGTAGCTCAGCCTATCATATATTTCTTATCTCGCCCCGCTCCAGCTCTTGTCCAGCCTCAGGCCCATATACCGGTTTCCTCTTGGTTTCGGGACTATTCCGACTATATCTTTCGAGAATAATAAAAGAGTAATAGAATCCCGTGTAGTTCTGAGTGTCTTCGAAGCTTCGCCTGTATATGGTGTTCGCAAGCGTGAGCTCACGCTAGCGAACATCATCATATTTCAGCTGAGTCATATCACACGCATATCTTGAGGACATATTCTGAGAGTAATAAGAAAGTAGTAAAAAATGAGCTATTGCACATTCCCGTACGATCTTCCCCCCGGCCACGTCTTCGCTAGCGTAAGCTTCCGCTAGCGAACACTCTCGTATTTCGGGCCCATGACTGTTAATAAATTTTTTTCTTCGGTGATAAATTTGTGATAAAAAAGTGATGAAAAGTGAAATCGGTTCGGGACCGATTTTTCAGTTAGTATTCGCTTACTCCAGGTACCCTATCTTCACTCTGAGGACCCGAACCCGTTTTGTCATCAGTTAGAGCGCCACTTGTAGGGTTAGCAGAAGCCGGATGTATGAAACTATGATGTCTTCCATTACACTTGCGACAAAATTTCGTTGACCTACAAGATTTCGCGCCGTGATTACCGAAGCAGATGAAACATAACCTCTTGTTTGTAACAAAAGCCCTATGATCAGCCACACTTCTAGCCTTAAAGGGGTCGCACTGTGAGAGGTGATGAGGTTCCGAGCATGAAGGACAAACCTTTTTGGCAGTGTTTGCATCCGTATCCGTAGCCATTGAGTGAGTCTTTCCAGATCCAGATGGCTTAGCTGGTTGACTATCATGGGGTTCCTTAATATTTTCAACGGATTCCAAAATAGCAAGCTGATCTTTGATATAATTCTCTAACTGACCTACAGTAGGAGGAACATTTGTTTTGCCTAAATGCTCCTCCCGCTCTTTCCTAGTAGAAGGATCAAATTTGGAAACTGTGAAGAATACGAATAAGTCCTCACCCGTTGTTTCGACAGGACGATCTAAGCCTTTCAAAAAATTCAAAGTGTCGAACGAGCCAGCATACAATTTTTTCATCTCAGCATGAGACTCATTTTTCGTGGCCTTCAATGGAAAGTGAGAATCTAGAGACAAATTCACTAGCCTTCTTTCATTTTCATAGTACTTGCATAGATCAGACCAGGCATTTGGATGATTTTCAGCATTCATCTCAATGGTCCTCATTTGATCTAGTGCTTTACCCGACAACTTTGTCCTCAAATGATGAAATTCGACAGCTGGAGCAATTTTATCCCTACGATGTACTAAAGTCTTGAATAGGTCCCGAAAATTTGACCATTCACTGAACTATCCCGAAAAAACAGGAATATCAATTTTTGCCAACGAGTAAGAGTCTTTAGAGTTAACCTCCCTAGATTCTACCGGAGCGACAGTCGCGTTGGCTTCCCTTTCCGCCCCCTCTAAATCAGCAAAAGAATCCAAAATCTCTTGGAACTCCGATTTGTTTGCAAGGTACGATTCTCCTACTAAATCTGGAAGATTATTCTTGAAGTAATCGTGACCAGCTTCCTTTTGCTTCATCGCAACAATTTTATTATGATTATGACGAAAAACTTGGAAATTAGTCTCTAGATTATTTAATCTAGTCGTAGCCGCTGCTTTTGTCATTTTTTCTTGGACCAATTTCTTAAAATTGCTGTCCGAATTAGATATTTTCGGTTGCAGATCCAGCTGCAGCTAATAAAGAGCGTTCATTTTTATTCAAAATCCTAGAATTGGACTATAATCGAGAAAAACCTGAACCGAATATCAGGTAAATCAAAATTATGTGCCTCGATCTGGCCCGAAATGCCAAGATCTTCGCAGAATGATCCAAACCGATGCCGAAATTCTAGCCAGAATTAGGCAAAACCGACCAAAAGCTGAAAAATTTTTCAAACCTATACCCAAGATTTGATGGAAGCGCTTATTCACAAAATTTTCCTAACCGTACCGGGAAATATTCACAAGTTTGTAGAAGTATTTACAGGATAACCTGAAATGTATCAGCAACCCCCTGCGTTCAAAATTTTTCAGGTTAAAATGCCCCAAAGTAAATTGAGATAACCTATGAATTCTCTAAAATCCAAGTTGAATTCAATAGGACAATCTTATTCATAGACTATAACTCACTCGTTCGACCGTATAGACAGTTGACTCACGTTGATAGAAACCAGAGTAGTTCTGCGCTGAGCCGTTGTGATGTGCGTACGACGATGAGCAGGCTGGTAGACTGCACGACGGCACGATGTTGTCGTCACCCCGTGAAGCACCTCGCTACACTGCGCCGAGTGCCGATGAACAGCTGCGCGCAGCCGATGAGCGACTGCGGATGACACTGGTCAGCTGTGTTGCCAGATGTCGAAGTCAGCGCCAAGCCTCAGCACGCACACCAACGTAGGTCACACGTACGGACAACTCACTATAAAATCCAATTATTTCAGTATATGCCCAAATGACATCAAGATAGCTCATCACTGAAACTCCAAAGTGCCGATTGCCCACACAAAATATTGTACAAATGGTACAACCTATTTTTCATTTGCACCAAGGTGTGCAAAATAAGCTCAATTCTCGAGCAAAAGTGCTCTGAACTCAAATAAATATTGGAGAATTCTCCAAAAACTCAAAAAAAACCACTGTAAAATATTAAAATGATAAGAAAAAACAGCTCAGCCCAGTAATCCCACGTTGCCCAAGGGCCCTCCTGGATCTCCAGGTCGTTTCCGTCGTCTCCAAGAGGTGCGGCGACTTGAGTCCTCGTGGTCGCTTTGGAGGTTAGCCTGCGCTCCGCTGCCGGTGGACCAATGCTCCGAATTCAGCAATCGGGGAATAATGATCCCTATTCGCCGGCAGAAAACAGCTTTTCACATGCTGTTTGGTCCTGAGGAAGACGTCGCTAGACGCCCCAGGAGACTGCCGACCACGCACAATCACCAAGAGATCACCTCGTGGTGATGCGAATCCGTTTGCATCCCCGTGAATTTCACCACTAGCTCCGATCCGGTACACGAAGGACCAAAAATGTTTAGTAAGGGAGCGGCTGCACTGAATAATTTTGAAACCATAGTTCAATAAACAATTAAACTATATCAAATTCCGAAAAAGGGCTCATTACATATTGAGCGAGGTGGTGCGGTCGACTGCTGTACAGGAACTGGCGAGAGCTGCGGAAGGCGACGAACGCGACGGCGCGAGACTCGAGCGTGAACACAAAATGGCGGATGCGCGCGAGACTTCAATTCGTTTACAATGGATCGTAATGGAACTAAACACTGTGTGTTGTAGAATGGCCCAATGGACCTGAAACTCTCCGGAACTCCAGATGGAGTGGCCATGTACCTTCGAGGATACCCAAAAAATCCATCACCAGTCAGCACCCTCGGCTATGGAGCCCAGAACAGGGCGGAATCCAGCTTCGAGCCATAATCTGCGCAGTTATGACGCCACCGTGGGTTGCAGAGAATTCCAATGGACCCGAAACTCTACAGGACTTTACATCGAGTTTTGGTGTACCATCGAGGATAGCCAAAGAATCTATCACCAGCCAGCAACCTCGGCTATGAGGCCCTGGATGGGTTAGAATCCCGCTTAGAGCCTCTATCCGCGCAGTTATGACGCCAATGTGGGTTGTAGAAAGTTCCAATGGATCCGAAACTCTACAGAACCTTAGATCAAGTGATCATCTACCATCGGTGATGCCCGAAGAATTCATACCAGTCAACACTCGTGGCTACGGGGCCTAAAACAGGGCGGAATCCAGCTCTGAGCATTCTCCCGCGCAGCGACGACGCCTTTGTTGGCTGTAGAAAGTGCCAAAAGTATCGGAATTCCACAGGACTTCTGATCTAGTGGTAATGTACCGTCGAGGTCGTGTACCTTTATGATTTGTCTTGATAAGATGAAAAGATTCGCGTGACCCCCAACTTCGAATTTTGTTCCATTTCATTTGTACTCCTCCCTCCTCTGAATCCCGAATCCATATTCCAGTAGACAGCCTCCCCCCCTACAAAATCCTTGGGAGAACAAAATACTATTCCCATATCAAAAACTCGGATCACCATCCTTTTTGTATGTATCAAATCGTCAGATACGAATGGAATCCAATGATCAGTTCATCTTCACGTGACAAACACTTGTGTTCCGCTAGATAGATTCCTGAGCCACGACGTAAAAATACGTCGAATGCTCAGTGGACAACGTCGCACTCTTGTCATTCGAAGATCGCAGAGTCAACCCTCACCGTCGACACTCATGTTCAGATATTATCATATAATGTTGATAACAACACTGAGAACAATTTCACAAGATGTTTGATAATCAAAAAACAAACCTGAATGTGAATACCCGCGGTTTCGATATGGTGTGGTTTTCTTTTGTTGAATCGTTGCGATATTCATTATCTCAAACTTTCACGAATATCTCAATGAGAGGTCCCTGAAACGTTTCTGTAATGTTCCTGGAACATTTCTGAAACGTTTGTGGGAGGTTCTCAGGGATATTCCCATAAAATTTTCTAGGAACATTCCCCAGCCGTGGATATGACTGTATTTCAGAAATGTCCCATTGAAATATTCCTGGTATGTTTCTTGTAACGTTTCTAAGATGTCTCCATGCCATGTGGGCACTCTTAGAGTATTCGGAGAAGATCGACATTGTGAATGAGACATTCCTATTTTGGGATCTTGGACTTTTCTTCTGCAAGGAACTATCTTGGGATCCCAAACAATTACTTTTCAAAGGAATTCCGGAGAGGAATCTTGGAACAGCATGGCTCGAATGAGTTGTATCACGTTGTTACGTGGATAGATCATCAGGGTTTTGGGAGTGAGAGCAATTCGAGGGAATACCAGAGATGAGTTCCTGGAAGAGCGACTGAACGAAGAAGCGGGTAATTCCTCCCTCTACTGACATGATAGTTTCTATGATCTCGGGAAGATTATGAGTTGCTGATGATTTGCAACCAGTACCGCTCGCATCATTTCCGAATTGGGATGTTCATAGGTCAGTGATAGACGATATCTACGGATGGGATCATCTAACGGGTCACCAGCTCATGATAGGCTTCGAATGGGGGGGTCCATGATTGAATGCCGTAACAGCCTGGATCTTGGGCTCCATGACGATAGTGTTGACCGGGAATGGATTCTCGGGCATCTGTAATGGTTGATGGATATCTCAATATATTTATCTCAATTGATAGTTATAGAGAGTATGTTCAGAAGTTTGCGTAAGGCTATAGGGCGACATGTATGTGTATGAGTGCATGGAGTGGTGGCGTCGTCGTATGGACGAGGGCGTGCGCGTGAGGGAGGTTCGAGAGTAGTTGACGGACCGCGATCAAGTACGGGTGGCGAGGGATGGCCGTGTCCTCGTTGGCGTGTATCGAGGGCTCCTGGAGTCGGGTTGTTTAGCGAGGCCCAATGTGTATTGAGTTTAGTGGCGAATGTGCCGGATAGTATCTAGAGGCAAGGTACCGTTACCATATCCATTGTATCCAGTCGAGTGGAGGTAGTACCGGCAACACGTGAACGATCATGTGATTAATTGCATGGATACGTTTATCTGAGTGAACTTTCTGTGTTAATCTTAAAGACGAGAGTGTCTCTCACCTATCTTCCCATAAAATTATGAGCCTGTCCGGAGAACCTCCAGCCCAGGGTACGGTGTATACCAAGCGAATAACAAAATTTAACATCATCCGCTGATGATTCCAGAGTTCTGTCAAGTTTTGGATTGATTGGAACACCAGACAGACTACGATAACGTCTGGACCGCGGGGACGATGGCTCTTAGCAAGATTCTCCCGTGTTTTGGGCCCAAAGGCCAAGGGGCCGACAGGTGATAGATTTTTTGGGGTACTCTGAATGGTGACTCTTTTATGGATCCAGAGTTTTGTCAAGTTCTGGATCCATTGCAATTCTCTACTACCTCCAGTGAAGTTATAACTGCGCGGAACAGGATTCTCCACTGTTCTGGGCCCGTAAGTTGAGGGTGCTGACCAGTAATAAACTCTTTGAGCATTAACAATGGTACATGACAACTAGGTTTGGGGTTTCGAGAATCTCTGTTCAAGGTATGCACTGGTAAAATTCCTTTCCATACTTTGAAACTGAAATTTCGGGCTTCGGAATCAAACCAAAACATTTAGTTCCTCAAACCACAGGGCGTATTGGCCGATCATTGGACATCCCGTTCCGAGATTCCACTATTTCGCGTTGCGGACTTGCTGTCTACATCGAACTTGATTAATCATCAAATACTTCGCTTTACCCAACAACTGTGTGATGTGGTGGATAGAAAGACGATCGTGAGCTAATTCTTCATTCAGAATAATGATTTATGTTTCAGTTGCTCATTGGAACCAAATCTGCAAGAAGATTCCGATACATGAGAAAAATCCTAAACTATTGAAGAAGGATTGAAAGAAAATCTTTGATAAGTTTAGTGTAATCATGGGAGACAAAGTAAGCCAGGCACAGAAGCTTGTGGGGAAAATAATGGGTGAGCATCAAACTCCATCACTCCTGTAAAACATACGAGAGCAAGCGGTAGTTGAATGACGGATATCATTATAATGTTATTATTCGAATTTGGTAATGAAATCATCTCATTCCTCAATTGTCAATGTTGATTGTCATTCTACCTAGCATGGCCAGTGATACTTTTGATATATTCCAGAGGAATCTGATGAACTCTAAAGAGTACTATGTTCCTGAATGTCATAGAGTTTTCGAAGTGACATGCCTCAATGTTACTCTGAATACTTGATTCTACAAAATGAAAGACAAAACGTTCATTGGAGTTATCGAACTCATGCCAGTTCGTAGCATAACACAAGTGACATCTTATCACACAACCAGACTGTTTTGGCAACATTGTTCTACCTCAGTCCCTCTCGGCCTCGACGGCGATCTCGCTTCGGCGAACCGGCAGTTGACCACCGACCGCCGAGCAGGCTAATTATTGTAAGCCTAGCTCGCCCTCGCGATTTTCAAGTGCCGCGAGTTCCATCGCATTTTCTTCGCGAATTTGATCTCTCTGCGCTGCGAATTCACCCCTCACTTCTCTCGCGCCTTTTTCTACAAACAAATGCAGTGAAACGTGAAGTGAATGAATTCACACAAGTTATTATATCAGATATCGAGTGTTATAATTCTTAGCTTCCACTGCCCTGGCCTTAAGAGCCCCATCGCGATCTCATCATATATATTCATATTTCGGGCCTCACCCGTTCACAGACGAAATTGAATTTGTTGAAGCAGAACTCTGAAAAAGCTTGTACAACTTATACCAGAAGTAGTGTACATACCGGTACCAGGGTGTTTGCTGAATTTTGTGATTTCAGGAGGCGTTGTCGAAATTTTTTGAGAAGATTGCCTACTTTTGGAACTTTGGATAAAAAATGTGACTCCAAACGTTAAATCTGTAATGCTTGGAGCAACTTCACATGCATAATGATTTTTTGCTGTGTTTGTTGTGTAATGATTACAGCAGTTCTCTCATCAAGGTTAGAATGTGCGTGCTTTGGCTTCATGAATCTATCAAGCAATTCCGTGTAGTTTGTATCGGATGACGTTTATTTCGAGTGATCTTTTTCCATTTTGTAGTGCGATGTGGGCAAATTTTCCATTGTGCGCGGATGTTGGTTCTCTCGCGCACGCGTTCCTCGAAGATTCTTTCGAGTTTTCGAGTTCAAATTTCCCGTGTGTCTGAAGCGCATGAATCGGAAGTACACGACAGCCCAAAAACATCGCAGCCAGCATTTCTAATCTTTTCACGAATTTATTGAAAATGAGCTGGTTTTGCACCTCATGAATTCCCTACAGTGTGATTCCAGTAACTCGAGTTACTCTTAGATCCGGTCATAGTGTACAAGTGGCAGAAATGTACATTGCCCAGTGGTTGGAACTGACCTAGTTTGGATCAGGGAAGATAGACTCACCTGTATTCACTGAGCAAGATTGATTGATGGGAGCCAGGTCAGTTCTAGTCAGTTCAAACCGTTGGGGAGCGCGCACGGCTTTTCATCAGCAGTGTAATTTAGAAGGTTTCATCAGAAGAACTCTTATGTGGAGATACCTACGATTGCAGGTTTTATGCCACATGAATCTACCTCGTTTTTTATGTCTGTGAAATCCTTATGAAGGGATCATGTACGCGGAATATTCTTACTGGTATACATCACAATATTTACTATGATACATGAATGTTGTTATCACCTCTCGACCGAATTTTCAGCTACTCTTCTTATTTTTCATGTTATAAGCATAAAACAAATCATTATAGCGGTCGTACGTCTAACCGATTATCATAGTTACAGCACTCGCGACGACTCCCCCTCTTTCTAAGATAGATTTCACGTTTATCATCAAACAAGGGACAGCGGTCATTGAATGAAACGATGTCACATCCATTAGGAGGTGAGCCATCGATACAATTAGACTACTTGTGGCTAGAATGATCGCAATCGTTCAGCGAAAAATTTTCAAATATTGACTGGAGACGCTAATAGAGTTGATATGAGACGGGTGGCTTGCACGTACATTTCGACTGCTCATGAGGAAGTCTGAAACTTTATGATTACTCGGCGGTTCACTTTCTTCGTAAGAATACTCACTGGAATAATATTGTACCCCAAAGGTCACCATACCTGAGTATCAAATATATTTCCTTTCTATCTCAAAATGGACGTGGATTGAGCAAACAGGCTAACCGTCGTGGATGAATCTCTATGCAGGTATGACATGCAATCGGCGTGAGTGTTAACGCTGTTTATCCCGTCGAAAATGATTCCCCTCAAGAATAAGGGACCAATCAACCACCTTAGAATTCAAAATCATCGCCCACTGTGATGAGTATATCTGGTTCAGCAACGCTGGGATTTCTATCAAGAAGCGCGATAGCGCCTCGCTGGCGAGTATGAACAGACAAAAAATCGAGCGAGGGGCCGTGCCTTATATCCTTTGAATTGGGGGTTTTCTAACCTCACACTTTTTTTCGACCTCACTTATTACAACGTTCCGGATGCACAAACATTTTCTTCGTCTTTATTGAGGGTTACTACATTGCAAATTCACTTTTGGTGTCATCAGTTTCCCGATTCAGATATCTGGGACTTTCATTTCGCTTCGCCAATTTTCGCCACCTCAAAAAATGTATCCGTTCGATTTGTTTAGACCCTCGAAGATAGCTTCGATTCGAGAGCTGTCGATGGCTGATGTCGAGCACAGAGAAGCGAGAGCGAGAGAGAGAGAGAGAACAAATAGTACTCGCGAAGATCCGTCTGTCTGTTTTGTTTACATCGCGGTTCGTAGTGCATCGCCGCGGTTCCACTCACAGCTGCGCGAATAATTCTAGGCACATTATTTGTTTCAACAAAATACTTATGCACTCGTGTCTGTACTCATGGACTAATGACGAAGCTGGTCGGCATCACTACCCCCGCGGTGGTAGAATATTCTGACTGAAATCCGATGAGCAGTGAAAACATTAATCTGCAAGCTGATGCCATGCAGAGAAGATTCTCATCCCCATGCATGCCCCATCAGAGTCAGAGGTGTTATACTTGATACATGCGACTCAGAAGTCTTGTCAAAGTATGAGATGCGGAACTACAGAGTCTAGGAGGATTTGCCAAGCACGGCTCCTCGAAGTTCAATAAGTCACTCTTATCATGCTGACACTTATGATTTCACTTCTTGTGTTTTTCTCTTATTATTCAGTAAGTTGTGTTTATAGTCAGATTCACTGATTGATATATGAATGCATACACTGAATATTTGATTGATTTGATATTGAGCGGCTAATACTTTATTCTTCGTTCCCTAATATTATCATCTTCGAAAGCTCTGGTATTGTGATACAGACTAGAAGATATCTAGTACTTTTTTTACTTATTGTGTGTTGGGTTTTTGGTTTTAATCATCAATTTGATCAAGGTAAAAGCTTGGTATCCTGTTTACAGCTTTTGAATACCAGTAATCAAATTTTTATATAGGATATAATCAATTATATCACTCAGATCATCTTGTTATTATTGGTGACTTGAAGCGGATTTTGTTCTACTTGAAAATTTCTCCAGTACTATCCTCCTCAAGTAATGATTTCATATCTTTGTCCAGGAAATTGCTAATTTTCCAGTACAGAAACATATCCTCAACAATAGAAAATCAGGAGTTCCCTCATCACAGTCATAAAAGCTCAGCTTCTTCTCTGAATGAAGATTATCTAAAACTATCCAAGCGTTGATCTTATGATTGAGATGAAAGAACGTCTCATTCCCTCTCAATGAAGATATGTTTTAGAACTAGAAAATTAGCAAGTTTTTTGCCAAAGATACCAAATCAAACTTGAAAAGGACAGCGTTGAGGAATTTTTCAAGTAGAGCGAAGGCCGCTCCAAATCAACTGTAGTAACAACATGATTTGAGTAATATAATTGTTCATACCAAGTATGAACATTTGGTCTACTGTTATTCAAATGTTGTGAAGAGGAAATGGAGTGAATTTCACCTTTTGATTGCTATAAGAAAAGAATGAGATCTTCCCCCTCTCTTCATTCCCATTCTCAAGAGTATAACTTGCCTCAAATCATCTTGTTACTGAAAAGGGCTGAGAGCGGATTCTGCTATGCATGGGAAATCATCAATTTTATCCTTTCTGAGTATTGATTTTATATTTCTGACCAGGAATAATTTTCTGGGTACAACACCATATCCTCAATAATCAAGAATCAGGAATTCCCTCAACATAATCATAGCATCCCTAATTTCCCTCTGAATAGAGAATATCTAATATTACCGAAGCATTAATGATATGATTGTTATGGAAAGATTTCTGAATCCTCATTGTTGAAGATATGTTTTAGAACCAGAAAATTAGCAATTACTTGGTCATCGATGAAGAATCAATACTTGGAGAGGATAGTATTGAGGAATTTTTCATGTAGAGCTGGGGTCGCTCCAAGTTAACTTTAGTAACCAGATGAGTTAAGTGATATAATTGTTCATATCCTACATGAAAATTTGATTCATCATATTCAAAAGTTAAGAGGAGAGAATGGAGTACACTTTCCCTTTTTGATTTTTATGAGAAAGAAATGAGATTCTCTCCCCTTCATTCACTTTTTTTCAAAAGTATAACTTGGCAAGTATGACTTTTTCCCTCACAACTTATCAAGTTTCTACAGGCTTTTCACGATGACGGTGATAATCCATTTGAATCAGCTGTATTACATAGTTTCAGCTCTTGAAAGTAATGAGATCCAAGAAACTATGTCGAGTATTTCCAAAACTTTCAGGGATCAATAATTTTCTAAGAAATGTGTACCGTGGTTTCAACTCGTGAAAGGAGTGAAATAAATAAGAAACCATGTCGAGTATTTTTCGGACAAGATAAGGATTATCAAGATTAGAATAGGATGGAGATGAAATGAGTTTGTTCGAACTTACACAGATGTATTCGTAAGACATCTCGAGAATTTGGCACGAGCTTTCTTACTCGTCATTTGTTTAATTCAAAACTTGAACTGGGAAAATTGAAGAAGTAAAAGTCAGTTAATTGGAAAATCACATTAATCATCCTTCAAACTTCATGATGATCTATAAGAATGTAAAACGGATCACTCGTCGCTCTCCCATGAATAGTATCATTGAAAATAATATCATGATAAGCAAGGAGAAAGCATTATATTTCTGAACAAAATGCTAACAGACAGTCGTATTTCCATGTGAGAGTGACGAGTGATCCGTTTTACATTTTTATAGATCATCATAAAGTTTAAAGGATGATTAATGTAATTTTCCAATTAACTGACTTTTACTCCTTCAATTTTCCCAGTTCGAGTTTTGAATTAAACAAATGACGAGTAAGAAAGCTCGTGCCAAATTCTCGAGATGTCTTACAAATACATCTGTGTAAGTTCGAACAAACTCATCTCATCTCCATCCTCTTCTAATCTTGATAATCCTTATCTTGTCCGAAAAATACTCGACATGGTTTCTTATTTATTTCACTCCTTGCACGAGTTGAAACCACGGTACACATTTCTTAGAGAATTATTGATCCCTGAAAGTTTTGGAAATACTCGACATAGTTTCTTGGATCTCATTACTTTCAAGAGCTGAAACTATGTAATACAGCTGATTCAAATGGATTATCACCGTCATCGTGAAAAGCCTGTAGAAACTTGATAAGTTGTGAGGGAAAAAGTCATACTTGCCAAGTTATACTTTTGAAAAAAAGTGAATGAAGGGGGGAGAATCAGAGATAAACAATGCATGATTACTACTCAAGGCCGAATCGGTCTCTTGTCTTACACGCCGATAAGATTTTTGATATTGGCTCGGTATTGGCTCGATGTCGTTCTCTGCAGATAGCAGATTCATGAAGTTGTTGAACGAGAATTCTGCAAGGTTTTCGATAGCCAATTTAGATATCGACTCATTCTTTTGGAGCGATGAACTAATTCCAAACATTCGTAAATGAGGCGTAGCTTTTCATCTGATCTGGTCTGGAATTGAGGCCAGGAAATTCTGAATCTGAATTGAAGCACATTCATCTGATTCACTTCAAGTCTGTCGACCGAGTCGGGATACAACGTATGTACATCAGTCAAGTTCAATTCATGCATGGTACGCCGTCTCAGCAAGTCAGCGGTGCAAATATCATGTATCTCGTTGTCGCATATGGGCGAATCTCAGGATTCGGGCGACTTTGTGATAACGAACTATTTTACGTCTTAGGAGACATGGTTTTCGACAAGTTGGTCTTCCATTCAAAATTTTCGAAAATTCACTCGTCCTCAACACTTTCGAATGCTCCTGAGGTCCATATTTTGCTTTGGACCAACAATATGAGATACTCTGTGCGAGAAAACTCGATTCTTCGGCTGTCACAACGATTTTCAGGTGCACGCCTTAGCTTGTAGGTCCAAGGGCGATTGATCAACCATCCTGGAAATTGGATGGGTGATTGATTACACTTTGAAGGATTGAATCATCTTTGCCCCACAGCCATCCTTGCCGAGATGCGAGATCTGATGGAGGTTGTTGGTGTGTCACAAAATTTTTGTGATTTTGAAGGATCGCTCCTTCTTACGATCCTGTCATCGGGGCGATAAAAATAATGGAATTCTGGAACTGATTCAACACGAAGAAACCTATAAATCTAGCTAAGTCCCATTGATGTCATCAAATCCTGGTGGCTGTTGTCACGATGGAAAGAAAAATCACTTCTGCGTAATTTAGCCTTGAAAATATCTTTTTCTTATGGGACATGAAAATGTGGACTCCGTTGCACCTGAAACCACGTGTGATTTGATCTCTAGGATAACAGAAACGTACATACAAACTGTCCCAATCGTAGACCTACTCCGGGAGGAATGCGAGGCTCATAAAAGTTGAGAATTGACAGAAACGTGCATTTTGGTGAGTGTGGAGTATCTTTATTTCATAACAGAGGCCATTGGGAAGCGTCGTATAATGTTGAACATGACTTTCCCTCACTTTCCTGATACCACGGTCACTCCATTTCAGCGAGAAAGTATCCTCATGAGAATGATTGTAACTCGAGGCCCCCATTTAAATGCATAGGATTATCCGTTATTCGACCGCAAGTGCGCAGCGAACCTACAAAATGAGTTACGCGACCATTTCATCATTGTTTGAGTACTACTTTACCCAGAAGAAGTTTGCCGGGTATGTCCTGCCATATTGAAAATTTCCAAATTTTTCAATGAAACCGGCCCGAATTCTGAGATTCGCCCATATGTTCATAAGAATTTCAAATACAGATCTCTTCTCAAGATTTTGAATCATCGCGCTCTCCGTGAAAATTAAGTGATTAGTCCTAACTCAAACCGGTGCAGCTCACAAGCTTTTAAATGTCGATCAGAATAGTAGATTACGCACAGCGAGGACGCCTAGGAATACGCTGTTGCTACGTACGGACGTATAAAACTGCATACGTGTCTAGCCCGATTTACCGGAGGGAAAAATGTTTCCAGCACTCGACGTGTAATGTACTATTCTCGGTTATCACACCGAGTCGGTTCGCCGACTCGGTCTACGGACCCGGCCCACAGACTGAGTTGCCGTAATCAGCCTCTGCCGCGTGGATCGCTCTTGAAAATTTTGTCGACATCGTGAGATGCAAATACGCCACGGGAGCCGAAGAACAGTGCTAGCAACGTGTGTACGTTCAGGCAAAATCCCCCAAAATTCTTTATATCATGCTGATGCGATTCTAGACATTCATTCATCGTTTTCGAAGAATGAACTGCATCAACGCTCCCTCGAATGAGAGCGAATGAGGCGCGTCGTTACAGATTTCGATCATAGACCAGAAATTATGATAGCTCAATTTACAATAGTGACCGAGTTGGTTGATCGACTCGGTTGATCGAGTCGGTGTGCCGGCTCATTTCAACGTATACGACCAGATCGTCGCCCTGACTCCTCTCATGTTTTTGTTTCTCAGAGCGTTCTAGTTCAAAGTTTGTCCAGGTAGTATTTGATAGGGAAATTTAATTCTTATTACTTTCCACAGGATTCATCTGACGAACGAAGGACTCATCGCTGAAAATAATTAACCATCACTCACCTTCCCAGACATCTAATTCTTACTACTCGCCAATCTTATTTTACCAATGTTGAACACTATTCATCCCGAAAAAAATTGATTTCTTTTCCTCCATGACCAACTCGACAAACTGAAACAGTCACTGAGTCCGGCAACGGACTCGGTCTACCGACTTGGTCACTGACTCGGTCTTTTTCAGTAGGGAAAACAGGTGGGATAAATAACCCATCAGCATACGGCAAAGTTATTCAGAGTTCGTCTTTCCGAGAAAGTGTGTTCCTCTCCCCTTAGACGGATTTGATGGAAGATCAAGCAGTGAAAAAACTTGAGGTCTTGGATTCTTCCGTCGATAGAATATATTATTCTAGGAGTCAAATGAGTCAATATGCATATTTTTGTTTCTCCTGCTCACCTCTCACTTCAAAGCTGTGTCCAAGACGAGTAAGAGGGTCGGAAGATCGATTTCCCGTAGAATTGATCCTCATAAAGAATCGGCTGAAGAATCACCCGATGGATCACCTGATTAATCAGCTGGAAAATCAGCTGATATTTCACATTTCATCTATTACTCGCCTGTAAGAGTCAGCTGATCATTCAGCTGATTCCTTAGGATTCATTTATCAAAAATATCATTACATTCGCCACATTCCAAACTGCTTCCGCATGTTCCGTATGATTGAGTGTCGTCTATATATTGAAAAAAAACGTGATTCATTAATCAAAATTTCGTACTTACGGGGATTGGAACCTGGAACCTTCGGGTTTGTACACTCAACCAACTGCGCCATTCGAGATGTGTCAGTCAAGAGTACAAAACAAGTATACGGGGCTCTCTCCCGTCGGTCCAAACTCTGTCTGTTACCGACAAAGTCTATAATGAATGAGTGATGCGAACACACTTAATTTGTTCGGAGGGATATTGTTCCTGAGGTACATAAGTGTACCTGATTTGCCCCAGTGCATAATTTTCTTCCAGTAAAGATCTTATGGAATCTGCAGGAATATGCACTCGCAAGACTTGGCCGGCGATTTTTTCTCGAGGTTGTAATGTTAGAATATATAAGAGTTACCTTTTGAGTCAATTTTGAATGAAAACCATCGCTCTTTAAGTGCGGATATATCATCGTTTGCTAATTTAGAGTCTCCCATATACCACTAGAAATAACGTCGGTTCAATCTCATTGTAACTTGGTGGAAACCACGGGAATGGTGCAATGAATCTCGTCGTAACTCATCATCTTTCGATCTCCGCCCCGCTGGAAATAATTCCGTGATAGCTTATGGGGTCCCATGGGTTACCACAGAGCCCCATGGGACCCCATTTCCAGCAGGGAATGATTCTTGCAGGATTGCGAAACCCAATCGTTTCCAATCCTTCCCACAAGAAATTACTGATAAAACTGCAATGTAGCCGAATCGACTCATTGGTCTTATTCCAGATCTCAGCTCCTCTGCATGAAAATGTTTCCAATGAACTCAGGAAGTTTGAAATGGCGTATATACAGCTTTGAGTGGGCTCAAAAACACCTCATTTGGATCTCCGAGAGTTGAGCTGTCCTTCTTCTAACCAAAAACTCGTTCAATCTCATGAAAGTAGGTGTCTCATACACGCGGAGATGGATTAAGCACACATTCCCCCGCTCGCTTGCAAAAAACTAGGTCTTTGGGAAAATCAAGGAAGCTTGACTCTGATTGGTTGGAATTGGATGTATCCTTCTCATCTTTTGACTTCATAAGCAAGCTTCAAAATGAGCTATAAAACTGAACCCTGCCGAAAAAAATCAGGTGATCAATCAGCTGATGAACCGCCTGATTAATTGATAGATTAATCAGCTGATTAAGCATGCCAAAATATCACCCAAGAAATCAGCTGATTAATCAGCCGATTAATCAGCCAACTTATCAGGGGATCGTTCACCCAGAATTGTGAATCACCGAATACTCATCTTACTTCCTGGAACGCACCTGGAAGAGTCTGAAGAGAAGATGAAAATATTGAAATCGACCAAAAATAAGAAAAGTTACCGTCGGTCTTTCTACTTTTGACAATTGTAGCCGATGGCGGGATTCGAACCCACGACCTGTAGATTAGAAGTCTGACACCTCATCCTCGTGGCCAGAGAGTCAGGATTCCATGGTAACTCATAAGAGCCGTACTTGAAAGGGTTATTCCGATTCGTCGACAATTTCGAATGGGTCGACTCTCCGATATTCTTTCCCAGTCTCGGTGAACAATAAGAAACCTTGAAAAATATATTCCCAACGATCTGAAAGTCACTCAATCTAATAAAATCCATTTTTGGCCTTGGTAAACAACGGAAAAATATATCTCGGAGCTCTTGAGGGTCACTGAACTCGAATCCGATGGAATCATTCTCCTACAATTTGTTCAAGAAGAGTTGTTTGAACAATTTGAGCGGAAAAATGTTTTCGGCCCTGGTGAAAAATGGAAGAATCTGGATAAATATATTTGAAGGGTTTTGAGGGTCACAGGAATCGGATCCCATGAAATTATTACTCTACATTCTGTTTAAACAAAGTTGTTCGAATAGTTTGAACGGAAAAATTCTATTCGGCCTTGGTGAACAATGGTAAAATCTGGAAAAATACAACTCGGTGGTTTGGAGGGTCGCTGAACTCGAATTGAATCAAGTTATTACTCTACAATTTGTTTAAACGAATTTGTTCAAACAATTCGAGCGAGAAAATTGTTTCCGGCCTCGGCGAAGGCCTTGGTGAACGGTGGAAAAATCCTGAACAATATAAGTCGGTGGTTTTGAGCGTCGCTGAACTCGAATGGAATGAAAATATCTGAGGTCATTTGATTTGACTCGGGACTATAAATACCAGTCTTTGAAGGGCATTATATGTTCCAGTTACTCACTTTTTGTATGTGAGATGGAGATCTTCTTTCATAATCATGAGAATGATGAGACACTCTTCTTCGAACATTTGGAAAGGCTGGCACACAAAAACCATAGAGAATTGCATTGATTCCGATTGGTTTATGTAGAGATAGGACATTGGAGGGATAACAATTCAACCGCTAATTATTGATTCGGTCGTTTAGTTTCCAAAACAATAGGAGAGATCTTCATCTACATTGATGTGAGTGAAAATGTCTTTGAATTATCCAATAACCAAGCGATGTGGTCGATATTTTCCGATTCAATTCTTATGCTTCCAATGCCCGATCTTCACGTGAACCAATCCAAAGCAATGAATTCTTGGTCCTTTTTTGGGATAACCTTTGGGAATGTTCGGAGAAGAGGGTTCCATCATTCTTATGAATATCGATGTAGATGTCTTTTAGTTGTTCAAAAACTAAACGGCGAACTCAAATATTTCGATTGAATTTTTATCCTGCCAATGTCCGATCCTTACATAAATAATCGAAATCAATGCAAACCTTTACGATTCTCGGTGCCCTTGAAGTACGTTTACATTCCGCTGACGACCACCAACGGGATAGTAGCAGGGGCCGTCATTCTGCAGACAGGGGGAGGGGGGAAGGTCATTGACCTCGGAGGGGGGAGGGGACAAGGTCATTGGTCCCGATATGTAGGTCGAGGGGAGGGGCAAGGTCATTGGCCCCGATATGTAGGTCATGGAGCCCCAGATCTCTTGATCAGATGTACGACGACAGTGTAAAATTTTCTGATCGAGACTCGATATTCTCTCTGTTCTCTCAAAGCGTATCCCCGAGGCTAGAGCAGCTCTCGCTCCTTCGGATAGTTTCCTCCAACTTGTTGTTGTAGAGTGTAAACGTCATTTTTGGAAGGAGATATTGCAGTGGTAGTTGATCTATGTTATATCGAAGACCACAACGACGCATTCGGTGGAATCTATTACCCATGTCATCCGTGGCTCCAGCAGGTACCTGATACAACTCAATATGTCCTTCCCGGGCTTTTTACATGCATCATCCCCGCAGCACTCGTCTGCGTCATGCGAGGGCCACGGTAGCATCGGACACGACTCCCCACAGACCGACTCAGTGTTGTATTTCTGGCGCGTTGGGCGGATCATTATCCTTGCGGCCTTTCTCTACGTCATGCGCTGGCCTTCCCGTGAACAAGTGACGTAGCTCCTCGCCAATGCATCCGATGACGTGCAGCTGTTGAGCGCACAAGTAACTACTTCTGTGATAAATAATGTGATTTTGAATGACCTCGACCAAACACTTTTTTCTCTTTTCTTGCTATGCCTGTATCATAAGTACTAGTAATATATTTATATATATATATTTTTTCTTCTTGTTTACCAATGAGTAGAATTACGGCATCTCAAGAAATTTATATGAGTTGTACATGTTTTTGTATTTCTATGTTTTTGCCAAAAAGGCAGAATAAAGTGATATCTTATCTTATCTTATCTTACTTCCTGTTCTGTTCAACGACATACAATTCTCCAAAGTTGAACGTAAAGAAACGCCCATCTGAGCTATTAATCTCTGTCATCTAAATACACGACTACAGGATCACCCAGCAAGATTCGGCCACATGAGTGAAATCTGTAGTCGTGCAGAAAGATGACTATGGTTAATGTGGCCACGACGGACCATGGAATTTGAGTCTCTCGGAGGGCTTACATTTCCTTTCTTCAAGTTTCACCGTCAAGTTGCGGGGTGTATTTAGAGGTTTAGTTCGTCTAAGCTATCGACCTTTGTCATCTAAATACACGACTACGGGATTACCTAGCCACATTTAGATGACATGTGCAAAATTTGTAGTCGTGTACAAAGATGACTATGGTCAACCTAGCCCCGACGGACCGTGAAATTCCAGTCTCATGGAAGATTCTTTCAGGAGTTAGTATACAAAGGTATAACCAAAGTTGCAGCCATGCAGTCGTATCGACGATTTTTCACTCTAATGGTTGTTGGCCTGACAGGGAAAGAATTCAAAGCTTACAGGCGTACTAAGTCATGGCATTTTAGTGAAGCAGTAACTCTGATATAATATCTGAACTATTCATGAGTGCAAAAATTTGACAAACACTGGCTTACACCTGTGTGCATACTCTCAAATACAAAGATGCCTGAGCTACTGGTATTTCGGATGTGCAGTCAAATAAGAACGAACTTGGTATTCTTCACACAGATTATTCATTCAAAATTTCTGAGATTCTTTCATACAATTTTGTGCACAGCGATTGTGGAATACATTAGAATGTAGCAATACAATTTCGTGGAATATTATATCGAAAATGTCCTTCAAACGGGGGTCACTTGAATAATCACATTTTTCTAGAACATTTTGTTTAATAATGGCCTTTTTCTCATCGAACATTCGACGCACTATAGACAGACTATTTGATGCATCAAAATCAACACGGTGGATGAAATCACTTGTCATATCGTGGATCATTAATTTCATTCCATTGATCAAAGGTGTCAACTGCAATAAACGCTCAGATTGAAACTTGATTAATACTTGTAATTGCAGCATGCCAGTAAATGTAGGTTGTTGCATAGTAATGGTTGGTGTATAGGTGGTGCGTATTTTCTTGGATGGCGGGGGCGATGAACGATCCTTGTCGTTTCCGTCCTTCTCGGTGGATATCACGGCTTTATCACCGTATGATGTCGTCAGAATTATGTCGAACTTGGTTAATTCGATTTTTTGAGGCAATACCTCCGACGGAGTGCTGCGACGATCGAAAAACTGTGAGATCGTTTCAGAATTCTTCTGCAATTCTTCCCTTTTATCCAAACTGAAAGTAATGACGACGCTCTGCGATTGATTGGTGAGCGCTGTCACTGGGCGATATAATGCTGTCACGCTAGTATTGTGGTCTTGGATACCTATCATCACTTTTTTAGACCCCGAATTGTTTAAATTATAAGTACTGCACAAAATCAGAGGTAAATTCACGGGCTTCACACGATCAAGAGATCCTTTTTGATGGTAATAACTAGCACTCATCAATGATGAGTGCATAGTGCATTGATGAGTCATCATAGCTTGAGTCATTTTCGGTACTATGCTGACTCGATTTGACAAGAGCCGGGTAGTTAGTTCACAAGAAAAAGAATTAGAGCAAGTTTATTGTTCTCGATCAACGTTTGGATATCGACTGATCACTGGTATTAGATCACGTATTTTGATCGTTGAAAATCAGAAGTGTGGACCTGGGGGTGGTAGGGTAGGGGGTGGGGGGAAAGGTGAAGGTGGTGGTATAAAAATTGGGGAAGCCACTAAGTTTTAATATGTCGTGGGGATAGCTCGTCCACTGATTTAGGGAGGAAGAAAGGGGAGAGAAAACTCGCCAAGCGTTGCGTAAGTGGAGAGTCTAGCCTTTACTTTTGAGTTTCCCCTCCCTCCCTCCAAAGGGCTAGTAGGGACTTACGGAGAGGTCCCTCCATCCTGCAGTTGCAGACACTAGAGAAAACTCGGTTGACTACAGTTCTGTGTCAGTGCTGGTGCCCGATGGCTCTACAAGATTTTCTCGCTGTGGGGCTCGACGTAGAGCGTGCTCTGCGCGAAGCGGGGAACCCGAAGTTCCTCAAGTGGTTGCAGGATCCCAGGTACAAGGACCCTAGGTCTTTGAAATTTGCGGAGCTCCAGGCTTCTTACACGTTGACCGTCAGCCTGTTGAGTTAAAAATGGCTGAGGACCATTGTGGACGCCATCTCCGTGTGTCCTCTGGCTGTGAAAATTGCAGTCAAAGTGTATTTAAGGAGACACAACAACTTTATCGCCGAGAATTACGGCCCACTAGCCCTCTTCACACTCTACACAAACTATGGTGAGTTTGGTTCCGATATTTTGCGTAGTTTATTCATATTAATAGCGAATAAAATTCCCATCGATTATTCAGGATCTGTTCGTTATAATACAATTATTTTGAATGTAAATTACGGTCTTGAAAATTGTGAAAGTACTCATAGGTCTGACTTCCAAAAATGAAATTCATCTAGGTAATACTTTTTAACGTTCGAACGTTAATGATGGTTTCTGGATATTCGAGCTTGGAAAATAAATTATATGTTACTTACTGCTTAATTTTTGAGGATTCGATGGACAAATTCAACGGAATCTCCCTGGATTTGGCGTTGGCATCGCGAAGTAGATCAAAAATGGGCCGTGGCCACAGCGGAGTTATGAAAATTTTCTCACCCCCCTCCCCCCCCCCCACACCAAAAACATTCTGACTGGTCTTATCTCGAAGCTGATTAGCTCTAGACATGACTTCGTTTCGTACTGTTGGCGGGACAAGTTTAATAACGAAAGAAAACTAATTTGGGGGCTGATTTGAATTACCAGTTTGGTTATTTGCAGTAAATTTGGGCGTTGGCCAGTTCCGGGTCGAGGTGATAAATCTCAAATGATCATTCAAACTCATTGCTGAGAAGATTCTCTGGATAGCTGATTGATAGTCGGTTTCGTGAGTAAGAGGAATCCCAGATATGCGAAGCTCACGAGTGTCAGTTAGCGTCTCAGCCGAGCTCACACGATCGAGAGCTTGGCGAACCTGACTGAGCTGTGCTCTGGTATCACGACCAGATTTAGCAGATGAGGACTCGATTCTATTCCTGCGTTCAGAAAGTGTTGTTAGTTGATTAGCGACCGACTCTTTGAAAGTCTGAAATTGATCCCTATTCCAAGTGGCGAACCATTCGGGCATCCCAGACCCAGGCATTTTTGCGGATTCCGGGCACAATATTTTCTCAGCACGGGAATCGGTGGGAGAATGGGGTGAAATGGATTTGAACGGGCGTTTACGGCCTCCTTGATGCAATTCGCTTGGTGGTGGTGTCTCCTCCGCGGGTGGAGGTATGGGCGAAGATTTCACTTTATCCGCGTCTTCTTTGGAAACTGCTGAGGAATCGGAAACTATCGAATTCGTGGAGGTTGTTTGCTGAGCATTGACACAGGACGTGCACTGATATGACTCGAGAGAGATAGATAGATAGATAGATATCCTTTATTCGTCATGCGACAAAATATACCTACATATTTTCATATGTGTCATATATATATATAAAATTAATAAATATTCCGATAAAATCATATTAAGCAATAATTTGGTCAAGGATAGATATATCACAATTGTGACTAGTCATACACTTTACGATTTAACTTGAAAGAAAATAAGATAAAGGGCATGGGTTCACAGAAATATCACAGTTTTTCTTCAGTCTGGTGACAGAAGGTCACTTACAATTAAAAAGAGATAGAAAGAAAAGGAACAAAGCCCTAGCCCATCAAAGATTAAAGTAATGCTTCTTCTCCACATCAATCCTCTGGGGAGACTGTGTGAGCAAAAAATCCTTCATAGCCTCTTTAAATAATGACATTTCCCCCAGCTGCCGAAAGCCCGGAGGGAGAAAGTTCCAAAAATGAGCACATTGAACCTGGAAAGATCTCCTTCCATATTCAAGTCTCATATTGGGAACTTTGAGTACCCGCTCTTCTGCATCACCACGTGCGGGGCGTCCAGATTGGTACCTGGTAAACATCGCAGCTAGGTAGCCAGGTTCTCCAAGATGCATGATCTTATGCATTAAAAGTGCTGCGAAGTACATTCTCCGCGAATCAGTACGTAACCAACCCAAACGCTCCCTAAACGGGGTGATGTGCTCGTCTCTCCTAAGATCAAAAATGTACCTCACACATGAATTGCTCAGTCGCTGTATCCGTTGCCGCTGTTCGTCCGTGGCGTCGAGGTACACGACTGTGCAATAATCTAAATGCGGTTGAACTAATGACTCGACTAGGCAAATTCGGAGAGGTCTGGTGATACACGCCCTAAAAAACCGCAATCCGTATAGGGCTCTATTCACTTTCTTAGTTACTTGGTCGATGTGCGGTTTCCACGTCAGTTCACTATCAAGTGTAACACCAAGACTCACGACCGTGTCGCTGAACGGAATGAACTTTCCTTCCTGTATCTCAACTCCTGGCAAGTCCATTCTCTTCAGGTCTTTGATATTCCTCTCAGAGCTGAAGAAGATTGCCTTGGTCTTGCCCGCGTTGAGACGCAGGCCGGAACTTCTGGCCCATTCAGCAATTAGTCGTCCTACTTCCCCCAGCCGAGTGATGCCTTCCTTGATCTTAGTTTTCTCGACTTGGAGATAAATTTGAAGATCATCCGCATAGAATAGATGATATACAGACTTTCCATCTAGCAAACCAGGTAAGTCATTAACATATAAGCTGAAGAGTAAAGGCCCGAGAACGGATCCCTGTGGAACACCCAGATTGGTTTCGAGCCAATCAGAACTACCGGATTTTGAAGTGACTATTTGGGTGCGGCCTTGTAAGTATGATTTTATCCACAGGAGTGCCGACCTTGAGAATCCAAGGTTTCGGAGCTTCCTCAACAGCTTTGATGGTGTTATTGTGTCGAAGGCTTTGCTAAAGTCGAATAGTAGGAGTAAGGTGACCTTCTTCCTATCAATGCCTACTCTGATGTCATCCGTCAACTTTAGTAAAGCTGTCTGGGTGCTATGGTATTGCCTGAAACCAGTCTGGAAGCGATCGAGAAGTTTCTCTACTTTTAAATACTCCGTGATTTGGTCATGTGCAATTTTTTCCAGAACCTTGGAAAGGAAGCACAGCAGCGCTATGGGACGAAAATCCGAGACCGTTGATGGAGCTGCAGTCTTCTTCAATGCAATCAGCTGCGCTTGCTTCCAAGCCTCGGGAAAAACGCTATGAGCGAAAGAGGAATTGAATATATGTACAATAAGATCACCAATTGCCGGAAGAGCCTTCGCGATCACACTCTGAGGGATCCCGTCCACCCCGCGGGCCTGCGAGGAGAAATGTTTAATAGCAAGGACTACATCATTGAAATTTGTGGGCTTAAATTTAAACCCCTCCTAGAGAGAGAGAGAGAGAGAGAGAGAGAGAGAGAGAGAGAGAGAGAGAGAGAGAGAGAGAGGGGGGGAATGAGTGAAGGAAAGACATCGGAATGGGAAGAGTAAGGGGAGGCGAGCACGAATATCTCCCGTGAAACTTGCGACTATGAATAGTCACATACAGTTGATCCTTACTTTCGCAAATCAATACGGTTATGTGCCCATTCAATAACTCAGTGATGAACGCCACTTCCTAGATGTTTCATATGCGAATCGAACGACAACTTGAGAGTTGTTCCATACCCAGCCATAGCTAAATGTTACTTCGAATCGAATCGAATCATCATTCACAACACGAGATGCTATTCAAAGCATTTCAATGGTGAATATCTCGATGCCACAGATTTGAGAGACCATCTGTGAGACCAGTTACGCTTATGCCTCTTGTAAGAGGAAGCCGCCTCTCAGAAAATGCATCGCTGTACTGTTGATGAAGCTTAGGGTCAATCTATCCATATCATTACTATCCATTTTGTTGAAAGTCGACAGATCAACCATATCTAAAATGATGGAAAAAGCACGTAGAATACTGATGGACAGTTTTGTCGTCAAATACTTGGGTACTTTATGATTTTCATGATCGTTCTTGACAAGAATGATTACAGTGGAATCTCTCTATCCGGACACCTCTCTCACACGTACGATTATGTTTTTGCTGACACTATCTTGTGAACGGTGGCTGTATTAGGCGTGCATGAGTCTCTCTAT
Organism: Eretmocerus hayati; assembly: GCA_029851415.1. NCBI lineage: Eukaryota > Metazoa > Arthropoda > Insecta > Hymenoptera > Aphelinidae > Eretmocerus > Eretmocerus hayati. Next base: position 70,726,291 of record CM056743.1, on the reverse strand, counting down.
ATGGCGAACACCTCTATAGGGTGGACACTTTTTCGGCGACCGTGAGTGTCCGCTCTACAGAAGTTCCTCTGTAGCCAATCACGAATTTCCATGAATTCTTGAAATGAATTGCCGATCCTTGATTAATTCCTTCAGGCACCTCACACATAGACCACGAGACTTTTGTAAAGAATCACACCAGGTTCTTTGTTCAGAAGTTACTGGATACAGAAGAGGAAGATATTATAATAGGTGATGCAACCTACTGTTACATGCAAAAAAGCGGAAACTATAAACTCCAACGTATGACATATTCTCTCCATAAAAATCGACCTCTAGTCAAACCAATGATCTTGATGAGTTCTAATGGGTATATCTTGGCAGTTTACGGGCCATATTATGCGAATGGTGAGAATAACGACGCCAACATCCTTATTGATCTAATAGGGAGTATCATATTTATTCAGGAGGACCAACTCGTTATCATACTACTCACAACCGACACGTATACTATTAATATTCGAATATTCATTTCCTTACTCAGAAGGAGAATACTGATGGACTCTCCACGTGGTTGCGACCATGTGATTACTTAATTCTAGACAGAAGATTCAGAGATGCCCTGGAGTTTTTCAAAGCACTCGGCTTGAATTCAATGATACCCTATTTTCTACCAAAGAACAAGTCTCAGCATTCCACGGAAGAGTCAAATGAATATCGCATTGTTACATCAATGAGGTGAGTACAATGTAAGTCTGAGAGCCTTCTTACAGTTTCTAGTTCCGAGTATTTTTAGCAGCTGCAACGGAATATAGGATACCAAACTAAACCCATGTTTGAGAGAATAGGCCTTCCTGAAGGGACACCACTCTCGCCCCTTACGATTGAGATCAATCCTCACCATCTATGATTTCGACCCCATTTTGTAATTGAATGTATCCATCTTTGTTCTAAACCAATGCTTAATCAAGATAGAGATATCTAATCCTCGTGTATTTTGTATATAGGTGGGGTATCGAGGCGGTGAACGGCATGATCGAAAATTGGAAGGCTCTTGGAACCGTGTTTCTCAATCAAGAAATCGGAGACTACGTGAGGATTGTCTGCGCACTATGTAATGCATTCCGTCCACCACGAGTATTCGATACATCTGCTGATGGAATGAGAGCTGGAAGAATACTCCAGCGTCTAAATGGAATGAATGAGTTGGAACGTATCGTGAAGGAGAAAAAATTTGCAACTGTTGGAGCAGTATGGGAGGAGATCAGCGATTTATCGGTTCCTGGTTTCCCTCGCCTATCCTTCGATGACCTGCAAGAATTAATACTTGGCATCCACGAGGTACTACTTCCAACAAATGTTACAATCGTATAAGTTGTTAGCTCAAAGTCTCCAAAGCACTCGGTCTCGTGATAGTTCTTTTCAAGTATTCCCATAAAGTTGCGTAGAGGATGTAGATATCCCAAGTACCCTCGAATAACCGTTTCGATTCATGTTCACCGATCCAAACATTTCTTGAGGGAAAGCAATACCTTTTAGGATAAGAATGACCTGAATGATATGATTATTCATTGTTTTTGTTCATAGCTGAAGCAAGCGAGATCATATACTGACGAGCACTGTAATGAGGATGGGATTTATCCATTATCCTACCATAAGCATGATAAAAACATCGTACGGATCAAGATGCAGTCGCGTCACACATCCTCGAAAATGTTCTTTCTTCCGACTAGATATGACGAAGATGACAAATCAATTACCGGAAGGTATTGTCAATGCAGGACAGGTGGGAGAACAATTGGTTGCTGTGCTCACATCGCGTCAGTATTGTGGTATCTAGGTTATCATAGATATCAGGAGAATTGCGAGGAAAGAGTGAGTCGGAACTATGGTTTCTTCGTCAGCGATGTCAGCCATGAGCAAAAGAATGGAGATTTCCTGGCTGAGCACAGACTTTTTGAATCAGTGGCTACAGATGAAGATGACTCGGAATCAGCTTGAACTAAGAGAGTCGAATATATGATATTTCAGCTAACTATAGCTACTATGGAATGCTATACTATGAATATATATACTTTGGAGTGGTTGATCTAGTTGAGTTAACTAGTTTTTCGGAGTAATCTCTGGCATCAATCTGTGATATTAATCTGGGCCATAAAATATGACTCCTCGTGATTGGTTCTTTTCGTACTCTCGTATTTGATAGGGATACTCTGGACGAGAAGATAGCTCTACTCTACTATGTTGTCATAGTTGGAGAGAGTCATGAGGAAAACAACGATCTTGGGGCTCAGAGATTCGATCACTATCACACCCTTATAATGTTATGTAATCAGAATTTCGAACAACTCTTCACGTAGAGTTTATTCCACCTACGAAGTATGAATTACACTTGACACAATATATATGTGATGATTATGTTGGATTCTGACGAATGATACTGAGAAGTATGGAGAATATATACGAGTTGGATATTTGGTCTCGTCGATCTTGAAGGACGGTCCTTTAAGATCGACGAGACCAAATATTCAACTCGTATATTAACCATCAAGGACGAAAAAATCTACCAAAATCACTTATGATATGGAGAATATAAATAGCATTGATATTACGGTATTCATGATTAAACCACGTTCCGTTCGGAATACTATCGGCTGGAGCCTCATGAGAGAGCCGAAACGAAATTGCATACGGTTCCCGTAAGAATTCAAGTGAGTCTTCGATTCGAAAGTGGGAGGAGCCCTTTCAGGACATATATCGATAGGACATCTTTAGGACATCATCTCTAGTTTTTACGATTTTAACAAAATTTCGAGGCCCACGAATACGTATCCAAAGATGTGTATCTCAAAAAAATCGTTGGAGCTCCTGATTGTGAGTAAATCAGGGTAGTATGGTTTAATGGGCTGTTCTTACGAGTTTCTTGGAGGTCCAAAAGTTGAAATCGGTGATTTATCCAACCGAAGTACAACTCTACACAATTTCAACAGATGTTGACCTCTGTGACTCACCAGGAACTACTGTGTACCGAAGTTTGACAGTGCTGTGCCTTGAGAAACGAGTAATTGTAACAGTACCAGTGAATTTCGATAAATATAATGAATTTTCGAGATATTTTGGGACTCTTAATGGTGATCGAAGATGAAAATTGATAGTTTTGCATGTCCCATTGATGTTGTCGTATGACTCATTGACGTAGAATTGCAAATATCATGATCGAATCATCAATTTACCCTCTCGAACGTGTTTTCCGGCATGAAAATGCACATTCCTCGGAGCAGGAACATTGGGACGCAATGAATTTTTTTCCATATCAGGACATGAAGAGTGACAACTTCTTACACAAAAATTATATGGGGTTTCCGTTTGAGTTTTTCGAGTATTTTGCGTGAGAAAGTTGGAGAGTGCCTATTTCCGGCACTTTTTTGCTATAAACTCGAATCTGGTGCGTTTTTTCGAAAAAACGATAGAAACGAATAATGTGTGTTTCGATAAGATCTACAAGATACGATAATTTGTCAATCCATTCTTACCCCGAGATCGCGAAAAGATCGAATAAATACGGTTTTTCACGACTTTCGGTCGTATTCTGGGAAGTACAATTGATACATGCATAGAAAACCGATGCCAAATGAGAGTTCAGAGCATAATCTACAAGAATTCACATTTTCCATTCCCTGAATGGTTCTTCGGTACCGGCGCATTATCTCCCGTGCATAAAAGAACCCCTCAAATTTTTATTTTTTGTTGACGAACAAAATCCTCTTGGAGCGGTGATAGTGAATTGGGTCAATTTCGAGAGCGAACCAAAGAAGTGGGTTCCACGTGTATTTTAAACGGGATACTCTTTTGCCCACCACGAAAATTCGTTTTGGTTTTGGGTGGAAAAATTCACATGTATATTCAGACACCCAGAAAACGCACTCCAGTGCAACCTGGGCCCCCAAATCTTTGGAGCAGATTTTGCCTTATCCTCAGCAGCTCCTCTGTATCGGTTACGTGGTAGTAGCTGATGATCTTGGGAAGATACGGTCACTTGTTTTCGCGCATTACCAGGACGAAAAATATTCGGAGCGGTTAGCACACGCAGCACGCGCATGGTTACAAGAAGACGCCGAGCCAGTTCACAAATATATCACGGCGATGCACTTGAATTTTGACAGAATGTCTGAACCGCCACCTGAATCAAAACAGGTTGAACGAATTTATTACAATATGAGAAAAGATTCTCACCCTTTGATGCGTCGATATTTGCACGCAGGTATCGAGAAATTTTCCACACAAACTACTGAGCTGGGGAAAGCTTCCGATGAGGGCAAAAATCAGGCACTCGTTCAGGGTAATAAGAAAGAATCAAATTCGCAAAAGCCTAAAAATTCGAATCATAATTCAAAGGAGAGTCAAAATTCAAATCAAGCTAAGGAGAAAGAATCTGGATCCGGAAAAGAAACGATAGATTCAGCAACTGTCGAGGTGACAACTATGGAAGACGTTACAAAATTAATGGATATTCAAATTTGAAATTTGCGAGAAGAACTTTTACCAAAGCCGAACGGTCTGAACGCGAGTTAGAGTAATAACGCGCAAAACTCAAATCAAAATAATGAACAAGGTCGAAACGGAAATCGACGAAGAGACCGGGGCAATCGGGGAGGTGAAACTAACAACAATGGCAATGGTGGCAATGGCCAGCAACAGGCAAAGAGGGCCTCGGATTCTTCCTCTGATGCTGAGAAAATTCATTCTCTCTATTGCTAGAACAGATCCCCTAATCGTCCTCAATTGGCCCCGCTTCATTACTCTTGTACGATTCATCTCGAGCGCTTTACGCTTCATATTCTCCCTCTTATAACGCTTGCTGTGATTGCTCGCGTGGAACTTGACTACACCGTTCGGGTCTGTTTGAATCTGTAGCTGTGTGCGTGTCGTTGTGTGGTTCGGCACTTGGCTCCTTCGCTCGCCGTTGTGTATTTGTCTGTATTATGGCGCACTCGATCTCGCGCTATTCTGATAACGCACCGTCTGATCCAAGATACTTTCGTGGGTGATTTAATTTTCAGCATTTTCGCGGTCTGACGAATCGTCTCAACTATCCGCGATCTGCATTGGGATCTTATATAATCTGCCATTTTCATCTCGTCATGTAATAAATTTCGTCGACGGTTCACTAGATTATTGAATTTCCGGACGCGCATCGTTTTGGGTTAACGCCGATCGCCGTTGCAAATTCGCTTGCACATCAACTAATTCATCGCGTAACGAACCTCTTCGCGCTCGATGATTTCGCCTTGTCACAATTTCGTCGTTTATATTGCTCGCAAAGATGTCGTCCTCCTTATATCTATCGAGGATTGACTGCCTATCCTGGGCTGTGTGCGTGAGCTTGCGCAAAAGTCTCGGCAATGCCTCCATTCACGCGACGTCTAATTCAGCCAGATTAATAAATATTGATCAAAATCTGTCTCGTTATATTCCTCACGAACGCGTCTGCGAATTACGTAACCGCTTCGTTCTTGCGTTACATGTTCCCTCGTGAGAGAGCAGAAGTTCACCCAATGCCTTATCTAACGTTCCTTCATCAATATTATTCATAAAATCGTCCAAGACACCGACACAGTTGGTGGGGTCGCTGGGTGTCAGCTTGGCCGATCATCGAAGTTAAGCACTATTGGACGCGGTTAGTACTTGGATGGGTGACCGCCCATCTCGGTCTAATCAACCTTGACGAGCTGACTTTTCTGATCGATCAGTTGACACTCAAACCTCAGCAACGTGATCGGGAGGCACGAAATGTTACAATTGCGGTGTTCATACTCACAAAATGTGGCATAAGCACCGTAAAGGTAGCATGATGAATATGCCGAACTCTCCAGAGCAGGTTCTCCCTCCCCCCCCCCCCTCAGGAGTTTTCCCTCACTCCACGGGCATGATTCCCGGGCAAATGCGGAGAGAATTAAGTTAGGGTGAGTGGCTGGATCTCAGACACGCTAGGATGAAACACGGAATGTTAAACCCACGAGATCCGCCCCTGTTGTAATAGTCCATTTTAGTCCATTGACTGAAGACGACCGTTGAACACATGAAAAAAAAAATCGTCCGAGACGTGACTATCCAAATGAGATCCTGCTATTTTTCAACTCTATCTAATATTTCACTCCAAAAAAAAAAATTATCTAGACGGGCCAGAAGTCAGAAGTTTCTATTCGAAAATTATTCCTAACACCTTACGCGTGTGAAAATCACGCCGCAATTATTCATCATTCTATCGTAAAAGATATTCTCATATCATAAAAAATCGGTCAAGCGTAAGCGTAAAAACTGATCGAGGCAAAGATTGAACTGCTTTATCTGTATTTATATACAGGCATTCCTGTTTTCACGCGGATCATTTTAACGCGGATTTGATTGTACGTGGTTTCGCGATTAATCCCATTCCTCTTTTTACACGGATGATCTCCTCGATTATACGCGGATCGAAAGTTGATTTTCCGAAATCGAATCGACATGACAGCTTGAAGTTATATGCGCACGTGTGTCAGAGAAGAGGTTCTGTTGTATGTCAACAAAACCTCTCTTATTTCATAAACATGGCCACTAAGAGGAAAAACGTTTCGGGAGATGACAAAGACAAAATTGTTGAAGAACAATTGGCCAGAGGTTGTTTAAGGGCAAACGTCTAACGAGAATTCCTTTCTCATCGAAGATTGTGTAAGGGCTGCACAACAGATTGGTGGAGAAAAGTTCGAAGACATGAATGACTCTCACGTTGCTGGGCTCTTAAATGAGATTGAGAAACTATCGAAGCAATCCTTAAACCCAACGCTGAGGACATTGCTGAAGAACCTGCTGAAGAGCAGCGAACCTTGAGTTATGCAAATGTCACAAGAATCATCAACACGTCGAAGGACCTGATTGAGGAAGTTCAAGAGCTTGATCTCTTGATGACTAGGAGCATGGAATTCAAATATGACTGTGAAGTCGCAATCCGTGCGTATGAAGAGCTGCAGAGAGATCTTATGCGACGGAAGAAATAGACTCGGCTGACCGCGTTTTTTAAGCCTGGGCTATGAAAATTGTTTGATAGGTATCATTTCATAGGACGATTTTGAGATATATTTTCGTCCGTTGCTCGTATTGAATTGTGATTCATATATTCTGAAAATAAGGATATACTTCGTTTTCAGATGAAAGAATTGTGACACTTGGACGAAAATCTTCGAGTTAGTATGGAACCTCCTATTTCCCATGAGGACAATGCTTTTTCACGCGGATAATTCATACGTGGCACGTGGAACGCATTAACCGCGTAAAAACAGGAATTACTATATATATGTCTGTTAAACTTCATGATGCCTCTATTCGACTGTTAGAAACTCAAAAATTTCATTCTTCACCAAGAGAAAAAAAACTGCCGTCAACTCGTGGTGACGCTTACGGAGCTTGCTATGTATACGCATCACGCGATCTTATGGTTACGCGTGAGGTACTTGACTCCAATTTTCGCCGACTAAGCTTGGCCTTCGCGCACTCTCTGTACATTTTATGTCTCTGAGGATTTTACTCTTATTCGAAGATTTTAAGGAAATTCTACTTGAAAATCACAATTTGATATATCATGAAATTGTAGGCTTTGATTTTGGGGTGGATTTTAATTACTGTGCTCTTTTCCATTCCACGCAACGATTTTACGAATGATAACGAGCTCCTCTGCTCCGAAATTCACGCGCAAAACGCGTTACACAAAATTTCAAAGCACAGTAATTAATTAAACGTTGGGCGCCGATGCGATAGGGTGATAAGCCTATAGTTAATCATCATATCTTCCACATCTCATCCTGAAGGGATGAGGAATTTCAGAATATTTTCGTCCATATTCGTATTCATATCGGGACGTGTATATATACATATATTGAATAAATGAATTGGACTCGATAATTTCTATTTACTTGGGGTTACTGCTCCGTAACCTTCGAATAATTCATTAACACAAGATGAATGAAGGACAGATTTTTACAATCAGTATATAAATACTCACGCGTTCATTAATGCGAGTTGAAATTATATCTAACGCACGTGAAAGAGAGAGAGCGCATTAGAGAGAGAGAGAGAGAGACTCACCATTCCTGCACACACATATCTCGCACGGCTCAAGTCGGTGCCTCGCGCCCGGGCCGACATATCCCGAGGATGGGTGGCGTGTTTGTCCTGGATCCTGGGCTCGGACCGGTCGGCTACTTGGCGATAATCCCGGAGAAGTCACTCTGCTGCACACACGCGCGTGGCCGTCAACCGAGGCCAAGGTTGACCCACACACACATTCACACTTCCAATGTTGCGCGCCGGCACCTCGATCCATCGGAAGGATCAGCCGATCGATATCGCGGCTCGCGGCAAGCTGCTTGTCATCGACAACGACAGCTGTCCCTCTGCTCTCTTTCTCCTCTCTCTCCCCTCTCTTACCATTGATAGTCTGTTCGAATATGAATTTATGCTCCAACTCGCGTGTGACAAATTACCCCGTCACAAGTTGATCAAGATTAGATCTACCGAAGCTCGTCCCAAGGGTTTCAAAACAAGCTTTGCAAAGAGCTACAGTAGGTTATAGTTTCATTGAGATGGATGAAAGTTTCAGAGTAATCTAATAATTGTCCGGTCAATTCAAGCATCCCTACATCATTTTATCCGAGTAGCACTGTCATTTGCGTTCTCATCATCACTCGTCAATTCATAAATCTATCTTCTCTTGTTCGAGATCGCATGGCGCCCGGTCGAATCGGACTGCGCTATGATCGCGCGGCACGCGATCTGCGACTCAAGCCCACAAATTTATGGATCGCCAAGTGAAAATTTGAGAATTGATGTTATGGTGGCATGCTCGGATGATAAATCATGAGGCGAATGAGTCAAGCATGTTCGTGGGAATCGAGAATCGTTTTGGTGTATCATGCTGAAAACTGGAAAATTGAATGATTTCAACTGAACCAAGGAAGCATGTTTCCCTATTGAAGAGATGGAATATCCGTGAGAGAGATGTTGTCATCCGTGATTCGTTCCAGAATACATTGATCATGATCAGGGTGTTGCAATTTCCAAATGGGGCCCAAAGAACTTTCGCATGCAAATTTTGACGTCAATTGGTTCGATTGCCGTAAAATGTACATGTGATGCATTCTTGCGAATGAATCATTCTTATGTAAAATGAATTGTTTTTCTGTATGTCCTCGCGTTTATATAACGAATGTACCCAGAATATCGGTTTGAGCGTCATAGCGAACAGAACTTAATGTCCTGGTTTGGCCGATTTGACAAGAAAATGGGGTGAATGTATGACCCAGTCCCTTATGAATTCAGAATTGGGAAGAAGTCGAGAGTTACTATCATAGTTATTATTTACGGCTCAAGAAGAGAAAGGAGAATTCTAACATGCATTAGTTGTACGGGACCATCCAACAATTTCCAGTATAATCTAACCCTTCATGGCATGGTGTCACATATTCGTGACACCTGAATTTGCGCTCGGAATATTCATAAATAGCGATTACAAAGAGATGAAACGATGGAATGAAAAAATTCTCTCCTGGAACCACTCAGCACTCACTCGAGTATGATCTCCTGATTGAATCAGTCCTCCAAGATTTCCTTTTGAAAAGTACAAATTGAACAATGCCGGAGAGAAAGTTTTCCTACTCTCTCAGCATCAATCAGCTAATATATAGCTGAGATATCAGCGATTACTCCAATAGGTCTTCAAACTGCTGATGAAATCAGCAAACGCTAAGATCACGCTCGAAACCATAATTTTGGTGGAAAAACTCCTCAAATCGGGATTATGATATCGACTTGAACATATAAGAGACCATTCCAGATCAAATCACGACGAAATGAGGCATTTTTGTTCGGTATTCACTCAATTCGTGTCACGATAAGACCTATTCAGCTGATGACAATCAGCTATAAATTAATAATTGTACCTGAGAATCAGTTAATATAGCTGTAATTCAGCTACAGTAGCTATTCGTGTCATTGAGAATCCGTCGACTGGAATATCAGCTTATAATAGCTGATTCAGTCAGCTAACATAGCTGAAATCCCAGCTAATAAAGCTGCTTCTTCAGATCCATGATATTCGTGTTGTGCCGTGTACAGTGTCGTGATCATCATTGGATCGAAGGAGATATGATGAGAGGGAACCTAATATGATGACAACACAAGTGAATCGTCGAGAGATCTTCATTTCTTGAGAGGTGAGGTTGTGGCCGTTACCTGTTTTCGTAATGACAAACACCTGATTGACTTAGCCTGCTTCAACAACAGGTGGCCCGCTTCTACAATAAGTGGCTCACTCCAACAGCAGGTGGCCCGTTTCAACAGCCAGTGGCCCGATTCAACAGCAGGTGGCCCGATTTAACAGCAGGTTGCCTGATTTAACCCTTAGAGTACCGGTATGACGCCATATGGCGTCATGACTTCAACAAACTTCGACAAACTTTCCCAAAGCAGTTTTTCCACCTTCTCCGTTTGGAACACTTCTTATTCACGTTTTTGAAAGCCAGGGCTCATCAAAGAGGACCTAAGATTCAGCAGCTCAAAGTCAGCGCATGTTCCCCTGAGCCACCCCTGTGCACGCTAGACGGGTTAATTCTTGGGCGATTTTCGGAAGGCCACTATATCAAAATCAAGCCAAGTTCACTCATGCAACTGATCACATCTTGTTTGTCTTTGAAAAACCTTCAATTTCCGTTCTTGAACGTCAAAATCGACTGATAGGGACCTGAGATAGAGCCATCCAAAGTATACAGTGCATTATAACACGGGCCGCTACCACTGAAGACCGGCATGACGCCCTATGGCGTCATGGTCTGATCGACCAACATCCACCTTTGGTTTGGACATACATAAGGGTCATGTAGGCACTTTGATTAGGGATTTCGGCGCTTTCTGATTTTCTAAAATGCCGGTACTCTAAGGGTTAACAACAGGTGGCCCGCTTTAACAGCACCTAGCACGCTTCAACAGCAAGTGGCCCGATTCAACAGCAGGTGGCCCACTTTAACAGCAAGTGGCCCGATTTAACAGCAGGTCGCCCGATTTAACAGCAGGTCGCCCGATTTAACAGCAGGTGGCCCGCTTTAACAGCAAGAGGCCCGCTTCAACAGCAGGTGGCCCGATTCAACAACAGGTGGCCCGATTACCAGCAGGTGGCCCGGTTTAACAGCAGGTGGCCTACTTCAAGGGGAGGTCACACCTTGATTTTGAAGTCTGGCCTAAAATATTATGGAGGCTGAAGATCTGGATTCATATGTGATTCTTCGATCTAAAAACGATGATGTGGGTGATTTTTCCAAAAAAAAAAATTTTCGACCATATCCATTGCCTGGTTCACGCCTCTTCCATCGGATCGACGAATCCATTCGACATTCCGTTCGAAATCATAGAAGGTACCCCCAAAAAAATTTAAGAACCGATTCGCAAAAACCTGTGGGACTAGATACATTTTTCGGGTCAAGAAACCAAATTCTCTTGCTTAAATGCTGGAGAACTGGAAAAATATCGAACAAAATATCCAACATTGCGAGAAATTATAGCAATGATATTTTGTTCAGATCAAAAAATTACATCAAAATAGTGGACTGAAAGTGGCGAGGATCGAAAAAATATGAACAGACAATTATATGATTATATACAGTACCTTCCAAAATTGATGGATCATGCATGGTCTCACTAAATTCATGATAACTTCGAATCCCTTCCTTGTATAAAAATTTTGAAAAGAGGATCTTGAAGATCACAAAAAAATCTATCGATTCATGTGATTCAAAGATTTTCCAAGTGCTTCTTAAGTGCCCGTAATCGACATTGAAAATCTGAAAAAATTCTTCTTCGTCGGATCACCCACAACTTTGACGGGAAAGGTCGGATTACAAGAGTTCTCACGGGATCTTGTAGATCGTTTAAAAATCTAGAAATTTGGTCATCTGTAAAATTTTCGTACGACCCTTCCCGTCTGACTTACGAGCTCCGAAAGAAAACTTTGTATTAACATAGGGTGCTTATGGAGATCCCGAAGCTGGTACCTCTTTCGTTTCGTCTTGCTCTATTCTAGTGCAAGAATTCATCAAAAAAATATCACGCTACATGATTTCAACGGAAATTATCTCATCTTTCAGAAAAATGTATCAGATTTTGTCTCAGATTTGAGGTGACAACAATTTCCCAAGTTTTGTTATGAAAATTGATTTATTCATGTTTTGGCCGTCCATATTATATTTGAGACTAAATCTGATAAAATATTCTGAAAGAAGAGATCATTTTACGTCGGAATCATGTAGGGTGATATTTTTGTATTAAGTTTCGCACTAGTAGAGCAAGACGAAACGAAAGAGGTACCAGCTTCGGGATCTCCGTATGCACCCTATGTTAATACAGAGTTTTCTTTCGGAGCTCGTAAGTCAGACGGGAAGGGTCATACAAAAATTTTCCAAGGGACCAAATTTCTAGATTTTTAAACGATCTCCAAGATCTCGTAAGAATTCCTGTGATCCGACCTTTTCCGTCAAAGTTGTAGATAATCCACTGAAGAAGAATTTTTTTAGATTTTCAATGTCGATTACGGGCACTTGAAAAGCATTTGAAAAATATTTGAAACACGTGAATCGATAGATTTTTTTGTGATCTTCAAGATCCTTTCTTCAAAATTCTCATACGATGGAGGAATTTGGAGTTATCATGAATTTAGTGAGAATGATCCATTAATTTTGGAAGGTACTGTATGTCCTATTTTTTTGAAAAAAGGGTTCGAATTTCGAATTTCTTCCTTTACCATCTCAATGTAATTTATTGATCTGAGCAAGAAAGTATCCTTTTAATTTTTCGAAATCATCGACATTTTCCGAGTTCTGAGGCGTTTTAGCTAGGAAATTCAGATTCTTGATCCGAAGATATGTATCCAGTCCCACAGAATTTGACGAATTGGACTGATAATTTTTTGAGGGTACTTTTTTCATCTCAAACTTATTCTCGTGCGGATTCGACGATCTGGCGGAGGGAACGCCAACCAGGGAATAAATACGATCAGGAAAATTCTTTCCAAAACACTGAATGCACCATCGTTTTTAGATCAAAAAAATACATATGAATCCAGATCTCCATTCGCTCAGCGCAAATCAGCTACGGTAGCTAAAAATCAGCTAGGGATAGCTGATTTCGTCAGCTAACGTGAACGGGTTTTCACTGATTGAATCAGCTAATACAGAGGGTGATGAACGATGATATACACCGTCCGGGAATGTTTTTCCGTGCGCATTGGATGTCACGTGATACATTTTTGGCTCTGGTATTCTAGAACCGTTCGTGCAGTGCAGTGGGATCCATTTGATTACCCGAATTCTAAGTCCCAAGTAAGGCGTCCAAAGTGGGGCACTTGCATCGAAAGTGGGACACCCAGATCGAAAGTGGGCCACCCAGATCGAAAGTGGGCGACCTAGATCGAAAGTGGGCCACCTGTATCGTAAGTGAGCCACCTGTATCGAGAGTGGGCCACCGGGATCGAAAGTGGGCCACCGGGATCGAAAGTGGGCCACCCGAATCGAAAGTGGCCCACCTGGATTGAAAGTGGGCCACTTGTATCGTAAGTGAGCCATCTGTATCGAGAGTGGACCACCTAGATCGAAAGTGGGCCACCTGGATCAAAAGTGAGCCACCTGCATCGAAAGTGGGCCATCTAGATCGAAAGTGGGCCACCTGGATCGAAAGAAAGATCGATTTGAAAAGAAGTATGAATGGAATGAGGTGCATTTGCGAATTCTTAATGTTCCAAATTGATTTTTATTGCGTAATGAAAATATGAGGCAAAACTACTCCTGGGGAAGTTAGCTGAGATTCTAGTTATATTAGCTGAGATTCCAGCTATGTTAGCTGACTTAATCAGCTATTATAAGCTGATATTTCAGTCGACGGTTTTTTACTGACACGAATAGCTACTGTAGCTGAGTTTCAGCTACTGTATCTGAGTTCCAGCTACTGTAGCTGAGTTTCAGCTACATTAGTTGATTTTCAGCTACAATCACTGATTTATAGCTGATAATAATCAGCTATATAGGGCCACTCGTGGCACGAAATGAGTGAATATCGAACGAATACGCTTTAGTTCGTCGTGACTTGGTCTGGAAAAGTCGTTAATGTGTTCATGTCGATATTAGAACCCGGATTTGTGAAGTTTTTCCACCAGAGTTATCGATTTAAGCGTGATTTTAGTGTTTGCTGATTTGATCAGCAGTTTGACGACCCATGGGAGAAATAGCTGATATATCAGCTATATATTAGCTGATTGATGCTGAGAGAGCAGACCCCCATGATTCCTCAGGCCGGAATTCAAGATCAGGGTGTGATCGCCCCTCAACAGCAGGTGGCCCACTTCAACAACGAGTAGCCCACTTCAATAGCAGGTGCCCTGCTTTAGAGACATTTTTTGGGACTTAGAGACTCGATAATCAAATGAATCCGACTGCACCAAACCAACTTTTATTCATACAAGAGCCAGAAATTTATCACGAGACGCATACAGCAGGAAGAAAAACATTCCCGACGGAGTATATCAATGCATATCACCCTCTGTAATAGCTGATTCAATGAGTGAAAATCCGTTCACGTTAGCTGATGAAATCAGCTATTACTAGCTGATTTTCAGCTACCCTAGCTGATTCGCGCTGAGAGAGTACATAGTTGTGAAAACTAGCTCATTCATATAAATATCCCTAGTAGAAATTGGGATGGGCGTTTCTTACACATGGGGGAATATAGATAGCTATGCGTCAGGGGGTCAAGACTGAATTTACGAACAAAAATGAACAGTCAGGGAAAATCAAGCACATTCACCTTGTATGATCCGATAATGCGGCACTCTGATGAATAATTTCCCCGTGTGGATCCATGGATGAGTCATTTTTGAGACTCCCGTAGTGGGGTAAGGTCCGCTATACGCCGCGGCGTAAGCTTCTTTTTTTCACCACCATGCGACTCGAGATGAAATGAAAAAAGCTCAGCATCAGTGTTTGCGGTTTGGATTCCTCTCCGTCCGTTGGCTTATACAGTGTAATAATTTCCTCCCAACTTCTTGATGCAATCGGACTTTATTGCCAAAGTTTCGTCGTTTCTCAATCAATTTCCGACGTTTCGGGTACACCCCTCATCAGGGGGAAACCTGAGCAACAACAATATTCAAATAAATTCACAGTCTCGAGGTTTACCAAGGATCACAGGCCACATGAATACAGCATAGAGATAAAAAGACATCCAGTACATATATAAAGTAGATCAGAATGATATCGAGTACGTATATGAAAAGCTTTTTGTTTCGCTTACCAAAGAAATAAACGAAGAACTTCTAGTGGTGTATATTACGTATTCTATGAAATGTGAACAGAGTCTTTCTTCTTGAAATCCAGAACGACGTAAACGATTCAGAATAGAAAACACAGGGTCAGGGTGTGGTAACACCTTGAGATACAATTTTGACACGGAAAGTTTACTCACAAAATGTCGGCACGATTTTACACTTCCTTCTTGATTATTTCTTTGATATTGCACATGATAAAGAGAGTGACGGGTAGAGCGGACAGGTGTTCATTGCTTGAGATCACCATCGGCACTGACTGGTGATTATGAAGCAGCACGTAAGTGAAGTATCGATAATCGGTAAAGACAAAAAGTACAAATCACATACAGATCATCCGCTATCGATTTGCAAAGTAATCTTTTTCCCCTCATTCTTCACAAAAATTCGTCTTTGAATTGAGCAATTTCATTTGAGGTAAGATGATCTTCAATTAACTTCACGCAATGTAATGAGTGACTCCAGTAAACTCAATACAAACGGACTTCATCGCCAAAGTCTTGTCAATTCTCGTCAAAATTCCGACGTTTCGGATGCGTGAAATGCACCTCTCATCAGGGAGAACAAGGAGATTCACAAGTCGTCACTTGTGAGGCCATGATGGTAAATTCCAACAAGTGGCATAATTCTATCATTGAAAATAGAGGATGGTAGACATACTAGGCAAAACTATTGTGTATATATTTTTTGAGTTTTTCATTGACTTGTGAGAAAGATCTATTACTTTTGTACATATTCTTGAGTGACAGGATCGAACAAAGTTGTTGTACGTTTGATCACCTGATCAGCACTGCAACTCGAACGTACAACAACTTTATTCGATCCTGTCATTCGAAAATATGTACAAAAGTTATAACTTCTGTACATATATATAGTGAGGAAGATCTATTGATCTTCCTCACTAGTCAATGAAAAACTCAAAAAATACATACATGATAGTTTTGCCTATAACCATCCTCTATTTTCAATGAATCAATCATGCCACTTGTTAGATTTCACCATCACGGCCTAACAAGTCACGACTTATAATTTTCTTATTTTCCCTGATGAGGGGTGCATTCTACGCATCCGAAACGTCGGAATTTTGAAGAGAATTGACAAGACTTTGGCGATGAAGTCCATTTGTATCGAGTTGACTGGAGTCACTTTCTTCCATTTCAATGGTGAACTGGAGAAATTGAGACTGATGGTTGAACGTCTGAAGGACCAGATCGATGTGGGTCTCTTTCACAATCAAAAATGCGTCGTCAACATATCTACTTTGTAAAAAAATTTTTCATTCATCCAGTTGGTTGAAATTTTTCGAAAAAATTTTCACAGTGTAGAGTAAAATAGTAGATTTTGATACAAGGGCGGGGATGTTGGTTTCCGCGTCCCGATCGATGTTTTCCCGGCCCGAGCCTTGGCGAGGGTCAGAATCATCGCTCGGAAGCGGAAACCAACCCGCCTGAGTGTCGAATACTATTGTTTCATCGTCGGCGTGGGAAAGAAAATGAAAAACCGGCTCTTCCCCGCACAGAAGATGGAAAAAGTACGTTTTCCCCAAGGTTTTCAAGGCATTCGGTCTCTAGGAGTTCTAGAGCTATTCCAGCCCATGACGGGCTGCTATCACCACCCATAGGGGTGGCACGTGTCTGTTCCCATACCACATTTTATATAAATGAGCCATTTCACGTCAATTCAAAAAGGTTTCGCGGTCCCCATTACTCAAATTTGCGGCTGTCGGCTCAGTCCTATCTCTCTGAGATAGGGTTTGCTACCTAGAATAATAACAGATGTTTTTGCTGCATTGAGTTCAAGACCGTCGTCTAGAGCCCATTTGGCACTTGCTTGGGCATCTAGGGATGTCAATGCAATATGGTCAAGGAGACTTTTGGGAAGGCAATGAAGATATTTGCTAGAATCATCTGGAAACATGGCACATTTGGTATGTGTCGGGGAATCAGGGAGATCATTGATGGGGTTGGGGAAGAGCAAAGGACCGAGAACACTACCTTGAAGAACTCCAATGACCAGGGGAAGCCATGATTCATGCATTCCATCGGCAAGACGAATAGTTTGATAGCGTTTGCTAAGATAGCTTGCAAACCAGTGCATAACTCGATCACTACATCTGTTTCTCAGCTTCACCAATAGTTTGGCATGCGGTAGTGTATCGAACGCCCCTGGAAAATCAAAAGAGATCAATATTGTGAGCATTCGTTTGTGAATTGCACTCCAAGCATCTCCTAAAACTCCGAAAAAGGCTTATTCGGTTGACTGATGGGATCTGAAGCCAGATTTTCCTCCATGGAGCAAGTTGAAGGCTGATGAGAGATCGACAAACTTCTTGTGGACGATTCTTTCCGGAACTTTCGATTTCGGGAAGCTGCGCGATGGGTCACCTATCAGAGGGCGTCTCGGGCGCGGATACTTCCGAAAGAGGGACGATTGACGCTTGCTCTCATAAAATAGGGAAATATTCCGTTGAAAGGAAAAAATTCACTCTTCCGAGCTGCAGAGTGTCGTAGAACCTCCGTGTGAGCCGTGCGGCGAAAGTAAAGGTGTCTGCGTGCAGCATTTAGTTTAGGTAGGATAGGCTTTCCCCACTCCCAAGTCGCTGTTGCGAGTGGGGTAATCGTGCAGCTCCGAAGAATTAATCACACTGGTCGGATGAATTGATATTGCAGGGAACGCTAGCCTGGCCATAGAGCAAGAGATCTCATCTGCGTCCTTACCTCTGGATTTGCTCTCAGAGAAAGATCTGGTCACATCAGCTTCGCTAATAGGGGCGAAGTCTAATGTTGTGATACTTGTTAGCAAAGTTATGGAGCAGATTTGATCATCTTCTACATCTTTCAAAGTTCGATCTGAATTTGTTACTCTATCGAAGTGTTGGTTCAGGGTTTTCACGTCAAATACATCTAAGGGTGACAGGGGAGGGCGAGATACAACTCCCAGCTTCCTAAATCTATTCTATCTGGATCTTGGGTCGGGAGCATATGATATTCCATCAGCGATGTACGTTCAGTACCGCAGGGGACGTACGTTAGTACGTCCCCTGCGGTACTAAAGTGAAAGAATTTGCGATTGTGTGCGATTGACCTTATAAAATAACTTATCACGCTCATTTATCAGACGACGAATGTCAGCTGACACTCCCGGGTCCTTTTGAGGAGATATCATTGAAATTTCTTAGGGTTGAAAGATGGTAAAACGCGTCTAAGGTTGATGCAGTGGTTGTCGTTACAGTGTCATTTGGGAGAGCCTTTGCAACGCTGTAATAAACAGGTGAGTTTAAGACGATGTGTCTTGGAGTATTCTTATCTCTAGGGCTCAGAAAGGAGCCATGTTTAATATTCACAGGAAGAGTCAAGTAGTACCGCATCTGTGAGATAGTAACTAGAACTGCCGGGGTAGCAAAAACATTATCAACCCCTTGGTCTGTCACAACAGGGGGCGAGTTGATATTGAGCTTGCTCCGGATCAGATCAAGTAGCTGAGGTTGGTTGACTTTCGGAAGATTCCTCACAGATACTGTTCCTCAAGGAATCGCTGGTGGCGTGATCTTGTGATCGATCTGTATGAAGTCATGTCTATCAGCGGAAGGTAATATGAGCAAATCCATGAAACGCGGTGATTCGTGCGTTACGCCCTTGGTGCTCACATTTCTCGGTCCAATGGATGTAAATCAACTCTGCGCCAAAGCAGGCACTTCTAGAACAATCCTATAACCAAGCTGCGGAGAGCTGGAGACTCAAAAATGACAGGAATAGCGGGCCGTCAAATTCGAGAAGTCATGAGATTCTACGCGTGACTCATTTCCTTCAGTGTTGAGGTCGGCATTTATACGCAGTGTGGGATATCGACATATTCTCTGCGGCAGAATGACCCTCAAACTTGAAACTACAACTCACTCCAAGCCCAAAGATGAGCTTCCAACAGATGTGTAACTATTTCCTGTTGATGACGCGTGACTCCTTCTTCAGAAGGGAGGAAATCGACAGAAATTCTCATCCTGTGACGATGCAGTCTGACGAATCATATTCCTGCAAACGGCACCTGATTCTTCATCAAAAAACGAAGAAATCAGTATGAGTCAGGTCTAAGTGCATCCGATAATATGCGATTGGCAAGTACGCTCTCAAGGAAAAACGTGATCGCTTCTCGGAATCATGTGTTTTAAAGTGCACATGAACAAGATGGGTCAGACCGATCCGCTCCCGCTTGTGATCTCTCACTTTCATTGTACTTGACACTATATAAGTGACTGCATGGGTCAATATCTCGTTGTTAGCTTGGGCGAGCTACTTTTCTCAATCTTTGAAGGGATTTTCGGATATTACAAGGGTGCTAAACTATCGTTCGAGGTTTATATCATAACTTCAATGATCTCCTCGGATTTCCTGATAATTAGTGAGATACTCTCGAGCACCATCAGCAAATAATTGGTTGATGATAGAGTGTATCCATGTATGTAAGAATAGCATTGCTCTTGTGGCCATTTCCGGGTCTCTCGGTTTCGCCCGATGCCGTCTTGTGAAAATCGTTTACGCGAGTGGATTTGAGGTCCAGATACCGATAATTGAGATTATGTGAAACCCGAGTGATGTGCGATGGAAAGGGTTTACGAAATTTCTCTCCTCACCAATAACCATGTTTCGTGGATTTGCTCATATAGATTCTCTATGCGCAAGGCAGGCTGGTGAATTTCGAACCAGGAATAAATCTAAGCATTTGTGGTGGAGGAGTCAATCCTTTCCAATCGCATGATGAGTAGGAATCGAGCTAACGAGGTAAAGACAGTGAGCATTGTGCAAATATTCAAATCATACCGTGACGTGAGCAGGGGGAGGTGATGCTGGATGGGCGTATGGGCGTGGGTGGTAAATAAGGTGGTCGACAAATGGGATTGATTTCTTGAGCCCATGGCCGCCGCTTCGCACAGATTTTGATAAAAGAGATTCACACACACACGCTGCATACGGGCCTGAAAGCTAGGCCATTACACTCCCTCTACTACATCAAGATCCAGGCACGGGCCAGCCTGGGGATCAGTCGCAATGCGGCAGGAGGCCACGAGTCGCGTATCGGTAAAGAACGAAACGATCGATCGTGAACGTGAGCACGCCGGGACGCACCGGCAGGCCGATGGTCCGACGTTTTTGACACACTTTCGCGCTCACGAGTGTTGTCCGTGATTCGTGTTTTTTCTGACTGCCGCTGCGCCCGTTGTGGGGCTCTATTTATACCCGTGTCGTGTTCCAAGTACGCCCTTTGTGTAGTACAGTTGTTTCAATGGGTGTCTGTATCTTATGTACCGTGTGACGAGCGTGCATCGTATCTAAAAAAAAAAAAAAATACTTTAAGTGTACGCATCTCTTGATGTACAAATATTTCAAGGGTTATGACTTGGAGTGATGTACGCGTCAGCCGCGTGCATCGTTTGTGGGCAGAATTTTGCGGAACGCGCCGCAGGTAGTGCCGCGGATGTACGCGGGTTGAATAGTGCATGACTTGCTAAACAGATTTGTACGCGTTAGCTAATGTACACCTGGAGATAGAGGGATATTTGTGTACGCGTCTTTTGTAGTACATAATATTCGAGCATTCATCCATTCATTTCAAAGTGACAATAATTTGAAGATAAAAATTATAATTCAAAATATGGAATGATTTGAATAAATATGAGGGTCATGACAACCGATAAGGTAGATCTGATCGATGTATCGACTCTATCGCTCGATTTGATAAATCACATCCAATGGATGGATTTATCATCCATCCAGGCCACATACAATTGCCGAGCTCAGGTGGTGATCACAATTTAAGGAATGTTAGACTGCGTCCTTCGTGGCTCCACTACTATATAAGTAGTTGTATCACGAAGGGACTTCAATCGCCTCGGTGGTTCAATTGGTCCAGGCGCAAGTCTGGAGTACCGGAGATTGCGAGTATCAAATCCCACCAGGAGGGAAATTCTTTTATCACTCGGTCAATCTTCCGAAAAATTTGAAGGATTCGAAAATATCAAAAATCCCTTCGTAATATGAAAGCGAAGCCACAAAGGTCGCAGTTCGACATTTGTCAAACTAAAATCGACATCTGAGCGTGGCAATTATATGTGGCTCGGAAGAACGATAAATTTATTCATAAAATGCATTGAACAAATATTTTAATGATGAAGACTGAGAGTGAGTTGTAGCCATACTCAAATTGAAATCACCTGTTGTTATGGTGTGTTCATACAGTGGAGGAAGAGGGGATAGGACAT
Source organism: Eretmocerus hayati (assembly GCA_029851415.1). NCBI lineage: Eukaryota > Metazoa > Arthropoda > Insecta > Hymenoptera > Aphelinidae > Eretmocerus > Eretmocerus hayati. The sequence continues at coordinate 70,704,668 of CM056743.1, read as the reverse complement.
CCATGAATGCATGGGGATGAGCCGCAGTGGGTCTTCGATCGACAAAAGTAAATAGTAATTTTGAATCAGCTGAATCTATTTCAGGGATTACCAAGACCTGTGGTTGAAAACAGACTTAGAATGATGCAAAATTCCGTCAATAAACTCTGATCTGACCTAGAAACCAACTCTTCCTTCCTGTTTGCCGATTCTACCGTACCGAGAAAAATTATAGTCAGGAATATTATATGGATCGAACGGATCATTGGGTCCTAGGAAAGTCTTAGAGACAGCTACAATATCATGAATACCACTCGACATATGCACCTCTAGTAAATTAAAGTTTGCAGTAAAGCGATTTAAGTTGATGTGGCCAACTGTGATATCCGTTTTATGAGAAAAAGACGGGAAGAGTAGAAGCATGTGACTGCGAACGAGATGATCGTTATCCAGGCAAGAAGCGAGGTGGGCTAAAATGGCACAGCTATTGCATTGGAGTGAACCCCCTCCCCCGCGTGTAACGATGTTATAGCACAAAAAGCACGAGTCTTCTGTTGCACTAGTGCTCAAATTCATCACTAATACTCGTGTTTCGATCAGGTGTACACCGAGCTTCCTACAGTGAATTGCAATGGGACCGTGACACCAGCAACGAATATAAGCGGTAGCAGCTTCGAGTCTAGTCCCATTTGATACTCGACAGAAGCGTACAAAATTGCTTGCGTCCTCAGCAAGTTCATACGTAGTCCATACCGTTTCACCCACGCAACGATACGGCTGGTATCATCGTTGAGCTTGCGGATGATTTCAGGAATGTCAGATGTCCAGCATTGGATGCAGATTTGCAAATCATCTGCACAAATCAAAGCCTTGCAATAATATTTGAGGACCAACAATACAGGATTTATAAATATAAGGAATTTAATTGGATCTGGATTTGAGCCTTGCGGGAAACCGGATGTATTTGGCCAGAAGAGAGGGAGAGAGGGGGAGACGTAGCTTACGTCCCAGCGGAAGCCCCGCACATCCACTTACTCGTAGCAGAGTCAGTGAGGACCTGGGACCACCAGGAAGGGATCGAAGCAGGGATTGTGCTGACCCCAGCGATTGACGAGATCATCCGCGATAACGAAAAAGAGACGACCCTCGAGCAGTGGCAGATGAGTGGAACTCGCCGTTGTCCGACCGAAATCGAACCAATCCAGATCAATTCGATCCTATCCGTCTAAATACTGAAAATAGAACTACTCACATAAGATTCAATCCAATCCAATACCAATATATATGATTGAGATTCCAATGCGCCAATCCGGTTCAATCCGAATCAATCCAAAACATTCTATTCGTTTCAATTCTCTTGAGTAGAATTGCTTCAATGCAATACAATCCAAATCAATGCAGGTATATTGGGTTGAAATCTCGATGTCTATCCAAACCAATTTCGATCAATCCGGTCCTATCCATTTCAATCCCGATGATCGGGACTACTTCTATACGATTCAATCCAATCCAATGCCAAGATAGTGGATTGTTATTTCGATGCGCCAATCCGTTCCAATACGAATCTATCCAAACAAATCCAGATCAATCCAATCCTATCCGTCTCAATCCTGTGAATTAGGACTACTCCAATGCGATTCAATCCGAATCGATGCCAGTATATTGGATTGGAATCTCGATGCGGCAATCCAATCCAATATCGATTTGTCCGAACCAATCCGAATCAATCCAATTCTACCGGTCTCAAAGCTGGAAATTGGAACTACTCCAGTACAGCTTACTCCAATCAACAGAAGTGGAATTTCAAAACGTTTTACTTCACTCGAATCACCTCCACTCGTGATGTTTCCATCAACCCACTTCCACTCTCGGTACACTTCCAGACAGTACCAAATACGGAACTGGACCTGGACATCATCCAAGACAATATTGTACATTTTATAGACATGAGCACCATCGCCCCGCACTCACAACTCATAATCAACGCACTGGTGATTCTGCTAGGGATGTGGCTGATATGCGAACCGAGTAAATAGTTCGTCGATTGCGAGAGAGGAAATATACGTGTTTCTCATCTGAACTGATTGGTTCCCACAAAACGCCACCAAGCGGCAGATAAGGTATAAATAGTATTGTCATCTACTCTTGCACCAAGACTCCAATCCGTTCCTATATTGGTACCCGGACACTCTATCGGATGACAACGTTTCCAATGCAGATTGTCAATGAAGGATATGGACTGCTGAGTCCGGTTCAATGCTGATCCTATCCACTCTCCCTATCCGGCTCAATCTGACTCGATCGTCTGCGGTTGATGTATTAGTATGCAGGAGCTGACATGTGGTCCAATCCATTCCAATCTGATATGGAGTGACTGCACTGGATATGAGCAGCTGAATCCTATCGAATGCTGATCTGATCTGCTCATTCCATCCGACTCAATCCGAATCAATCCGCTTTTAATGCTACAGCAGTGAACGAGAGCCGACATCCAAGATTGTGCTGTTCAATATGATCCAATATCGATCGACTGTATCAGATTCGGGCTGCTCAATCCAATCCGATACTGTTCTGATCCGCTCTTCCTATCCGGCTTGATCCACTCCGAATGGGACATTGGTATACAAGAGCCGATACCATATGTGGTCTGATCCGACTCAATACAATCTAATACGGATCGACTGTATCGAACATACGCTGCGTACTCCGATTCAATGCGTATCAAATCCACTCTTTTCATCCGGCTTCATCCGAATCAATCCATTTTGAGTGCCACAATGGTAAACAAGGACGAGGAAATTAATAACAAGTTTCAGAAAATGCACATCTTACAATATTGATTCCATATTAGAAATACACTATCCGGAATGAGGATAGTTGGCTTATTTCATGCCTTCGTTCAATACTCTAGCCAACTAATCTCTCTCATTTTCTTCTAGAACTTCTTCGGAGAGTTCTTCTTTGAAAACCGTTGTATACTCCTGCTCAAACGGTATATGTTGGAGAGTACTCAGGAGTTTTGATGCCTCATAATGGAAAGAACCTCTGTGGAGTTCCGTTCTCGGGGTGGATAGAAGGAAGGGACAACGAACGTTCCTCTTCGGGTGTCTGGTGTCGGAATTTCCAGCTGGTGGTTGGAAATATTTGGTGATATAAACGGGATATTCATTTGAGATGACATTCAGAGCGAGTGAACCTAACAGAACCTCTCACCTCCGAGCTACAGATAGCCATTCCAGTGATAAGCGGTTCGGAGTCACATGCCCTTCAAAAAGGATGTTGCCTGTAACAAAAATTACGCAAGCATTTAATGCCCTCCAAAGAAGTAGATCTTTGCCTGCCGAAACATCGTAACGGACTATACTCACAAATTGTCAAAAATCGGGAAAATGAGTAATTTGACGATTCTTACGTAGGCCTCGTGAGAGTGCGTGCTTGTGGAACTTGAGAGATCTCAATGATCTGTGGACTCTAGAGACAGCTGCTTTCACTTGATATTCCCATGATGAATCTAGGGACATCAGCAAGCCTAGGTTGTCACATTGCCACTACATATGGGAGCTCTTTGTCTCCAACTGTGATCTTTGGAAGAATGGAAATATCAATATTATGGACATAAACAGCGCTACCAAGGACCATAACAACTGATTCGTCGAAATCCAGTGTTAGCTCGTGTCTTCCGACCTAAGTTGCAACGGAGAGCGCATCATAGTCGTGCTGTTGGATAGCGTCCAAGATGCAATTGGGAAAACAGTGTACGGTTATTTGGGTGTCATCCGCATGAATCATGTACCGAGTAAATTTGAGGACTAGGGAAAAGTCGACTATGACGATTGCAAATGAGAGTGGGCCAAAAACACTGCCTCGTGGGACACCCGATGTAGCCCTAATCCAATCAGAGATGTTAACGTTCTCATCTACGACTGCCCGCAATCTATCGTGAAGATATCTCGTGCGAGGTTCTATGGACATGGTTCGCCTGAACTCATTTTGACCCGGAAAAGCTTTCCGCTGAAGAAAACTCCTGCTCACCGAAAGCACTTGAAGAATGGGAGTTTTTTCAATCACAACCAAAATCATCACCGGAGCCGTTTTTTATAGCCGTTCAATGGAGATATTTTGAGTTCGTATCATCCGTAGCTTGCGCAATGTCACTCTTCGTAAGAGTATTGTATACCCCTAATCGTTGCATGATAGTCTACCATAAAAGTTGATGTTCGATGTATGGGGTGGTTGAAGTGTGACTATCACTTATGATTTTGAGTGGAATTATTTTCTCGATGATTAATCCATCATCCCAAACATGCAAACTATTATAAGCGCACACAGCTCGTCAGATGTTTCCGATAATCTGGATTCTCTTGTCAACTTTGCGGTTCCCCCACGTCGAGCTGAGGTCAAAATGTGGTGATTCCATGGCCTGCTCACTGAAAGAAGCGAGACCCATTTCCTTGTTCTCACAGACCGGTCTACATGGAAGAATACCGCATAAACTTTCGGAGTGTCTGGGACTTTCAATGCCAAATAACTTGTTTTGGAATATTTGATACATGATTTGTAGTTCAATCTCAGTTCATTCCCGAGACAAAGGCACACAATCTCTCTAGAATACTGACAACTTTGGCAAACTTCAGTGTACCGGAATTCTTTTGAGTACGTGAGAGATTGACATTTCGCGGTAATTCCTTGCAAGAGTTTCCTCCAAAAGCTGGGCTACCTCTACTTATTACTCGTGGAACATTGCAAGCGATTGCCCAGGCCAAGGATTCAGTTCCAAAATATCTCATCACATGCATAAGAAAATAGTTGACATTACGAATTATCAATTCGGGTTCATGAAATTTTGAGATATGGACCATTTCTATGAGGGAAGATCAAAATAATTGTGAAAAAACGGTTCAATCGATATTCCTCAAGAACGGCCCTGGCGATAATTTTTAGTCTCGGTGGAAAAACTTCCATTTTTCATGTACTCCCGGTGAGCAAGAGTTTGTCTCATCGGAAAGCCCTTTCGGGCCGAACTCAGTTCAGGTAGACTTCAGGTGAACGATCCGTGTGGACTTATCCGATCATCCCAATCTCCTGAGTTTTTCTGATAAAATGTGGCGAGGGACCTTATCGAATGCTTCAGAGAAATCAAATAGTATGAAGAGCGTTGATTTTCTCTCATTGGTAGCTCAACAAACGTTCTCCGTTAGACCAAGCAGGGCTGTCGTCGTGCTGTGTCTACGGCGGGAACCTGTCTGTCTGTCGTTAAGAGGATGTCGGACCTTCGCAGGTTATCAGGCGGGTTGGCGATAGTTAGCTTATTCCAAGTGTAGATGGCGACACTTAGAATGAGCTTCCCCATGTGTAATTTTCTATTGTTGGCAACACTGATGGGATGTCGCCATATCCCGGGAAAGACGAGTTGCTGAAGCAAGAGCCTGCGCTCAAAATCTGATTATTCACGTTCACAAGCATGAAACATTTGAGTTTAACTCCAAAAAGGCAAGTCTTAGTCATCAACAAATTTACGTTCCTCCACGAAAATGATTTGAGAATTCTCTTCCAAAAAGTATTATTTTTCGAATTAGAATGAATTCACAAATTCATATCAAGCACCCAACATATTCACGCTCACAATTGTAGAAAATTCGAAAATACTCTTCAAAAAGAGTCATTTTTTCCAAGTCGAGATGAATTGAAAATATCCATATCTCTGCATCCTTTACATTCACGCTCACAAACTTGAATAGTTTGTAGATACTCTCCAAAAAGAGTCCTTTTCCTGAAACAAGATGAATTCAAAAATTCATGTTGTCTGAGAGACTCTACTCATCCTTTAACAAGAATGAGATTCTTTATCAGAATCAAAGGATTCCTGATCAACATCAGAGAATCATAACTCCTTGAGATTTACTATTTGACAGTTCCAAAATTCATACTTGAATACAAGAATGGATCTGGAGCTTCCTTGCAAAGCAGGTTTATCTTTCCAAATAGACAATCATCTGCATCCATATTCATCAATATGAATTCAACTGCGTCATTGGTTAATGCATCTAAAAGCATACAAAATCTCATTCATACAGAAAAAGTATCCAAGCTCGCACACCAAGTACTTATATCAACCATTCTTGAGAGAAGTTCTATTATTCTACAAAACAGACTTTGGACTGTTTTTAGTTCCACGGATTCTTCATGAACTGGAAAAATTTTGCCTGATTCAGAATATTGGAATTGAATTTCATTATAATTCTGAGTCATCAGGAATTTGGGAAGTTGACTTGACAAATCTTTGGTTGATCAATGGTCTTTTACGATGAAGTAAAATAGGTTGCTACTACAGAAGTGCATTCATTAGAAGTTTCCCATGTATCACATCATCTCAATGTAAAAGATTCTCCAACGCATTCTTGAGAGCCACAGAAGCAGCTCAAAATCAAATGACTCACTCTGCGTTTCCTTGACAAGAATGCGTATTCATCACAAACTCACATTTGGGGAGTGAAAACTACGGTCAATGAGGTTTCTATGAATTTTGAATAGTTCAGAATCCACCATCAACCACTAACAAACCAATAGCAAGGTCAGAGACAAAGTTCGAGGTTGATGGTACTTGCGGATTCTAAACAACGATATTCAGAAACTCAATCAAAGTAACTTCTAAACAAGTATTCTATTCCATTCAACTTGTACACATTAAATCATATTTTTCACATCATTTTGAATGTATAAAGCACAATATTCCGTCTCATATCGAATATTTTGTGCAATATCTATGAAGTGACACAAGAAAATACATACACTGGAATGGGAGAAAAACGCCGTATTGTAACATCATTCATACCATCAGGGCAAGACCAACAAATGTTTCCATGGGCTGGCTAGCTTCTATAAGGCCTAACACAACTCCGACACGACGTTTTTTTTATCCTGGGCCGCAGTTTTGTTATTCGAATAACAAAGTCGTGTTTTTCGAGGGATGCCACGGCGCTGCGGCGAAGCTGCATCCGTCGCAAGACAACCATCGCACGCGAACATTTGCACATTGCGTGGGTGTACACACAACACAGTACAAAACACTCACAACAGATACACCTTCACCCGACCCGGACACTCTCATTTCCACCGGGAAACCACGATTTCCTCGTGCTACGCCGGCTACGAAGCATAAACGCGCGCCGTCTGCTTAGCAGTAGTAGAGCAGCCGACAGCGCGACAGCCGCAGCTCAAGCATGACCAATGCTGCCAACATACCAAGCGACACAAGGTTATGTGTATGTCGACTTCGCAATTCAAAATACTCGCTTTTGCTACCGAAATCTTATTTACAGAACCATTCCCTCATTTGAGCATCAAATGCCTGCGGGAATGATTTATTTGATGCGTAAAATCAGCAAAAAGGGTGCTCTGGTCCATTCGTTCTGATTCGGCTCTTGGGAACCTAAATAATTGAGGATAATAGCTACCTAACCTTTCTGTGCATTTGCCTTTGACATCGATTTTTGGCTCGGAGCGGTACATTTGCGTGCGAAATGCACCAGAGCACCCTTTTTACGGACATTTTCTACCTCTCAAAGAAAAATTCAGATCGATTGAGTGAAAATTGAGAGCGTGAGTTTGTAAATAAAAAAATTTTATATCCTAGCAGAAGTTTAGAGGTCGATCTCCGATATCCTCTTAAGTAGCTTGTGATCCTTCAGATAAATTAGTATATCAAGAGACACGTCGTCGGGTCATTTTCCCCCATGGGATCGCTATATCAGGCTTGCCAACATAAGATCAGAATCAGTGTTGCCAACCCGATGGTACGAAAAGTCCTTAGACCGGTTCAGATTTCCCTAGATTCTATTTTCGATCTATAGGGATGTGTCATAAGCTGAGTACGTGCTCTTTATGTGACTTCGTATTGGTAATTCCTCCTTTTAATTTTCCAGAATGCTATGATTTGTTGATGTATTATGGATTCTAATTGCTCCGTATTTCCCTCTTGGAAACGGTCGTTGATCGGTCTCACCCAATCCTTCCGAACAATGCCCACACCGACCAAGTTTGTTGTCGAAAATCGAAAGCAGTCGATTCTCATGTGTTTCGTTGAGAAATTTGTATTACGTACACGCTGGGAGTCATTTCATGGCGCATTTCAATGTTATTTTCAGAGATTTCGAGACACCACCATCGTCAGCATCGAAGGCAGCCGAGTAACTTCTTACGGATAGCAAGGTTACTTTACTTCTAGATGTGACGTTATTCTGGTGTTCGAGTTTGATGAATTTATCCATCCTTGTTTGTAACATCGGGTCTTCCGATGGAGAATCAATTCAATTTCTAAAATTTGATTTTTTTTGAATGATTAATGGAGAAAAATGGGTCATTTTGATGTATAAAATGCAATTAATTTGACTTCTATGATTGAAGATCTGAATTCGAAGAGGATTAATTTGTTTGATATCATGAGAAAGATTATTACATTTTCTTTCATCTGTAGATTTTGGAAGCATATATGAATCTTTAGTTCTCATCCTTTGATTTTTCTTGGTTGCGATAGAGAATGCATTCAATATTCGAAAACCCATCCAAGATATCTAGCAAAATGCAATACGTCTTTCTCGAATGCTGACATTAGACCAATCCAATTAACGGGAGGAACGGGAGGAAAGGAATTCTTCCAATTGATCTGTTCTCATTCGAATTTCCCGAATTTTGACGCTAATAGGAAATGTGAATCTTATGAATGGAGCCAGTATATCTTGATCAATGAAGTCGTGAAGGAGGGTTCCAATAATTAATCGCGATGGTTAATGTTCTACAATCTAATAGAACAATCTCCTTCAACTTTACGTGTGACACAAACTCCTGGAATATGGCTGATCATGAATTTTGAAGTGGGAAGATTGAAACACTACAGTCTTCGATGGGTCAAAATTACGTCATTGTGACGATTACTCTGAAAGATCAACATGAAATGAAGAATTCTAATTTGAAATATTGATATGTCCTTTTCATGTGTTCTGGAGTGATGTTAGGCGTAGACCGGATAGTATATTAGATTTTAAGTGTGATTGGACACGTCCTTCTGGTTCATCAGTGTCGAGCCAGAGCGATGTTCAGATCAGAGGAAATCCAGCAACCTGCTTTTGAAGAGTGGCATCAGTGTAAGCAAGATTATCATTTTTCGAACGAGTTGAGGAGAATAACGTGACTTCTTTAAACAATGATACAAATTTTTGGTATTTCAGATATGATCAGTCTAGAATTGTACTTGGATGATTTCCAAACTAAAGATGGATTGAAGATCGATGTTGTGATTCGTATAATTTTTTCTCGAATGCTCATGTTAGAAGGTGTGAATATACATCAGGGTGTTCCTTATTTCCCAACTTACGATTTTCCACGATACGATACGAATTTTCGATCTTTGATATGAAAAAATGAGGAAAAACTCTTGCCGCACCCTGTGCAACGTATCCTGCTTTGCCGCTCGAACATCATTTTAACATTGGAAACCCTATACTGAAAATTTTACCCTCCCCACTCTCCGTGCCTCTGGGATCACTGTGATTCCTTGCGGCCCCTCTTGAACTATGAAAAATATCGAAATACACTGATTCGACGTAAAATTTCACGAGGAACACGATGAAACTTTCAGTTTTGAGTTCCAAAGTGACCCCGGCGTGATAGCAGTAATTTTTTGAAAGAATCGCTAGTATCACGCCGGGGTCACTTTGGAACTCACAACTGACAATTTCATCGTGTTTTTCGTGAAATTTTACGTCGAAATAGTGTATTTTGATATTTCTCATGGTCCAAGAGGGGCCGGGAGGAATCACAGTGATCCCAGAGGCACGGAGGGTGGGAAGGACGAAATTTTCAGTATAGGGTTTTCAATGTTAAAATGATGTTCGAGCGGCAAAGCAGTATACGTCGCACAGGGTGCGGCAAAAATTTTTTCTCATTTTTTCATATCAAAGATCGAAAATTCACGATGGTATTGTGGAGAATCGAAAATTGGGAAATAAGGAACACCCTAATATACATAAGAGGGTATTGCTAGGGCATCTTCCCAATCACATGGCTTCTTAATCTCATTCTTCGTGACTCGTTAATCCATACAGTATGTTGGAGAATCAGATTGATATGCCCACAGAGGATACGGTATGACTATCTTAAATGTAGATTATTCATTTATGTTAATCATCGAAGTTGGAACTTCGTTATATAGAATCTAACGCCTTAACTGATCATTTCCCTTAATATAACAACGGATAAAATCTCGGTACTCAAAAAGATTCGAACTTCGAATACGTCTCAGAATATGTTGTGAATATATCATTTCCTCGACGGTTTTCCGAACATTGAGATCATTCTGATTGAAATTATGAAAATAAAGGATCCATTATCTTCGCCACGTGTTTTCGTGTGATGTAGAGTAGGGGTTGGAGAGTGTATTTTGTTTTGAGTGTAGATGTAACTCATCATAACAAGAATTGAAGGAGACATGAATAGATGAAACTGACACGTCTTCCTGGTCCACTAGTGTCGGAACAGAGCAATGTTCAGATCGGAGGGATAACAGCAACCTGCTTCTGAAGAGTGGCGCTGGTGTATTGTGTTGTTTTCGTTTTCATCGAGCAAAAACCTTCCACATTTACAATAGCTCGGCAACAAGCAGGTGTATCCGGTCGATCTTAGAGGTGAAAGTCTCGATCTCTATATGAGCCATGGTATTATACGTTGTTGATGCAACTCGCAAAAGTATTTGGTTGCATTCGGAAATGTGGAATGTGCGGTGATGTTGTAGGGTATATTCGAGTGTGTATGATCGAAATAACTTGATATCTCCCCACGTGGAGAGCTTTTGGGGGTATCTGATCATCATGGATTCATTTCCAAATTTTCTGAATGAATAATAACATTGATATTGTTTTTTGTAGTAAGATACGAGAAGATTCAGTATCATCTGAAGACGTTGGCCAGAAAATTGTGGTTTGATTCATGGAAAACACTATTCTTGATCTCGAAATCTTAAGTCGCATTTGAAGATAGTACAGCTTACCACTCATATATGATTCCTCGAGGAATTTCGTGAATTTTACTTTGACGGGCTCTTCTCGTTGTTCTTCAAACATGTCATTTTTCCTGATGCTGTGATACGGGTAATTATGTTGTAGTTCTTCAGTGTTATTCCTCCGAAACGGCTGTAAATGACTCGTAATTGACGATGTCTTTGATTCCTTCTTTGTATACTTCCATGCTGGTTTTAATTGGTAGAGAAAATTGGAGTGCATTATACAATTCCAGAGATTTCAATAGCGAATTATTCGACAAATCAGCAATCGTATGTATTACCCTCATGTATGAGAGTATTTATGTTCAAATCACATATATATCCTCAGGTGTCAGAATCAAACGAGTTGAGTTCATAAGGTACGATATGATCATGCAATATGTTGCATGAAGTAGTTTCCCGCGAGAATTGACAGTTTATGAATATATGGAAAGTAGCTGATAGTTGAAGATGTGATCGGAATGGATTATGAAGTTAGCGAGAGATTGCGGTACTAATTTCGTAGAACAGAAAGGATTCCATGTTATAAAAAAAATAACACGCGAATTTGTGTCGTGTTGAAGAATTCTTTTGTAATGAGCAAACTAATAGCGATCGTGGGAGTATTTGAATATCTCGTATCAAACGCGGTGAATGATATCGATAACGTTCGATTTGGATCAGCTCCATCGTGAAGTCGACTCACCTCGAATTGTAATTTCCTGATTCTCAGATCTCATTCCGCATCTCTGGTGGTGGAGAAATGGACTGGTATGCCCTAGTCTTTCTCATTTTTTGTCTCATCATTGGTCGATGAGTTCAGCTCTGATTGATTCCCTTCACGGTATTTGGATAGAGTGAAACATCCCCTTGAGAACCTGTGAATTAGGAATCGAGTCGCAAATATCTATCATGTTCCAAGGGCAAGATATTACTAGAATGTGATAAAAGTTCGTCCATTATCAGTTATACGTATTTCTAAGCGCTCACAATCGGTAATTCTAAGCGTCATCTCACACGTTTTTGATTACCGCGTCGTAAAAAAGCAGGTAATCCCCCCCGGGTGGTCGGAGGCTCCCCTTCTTGTATACACACCAGACGGTGATATCATCCCTATTACAGAGAGCAAGTTGCCCTTGTTGGGTAGAGGCTCCGGGCTCATATACGGGCTTACCGCCCCACGATATTCGGTGACGAAACATCCGTCGGACACTTGCAGCTGAGTCTCCGCCAAATCCAGCTAGTGTCCCCGGACCAGCCGAAGTGACTCAGTCTACAGGCACACGAGATGAGTGCTATGCGAGCCACAGCTCCTGTTCCCCAACAACCCCCTACCTGTGATCGGTTAGGTAGGAGCCCCGTCCTTATAAGAGTACCCACTCGCATCACCCCAATCCATCAACGTGTGATGAAACTGGGAACCTGGAATGCGTGGACCCGAAATGAGCCAGGGGCGCTCGAGTGCCTCAGTCGTGAAAGTGAGAAATCCAACAAAGATATACTGGGAGTGCAGGAAACCAGGTGTAAAGGCAGGGACCAAGTCAGGGTGGGCGAATATACTTTCTTTTATAAGGGCAGTGAGGTCCGTGCATTAGGCACCAGATTCCCCACAGGGGGCTAGCTCTAAGCTACAGCTGGAGTTGTGCCGGGGGAGTGTCGCCCCTCTGGATTCCCGAGTACTCGTGAGGAGACCCTCCATCGGGCCGAGGGAGTGATGCCTTTCCGAAAACCTAGTCTCGGTGTGGCTCACCACCATTGGGCCTAGCTCAAACCATAAATGGGAGAGTCCTTCACCTGGACGGTGACCAGTCAAACGTAAAGCAGCGTAGGACCGCACAACACTGGGACGAGCAAACCGCAAAGAGTGTTAGTAGCGAAAGTGAAAGACATCCAATACCCGGTCCTCCGGTCGGTACCGCTCAAGGACTGGATATCGGGAGAGGAGTATCCAATCACCCTGCTGAAAATAATTTCGTGGGACCTGGCCCTGGTAAAATTTCTATTTTCTATATCTTGCAAAATTTGGCACCGCAGCCGTGCAGCATACGAGTTTCGAACATTATTCCTCCGGCCCACGAAGTGGATGATACATGGGGAGTGAAGAATAGATGCTACGTGGATTCTAATCTCGAATCGTCGTACACATCATGAATACGTGGTCAGAATCCACGTAGCATCTATTCTTCACTCCCCATGTATCATCCACTTCGTGGGCCGGAGGAATAATGTTCGAAACTCGTATGCTGCACGGCTGCGGTGCCAAATTTCGCGAAATATAGAAAATAGAAATTTTACCAGGGCCAGGTCCCACGAAGTCCCATGGGATCCCACGAAATCATTTTCAGCAGGGCAGGAAGTTCGACGGTGACCAGTCAAACGTTCACGACGGAGGTTGTGTAACACTGGGAAAGAGCTGGCCTGCGGGCGCCTCGGCGGCGGCCAGTCAAACGGAAGGCGGGGAGGAACCGCACAACACCAGGACGAGCAAACCGCGAAAAGTGTTAGTTACGCAAGCGAAACCACCTAGTACCCGGTCCTCCGGCCGTTACCGATCAAAGACTAAATATCGGGAGAGGAGTATCCGGTGAAGAACCTCGACGGTGACCAGCCGAACGTTCACAGTGGAGACTGTGTAATACTGGAATGAGAAAACCGCGAAAAGTGTTAGTAGCGTAAGCGAAACCACCTAGTACCCCGTCTTCCGGCTGTTACCGATCGAAGACTGAATATTGGGAGAAGTTAATCGCAAAGGGGCCTCGGCGGATTCAGTCTATCGTGAAAGCCGCAGGATACTCAATTGGAACCGCCATAAGGATCTGCTGACCACGCCAGGTGAGTATGTGATGGCTACTCTGGCTCCTCGAAGTATTCTACGGGTTAGACCACGATACCGTGGTCTATTCATGGAACGTGGGAGAGCATATGCTCCCTAGGAGCGCTCGAGCAGTGACCAGTCTGTGCGTGAGCAAAACTGGGAGAGTGTCCTCGAAAGAGGCCTCGGCTGCGACCTTTCAAGGCTGAAGTCATAGGGCTTCCAACGAAGGTACCCAGGGTCGGGACTTGGCCCTTAGTTGTGTGCGCTTGCGTGCCAGCTACTGTACCGTGATAGGGTTCGATTTCGGGGGGCATACGGTTCCACTACTGGATGGAGAGCTGCCAACCCACCGAGGTGACAAGAAGTCGGTAGTTCGTGAAGACGCAATGACAGAGTGTATCTCTGTCCACAGGCTTGGACCCAGTGGAGGATCGAGCCAAAAGTCAGGAGCCTTCACTCGAATCAATAAAGCAATACAATACAAATTAGGCACCGGATTTATGGTGGAGAACGCAGTAGTACCCCATGTCAGGAATGTCATTGCTATTTACGAGCAAATGTCCTACTTACAACCCAGAACACACCCGTTCGAACATACAATCTTCAATATACATGCACCGACGAACGAGAAAGACGATTCTACCAAAGATAACTTCCAAGCGAATCTATCGACACGACTAGAGAGGGTCGGGATTTTCCATACCGAAATAGTGATGGGAGATTCCAATGCAGGATTCGGGAAAGAACCACACTTGAAACACATCATCGGATCTGAAAGCCTACATCCAGTTAGCAATGGCAATGGCATCAGAACCATCAACAAGAATGACATGATTATCAAAAGCACTTGCTTCCGTCGCGAAAAAACCCATAAAATAGCATCGTCATCTTCTGATGGCTCCACCCACAACCAAATCGACCATATACTCATGAACAAGAGAAAGCAGTCGTGTATCAGTCGAATCAGGTCCTACAGGGGAGCAGATTGCGATTCGGACCACTACCCCACTGTTGGCATCATCCGGGACAAAGTAAGTCACACTCCACACAATAACAAGGCCCGGAAAGCTCCGTTTGATATAGAGAGACTGAAATCCCCAGAAGTTTGAGCCCAATCCAAAGAACACATGGCGCGTCATCTAGATGGGAATGGTGAAGACACGAGGGGGACAACGCCCCGAAAGTTGTCGAAACTCAGTGACAACGCAATGTGATGTCGAAGCCATCATCAAAAAAATTTTAAATTTCTTTTCGCCCACGAGACAAGAGAGATCCGTCCGTATATCTCTCTTGCCTCGCTGTCGAAAAGTGTCCCCATTTAAAATCATTTTTATCGTCGGGCCACGGCCACTTTAATTCTCGGGTATCTAAATTCACGGCATAAGTGACAGAGTTGAGCAACTGCGTATCGTCTTTTCCATTTCGTAACGGCGTAGCCTAATATTAAGGCAACACGCTGAAGATAGACAACACCCTTCGTGACCCCGATTTCATTCAATTTCCAGATTGTATGGGAATCGAATGAAAAGCGGAGCCCGAAGCGTGATTAGCTTTCAACATCGGGCGCAGCTGTGAACGATAAAATATACCAATAGCTCTCGGTATCACATGCGCCGCATCTACTCTTGCAACTCTTAAGCAAGAGCGACAAGATATGGATGACGGAAGCCTCGTGTCACAAAGAGCTCACGTATATGCATTGGGCCGTTTACGACTTTCGGCGCCAACAAGCGGCGATAGTAAATAAACGGGCCTACTGGATTTGACTTTTCCGGGAAGCGAGAGAACCCGAGACACAAATGAATGACCGATAAACAACTGCCTACGTTTAGGAGGCATCGGTATATGGTCATTGAACCTGACCTAAAATGAGGAATTTTGTAGGAAAAATGAATACTTTAGGCTTTCAATGAGAATCACTATGAAATTTGGGAAAAAAAAGATAAACTATAGAAGCACTATAATCATGTAACAATCAGCTTCTAGGAAAAAATTATATTCAAACAAAAAATTAATATTTGCATAAAGATTTTAATTAAGAGATATAGACTATAAGAAAAGAGAGAAAATTATAATCAAACCAAAAAAAAAGGAAGATTACAACATTGGCATTATAAATGAGCCAAATTAGTTTGAGTTATATATATGTAAGAATGAAAAAAATATCCAGCCAAAAATTTCAATTTTCCAAATCAAATTACAAAAGAAAACAAATGCATCGCTTCTACCTCACAATAGGAGACTGACATACTGAAAAATAGTACAATAATTCCACAATCATTTAGCAGTAAGAAAAAATATGTAATAGCTCAAAAATGGAACCCGTGCCTCCATCTAGTAGACGTAAGAGTGAAAATGCTTTTCCCCCTCTTGGGAAATGCATACGTTCCAGCAGAGACGCCCGAAAGAAGATATTGAAAAATTCAGGCGACTCTGGCGGAGCGGATGATTATTGCCCCCTCCCCACGATAGGTTATATATGGGGCCATACCTCCGAATTCTTTACACTTCTGTCTCGGACGTAGACAAGAAGGTTTATGTCAAATCTTGTATCAAGTTTTTTTTCAATAAAGTCCATTACCATTTCATTTCAATTTCTTTTTCTCTTCAAATTAAAAAACCCAAAGTGAATTAATTTCCACCATTTCCGCGGTACAACCGATTCGGAAATCTTGGAAGCCGCAACAGCACCAGCAGCAGCAACCACCGGAACAGTACCAGGAAGGGACGGGGATCTCATTCAACTGAACAAGGTCAGTTTTTTTTAGTTTCAACTAACAAAAATATGAATCCTGAATGAGCTATTAAAGAATTTACGACGTACCCTACGCACGTAATTTCTATGCCACAGTTTGCCTGAGGCTAGAAATTAACGAGCGAGGAACGTTAAGAACAATTTTTCTATGAATAACGTAATGCGACGAATCGTTGCGTTATTCTAGAAATGTTTCTTAAAACAGTTAAAATTCGCGCCATAAGCTACTAACAACTCCTTCGAATCAGCATTCTTCGTTACTTACCCGAGTTATTCGCGGAGTCCCGCGAGACTCAAAAACAAGTAAAAATCATCGCGTCATACGCGATGTCACAGCAAGAAGAGTTCGCTGACCCAAACGGCAGGAACAGATATCGGACTAGCCCATGTAAAACCCAACAAACCATGGTTCGATGAATCGTGCATGGAAATGCTCGACACGCGAAAAGCAGCAAAGATCAACCTAGATAAGGCAATAATGATGCAATGGGACCAAGATAGGGTTAGAAGGCTATGCGATGCACGCGAGATAACAAAACACAGTTGGAATAAACATGTCAGGAGAAAAAAAAGGGAAATTCGCAGAGGGAAAATTTTTAGCATACAGAAAAACTCCCAAAGAAACAACGATCGTAGAGCATACAGAGAGTTGGATGAAATTAGAAACCCCAGAGCTAGTACCTTGAAAACAATTTAGAATAGGCAGGGTAATATTCTCACGAATAAGAAAGACATCCTGAACAGGAAGGGAGGATACGCTGCTAGAAGTAATTAGCAGGATGCTTTCTCGCGGCATTATATGATAATGATCATAGAGTACGTCCATGTCAAATTCAAACGGTTTCTGCAGCTATTTTTTTAAAATTCCCATACCATTTTTAAATCGACGTGGGGTACCAAAATGAAATGTTTCCTATAGTTTGTAGGTCCAAAAAAATTTTTTTGTCTCAGATAGGCCTACAAGGGTGATATTACCGAAAAATCAAAAATTGAAACTATCCTACCGTATTTTGCTCGTAACTTTTGATTGCTTCGACCAATCTGGATTTTCCAAAGAGCATTTGAAAGGTGACTTTGGAAGCTATCGATTAACCACTAGTAAAACCTCTCCCAGTTGTTTTTTGAACATCCAAAAGCTGGAATACTCAAAAATCACTGTTTGGTTCATAACTTTTTTGACGTATATTTTGATTTTTTCTATTTCATTTCTTTTCGATTTGTATAGTAACAAACTACCCGCAAAAAAATTTTCAGTCATTATTTTTATTTTTGGGGCCTCCTAGAGCTGTTTAAGTGCGCAAAACCATCTCAAAAACTCGAAAAATGCGTTTTTACCTCGTTCAACTTTCTCGGACGACCTCGCAACTGATTTCGTTGTGTTTGCAAGACTGTTTTACCTCAGAAATGACTGTTCTGAGTATTTTTTTAGTGTAACAGATGCTCAGATTCGTAGAAATTTATTTCGAAGGCAAATTTTTATTCAATAATTAGCATCTCTTGAGCATGCGTTGTTCTCTCCGTCTCTGAAAATATTCCCAATCGATAGCTGATTCAATTTCCTTCAAAAAAACCTCTTGCTGAAGTCAATTTCATGCAGTAGAACCGGAGCTACAGCTGTCAAACTAAAAAGAAATGTCTCAGGTATCAAATGCGTGAGCCTGGAGAAAGATTGTCGGTCTCGTCTGCCGGTTGAAGCGTGTATTTCCGCTTCTACTCGATCAAATTAACTTTAACAAGGGGTCATTTTGAAGGAAATTGAGTCAGCTACCGATCTGAATCGTTTTTGGAGCACCAAAATCATTTGCCTGCGCAGAAACTTCACAATCGTCTGATCAGAGTCGGAAAAAATTGCTGGCAATGATTCGTTAGATTCGATTTTCTCGTGCATGCAAATGACTTTAGAGCTTCAAAACTGATCTGAATCGGTAGCTGTCTCAATTTTCTTCAAAATGACCCCTTGTTGGGGTTAATTTGATCGAGTAGAAGCGGAAATACACGCTTCAACCGGCAGACGAGACCGACAATCTTTCTCCAGGCTCACGGATTTGATACCTGAGACATTTCTTTTTAGTTTGACAGCTATGGCTCCGGTTCTACTGCATGAAATTGACTTCAGCAAGAGGTTTTTTTTGGAGGAAATTGAATCAGCTATCGATTGGAAACATTCTCAGAGACGTAGAGAACAACGCATGCGCAAGAGATGCTAATTATTGAATGAAAATTTGCTTTTGAAATAGATTTCTACGAATCTGAGCAACTGTTACACTGAAAAAATACTCAGAACAGTCATTTCTGAAATGAAACAGTCTTGCAAACACAACGAAATCAGTTGCGAGGTCGCCCGAGGAAGTTGAACCAGGTAAAAACGCATTTTTCGAGTTTTTGAGATGGTTTTGCGCACTTAAACAGCTCTAGGAGGCCCCAAAAGTAAAAATTATGGCTGAAATTTTTTTGCAAGTAGTGTTTTACTATACAAATCGAAAAAAAATGGAATAAAAAGAATCAAAATATACGTCAAAAAAGTTATGAGCCAAACAGTGATTTTTGAGTATTTCACCTTCCGGATGTTCAAAAAACACTGGGAGAGGTTTCACTAGTAGTTAATCAATAGTTTTTCGAGTCACCTTTCAAATGCTTTTTGGGAAATCCAAATTGGTCGGAGCAATCAAAAGTTACGAGCAAAATATGGTAGGATAGTTTCAATTTTTGATTTTTCGGTAAAATCACTCTTGTAGGCCTATCTGAGACAAAAAAATTTTTTTGGACCTACAAACTATAGGAAATATCTTATTTCGGTACCCCACGTCGGAAAAAAATGGTATGGAAATTTTAAAAAAATAGCTGCAGAAACCGTTTGAATTTGACATGGACGGACTCCATAACGGAAGGGAGAGTATCCTATACTTTGAGTTATTCTTCTTAGGAAGCATTTCAGAGAAATTTGGGTCATCCAAAAGCAGATTTCCCCAACAATATCTATTGTTTGGTTGAGAGAAGATTCTGATACAGTTGGTTCGAGGATGATTGAACTGGAGTTCTCAGTGGAAATGTCCTCTTCCCAGAAGAATTTTCATTTCAATAATCTTTTACGGATCTCTAGAGAATTTTGTATCAATCAGTTAATTCAGAATGGCGCATGAGTGAGTCTTAGGTCATCAACTTGAGATGAATGAGTCGTGTAGGATGGTACGAGGAAGAAATGAATATTGATGAAAATGTTCTACGATTTTTTAAATTATCCTCTTGAGACAGGTTTTTAGAGAGATTGAGGCCATCTAGCCTTGGATTCTCCCAATAATATCTCTCGTTCGATGGAAGTTATATGTGCCCTCGCTGTATTTCAATATATGATGGAAGGAACGACCGAATTGCGAGTCATTCCTTATCGAAGCAAGATTTCTTGACAGAGATTCCGTCACTCTGATTCTATGGGGAAAATACATCCTCTACAGAGCCACAAGGCCATCCAGGAGATATCAAGAACCCAACTTCAATATTATTATTAGTCTCAAAGGCAGAGCTGATGATAGTTCCCATCCTTGTAAGCCTTGTTGGCTATGTAGGGGATGTATGTTCCCCAGACATTCAGAGTGACGGAAGCTCTGTCAAGGAATCTTGCCTCGATAAGGAATGCTTCGCAATTCGGCCGTTCCTCGCATCATATATTAAAACATAGCGAGGATATAATTTTCATTATTCCACTAAACGACATGAGGCCGTATCAAGTCGTTTACCACACGAAGCTTGACATCTGCTTCGTGTCTTCATCACTAGATGGCAACCTCAATTCATAGTTGTTTTACAAAAATTTCAATGTTTCAACACACATTCAACATCACATATATTTCCCAGAGTCTAAATAATTCAGTACAGTGTAGAGACAAGGATGGAAACTATCATCAGCTCTGCATTTGAGACTGATGATGATATTGGAGTTGGGTTTTCGATATCTTCCCGATGGCCTTGTGGCTCTGTAGGGGATGTATGTTCCCCAGACAATCAGGGTGACGGAAGCTCTGTCGAGAAATCTTGCTTCGATAAGGAATGCTTCGCAATTTGGCCCTTCCTCCCATCGTATCTTCCATTTGGAGATAGAATCACAGAACATATACGCAACTGAAAAAAATTCTACCAAGCGAATTCATGTTATACATGATTATATGAAGAATAACGATCACACTTCCAATTTCAAAGAACCCAAGATTCTAGATGGAGAAACTCATTGGCTTGAACGCAACATTTCAGAAATAATGCATATAAATTCACAGAACAATTCAATCAATGTTTATACGGACACGAAGAATTTGGGAGCAGTGTATTGTTCATTGATCCAAAAGATGAAAAACAAAACCATGTTAACTCTCACTTTCAGCAAACTGATTCCGTTACTGACATTTTCAGGAATACGATAGTATTATAGTTGCAAAATATATGTCCATCTCGTTGTTCATGATTTTAATCTACGCGCCTTACGTATTGTACGCTATTTATACAGATCTAGCATGCCCTGAATATCGATCATGCGCATCAAATAGTCAGCTGTTTCTAGAGGTTACAGACGACAACGAGAGTTTCAAAATATCAACGTACTAATGAGAGTGCAATCTCCAAATAACCATGCACCTCCATGGTTCATTTAACACCGCAAAATCATGACGAATACGTACCATAACTAACTAGTGCGTTCGGCGCGGTTAGTACTTGGATGGGTGGCCGCTCATTCAGGTCTACCGTGTCGGCTATGTTGACTTTTCGGATCGGTCGGTTGATGCTTACGACTCAGCAATGCGAGCAGGAGGTGCGAAGTGCTTACAGATTCGGTATTTATCGATCGCTGATGCGTAAGATCTATGCCCAATCATTAACACGATAAGTGCACCGGGCTCTTCGAGGCGGGTTTTCTTTACACCATAAAGTTTTCCCTTGCCTCACGGGTAAAACCGGGCGAATGCGAGGAGCTTACATAAACACACAGTACACTGACACACTCCAGTTATCTCCAGTTATACAATGAGAGCTGCCACTCTGCGAGTAGGTGAGTCCGTCACTGCGAGCAATTTCACCCGTTGATGCCTTGAATAAAGGGTCACTGAACCTTGAATGAAGGGTTCAGGTGCCTTTCAGAGTGTCTGAATAAGTCGTCTGATGCACGCGGGTGAGATCTGAGAGTAGCTGTCGGGAGGGCCCGGATAAACAAAGAGGGTACAGTGGCCATCTCTGGTGGGCTGTGCCGGGAAGTTCTCCGTATCAACCACGAGTATCAAGGACAGAACACAGCTTGCGCTAGTCGTAACACAGTACACAGATTATCAAACAGTATCACCACACAGTAAAGCTGTATAGGCCTTCAAGGCCTCAATGCTTCGAATAAAAAAAAAACTCACTAGTGATCGATATATTAGGAAATGACGTGTGCAATAGTCATGATGTGTTTAGTATGAGTCGAAATTATGTACAGAGTATGGTGAGATTTCTTGTAACATAACCCCATTTCGAATATTGATAAATGCCTTCATCTCAACATAAGAATTTTGTAACAGGTTAAAAGTAAGGATTCATGAGACTGGCTTATCACTTATGAGATTAATGTGATAGTAACAGTAAGGTTTGTACAATGAAGAATATCCATTGACAAGATGTTACCAATTTGTGATGTTTTTTATGATAAATTTACAGGCACCTGATTAAGGGGGGGGGGAGGGGAACAGCCGTCGAAACATCGTGCCACCTTTAGAATAACAACCCTTGACTCTTCAAATCAATCGTTAACCATACCCATTATTGTTAACATGAGTGACCAAATTCGGGACCATCATTATGATTTGAAAGCAACGAATACGTGCCATTCTCGTGAAGGTGATCTGGTGTATGAATTAACATTACCCATCAAAAATAAGTTAGCCCCTCAGTATACTGGGCCTTACGGAATTGTTCGAATCAATCACAATGCAAAAAACGTTACTTCGGTGAATAGCACTGTTACAAAAGTGGTACGCATCGATCACATTAAGAGATACGCAGAAGCTGAAATGGAGATGGCAGACGCCAATTTCCAAGCACAAAAAGCCAATGTTCTTATTCTATTCAAACGTTAAAGGACCAATTCTCATCACGTTAGTCCTGAGCTGGAAAAATAGTCCGGCCCAGGCATGAAATGTTGAGGATATTTATCGGTATATAAGAGAAAGGCGAGCTCGCCCTTGACCGTCGTAGAAAATACTCCGGCCCAGGGACGAGCCACGCACGCGTGATCTTTGAATTGGCTATTTGGCTTTTAGCGGGACGAGTATGGAATTTGAAAACAACAAAAGTTACGTTAGTTCAAATATTTCACTGTGCGGGAAGGGCCACACAAACGAGCAAATACATCACGCCACTGGAACACACGCCAGGACTCTTGGTGGAGCGCATAGCCCAGTTGTTAACTTCCAGCACAACATGGAAAATTGTGCAGCTGATTGAGCTGACCCAACTATCTGAATCGGCTACCACCTTAAGGAAGGCGTGGAACCGACTGAGCCCATCTTGCCCTGATAAACTTTATGTGGCGCAGCTAAACGCTAATCATCCACAGATCGGCGAGACGATCCGAGACGAGGAACGCATGATAGAATTATTGGCATACATAGACCCCCGCCAACGCAGAGCATGGCTCCCATGGATGGGAAAGGAGATGGAAATTATTTTTGGGACACTAGATGAACGCTCAGAGAGTGAACTAAAAAATATTATTGAGACAAGAGCGTATATTTACCCGAAAAATTACCGAATCATTAGCAAATCAAACCGAATTAATCGAAACTAACTTGTAAAATTCAGAAAAATTGGGAAAACTGCACATAACAGAAAATTTGGCAAGTAATATCAATAGAATTGATCATGAGTTGGGATGCAATAATGCGATTCAAATCATACAGGCCTCGTCAAATAATTATAAACTAGCGGAATCGCTGCGCTCGCTCACGCTCGCTCCGCTTACGACTTCGTGAAGGGAGTTTCAAAAATCTCATGGAATGAATAAATACGAATACGGAGAATGAAAAAATACAAACTATTGTGGGTAATCTAAAAATCAAATTTATCATTTTTGGTCATCATAATTGTTGGATTGAAAATACTCGACGATTATGAGAAAATTGAAAAGAAAACGACCATATGAGGGAGCCTAACTAATTCTCTGCATCAACATCAACTCATTTTCATCCATCTCATTACTCTTCCCATGCTCATTGTATCTCTTTCTCATTCAAATCATTCATTTATTGCATCCTTCAATTAATTTTTTACATTGATTCCGACTCATCTACTCTCATTTCTATTCTTTCCCCTTCCTCATTTCATCTCATTTCCAATCTCCATCATCTACACCAAGACAATTCATCTCCTTTTCTACATTCTTCTTTCATCAAATTTTTCCATCATTCACACCATATCATCACATCATTCATACACGCCAATGATCACCTACTTGAGATTGAATTCTTGTACGCGGGTAGGCCGCCCTCGGGTGCAGAGGTTGCGTCCGAATTCGTCACCAAGGGAGAGTGTCTGACGGTCATTTTCATTCATCTCATCACTCTTTCCTTGCTCATTGTATCTCATTCTCGATCAAATCATTTCTTCATTGAATCCTTCAACTAATTCTTACATAAATACTAAATTACTTACTTTCACTTCATTCCCTTCGCCATCCTCGTTCCTTCTTATTCTCTCTCTTCATTTTCTATATCAACACAATTCATCTTCTTTTCTACATTCATCTTACATCTAATTTTTCCATCATCCATACCCTCTCGTCACAACATTCATACACGCCAATGATCGCCTACTTGAAAGTGAAATCTTGCACGCATCACCAACTAGGAGGGCAAGGTTATCATTCATCTTTCATTCCATCAATAGCATTCTCATCACCTCATTACTCTTCCCATTATCTCATTTCTCTATCTCATTCTCATTCGAATCTCTCACTTATTACATCTTTGACTAATTTTCTATCATCAACATCGACATCAACACCAACTTTTTCACTTTCATCTAATTTCCATCCCCTCTCTCAAATCATCTCATTCTCATTCTCCATTTTCTACATCAACACCATTAGCTATTAACACCATTCATCTCCTTTTCTACATTCACCTTCCCTTCAATATCTCCATCATTCACACAATCTTGTCACATCATTCATACACGCCAATGATCATCTGCTTGGAGGTGAATTCTTGCACGCAGGTGAGCCGCCTTTGGGTGCAGAGGTTGCGTCCGCTTCATCGCCGAGTAGGAGGGTGAGGCGGACATTCTCATTCATCTTATCACTATTTCCACCACCAACTTTTCCACCTCCATTCCATCCCCTTCCCCTTCCTCATTTCTCTTCATTTTCATCCTCTATTTTCCACATCAACATCATTCATCTCCTTTTCTCCATTCTTCTATCATCTAATTCTTCCATCATTCACACCATCTCGTCACATCATTCACATACGCCAATGATCGCCTACACTAAGTAGGAGAGTGAAGCGGCCATTATCATTTATCTCATCACATCAACACCATTCATCTCCTCTTTTACATTCATTCCTCATCCCACTCGTGAAATTCTCATCATCTCATTACTCATTCCCTTCTTATTCTATCTCATTTCCACTCGAATCCTTCATTTATTGCATCTTTCAACTCATTTTCTATCATCGACATCACCCCAACTTATTGTGTTCTATCTGATCGCCTTCCCACCTCTCATATCATCTCACTCTCATTCTCCATTTTCCACATCAATACCATTCGACTCCTTCTCTACATTCACCTGATCTCATTCCCTTCCCGACCGTTCCTTCATAATCCATCATCTTTTCTACTGCTCAATCCATGTCCTCATTCATTTCATTCGAGACATTTTATCAATCTTATTCATTCATCACATTCCATCTATATAGAGAGACAGAAGAACCCGAACTCCCATCGTTGAGTCAATCCATATTTCCGCACTTGCGACATCATGATACCTATGTATGGTGAGTAAGTGCGAAAATCGGTGCGAATTCAACGGTGACTCGGGGGGAGGGTTCAACGAACAGACTTTAGACAGTTTCACATCATAAATAGAATAGATTCAGACAGAAACGAAGGGACCCCCAATACGCTTAGAAACATTGCAGTAGCCCGTGTTTCTGTACCTGACACCATACGAAAGTGTGGTGAGCGGGAGCTCTGAAGAACTTGGTGCGAAAACAATGATAACACAAGGCAAGGGTGCAACGAACAGACTTTCGGAAAATCGGGAATTATTTCATTCCCACCAATCATCCTCAATCATTAATCATGATAAGCGGGTAAGGCGGGAGCCAAGAAGTAATCGGGTTAAAAAGCCGTAGCGAGTGAGAACAACAGGTAAGAAATACTGAGGGAATACGAATCAAAATCAGATCAAAGAGGGATCGAAACCGCAAACGGGTGAAAAACCTGCATCGTAAGGTAAACAGGTGCGAAATCAAAAAAACTGTATACCAAAGCGAGTCAAAAAAATCTCAGAGAAAAACGCGAATAGTAACCGCGCTACGCGCAATTTTTTAGTCAGGTTAGGTTAGGTTAGCTAAATCTAGGGATATTTCACCCTAGGGGTAAAATCTGATAAATTTAGGTTGAAACACGTCTGGAGGCATTTTCCACTACGACAGGTCAGATGAGGTTAGGTAAAAACAGGCCTAGTGACATTTTTACTGGATCAGGTTAGTGTCTAGGGAAAAATCTAGCGATTCCGGACACCTCAACAGCCGCACAGTGGGGCCAAGAAGTTTTTGGATAATCCCCCATTACGTGAATTCGCAACCAATCGGCAGATGCGCAAACAGAAGACTTTTGGATGAATGAGAACAACCTCCTGCATCTGCGCATATGTCGATTGGTTGCAAATTCACGTAAAGGCAAATTATTCAAGATCACCTTGGCCCCACTGTGAGCCGTCACGCGACCTGATATAAATAAATTCAACTCTCAATCACTAATAGAAATGGTATCATTCGCATCTCAGGGCTCAATTCACCCGCACTTCATGACACCAGAGTTGATCGAAAAATCGGCTGAAATAATCAAGAATGCCTTACCAGAGGTGAGATTCCCAGGGACTGATGATAACGGGTCCATATCTGAGATATGACGGAAATTCCAGAAGTTTCGATAGAGCTGAGTAGACCTTATACACCATTTCTACGCTGACCTTCTGCAAGGTCATCTCCCGGTAGACGACGTTGAAGTCAACCCGAGGGTCCCCGATGATGTCCATCAGGGCTATCCTCGGGTTAACCCCAAGTCGAAGTCCTCGATTTCTGAGTCATCCTCGGTTGGGTCCCCGATGATGTTCAGAAATCGAGGTCTACCTGGAGATGACCTTGCACCAGCGTAAGAATGGTGCATCTACTATTGTGCGCGCGCGCCGCGATGTTACGTAATAGCCCCGATTAATTAGAAAGAGCACTTGTTTTTGGTTGTTGTGTCTTTATACCGTCTGCATTCATCCCTTAATACTATAGCACTGCATTCATGCCTTAATACTATAGCAATGGCGAGGGCGTTTTAGGGTAAGAAACATGGTGTAATACTATCTCGCTATGTTAAAATGTGGATTAGTATAGGTACTAACCTGACGATGCTGCCTCCTAGTTCAAGGTCGTAACCTGGAGCGCAAAGTACGTGTTATCTCGTTGGTGTTCTGCTTGCAACTGACGCGGCTCTAGTTTTCGAAAAGGTGGGGTACTAAGTGTGTTTGTGATGAGGAGTATTTGGGAATCGAGTTGACCTTGTGAGTAGTTTATAACTAGGATTAGTCTGAAGCGTACGCCTTAAGCTCACATATATATATATATATATATATATATTCTCATCTACCGTATTGAACACTTTCGAAAATGACGTATATACGGTTCCAGAAAACGTTTATACATTCATGAGACAGTTTTGTACGTGTAACATTTCGAAATGTCGCTATATACGTTCATGGGGCCTATATAAATGATAATTACTGATTTTTGGCAGAATCAGAAGTGACTTTTTGAACACCCTGTTCAAAACGGCGTTTCTGGTTTTTCCATCGCGTTCTGTTTGCCTTCACAGCGTAATTTCTGAGCTCGCTGCGATGAGAATGAAACAAACGTGGCCGATTCCCTGAATTTCCTCTTAATATCATGTTTCTATAGTATGAGAAACGAAGGAGTATACATGAAAGGAATTTATCCCAAATCCTCGGTGCCCGGCTTTCGCCTTCACCCTGGAATGCCCCCATGAGCGCGGGCAAGGATGCGCCCTGCCAGCGCGTCTCCCGGAAGGAGGCCATCATAGAGCGATAAGTGACGCAGAGATGACCCACTTCCCGGTCCGACTACCGATTTCCGGGCCAGCTGCCAGCACACAGCCGTACCCGCCCCTCGGTGAAGACTGAAGTTTCACCTTGGCTTCCTTGGAGCCGAGGTTGTACTTCAGGTCGCTGAATGAGTCATCCAAGCTCGCATTGCTATCATCCATAGACAGTCACAATACGAGTACCTCGACTCGTCCAGTCTCACCTGCCCCCCCTCGCAGGTTTTCGGGGGGGGGGGGGGAAGCACGCCGAGCACCAATGTCGGGACCAGGTGCCTCGTAAAGTCTCTCTAAATAACACATGCATACTTGATTCCAAACGATATCATCTGCTCGTTCGTGGCTTTCCCATACGATGGAAAAAGAGATCTTAAACTTGCTCAGAAAAAGTCTCCGCCAGCAAAAAACTGCAGAACAGTTCTCTATTTCGAAATCAATTGTCGCTCACGTAGTCAAGGGCAGTGGAAGAATTGTGGGTCTGTGGAATGATAATTGTGATAGTAAGAGGAAGAGAGAGTTGCGACAATCTGGAAATGACTGCATTAATATCAAAATGTCAGAATTCTTTTGTTCCTTTTTTGTCAAACGCTCGATAGCTTGTGTTGCTTACATTGACCACCTGCTTACACTAGCCTCTCCCTTCTCACATCACTGTTATCTAATACATGTATTCACAAGTGCAACTGTAGTAGCACAAGGAGTCAATCTTCATATAGGGAAATGTGAGGATGGAGGGAGTAATCTTCACTGAGTAGAGTAGAGCACTTTCATTCTTGCTGAGAATGACTTGTATGTAGAGGCTACAGAAATTTTGAACCACTGGTACGAAGGGATGGTGGTATCAAACGCTGGGTGATATCCAACGGAGAGAACATGTATTCGGGAGGTCACGGTTAGGGCTAAAAAGCTACAAAACTCCAGATCTAGATCTTCACTCGTTAACTTTTCGAAGACTGTGAATAACTAAGCGCAGAAATCTGCTTCAAGACGATTAGTATGTACGTCCAGGATATCGCGCCGGATATTCGGGAACCAGACTGGACTCTACATCGAACTCCATGAGAAAAATGCTTCCGAGTTGAGACATTCTCTCAAGGGTCTTTCGCAACCTCATCAGGACAAGAAGGCATCCTTTCCCAGATGAGTCTATCACTTCTCAACGCATCACGCTCGGATCGGTGAGAGAACAATATTAGTTCCTGGGGCGATTTTCAGTCCTATGAGAATTCTCAAAAGTGAATGGGGCACGCCAAAAACACCCCATTTCAAAATGCGTTTGAAAAAATTCTCACTCTTGGATGATTGATCGATAAATATGCTCGCTACATTCGGATCTTCATGACTATTTTTAGTTTATTAAATGATTACTGCTCTTCCACGATTTTGCGACCCGATAGTTCGTTGTTATGTGGTCCATATCTTAATTTTTCGCATCCGAAGTCCAGATCGATAGCTGTACTACGCTACGCACGTTACGCGTGTGACACACTGAACGTAGCGTCATTCAGCTAATGAGCTGGGCTTTGAATGTTGTAAAATATCACAAAGTATGAGATCGCAAAACCATGGAAGAGGAGTTCGTATTAGGAGGGTTGGAATCTTTCACGCTACCTGCATATCGCTAAGGGTAGGAGAGAAGTCACGTAGCTCTCAAAGCAAAGCGTCTTTCTATCGATTAATCATAAACATACGGGAATAAGGAGTTTTTTTGAAACGCGGTCTTGGGATGAGGTGTTTTGAGTGGGCCTGACTCATATCTTTAGAGAGTCTTTTTCTGACAAGTTCAATGCCAAGTTGTATTTCTGCACAAGATTCTCCTCCGACTTAGTGGCCAAGAGATACAGTAAGAAGGGCTCATCCCATTGTAATGGATGACTCTACACGCTTTGTGCAGAAGACTCTTATGCGTTTCGCCCCCCCCCCCCCACGTGCAACCTGGTTCATCGTGACCGGGCTCATCAGCAGCGCTGGACTTGCAGGTGGTGATGCTTGGCGATGAAGTGCTTATGTGCTCTTACATACTAATCGAAGTCTTTTGCCACCGCTTGCGAGTAAAGAGCTGGATCTGTCATCGACTCATCGCGCATGTGAGGTATCAATTACCCCTTAAGTCTTGTCCGCCATGGCCGGGTTCGTGCTTAACGATGGAGCACTCCAATACAGTCAACTGGCGCTACATCGCTCACGCAAGGCTTTCCTTCGTTTGGAAGTTGAGTAAAAAAAAGGTCCAGGAAAAAATCCTATAAACCCCACTTTGATTGAGTTCTAATCTCTCAGTCTAATCAAATTGTTTCCAACAACTGCTCAAGGCCCAACCTCTTGTGGGTGAATAATGAAGCCATCCCACTTACTACTAGCGATATTTTCACGTGAAAGCTGATGAATGAACAAATTATTTGGCCTTCCGAATTGATCAGGAATTATTTTTGCGAGCTTGAGCAATGAAAAACTGCCCTTGACATTTTCGTCAGTGCATTCCGCATGGCGCATGCGCGTTGGGCGTTGTGTGGCGACGAAAAAGTCAAGGGCTTTATTTTTATTGTTCAAGCTCACAAAAATGATTCTGATGACGATTAAAATTCGAAATGAGAGCTTGAAACGAAATATGCTGATGCAAAGTAAAGGTTGAACTCCGAATTCGCAAGGATATTCCGAAAAATTCACTGCGGATAGGGGTTCAGCGAATCACGAAGCATCAGTTTCATGGAAATCTCGAGAAAGGAGATGATTTTCCCGTCCGCGGATAAGCGAGAATCGCGAAAGCGGAATCGACGAAGAACGGTGTTTCAACTGTATCGCCGGCATTGCTATAGATAGTTACTACAACACCCTTCAACTCAAGCTCATGAAGGAGAAAAAGTTTCCACCCTACACGATTACAGAATTTCTCGCTAACCCCACTCACAAAACCTCGGAAATTCTCTGCAATCTCCTAAAGGCGTGTGAATTGTCTATCTAGACGCATCTTTTCTATTTCCCTTTTCCCCCTCTCCCTTCTCTTATCAAATACTCCTATTTCCACAGCAGGGACCCAAATCTGCTATCCATCTCGCTTACTCAGTCGCGCGTCCGCGCACAAGCCCATTGATGGCCGTAAAAGAAGGGAGGCTTCACTCTCCCTTCTTGGTTGCCACTAAGAAAAAAGAAGAAGAAGAAGAAGTTACTACAAGGTGTGACTTAAGTGATCTTGGCATCGAGATTATCAGCTATAGTGATTCCAAAAAGGATAATCGGTAGAGAAAAAACTCTTCCAGTAGAATCCCCGGAAAGAAAAACACCTTCAACCTCCAATTTTGCATGAGTATCGATAAACATGCTGTAATCAAGCACTCCAGTTCCCCTCTTTCACTTTGCGTGGAGACATATTTGTGGTATGGTAATACTTGTCGTGGAAAATTGAAGTACCCGTCTCCTCGAAAGTTGCTTGCCTCCGATTAGTTTTCCTGCACTTAGAATTATTATTGATCAGCGTGGAAGTCCAGATCACTCGCTATCTTGAATAATGTCCACGCGTGACTCTCATATATATATACAAGACAGCTGGTGATCTGGACTTTCATGCTGAGGAAGAACAGTTTCAAGAAAGTTGGGGGGTGAGCAACTATTTTCGACTACACCATTGGATTGACAAAATACGAATTATGAAGCATGAATTTTTTCAGATTTTTCCTCGCACATTTTTTCCCCAGTTTCAACGGGGTGTCACTGCCCATCACTGCCTTCCATCGCACACGCGCGAGCTCGACTTCTCATAGTTGTCATTGCTTATTGTTGAAGGTGTAGATAACCCACCAACATCTTAAGAAAATGGAATCCCCGAAATGCAAAAAGAAGTACTACTGCGCTTACTGCAAACAAAAAGTGTCACAATTTTGGAAGCATCTTGAAAGAATGCATGGGAATGAAGAAGCTGTCAGGCGTTTGGCTGCAAGCCTCACAAGAATACCGATCAGTCGTCGGAGTCTCCCCAGACGATTGGAACGAATCGTTCGGATTTCACGCGCCCTTGATCTCGAGTATTTGAGCGTGTAGGGGCTGATTTTTTAGGGAATGCCAATACACAGCCGGAACTACCTGATTCATGCTGGAAATATTGTGTCATTGGGTAATGCATAGGAATAGGTGAGACAACGCTGTATACGACCATTTACTCGGTTGACCTCTTCCTCGTTTTCTATTGTACAGAACGGCTTGAGTTTCCGTATACTTGATAATCATTTGATTTTGCAAGCGGGCGATTCGCTCTTTGGCTGAGTCTAACTTTCGCGTTCCCACGGGCGGTTCCGCAAACGACCGCCATAAGAGGCTTCGTTGCCACTCGCGGAAACGAACGTGGTAATGCGAAATGTGGAGTCAACCTTTCACTGTTCCATCCTACTTCTTCAGCGGAAAATAGACTGGAGATTTGCTTGCGTCCTTCGAATCGCCTGGAAGGAACGCCCACTTGGAATGGGTACCGGAGAATCCTATCGTTCTCGGTGACGCGCTTAGCCGTTGCTCGATACTGTGTCTTCATAAAGGGACAATCGTACAGCATGAAGTTACGAGGGTAACGACTATTTCACTGTTCGATCCTACTCCTTGGGCGAGGTTTGACCTGGGGAATTGATTTCATCCATCGGAGTCACCACGGGAGGTTGTGACGATTCCATGGTTTCCATCGATGAACTGATAAGTTGCTCTGTAGAATCTCCCCATGAGTGGGGAATCCGTGTTACTCGATGTTGCTCAGTGTCTCGCTCGTTTACTGTTCCAATCGGCTCCTAACGCGGTGTTTGACTTGAAAAATTACTCGCTCCCGACAGAGCATGAATGGAGACAGTCCCATAATACCAGAGATGAGTAGAGAGATCTCCAGCCTAATGCTGCGGAGTCGAGACGGGCGAGTTTGTGAAAACACGGTGGCGCCGCCGCTCGGATCGTGTCGAACGGCCGAAGCTGTTCTCAAACTCGCCGCGTTTGTGTGCGTCCGTGTGAACAGCGGGTACTATAATGCGCGCATCAGAGTTTTCTCAAACTCGGTGCGCGCGTGTGTGACTGTGTGAGCAATACTTTTAATAGCGCGCATCAGAGTTTTCTCAAACTCGGTGCGCGCGTGTGTGACTGTGTGAGCAATACTTATTAGGTATACCTATATACTCGTTTACAAATTGCGGGCGCCGCGTTCGACCCCCGCGATGCCAGGTGTACGCAGGTATACGAATCCCTTTTATGAAAATGCTCGGCTTCATCATATTCTGCTGCAGATTTTCTGCAGAATATAATGAAGCCGCAAAACTGGTCAACGGGCAGCTCTATCCTTGCTGCACATTGACCATCATTTGCCGTGTGTTTTTGATTATTAAAATCTCGAACAAGTGTTGCTTATCCTGCGGGGTCGCACATAGGGATGTATTTTCATTCTCGCATAATATTTTAATACATCTTCTTCAGAGTATATAGCATAAATAATAATAATAATAATAATAATAATGATAATAGTTATAATAATGATAATATTAGTTATAATAATAATAAAATAATAATAATAATAATGATGATAAGAATGAGAATAGCAATGAACTGACTTGGCCAGTTTGACCAGGCGAAACTACTGCTATCGCTTGCACAAAATAAAAAAATGCAAATTCTTTTTAAGATCCCCTCCGGAATACCCTTTTGATCCTATCAGGAATGCATGTTTTCAAGCCGATGTCGCTGGTGCAAAATTGTTTAAACTGAAATTGTTAGAAACCCAAAATGACAGGAGTTCTTTTTGTTATGAATGCTTTAATGGTCCTTAATTTGATAGTTTGAATCCAAAATGAACAATTCAATCAAATTGTTTAAACAATCTCAGTTTAAAAAATTAAAAAAAAATCTTAAAAAATCTTTAATGATTTTTCTCAATTGTTTAAACAATTTCGGTTTAAACAATGTTGCATCGGAATTCGGCTTGGGTCCATACGTCTCTATGATCAGTAGGGTCTTCCGGAGAGGATCCCACAAAAAAATTTCACTCGCCTATTTTTGCAAACGATGGCGGTAGTTTCGCCTAGTCTATGCGTAATATTATAATATTACTCTTAATAAAAAAAAAAGTTATATATATATATATATGCGCACGCGGCATTTTGGAGATTTTTTCATATGCGAATCCGGAGTATTGGGGATTTTGTGGGTTATTAAGGATGGTCCTCAATCTTCCGTCCCACGCGATAGGAAGATTGAGGACTTTTTGGACTTTTGGGGATGGGCCTCAAAGTTCCTATGGGATCTTTGAGGATTTTTTGTACTATTGAGGTTGTCCGCCATTGAAGGGATATAATAAAGAATTATTAGCACCGAGCTAACCGAGTTTGATCATGGATCGAATTGTGAATCGTGCATGTGATCAATAGGGAAATGGAATATGGTATCATAAGCTACTATAGAGAATTTAAGAGTATAAAAAAATTATGTTTACGATACTATTCCTTATCAATCATCGTCTCAATCGGTCTGTAAGTAATTACTCCCAAGTACTTGGTTCCATGATCTAAATCTCAGATCCCGGGGGAGGGGGGCGCGATTTATATATGTCTTTTGGTAAATAATTAGTATGACTTGCGGTAGCCAAATGGTTAGCGTACCCGCCTTCCATTTTGCCGGCCCAGGTTCTCGTTGGAAATTATTGAAATATCTCGTGACGATTCTGATACATAGAAGAAATTATAACTTGGGCGGTGTTCGCTAGCAGCCTAAGGGTCGCCATGTTGGATCCAGAGAGGAATGATAGTAGGGCGGTGGCTTCACGCATGTTTACATTTTTCCCACTGAGTCGGCAGACCTTTTAGGATCGTAGTGTGATATATGAGTATAGTGGGCACTACAAAAATTCACTCATAAAGATACAATTTACCACGCGACGTGTCTACAATAAGGCAGCCACGGGCAGGCACAATAGAGCATGCGCGGGTTGATCATTGAGCGCCGGACGTACGGCCTGGACACGGAAAAGGGTCAGGGATTGATAAGAGACGATCTGAGAGAGTATGAGGCCCCGGGCCTCCTGTTACAGGTACATTCAGCAGGAACAAGGTACATCATAATCAGGAGCAGTACATCAAACAGCTGCACACATGGCGTACGTGAGGGGCGGCTTGGCTCACACGCTACGATGACACATTGCGTCAAGGCCACTACGCACTCAACGCGGGCGCGACGCAGACGGCAGGCGGCATACGACACAAGTGCGCATAGCAAGCAGCATTAATCACGAGCAATGGCGACGCAATACGCCGAGGTCACGCAGCTGTACTAACGAGCAGCAGGGGTCACACGCAGTAACGAGGTGGCATAACGATGGCAGTGATTGACAGCGTCGCCACTACTCTGAGTCAACAGGCGGCGGGTGAAAGGCATAACGATGGCAGTGATTGACAGCTATACGACGCGACGCCACAGCGTCGCCACTACTCTGAGTCAACAGGCGGTGGATGAAAGGCATACCGACGGCAGTGATTGACAGCTATACGACGCCACGCCAGAGCGTCGCCACTACTCTGAGTCAACAGGCGGCGGGTGAAAGGCATACCAACGGCAGTGATTGGCAGCTATACGACGCCACGCCACAGCGTCGCCACAATAGACCGAGGTCATT
Source organism: Eretmocerus hayati (assembly GCA_029851415.1). NCBI lineage: Eukaryota > Metazoa > Arthropoda > Insecta > Hymenoptera > Aphelinidae > Eretmocerus > Eretmocerus hayati. The sequence goes on along the minus strand of CM056743.1, from coordinate 70,669,114 downwards.
GCGCATATAGCAGCAGCGGCGGTACACCTCACACAGTACTGCTGCGTACATAGCAGAGTGGCCTGCGCCATAACGTCGCTACAACAGGCCGAGGTCATTACGCACATAGCGGCAGCGGCGGCACACATCACACAGTACTGCTGCGTACATAGCAGAGTGGCCTGCGCCACAACACCGCCACAGCGCTGAGTCAACAAGTACGAGGTCATTGCGCACATAACAGGCGGTACGGCGGGGGTGCGGTGACAATGATGGCTAACAGCTGGGCGGCATTAGTGTGCCGTGACGTCGCCGTTGCTCAGAGCCAATGGGCAGTACACACCAGGGAGAGGTGGAGCACATCACGGAATGGCATGCGGCACGTGGGTGGCCCTAAAGGTGTGCCGATAATGGGACTGGCTACATCAGGAATGGTGGGATCACGTCAACACACCACGCCACAGCACCGCGGCTATATAAGGGTGCGCATCCAGCGCGGGCGAGTTAGTTGGTTGCCTACTGCTAGTACGCACACCTATTACGTGCATACTATAACCACTGTATTGATACGCAATAAACGGTCATCATATACGAGAGCTATATCACTGTGTTGCTTCTTGGTATTTATACCTTTGTCAGGCAGCGAACCCTACGCCCAGAGTTGCTAGCCCTTAGCGCCGCGTTCGTCAAGATGACGAAGGGCGAGGAGCGCCCTGCGCCTCAGGTCAATCGATGCAGCCGCCGTAATTGCTACGGCTTACAGCAGGCCAGACGCCTTGCCCTATTGGGCGCTCTGCGTTACGTACCCCAGGTAGGTCAGAACCAACAGCCTGACGCAGCACAGGACCAGACTCAGAACACCGAGCAGAGTCAGTCGTTGCAGAGCGAGCCAAATGCTACTCGCACACTTCTGGTGCCTCGTACGCAAAATCCCGACCAATAATTCATAACAGAAAATTGGTGACAGCGGTGGGATCGTCTGAAGAGGCAACGAGTGAACAAATAGTGGCAAGGACATTCACATTACATTGTGCCATTGTTACTCGTGAATGTCATCGCGAATAAGTGCGACGGTTGTGCCGTAATTGAGTGACACTGGAAATCTCATACCTGCACATCGAGCTATTGAACAAGGAACATTCCTGTATGAAGAAGCATTTTGTGTGCAGACAGTGACATCGAAATTGACATCTTATCGTTTCTTGTTGTTCATGATTATCATCCAGGAGTGATGTGATGATTGTGCTGTTTTTCAGTGCAAGTGGAACCCTCATCTCTGTGCACTAAGCGATTGAACTGTGGACGATTCTTCTCGTTCGAATGAGCTCGCCGTTGTGTTAAGGCAGCCATTACCCTGCTGCGCTTATGTGAAACCAGAACTGGAGTGGTTTCTGGAAAATATTCGTTTGAGGCGGGAGTGGAATGGTAAAGTGAGGAAATTCCGGCAACGGATGAAGGACAACCTTTTCGTCAAAATCACTTTGGATATTCAGACGGAAGTTGAAATCATCCTGGCCAAGTGCATTTCAAGTGATACGCCGTTCAATTTCGTTGGCCCTTTTGACGTCAAAATCCACCGTTTGAAAACCAGACTCTACATTTCAAATTAATTGGTTTGTTGCGACGGTGTGTGTGAGCGGTCCTTCAAACTGCAAGAAGACTACCAAGATTGGGATATCATCGGGTACGAGTTTCTCGACCCTCAACGCCCAACTGAAGCCAAGGAGAACTAGACTGCGTGTCGGAGTGAGCCTCCACGTGTATCCTGGTTGCAGACAACGAGCCGTTTCATCGATAAGTTAAGTTCTTTGCGTTCGACATCAAGGCAGGTCGTGAGAGAAATGCATACTATCTTGTTTCGCGGGGCAGTCGAGTATTGTGGTCGATAGAATTTGTGCATTAGAGTCTACTTTGAACGATACGATAAGAGCGCTCTAGTCTACCAGGAGAGGAATTTGTTCAAATAGTTTCACAATGTGAATATCATTATACTCCCAAAGTAGTTCTTCAAACATTTACTTCTCTATCTGCCTTACGCTTTCTAACGCATTGAAGGAATTAAAGGAAATTGAGACGAGCTTTGTGAAGTTTCGCGAGGAGATACAGGCAGAGGTTCTTTATTTGCATAACAAGATTCAGGAAAATGATAGCCTCGTTAATAGTCTTCTGATTAGAGAAGAGACCCTTTAAATTGGATTACGAGATTCACAAAACAAAAGACTTCAATTGCGTCACTCACGACCTGCTTGCGAAATTTAGATACTAAGGAAAATCAGCGAGATACTGGATTGAATTGAAGTCGATACTCTGAAATATTTCATTATGTCTGATCCACCGGAATCCTGGATTTTCGAGAACATGACCGGCCGGTTCATCGATCAAGCTGCTAATGAGATTGATGGTCGCGAGGGAATTCATGAAACCTGTGGTGAACCGATTTTGATTAGAATCATTGATGAATCGAATGATGATCAGATCATACAAATCGACCACGGTCGGAATGTCGCCTCGAATAATCCGGATTCAAACACGGCGGAAATGCAAGGGATGCCGGTCGTGCGCTCCGGCGACGATGATATTTCTTACCAGCAGGTACCCCTAGAGCCACAAGTTATTATTAGTAACGAAAATGTTGATACCCGTACGACCCCCGATCCGAACCGTAACGCGAGCATCCGGCTTCCCTTGCAAGTCCAAGAACACTTTAATCATGTAAGGAGCGCCAATGATCAACCCGAAACCCGCGAGGTCCGCGTTCAGAGTTGTGCCGAGGGCTCTAAATCCTTCACAGAATTGTACCCGAATGCCGAGGGTGCTTATGAGAGTGGGGATGGGTTATCTAATCGTAGGAATTTTGTCGTGAGAAACGAACCTAACTATTCCAGGCACCACCGCCCAGCCCCCTACGCGACACAAAACGCGGCATTAGGTCGAAATTTTTCACGACACCCACACCATACATCCGACGCGATTATGGCTGATGCAATCACGACTAACCCATGCATAGAAAATGCGCCGACCTCTTACGCAAGTCCAGGTCCCGCGTATAATGGTATTGGAGCTAGAACACGATCAGATGACAAACTTCTTTCGAATTCGAGTTATCCAAACGTGCTAGTCGTGCGTCATCATAGTCGTTTCAGCAAACCGTCAGATCTACGCGATCTTTTACCTGAATTCAACGGGAATAACATGATGGTGAGTCGCTTTATACGCCAGTGCAAGGACGCCGAAAAACTTGTGGACCCTTCAGCCACTCGTCTCTTCCTCATGATAGTAGAATCAAAAATTACCGGAAATGCACGGCCTTATATAGAATATAAGGACTTCGAAACATTAGATCAATTGCTTAATGAATTAAAGAGAACCTTCACTATCACTCAAAGCCTGCCTCAAATACAATCCGAACTCTCCAGAGTCGTACAGAAACCCAACGAAAAGGTTAGTGAATTCGGTTTGAGAGTAACCAAGTTATTGCACGAAGCCATAGAATTGATAAATGAAAAATTCAGTCCTGTAGTTGCTAAGGGTGTGATAGAAGGCATGGTTTCCTGTGCTATTCAGTGTTTTGTAATGGGTTTAGAACAGGGTGTTTCACTAAAGTTGGATCAAAGGGAATTCCCAAGTTTAGAACCGGCTATTAGTCAGGCTATAGAGGTTGAGAGCTACGTTATTCAATGGCGGAATCTACATGGCCTTTAAGGTACTGTGTATCGCGTGAAACAAATTCCATGTAGACCTAGCGGATCTGAGAACCTCGTAAATCCGAATGCAATGAGCCGGGAAAGGAATACATGTCATGAGGACCCCAGACTTTCGACCAAACTTGAGCCGAATCCTTCGGTAGAATGTTATAGGCTTGGCAGAGCTGATGACATTGCCGAGGGAAGTGAGGTTGACCCCGATGTAAAGTGCTACAATTGTCAAGGGGAAGGCCATATCGATAGGCGATGCAAACTTCCCAAGCGCGGGTTGGGGCGTCTAAATAATGTCTCTCGCAGTCATTCTAAGATAATCGGGCACGGAACCAACATCAAGCACAGGCTAGAGACCCACCGTGTCACGGTCTAATGGAAAATTTTGCTTTTATCGTTCAATCTTTTTGCGTAAGAAAGTAGCCTACTTCGGTCTTTTTAAATCCAAAAATGGTGTCCGCCTGCTAGGGAATCGGAAGCGGTATCTGAATTTTCACGACTAGGGAAACGTTAAGCAATTTCTCAGGTTAGGAGGTATTATCGTAGATTCATTCAGAATTCATCGGGAAATTCAAACCACGCCTAGATCTTTTGAAAATAATAGGAAATTTGATTGGAATAAGGAACAGGAAGAAGCATTCACTAGGTTAAAGACCGATTTGTGTTCTCAGCCTATTTCACATTACTCTCATTTCAATAACCCCTCCCCTTTTACTTGTGACTTATTGAATTTGGCCCTGATGGCCATATTGAGTCAGTGTCGCATATGACGAGATCTGTCAGTTGCTCACTCGTCAAGATTACTCAACGATTTTGGGATCCATTACAGTACGCCAGGAAATGAGCAATAGTTTCAGCTGTGAGTCTGTTCAGGCCTAAGGTTAGGCGGACATTTTTCTTGCACCACTGATCACAAAACCTGGTGTGTTCACATAACTTGAAGGACCCTATTTCGAAGGGGGCATGGTAAGAAAGAAAGCTTATGGACAACTCTTTCGATATGTTATATGAAGGAAGCACGAACAACAAAAATGTAGATCCTCTGTCGCGAAACCTCGTACTAACACCCAGCGTCACCCTTCGTATCCGCAGCAAGATAGTACCGAATCCGTACGCATCAATGCATAGAGAGGACTTGATATTAGCACTTTCGGCATAGCCGTGGACGGGAAACCGGAATGTTATGCAGTTACAGCGAATGAGATGCCGGTTGGATTGAGGAATAGAACGTTGCGCTTTTCAGATAGAGAATATGTCGGCAACCCTGTATTCACGAATAGTCGATTGAGCCGAAAGAGACGAGAATTGTGAGTCAGATAGTTCGAATACTGGGCAACCCATGGCCTGTGTGGTCGATGGACTAAGTCCTAAGCGGAAGAGACAAACGAGTGAAAATTGTGAGTCAGACAGTCCGAATACTGGGCAACCCACGACCTGCGTGGTCGACGGATTAAGTCCCAAGCAAAAGAGACGAACAAGTGAAAGATGTGAGTCAGAAGTCTGAATACTGGGCAGCCTGGGGCCTGCGTGGTAAACGGCAGAAGTCCCAAGAGAATGAGAAAAGTGAAAGTTGTAGAGAGAATTGATGTGAGTAGTGAGTACCGTACGATGAATTGTGAATTGAGCTGCTCAAATACTAGACCACCCGAAACCTGTGCGGTTATCGGACCATGTCTTGAGAATGAGGCTAGAGAGAAAGAGAATTGTGCACTGAATTTGAGAGATTTAGAAGGGGCGCCCCGAAAGACTACAGTTGAAACAAATATTAAGAGCGAATCAGAATATGACACGGCCAATCGAATTTCGATCTTAGGTGCGTTCAGGTCCATTGTTTAAACTTATCTGCGAAAGTGCTTACTAGTGAGATATCGGAGGATATTGTCCATGAGTCATGTAGAATTTTCACAAGACCTTTTGATAATAAGTCAAGGGAATATTGCTTTTTGTATCAGTTGATTTGATTCCCTCTACAAATGTGTGAAGGCAACTGGTGGATCTTAGAAAAGTCAATCTACTTGCATTGAAGAAGTTGGATCCTTGTTTATATTATTCGATAAGGAAATTATGAATGGGAGGAGAGTTACAGTATATTCATCTGAAATATTCACAGAGATTTTGCATCTGTTCCTGTGATCTCATTCAGCTTGGTAATGCCCAAAGATGGGATGGCTTAACAAGAACATAGACTTCATTAGCATTGCCAGAATCGGAGATTGGTTAGATAAAAGTGCACGGGTTCTACAGAGAACACAATTCGGTCAAATTTCGACGTAGAAAATTTCACAGGAACGATTCTTGCCAGAGAGGTTGTTCCGCCTTCCAAAGGGAGGAGGTAGTCAATAATTCAGGAGTGTCATGAATCGACGGTCGGTGGACACAAGAAAGTTGTTGAGTCATTCAAGAGGATCCAGGAGCGGTTGTTGGTAGGGAATATGGGAGGAAATCACGAGGGTTGTGAGATCATGTGAAGAATGCGGAGCTAGATTATGGTAATAACAAGACGAAAATTTTACACCTAGATATAGTAAACTAAGCTTGTATTCGTCTAGATCGAAATTCTACACAAGTAGATTATGTATTTTTATCATAGATTTCAGTATATATATTTTCTCGTCGATATCGATGCTGAACATGACTGACGTAACTCCGAGAATATTTGTAGATCAAATATGTATGATGTCTATGCTAGATACGCGAAATTCTAATGATGTAAATTATTGTTTGTTGTTTTCAATAAAGTAATCGAAAAATTGATAATTGAGGGAGAAAGGGGAGACCATTGAGTTAGAACAATTTCGACAATATCATTGCCGAAAATACAATAACGATACGTAGTGGTTGGGTCTCACGGATAAGTGCGCAGGCGGAACACCATCACCCCTCAATTCTCTTTTATATCTCAACTCTCCAAAGGAACAAATTGGATGTCAGTCATGATCAGATATAGCCAAACAACTACGAGCCGTTGTTCTGATTGAGCTGTCTCGTAGACAAATATTTAACATACAAGAAAGCAATTTATGGGTCATTTTGTGTGATGTATCAAGTCGGCAAGAGGGGTCAATCATGCGGTCGGGGACTTGAGAATCCAAGGATAAGTTGAATTACTAGAACCTGTAAGCTATTTTAGAAACTGACAAACGCAGATAATAGGATTCCAATTTGCAAAATAGCCGGGATCAATCTCGCTATACTTTGAAGAGCTAACCTATAGTTGAAACCATTGATTTTTCACAAGATAGAAGCATGGTTAGACATTGGGGACCATTCAATGATTTTTCTCAACACAATCGATAACTGAGGAGATTTCGTGAATCATTCCGATCATCAAAGTTACGAACGAAGCTTTCAGAGCATGAATTTGGTCTATTGATAATGAACACTCAACGCATATTACAGTTTATCATGATTGAGAAGAGTAAGCATATCGATCGAGAAATGACTTGTCCACATAGGCTTTCATCTACGGTGTAGGATGAATCTGCATAGTTCCAACATTATATTATCCATGCAACCAGACAATAGTCACTTTATACACGTGCAATTTTCCCCCCGTTCTCTGGGTCAGAAGGTCGTGAGCCGATACCACCCTCAAGATGAGACTTTGCGTGAAAAGCGCAAGCCATGGGCTTGCGTTTTCTAGTAGGGGGGGACTGTGATATATGAGTATAGTGGGCACTACAAAAATTCACTCATAAAGATACAATTTACCACGCGACGTGTCTACAATAAGGCAGCCACGGGCAGGCACAATAGAGCATGCGCGGGTTGATCATTGGGCGCCGGACGTACGGCCTGGACCCGGAAAAGGGCCAGGGATTGATAAGAGACGATCTGAGAGAGTATGAGGCCCCGGGCCTCCTGTTACAGGTACATTCAGCAGGAACAAGGTACATCATAATCAGGAGCAGTACATCAAACAGCTGCACACATGGCGTACGTGAGGGGCGGCTTGGCTCACACGCTACGATGACACATTGCGTCAAGGCCACTACGCACTCAACGCGGGCGCGACGCAGACGGCAGGCGGCATACGACACAAGTGCGCATAGCAAGCAGCATTAATCACGAGCAATGGCGACGCAATACGCCGAGGTCACGCAGCTGTACTAACGAGCAGCAGGGGTCACACGCAGTAACGAGGTGGCATAACGATGGCAGTGATTGACAGCGTCGCCACTACTCTGAGTCAACAGGCGGCGGGTGAAAGGCATAACGATGGCAGTGATTGACAGCTATACGACGCGACGCCACAGCGTCGCCACTACTCTGAGTCAACAGGCGGCGGATGAAAGGCATACCGACGGCAGTGATTGACAGCTATACGACGCCACGCCAGAGCGTCGCCACTACTCTGAGTCAACAGGCGGCGGGTGAAAGGCATACCAACGGCAGTGATTGGCAGCTATACGACGCCACGCCACAGCGTCACCACAATAGACCGAGGTCATTGCGCATATGGCAGCAGCGGCGGTACACCTCACACAGTACTGCTGCGTACATAGCAGAGTGGCCTGCGCAATAACGTCGCTACAACAGGCCGAGGTCATTACGCACATAGCGGCAGCGGCGGCACACATCACACAGTACTGCTGCGTACATAGCAGAGTGGCCTGCGCCACAACACCGCCACAGCGCTGAGTCAACAAGTACGAGGTCATTGCGCACATAACAGGCGGTACGGCGGGGGTGCGGTGACAATGATGGCTAACAGCTGGGCGGCATTAGTGTGCCGTGACGTCGCCGTTGCTCAGAGCCAATGGGCAGTACACACCAGGGAGAGGTGGAGCACATCAAGGAACGGCATGCGGCACGTGGGTGGCCCTAAAGGTGTGCCGATAATGGGACTGGCTACATCAGGAATGGTGGGATCACGTCAACACAGCACGCCACAGCACCGTGGCTATATAAGGGTGCGCATCCAGCGCGGGCGAGTTAGTTGGTTGCCTACTGCTAGTACGCACACCTATTACGTGCATACTATAACCACTGTATTGATACGCAATAAACGGTCATCATATACGAGAGCTATATCACTGTGTTGCTTCTTGGTATTTATACCTTTGTCAGGCAGCGAACCCTACGCCCAGAGTTGCTAGCCCTTAGCGCTGCGTTCGTCAAGATGACGAAGGGCGAGGAGCGCCCTGCGCCTCAGGTCAATCGATGCAGCCGCCGTAATTGCTACGGCTTACAGCAGGCCAGACGCCTTGCCCTATTGGGCGCTCTGCGTTACGTACCCCAGGTAGGTCAGAACCAACAGCCTGACGCAGCACAGGACCAGACTCAGAACACCGAGCAGAGTCAGTCGTTGCAGAGCGAGCCAAATGCTACTCGCACACTTCTGGTGCCTCGTACGCAAAATCCCGACCAATAATTCATAACAGTAGTTCGAAGTAGAGACCCGAGGGTCTCTAGTTCGAAGTTACCCTCATTTAGTGAGCCTGCCCTCATTTACAGTGTTTGAGTTACTTTGTATGTACACAAGTACTATAGTACTAGTATATAGTTATATATTATAATGGATATCGGTAATATCGGTAACCTAGACCTTGATAGTAGAAAAAAACCGCATTGAAGAGGGATTTAGGAAGAGAGCAATTCAAATGAGCAACCTGTATAATGATGAGATTTCTCTGTCTTTGGGGGGTTCAACTTTGGCACTATTATTCTCCACTCTCTTGTGAGATACTATCAACTGATCTGATCAACTCATCACTTGGTCCAAGTTTCAAAATCAAGTTTGTTCCAAGCTTTGTGATGCAGTGTTTGGGCATGAAGCTGATGGTTAGCATTGTTCCTTGTAACATGCTTGAAGTTACAAGAGGTTCCTTTGTGTAACCAGTACAGTTGATTTGATTTGGTTATTTCATTCGATCAGATGACCAGATCACTCAATTATCTTGCTAGGTTCCTCTCTCATTTGAGTTGTTCAGAGTCATAGTGGACTGAGTCCACTTTTGAGACTCATTCATTCTGGGGGTTCTCACAATTTAACCATGAGTAGAGGCCATTCGGGAGTCAATCTCCAAGTCAAAGAACATGATAGAAAAGATGAAAAAGATTGTCTGCAAGTGATAAATTCAAGTCCACCAATACACGGGAAATTTTCAGGCTGATTTTTTGCACGATTCAGAAGTGGACTTAGTCCACTATGGAACTGAACCGTTCATTTAGCTGAAATGAATTGCCAGTGTGAGTTGCAACGTCATCTGACCCTATAGTAGGTCTAAATGATTTTGATTGCATTATGAGTTTTCAACGACATTCGCGAATCTACCCTCTTCCCTGGTGTCAGTGATCAAGTGATGTGGAGCTTTGAGTAGCTTATTTGAGTAAAGAGTCAAGTCAAATGGTGTTACGATCCATTGTTGCTGAGTTGAGCCCATCCATTACTGTTATTAATTACTGTTCAATTATTAATTACTGTTAATATTATTAATTACTGTTCAATCCTGCTCCCCGGGACATCCGCAACCCAGAGATTCATTGCAAATATCCCGGTCAAGGCGGTGCAGATCGGAACTCCGGGATACATCGATACAATTCCATGCAGCACAGCCAGGCTGCCATGCTTCTCTGAATAGTGGATAACTATGTAGCCTAAGTTCTTCAGACCGATAATCCACGGCATTCAACCTTCTCACTCTAAGATCCTTCTCCCTGGGCATAATTCGACCGAAGAAATCTACCCGGGCCCCCGGGGAGAGTCACTGCTCTTGTCCACTTCAGTAACGATCTAGACAATCTCTTCGTTCTCGTCGACGCAACGACGAATTCCCCAGCCGTACCCGTCACAGAAGTCCGATCCACAATACCCGGTTTTGTATGGGAATCCGCCCTCTTACTGTTCCATTTTGCTACTCCGACATTCGCGACCTGGGGAGTTATCCGACTCTCTCCCCGAATATTTTCCGGAACGATTGTGCGCCAGAGGACGGATAGAACAGTAAAAGGGCGGATTACCGTGGGTCGAGGGTTCAGGGATATTACGCCCTGGTGATACAGTATTCGGAGATATATGGTTGCATCGCTGAAGGAATTCCTTTATCATTCGTGAAGAAGAAGACGGATCTAGGAGCCTAGATCTTGTACGGCGGACCGCTCCTTTACTGTTTGATTATGCTCAGCAGGCCATCAGCGACCTATAGAATCATCAAAGTTATCCGGCCCAGCCCATGCAGATTTCTACTTGAGGAATCATTCATACAGATTCATGAGTTGAGCGATGCATGTATATACGTCCAAATACTGTATAACCAGGGACCATGATATACCCGACCCTCTATCCACGGTAGTCCGCCCTTTTACTGTTCTATCCCGTTCTCTGGACCATAATCGATCAGGAGATTTATTCATGACCACCGCGAGAGTCGCTGCACATGCCCGATACGGGAACGATCGAGATGATCTCTTCGTTCTCGTCAATGCAACCACAAATTTCTCCTCCGTGTGTGCTAGGCAAGACCGAACGACGAGATCCGGTCTTTACCGTCAATTCACCCTCTTACTGTTCAATTTCGTTTCGCGGAACTACCGCTATCCGGAAATAAATCCAACATATCCTGGTCAAGCCGATGCAGGTCTTGACTCCGGGAACCATCGATACAATTCCATACAGCTCAGCCTTGCTACCATACCTCTCTGGATATCGGATGACCATGGACCCTACGTCCTGCAGACCGATAATAATCTACGCCATGTCACACTCTCACTCTCCTATCATGCTCCCTGGGCCACATCCGACCCAGGAAACAATCTCGGATACCCCAAAAGGATCAATGCACATCCCACTTTGGGGACCATTTAGGGTATCCCATAGTCCTCGTCGGAGCATCCACGAATTCCTTTACCATCCGTCGGGAAAGCGCCGCATTGACGGTAGTTGATCTTGAACGAGGAATCGCCCTCTTACTGTTCGGTCACGCCCCTCGGGACATCCGCGGCTCGAGGAATTGTCTGAGAATTGCTGTTGAGGCCGAGCGATCCCAGCTTCAGAGATCACCGATTCATTTTCATGGATTTCAGTCATGGAACTTTATATCTCATAAGTCTGTCTCACCAGAAAAGCTCAAGTTCCCTAGACCCACGATCTACGGAATTCCGCCCTTTAACTGTCTATTCCGCTCTTTGTACCCTTTTCAGTCAAAAAAAAACCTTTCCGGACCTCCAGGAGAGGTTGCTGCACATATCCAATTCAGGAACAATCAAGACTATCCCGTCCTTCCCGTCGATGCAAGCACAAATCCCCCTACCGTATGCGCCAGAGATGACCGATCCACGTGACCCGGTCTCGTACGTCACCTCGCTCTCTTACTGTTCGATTCTCCTCTCCGGGACATTCGCCATCCACACATCCATTCCAAGTATCCCGGTCGAGCCGATGCAGATCTCGACTCCGGGAACCATCGATAGAATTCCATAGAGCTCAGCCAGGCTAAAATACTTCTCTGAATAGTGGATAACTATGTAGCCTAAGTTCTCCAGACCGATATTCCACGGCATTCAACACTCTTACTCTAAAATCCTTCTCCCTGGGCATGATTCGACTGAAGAAATCGACCCGGACCCCCGGAGAGAGTCACTGCTTTTGTCCACTTCAGTAACGATCTAAACAATCTCGTCGTTCTCGTCGACGAACGACGAATTTCCCAGCCGTACTGGTCAGAGAAGTCCGATCCACCATACCCCGTTTTGTATGGGAATCCGCCCTGTTACTGTTCCATCTTGCTACTCCGACATTCGCGACCTGGGGAGTTATGCGACTCTTTCCGCGAATATTTTCCGGAATGATTGTGCTCCAGAGAACGGGATAGAACAGTAAAAGGGCGGATTACCGTGGATCGAGGGTTCAGGGATATTACGCCCTGGTGATACAGTATTCGGAGATATATGGTTGCATCGCTGAAGGAATTCCTTTACCATTCGTGAAGAAGAAGACGGATCTAGGAGCCTAGATCTTGTACGGCGGACCGCTCCTTTACTGTTCCATTATGCTCAGCAGGCCATCCGCGACCTATAGAATCATCAAAGTTATCCGGCCCAGCCCATGCAGATTTCTACTTGAGGAATCATTCATACAGATTCATGAGTTGAGCGATGCATGTATATACGTCCAAATACTGTATCACCAGGGAGCATGATATACCCGACCCTCTATCCACGGTAGTCCGCCCTTTTACTGTTCTATCCCGTTCTCTGGACCAGAATCGATCAGGAGAATTATCCTGGACCACCGCGAGAGTCACTGCACATGCCCGATACGGGAACGATCGAGATGATCTCTTCGTTCTCGTCAATGCAACCACGAATTTCTCCTCCGTATGTGCTAGGCAAGACCGAACGACGAGATCTGGTCTTTACCGTCCATTCGCCCTCTTACTGTTCGATTTCGTTCCTCGGAACATCCGCTACCCGGGAATGAATCCGACATATCCCGGTCAAGCCGATGCAGGTCTTGACTCCGGGAACCATCGATACAATTCCATACAGCTCAGCCATGCTACCATACCTCTCTGGATCCCGGATGACCATGGACCCTACGTCCTGCAGACCGATAATAATCTACGCCATGTCACACTCTCACTCTTCTATCATGCTCCCTGGGCCACATCCGACCCAGGAAATAATCTCGGATACCCCAAAAGGATCAATGCACATCCCACTTTAGGGACAATTTAGGGTATCCCATAGTCCTCGTCGGAGCATCCACGAATTCCTTTAGCATTCGTCGGGAAAGCGCCGCATTGACGGTACTTGATCTTGAACGAGGATTCGCCCTTTCACTGTTCGGTCTCGCCCCTCGGGACATCCGCGGCTCGAGGAATTGTCTGAGAATTGCTGTTGAGGCCGAGCGATCCCAGCTTCACAGATCGACGATTCATTTTCATGGATTTCAGTAATGAAACTTTATATCTCATAAGACTGTCTCACCAGAAAAGCTAAAGTTCCCTAGACCCACGATACACGGGATTCCACCCTTTTACTGTTCTATTCCGCTCTTTGGACCGTTTTCAGTCAGAAAAAAACCTTCCCGGACCTCCAGGAAAAGTCGCTGCACATATCCGATTCAGGAACAATCATTACTATCTCTTCCTTCCCGTCGATGCAAGAACGGATCCCCCTACCGTATGCGCCAGAGATGACCGATCCACGTGACCCGGTCTCGTACGTCACCTCGCTCTCTTACTGTTCGATTCTCCTCTCCGGAACATTCGCCACCCACACATCCATTCCAAGTATCCCGGTCGAGCCGATGCAGATCTCGACTCCGGGAACCATCGATAGAATTCCATAGAGCTCAGCCAGGCTAAGATACTTCTCTGAATAGTGAATAACTATGTAGCCTAAGTTCTCCAGACCGATAATCCACGGCATTCAACACTCTTACTATAAGATCCTTCTCCCTGGGCATAATTCGACTGAAGAAATCAACCCGGACCCCCGGGAGAGTCGCTGCACATGCCCGATACAGGGAGGATCGAGATAATATCTTAGTTCTCGTAAATGCAACCACAAATTTCTCTACCGTATGTGCTAGGCAAGACCGATCGACGAGATCTGGTCTTGTACGGCAATTCGCCTTCGTACTGTTCAATCCTGCTCCCCGGGACATCCGCACCCCAGCGATTCATTGCAAATATCCCGGTCAAGCCGATGCGATTCGGAACTCCGGGATACATCGATACAATTCCATACAGCACAGCCAGGCTACCATACTCCTCTGAATAGTGAATAACTATGTAGCCTAAGTTCTCCAGACCGATATTCCACGGCATTCAACACTCTTACTCTATGATCCTTCTCCCTGGGCATAATTCGACTGAAGAAATCTATCCGGACCCCCGGGGAGAGTCACTGCTTTTGTCCACTTCAGTTACGATCTAAACAATCTCGTCGTTCTCGTCGACGAAACGACGAATTTCCCAGCCGTACTCGTCAGAGAAGTCCGATCCACCATACCCCGTTTTGTATGGGAATCCGCCCTCTTACTGTTCCATTTTGCTACTCCGACATTCGCGACCTAGGGAGTTATCCGACTCTCTCCGCGAATATTTTCCGGAACGATTGTGCTCCGGAGAACGGGATAGAACAGTAAAAGGGCGGATTACCGTGGTTCGAGGGTTCAGGGATATCACGCCCTGGTGATACAGTATTCGGAGATATATGGTTGCATCGCTGAAGGAAGCCCTTTACCATTCGTGGAGAAGAAGACGGATCTAGGAGCCTAGATCATGTAGGGCGGACCGCTCCTTTACTGTTCGATTATGCTCAACAGGCCATCCGCGACCTATAGAATCATCAAAGTTATCCGGCCCAGCCCATGCAGATTTCTACTTGAGGAATCATTCATACAGATTCATGAGTTGAGCGATGCATGTATATACGTCCAAATACTGTATCACCAGGGAGCATGATATACCCGACCCTCTATCCACGGTAGTCCGCCCTTTTACTGTTCTATCCCGTTCTCTGGACCATAATCGATCAGGAGATTTATTCATGACCACCGCGAGACTCGCTGCACATGCCCGATACAGGAACGATCGAGATGATCTTTTCGTTCTCGTCAATGCAACCACAAATTTCTCCTCCGTGTGTGCTAGGCAAGACCGAACGACGAGATCCGGTCTTTACCGTCAATTCGCCCTCTTACTGTTCGATTTCATTCCGCGGAACATCCGCTACCCGGGAATAAATCCGACATATCCCGGTCAAGCCGATGCAGGTCTTGACTCCGGGAACCATCGATACAATTCCATACAGCTCAGCCATGCTACCATACCTCTCTGGATAACGGATGACCATGGACCCTACGTCCTGCAGACCGATAATAATCTACGCCATGTCACACTCTCACTCTCCTATCAAGCTCCCTGGGCCACATCCGACCCAGGAAATAATCTCGGATACCCCAAAAGGATCAATGCACATCCCACTTTAGGGACAATTTAGGGTATCCCATAGTCCTCGTCGGAGCATCCACGAATTCCTTTACCATTCGTCGGGAAAGCGCCGCATTGACGGTACTTGATCTTGAACGAGGATTCGCCTTTTTACTGTTCGGTCACGCCCCTCGGGACATCCGCAGCTCGAGAAATCGTCTGAGAATTGCTGTTGAGGCCGAGCGATCCCAGCTTCAGAGATCACCGATTCATTTTCATGGATTTCAGTCATGAAACTTTATATCTCATAAGACTGTCTCACCAGAAAAGCTCAAGTTCCCTAGACCCACGATCTACGGGATTCCGCCCTTTTACTGTTCTATTCCGCTTTTTGGACCCTTTTCAGTCAAAAAAAACCTTTCCGGACCTCCAGGAAAAGTCACTGCACATATCCAATTCAGGAACAATCAAGACTATCCCGTCCTTCCCGTCGATGCAAGCACGGATCCCCGTACCGTATGCGCCAGAGATGACCGATCCACGTGACCCGGTCTTGTACGTCACCTCACTCTCTTACTGTTCGATTCTCCTCTCCGGAACATTCGCCACCCACACATCCATTCCAAGTATCCCGGTCGAGCCGATGCAGATCTCGACTCCGGGAACCATCGATAGAATTCCATAGAGTTCAGCCAGGCTAAAATACTTCTCTGAATAGTGAATAACTATGTAGCCTAAGTTCTCCAGACCGATATTCCACGGCATTCAACACTCTTACCCTAAGATCCTTCTCCCTGGGCATAATTCGACTGAAGAAATCTACCCGGACCCCCGGGGAGAGTCACTGCTTTTGTCCACTTCAGTTACGATCTAAACAATCTCGTGGTTCTCGTCGACGAAACGACGAATTTCCCAGCCGTACTCGTCAGAGAAGTCCGATCCACCATACCCCGTTTTGTATGGGAATCCGCCCTCTTACTGTTCCATTTTGCTACTCCGACATTCGCGACCTAGGGAGTTATCCGACTCTCTCCGCGAATATTTTCCGGAACGATTGTGCTCCAGAGAACGGGATAGAACAGTAAAAGGGCGGATTACCGTGGATCGAGGGTTCAGGGATATTACGCCCTGGTGATACAGTATTCGGAGATATATGGTTGCATAGCTGAAGGAAGCCCTTTACCATTCGTGAAGAAGAAGACGGATCTAGGAGCCTAGATCATGAACGGCGGACCGCTCCTTTACTGTTCGATTATGCTCAGCAGGCCATCCGCGACCTATAGAATCATCAAAGTTATCCGGCCCAGCCCATGCAGATTTCTACTTGAGGAATCATTCATACAGATTCATGAGTTGAGCGATGCATGTATATACGTCCAAATCCTGTATCACCAGGGAGCATGATATACCCGACCCTCTATCCACGGTAGTCCGCCCTTTTACTGTTCTATCCCGTTCTCTGGACCAGAATCGATCAGGAGAACTATCCTGGACCACCGCGAGAGTCACTGCACATGCCCGATACGGGAACGATCGAGATGATCTCTTCGTTCTCGTCAATGCAACCACAAATTTCTCCTCCGTATAAGCTAGGCAAGACCGAACGACGAGATCTGGTCTTTACCGTCAATTCGCCCTCTTACTGTTCGATTTCGTTCCGCGGAACATCCGCTACCCGGGAATAAATCCGACATATCCCGGTCAAGCCGATGCAGGTCTTGACTCCGGGAACCATCGATACAATTCCATACAGCTCAGCCATGCTACCATACCTCTCTGGATCCCGGATGACCATGGACCCTACGTCCTGCAGACCGATAATAATCTACGCCATGTCACACTCTCACTCTTCTATCATGCTCCCTGGGCCACATCCGACCCAGGTAATAATCTCGGATACCCCAAAAGGATCAATGCACATCCCACTTTAGGGACAATTTATGGTATCCCATAGTCCTCGTCGGAGCATCCACGAATTCCTTTACCATTCGTCGGGAAAGCGCCGCATTGACGGTACTTGATCTTGAACGAGGATTCGCCCTTTCACTGTTCGGTCTTGCCCCTCGGGACATCCGCGGCTCGAGGAATTGTCTGAGAATTGCTGTTGAGGCCGAGCGATCCCAGCTTCACAGATCGACGATTCATTTTCATGGATTTCAGTAATGAAACTTTATATCTCATAAGACTGTCTCACCAGAAAAGCTAAAGTTCCCTAGACCCACGATACACGGGATTCCGCCCTTTTACTGTTCTATTCCGCTCTTTGGACCGTTTTCAGTCAGAAAAAAACCTTCCCGGACCTCCAGGAAAAGTCGCTGCACATATCCGATTCAGAAACAATCAATACTATCTCTTCCTTCCCGTCGATGCAAGAACGGATCCCCCTACCGTATGCGCCAGAGATGACCGATCCACGTGACCCGGTCTCGTACGTCACCTCGCTCTCTTACTGTTCGATTCTCCTCTCCGGAACATTCGCCACCCACACATCCATTCCAAGTATCCCGGTCGAGCCGATGCAGATCTCGACTCCGGGAACCATCGATAGAATTCCATAGAGCTCAGCGGGGCTAAGATACTTCTCTGAATAGTGAATAACTATGTAGCCTAAGTTCTCCAGACCGATAATCCACGGCATTCAACACTCTTACTATAAGATCCTTCTCCCTGGGCATAATTCGACTGAAGAAATCAACCCGGACCCCCGGGAGAGTCGCTGCACATGCCCGATACAGGGAGGATCGAGATAATATCTTAGTTCTCGTCAATGCAACCACAAATTTCTCTACCGTATGTGCTAGGCAAGACCGATCGACGAGATCTGGTCTTGTACGGCAATTCGCCTTCGTACTGTTCAATCCTGCTCCCCGGGACATCCGCACCCCAGCGATTCATTGCAAATATCCCGGTCAAGCCGATGCAGATCGGAACTCCGGGATACATCGATACAATTCCATACAGCACAGCCAGGCTACCATACTCCTCTGAATAGTGAATAACTATGTAGCCTAAGTTCTCCAGACCGATATTCCACGGCATTCAACACTCTTACTCTAAGATCCTTCTCCCTGGGCATAATTCGACTGAAGAAATCTATCCGGACCCCCGGGGAGAGTCACTGCTTTTGTCCACTTCAGTTACGATCTAAACAATCTCGTCGTTCTCGTCGACGAAACGACGAATTTCCCAGCCGTACTCGTCAGAGAAGTCCGATCCACCATACCCCGTTTTGTATGGGAATCCGCCCTCTTACTGTTCCATTTTGCTACTCCGACATTCGCGACCTAGGGAGTTATCCGACTCTCTCCGCGAATATATTCCGGAACGATTGTGCTCCGGAGAACGGGATAGAACAGTAAAAGGGCGGATTACCGTGGATCGAGGGTTCAGGGATATTACGCCCTGGTGATACAGTATTCGGAGATATATGGTTGCATCGCTGAAGGAAGCCCTTTACCATTCGTGGAGAAGAAGACGGATCTAGGAGCCTAGATCATGTAGGGCGGACCACTCCTTTACTGTTCGATTATGCTCAGCAGGCCATCCGCGACCTATAGAATCATCAAAGTTATCCGGCCCAGCCCATGCAGATTTCTACTTGAGGAATCATTCATACAGATTCATGAGTTGAGCGATGCATGTATATACGTCCAAATCCTGTATCACCAGGGAGCATGATATACCCGACCCTCTATCCACGGTAGTCCGCCCTTTTACTGTTCTATCCCGTTCTCTGGACCAGAATCGATCAGGAGAACTATCCTGGACCACCGCGAGAGTCACTGCACATGCCCGATACGGGAACGATCGAGATGATCTCTTCGTTCTCGTCAATGCAACCACAAATTTCTCCTCCGTATAAGCTAGGCAAGACCGAACGACGAGATCTGGTCTTTACCGTCAATTCGCCCTCTTACTGTTCGATTTCGTTCCGCGGAACATCCGCTACCCGGGAATAAATCCGACATATCCCGGTCAAGCCGATGCAGGTCTTGACTCCGGGAACCATCGATACAATTCCATACAGCTCAGCCATGCTACCATACCTCTCTGGATCCCGGATGACCATGGACCCTACGTCCTGCAGACCGATAATAATCTACGCCATGTCACACTCTCACTCTTCTATCATGCTCCCTGGGCCACATCCGACCCAGGAAATAATCTCGGATACCCCAAAAGGATCAATGCACATCCCACTTTAGGGACAATTTAGGGTATCCCATAGTCCTCGTCGGAGCATCCACGAATTCCTTTACCATTCGTCGGGAAAGCGCCGCATTGACGGTACTTGATCTTGAACGAGGATTCGCCCTTTCACTGTTCGGTCTCGCCCCTCGGGACATCCGCGGCTCGAGGAATTGTCTGAGAATTGCTGTTGAGGCCGAGCGATCCCAGCTTCACAGATCGACGATTCATTTTCATGGATTTCAGTAATGAAACTTTATATCTCATAAGACTGTCTCACCAGAAAAGCTAAAGTTCCCTAGACCCACGATACACGGGATTCCGCCCTTTTACTGTTCTATTCCGCTCTTTGGACCGTTTTCAGTCAGAAAAAAACCTTCCCGGACCTCCAGGAAAAGTCGCTGCACATATCCGATTCAGAAACAATCAATACTATCTCTTCCTTCCCGTCGATGCAAGAACGGATCCCCCTACCGTATGCGCCAGAGATGACCGATCCACGTGACCCGGTCTCGTACGTCACCTCGCTCTCTTACTGTTCGATTCTCCTCTCCGGAACATTCGCCACCCACACATCCATTCCAAGTATCCCGGTCGAGCCGATGCAGATCTCGACTCCGGGAACCATCGATAGAATTCCATAGAGCTCAGCGGGGCTAAGATACTTCTCTGAATAGTGAATAACTATGTAGCCTAAGTTCTCCAGACCGATAATCCACGGCATTCAACACTTTTACTATAAGATCCTTCTCCCTGGGCATAATTCGACTGAAGAAATCAACCCGGACCCCCGGGAGAGTCGCTGCACATGCCCGATACAGGGAGGATCGAGATAATATCTTAGTTCTCGTCAATGCAACCACAAATTTCTCTACCGTATGTGCTAGGCAAGACCGATCGACGAGATCTGGTCTTGTACGGCAATTCGCCTTCGTACTGTTCAATCCTGCTCCCCGGGACATCCGCACCCCAGCGATTCATTGCAAATATCCCGGTCAAGCCGATGCAGATCGGAACTCCGGGATACATCGATACAATTCCATACAGCACAGCCAGGCTACCATACTCCTCTGAATAGTGAATAACTATGTAGCCTAAGTTCTCCAGACCGATATTCCACGGCATTCAACACTCTTACTCTAAGATCCTTCTCCCTGGGCATAATTCGACTGAAGAAATCTATCCGGACCCCCGGGGAGAGTCACTGCTTTTGTCCACTTCAGTTACGATCTAAACAATCTCGTCGTTCTCGTCGACGAAACGACGAATTTCCCAGCCGTACTCGTCAGAGAAGTCCGATCCACCATACCCCGTTTTGTATGGGAATCCGCCCTCTTACTGTTCCATTTTGCTACTCCGACATTCGCGACCTAGGGAGTTATCCGACTCTCTCCGCGAATATATTCCGGAACGATTGTGCTCCGGAGAACGGGATAGAACAGTAAAAGGGCGGATTACCGTGGATAGAGGGTTCAGGGATATTACGCCCTGGTGATACAGTATTCGGAGATATATGGTTGCATCGCTGAAGGAAGCCCTTTACCATTCGTGGAGAAGAAGACGGATCTAGGAGCCTAGATCATGTAGGGCGGACCACTCCTTTACTGTTCGATTATGCTCAGCAGGCCATCCGCGACCTATAGAATCATCAAAGTTATCCGGCCCAGCCCATGCAGATTTCTACTTGAGGAATCATTCATACAGATTCATGAGTTGAGCGATGCATGTATATACGTCCAAATACTGTATCACCAGGGAGCATGATATACCCGACCCTCTATCCACGGTAGTCCGCCCTTTTACTGTTCTATCCCGTTCTCTGGACCATAATCGATCAGGAGATTTATTCATGACCACCGCGAGACTCGCTGCACATGCCCGATACAGGAACGATCGAGATGATCTTTTCGTTCTCGTCAATGCAACCACAAATTTCTCCTCCGTGTGTGCTAGGCAAGACCGAACGACGAGATCCGGTCTTTACCGTCAATTCGCCCTCTTACTGTTCGATTTCATTCCGCGGAACATCCGCTACCCGGGAATAAATCCGACATATCCCGGTCAAGCCGATGCAGGTCTTGACTCCGGGAACCATCGATACAATTCCATACAGCTCAGCCATGCTACCATACCTCTCTGGATACCGGATGACCATGGACCCTACGTCCTGCAGACCGATAATAATCTACGCCATGTCACACTCTCACTCTCCTATCAAGCTCCCTGGGCCACATCCGACCCAGGAAATAATCTCGGATACCCCAAAAGGATCAATGCACATCCCACTTTAGGGACAATTTAGGGTATCCCATAGTCCTCGTCGGAGCATCCACGAATTCCTTTAGCATTCGTCGGGAAAGCGCCGCATTGACGGTACTTGATCTTGAACGAGGATTCGCCCTTTTACTGTTCGGTCACGCCCCTCGGGACATCCGCGGCTCGAGAAATTGTCTGAGAATTGCTGTTGAGCCCGAGCGATCCCAGCTTCAGAGATCACCGATCCATTTTCATGGATTTCAGTCATGCAACTTTATATCTCATAAGACTGTCTCACCAGAAAAGCTCAAGTTCCCTAGACCCACGATCCACGGGATTCCGCCCTTTTACTGTTCTATTCCGCTCTTTGGACCCTTTTAAGTCAAAAAAAACCTTCCCGGACCTCCAGGAAAAGTCGCTGCACATATCCAATTCAGGAACAATCAAGACTATCCCGTCCTTCCCGTCGATGCAAGCACGAATCCCCCTACCGTATGCGCCAGAGATGACCGATCCACGTGACCCGTTCTTGTACGTCACCTCGCTCCCTGCTGTTCGATTCTCCTCTCCGGGACATTCGCCACCCACACATCCATTCGAAGTATCAAACATTACCTGGATAACTGTGTGTTACGAAGCTTCATGTCACTTGCATGAGTTTCGCAAGCTCTCAATTCGAAATCTACCGGTATGAAGGCTGAACGGACGTCATTTCCATTACTTAAAAAACCCCGTCACACAGTGAGTTAAGCAAATTTTTAGATACTTAATCGTGACCTGAATTTGCAATCGGTCGACAAATCCGCAAACGAAAAATTTTTGGATGATTGAGAACAACCTCCTGCGTTTGCGCATGTGTCAATCGGTTGCGATTTTACGTGAAGACGGATGATCCAAAAACTTGTTTGTTCCACTGTGCGTCATACCAGGATAAGTGTATCGCGTTGTTAAGCTACCACGTCAAATTTCCTTATGAATCGTATCGGTAGGAGGGTACTCTTTCGATCCACCAGGTTGCTATGAGAAATCTCGTGGATCGATCCATCCTCACGTTAAGTTTTCCGAATACAGAGTAAGGTTCACCAGTCTTTTGAGCTTCGAGCTTTGACTCGCCTTTGTATAGACAAATGATGAGGGACATCTGGATCTGACTCGTGATTCAGATAAAATCATCATCCGAGAAGTTCATCTTTATGACGGGACAATTTCGACAACCCGATATTGCTCAACAATCCCCTCTTTTACTGTCCATTCTGCTCCTCGAGCCATGTTTGACCTGATCTCATGACTCTGAAGAGCTGAGTACCATATTTTGGTCCCAGATGGAGCTGTAGGGGTGAAAGATGGTCATACTCGCCAACTTAGACTTTTGGAAAAGTGAAGTAGTAGGCACTTGGTCACTTGAATCATGCAATTTTGCATTGCAATCATGCATTGCCTCCAGGTTTAATGTATTGGGTCTCTCAAAGCTGAGTGGTTTAGTCTTGATAATCTTGGTTGCCGTAAGAATGAAACCAGCTTACACTATTCGCTATGATTGGACGAGAGTAATGGAATTATATTCACACTTCTCCTCGTACCTTTTTCTTGTACTCTTTTCCTAAGCGGTGTCAAAGTCAAAGATACTTCTACGTCATTCGAATGAACGAGACTACATTCGCCTTAATAATATGGTGGTATATATTCATTATCAAAATTCAATCGGAATATCGTCTAAAATAATTGAAGAAAAACATTAATTGATATTAATACAATCGATATAATACAAGAAAAATTCAACAACAGGCGGAAATATCACCCATCTTCTCGGTTGTTTATCTGTGAGTAGAAACAATGACAGACGATCAATTCATCTTAGACAAGTAGGACTCATACTCACCCCGTAAACGGGCTTATTCTACAAGTATTCTTGGAACTTCTTAAGTTGACCAGCTCTTTTTTCATCTTCTCTCCTACAGTAATTTTTTTCGAGGACGTCAATCAATCTTGCCATGACTGTAATCGCTTAGGATGATTCAAAAACCAGCCTGTCTCAATACTGTACTCAGCACAAACTTCAAATGTACCGATATATCCATGGATATTCTCCATTTTCAGTCCGCTCTCCAAAGTTTCAATTCCAGCCCTTGATCTCATTTGACGTGGAAATTCCCCAAGCATTCTCACTTCTTGTGCTCCCAATTGTCTCTTAATGAAAGATGATCCAGCCCAAGTCTGGATCAGTTAGTGATCTTGGCACCGAAATTGTCAGCTACAGGAATTCCAAAAGAAGAAGTCGATACTTTCAAAACTCCTACATACGAATTCGCGCTTAGAAAAACACCTCCACCCTCCAATTTTCCAAGATTATTGATAAACGAACTGAAACCAAGCAGTACGTCCCTCCTACTGCACGCGGAGACATGTTCGCGGTATAGAAATACTTGTGTCGAAAAAAGAAAACACCCGTATCCTCGAAAATCTCTTGCTTTCTGTTAGTTTTTCCATACTGGGAATTGTTGTCGACAAGCACGAAAGTCCAGATCACCAGCTGTCTTGCGTAAGTTACGCATGGACGTTGTGTAAGACAGCGAATGATCTGGATTTTCATGCTTATGGGCAACAATTCCGAGTGTGGAAAAACTAGCGGGAAGCAAGAGATTTCCAAGGAGACGGGTATTTTCTTTTTTCAACACAAGTATTTCCATACCACGAACACGTCTCCACGTGCAGTAGAAGAGGCGTACTGGGGTGCTTGGTTCCAGCGTGTTTATCAATAATCTCGGAAAATTGGAGGCTGGAGGAGTTTTTCTCAGTGCGGATTTGTATGGAGGAGTTTCTAGAGTATCGATCCCTCTTTTTGGAATTCCTGTAGCTGACAATTTCGATGCCAGGATCACTTATCTCATGCGACCAACAGCGGCCGGCAGCGAAATAGACTACCATTCAGTGAGACACCCCTCGAGGAAGCCACACAGCGTTGGATGCAATGCGTATTGTCATCGATTAATTAAAGAACATACAGGAATAAGGAGTTTTTTGATATCTAGATCACTTTTTAGAATTTTATACCTGGCAAAGTTGATGCCAACTTGTGCTTGCTAAGTTGGCACCAATTTTGTCGATTATAGAAGGTCTAAAGAGTGATTTAGATAAGAAAAAAACACTTATCCCGAAAACGCGTTCCACAAAAACTCCTTATTCCTGCATTTTTTATAATTAATCGATGACTATGCGCATTGCATTGAACGCTGTGTGGCTTTCTTGTAACTCGCACCGACGCGCAAGTAGACTTAAAAAATTCCAGTTCTCCTAATAAGAACTCCTCCTTCACAGTTTTGGGATCCGATAATTCGTTGTTTTACAATTCATATAATAATTCATCACATCTGGAGTCCAGATCACCACGCGGATCACGCAACGTAGTACAGCTGGTGATCTGGACCTTGGGGGAGATATATGATTGTATGAATTGCAGCAAAACAAATCATTAGATTGCAAAACCGTGGAAGAAGTATTTTTATCAGGAGAATTAAAATTTGTTAAGTCCACTCGCGCGTCGGTACGAGCTACAGGGAAGCCACGTAGCGTTGAATGCAATGCGCATAGTCATCGATTGATTATAAAAAATACAGGGATAAGGAGTTCTTATAGAACGCTATTTCGGAATGAGCTATTTTTTTGTATCTAAATCATCCTTTAGAACTTCTACACCTGACAAAGTTGGTGCCAACCTGTGCTTGCTTATGATAGATTACTCGCTCCAATTGACTGCGTGGAAACTGGGGAAAAAAATGTCCGAGGAAAAATCTGAAGAAATTTGCACTAAGTGAGTCGCATTTTGTCAAGCTAATGCCGTTGTTAAAAATGTTTGCTCACCCTCAAATTTTTTATAAATGAACATTCGACTTATACCACCTAGTGTTGCCCATTTCTCCGCATAGAAAGCCGATACGAGGACAAAAACATTTGCTCATCGTTGCTTCAACCTCACTTGTATTTGCTCAGCCCTCAGAATTGGATAAATCATCATCAATTTTTAATAAACAATCAAAAACACTTTTTCCATCTCTAAGTACTGTACAATGCGCAGTGCGCATGCGCGCCGCTCGACATTATACCTATGCGCACTGCGCATTACTTTGGAGTTACAAGAAGTGTTTTTGATTGTTTATTAAAAATTAATGATGATTTATCTAATTCTGAGGCCTGAGCAAATACAAGTGAGGTTGAAGCAATGATGAGCAAAAGTTTTTGTCCTCGTATCGGCTTTCTAGCCGGAGAAATGGGCAATACTAGGTGGTAAAACTCGTATGTTTATTTATAAAAAATTAGAGGGTGAGCAAACATTTTTGACAACGGCATTAGGTTGACAAAATGCGACTTACTTAGGGTGGATTTTTTCAGATTTTTCCTCGGACTTTTTTTCCCCCAGTTTCCACGGGGTCCAATTAACAGTTTGAGTAACAGTAGCAGCTGATTTGGTCAAAAAATTTGGTCAAAAAAAGTATATAAACTAATAGTCAGCATAAAAAAATATGTAAATTTGAAAATAAACAGTAATTTGACTCGAAAATCAGCTGCTATTATTACTCAAATCTATGGATGCACTTCTATCAACAGGTCCAAAAAATGGAAGCCGCAAGAATAAAAAAATTTGGTTGTGTTTACTGCCATAAACCGGTTGCAAGGTTGTGGAATCATCTGCAGCGTGAGCACATAGATGAGGCAGCTGTCAGAGATCTAGCTACTCACTGGGGAAGGAATAAGAATCATTGCTCACCCAGTGAGAGGAAGGCATGGTTGCGGAAATACAATAGCCTAAGGGTCCAATTTCAAAGTTTGAATGACATTTACCATTCATTTTGAAAATTTCTTGCATCAAGTACAATACTATTACATTATATAACTCTATTGATATTTAATGAAATGAAATAAAATATTCACATAAGTTTTGCGAGTCATCATTTGGACACTAACCAGCCTTGGCAATTCATACTATTTTTTGTGAAATTTGGAATCATGATTCTAAAAGAGCAATTCTAACGTGTGGTAACTATGGATCATCATGTTATCCAGAGCTTGATTATATGCCAACAAATTCATCAGTACATGAATTTGTTGGCATTTCATAAAGTTCTTGATTACATTAAAGGTATGTGGTTGACACACTTAAGGTAGTACCCGCACTTTCAAATAAATATGTTTCGCGTCGCAAGAGTTAGCTAGAATTGAAGCTGAAACTCTGAGTTTTCCATATCCTGATTCAAATTAAGTACAAGATACATCCTACTCCTAGTCTTGCCCTTGATATGATGCCTCATGAAAGCAGTTCTCTAAATCTCTGAATTTAGACGTCTATTATAGAATTAGAAGATACCTGTTATTGTATATCTGTTATCTGATATCTGCTGTGATGAGGAATAAATAACCACAGTAGTGTCCCACCTGATGAGGAAATCAAAGTTAAGTATAACATAAACCTTGTTTCTCATCTTTTTCTTCATTTGAAACCTCGTGTAAGCAATACATTTGTCTCTAGATGGAAGTGATGAGGAAAAGATGGTCATTCAAATACTATTTCTTAGGCCGTGAGATTTGCTTCCAATGAAAATGCTATTGAACTTCCAATAGACATGGGCACAGCAAAGGTCATCATTATCAATCGGTCACACGAATAGCAGTATCAGAATAGCATGACTCAAATTTCTCATGGTAGAGGAGTGAATTTGCTTCCAATGTAGCAAAATGTACAACTGTTTTTCGATAAAAATCTCTTTCGTCTCTTGTTTTTATCCGGCAAAGAAAAATTGAAGGAACTCCAGCTGGAGCTTCGAACACCGTGTTATCAAGTCAATTGCAGTATCAAGATGGTTCATGGACATTTGAATGAATGGTCCACATTCGGAGGAATAGCTGGGCAACAATCTTGCTGATTCTGTCTTCCTTTGCAGAAGACAAAACAAGTATATGCATTTATTTTCAAGTGAAGCAAATGCTGATAATCTCTGCACGCTCGGACTCTTGATCCTTTTGCTGCGTCTGCATCTCACTATTCCAAGCTCACTATACTTTTGAGGTGTGAAAACCTCGGTTTCGGACATACACTGATTCGCGACCCGGAGTCCCTCTCCCCGGACTGCGTAACGGAAAAAGGACGAAATGCGCATGCGCGCTTCAAGATGTTAGGTAATGTTCCAGATTCGCTCAGGGTTGTGTTTTGTGCTTAAGGAAGGCTCTTGAGCGTCGAAAAAACCGAATTTATCATAACCCACCAGCCTCTCGGGTCGTATCACGGCGCTCCATCCGCGAGAACAAGTGCGGGAGACGAGTCCACGAGAATATTTGGGGATACACCTATAGTTGCTGTTGTACAGCTATATAGTTGCTGTTGTACAGCTATATAGTTGCTGATGTATAGGTATAGTCCTACATGTTTTTGTGTACTAGTCACCTACACGCACTTTCGGGGATGAAGCACCGTAATACGACCTGTTGGGCTGAGAACACGTTGTTGATGTAAGCTAGGAGTCCTAGATTGGGACTCGTCATTTTAAAGCACGCTGTGGATACATGAAATGAGAATAAGCATCAAGCCAGATGAGGATCATAGATACATGTGGCAGTGATACGGCTTCGAGGAACAGCCACGTTATAATCAGAGGGGATGATCGGCAACAACAGCACGGCCATGGACCGTTCGTACGCTATGACCTCATGCAATACAGCCATGACACGCGGCAAAGTCGGACATGCTTGGCAACGTCGACATAGGTCACCTAGCAACAGCGAGCTCAGCAATCACCTTCCCACTATAGATAAAGGGAGGTCCCACTGGATGACGTATACACATTAGCGATATCAACTGTTTTATATCTCATCCATTTATCAGCATGATTTCAATCTGTTGTATTGTCGACTTTTAGATGACCACCATTCTGGGAATCATCGATGAACTTTTGCCAACCTCAACTCATCTGCTTCGTCACGAAACTATCTCGAATTCCAATTTTCAAACGTCAGAATTAATCAAGAGAAGTTGCAACAATCGTTGCTAGGGAGGAAGCGTTCCTCCAATAGGGACTATTCGGGACTATTGCGAGGTGTCCGCTATTGCGAGGGTCCTCCAAAATTTCGTTCATTATCATTCATATGTTAATGCATGGATAGAAAAATGACTTCAAACACCTCATTGCATATCAGAGTATATTCAATTTACTATCATCATTGTTGAGAGTCGTCAAAAACATACACAAATGAATCGTCACTTCGTCGAAGAATAGTCAGAGATAGATGTTTGTTTTGTTCGCTCATGAATTATAGCCTCTTCAAACTCATACTCGATCTCTGATATTTTGGACGAACAAGACATTGAATTATTATTCAAAGAAAAGCTTCCAATGAAGATAGATAGGTTTGAGCTTCGGCGTGAGAGATACAAGGGACATCTTCGATGAATCGATCGTCACAAAATGATTTGTATTCGTGAATAGCAGTACTGTTGTCTCCCACAGAATACAAAGATTGTGTTGACTACCATTCGAACTCTACTTTCAAGTCACAGTAATCCTGACGACAGTAATTCTACATCGATTGAGGAAGAAAATCTGGTATGTCCGTTATTGCGAGGTGAAATTGTCTGTAACAAGACCATTTGAAGGGTAGAAATTGTCCGCTACCGCGAGGTGTCCGCTATTGCTCTGTCCGCTATTGCTCTGTCCGCTATTCCGAGGGTTCGGCCCCATAAGAACCACTGGAAATCAAATCGAGCTCCAAAAAGTGTCCGCTATTGCGAGGTGTCCGCTATTCCAAGGTGTCCCCTAACCGGGGTTTCACTGTTAACAGATGATTCTATCGGTTCTTCCGGCTGATTCTTCTATTCGCAGCGACGTTCCGAAAGTTATTGTACAATCCTCATCAGGCTTAAAAAAAGAGAATCAGTCTCATATGTGAGGGATCGCCTTTTGCCTAACATCTTACGGCCTGTTTCTGATATCGTCTCGCAACAATGTATGCAAATCACCGTCTCTTTTGCCGAATGGCAAGCATACTTGCTGATTTTGGGCCCAGGAAAGTAGAAGAACTGCATCAAGGTCGCTTTGACGATCCAAAATGAACGAGCACGTGCAACATTGTCGCGGAGCGTTTCGGAAAACCGACCGTATAGACTTTGTGAGAATATCGGCCAAGGAAAATGACGATAAATACCAACCATATTGGTTTGGATGCTGCCCAAATTCAATGGAATAGTTCCACCAGACTCTTCTCAGAGGATACGATCATGCCTGAAAATGAAGGGAATTGACTATAAATTTCGACCACGGAGATTCGAAGGCTGCCAAAGTTCATGAAATGGTTCCATCACACTCATCTGTGATAATGGGATCATTCCTGATGATCACTCCCATTCAAGTGTTCGAAACGCTAGATGTTCAATACGCACAAAAAGTGTTCAATACGGCCGTTCCGAAAAAAAAGTGTTGAATACGGTAGATGTATATATATATACACACACATACACTCACTATGGCTCACCTTACCATAACGAAAATTCATCAGCTTCGTAAGAGATGGAAAATGTAAGAGAGTCCCGCTTACCGAATGGAAGATAGCTGACACTGAACTCGTACCCTCTGTATATCTATATGTTACGTACCAAACCCGAAATCGTACACTTCGCGAACGGTACAGCCCATTCTGTACCATTCGCGAATGTACACCACCATTTGTACCGGGCCCGATATTCCGGGTTTGGTACAGCAGAGTCTTGTACCATCCGCGAACTGTACAGCCGCCTTGTACCGAGCTCGATTTTGAATCGCGTCAAATGGCTCGGATCGTGTTTACAAATGAGAATTGTCTATAAATGATGATTAGCGTTTGAAATGATATGTATTGACGAGTTCAATCAAGTACAGGTAACGACTGAGCTTGCACATTGGATCCCGATAATACTATTCGTGATGAGTTCAACACAAAATTAGATGTTCTTGGAACATCCGATAGTTGTAAGTTCACAAAAAGTGAAACAGAATATTCTTACACACGTGACAGTCACTCTCATGAACATTAGAATCACTGCATGGGTTATGTTCGCGTATCTTGTTTTGATGACATAATACATCTTGTGGACATCGCCAAACCCAGTTTCATCGTGAATCTGTCTTCATTTGATAAACTTCATCAGTATATCGTAGATTTCGGATCTTTCTATGTGATATCTCACTTCGTCGTCCCACTGTACGAAGAAATCCTCGAAATCAGTCTCATTGTCTGAATATTAACATTACAAGGTCAGGGGGTTTGTTGCAATTCAGTACGATTTTTACCGACTTTGAGAATTTCTTCTTACAGTGCTATTTTCATTGAAAAGATTAGACGAGGAATATCGACAATAGTCAATATATATGTCAAACTGTTTCAATCTTCTGTAAGTATTCCAGAGAGGTCTTGAATGATTTCTTCTCAATTTCACTAATTAGCCTCGCAAGGTCTCGTCATTCTGTCTCAATTTTTATGAACTTACAATTATCGGATGTTCGCCTAATTTTGAGTAGAACTCATCACGAATAGTATTATCGGGATACATTGTGCAAGCTTGATCGTTACCTGTTATTGACTGAACTCGTCAATACATATCATTTTAAACGCTAATCATCATTTATAGACAATTCTCAATTGTGAACACGATCCGAGCCATATGGCGCAATTCGAAATCGAGCTCGGTACAAGGCGGCTGTACAATTCGCGAATGGTACAAGAGTCTGCTGTACCAAACCCGGAATATCGGGCTCGGTACAAATGGTGGTGTACCATTCGCGAATGGTACAGAATCGGCTGTACCGTTCGCGAAGTGTACGATTTCGGGTTTGGTTCGTAACATATACATCGGTCTCCGGCGAGATACAAAATACAAGTCAGTCCTCACCGAGTAAGTGAAAGTCATCTGCCGTTCGACCAGTGGCCACCGCTTATCCATATACTATTCTCGCTCGAGACGGAAAATATAGGATGGTTCAACTAACTGAGTAAAAGGGGCCACCAGTTCGACTCGTCGTTTTCATTCATATGTACACCGTTCTTATAACAGTCGGGAAATAATGTAGACCTCTGGATTATGCAATAGAATGCACTTCCACTGGCTATGCTTGACTCGCCTCGTTGTCTCTATCGATACACCACAAGCCATACCTACACTGGCTTTACGCTTCCTCTTTCATATGTCACATCGGAAGCACTTTAATTTACAATTAAATTTTGACGCCGAATTGAAATTTTTGAGTCTGGGAGTGACCCCAAGGACTCGGGAAACTTTTGTTTCCTAAAAAAAATTGAACGTAGGAATGGCTCAAAAATACAAGATTGCGGTAATAAGAAAAACACAGGAAACCTAGCTTGCGGCGAATTCACCTCACACTTGAACCTAAAAAGCTCCTCAATAACTGGTTCTGGAAAAATAACTCTGACGATCTGTCGAGTATTTTTCCTCCCTCAGTTACTAGGAGCTACGTGAGTTCAGGTGTAATATTCTTGCACGAATCACGCTTCACTCGCGACGCGGTTCTAGAAATATTTTCAAAAAAAAGAATTCCACTTCACAAAGAAACTATAAGAATGATTTTACAGAACCGATGATTTTTGAAAGATGACTAAGTATATAAAGGAAGACGACTTACTTTTTTGATGGTGATGTAAAAGTTTATTTCGTTGAATGTGCCTGGGCCCACTCGTTACACGATGTCGGACTCAATTGACTCCAGGTGAAAATCCTCCCCAAGATGTTGTGCCGAAATGGTAACAGTCAAAATCCGGAAAGAACTATAAACTGGGGGTAGCGGGCAGGGCTGCTTGTGGTCCGAGATAGGTAGTGCAAAACTTGTTGATTGATGGGAATGATGATGGTTGTCGCGTCGCGTGTAGAAGAGAAAAAAAAATTCTAAGTCCAGCAATTGAACGAGATGGAAACTGGAGAAAAGAAAGCTGCTCGACTGGTCATGATGAGGTCCAGGAGCAAAGTGAAAAGCGGGCTTCTATGCGGAGACCCGATGATTTTTGGGCGGAAACTGCATTTTCCGGAGAGGGAAAGCTCAACAAAAGGGCTAAGTGGCGGGGTAGAATCTTGCCCTGTAATTGGTGTTCATATTCTTTTGTTAGCCCGGGCCTCAACGCCCGAAGTGGAGTTGACTTCAATAGAAAGGGCGTGGGCCCTATTCATGAGTTTAGAAGGAGGGTTGAGTCTCAGAGTTTGGGGGCGGCTACATCTTGGAGAGGGGCCTGGTGGGACGTATAAGCTTGTCCCAGCAAGTGGCGTTCTTTGCGCCAAAAATTGGAAACTATCGAGTTTTTTGGTTCCCGACGAGTGGCGCCTACAATGCTTAACAAATGCTCAATAACCAGACATTTTCTGGCTAATATTTTGCTTAAATATTTGCATGTTTCTCATATAGATGACAGTTCATGAATAATGATTTATCATAGCCTATTCCTTATGAAATTGTCTCAAAAATTATTGCTATTAATATATTGCTTATCTTCGAAGTAATTTTGATTGAGTGCTACGATATGTTGCAAATAATTGTTCGATCATCCTTTTTCCTCAGGCATGACCCACACACACATGAATTAGTTAATGATTAATTATAAAATAATGAAAACACACACACATACATACATTGTTATATGAATAATATTTCGAATAGTACAACAATTTTGGAGCAGAGCTGGCGGGATCGTGCGAGCACAAAGAGACAGCTGTTTTTTTAAAGTAGGTAATAAAAATGCAATAGAGTGGCATTTCCTCAATCCGAGGACGAGTTCGAACCTTTGTACTCGCACACTCCCGGAACAATCAAATGCTCTGATTTTTGAAGCTCACAATGCTCTTGTGGATTCATTTGATCGTAAATTAAAGTTAGGAAATCATTCTGTCAGGGATACATCGCGCAGCTGATGATGAACAAAGGGTCGGTTCCCTTGTCTCGAATTGAGATAATGGAATGAGGTCGCGAGTTTCCCGGATGCGGTGCTATAAACTATCCTTGGTTCTTACCGATCTGTCCAGTTTATCGCCGCAGCTGCTGGATGGACAATGATTTCGAGTCAAGAAATTCAAAGAGGAATGCATATTTCGTAGAATCAGTATGAGAATCGGGGTCATTGGGAAATTTTTATTACTCTTTCGCTTACTCGCGGTTCAATTGATGTTAAAATGGACATATTTCGGCTTTCTTTCTAAGCTGTCGATTGCAACACTGTGCATGTACGTGATAAATGGGGAGGTACTTTAACAATGAAGAATTAAGAGTTTGACTGAGGTCATAAATAAACAGTAAGCGGTAATCGTCTGGCTTTTGCATAAATTTTCGTGGATGTGGGACACTAACACTAGGTTTTTGTTTTTAATCTCGAAGAATGGGAGTACGTCAGTAGAAGTTGCCTTTACAAAAAGCGAGGGTGGACAAAAGAAAATGCAACGACCGCAAGCGAGAATATTGCGGCAAGTATGCATCTGAGTACGCGTGCTCTGATTTAGTCCGCTTGGGGATGCAAAATTCATCAGCACATGCGCGGATGTGGAGCGCGCATGGGCCTCATTCATATCGCGAGTGGGTGGGGACCTGGGGGTGGTGAGATCTCCTTTCGCAGCCCGTTTCGAGCGGGTCGCGCAAGATCAAAGTATCAGGGGCGCAGGAATATCGAGAAGGGGCGAGTTAGGGACAGAGTCGTGGCGCAGCAGACAGAGTGAGCAACATCATTCTCGCTCTATCTCTCTCTCTCTCTCTCTCTCTCTCTCTCTCTCTCTCTCTCTCTCTCTCTCTCTTTCAAACCACGCGACTCAACCATGTAGCAGACGACGCGAGGCGAGTTTGCTCGCTGCGCATGATCGGGGCCCACCGCCATCTTCGAGAATAAGAGAGAAGAGAAGGACGAGAAGCCCTTTGGAGTTGACAAGTTCAACGCGGAGGGGACCGGCTGTGTCATTCATACTCATTTTCACGGGATGTTGTGGGTCCGCTGCTAAAGCAGAGACTCAGAGCTAGATTTTGGTAGCCGCGGTGTTGCCGTTTTCCCGAGTTTCCTCCACAAGACCGACAGCGGCGTTGCCAGTTTTCCGGACCGGTGGAGAGAAATTCGAGGGGAAAAGTCGCAAGTCTCGGTCCTGCATGTTGTAGACAGGATAGCAAGGGATCACCGCCTGCCCCTGTCTCACCGTTTTAGATCGGAGAAGTGCAAGTTGCCCCTTCTTTCTGGCACCCGCTTGTTATATCCACACTCGTCCTGCGCATTTGCAGGACCACTCATTATCTTGATTTTCTCGAATTCTTACTCTATCCTTCACAAGATGTCGTGTAGTACTCGACATCACACATACTCCTGATCTCCTGTTCCGACTCTACACTATTTGATCGTTATTGATCGCTGAATAAATCATTTCAACATATTTTTTTGTAAAATTCAGAGTCGAATGAGAGTATTTAATCAATATCTGTATGAATACTGAATGATTGCGAATAATTTCTTCCATTACTGTAGTATACAAAGAAATCGAAATTTTATCAGTATAGTGTGGAAAGGTACCATAATAATTTGAACTACTCTTTGTATACGTGTTAGTTATATTTATTGAGGATCGAGATTACATTCTGTTAGTAGAATTGAGTTGAATACATGAAACTTACACACACTAAATTAATCGCCGCTTCTTAGATTGACGCGTAAAATGGATCCGTGTGTTATTCTCCACAAAAGTGTGACGCTTCCTGAAACAGCGAGAAATTGAGGAAAAGTTAATTATCGACATCACCCACTGTTTCAGAGGTATATGATGAATTTCACGCCAAAGCGACCTACGGAAAGGGGTCATCTCTCAGATTCTTTTTTAACCTTTTTCATTCGATTCTATGGCCCAAGATAGGAACTTCGGACCACCTATGGGGCCCAAAAAAAATTCCTCCTCTCCATTGCACGCACATCCGTCAACAGACCGAAAATTTATCGTGTAAAAATCGATGCTCTTTCATTCACGAAAATGGGAATATTTCGAGTTTTTGAATAGCTGTCGATTCGCGGGTTGCGGCATCTGAAAGGGCATAAAAAAACCTATCGAAAACGTTGTCGGAAATTCCTTCTCTGTGATTTGGGGGCCTCCTGGAGGCCCTTAAGTTCATACAATTTTACGTTGAAACCATGTGGTCCGAATTTTCTTCAGGTCAATTTCGTACTCAAAATTGAGTCCCGGGAAGATCTCGTGAATGTGTCATCTCAGCAGGCGCCACGAAGGCGTTAATGGGCTGAATTTTCATGCGATTTTGGTTCGACATGATTAATCCTTGCAGATCGCGTTTCAGTGCATGAATTTCAACTTTGCGGGTAGTCATTTCATAGGAAATTTTGTCAGCTTTCCATTGAAAGTGACGCCGAGAGTCTACGTTTCTGCGCATGCGCAGAAAATTGCCTTTTTCTGAAACCGAAAAAATCGCATTTTCAAAAATGGCTCATAAGTCACTTGGATCGCCCCAAACTTCTCTGAAACCCATTTTTTTCGAAAGAATGCAAAATTTTACGTCAAATATGTGATTTTAAGGAAATAAAAAAATTGGCTTTTTGAGAAATCAACATTTTAGTGAAAAACACTCTTTTGCCTCCAGGAGGCCCCCAAATTACAGGAAAAGAATTTTCGACAACGTTCTTGATAGGTTCTTTCATGCCCTTTCAGATGCCGCAATCCGCTAATCGATAGCTATTTAAAAACTCGAAATATTCCCATTTTCGTGAATAAAAGAGCATCGATTTTTACACGATAAATTTTCGGTCTATTGACGGATGTGCGTGCAATGGAGAGGAGAAATTTTTTTTGGGCCCCATAGGTGGTCCAAAGTTCCTATTTTGGGCCATAGAATCGAATGAAAAAGGTTAAAAAAGAATCTGAGAGATGACCCCTTTCCGTAGGTCGCTTTGGCGTGGAACTCATCATATATGAGCAGCATGAACCACTTACATTTTACGTGGTCTGTTCCTATGCTTCTCCTCTTGCTCTTCTTCGGCTCTAACTGTTTCTGCATTCTTTAGACTGGAAGTTGAAATGTCATATCACTACTGATTCTTACACACTTCTAGATTTCCGAACCAACAAATGATACTCACATTTCGATATCTGACCCATCTTCGTGGGAGTTGACCGCGATGGGTACAACAGCACCGGGTACAACAGCATCATCACACGTCTCTCTGTAAATACATGATGGAAGATTCTTATACGATCGAACCATACACCCATACAGTGAAGAAGGAAATTAATACTCACACGTCCACGAACTCATCTTCGTCCTCCGTACAAATATCGATCCAGCATTTGGGACGGCTCGATTTCCTAAATTCGATGGGTTCGTTCCCCTCCAACTTGTTCTCAATGATGATGGAGAGACATTTTATTAACATCTCATTGATCCTCGTCAGATGACGAAGCTGGGTCCTCATCCGCATGCTCTCCTCCTTCTCCATCGATGAACTCAATTTTCCCGCTTCCTTTATACAATAGAGAAGCTCCGCCGTTTTTGCGTAGAATCCTTCCATATCTCTGCTGATCTGAGCGGATAAGGTCGGATCGTGGTTTGGGGAGGAAGCTTGAGAAAGACCTTCCTCTTCTATCCTCTAGATCGAGAACGACAGCGGGGCCGAATCTGGTATTGATTATCCTCCCACCTTTGATTTGGTACTTCGATCCTTGCTTGAGGTCCGTGATCTTCCTGATGGGAGGTAGACTCGCGACTTGATTCAACTGCCGGAACATTTTGAACTGATACTATAGACGCGGTTTCAACCGTTTATAGCAGAGCCGACACCTGGCCCACCACTTTGAGTTTGAAAATGATGCGTAATAGTGCCCTCGTCCGATGGGAAACTCTCAATCTTTCCGAGTTTCTAATTTCGAAACGTAACCTCTAAAATATATGAGAAAGAAAAGCCAACATGATGAGGTGACCGAGGCCCCAATCTATAGCAATGGAAACGAATCATCATATCATGGAGAAAAATAAACTCCACGTCATAAATAGCATGCATTTTCTAATGGTAGTTTCTTCACTCCGAGACACTTGGTCATGGGAGATATCTTTGACCCTCAAAACTATCGATCTCGCCTTTACATGTCATGAGAGCGTTCAGAGGAAAAAGAAACCACATGTCATCATAAGATACATTTCTCAATAGAAGCAAGGTCAGTCACTCCAACACAGTTGGAGATGTATCCTCTAGCATCCTCGATTTCTTTTCTACATTCATGCGTAGACCTATATTTACCCATCAACAGAGGTATCTTATGCCCACGTCATCTTGAACGATCCTCGACCGCATGTGGTAACGATTGCACTCAAATAATCAGCTCTCGCGAGGTGACGAGAAAAATTCATTAGTCAGCCTCGTTTCAATAACACCATGCTCACCACACCTGAAAACTCGTCCGAAAATATACAACGATTTCCCTTTCGAAACGCTCACCCGATTTCCAAAGGCCTCGGCCGTGTCATTCGTAGGCCTCGCTTTCATCTTCTCTTTGATGTGAACATTCATTGTCAAATATACACGCCTGGCTCATTGCTCTTAGTCAGGAACCTCACCACGCCTCATTCTTTCCTGATCCGATACATTGGTTTATCTGTCCAGTTTTCATGATTATAGCGTGAATTAGCAAATTGGTGTGTGTCCCTTGATGTAATATGATGACGATTCAATTACTAGTGTCTTGGGTCAAAAAAATTCTCTCTGTTAATATGCGAACAGTATGCATACGTCTACTGATTGATTCCTGGCCGTATGTGGTATTGATTGCGTTCAGAACATTATCTCTCAAGAAAAGGTGAGATTATTTCGTCAGCGGGACTCACCTGTATAACGCAAGGCTCGCTGCACCTGAATGATCTTCCAAATATATACAAGCGATTTCCCTTTCGAAACATCTCCTCGCTTTTTGACGTAGCTGCCCATGTAATGCGTGAGTCTCACTCTGATCTTGACTCTGATGTTAACGATCATTGACGAATTTTCCCTCTCAATCCATTACCACTAGCCTGAGACCTCACCCACCTCATTCAGACCCATTTCATCAACTTATCCGGTAAGCCTTCATAATCATTGCACAGACTAAGAGCTCACCGCATCTCACTCGATGTGGCATAACGCTTGAATTTTGGGTTCTCTGGGGAGAGGAAAAAACTCTCTGTCATTACATGAACAGTGTGCGCACGTCTACGGATTGGTACAAATAGACCTGCGGTGGCATACACTTCACCAGTCGTGCTCAGGGAGCACAATCTCGCGAGGATGGCTGACATCTACGGGACAATTTGTCTCATGGAGAAGGATATCCTCGCAGCTTTTCGAGAGTTCACGAGAAAGAACGTTTCTCTCCGAGAAAGAAAAAGAATACGGAACAGTAGGAAGATTAAGAAGGGTGCATTCGATCTGTTTGAGATAATCAAAGGTGTCTTGGAACGAATAAAACAGAATAGTAAACCAGAATGGACGGGGAAAAAGGAGGCCTTGGAGAGTCTGGCAGATCGAATGCTACGCATCTTCAAGATTTTGAATGAGAGACGCCATCGACGACAGCTCAATAACGTTATTTTTTTCGAAAGCAAGACGGCTTTCAAGCGGCGGGCAAGGACAGCTGTTGTGGGTGATATAGACCACATAGTTCCTTCTGAATTCATGGAAGAAGCGACTCTCCACATCATTCCTTGCGTCGAATCGTTCCTACAAGAACATAAATCAGCCAAAGTCTCCCTAATTTTCGATGCATATTATTGTATCAAAGATGAGAAATGAGAGATAAAGCATTCCAAAACTCCGTACATTGAGCTTCTCATATCGTCCGATCTGCAGAAATGGTATGAGAAGAATTTGGAAACAATAGATGATCAATTATCTGAGTTTGAAGAAGTTGGTAGTGGATGGTCTCTAGAAGAGATTATCAGTCTGAAAATAAATATAATCAAAACGAGACCCCTCTACGGAGCATCATATATTGAACTACCAGAGTTTATCAAGAAGAAACATGCTGTGGTGAACATCGAGTGTGGAGGAAATCAGTGTTTTGCTCATTCGGTCATGGCAAGACTTTATCCTGCGAAGAATGGATCATCCTCTCAAAATAAGCTGCACAGCTATCCTCATTGGAAGAACAAAGAAATGGGATTGAAATTGCGTGAGGAAGACTTCCCAATATCATATGCTGACATCCCACAGTTTGAGAAAGATAATGACATCTCAATAAATGTCTATGAGGTGGATGAACAGGAAGAGACCATATATGGTTCATACCGTACTACAAAAAAGAGGACAAGACATGTCAATTTACTCTTATTAGAGGACGAAGATGGAGGACACTATTGAACAATAAAACACCTCTCAAGGCTCATTTATAGCGGGATCAACAAGGACATGCACAAGAGGTACGTCTGTGAAACTTGTTTTCATTCGTTTTCGAGTGGAAGAAAACTAAATAGACACTCATTAGACTGTAAAACCGCAAACGAATGTAAAATCGTTCTACCAAGACCGGAAGAAGCGGTTCTGAGATTTACCAATCACTGGAAGAAACAGGACTCGCCTTATATTGTTTACGCAGATTTTGAGTGTCTGCTCATCAAAATGAATCAAAAATTGGGTTCAAATACAGATGACGAAGATGTTCAGATGATGTCTGATGACGACGATGAAGAAGATTGTCTACATCATTCAATAAATCTCAAGAAGGCCAGATCCAAGCTGACGGAGCAAGCTTTTCAAAAACATGAACCATATAGTATTGGACTCTACTTTCATGATCGTTTTGATGAGACTCGATGTTTTTACAAGTGATATAGAGGACAGCACTGTGCTCGGGACTTTGTCAAGGAGCTTGAGAGGATCGCCTTTGAAGTGAAGGAGGTAAGATTGATACAGATGATGGATGTTATGATATATTGAAATGTATTACTGCTTTTTTCGTAGCTGTTTGTCAACTCCCCACCTCTCAACATCAGCGAGGAGGATGAAGAGAGATTCCAAGCAGCAACAACGTGCCATATATGTGAGAAGATATTCTACCCGGATGAGATCAAGGTACGTGATCATGAACATCATGCTAGAGGACGGTTCAGAGGCGCTGCCCACGTTCATTGCAATCTCTTGTACCAAGAGAAATTTATCATTCCCGTTATTTTCCATAACTTAGCGAGATATGACGCCCATTTTTTTGATAAGGGCATTAAATTACGATATTGATGGAGAGCTGACGGTCATACCCCAAAACATGGAGAACTATATCTCCTTCGCAAAACACCTTTGTGATTCCAAGATGAAACTTACATTCATAGATTCCTTTGAATTTTTGAGTTCGAGCCTCGAAAAATTAGCATCTTTACTCCCTAAGAAAGATATGGTCATAACGAGGAAGCAATTCCAAAAAGAGTTATTGAACACTGAGAATGATGAGGAAGCATTCGATCTCCTCACAAAAAAGGGGTTTTTTGTTACGATTACATAGATAGCGAAGCGAAACTCGATGAAACATCTCTACCTCCAATCGGGGAATTCTATAACTCACTCACAGATTCAGAGTTAGACTCTCAGTCTTATAAGCATGCGATCGATGTTTGGAGGATTTTTAGATGTCAATCATTGTGGGATTACTCAGATCTTTACCTTAAGACCGATGTCAAGTTATTGGCAGACATTTTCGAGGACTTCAGGAATAGCTGTCTAGAGATCTATTCATTGGATCCCGCGCACTACTACACTTTACCGGGTTTCGCTTGGGACGTGATGCTTCTCAAGACGGAAGTTGAAATGGAGTTACTGACTGACATTGACATGGTACTTTTCTTAGAAAAATCGATTGGAGGTGGTCTGAGTCAGTGTTCGAAGCGTCATGCTGTTGCTAATAATAAATACATGAAGACTTTCAACGGAAGCCAAGATTCAAATTTCATTATTCATTTAAATATGAACAATCTATACGGAACAGCAATGCGAACAGAGCTTCCTTACAAAGGTTTCAAATGGGTGATGAACCCAAAAAATTTCGATGTATCGAAAATCAGCGATGACTCAGATTTAGGTTACATACTCGAAGTTGACTTGATATACCCGACTGATCTTCATGACAAACACTCAGACTATCCATTCTGCCCCGAAAAAATAGCCCCGCAAGGGGCTAAGAATAAAAAAGTTAAGAAATTGTGTGCAACTCTATACGACAAAAAGAGATACGTCATTCATTATCGTGCGTTGAAGCAGGCTCTAGCAAATGGCCTTCAGCTGAAAAGAGTACGCAGGGTTCTCGAATTTCAACATTCCGAGTGGTTAGCACCTTACATCACATTGAATACTGAATTACGTAAGAGAGCAACGTCGGATTTCCGCAAAGAACTTTTCAAATTGATGGTCAATGCCGTGTTTGGTAAGTCCATGGAAAACGTTCCTAATCGGATTGAGGTCAAGCTGGAGACTGTGGGATCGTCGGAAAAGTGGTGTCGAAAAATATGTTTCCAATCCAAGATTTCATAGAATCGTTTTCTTTGATGAGGAGTTTGTTGCAATAGAGTTGAAAAAACGTCCAATAAAAATGGACAAAGCGATCTACGTCGGGTCCGCTGTATTGGATATCTCAAAATCTTTTATGTATGATTTTCATTATAGATACATGTTACAAAATTATAATAATTTAGACGGATCCTGGAACTTTTTATACATAGATACGGACAGTCTGATCTATGCGATTCACACTAGAGACGTATTTAACGACCTCATTAAACGCGACTGTATTGAAAAATTCGATACTTCGAATTTTCAGGGAAATAATCCTTACTCGATACCGCGCGTGAACATGAAAGAGCTCGGTAAAATGAAGGGAGTATATGGTGGTGAGCTTATACTCGAATTTGTTGGTATCTGACCGAAAGCTTACGCAATGATCAAAGAGAATGAACGAAAAGAGCTAGAAGAAAAAAAGGCTGCTAAAGGTGTATGTCGATGTGTACTGGGAAAAAAGATTCGATTTGATGATTACAAAAGATGCTTGTTCGACGGAGTTGATTATTATTGTGAACAAAAACTCATAAGGAATCATTTACATCAAGTATGCAGTATCAAGCAGACGAAATTAGCCTTGAATGCAGATGATGATAAACGCTTCATATTAGGAGATGGTGTGAGAACGCGTGCGCTTGGTCATTATAAGAATATGTAATATGTAATCTTATCATCCAATTTCGGGATCGGGGAAAATAAATATACATATATTAAAAATATGGAAAGGTTTATTTGTCTCATCCATCATGTACTCATCACGAGGATACACTCAATATCTTGCTGGAGATGCTCTAGAGGATGTTTTTCTTGTGCACCCAAGAATCGTACTTCTTATCGAGTCCGAGCCATCTAACAAGTACTTGATCTCCTCGCTCTTTGATGACTTTCTCAACCAAATAAATACTTGGATCTTTCACTCGAAGCAATTCCGGTTCATAGAAACCACCCAAAATTCTCTCTCCTTCATAATCTTCGAGTAAGTACATCACTGGGTTTGTTTTCTTCACCTCAATAATTTTAAATACTTCTGTGCTCCAATTGGGTGTGAATCCTTTAGCAAAAACTGTCTCATATTTACTCACGCGCACAAAGTCACCAACTTGGCATTTTTGCTTCCCTTTGATTTTTAAGTTACGGTAGACCGTAGATTTCAGAGTTTCAATGTACTTCTTCTGCTGGGGAGATTTTTCATATACTTGGATAGGTTTCAAACCTATGGTACGATGTTTGGTGCGGTTAAAGTCATTCACCACATCTTGTAGGATATCAGTCCACTCATAATTACCATTCAGTGAGAATATCCTGTATAAACGAGTTTTCATTGTTCTAACAAAACGTTCACAAATTGAAGCTTTGAGTACGCTTTGAGTAGAATAAAAATTTATTCCGTTGCGTTGAACTAGATCAAAAAAATCCTTATCGTAAAATTCCTTTCCTTTATCAGCTTGTAAACTCGTTGGAGGACTATAGGCACGATCAAGCACCCTTTCAA
Source organism: Eretmocerus hayati (assembly GCA_029851415.1). Lineage (NCBI taxonomy): Eukaryota > Metazoa > Arthropoda > Insecta > Hymenoptera > Aphelinidae > Eretmocerus > Eretmocerus hayati. Next base: position 70,625,072 of record CM056743.1, on the reverse strand, counting down.
AGGCTCTGGTTACTTCTTTCCCCGTCTTATTCTTGACTGGTTTGGCCCATCCATACTTTGAAAACACGTCAATGACGGTCAGAATATACTTGTAACTCTTGTTGAATCTTCTCCAATTCATCATTACAGCTAGATCTATTTGCCATAAGTCATTCACATCTTTCACCAAAACCCTCCTACGAGGGAAATTTTTTCTAGCTGGTGCATGTAATTCCTCCACCAGTTGGATTTTCTCATGGCTGTACTTACCACTCATGTCTCCTCTCCCGAAACGTTCGACGGTTTCAACAAAGATAGATCAGCAAGAATAACACCTTATCGTTCAACCCTCTCGTCCAAGTCTGTGATTTTTGCTTGTAACCTATTCATCAACGAACTCCAGTTGGACACATGTGAGGCATTGGACATTGACGTTTTTATATTTTTTTCTGTTGCCTTCCTCAAATTTTCATTATCCCTCTCCAACTCGGATCGAATTTTATCCAAGTCAGAGCGTAGATGTTTCAGCTCATCCTTCAAAGATTGGAAACCATCTTTCGTAATTCGATCCAAAGAGGAGACTTTTTGCTCAACTTCTCCAACCGAGACTTTCCGTAGGAAAAGCTTATGTTCCAACTCTTTCTGCTTATTACTCATCCTTTGATCTAATGAGATGTGTGATCCATCGTTGAAGTAGCTCAGACCCTCTCCAACACCACCTCCGAATAAGTCGACGTTCATCGTAGTACTGATTATAGCTCGTTACAAATATCCTTCTTATACTTTTCGGGAAGGTTTCACTAGAAATTATGACACGCTCTTTCAAAACTATATACCATCTTTATTTCCTTTGAAATCACACACTGATGTCACATAGGCCAGATAATATACGTTCTTGAGAGCACATGCAAAGATTTGATTGTTATGGAATTTACAAGAGTCGTGAATGAATTCAGGTGTTTGATAGAAACCATCAGGTACATCAAATACGTCATAAATATTGGACAAGTATACATTATCGAATGTTCTAGCGAATGTAGGAGCTAGTTGTGGTATCCACATCTTTTTTTCTGCTCCAGTGACGAATAGGAGAACGTCCATATCGACACTGCATTCTCTCATGAGAGCTTCTTCGAAACATTCTTGCACCTTGTTGTATTCGGTAGTTCCCTGATTCCAGTAGAGACCATGGTGATGTCTAATCAACCATCTCACCTGTCTCTGATCATTCGGGGTCAAACGACTGAGATCACATGGAGGTAGAAATAATCATTGATCATATTTTGATTCTGCAGCAGTCAGTATAACAGCTTCTTTTACAATGAAGGAATTTCGGTCTTTGAAACCCTGTAGATCAACGAGAAGAATTTTGGGGTTCTTCTTTGGTTCTGAAGTTGTCATTTTTGTCCCATCCTCAAGAGATAGTGACTCATGGGATTGTGTTTCCCCCGATGAATACGACACCTGCTTGTGAAAATTAATTATTACGTGAGTCTGTGAACAATATTCGTTAGTGGGTTGTATTCAATGAATTTATCGTGGAAAATGAGACAGTAAGCACACGTATTCGCTGGTATATTCTCTTGGGTTTCAAATTCTAGTCGAACGTCTACATTTGTACTTTTCACCGCCTCATCTTGTCGTGAACAGTCAATGGGGAGCATGAAATAATAAGATGACCATGCGTCATAGTCGAGAATGGACTTATCTCTCAATGACTCATCTTGGTAATATGAGTATTTGAAGGACTTGAACATCTCAAAGGCAAACTCAGTGTAAGTTTTGTTTGTCCAATCAATGTTGAAACTTTCGTATGGGTATACTTCCGAGTTCAAAAATAGCTTTATATTCGCGATTTTACAATGATCGAAACACGAATTATTCTTTTTCTTGTTATTTTTCCTATCTGTTTGTAAAGCTAATACAATGAATCGTGGTTTTTCCTATTGTGTTGATGATTTTATCGCCCAAATCTGTTTCGTTGTCTCTTGTAGCATAGGAAACTCCAACAGTTCCCATGTACGGAAAGATATGGGGAGAAACGGACCCTTCTTCTGAATTTGGAGCATCTCTAACTTAACCCTATCGTTGAAATAGACGTGTGGCATCCACCATTGGATTTTAGTCAATGAAATTTTCGGGTTTGTAGCATCTGAAGTGACTTTGAAGCAATTATCATCTGTTTTCGATCGAATTAGTATGAGTTCATGTTTCGCACTTAGAATTATACGTTCGAAATCTTCACAAAAACCAAAAAGCTTGCTTAGTGGTACACAAGTATTGTATTTAATTCCATTTGCTGACGCCACGTGGGTTCTGTGCCATTGATAAGATCCAGCAGATTCTTTGTTATCAGGTGTTAATGATAAGCAATTTTTCATAACAGCTGTGATACCTGGATTTCTCGTCTGATCAATCTCATGACCGTTTATTTGATATTGAGTACGCTCGAACATGAAAAATGGCCAACAGTTTTCCAGTCTAAAGTTAGGCTCGTTCACGGCATTGTTAGCGGTCACAGTAGCCTCCATGTACAAGAAACTCTCACACGGTAGAAGATACGAATCATTCGAGTTTATACGAATTCTGATTTCATCGTTGGGTGAGATGTTGATGATGTTATAAGGAGTATATGATCTTACATCTTTCCTGATGATCCGCTCATCTTTAACGGGTTGACTCAGAACGTCGATTGGATCTTGGAACAGCGCCATTCTTGCGAACCTTGAACCCTAATGACCGCAGAAACGGGACACTCTTCGGACTCAAAGATTTCCTGCTCCTCTTCTTCGTCTCTCGGTGTTGTGGATTCGATGGTGTAGTTGCCTCTCTCGAAACTCGAGCGACTGTACTGAAAGACCGAAGCCCCAGTCTATTATATAGGATCATCTCTCCTCACTCGTAGATGTAGACGTATTGAAATTTCCTGACCCTGGAAGTCGACCAGCTCCCCTCTCTGATCTAAAATTCTGAAGTAGATGGTGTTTGGTTTGGTGTGAACTGGAAGGTATAGCGGTTGGGTTGGAATTATGTTCAATCGAAACCCAGGAGAAACGTTGATAGCAAACTCAAACACTGAATGACTCTCACGTCCATTGAAGTATGACCCACTGACCATATTACATTCAACTCTGATAGAGTTAATTTCTGTGATTCTAACGGGTAGAGATGATGTATGCCACGTTTTTGCTTTTAACATCTCTCCCTTTCCTATTACAGGATCGGAGAAACCCAAGAGAGTTCCAATATTGTTCGGTTTTGTGAAATCTACATCAAAGTCACATCGTAATTCACACTTCAGGGTGTTCCTGTCACCTTCTAACCGTAATAGAGGTCTCACTTTTCTGTCGGCTTCTTCTTCGTCTTGTGGTTGAAAGATTTTTTGAATGTATTCTTCAATATCTTTCACTTCGTAAGACCCTGATGGAATCTCTATAACTTTGTCATCATCGTAATAGAATTTATTATTCAACGAGTGAACATTTGGTATTGTGTGGAAGGCCACAAAATTTAGTTACGCGAGTTCAAGGTCCTTATTTCTCATATAATCATCGAGATCGAGTGGGGATTCGATGATTGGTCCAGTACCCGAGACGCTCACTGATCGGGACATAACTGAATATAACCCTGACAATACGTCCTCTTTTAGCGAGAACTATCAGAGTCTCCCACCTTCCCCTCCAAAACTCGAATTACGCAGAAACTCGATACAGAGCTGTCCACAATTGCTCTGATTATAATTCTGACGTGACGAACGATTGTAAACGATGCGACAATCTCGTCCAAGATACCGTACCACCTCTATTGGTGGTCTGAGATTCCCGAAACTATTGAAATAGAAAACAATGTTACCACGTTTAGACAAGGCACACCAATGTGTACCTTCTTCACTCAAATTAATGATCATAGACTCATTTGTTCTTGGTTCACCAATATGACTCAACTGTGTAACTGTAAATACTCCTCGGAAGAATGGAATATTCCTAGCAGCATCGTATAGTTCTTTACCAGTCGTCGCACCGTACTCCTTCAGTTTTTTATTTTCCTTCCTGATTCTGAGTTACGTTTACGCTGACGCTTCTTCAACGATGCTCCACGTTCCTTATGGGTCGAATTTGGAGCCCTGTATGGGTTCAAATACAATCCTTTCCCCTCCATTGCCTTATTGTGGCGGATTATTTCATTAAATTTCTTACGATCATTCCTTATTTCGGAAATACTTTGGACAACATTTGGGACCCCTCCTGATAGAGAAGCAAGAGCTCCTAAGGCTGATAATGCAGGTACAATTGCTGGCAAACGACCTCCTCGTTTAGCCAACATCAGTTCCCGGAATTTTTGTGGAGCTTGTTCCATTTTCTTCACTTTAACACTCGATCTCTTCTTTTTCAGACCCATACCAAACTTTCGTTTTGCCTTCATAGCTGCAACAACTCCAAGAGCTCCGAGTCTTTCGGATAAAGATACGTTCCGAGCTTTCAGACGTTTATCAGCTTCTTGTTGTAGTTCAAGGTCGGCAGCGTGACGTTGATCCAAATCTATGAACTGATTGTATGCAATGTCGTGTTTTTTGCAAGCTCCGTCAAGAAGGTTGATTCCACGATCCCCCCTCCTCAATCGTTCACCTAACTTTGTTCCTGGGCCACAGTAATTATAACCCGGGAGATGGAGCTCGAATGGGAGACTATCGATGACACGATTTACGAAGCCTCGACCTCTCTTTGACTGATTCATACGTTCTGTTCGATGTTTCAAGATCGAAGGTGTGATCAATACTAGAGTACCTCGTATAAATGGGTACCTATATATTGGAAGGCTCTTAGTTTCCTCCATACCATCAACCCGACATCATGAAATTCGTGGCGCAACCTAGAGGGATTCAACTGGTTGATATTGACAGAGAGATTGGAGGGGATATGAATAATACGAGATGGAGACATGGGAGACTCCTACCAAATGGAATATGCTGTATTGTATGTGGACCATCTGGATCCGGTAAGACGAATGCCATATTGAATCTCATTTTAAGTCCTCAGGGTTTGAATTTCGAAAATATCTATGTCTACTCGCAATCGCTTGAACAACCAAAGTATCGGTTCATGAAAGTTATAATATCCAATTTGGAAGGAGATGGAATCGGATATCATACATTTTCCAACAACGAAGACATCTTAGAACCCAATCAAGTGAAACCGAATTCTATATTCATATTCGATGACGTAGCATGTTGTAAACAGAATATTATAGCTGCATACTATTCCAGAGGTAGGCACTCGTGTGTTGATTGTTTCTATCTCTGTCAGACGTACCCTCGTATACCCAAACATCTCATTCGTGACAATGCAAATCTACTGATCATCTTCAGACAAAACGAAGCATACTTGAAACATATCTATGATAATCACGTTAATCCAGACATGTCATTCAATGATTTTAAAGAGTTGTGTACAGAGTGTTGGCGCAGTAAAAATGGTTCCATGGTTATAGACGAAGAGAGTAAATGCAATGGTGGGAGATATCGTAGAGGGTTCAATGAGTTCATTGTAATGGGAGATGACTAGTATATGCGTAACGCTGCTCCGGGTAACATCTACGCAATGATTCAGAAGATGAAAGAGGAACAGATATTGAAACCTAAGAAAGGGTCTAAATATAGTAGGAAACAGGTGAAACGTAAAAGCGAGGATGATATTAAGCTCCAGATTGCGAGAGCTAGTGATGACATCCGAAAAAACACAAAGATCTCAAGATTGGAAAGATAGAACGTGAGTCGTTGAATATTCAAAATTTCAAACCAATAGTTGAGCCTTTGGAAAAACTCGTAAAGATAGAAATAGAACCAATGAAAACTGAGGTTGTACCCAATCGTCCAAATCAAGCTACACCGAAGCTATCCCGATCCTCAACGCAGCAAGTTCGGGTCCAAAAGAGGAAATTGGTAGATACTTCCATACCGCATATGATGTCCACACCACTGAAGCAACACAATGATGACATTAAACGGTTCCACGAACTTCCTACGATGCAAGAGATTGCCAGTATCCCTCTCCCGACGACGATGACGTTGATGATGCTGATCATAGTTTGGTACCAATGGAGATCGAGAATGAGGGAGCTGAGATGCCATTGAGTCAATTTCACACGGAACAGCTTTACCGAAATCAGACAGAAATGGATACCACATATGAACCTCATCACTATGATGAAATACTCATGTTGGGGAGTAAATCTCTCGGTTTTGTGAATGATACTGGTGAAATTATAGTTGGGAAAAATCTCAAAGTTCAGGGTACACCGGGTCTTTTTGAACTTATTCTCAAGAAGGAACCTGTTGGGTATACGGAAGATGATCTGAAAGTATATAAACAGATACTACAGGTGACTTCAGCCCATAGAATATCTCACAGTCCTAGTGGACGAGTCAAGCGGAATATTGGAAAGAAATACAAGAAAGTGGTAGGAAAGCTCTTCCCAGTGGATAAGGAACCAGTCTTGGATTCGAGATCTACGGAAGTCTCGGGCATGGGTTTGAATCAACAAAAATGGATGACATTACATCAAGATAATGATGTTGACTATGTTTACTGGGATGATCCAAACGAGTTAGTCAACCGTCTTGAACTTCTGCTTAGATCCACGGAGGCTGGTAATTCAAACCTTGAAAATGAGATTATAGAGATTATAGATGAATTGCGTGAGGGGGGATTCGTGGTATAAAAGGTGGGGACTCCTGTGGTGATATCTCATTGTATCGTCTCACCTAGACAGTGCTTCACGAAGTCTTCGGATCAGATAAATATGGAGCACATGAATGTGAAGTACCGTACCAGAAGAGATGGAGAACAAGCGGAAGATCACCTTTCTCGTTCACTTACTGATTCGTTTGAAGATTCTCAAGATCCAGATTCATTGCGAAATAATAAGAAACAGATTGGTGGGAATGAATCACAAACAGGAGCAGTATCGTTCCAGGGAAAGGAGATGTCTACTTCTTTGAGTGGTAATCATGTACATCGATGATCTAGTTCACATAGAAAATATTCATGATCTAATTATCACACATTATTTCAGCTCCACCTCAACGGGATAGTCATTCCAGTGAGGAACGTGATATGATGGCAAGAGCCAAATCAATCATACAGACAATCACCAGAGCTGCACTCATCAAAGGTAAAGGAAAAAATTCTCTCGATGATTCCATGATAGGTACTATCAATGAGGTTGGTACAAGATTCATCGAAGATCTCAATGAAATTGAAGCGAAACTGGTTGGAAAAATAGGTGAAATGCTAAATATGTCCATGAATTCATCGGAGAGTGATTTGATTTTGAGAGTTAGTGACCTTAAGATTCAGATAAGAAAACTGAGCGACGACGTTCGAAAATTCGCAACTGACATTCATGGATTCAACATGAATATGAAAAAGCGAGCGGAATATATGAGAAATCATGAGAATAAGTGTAAGAAAAACGAAACCGAAATTCGAGATAATCGAGAAAAGTTGAAAAATATGGAGATTGACTATCTCTTCATGAAGGATACAACATCCAACATTGCTCGAATAATGAGGGAGCACAATGAATCTTCGGCTGAAAATTCCAAGAAAGTAATTGAAAATTTGGATCAGATGGGAAAGATGGAGAAACGATTTGAGGATCAATAGAAGAAGTCTTTGAAGCAATTCCATCAGCTAAGGACGAAAGTTTGATTGATAACTTGAATAATTTATCGCATCAGGTCCATGAAGTGAGATCATTCGTTGATAGTGTGAACGAGAGATTGAACGAGCAACCATATAAATTCCAAGATTTGGAGAAAAAGATTCATGACTCCGATAAGGAAATTCTAGAAAAGATTGAGACTACAGTGAAAGATCTACAAGATAAGTTGAGGCAACACATGGATATAGGATGAAAATATTCTGTGTACACTATCAATTTGACTAAGTAACTGCATAGTATAAGGAATGAATAAATTTTTTCAAAGTATTACATCTCTTTTTTATTGAGGCAGTCGTGAATCGATTAGCTCATACGCATACCCAATTTCGGTGCACGTATTACTGGAACAAAATTTTAGAGTCCTGGGTTGCTCATGGAAATATTTTTGGGTAACCAAATTCAGTGATATCAACATGTGGTCTTACGAGAAAACAAACTCGCCCTGTAAACAACCTTGTGTGAATAACAAACTTCCGCTTCAGAAGAGAATCGAAAGACATTTCAAATCATTTCTGACGTGGCGCGGTGAGCTCACTCATATTTTTTGAGCTCAAGACAGACGCGTAAGATGAATTACAGAATCGGGCTATTCACAAGGTCGACTTGACTTTCAACTACCTCTCACCATACGCAAGGGCTTCCCCACAAAAGTAGCATCAGTCGCAGGCTGAACACCAACGAGACAACACGTACTTTACGCTCCAGGTAACGACCTTGAACTAGGAGGCAGCATCGTCAGGTTAGTACCCATACTAATCCACATTTTAACATGGCGAGATAGTATTACACCATGTTTCTTACCCTACAACGCCATCGCCCTCGCCATTGCTATAGTATTAAGGCATGAATGCAGTGCTATAGTATTAAGGGATGAATGCAGACGGTATAAAGACACAACAACCAAAAACAAGTGCTCTTTCTAATTAATCGGGGCTATGACGTAACATCGCGGCGCGCGCGCACAATAGTAGATGCACCATTCTTACGCTGGTGCAAGGTCATCTCCAGGTAGACCTCGATTTCTGAACATCATCGGGGACCCAACCGAGGATGACTCAGAAATCGAGGACCTCGACTTGGGGTTAACCCGAGGATAACCCTGATGGACATCATCGGGGACCCTCGGGTTGCCTTCAACGTCGTCTACCGGGAGATGACCTTGCAGAAGGTCAGCGTAGAAATGGTGTATAAGGTCTACTGAGCTGATAGATCAGACACTCATCTTCTCCTTGGGAATCCCATTCTTGGATTTGGCAGAATACTCTTCATATAGAGCATCGGCATTGCTAATCTCACAAAAACTTCACGAAAGTACGCCCTGCCGAAAAAAAAACAGCTGTGATCACAGGTGAGATCACAGGTGGATTCACAGGTGGGATCACAACTGATATCACAACTGATTCCACATGCCAAATTCACAACTGATATCTCAGATGTGATCACAGCTGAGAATTGTAAAATTATTCATTGGAAATAATATTGCCCTCGACGCGCTCCAGGGGAATTTTTTATGTTTTAGGTGGTTAACAATTACAGATGAATTAAGAAAAAACGTAATTCGAACATTAAAATTTTTTGTACTTACGGGGATTTGAACCTGGGCTCTTCATCTTGCTGCAGCTTTGTAGACACGACACTTAGCCAACTGAGCCATCGCAGATGTGTCGACTAGGTATACAAAACAGGTATATCAGGATTCGATCTGTCCTCGATAAGGTTCGGAGTGTAAATAGGACTTTTGCTATAATATGTACTACTCATTTGACTGTGAATGCTGCTATGCTCATATTTGATATTAAATTCTATGAATAATTTAAAGATATTGAAGTGCAAAGTTAATGGAACAGGTGAACGGGGAAAATCATTTGTATATCTTTAGGTTTTGTTTTGTTAGGACGAGAGAGCCAACTATTAACCGGCTAAGGCTCCATTTTTCTTTTTTACTTTGGCAACCGTGTACCTATACATGAGGTAAGTGTGCCCAATTGCACCTGTACCCTATTCACCCCATATGTTGAAGACACCCCGTAATTTTTCCATTATTTCCCAGTGAAGAGGAGTTGTAACACCGTTCATAGGGGAATTCATTGTTGATCGTATTGAATCTTGTATGTTTATCTCAAATTTCGAAACATGACAAAATTTAAATACATGACTATATATGACTATATGACTATATATGAGTCATTTCGGAGCATTTCGGTCAGAGGCATCACCAGGAGAGTCTGGGAAGAATCCCAAAAAAATTTTTTCCATCAATACTATGTTTGAAAGGTATAAAAAAATTTTTTGGGATTCTTCCGAAGCCCTCCACGGGCCCTAGGGCCAACAGAAGGTCTATTTTAGGCCCTTTTTTGGCCTATTCCTGGAAAATCATAGCTCCGGCTAGACTCAATCTTTTTTCACGTACTTGGGCGCATTTTGTTTGTTAAGACTAGCACTTTTGAAGAAAGAAAAAATAGTCCGGAATCAATCATGCAGCCTAGTAACTTCTAGGAGCTACTTGCTGAGAGCGGATTTTAGAGGATTTTGGGCCTCCTCTAGAGCGATTTAGCTTCTACTAGACATGTGATAATCGACTTCTGCAGGTAAGCATTTCGAATGTCTTGGAGAAACATACCATTTGACTACCTGCAGAAGTCGATTATCGTACTTTTCATAGGAGCTATAGCCGATACAAGTTGTAAAAATGCCAAACTTTGAGCTCAATTTGAAAAAATCGTTTTTTTTCTTCCGACCCCAAACCTGTGCGAATATATTCTTCGATAGCAATACTATCAATTTGAACAATAATCTGGGTGGGCCATTCAATTCTCGATTTTATTCAGCCAATTTAAAATACTCTTTTTTGACTTTTTGTTCAAAATGCCAACACAGGCATGGCTCGCATATGCTTCCGTCTGAGTTGTTGTGCACCAATCTGGGTGGAATCACTCCCCAAAGTACCCCAAATATGTGTAAGAACTTCCGGAGGCGAGCTTCAAGCCAGAAGCGAGCTGGAGGCTCAAACCATCAGGTCCAAAATGGGCATTATGTCGTCTGATTTCAGGCTGGCGAGCGAGGGCTCGACTCCCCTTGTTTCTGCTTACAAACGAGACGAGTGGCTGGGATGGAGATTCAAACATGTTTTTCGACTCAAAATGACCATCTCAACCCAATCCCGGGGTCAATTTAGCCCTCAATCATCGTCATTTTGCAGTAGAGGCGCAAAATCTGTTATCACGGAGTTTAACGCCGTTTGAGGATTGGATGATATCTTAGGCACAAATTGACCCCGGGATCGTGTTTAGATGGTCATTTTGAGTCGGAAAAACATGTTTGCATCCCCATTCTAGCCACTCGTCTCGTTTGTGAGCAGAAACACGGGGAATCGAGCCCTCGCTCGCCTGCCCGAAATAAGACGAAATAATGCCCATTTTGGACCTGATGGATTGAACCTCCAGCTCGCTTCTGGCTTGAGGCTCGCCTCCGTTCTTATACATATTTGGGGGTACTTTAGGGAGTAATTCCACCCAGATTGGTGCACATCTACTCAGATGTAAGCATATGCGAGCCATGCCTATGTCGGCATTTTGAGCAAAAAGTCAAAAAAGAGTTCTTTAAATTGGCTGAATAAAATCGAGAATTGAATGGCTCACCCAGATTATTGTTCTAATTAATAAGGTCAGTGTACCCAACTTGCCCCCATTGAGCCATTTTCTTAATAACTTTGGCCCATCTCTATATTTTTTAACGTATACCTTAGCTCATTCTAAAGCTTGTCTTAAGACCTTCAAAATGAGTTCAAGTACATTCAATTTGAACCAACTGGAGCCAAATTGTTTGAGTTCTTCCAAAAGGTGATTTTTGAGAGTTCACAAAAGTGTGTGTCCAACTTGCCCCCATTAAGCCTTTTTCTTGATAACTTTGGTTTACTTCTACGATTCTCAACGTGCTTCAACTCATTTTGAAGCTTGTTTAAAGACCTTCAAAATGCACTAAGTGACGTCAAATTTGGATCAGTGGAGCCGAACTGTCTCAAATCTTCCGGAATGAATTATGGAAATCGGCGATAAAGTGTTTTCATCGCCGTGCACGCACATTTGGAGCTTTTCGGTGGTTCGAAACACTATTTCTGATCTATTTTGACGTGATGAACACGTTCCGAGTGGTGAAAAAAGTTGTTCTCCACCTCTTTTGAGATGAACATATGGGGGCATGTTAGGTACACTCCGATGTTGGCATCCTTGTTTACAAATCGTCTCCGTGTTCACGGAGAAATCATTCTGCTGTAAAACATAGCGGCAGATCACAGATGGCGCGGTGACGTCGCGTTTGTTGATTCCTGCGCACGGTCGACGCCGGCCTCCCCGACAATCGTGGGGCGAGAACACGATTTGTGTTCCAACTCCGTCTTTATTGCGGCCGCTGCCTCGTTTGTGCGTGGCGACGCGACGCTCACGAGCGAGGATCGGGTCTGCGATGTATAGAGACGATTTGTTTACGTATCGCGAACGGACGTAAACAAATCGTTCTATATATTATGACAATAATATAGGCTGGTGCACGGAAACTCACTCAGAGATGACCTTTTTTCCAAATCTCAAGCCTCCATGGGCGTGCGGCTGATATACACCTTTATTTGAACATGAGTATAAGTGCCTGTAGTCTAGTGGTTATCATGCTGGATTGGTATTCGGAGGGCTGGGGGTCGATTCCCGCTTAGGTCATTTTTATCTCTATTCTAATCGTAATTTTTCTTCCTTATACTAATCGTATATTTCTTTTTTATATCAAAACATTCTGCAGTTAGAATCGACGAACAACTGAATGAAACCCGAGTAATATTTCATGATATTATTCTATCATCGGCGATGCGCGAGATTGTGAATAGACATATATTTGTGATATATTTCACCGAATGGTGACCAAAGCGACAGACGGCAGTATTGTTGAAGGATATCTCCATTTTCTCATATTACTCGCAATACCCATCCGTTAATCGTATAGTATAGTAATTCGTTATAACTATTAACTCAGTGGAATATAACACGAATATATGTTTATTCACAATCTCGCGCAACGCTGATAGAATAATATCATAAAATATGACTCGGGTTTCATTCAGTTGTTCATCAATTTTTATTGCAGAATGTTTTGATGAAAAAAAAGGAATATACGAATAGTGTAAGGAGAAAAACATTACGATTAGAATAGAGATAAAAATGACCTAACCGGGAATCGACCACCAGCCCTCCGAGTACTAATCCAGCGTGATAACCACTAGACTACAGGCACTTATACTCGTGTTAGAATAAAAGGTGTGTATCAGCTGCACGCCCATGGAGGCTTGAGATTTGGAAAAAAGGTTATCTCTGTGTGAGTTTTCGTGCACCAGCCTATATTATTATCATGATATATAGAACGATTTGTTTACGTTCGTCCGCGTTACGTAAACAAATCGTCTCTATACAACGCAGACCCGATCCTCGCTCGTGAGCGTCGCGTCGCCACGCACAAACGAGGCAGCGGCCGCAGCAAGGACGGAGTTGGAACACAAATCGTGTTCTCGCCCCACGATTGTCGGGGAGGCCGGCGACGATCGTGCGCAGGAACCAACAAACGCGACGTCACCGCGCCATCTGCGATCTGCCGCTATGTTTTACAGCAGAATGATTTCTCCGTGTTTTGCACATAAAAAGGCTCCATATCCAAATTTTGCAATTCTGAGAAATAGATTTTGAAGGTCTTGAAACAAGGAATCGAATGCACTAAGCTACGTTAAGACAGGTTGAACCCAACGAATTTGGCACCGATTTTACTGAACGCCATTCCCTCGGTGCTTTCTTAGCTAAGCAATTACGAAAAATAGAAAAATCACTCTAGATTTTCTGGAGAACGCAGGCATGATTCGGGGTCGACGCAAACTACTTACTTTCTCATATTTCAACATAACAAGAGTGGAAAAAAATTGCCGGGTGGCCAAGAAGTGCCTATGCCCGAGATCGGCATATGGGGGCAAGTTGGGTACAGAGGCAAGTTGGGTACACTTACCTTAGTATTGGTATCGAAAAACATATTCGCATAGGTTTGGGGTCGAAAGAAAAAAAGCGGTTTTTTTAAATTGAGCTTAAAGTTTGGCATTTTTACAAAACTGCTCAACTTGTATCGGCTATAGCTCCTATAAAAAGTACGATAATGGACTCCTGCAGGTGATCAAATTGTAGGTCCTTTCAAGACCTTCAAAATGCTTACCTGCAGAAGTCGATTATCACATGTCTAGTAGGAGCTAGATCGCTTTGAAGGAGGCCCAAAATTCGCTAAAATCTGCTCTCAGCAAATAGCTCCTAGAAGTTACTAGGCTGCATGATTGATTCCGGACTATTTTTTTTTCAAAAGTGCTAGTCTCAACAAAGGAAATGCGCCCAAGTACGTGAAAAAGATTGAGTCTAGCCGGAGCTATGATTTTCCAGGAATAGGCCAAAAAAGGGCCTAAAATAGACCTTCTGTGGGCCCTAGGGCCCGTGGAGGGCTTCGGAAGAATCCCAAAAAATTTTTTTGTACCTCTCAAACATAATATTGATGGAAAAAAATTTTTTGGGATTTTTCCCAGACCCCCCTGGTGACGCCTCTGGCCGAAATGCTCCGAAATGACTCATATATGGACGGCTCCCGACCAGAACGGTATATGTCCATTTTTGGCATTTCTGGCAAATGAGCTTCAAAGTTTTTTAGCTATAGGAAATTCGGATTATCGTTTTCAGTAATCATGCTCAATCTATCGTGTGATGAGTGTGTTTTTACGACTTTTTTTTCTTGGGCCGTAATAATTTTCAATTGTTTACACTTCTTACGCGTAATTTTGCGATAAAAATGGACTTATACCGTTCTGGTCCCCAAATGTTCTCGACTTTTTTTCCGGACCAGAACGGTATAAGTGCATCATTTTTTCTGAAGCGGACTTATACCGTTCTGGACCGGGGGAAAAACGGAAATCAGTCGGCTTTTACCCTCTTAAATCGTAAAATATTAAAAAATTGTCGATTTGAACCCTTTTGCACCTAAAAACGTCGAAACACTGTGGACTTATACCATTTTTGCGTAAAAGAAAGTTGAAAAATTCTGGGGGCCAGAACGGTATTAATCCATGTTTTTTCCTGAAATTGTTGACTGAGAGCTGTCTAGGGGTTGGTGGAGATATTTGAATAGGTCCATGAACCATTATCATCGGGTTATATCGACAGATCTCACTAAAAATGTTACAGTTGGAGTACTACGACCGTAATCGATGACATTTTTTAAATTGCAGTCCACGTGTGCGTATTCTAGGGTTTCAGTCGAGCGGTATCCATTCAATCAGCCTGGTTCACACTCTAATATAGTGTTTGGGAAGTTTTGAAGGATGTATTTTCTACTTGGAGATTCACCTGGAGAGAGTTTACACTGAAAAGATCTGTATCAAAATACTTTTATCTCAAAACGTGGAGTTTGAATGACCAATCGGACTTTTCAATTTAGCAGTCTGAAACAACTAATATTGATGAAAAGCATTAAGCGATTAAAACTGAATGCAGGTGGCTCTATTCGAGGAGTATAGTATTTCCACAACAATATCGAGTGTAATGAGATTCACTTGTAACCAGCAAAAGAATCAAATTCGGACAGTTGAGCGATTACTAATAACAAGAGTGCAAGTTGATAATATTCAAAATGATTTCTCGGAATAATTGTAAATAAAATATGTCTATTTTATGATGAGGCTAGGTATTTTTCGTCATTCACATTGCTTTCATCAGAAGGAATATTGCATATAGATTATCGAAGTTGTCTGTATCTCAGATGCAATTATTCAGTCCTTTGAGACCATATCATCCCTGCAGATCTGATTATAAACGAGAACCAAAGCGAGTTCAACATCGATCGCTCTATCGACTGAAATTCTTCGATTGACCATGTAAATCCGGTCTCATTACTGACGATGTGAGACGATGTAAGCAGAAAATCAATTTAGAGCCCTCAGCAAAGTCACGATGTTTGAACAAACTCCCACAGAATGCTATTCCGCGATTTTTCGTGTAGATGAGCCAGTTGCATGATGCAAGAGCGTTAAAAAAGCAGCGACGCACTTCGATTTCGACTCGATGCATTCACCTTCACTACACAGCCCACCAATATCCTAGTTTTTGGGGTCTACTATTACCTTACAAAGCCTAGAGAAGTGCAATAATTGAGGATAGAAGGTGCGAGAGCCGTGTTTTGATGCTCGGGCATGGAATTATACCGTTCTGGTCCCTAAAATAAGTCGCAACTGTTTTCGCAAAAAAATTGTCATGGTGCTTGTGACAGCTCAGAATAAATTTTCACTCCCGGAGTTACACATACATGTTTTCGCATCTATTCCCTATCGTTTCCCGTCAAAAACTCAATTTTTACCAAAATGGACATATACCGTTCTGGTCAGGAGCCGTCCATATAGTCATATATTTAAATTTTGTCATGTTTCGAAATTTGAGATAAACATACATGATTCAATACGATCAACAATAAATTCCCATATAAACGGTGTTACAACTCCTCTTTACTAGGAAATAATGGAAAAATTACGGGGTGTCTTCAACATATGGGGTGGATTGGGTACAGGTGCAATTGGGCACACTTACCTCATGTATAGGTACACGGTTGCCAAAGTAAAAAAGAAAAATGGAGCCTTAGCCGGTTAATAGTTGGCTCTCTCGTCCTAACAAAACAAAACCTGAAGATATACAAATGATTTTCCCCGTTCACCTGTTCCATTAACTTTGCACTTCAAAATCTTTAAATTATTCATAGAATTTAATATCAAATATGAGAATAGCAGCATTCACAGTCAAATGAGTAGTACATATTATAGCAATAGTCCTATTTACACTCCGAACCTTATCGAGGACAGACCGAATCCTGATATACCTGTTTTGCATACCTAGTCGAAACATCTGCGATGGCTCAGTTGGCTTAGTGTCGTGTCTACAAAGTTGCAGCAAGATGAAGGGCCCAGGTTCAAATCCCCGTGAGTACAAAAAATTTTAATGTTCGAATTACGTTTTTTCTTAATTTATCTGTAATTGTTAACCACCTAAAACATGAAAAATTCCTCTGGAGCGCGTCGAGCGCAATATCGTTTTTAATAAATCATTTCACAATTCTCAGCTGTGATCACAGCTGAGATATCAGTTGTGAATTTGGCATGTGAAATCAGATGTGATATCAGCTGTGATCCCACCTGTGAATCCACCTGTGAATCCACCTGTGAATCCACCTGTGAATCCACCTGTGAATCCACCTGTGAATCCACCTGTGAATCCACCTGTGATCTCACCTGTGATCACAGCTGTTTTTTTCGGCAGGGCGGGTGGCACGTTTGCTTACATCTACCCGAGATGCCACAGCTTCGCTCTCGATCTTATAGCTAATACCTATATCAATTTACATCGCAGCAACCACGCCGATCGCCGAAAACTCCTGGACAGGATGGTTTGCAAAAACCCGCCACCTGTCAGGGAGCTGATCGCAAGAGCATCTTGCTGAATCAAAATGGCACTGGATCGTAAATTCACGGACACCACCGCCTATGACATCCGAATTACTAGGATGCACGATGCAAACTGGATGCATCTCCACGATACTAACAGCTGGGTATATTCGACATTGGGGGAAAAGCGACTCTCTATCCAATGTCGTAGTAATCAACATCTGTCAACGCCAATCAATGGAACAGGGATACTTAGACTACCATCCGATTGCATGGCCATCACCCCGAACGCAGGCTTGACAGCAACGGAAACTATCTAGATGTTCTAGTCAATCCATCTTCCAAAAACTGGACCTAAACATCAAACACCTACTTAAGAAGGCAGCGGGTGAACCCACTGCACCACGCATACACGAGGCTATAGGAGAATTATGGCAGGAGGAACATGGATCACTCAGACCAGCGCATGTGGAGGCCCTGGAAGCCGCTCCGAGCTTGCGCGACATAATAGCAAAAGCTCGAGGGCTGAGCAAGTATAAAGCTGTATCGCAAAATCTTCATGAACTACAAAGTAACTTAACATTCTATCTGATGGTAGCATCGGCGATGATAATAACGGCCATTGTTGTGATAAAAATTTCTGGGAAAATCATAAGACCTTACTTATCTATATTCACAACTATCCGCTAACTATTTGGTGCAGAGAACGTTCGGGGCAATGAGCCGGGAGAGAACGCAAACGAAGGGATCCCTATGGGTCTACTACATCAGGTGGGCCACATAATGAACCACCCTCGACACCGCCGCCAGCGCGCACCTGAACCACCTATCATCCCGCGTTGAGCGAACGCAACATCGAACGCGCCCGCCCATCACCTGTCACTGCGCGTGCCGTCGGATCGCAGAGGACGACCAGCCCAGGCACACCTCCAGTAACAGAGAAAAGTATTATATTTCACCTGGAGTTCATTGAAAGAGAGACAACACGGGAGATCAGCGTATGAGTACATTTAGTTTAAATTGAATATGAAACACGGAATGCTAAAGTTGAACGTATAAGGGTTTATTAACGTTGATTGGAAAAGATATTCATCGGAGTCAA
Organism: Eretmocerus hayati; assembly: GCA_029851415.1. NCBI lineage: Eukaryota > Metazoa > Arthropoda > Insecta > Hymenoptera > Aphelinidae > Eretmocerus > Eretmocerus hayati. Next base: position 70,606,782 of record CM056743.1, on the reverse strand, counting down.
CTCCAATATAAAACGTGATTTGATAGTACTCCCCGAAAACGAAAATTCCAAAAGTCGGCGTCATTGCGATTCTTGCATTCAAGTTTCAGAAAGATTCATTGCAGTCAGACTTAGTGCTCAGCTGATCAATTTTATCCCGATTTGCCATCATTCGTGGTGAAAATTTGCCATCACGGGCCATCACGAATGTCATCACGAACGCCATCACATTCGAATGTCAACACGTGCTCTTCGAGGTTGAAGTATGTTTGAACGGCGATGAGTCTGTTAGTTTTTTTGTGGGCCGCGAAATCGTTTGATGAGCGTGTTACGAAGTGTAGATCAGCGCAACATTGCTCCGATACTTTGCAGTGCCATGACGTCATGAATTTTGTAGTGTCAAAATGTGTGGTGTGCCGCGAAGCAATTGCGGAGCTATGGAGTGATGTAGTTTTGCCGATTCGAATCCATGAGCTTGGGTCAGCTGCAATTTTCCATGTTTTGACAGCGGTGCAGCGTTGACAGGAGTTGGCAGAGAAGCATCAGCCTTCCCATATCCTAACCAGTGCAGACGCTGCACGAGAGCGTGAGCGAGTTGTTGTGGGCTGGTGCGTACGCGACAGCTGTTCATTGCTGTTCCTAGCTTCGCCGTGAGTTCCTGTCAAGTAAGGTAGCGCGCGCCGAGATCGGTGATCTCGATTTGTAGTTGATGGTTTTGTGATTTCGCGTCTTGGAATCTGGTGCTCGATGTTTACAGGCGTCGTTGTCGCACACCGCAGCTAGAATTGGTTGCAGTGATACAGCCATATGGAATTTAGTCTGATTCAGCCTTGGTGTACTTTCGCACATTTCTTCAAATTTCACCAAAAGTCCAGCTGCAGTGTGTCAGATGAGTATTTTTTCTGTATTGGGCTGATGATGAATTTTTCTCCTGAGAAAATGATGCTTTGTTGTACCTGTTCGAGACCAGTTTGGGACTGTTTGAATCCTCCCAAAAGGTGATTTTTGAGAGTTCACAAAAGTGTGTACCCAACTTGCCTCCATTAAGCCTTTTTCTCAATAACTTTGGTTTCCTTCAACGGTTTCCAACGTGATTTAGCTCATTTTGAAGCTTGTTCAAAGATTTTTGGAACGCACTGAACTACGTCCAATTTAGATCAATTGGAGCCGAACTGTCGCAATTCTTCCGAAATAAATGATGGAAATCGGCGATAAAGTGTTTTCATCGCCGTGCACGCACATTTGAAGCTTTTTGGTGGTTCGAAACACTATTTCTGACCTATTCTCACGTGATAAACACGTTCTGATTATTAAAAAAAGTCGTTCTGCACGCTCTTTCGAGATGAACATATGGGGGCATATTAAGTACACTCGGATATTGGCATCCTTCTTTACGAATCGTCTCCGTGTTTTGCACATAAAACAGCTCTATATCCAAATTTTGCAATTTTGAAGCATGGATTTTGAAGGTCTTGAAACAAGGAATCGAATGCGTTAAGGTACGTCAAAATTGATTGAACTCAAAGAATTTGGCACCAGTTTTACTGAACGCGATTCCCTCGGTGCTTTCTCAGCTAAACAATCACGAAGAATAGAAAAATCACTTTAGATTTTCTGGAGAACGCAGGAATGATTCGTGGTCGACGCAAACTACTTACTTCCTCATATTTCAACATAACAAACGTGAAAAAAATTGCCGGGAGGCCAAAGAGTGCCTATCCCCGAGATCGGCATATGTGGGCAAGTTGGGTACAGAGCCAAGTTGGGTACACTTACCTTATATATGAAAAATATCCTAATACTAATTTACGAAATAGTTCATATGATTGGAGAAAGTATGAAGTTTCTTCTTCGTTACACATAAATTTCTTATGTATGAGAAGAACGAAAATATTTCGAAGTATTGGTATCTAAAGTTGATTATGCAATATTATTATTGATGATTCTGATGATATTGGATGGAAAGTTTTCGATACACAATCCATTTCTATTTTAATCAATAATTATTATTTTCATTAACAAACCCTAATCTTTCTTGAAATTTTTTCTTTTCTTCTCTTCTAAATCGAAGTGGCAGATAATAGTTATTTACGATACAAGGGACCTAAGAGCCTTATTATTACACGGCGTGAAGTTGGCGCCCGAGCGCTTGCGCGAGGGTGCCAAACACACCGTGTAATAACCAAGGCTCTTGGGTCCCGTGTATCGTACACTATTTTATAGCATCGAGTGACATAAACCCACCCTTTCTGTGGGTTATAACACACCCGAGCGCTTGCGCGAGGGTGGAGGCGGGCGGCTAGGGCGGGGTAAGCGGGGGGGTTCGGGGGACGGCATCCCCCCCGACTGAAAAAAAGGTAAGAATCTGGTCCTTTAGAATAGACATCACAAACCCGCGAGTAAACCCATCGAGTGATGATTAAGACGTTGCTCGTATGGATTACACAACCCCTCATACACTAATAATAAGTCATAATGAGAATCATCGTTGATTACCATAATCATACAATGAGTGTGCAACTCTAATCTCGGTTAGAATTTTCTCTTACAGACTTAATTCGAGAAGCAATTCTCAAATTCACACTTGTAACTCATAGGTTCTTGAAAATTTAGCATCTTGTCATTTGTTCATAACGGTTGTCTTGGAATTGATAACTGTGTAATAACATCTTTACCGCAAAGATGATAAATCCGCATCTAATTTATTCAAATAATAATCAAATGTTGATCATTAAAAAGAATCAAATACAACCCTCCATCATACTGTAAGTCTCTTATCTTGTTATTCATTGCCATTTCTTTACGAGGACGTATCGAATCGAAATAACGATGTAGCATGGCCAAAGATTTTGTTGCGCGAGTCAATTTGAGAATGGCATAAACAGCAAGGTTAGCACGTACACATGTGCAAAACTCAACCACGTGTTGATGTTTATGTTTATGTTGCTGATGATCTATAACCATGAAAAATAGTGTGTAAAATCTTAACTAATTTTCTTGCTTTCTGGAGTTATTGATGTGGGTGCACTGCTTCAGACACGGTCAATCAGAGGTATTCAATAATTTTTCTCACAATTTCGATGACTGCATACGAAATTCACGAAAAATTTACCAAAGATACTCTCATTATCTCGTAGTACAGTAAACCGATTTGTTATGTTTCGCACCCGCGTGAAGTGAGCGAACGCGTTATTTCACAGTTGAATAATAGGCCAGTTAAGTCCCGCAAATGCGTTTAATAAACGCGGGTTTAGGTCACGCAGTGCTATAAAATCATATATGCAACGTGTGTATATAAATATATTCCAAGAAAATTCTTAGTATTAAATCGTGATTGACGGAAAAAGCTAATTCATAAAATTGTCCAACAATTGTGTTCTGTTAATCTAGTTGATTAATTTTTTCAGAAGGATCGAAACTCATATGAAGAGGAAGTCAAAACATGCAAAATTATAGAGTTCATCACTTTTTTTCCTTCTTATTTTTTAAATAATTATATAGAAACGGAAAAAGGATATCTCTGCATTGTTCAATGCTCAATTATAGGCGTAATACGTAGGATCTACGGGTATTACACTATTTTATTCACTCATTATGTTGTCATGTATGGATATTACACTTTCATAATTAAGAATGAGTTGTGAAGATCATGTTCACAGTGTTTTGCAATGATACTTAGATTCCCAAAAAATACGTATCCCGCAACATCTCATACTGTTATTCCCATTGTTTTCCAATATATGTCTCGTCTCCCGGTGGTCTCCGTGAGTAAGATGTCAGGTTATTTATGACTGAGTGATCTACTCCACTCCCAACCTGGTGCGCCGGCGGTGGTACTCTTGCCTCATTTTTCATCGAGCGACGTCTCTTTTCACGTTCCTGCTAGAATAGGTCCAGACAAAACTACAGTGATTGCGAATGTGCTTCTAACTCATGTGCATTTTTTCAGCAATACTGTGAGGCCGCAACATATTCACACAATAGACTTGGGGCTCACTGCCTCCATCTGCTTCTTCTCTAGATCTAAAAGTTATTCTTCCTCAACGCCAGATGTATCAAGCTTTCGTACATTGAGTCATAATGAGTAGAAATTGAGTCTCACTATCTTGATTCATGGTTCTAGGTTGTCTCATTTAGTTTTGAAAGACATTCCATGGAATACACTGATCCAATGCTTCTTCAAGCGATTGACATTCCATGCGTGATCGTTTCACATCAGTGGAATCTCAGCACTGTGCCAGCGTAGGGCTCACAGCTTATTCGGTTCTATGGAATGCTATATGCTTGGTCAAGTCAGAGACCGTTCTGTGTCAGAGACTGTTGACTAAGAATAGAGGGACAATCAAAAGCCACATTGTGCTTGTAACCATTAGAAGTACTGCCTATTCACTTATGGCTGAATACATATCTCATGTTTGAACCATGCCAACTCCAAATTGAATTATTCATACCCACACTGTTCAGATAATATTCTTTTGGAATTGGTGGGGATGAATTCATTGATTTCATTCAACTTCGAAACGAATAACTTTCACACTACCCCTGTCTTTGAGAGTGGAATGAACAGAATTCACATTTGTATCAACTCAGATTCATTGCCTTGCTTCAGTTGATATTGATGCTTGAAGGTCTTACCATTGAAACACTAGTAGGATTTGCAAGACTTCTTAGGCAATCGCTGCTCGGTGTGAAGATTTTGAACTGTTAGTCATGTATAAACTCTGATTCCGATTCACAAAATGACAAATAAGTCACTCAAATGGGAACTGTGAGTGAATTGATAGCGTTTACTGTAGAATTGATCTAAAGAATAGCAGGATGTCCAAATTTGGCCGGATGATCTCATCTCCATCTAACAATAACTCGACGGCTCCTACGAAGAGTAACACATAGCCGCTTATCAACGACGAAGAGTAACACATTTTCTTATCAACGACGAAGATTAACACATTTTCTTATCAACGACGAAAACTAACACATTTTCTTATGAACGACGAAGAGTAACACTTTTGTATGAATGACGAAGCGGGTTGCCTGTCCTGCAGGGGTCGAATACAAGTATTGAAGCTGAATGAATTGATGAATGAACGGATGCGTAGATGGGATGGATGGGATGGATGGATGGATGGATGGATGGATGGGTCGGATGTATGGATTGGATGGATGGATGGATGGATGGGTCGGATGTATGGTATGGATGGATGGATGGATGGATGGATGGATTGATGGGTCGGATGTATGGTATGGATGGATGGATGGATAGATGGATGGATGGATAGATGGATGGATGGATAGATGGATGGATGGATGGATGGTATGGATGGATGGATGGATTGATGGAATGGAACGGAACGGAACGGACTGGAATGGAACGGAATGGAATGGAGCGAAATTGAAAGGAATGGAAGAAATGGAACGGAAAGGACCATGAACGAATGGAACGGAAGGGACCGGAAACGAACGGAATGAAACGGAACGTACGGAATGGAACGGAGTGGGAAATAAGTTCCGGTCCGTTCCGTTCTGTTCTGTTCAATTCCACTCAATTCCACTCCGTTCCATTCCGGTCCGTTCCGGTTCGTTCCGTTCCGTTCCACACCTCTTCATTCCATCCCATTCCGTTCCATCCTATCCCATTCGTTTCCATTCAGTTCCGTTCCGGTCCGTTCCGTTCCGTTCCACACCTCTTCATTCCCTTCCATTCCGTTCCATCCTATTCCATTTGGTTCCATTCAGTTCCATTCCGGTCCGTTCCGTTCCATTCCATCAATCCATCCATCCATCCATCCATCCATCCATCCATCCATCCATCCATCCATCCATCCATCCATCCGACCCATCCATCCAAACCATCCATCCATCCATACCATCCATCCGAACGATCCATCCATCCATACCATCCATCCGACCCATCCTGCCATCCATACCATCCATCCAAACCATCCATCCATCCATCCATCCATCCATCCATCCATCCATCCATCCATCCAGCCATCCATCCATCCATCCCATCCATCCCATCTACGCATCCGTCCATTCATCAGTTCATTCAGCTCCAATACTTGTATTCGACCCCTGCAGGAGAGGCAACCCGCTTCGTCATTCATACAAAAGTGTTACTCTTCGTCGTTCATAAGAAAATGTGTTAGTCTTCGTCTTTGATAAGAAAATGTGTTACTCTTCGTCGTTGATAAGAAAATGTGTTACTCTTCGTCGTTGATAAGAAATGTGTTACTCTTCGTAGGAGCCGTCGAACTAATCCTCATTCTCGACATTTGAAGAATTTCCAAGCAGAACTTGATCCTGGAGACTGTCGGAGTCAAAGCGCTCATGAAAATTTTCAACCACTCAAGTTTTGCATCTCTGATTCCTCAAACTGATCAAACAATAAACTAGTGTGTTATTTTTTGTTTAGATACTTGATGTATAATGGTATGGCCTGCAAAATGGAATTTTTAGTGATGAATTCCCTGCTTCCTTGTTTGGATGAGTATGCGCCAGAGCCCTGGAACCAGGCACTTAGATGACAATTTCCCAGTATTGAGAATAAAAAATTCCAACTTCGCAGCTCCAAGGCCTTTAAAACTGGAGCTCATGTGTTCTACATGGATGGATCAAAGATTGGCTTAGAGCGCTAGGTGCATGAAAAGAGACGTCACTCGATGGAGAATGGGGCAAGAAGACCACCGCCGGTGCACCAGGTTGGGAGTGGAGCCGCCTGGGAGTCCTCGAGGACGCGTCGACACCTCACACAGGCACACAACACATGTTGGCAAAGTCGTCCAGGACGTCACGCAGCTTCCCCCTGTAACACACGAGTCATTTTTTTCATTATCATCAGGTTTATGGTCGATGGTCAGGGATTTCTCTGTAACTTTAGGTACATGTTATACATGATGGAAGAAGATGAGAAGCATTGTTCATAGGTCCCAAAATTCATCCGTGCGGGCTTGACGCGCTATTTTCGTTTCTAAAATTTGCAAAAAATTCACTTTATCATTTTTTGATTGATTTTTTACGGATGCAAGACCAGTGTTCCTATCTCGTACTGCAGGGTACTGCAGCGTGGTGGGGTAGAACGCTCCTCATTGGCGCTCTATAAACGCGCGCTATGCAACGCGTTCAAACGAGCTGCCGGCGCGCGTCGCCTATACAGCGGGGTTAACGATTCACACTTAACGTGCGAAAGCAATGAAAAATCATTTGCAAAGGTATTTTTATGTATTTTTTGACGAGGAATCCGAATCCATCGACAGTTTTTTCGTAAACATTGATCATTGTCCAGGATTTTGGAAATTGGGGAATATGAGGATGATAGGATATTTTCATAAAAGAACCGACGTCTTTGAACAGCTAGATATAAAAAATGATTCATTCTTCAAAGAGAAATGAATGGAAAAAATTCTGAAAACGAGTTTTAATTATTGAGGGCAAAAAAAATTTTTTGCACTTTTCCGAAAATATTTTCCAGGCATTTACATTAAAAGATGGATGAGGACATGTTTGTGTTAATCAAGGAGGTTATAAACTCAATTAACAATAATCAAAACCCAAGACCCCCACGGGGGGCTGATGAACATATGTAACATTTGGTCGATGCCAGATAGATCGCCTGTTAGCGTGGTGGTAAACTCTTCGCTTGGTGATCAGAAGGTCGAAGATTCGAATCCCGGGCGGACCAATTTTTTTTTTCATTCCACTTCTTTTTTTCTCTATCGAGTAATTGTCAAATCAAATAAGGTAAGTAAGTACCACAATACATACCGCGAATAATATTTTCTCAACATTCTTGATTGTTAAAAAATTCGAATTCGTCGTGAGTTTTGCGTGGAGGATTTCTATATAGGAAAGTTTTCACCATAATTTCCTTCGAAATTAAAATCATTCATGTGAACACATACTTCCTTAGAATTTCTTTCTTTCTTCTATTCATCGGTACCAGGAATCGATGGAAGTATAGCTGCACGTTAAGAGAAAAATGACGAGGCACAGAGGCAGTCAATAGTAGCAATATTGCACGAGTACTCCGCGGTCAGCTGATGAACGTATGTAACATCTAAGTTTTCGACATATCAGAATCATTGTTAGCACAGAGGTAATGCACCTGCTTTGCAGCGGAAGCATGGTGGTGAAATCCCGTCTCGAGGCATAATTCTTATCTTCTTCAAAGGAAGTGATTAGTTTAATCTTAAACTGTTCTTCCTAATACATCTTTTACGTCCCAGGACGTGTGTACCTAATCCCTCCGTGAATAATGAGATATTTGCTCACCCTGGTTTTACATTTAAAAAAAGTATTACTTGTCGAGTATGACAGTAACAATTACGATAGCTTTTCTGCCACTTCATCTCTGCACTCTGCGTCAAAATATATTTAGATCGTGATACTGAAGCTCTTCCAAAGACTGCAAGGTCTGAGCACAGGTAAATTCCGGAATATTGCGATAATACTTCCGCCATGCGATCAATTCGAAATGCTCACCTTAGGAGAATACGATTTTCTCGTGTAATTTCCGACGAAGAGACCGAATCCATGCTCAGATTCGCGTCTACATGTCAGGATTGTCTTTAAATCGGAAAGAACTAGTTCTCCATAGAAATCTTTTTTTACGATTTTTTGCAATTCTCCAACTTGATGATTATCATTCGTCACAATGCATATCAAGAAATGTTTTCCTACGTATTTTGACTCGCTAAACGCAATCCTCATAGATTCAGAACGCTTTCATGTAACCGTGAAGCCGTATAGGCCAATCAATCTACCTGATAACTAGAAAAAAATCCAATTCCATGATAAATCATGGAAAAATCATAAAACGGGCTTGGATGGACTTATTTGAACGTTCAAGGTCGCATTTTCATTATTTCGTTATTTGCTTTGAGGAAAATGAGTATCCAGTACTCGTCAAAAAAGTGATTCATGCCACGAATTTTCTTCCTTGGAACACCTGTTTGTGCAATATTTCATGTTGTGTTGAAATCACGAGAAGAAAGATTCCCTCGCACGGGATATCCGAACATGGTTTTTCGACCCAAAATGACCGCGTGAGCACGTACGATTCCGTAGTCAGTTTCGAGCTATCACATCGAGATTCTTTTCTATGCCAAAATAAACTCTGGAAAACAGGTTATATGCCTCTAGCAAAATCTCCTGACGTGGTAGCTCAAAACAGACAACAAGATCGTACTGAGATGGTCATTTTCAAATTGATTATCATGTTTGGCTATCCCGTGCGAGGGGAAGTCTTCCTTCCCGTGATTTCAACACAGCAAAAATAACACTGCAGAATAGTTATCCTAATTTTTACTGTCATACTCACTTCCGTAACAAGGTAAATCAAGGGAGTGGGAGTATTGATGTGCCCATTTCCAAAATTTCCGCAAAAAGCAAAATTCAAAAATCTTGTAAATTTGAAATAATTGTTATTCGAAATACTAGTTATGCTGCAATTTTGATAATGTCACATAGTTATAGGAAAAATTTAAAAACATTCAATCGCGTCCGATCGTGTAGCCGTCGGCACCATGCAAGTCGGAGCACGAGCCGCTCTTTTCCTTTTCTGCTGTGCCTATCCGTTCGCTGTCTGCGAGGCCGTAGCTGTGTTTGCCGACGCCGGCCTCGCAGGATCGTGATACATAGATGCATACGCGTGTATATATGTATACCTATATGTATAGAGACATGCGGAGCAGGTGCAACGCACCGGCATGACATAGGGATGCATTACTATACTGTGTATTGTAATGCACAACCTTATTATCGTAATATACAGTAGCAACCAAGTGCCGCGTCATTGTTTGTAAATTCTTTTGCCATTTGTAATGACATCTCTAATCACCTGCACAATGCGCGTAATGCACACGCGCGTTACAAAATTTGACACGTTGTTTTCAAATTGTAATGCGGCCAGATATTACTATTTCCAATGAGCGTAACGAAGGGCCCAATTACAAAATTCACCGCGCCATTCCTAGATCATGTAATGAGAATCAGCGTTGCATTTCTTTACTTTGTAATGCGCTAACGAATTACTTCGGTTAGATGCAATGGTTTTAGTATAAATAGACCGATCAATGATGAACATTTACACATTGAGTCCCGAAACCTCGATAGGCGCGTACGTCAGCGTCCTCCCGATATTTCGTCGCGGGGCCGCACCACGTCCTGGTGCACCCCGTCATATAGAGTCCATCGCAAATGTGTGTACAGTGTGATAGATCGCCGTCCGGATCCGCCGGACCGGGCCACCGCGTGAATGTGAATCCGTTACATAAGGTGTGCCGCGGATCTTGTTCAGTGGACAAAGGCAGGGAATAAATATCCCTATTGGTGACGTTTATTGTGACATACGTATGTGAGTTTATCAACATCACACTCACCACCTTTTCCACCTTTTTGCCACCCCCTGCCGACGTCAAGTGGCGCCCAACTATGGGCACGAGCAACACGACCCCGAGAAGAGCCTCATCACCAAGACAACTGCTACGACAAATTCCCGATGAAAAAACCAAATTCGCATCGGGTGGCGCCCACATCCTCGTCTCGACCATCAAAGGATCAAGAAACGCCCCGGCGACGTTCCAAATCATGATGGATCGCTTGACAACCCACCGAGCACCGGCAGCGTACGCCGACGACCTGATCTAACGCTTCAACAACGTGGTGGGCCGGCGAAGAGAAGAAAAACCGTCCAACCACGGCCAGACGGTGCCGGCGAATGTAAAAAAACCCGCACCCGATGGCTTCAAGGCTCTCGAAAGAGTCACGGACATTGATGGTCGTCCGCTGGATGCTGGATCATCCCTGTTGTCTGGCAATACGTAGCCAGACCAACGAAAGCACCGAGAAGTGGTCCGACTGGGTGGCCAAAGGCGACGTGCCTCCCCCAATCGTTGTCAAACCACCCCAATTCTCGTCACGTGCACCGCATCACGTTAATGCCGGAACGCGATCCGATCAAGTCGCCATCAGGCCGCCATACTTGATCGCTGCCACATCGCAGGACAGTTCCCCAAGTGCAGGTGGGATTCCCGCGTTGAAAGAACGCGTGGCTGCCCTGGTTATCGAGGACCCAGCACGCGGTCCGAAAACGGGCCCGACACACGCATCAGCCATCCCTGGAGAGGGGGGGCGCACGGACAGCGTTAGATACAAGTCCACGGGAGGAGAGGAGCCCTTCATCCCTCTCCCTCCGCCGCCGCAAGGACCGCGCCGCAAGGGCTGCCCGCAACGCAGCGCAGCTCCAGCCAGTAGATGTCACAGCTTCGCTTGGTCATCACTTCCACGTTTCGCCACTCTCGAACTACCGTGCTCCGAAATTCGAGACCCCTGTATTCTTCGTCAAGTGTCCAAGCAGTGAAGAAATGCGTGTCGACTCTCGTAAGATGTTGGCCCTCGCCCTGGCCTGCTGCGGCGAGGACGACGAGGACTTGGACAACCGCGTCTCCGAAGCTGAGCAAGAATTAGACGCGTTCATTAGAGAAAATCGCCGGCGACGTCACAACCGTGCCAGAGTCAACCGATGCAGAGGCCGAGCACTCGCTCGCCGGAACCGACGCCGTCGAGAAGCCGCTCGTGAATTCGACCAGGAACTGGTCGCTCTGGCCGACCGTCTCACCGCTCCAGCGGGACACGTGCAGGAGCCCGTCCAGCAGCGACCACGGCGCGCTCGACGCCGCGGCAACGCCGCCGCAGCAGCAGCAGCACCCGAATGCGAGCCGCGTTACCCGGAGCCCGTCGCTGTGGCGCCAGGTTCCGCGCAAAATTCATCAATGGCCCCAGGAGGTGGTCACCCGCAAGAGACTGGACCCGCCGAACCAGCTCACCGCCAGGGCGGGGAGGTCAACCCAGTTCCGTCACCCGGAGTTGCCCAGAACGGAGCAGGCTATCCGGCTGTGCATAGCCCTGCGGAGGAGTTCCGTAGAGCAGCCGCCGCCCAGTACGGCGAGGCCGTCGACCCGTTGCAACTCGGAGCCGGACCATGATCAAGGTGTGCCGATGTCAACGCCAATGCCCCTGAGTCCGTGAGGGCATACCTGGGAGTGCCGCTCCGACCCGCGTCGCGCTCGGAGTCCAGGATGGCTCGGGCAGACTCATCCCAAGCTCAAGGAGAGCTGTTGTACGAGATCAGCGCAGACGAGCTGATGCAAGCAGCGGATCAAATCATCGATGCGTCAGGCATGGCGCAGCAAGATGCCGAGCGCCAGGAGGCGCAACACCCGCCAGAAGAACACGACGAGGGCATCGCCGTGGAGATAGAACCGATCCAAGACGACGATGACTTCATGTCCGAATTTCTGCAAGCGATAAACGTGCCGTAGCCCTCACTTCGCATGGTCATTCACCGTCGCCCACGACCAGACAGCAGCAACGGAGCATCACCAGGAGCACGACAACAGTGAGCAGCGACCGAATGAACTCGATGTATCCCATTGAATCTCGTGAGTCGTTTTTGAGCTTTGTTCTGCGTCCACTCGTGGTTATGATTGTGTGTGTGTCCGCGATTTCGATTCTAAATTTTTTGGGGCCGATTGATGTGCCCATTTTCAAAATTTCCGCAAAAAGCAAAATTCATAAATCTTGTGAATTTCAAATAATTGTTATTCGAAATACTAGTTATGCTGCAATTTTGATAATGTCACATAGTTATAGAAGAAATTTAGAAACATTCAATCGCGTCCGATCGTGTAGCCGTCGGCACCATGCAAGTCGGAGCACGAGCCGCTCTTTTCCTTTTCTGCTGTGCCTATCCGTTCGCTGTCTGCGAGGCCGTAGCTGTGTTTGCCGACGCCGGCCTCGCAGGATCGTGATACATAGATGCATACGCGTGTATATATGTATACCTATATGTATAGAGACATGCGGAGCAGGTCCGTCGCACCGGCATGACATAGGGATGCATCACTATACTGTGTATTGTAATGCACAACCTTATTATCGTAATATCGTCGCCCCCGAAGAAGAAGAACACTTGCATACTATCACGCGACGAAGACTAACACTTGCGTGTTAGTCACCGACGAAAAGTAACACGATATGTATCAAGCGTCGAAGAGTAGCACTTCTCTCGTACCCGCCTCGAAAAATAAGACTTGGTCGTGATCACCGTCGAAAAGTAACGTTTGCCGGATGCCCGGACGAAGAAAAACACCTCTCGTAAGCCCGGACGAAAACGAACACCTGCCGTATGCCCGGACGAAAAAAAACACCTGCCGTATGCCCCGACGAAGAAAAACACCTGCTGTATGCCCCGACGAAAAAAAACACCTGCTGTATGCCCCGGCGAAAAAAAAACACCTGCTGTATGCCCCGACGAAGAGAAACACCTGCTGTATGCCCCGACGAAAAAAAACACCTAATGTATGCCCCGACGAAAAAAAAACCTACTGTATGCCCGGACGAAGAAAAACACCTCTCATCATCGTTCGGCAAAGAAAACATCTGGGGGTTTTTTATACTGTTAGGAGGCGCTTCAACTCATATATGAAGGAAAAATTATGTCTGGGCGTTGCACCAGCAGAGAGCATCATCACCTCTGCCCCAAGCCAAGAACGTCTCGTAAATATCACCTATTGCATGATTCTTACTGCTCACATTCATCAAAACTATTCTCTCTCTCTCTCTCTCCTGGAAATCTACACGATAATTCTAGTCCATCGTAATTTTTTTTCCACTTGAAACACCCCCGCAATTATTGCATAGTGTGAGGCAGCTGTATCTTCTTCCTCATTTCCTCTTCTTAATTTTTTCCTATCGAAGGACGTTCAGTTCACGGTATACTTTGTCAATCGAATTGCTGAACTCGAGATCAAATTTAGGAGGTCTCAGAAGTTATTTGGTTTCGTTCTCGTCTAGATTTGTTATTACACTCCAAAATTATTAATCTTCGAAAAAGGCCGTGTCACGGTCTAGTCTATATATGGGAGAGCTTCACGTGTCGCTCACACAAAATCATATCTCAGATTCTTCTCATGGTTCCAAATCAGTTCAAAGGTAGACAATAAGATGGCTTTTCTTACCTGTAAGATTCTATGATTCCCTTCAAGCGTGCATTCGTGTATCGTTTTGGACTTACAATAAGTATTTCTAACAAGGAAAGGGGTTTCTCGGTACAGTGCGCATGCTTCGATCTTAGTTACAAGTACTGGCAGGATAATTGCGTGATTTAAAATGTCTATGGCGATATTGCTTTTGAATAAAGTTTTCAATTTATAGATGCTTTCTATGGAGGGAAATGTCGAATACATGAAGAACTGATTTTCTAGGAATCCTATTCTCAACATTTTCCTCGAAAGTATGTTTTAATATAACATATTATGTTCGCGGGAGAAAACTTCAATTGTCATCGTTTTCTTACCTTCAAAGTTTTGCTTTGTTCATTTTTCGCAGATTCATTGTTACTACCGAATATCAAGTATTTATCAAGTCTGCGCCCACAGGTATTTGGACTTCTATAAACAGTTCCGTTGAGAAGTCAAGGTGTTCAGAAAGAATATTTGCTGATATTACATCCATGCACTGCGATCTAAGGTAATAATCGTTTCGAAGGTGAAGTTTCAGTTCATCTGCCATATGCAGCCAGTAAGAAGGGTCCCGCAAAACTTTTCCGATGTATGAGCATGTGAAAGATTCCGAGATGTGAAGGTCACGGACAAAATGACCTCTGCTTCAAGATTGGTTTGAAAGGCTCAAAAAAGAATTCGATGTTTTTCTTCTTAGTAGTATAGAGAATGGTATCACCAGAAAATGAGCTAAACAGAATCGATTCCGCCGGATACGCAGTCGACTGACGATTCTGTGACAAGCACTGCAGATGTTGTGTTTTCACCACTTTGGATCGAGATCTGGTGCCTCATTCCGAGCTTATAGTCCGCGACACTAATTCTCAGTTTGTCAGTCTGATTGAATATCCGACAAATAATGAGAATCACCCTTACTGAATGCTTTTCCTAGCATAAATGAAATAAATGGAGATCTCCAGCCTCTCCCAAAAGTTGAACAATGTACTTTCGTCTACAGTATTGATGGATGAGGAAAAGTATATTCTCTGACAGAAAACATTGGAATTAACATTTTTTTCAGAGATAAGTCCGGTTATTACCACCAGGTGTTTTTCTTCGTCGGAGCTCACAGGAGGTGTTTTTTTTCGTCGGGACTTACGGGAGGTATTTTTTTTTTCGTCCACGCTTACGGGAGGTGTTTTTCTTCGTCCGGGCATACAGTAGGTGTTTTTCTTCGTCCGGGCATACAGTCGGTGTTTTTTTTCGTCCGGACATACAGCAGGTGTTTTTTTTTCGTCGGGGCATACAGCAAGTGTTTTTCTTCGTCGGGGCATACGGCAGGTGTTTTTTTTCGTCCGGGCATACAGCAGGTGTTTTTTTTTCGTCGGGGCATACAGCAGGTGTTTTTCTTCGTCGGGGCATACGGCAGGTGTTTTTCTTCGTCGGGGCATACGGCAGGTGTTTTTTTTCGTCCGGGCATACGGTAGGTGTTCTTATTCGTCCGGGCTCTCGGCAAATGTTACTTTTCGTCGCTACTACGGGCAACGTGTTCATCTTCGCCGGTAGTTACGAGCGGGTGTTACTATTCGTCGGAAGCAACAGCCGAGCGTTATTTTTCGTCGCTGGTTAAAAATACGTGTTAATCTTCGTCCTGGGATACGGATGGTGTTTCTTTTCATGAATGCATCCAGAAGGTGTTACTCTTCACCGGTAATCCAGAAAGTGTTTTTCTTCTTCGGGGGCGACGATATACAGTAGCAACCAAGTGCCGCGTCATTGTTTGTAAATTCTCTTGCCATTTGTAATGTCATCTCTAATCACCTGTACAATGCGCGTAATGCACACGCGCGTTACAAAATTTGACACGTTGTTTTCAAATTGTAATGCGGCCAGATATTACTATTTCCAATGAGCGTAACGAAGGGTCCAATTACAAAATTCACCGCGCCGTTTCTAGATCATGTAATGAGAATCAGCGTTGCATTTCTTTACTTTGTAATGCGCTAACGAATTACTTCGGTTAGATGCAATGGTTTTAGTATAAATAGACCGATCAATGATGAACATTTACACATTGAGTCCCGGAACCTCGATAGGCGCGTACGTCAGCGTCCTCCCGATATTTCGTCGCGGGGCCGCACCACGTCCTGGTGCACCCCGTCATATAGAGTCCATCGCAAATGTGTGTACAGTGTGATAGACCGCCGTCCGGATCCGCCGGACCGGGCCACCGCGTGAATGTGAATCCGTTACATAAGGTGTGCCGCGGATCTTGTTCAGTGGACAAGGGCAGGGAATAAATATCCCTATTGGGGACGTTTATTGTGACATACGTGTGTGAGTTCATCAACATCACCCTCACCACCTTTTCCACCTTTTTGCTACCCCCCTGCCGACGTCAGTATCTTATTATTCATCTAGGGGGCATATTAAACAGTTTGCCTGACACCGCGAGTACAGGCGTTTTTTTCTTGTTCTCTCTGAATAATTCTACCACCTCTTGATGTCTCGTGTAAATAGATTTATGCTTCACTCCGTTACTATCATGATGTGTATTTTTGCCTCAAGTTCCAATACAGTGAACACTCCTTCCTAAAGCAATGAAAATGGCAACAGTCCTGAAATTATGCAACCGGGTACAAAGATCTAGCACTACTCTCGGCCAAGTGTTAGCGCTGATAAAAAAACGAATCAAAATTGCTATTTCGAGTAGAGTCGCTACTACTGCAGATTGCGGAGCAGTGATGTGTGGAGGGCAATGGGTTTGGGATGCGGATGGAACGATAATCGGGGGGGGGGAGTGTTGATTTTGAGCAGATTTCCATGCAACCCATGAGGTACTGCTCTTGCTTGTTAATTTCACAGTATTTCTCCTAAGTAAGAGATGTCTCAGTAATTTATACATGCGACTACTAATCTTAGTGAGCAAATACTCAGAAACTCCACAAGCTTTGCGCGTTGGAACTTTTTTTTCGTCTCTTTAAAGTGATTACATATATCAACCGATTGAATCTCTGTGCTTCAATTGAAAAACATTTAAATCAATCGATGGTATAGGATCATTTTAAAGAGATGACCGCGGGTTCCATCGCCAATAGCCATAATACCGCGTTTTTGCCTGCTTGAATTTTGATTAAAAATTAAATTCAGTAGTTTTTATGAATAATGGATCATGAAGAGGCCATAAAAGTAAATCGCGATGAATTGAGTGGAATATTTTCTTGGTTTCGGCCTTTTGGACGATATGCAGAACTTTCCAAAACTCATAAATGAATAGATTTTACTGTCATCTTAATAATCTTGAGTTCAATATTTCCAGTCACGCAAAAGATATAGTACATATTCATGATCTATTATTTATGAAAGCTCGATTCCTTCCAGATACACATTGATGATATTGAGCGAGATGAAAGTTTCCAAAGGTAAAATTGGCTTACGAGAGTACAGAGTATAAAGTCCTGAGCGCAGTTGCATCTGAGAAAACTTGGGTCGAAATTATCGCAAACGCAATGGGAACGGTCCAACAGATATTGCATTTCTCAATGAAATGGGCCTGAGATAGAAATGTAATATTTATGGAACTAAAGCACATGAATACTCCTGTCATCAAGTAGTAACGTATCTCACCTAATGACACCTGAAAATTCCCTCTCATGAGTGTATCCTGTACTTCCACCATAAAGACTTTATATCTGTGGAAATCATTCATCGCTCATGCCGGCCTCCGTCAATAGCGCACGCTTCACTCACCTGTGAACTCTCCATTGTCACAAGATACATTATTTTAACAACTTATCAAATATGAAGAACGCAGTGAAGAAACCTCGAATGAAACACCCCTGTACAAGAAAATTGGATCATCCAAAATAAACCTTATGAAGCAAGACTTCATCATTCATTACATACGTGATGTGTGTATATATATAGTTTCTTTTTTATATATATATACATGTGAATCTTAAGACTTGAATCTTTTGAACGGGGTCACGAGTTGATATTTAGATTTAAGGGTAACAAACATGAAATTTTGATTCGTTTTTTCTTACATTCGATGAAACAAATTTGAAATGGAATGAGATTGAAATGTCCCAAAATTCCTCGTGGTTAATTAAGTGTTAATTGTAATTACGTAGTATCTGACAGAAGCTGTCTGAATCAATAAAATTCAAGTATCATACATTCTCTTAGTGAATCTTGCGTAATGCCCAGCTGTTGGCTCAAAGTTGAAGGCGTTAGCTCCAGGGTACACCCCATCGAAAGATTTAATAAAGCATCTTGCGTTCAACAAATCTATCTGCATTCTATTACTTTTTTTATTCTTAATCTCATTAACGACTGAAAATTGACGCTCTGGATCTGCATTAGAATGAGGAATTGAAAGAACGGCCTCTGTCAATATTTTCAAGTTAGGGAAAATTGGTTGTTCCTCTGCCTGTAACTCTACAATAATTTTCCAAAAATCTACAACGTTCAATGCAGAATATTCTCTTTTTTGATCATCTGTGAACTGTTCAGGGAGTATTTTCCATTCGTCGAGGAGTTCAGCTAAATCAATGGAAGGGAAGTGATTCTCGCGGAGGTATTGGATACACTCGGGATTTCGATCATCTGACAATGCTACTTCGGGTTCAACAAAGATCAACCGCTGTAAGAAATCTTTATTGTGAATAAGTCGAGCACGCATCCCTTCAATTGCTTTCTCATAAAACTTCTCAGCGAATTCCCTAACTACGATCCTCTCTTCTTCAGTCAATCTGGTCAAAAAATTGTTACACTCTGGATCTAGATCAATTTCGTCGCGAGTCTTACGATTGTCTGCGATGCTGAAGTCGAGAGCTGTGATGTTCTGTAAAGCTTGGGGAGTGATGAATCTAGATCCTATAACTTTCATGAATGATTCAGTATCCCTCCACAAGCGATGGATCATGAGATTTTTGGTTTGATAATTTGCATTAAATTCATTGAATTCGTGGAGGTTATAAACTAGAAACATAGTGAGCGCTCGATTTTTCTTATCATTCAAAAGATCCAAAATTGTGTTCCTTTCAGTATCATTGCTATGGTCAAAAGCTTTCATCGTGAAATAAAGAATCAGAGCTTCCCACTCCTTTAGCACTAAACTGTAGCATTCGCAAGCCTCTAGCCACCTTGTGCCAGACAATTTCATGAAGAAACGTTCACTCAACTTCAAAAACTCGACGAACTTTTCATACTCTTTTTGACGTTTGCCACTTAGCTTGAACCAGTTATAGATTTTCTTAACCAAGCTTTCGACTTCACCAGGCAGCTGCTCACTACTAGATTCTGCAATTAAAGCGAGGCTGTGGCAGATGCAGTTCATCAGGATCAAGAAAGGAACGATATCCCGCCTCATCAAAGCAGCCACGCCATTCTCACTACCTACAAAAACTGAAGCGTTGTCGCATCCGAGTGCGGGTATCTTTTTCATGTTGATGTTATGTTTACCACAAAATGTAGTGAGGGCATTGAGAATATCAGACGCTTTAGCATTCAAGGGATCGATTTCGATGAGACCGAGGAGCATCTGCACAACTTTCCTAGTAAGCGGATCAACGAATTGTCCCGAAACAGCTAATATTTTCAACTTTCCAATGTCCGTACTTTCATCCATCAGTGGAGACCAATGAGTGAAGTTTAAATTGTGGGCGACAACTGAAATAGCTTCTTTATACAAAACATTTTCTATTATCTTGATACATTTATCATCTTTCATTTGTATGTGGGCGAGTGGGTCATCGGGAGAATTCGCTAATCTACGAAGAAACGGAACTAGATTTTCTACGAGATGTACGCTCATAGAATTTTCTGCGATGAACATCGCTATGATCATCTCGAGACGTTTCACTCTACTTTTAAAAGACGGTTCCTGGATTTCAATCTCAACATATCTATTCTCTTTTTTTGCTAACTCGATAGCATCATTATGCGATGGAGATTTTCGATGCCTATCGATATCACTTCTGCCAAAGAAATAGAAAGATTTGTCGCAGTACCTACACCTAGCATACCGATCTCGATTTTGCGGATCTTTCATCAGCCAATTTTTGAAATCAGGTTCCAATAACTAATCAGGATTCCAAGGAGTAGGTTTCCTCTTTTTGGGAGGCTGCTCCTCATTATCGCCCGGCACTTTCCTTTTATATGAGACATCCTGATAAGATATTGTGAGAATGAAGGTTACGATAGCCAAATGTAAGAGTATCGAAAGGATGGAAAAAGGATCTGCTAGGAGATAGTGAATGTAAGAAGAAGTTGATATATGCATTTTGTAGATTTTTCCCCATTCAACTCAATTTGGAAAACGATGGGATTTGAAAATTGGCTGAGAAAAAGATCGCGTGACATTTAAAAAGCAACAACCAGTGGCGAATCCGAATTGATATTATCGATGAAAAAGACACGCGCCGACAAACCTATTGACAAAACAACACTCAATCAAAACACCATGCGGAAATTTTACGCGACGTGTGAAAAAAGTTGGCCTCTGCCGATTTGTTCACATGTCGTGTCGCCTCCGCAGCAAACAAGTGTACTCATCCGCGGTAACTTTGTATTCGATGGATAATCGAGGACAGGCACAACCTCAGACAGATTTTTTTATTTTTTTTATTGTTGAGATCATACCTGTACAAACGATGGGCACCGATGTATGAATTCGCCTTAACCCCGCGGCAAAATCACGGGCAGAATGGACAGTTTCAGCACTTTCTGCCACAAAATTATCTGCATAAAGCTTGGACTCGATACTAGGATGCACTACAAAATCACCTTGTTGACTGTAGGACTGGACACAACAATTAATAATCGGAGTATTACGAAACAAAACTTCTTCGCACAGCTGTCGATACAAGTATCTGCAAACTATGTTGACTTGGCGGCGAACGCGCCGATGAACTCGAGCAGAAAGCCCTCCAATATGCGCACTGCATGCGCAGTGCTTTTCATTGCGGAGCTTACCGCCAAAAACTTTCGTCCGCTTCTCATGCGGCTCATCGAGTTGGTGTTATCTATATGGTGGTATATATGACTATTATGGCATCGTCGTCCTGGACTAAGAAATTAATGTTTCGATTACCATACGAAGGGCTAACACATCTCGCTTAAGCTTTAATATCGGCTGAATGTGCCAGCACTGCCAGCCTTCGTGCGAAGATTAAAAATTCGAATTCTCCGTCGAGCCAACGTATTACTGATGCCATGTACGAAAACATCTATGTTGGTACTATCGCGAGAGATTGCACGGAAAGTGTAGTGACCTTGCATTTCGACGAGCAAGCTCCGAATCACTTCATTCAAATATTCCTACGCGTATTCCTTTTAAATACACTTGGCACGAGAATTATAGGCCGGTCGGCCGAGTCGCCTTTTTTAAAATCCATGTACTTTAATAAGTGGATTTCCACTATAGTCTTGGTGCCAGAGTCAAGGTAATTAATATGGTGGGTTTACCCAAATATTTCTCTCAGAATACAATATTGAAGCAACTATCCTTCATAGGTATTATAACCAGAATGCTTTGATTGGTTCCCGAACCATCCACTTCTTCCTTGTAGTGAGATTCTCACGAAAAATGAGAATTTTTTAAAAATAACAACAGCGCATCCCAAATTTACTCACATGACTTGTTGACGGACACCATTTCAAGAAATCATATCGAACAATCAGACCCCCAGCGCCAGTAAAGGCCCCGCACTGAAATTCTCGATGCTGCACAAGCTTTTATAGCCGAAAATTAGCCATGTAACTAACTCATGTCAGCTCCGTGTACACATGACGCTACTAAAAGTTAATTTCCCTAGGCGCACACATTGTTTCCATGAGTATATGATGACACTGAATGGAATCTGCGCCTATGGTAGATTATCATTGTACATGCGAAAAACGAATAAAGAAAATCCGTGCAGACATGCGAGGCACCAATTCTCAAGTTCTGGATTTTAGGATTGAAAATGTGTGAGTTTTCGCGATAATACCCATGTACATGTAGCGATGAGGAATACGTAGAATATATCGGGATATTTCTCTATGTATTTGAGTTACATCTTCCATTGGTTGCTCCCAAAATTGAGTTTATGCCCGTAACGAGAACTTTTCAGTAATTTCAGCTCAATATTTAGGAGGGAAAGGGCACTGAGGATTTCCGCTTAGCTCATCCAAAGGCTCTTTCTATATGAACTCTCACATGTGTCATCGTTGGAATCTTGCTAACTCACCTACTTCGAGTTGCATTAGTCAGAAGAGAATCGAATTTTTCACAAATTTTCACTTTGTCATTTTGAAAAATCTGGGCGTTCCTAAGAGATATGATCATATTAGTGTAGAAACTGATAGATTGAAGAGTGAAATCCAGAAACTCCCAAATGATTTCGTCAGAATTTTCCCCACCGATTCCTGA
Source organism: Eretmocerus hayati (assembly GCA_029851415.1). Taxonomy (NCBI): domain Eukaryota; kingdom Metazoa; phylum Arthropoda; class Insecta; order Hymenoptera; family Aphelinidae; genus Eretmocerus; species Eretmocerus hayati. The sequence goes on along the minus strand of CM056743.1, from coordinate 70,584,387 downwards.
CCTGCTTTACTACTGTTTTCAGCAGGCATGTTATTTTGCGAAATTCTGTAGAAGTTCCGAATTTGAGGAGTACATTGAAAAGAGCATCTAAAGAGACCATGGTTTTCATGGTGTATATGCACTCGTGTTCGTTTCTAATGAAATAAGTAATGCGGCTGCTGAACGAGTCACTATGGTCATTTATTAGACTACGTTTCGACGACTTGTTTGTCGTCCTCTTCAGGTCTACAAATATATTGATTATTTGGCTATGAAATTTCAAAACAGACCAGGATAGATATGTATATTATAAAAATCAGGTACGATACCATCGTCAGCAGTTTCACATCATAAGCAATGATTGCGATGCATCGTACGTGGGTGACACCAAGAGAAGTGTAGGTGTCAGAGTGAATGAGCATAAGAAAAGAAGTCTGAATATCAATGATGAATATGTCATTAATAAACACATGAGAGAAAGGACACATACATTCAATTTTGATGAATTTGATATTTTAGATTCAGAAAGTAGTTGGCGAAAAAGGACAATATCAGGAATGATAAATATTAATTTACAAAAACATCCAATCAACATAAAAACTGACACCTTGAACCTACACAGATCTTATGACCCCCTTTTGATGAAATTGAAAAATGATGATAAATAATTCATTGTAGTATAAAAAAGATTTCAGTGAGAATAGATAGTTTCTTTCAAAATGTAAGCAAGAATGAGATCGATATAATAGTAACTCTCTTGACCTGTGATTCATTAAACGATTAGTACGTATGATCGGCAGATGTCAGCATTCATCATCGAGAATTGTTTACTATTCAGATCGGATCAGGTGATCCATCAAACACTGTGCCATGCGTTGAAATCAATTAATGAGTTGAAATTTAATATTATCATAAAAAGTACCAAATGACTCAAAAACACGATATCAATAGGAGAAATGATGGTGATTTTATTAGTTATGTACAAATTGTGACTCGACTGTTCATACTACCTGTGAAGTTTATGATGTGAAACTGCTGACGATGGTATTGTACCTGATTTTTATAATATACATATCTATCCTGGTCTGTTTTGAAATTTCATAGCCAAATAATCAATATATTTGTAGACCTGAAGAGGACGACAAAGAAGTCGTCGAAACGTAGTCTAATAAATGACCATAGTGACTCGTTCAGCAGCCGCATTACTTATTTCATTAGACCATGGTTTTATTCCTGCACTAGTTTTACATGCCATCTCGGTTTCAAAGTTACTTTTCTCGATAGAAATCTCCCTTCCGAAAATCAATCGTGTATCGGACTATAGGGATGGATTATAATAATTTCGAGAAAAGGTTTGTGAAGCTCTTTGTATCAATTGCAAATCTCTTTCGATAAGATCTCCTACAACTCTCTGGCTCTGGGATATTGAACTGAAATGATGGCAAGATTTGATGCATCGATGTCCACTTTTGTATGAATATGCCGGTAGCTCTTATCTCAATCGTGCAACCCATCAACTCAAAATTTGCAGGATTCAAGAATTCTTATGATTTCTCCTTCATTAAAGTCATATAATATTAGCTTAATTGAGACTAGTGATTTTCAGTCCCCCTTCCCTCCCTTATCGCACAGATTATCGTTAAAACCAAAACTACAAATATCCGCTGAGAATTGATTTCTTTATTGGATCGTATCTTCTTCCGCGACCTCTTCTGAGGAATTCGTCAATCCAATCAATGAGAGAATTTGGGATTCTCCTTCAATTGGTTAGGATAACGAGTTCTGTTCCAACTTCTGTGCACTTTGATTCTTTGAAGAGATTGATGTATTAAACAAAATGAAATTAATCAAACTTTTCGAACAAACTGAATGAAATTTCATATCAACCAATCGATACAGCATCCCAAAAATCTTTGTTCAAGTCATTCTAATTCATCAGCTCCTGGCAAAACGAGACTCAAAATCGAGCAATCTATTATTTTCAAAATTTCAGTTCGTTCAAAATTCTTCATAACTATTTAACAAAAATGTGATACACCTGATCAACGGATTTCTCAGGATTTTCTATCTACTTATCAACACGGAATTCCGAATTAATTCGTATCCACTTTGGAATTTTCGAAAAATCAACTTTAGGGGGTTCGATAGTTACTGACTTTTTCGGCCAGGCAAATGGAATTGATAAAATTTGTAGATTGAGAGCCCTTGAATCGATTGCCGTTGAGAGAAATATGGGTTGACGATGACATTTTTGAGAGAAACTTATTTGAAAATTGGATATTTAACCCACGTCTTACGGGCGTATCAAATTTTCCGGCAGGAAGTGACGCGATATCTTTCTGTATTTATCGGCCACAATGATGAAAAACTAGGTGTAGGAAACTGTGATTCCATATTTTCTCATGAATCGATAAAAATAAGGGGTTGACGGACATTTTGAAGAGAAATTTTGAATACAAACTGATCACGCGGAGGTTATACATGTAATTCCCGTGCTCGTTGCAGCGAGGTTACGGTAGTCAAGCGATGCACCAGAAATTATAAATTATGATTTCACAGACTTTATCATTGTGAAAACTATTTCTGGCCTCATCTAAATTCATAATTTGAATTTACAGATAAAAACTAAAGCAGCCAGGAATGCGAATATGGATTTTTGGGTTTATTGCTATTATCGGTTTTCACCTTGACTCACAAGTCGCTATCGAACCCCCTTAAGAAACTCTATGTCAATTTCCACTAGATGAAATTGCGTTTATGCTCGCGATGATTCCGACTAAAAATCGCACGATCTAACTTTGTGGATCGATTTAATTTGACTTCATTTCGATTGGATGATAATAATTCTATAATCTTTGATGCATTCAAGCCCCGTCACGATCACACGGACCGTCAAAGAGCTATTTTTGGTAAAAACATTTTGAGTTTACATTATTCATGTTTCGTCCAGTGAATTTTGATTATATTCTGTATTAATTAACGACAGCAATAATTGGTCAAAATCAAAGTTTAGGATACCTATATCCCGTGACAATATCTGTTCGTGCAAGAAGATATCTCAAAATGAAGAGATACATTTCTTCAATATCAATCATTGATTTCCTAAAAGAAAAAACCAATTCATACATTTTGAAAACTAAGATTGCGATAGTATTCTCAAAATTCATCTCTTCATCTCAAAATATTCTTTTCACGACTTCCTCACAAGATTTGGGTCACATGAACAACCGTGTTTACGAAATGCGCAATCGATTGTTCATCATGGGATTTTGATTCATTCTTATAAGAGCTTATTTTCGTCGTGAATATATTTTATGTATCGAGTATCAGTTGAGGAATGAAAATGTTTGAGGGATTCAATGTGTTATCAAGCTGTGCTCCCGATTGTCTCATACAAAATTTTCATGAAATACCTGGGAACATGATAGAAGAGAAATCTTTCGTTCAGAACTTGATTCCTCTGACAAAATAAAAGTATCTGTTGATTGAATTGGAATTTTCTGTCCACTAATCAATCAACATTCCAGAGAAGCCTTTACGTAGATCACCCAAATTTTTTAACCGAAGTCCGTGTAAACGATGAGCAAAATGAGGGGTTTTGCTGAAAACCTGTTTTCACTATTTCGACACACGGTTAATTTAGGTAATTTTGGTACAGTGGGTGCGACTTTGGTACACCCTTAGAAAATTACGTTCAAAACTGCTCTTGGAAATATAGATTTTTCGATCGACTGTGCGTAAAGCACTGCTTTACGCACGGTAGTTTTCGTTAAATTTACGCCCAGTTGATCGAAAAATGTATTTCGATACTCGGGCGTGAAGTTTTTTTGCTTTACTCGTGCTAATTTCGACCCTCGCCAGGGCTCGGGCCGAAAACAATCACTCGGAAAGCAAAACCAAACTTCCCACCCTCGAATCGAAAAATACTATTTCTATCGCTCTGAAAACTGCCCACTTGCGTTACGCAGAACAGGCTGTTTCGTGGTTTTTCTGTAATATGTCGGAAGGGATGATTTCTATCGAAAAATGTGTGGAATAGTACTTTGTGAATTTTTCAAGAACTTACAAGATTGTATGTTTACATTTTTTCAGAAATCAAGAACAGCCCCTGTGAGATTCTCAGACAAATGAAACATATCGCTGGAGCTTCGTAAATTCTTGCATTTTTTTTCTGAAGTTTTGTTTATAACCCAAAAAAAATCCATTTCTTCATATATGTGAGCACACAATTTTTTTTATTCGCAGGGAATCTACAAGAAACTACTGCACTTATTTTTTCATGAGACTCGTCCTTTCCGACTTCTCACAACAAAACAACAAAGAAGACGGAAAACCACGAGAGAGAAGAATTTTACCCATCATTCATACTGAAAAATCGAAAAAATGGCATCAACGTAAAATCCAACGACGAAAATTTTTGATTTTTGTGGAAAATGATCGTGGGAGTACCTGGTATCCCTCCCCACAGGAACTCTTTTTCCTGAATCTTCAACTTCCCCGCCTTTCAGACCCACCGTGGATGCTTGCAATTGAAAGATAGTTTGTAGCACTCAAACTAAAACATCGCAACTTTGAAAATAATGTTTAGACTATCGCGTTATAATATACGTTAGTTATGAAAGATCGGAAAAATCAAAGATGGGAAGGAAGCTGCATGATGAGATAATTTTCATCTAGTTTGGAGTTCAGATATCTCAACTTTATAAAAGTCCATGTAAGCTTATGGACAAAGTTCTCTCATTATACTTGTGAAGGGAAAATTACGGGCACGCTCTCTGGGACGCGAGAAAAACTTCCAGAACAAAGTTATACATGACACAAATCACTCGTTTTTGAATGAAAACAGTAGATTTTGCACCGAGATTATGAGGTTGTAGCTCGCTTCTGAGCGATCGGTCTCCGTCCTGAGCCGCAGGCGAGGGTCGAAGTAATCGTTTGAGAGCGGGGAACCTCATGATCGAGGCGCGAATACTATTTTTATTATGCCATTTTGTAAGCATTCAAACATCGGAAATTAGCATAAAAAACTTATCCACACGAGAGTTGAAACAAGTGCTTCCGCATGTAGTGGAAGCGCGTTACCTCAATCAGCTGCCCTCGGGGTACTCGTGCAATGTTGATGCAATTAACTGTCTCTGTGCTTCGTCATTTTTCTCATTACGTGCAGCTACACTTTCATCGATTTCTGGTAACGATGAACAAAAAAAATTCTAAGGAAGTATGTGTTCACATAAATGATTTCAATTTCGAAGGGAATTATGGTGAAAACTTTCCTATATGAAAATCCTCCACGCAATACTCACGACGAATTCGAATTTTTTAACAATCAAGAATGTTAAGAAAATATTATTCGCGGTATGTATTTTGGACTTACTTACCTTATTTGATTTGACAATTACTCGATAGAGAAAAAAAAAAGTGGAATGAAAAAAAAAATTGGTCCGCCCGGGATTCGAACCTTCGACCTTCTGATTACCAAGCGAAGAGTTTACCACTACGCTAACAGGCGATCTATCTTGCATCGACCAAATGTAACATATGTTCATCAGCCCCCCGTGGAGGGCTTGGGTTTTGATTATTGTTAATTGAGTTTATAACCTCCTTGATTAACACAAACATATCCTCATCCATCTTTTAATGTAAATGCCTGGAAAGTATTATCGGAAAAGTGCAAAAAAATTTTTTGCCCTCGATAATTAAAACTCGTTTTCAGAATTTTTTCCATTCATTTCTCTTTGAAGAATGAATCATTTTTTATATCTAGCTGTTCAAAGACGTCGGTTCTTATATGAAAATATCCTATCATCCTCATATTCCCCAATTTCCAAAATCCTGGACAATGATCAATGTTTACGAAAAAACTGTCGATGGATTCGGATTTCTCGTCAAAAAATACATAAAAATACCTCTGCAAATGATTTTTCATTGCTTTCGCACGTTAAGTGTGAATCGTTAACCCCGCTGTATAGGCGACGCGCGCCAGCAGCTCGTTTGAACGCGCTGCATAGCGCGCGTTTATAGAGCGCCAATGAGGAGAGTTCTTCCCCACCACGCTGCAGTACCCTGCAGTACGAGATAGGGACACTGTGTAAGACCCATTGAAAAATTTTTTTCAAACACATATTTCGACGTAAAAGAAGCTGAATTTTACGAAAAAAACACTTTCAGATCTGGAAAAGGTCAACATAACCTCAAACAAGTCGTTTTTCTGCATAAAAACGTTTTTTTGGCCCTTCAATCAGATTTCATCTCAAATTCAATATCTTTATCGGATTCCTCGTCAAATTTTACGTCGATAATCATTTTCAAAAAGTTGGGACTCGGATGAGTTCGGCCGCTATAATTGCAACCTTAGAAACAGGGTCATGGAAAAAGTGCTGAATTACGTGGTTTTGGAGGGAGACTTATTCCACTGGACAACGAAACTGTGGGTTAGGGATAGTGCATTGACCAGACACTGACTTTTTCGTGTATTTTTCGACGTAGAAACCGAATCCGAAACCAGTTTTGCACCTAGCCATCAGGAATTCTTTCAAATCACGAAACAGTGAGCTTCTACAAAACTGCGTTTTCAGCGTTTTTTGCAGATTTTGTAGATATACGATTTAGATGGTGCAACGTTGCAGCGGTCTTTGAGCGTACTCGAATTATGATTTCTCACGTATTTTGGCCTGCTGAACACGACGGCAGTACTCTGAAGAAGCTAGGATGCGTTCGAGACCAGTCGTAAGATGATTCTTCGAGTTGCTATCAGCAAAATTTGCCTGATTTTGCAATGAATCTCCAAACAATCACGAACTCGACCAGGAACATACTCTCACAACTCACGAGGGCGTATTCTCTTCGTTCTCATGTATACAACGAGGGAGAAATATTTGCAATATCCCAAACATAGACTAGGCCATCGCACAACAAAAAAGGGTGAAGCGTTTTTTTTAGGTGAGCTCATGCCTCCTCATGGTGAGTCGAATTTCGAGTTCTCTTGTCTAACGTATGTACCTTTGAGATTATCCAAATGATCCCCTTCCAATCACACCTAAATGGTGTATCTAACTCCGGATGCTGAGATCCAGTAGCTTTCGGAATGGAACTATTGAAGTGCCCACATAAGCTTGGGATAGAATACAATGTAAACATGGTTGACAGGATCTTAATGATATATCGAGGTTCACTTAATATTACCAAAGTATAGATCTCCGAAATTCCAGATATCGTGTCATGGTAACCAAACAGAACTACGCAGACAACAATTTCCGAGGGACGTAGGGGAAAGAATTCACGATTTGACTCATCACGAGGAGGCTTGAGCCTTTTCCAGATAATGCTCAGAACGCGTCTTTCAGAGAAGTACATGTATATTGGTCTCATCCGTTCTTGGGCTATTGAAAATAACTTTCCCTCGTTGTATACATGAAAATGGAGGAAATACGTCCTCATGAGTTGTGAAAAGATGTTTCTGATCGGATTCGTGAGCGTTTGGAGATTCATTGCAAAATCAGGCAAATTTTGCTGATAGCAACTCGAAGAATCATCTTACGACTGGTCTCGAACGCATTCTAGCTTCCTTAGAGTACTGCCGTCGTGTTCAGCAGGCCAAAATACGTGAGAAATCATAATTCGAGTACGCTCGAAGCCCGCTGCAACGTTGCACCAAATAAATCATATATCTACAAAATCTGCAAAAAACGCTGAGAACGCAGTTTTGTAGAAGCTCACTGTTTCGTGATTTGAAAGAATTCCTGATGGCTAGGTGCAAAACTGGTTTCGGATTCGGTTTCTACGTCAAAAAATACACGAAAAAGTCAGTGTCTGGTCAATGCACCATCCCTAACCCACAGTTGCGTTGTCCAGTGGAATAAGTCTCCCTCCAAAACCACGTAATTCAGCACTTTTTCCATGACCCTGTTTCTAAGGTTGCAATCATAGCGGCCGAACTCATCCGAGTCCCAACTTTTTGAAAATGATTATCGACGTAAAATTTGACGAGGAATCCGATAAAGATATTGAATTTGAGATAAAATCTAATTGAAGGGCCAAAAAACGTTTTTATGCAGGAAAACGACTTGTTTGAGGTTATGTTGACCTTTTCCAGATCTGAAAGTATTTTTTTCGTAAAATTCAGCTTCTTTTACGTCGAAATATGTGTTTGGAAAAAATTTTTCAATGGGTGTTACATCCGTAAAAAATCAATCAAAAAATGATAAAGTCGATTTTTTGCAAATTTTAGAAACGAAAATAGCGCGTCAAGCCCGCACGGATGAATTTTGGGACCTATGAACAATGCTTCTCATCTTCTTCCATCATGTATAACATGTACCTAAAGTTACAGAGAAATCCCTGACCATCGACCAAAAACCTGGTGATAATAAAAAGAATGACTCACACGCATTCATCCAGAGAGCCCCGAGAGTCCAGGGCAAGTGCCCAGGGTGCTCGTCGACCTCGGTACCGGTGTAAACACAGCGTGATAACCACGACGACAACAATCACATCAACGCAGCAGACGAGTTTTGTGAACCAAATGATCATGCGGCTGCGCACGGCTTTTCCTCTTCTCCCTCGACTCTCCCCTCTCCGCCAACCGGCCGCCCGTATGCTCGCCTTTCTTGGAGTGGGTCTTCTTTTTAAAGGTTCGCCCCTTCTCTTATTACTTTCCTTATTATCTCTCTTACCGGCCGGCAACTCTAGCTTGCAGATTTGTTCATACTCGTCTTATGACACAGCTCTAGAAGGTATCAAAGATGGTTTCGGCTGTGGCTCATGATTTTCCAATTTTTCTGATACTCCCTTTTCTGGGGGTGAATCCCCATCAAGAGATGGCGATTCCGGGGTGTCAAATAGTGGCTCTATGAAGCTCACCACATGCACAGGCACTTCACAGTCATCGATTTCAAGAACTTTCTCTTCACTTGAGGGTGGAATAGTCGACCGATCTTAGATATGGGGCGAAGAAGAAGGTCCGGCGTGCATATTATTATGCACTTGAGCCCTCACGAGAATCACGGTTTCCCGGTCACAAAAGTCAAGCGATGATGTTGAACTGCTTATCATGACGGCCGAGTGTCGAATGTGATAATCAGCTCATGTACTCGAAAACCACCTCAACCACGTTTTTTATTGGTGTGGGAAAAGTCAGAAATGTGTAGCAGGTTCGGACTAGAGACATCATCTTTCTACTGATGCTGCATTATCCACCTCTGAACCTCAGTGCGATGTGAACATAATACACCTTTTTTCCATGAGCTCACGTGCTGCAGCTTTTCATGAGCTGACGCGCTACATGAAACCGTGTTATATCGTCAGCATACATCTTGACACTTGAGTTTTTGGCAGAGATCTGATGATGAGAATACCGCTAATCCTATTCAAGAACGGAAGTGGTTCAGACTGAACGGTATGCGGCTGAGGATGATATTACTGAAAAATCTTTAATATTTCTGAATTTTCACACACTTCTAGACGATTATTGAACGAAAACCGCTGAGTATTGATTCTGATAATATCATTTTTAGCTGAGGCATGCAATTTGTACGTAATTCCGAGGTCTGAGGTTTGACGATTTCGCTGATCAGAAACGTGAGCTCCGCCATGAAACGCTACAAACGGCTTAGCGCTATTCCATAAGTCGAGAGAGCTCCCTCTTTTAGAAGGAGCGAGGTAAGGATTTATAATCATTGATATCTAGTATAATTTGGTTGATGGTCGACTACGCACAGGTGTGAGTCCTAGTCTCACAGGACGAATTATCCATGAATGGTTCTGACTTTGCCTGACTCGATTGTTGAAGTGATAACAAAGCTTGTTATGACAAATTCTCACTTGGACGATTTCGATTAGCCTTATAAATAATATAAACGTGAGCTCGTTGACCTGGGTTGCGAGTGAGATACGTCAGTCAGGTGTTTGGGATTACATTATACAGTTATCATGTTTGGTGGATGTTTCCTATTGCTGTTCTGAGTGTACCACAAAGAGGCTGGAGACTCAACGATTTTCTTATCTCGAGTTATTCAATAATATAGATTATTCCAATCAATTCATTTACTCAAATAGTAGACATATTTGCGATACCAAAAGTTTTACTCATTTCGTGCATACATGATGTCCGGTGGCTAATTCTCATGCTGATTCTAAACACGGCATACAAAAGCTCAACTCTGTACGATTCTCCTAGCTCGAATTACTCAATTGAATAGATCTTTCACTTGCAGTTGTGCGGCAAGCTCGTCGCACGAGCGACACTTTTCATACTTGGCGCGCGACGGCTCCACCCACACACACGCGTCCGTAGTATACACATATACACGAGTCTCAAGTATGTCACATACGGACTTACCTTGAACCATGCCGCGAGGACCCGACATTTTTTCTGAATAGAGCCAAAAATTTTCTTTTTGCCTTTCCTCGCTGGGCGTGGTAATACAACTTTGGGTGACACCCAAGCAGATAGAAACATACTTTGACCTTCAGACTGCCGGTCGGGCGCATATACCATGTGTTTAGAAAATAGCCAATCTTTCAAGTCTCGAACTCGGACCGTTTATTTCTTGCAATTCACAACAACAACAAAACACAGGTTAAGAAGAGAACATAAGGGTGTGATCCTCTTGAGAGAAGTCGGCTGCTAGACGTCAGATTTTGAACATTCCGCCCGCCTCATTCCTCGAACGACAATTTTAATTTGAGGCTCGAAATCTCATTGGTAATCTGGCTAGCTTAGTGACGGGTCTGGTGACTTCTCTATACTCAGTCTTGACTGTGGCCATCCTGACGAGCCCATCGGAACCGGGTATTGCTCGAAGTTCTCGTCCTAACGGCCACTTGCCGTCTGGTCGTAGCATGCTTGGGTCAAGAACGATGACGAGATCTCCTACTGCAACGTTTTCTCTAGGTCGCGTCCACTTGACTCGTTGTTGGAGCGTGTTCAAATATTCTCGGCTCCAACGCGTCCAAAAGTGATCTCGCATTCCCTTAACCAGCTCCCAGTGAGTCAGATGATCCAGGTTCCGGTGATCAAGGGACGGTCGAGGTGAACCTTGAGATGGTTCACTTCCCAAAAAATGAGCGGGTGTCAACGCTGTTATGTCATCGAAATCGTTGGTTAAAGGGACTAGAGGTCTATTGTTCAGAACCATCTCTACTCCAGCTAAGACCGTGGAGAATTCCTCGAATGTGAGTTTTCTGGGGCCGATTAGTCGTCTCAAGTGTGTTTTTGCCGACTTGATCCCTGCTTCCCACACGCCGCCAAAGTGTGGTGCGGCTGGTGGAATGAATTCCCAGGTGATGCCAGACTCAGCAAGACTACCGTGCACGAGTCCCCAATCCATTTCGGCTGCTCGAAGTGATCGTGCAAGCTCCACATTTGCACCTCTCAAACTGTTGAAGTTGTCACTCCATATTTCTGACGGTTTGCCTCGTCGACTAATGAAGCGATCCAAAGCTGCTAAAAGGCTTGGAACTGTCATGTCGCCCACCAGCTCCAAGTGTATCGCCTTCGTCGAAAGACACACAAACAGAGTCATATATCCTTTGGTAGACGTGACTCCACGTCCTTTACCTCTGAGAATCTGGAACGGCCCGGCATAGTCTAGGCCACATTCTTGAAAAGCTTGCCCAGGAGTCACACGAGCTTCAGGTAGTTGACCCATTATTTGTCCCATAGGACGAGCACAATCTGTAGCACACTTCATGCAATTTAGAACAAGTTTCTTAACTTTCCGTGATCCTCCGGTGATCCAGACAGATTTCGAAGAATAGGCGTACGTTAATCGGCGCCCTCCATGGAGACTTTGATGATGCGCACGCCAAATGACCATATGAGCAAGATGACTCTGCCCACTGAGCACTACTGGATGCTTTTCGTTGAATGGTAGATGCTCGAGTCGCCCTCCAACCCGCAACAGACCATCGCCGTCTACAAATGGAGACAGTGACCGTAGCTCGCTGACATCCTTTACACATTCTCCTTTTATAATTCGAGCGATCTCTTCACCATAGCTCTGGTTCTGACTAAGACGTACGCATGTGAAGAAGGCTCGTTGTAGTTCATGAGTGGTCAAAAGTCCGTGTAGATCTCCTGCTCCAGGTTTGCACCGTTGATCACTGATCCACTGGAGAAACCTTTGACATCGTGCAATGACTCATATCAGTGCATCAAGGTCTGAATAACAATCTATCAGTTCAACTCTGTGCTGCGATGACTGGGTAACTGAGCATTGAATGTTCTGGTCAACCGCTGTTGTATTATTCTGAGGTGCATTGGGCCACTGGCTATGCGGCTTTGCAAGCCACGAGGGACCTCTCCACCAAGTTGGGTGATGTTTCAAGTGATCAGTGGTGCACCCTCGTGATGCTACGTCAGCTGGATTGTCCGTGGTTGAAACATGTCGCCAGGACACGCGGGGTGCCAATTCATGTATGTGAGTTACACAGTTATCCACATAATCGTTCCCGGTAACGACATCCTTGTTGAGCCAGTGTAGGACAATCTTTGAGTCGCTCCAGATGACGCAGTCTTCCATTCTATAATGGAGACAATCCGCGATCGTTTTCGTGAGCTTGGCCACCAGCAGAGCTGCTCGAAGTTCCAGACGAGGAATGGTGATTCTTCCCCTTCTTGTTTTCGAAGGTTTCAGATGACTAATAGGTGCCAGTTTTGTCTTGGCTGACAGGACATTAACCTCGATTTTCCCATCCAAGGTTTCCACTCGAGAGTAAACAACTGCCGCCAAAGCTCTCCTGCTCGCATCTGCGAAGGTGTGCAGTTTAATGGCTTGGGAACTCTCGCTCTTGATCCACCTTGGCATCGTCAATTGAGGAACAGGTAGTAATGAATCGCGTAACGATTTCCACCGCTCCGACCAGGGTTTTGGTACATCTTCATCCCATTGGAGTTGAGCACGCCATAGATCTTGAATGATGATTTTCTCCGTAACCGTGACAAGTGCTAGCCAGCCGGCTGGATCAAAGATCTTTGCTAGTTCTGAAGATGCGATACGCTTAGTTAGCTTGCGGTCCTTGTCTAAAATCGGAGCAGTGAATCGGAACTCATCTTGGACTGGATCCCAGGCGACGCTGAGCTCACTGATGGGTCCGTGCGACAACAGCTGAAACCAATCGGGCCCGAAGCTTGTCTTCGTCTGGAATCTCGTCAAGTGTTCCTGGATCGTTGGCGACCCATTCCTTCAGGTGCAAGCGGGCTCGTCCCATGAGTCCTACGAGTTGGTCTTTTCTTCCCTTTATGTTTACAATGGTATCCGCTCCGCATAAAATGTCGTCCATGTACAATTCTTCATTCACTGCATCCACGGCTTCAGGAAAATCCGCCCCATCATCCACACAAAGTTGTAACAAGGAATGAAGAGCCACGGAGCACTGTTGATTCCGTAAGTGACAGTCTCTAACACGTAGTGCTTGATCGGATGAGATGGCGAGGGACTCCATAGAATGCGTTGAAGATGTACATGTTGCTCGAGAACTCTGAATTGACGATACATTTTAGCGATATCTGCGCAGAACACGTATTTATGCCTTCTCCAGCGAATAATGACTTCAACCAAATTATTTTGTAGAGCTGGACCGACGTGCAATATGTCGTTCAAACTCTTGCCACTTGAAGTCGGACGTGATGCGTTGAATACAACCCTCAACTTCAATCCATTGTTTCCTCTTTGCCAAATTGCATGATGAGGAATATGGTTAATCAAACCTATCTTGGACGAAATCTCCTCTGCAAACAACTCACGCATGTGGCCACTATTTTCATAATCTTCCATGAATTCGCAATATGCCTTCATCAATTCGGGATCTTTGTGCATTCGACGGTGCATCGAGGCCAATGTTGCAAGCGCTTGTTTCGAACTCTCCCCCAATCGAGCATCAGAGTGTCATTTAATAGGTGTTGAAGTATCTCGAGCCTGCGAATATTCGAGGGAAATTCGACAGTTGGAGCACGGTGCGATGACCCGCGATTTCCCCTCGATGTCACGCGAGTGGCATCATTTAAATCTCATTGGCCGAATTGGCTCCTGATGATTTTGTCATCCGCCCTGCTCTTCTCTGCGAGTCTCTCTCGCAGCTCGAATTTCGGCAGTTAGCCACAGTCCGGCAAGCAGCAAACATCAGCTGTGCTGCTTGCATATATTAAATATTCACCGCGCCGGTGCCATCCTCGCGACCGCGTCTTCCCGGTCCCTTAATTTTCCGCGCCACGCTCACACTCGCGCCTTAATCTTTTCAACCGAAATGTAAGCACACTTTATAAGAGAATATATTCTCTGTTTATTTTATCAGCATAAAATCAGTGAGTGATTAATCAGTGAAACCTCACCACGCTTCCACATCCTATATATATATATCCAGCACAAGTGATCCATATGCAGGGCTCCAGGGTTTCATTGGAACACCCTGTCCCATCATTTGGTAGCAGAGCGCAGGGATCGTGCTCGGAATTTTTATTCAATTCGTGATTTTTTTGTGTGCCGCGAGTGTGGAATTTTGCGCGCGCGCGCGGAAATCGGGAGTGTCGCGAGGCCGTGCAGTGACTTTGTGCTGTGAGTGTTGTGCGTCTGGCGGGAATTTGCCCGCCCTCATCTGGATCTTCAGCATCGCAGACGCCAGCACCAGAGCCTACATCTAGGCTTTCCTGGCACCGGCACCAGCGGACGACGCAATCCGGACTCACGAGTTCGCCGGCCGGCGAGCTCGGGTGGCTCATCATCGAGGAGCCCACTGGCAGTTGGGCCATACGGGGCAGCTGGCCTGCACATCTGCAGCACTCTCATACCATCGGTGGTGCAACCCAGCAGTCATCAGCTGGGGCTCGACGGCAAGTACATCGTCGTCGAGTGCAGAGTGCAGAGGGGCAGCGCGGGAGGGGAAAGCCGCGGCAAGTCAGCCGCGGCCGGTGAGTAGTTGTATCGTTCCTCTCTCTCTCACCCATTAGTCTTATGAGATACATACATAGACGTGTATAGGTGGGCCGCGACACTTGTCGCGCGCTCTCTCTCCTTTTCTCCCCTCAACCCCGCACCACTGCTTATCTCAAGCAGCTGGCAGCATTGTTGCCGCGCTGCATACCCCCCGCGAGCTCATCAGCTGAGACTCGCGCAGCTGTTGCCGCATCGCTCTAGCCTTCTGCTACGAGCAAGATAGGTCCCATATACTTACGCGTATATCGGTTTGACATTATTGCGCTCGCTCGCGCTATGTTATACCGCGACTTGTAGTAAGTCACCAGTTCGCGTGTGCATGCCGGCGTACTTGTCAGAGCTGGCTAACTTAATTGTTTGTGTCGTTTATTTTGTGGTATAAAATACAGTAGACTCGCTTAGCTTTTCAGCACGCGTTCACGTATTTTAAAACGGTGAAATTGACTCGCTTTTCAGCGTACTTGCGTCAATTTTACAACTCGAGCTGGGTATCGTGAACTGATTGGTCTTATTTTTGGTATTTAATTCATTCGTTTTCCCGTCTTGTGGCTGTGTAGTGTCCGTGGATTTTCATCCGAAAATGACTTCAGAATTATTGTCGCGTCAGATGGACGAGCACGGCTGGATCACGAACTTTGTTGACAATACAAAGAAACGTGGCGAAGCCAAGCTCACGCCCGCGTATCTTAAAACAAGAATCGGTGTACTGGAAGGTTATTGGTCGAGTTTTGTTGCGCGTCACGACGAATTATATCCGCATCGCTCAACACTCAAAGAGCAGGAATATTTCAAAGGTCAGGTGTTTCAAGTAACCGAGGAAGCTTATTGTGATGCTCGCACTTGGCACTTAGAAAAAATCGCTAAAATAGAATATACCCTGCCGCGTACCTCAGATGCAAATTCGTCAGCGAATCCCAACCAAGCTGCTACAGTTTTTGACACCCGGCAATTTATCCAAGCTTCTGCGGAAGTGCAGTCAATGCCCCATATAGAAGTCCCTGAATTTTCAGGTAAACAAAGCGATTGGGAGCTGTTTAAAGATCAGTTCAAATCTATTGTTGTCAATAAACCTTTCGCGTCCTCAGTGAAGGTTCAGCTCTTACTTCGCGCTGTAAAAGGGGATGCTGCTAAATTGCTTAAGGGTACTAGGCTCGCTGAAACTAATTTTGATACAGCTTGGGAAAAATTGAGTCGCCGCTATGACAATCCACGTCTTAGGCTACGCATACATTTAGAAGCTTTGATCAATTTGCCCTCGATCAAGGAAAAATCAGCTGAGTCGTTGGCGGAAATTTTGAATTTGGCGGAGGAGGCTGTGCAAGGCCTCAAAGATTTAGAATGTCCTGTAGATCATTACGATTGTTGGTTGGTCCATTTAATCGTCCGTGAATTCGATGCACCTACTAGAGAAAATTGGACTATTCGTCAGGAATCGATTGTGGGTTTTTCAACTTACAAATCAATTAAAAAGTACATCGAAGATCGTATTGATTCATTGAATACAGCTCATCTTGGGCTCAGCCAGCCTACCTCCTCGAATAATTCGTCGCAAAACTCCAACAATAACCGATCACGTGGCAACTTCGGTAACAGGTCTGCCAATACAAATTTTGGAAATTCTTCGGGTGAATCTGCAGCCAAAACTATGGCGCCTTGTGTATGTTGTAAAGGCAAACACCATCTTCATAGGTGTCAGAAATTTTTGAAACTGTCAGTTTTTAATCGTTTTGAGTTCTGTAAATCGAACAAACTCTGTATAAACTGTTTACGTCCAGGTCACTTCGCGGATAAATGTTCGTCTATTTTTCGGTGCACTTTTTGCCAACAACCCCATCATTCAAAATTACATATGGAAAAATCAGGCGGCAACGACAAGCCACCAACAGACGGTGATAATTCAAACGCACATTTGCAAACAACTAACGCCAATTTCGTGCATAATTTAGCAGCATTCGCAAAACAGCCTCGGCTACTGGCAACAGCCAGGATTATTTTACAAGCGCCTCACGGGCAAAAATTGGAAGCTCGCGCTTTGATTGATCCCGGGTCGGACTGTTCCTTTGTTGCTGATCGCGTCGTACAGGCTTTGAACTTACCCTCGCGGAAATTGAAATTGGGCATAAATACTATCGGAAATAAACGTTCAGTGGTGTCTACTAGTGAAGTGTCTCTCACACTTCTTTCGAAAGTTGATAGTAAGTTTTCTTGGCATTTGGAGGCTCTCGTCTTGCCACAACTCACAGCGCTTCTTCCAAGTGCTACAGTGCAGCAGTGTGGGGACTGGTCCCATTTGGAAGGACTAACCCTAGCCGACCCAGAATTCTTCCGACCGGCAAAAATAGACTGTCTTCTTGGCACAGAAGTATACAGCGAAATTCTTCGTGCTGGTTTGCGAAAGGGTCCGAGCAAAACTCCAACTGCTCAAAATACAGCGCTGGGCTGGATTTTGACGGGGGGCACTGCGTCGACTGTAGAGTCTACGGAATCTCGCGTCGTTCAAACGTTCCACACGTCAACTGATAAGCCTCTTTCAGAGCAACTTTCGAAATATTTTGAAGTTGAAGGACTGCCAGCTATTCGTCTCCTGAAGGCAGAAGAAAAATACTGCGAAGATTATTTTCTGTCTACTGTTACACGTACCGACGAAGGACGTTTTATAGTGCGCCTGCCCTTCGCAAAGAACTTCAATGAAGCTTCGTTTTCAGATTCACGAGACATAGCTGTGGCATGCCTGCTGAGATCTGAGCGTCAACGGCGTCGGGATCCCGAGTTGGACAAGGCGTACTCCGGATTCATGGTGGAGTATGAACAACTGGGCCACATGGGACTGCTGCCGCATCCCATCCTGCCAGACCCCAGATCGTGCTACCTGCCTCATCACGCAGTCTTCCGTAAGGATACCAAAAAGATACGCGTTGTGCTCAACGCATCTCAAAAAACAGGTACTGGTAAATCACTCAATAATTATTTATTGCCTGGCCCTAATTTACAAAATGACTTGACTCTAGTAATATTTCGCTGGCGGATGTACCGCTACGTTTTCACGGCAGACATTGTCAAAATGTTTCGCCAGATACTTGTTCATCCAGACGATTGGGTCTGGCAGAGAATAGTGTGGCGCGCATTGGGGGCGGCAGAAATCTCAGACTACGCCTTAAAAACAGTCACTTACGGCACAGTGTGCGCTCCGTACCTCGCGATGAGAGTCCTTCGCCTTTTAGCAGAAATTTACAAAGAAAAATTCCCACTTGCCTCGTTTATTTTGTGGTGGCTCACGTATATGGACGACGCGTTCGGCGGGGCTGACACGCTGTCGGACGCCTTGGTAGCGCGTAATCAACTCGTCGCAGTAATGGAATCCGGGTGCATGGAATTAGGAAAATGGGCCGCGAATCACACCGATTTGCTTGCGGATCGCGCAACAAACGACGCTGAAGCGGTTCCTGTAGACATCGAAGACACTGTTTCAACGCTCGGATTAAATTGGTCTCCTCGAGACGACGAATTCTTTTTCAAAATCGCGATGCCATCGGATCCAGTCAAAATCACCAAAAGAACAATTTTGTCAGAGGTAGCTCGTTTATTTGATCCTCTCGGCTGGCTTGCACCGTTCCTCATTCAAGGAAAAATACTTTTGCGTGATCTTTGGCAATTGAAATTTGATTGGGACGATCCGGTAGATGGCGATCCGCTTCGAAAATGGCTAGATATTCGGTCGCAAATTCCGGAGCTAAGTAAGATTCGAGTTAAGCGTTGGTTAGGCACCTTGCAAGATACAAATTGGCAGTTACATGGGTTCGGAGACGCGTCTGATCGAGCGTAAGCAGCGGCGATTTACTTAGTAATTCCTGGGGAATCAGCACAGCTGATCATGGCAAAGACGAGAGTCGCGCCAGTAAAATCACTCTGTATACCAAAACTTGAATTGTGCGCTGCTGTACTTACCGTGAAACTCATCAAACACGCTTTAGCCGACTTGCAAAGCAAACCTTCCGCTATTTTCTGCTGGTGCGACAATAAAACGGTTTTGGATTGGTTAGCTGATGAACCTGCTCGCTGGCAAACCTTCGTGGCTAATCGCGTCAGCTTCATTCAAACATCGCTACCCAAAGCAACTTGGAGTCACGTCGTTTCCGAAGATAATTCCGCGGATTGCGCAACCCGGGGGATATCCGTAGATGAATTACACAGCTCGAAACTTTGGTGGAACGGTCCAGAATGGCTTGTTAGACCTCGGGAATCATGGCCCCAGTCTTCGGTTGAATCGGTAGCTGATGCAGCTCAAGCGTTACTTGCGGTTGAAGAATCAGAGCCAGAGCCTTATGTGCTCCACCGTTTAGAAAAATTCAGCTCTTTCGCAAAAGTTATCCGAATTCTAGCCTACATGTATCGATGGCGGTTCAATGCTCGACGCAAGCCCAAAGATCGAAACAAAGGCGTTTTTGATTGGTTGGAAATTAAATTCGCAAGAATCTCTCTTTTCAGAGTTATACAACGTCAGCACTTTGCAGCAGAAATTAAGATCCTCGAGTCAAAGTCAAACAAATTTCCAAAATCGAGCGACATTCGGCGTCTCTGTCCATTTCTGGATGAAAAAGGTACTTTGCGGGTTGGCGGTAGACTGCAAAACGCTCCACTCCCTTATAGCGAAATCCATCCGGTAATTCTCTCAAGTCACAGCCCCTTCGTCAAAAATATGGTGAGAGAAATACACTTAACTACATTGCACGGTGGCATTCAATTGATGCTTAGTGACATTCACAGGTGGGCATGGATTCCGCGACTTACCAGACTAGTGCAGAGTGCGTATAAAAGCTGCGTGACTTGCGCGCGTTTTGCAGCTCGGCCGCTTGAACAACAGATGGCTCCATTACCGTCAATCAGAATCACCTCGCGGATGCCTTTTGAGGTAGCAGGCGTGGACTTCGCGGGCCCAATTAAAGTTTTATTCTCTCGCGGCAGAGGAGCTAAGTCGACCAAAGGGTATTTTTGCATCTTTGTATGTATGTTCACCAGAGCTACGCACGTCAAAGTTGTGTCAGATCTCACGTCCACAGCCTTTGTAGCAGCCGTGCACAGGTTAGTGTCTCGTCGCGGACGCTGTACCACCCTATGTTGCGATAACGCGAAGAACTTCGTCGGCGCGGAAGCAGAAATTAAGAAAATGTTCACTCAGGCATCGGCCTTCTCAAAAGAAGTCGCGGCGCAGCTTGCTCCCGAAAGTATCACGTGGAATTTCTCACCCCCACGAGCCCCTCATTTTGGAGGACTGTGGGAGGCTGCAGTTCGAAGTTTCAAGTATCATCTGAAACGCGTGGTCGGAGATGCTTGCCTCACTTTTGAGGAGTATACGACCCTGAGTAGTCAAATCGAAGCTTGCCTAAACTCTCGGCCTCTTTGCCCTTTGAGTACTGATGGGAACGATTTGAACGCTTTGACCCCAGGCCATTTTTTGATTGGGCGCGCTGTCACGGCATTGCCCGAACCATTTGATGACGTTGACTTACACCCTTCTCCTCAGTGCAGGTGGAGGCAAATCCAAAGGATGCGCAACAATTTCTGGGATCGTTGGCGCAAAGAAGTGATGCATCACCTTCAACAACGTGGTAAATGGCTCAACGTCCAGGACCAAATCAACGTCGGAGATCTGGTGCTCGTAAAAGACGAGCTGACACCTCCAACCAAGTGGCCTATGGCTCGTGTGGTCGCCGTCCACCCTGGCAAAGATGGGCTAACTCGTGTGGTCGATGTGAGGACCGCCACCACCACCTATCGCCGAGCGTTGTGCAAGCTCATCAAGTTACCAGTCGACCCAGATGACCAGGATGGTCATTAGTATCAGATGTTCAAGAGATCCAGTCAACTTCATCGTCAACTGAAGAATAATGGTTTGAGTCCGCGTACTTTCGACAGACATCACACAATTTCCTCGCTTTACACCCGCGAAATTAGCCAAGGCACTTGCGTCGTATCCGACAAGTAATTTTGCATTTCCTCGTAGAATCAGTAAAATCAAACGAGTCGAGTATTAGCCCTTGGCCTATTCTCAATATGCTGCGTAAGATGAGAGATGAAGCCTCGTATTCATTTTTTATATTTTTTCTAACTTAGAATCATTTTGGAGGAATGCAACTTTTTTGTAATAAACTTTTCCCCCCTTTCGTTTATAAATATTTAAAATTGTAATTCTGGCTCAGCAGCCTAAAAGCTCTATTGAGCAAAATTTGAATGATGTGAGTTTATAGATTTTTGTTGTGCTATATGCACCTTGGGATGTTGATCATCCAGAATTTGTATGTTTTCTGTTTTTAAATTAATTGTGCTGGTAGATCCAGATTTAAATGTTTATTCAGTAGTATAACCAATTCACGATCTCCAGCAAGTCATCTGACAATGAACTGATTTTTTGATTTATTTAGTCAATTTTCGACTGATTAGTTTTAGATTTGACTGATTTCACCAATTAGTTATTTCGACTGATTAGTTTTAGATTTGACTGATTTCACCAATTATAATATTAAGAGACAAGTCGGTTCATTTTCCCCCACGGAATCCCTATATCAGGCCTGCCAACATAAAATCAAAATCAGTGTTGCCAACTTGACGACGCGAAATGTCCCTAGACCGAGTCAAATGTCCCTAGATTTTTCCGCGATGTATAGAACACGTGTTTAAGCGTCGTTTACGTATTTTTGACGTATTTTTGAGTTTTGTATATGTATTTTCGATTTTATTACATGTATTTATACAATTATATTACATATTCGATTTGCTGCTAATTCTTGCCGTGAAGACAGTCGCTGATCGGTCTCACGGAGCCCTTTCGAACACTGCCCAAGCTTCCGAATCCGTTGGCGAAGGTTAGGAGCAATCGATTTTTACGTGTTTCGTTTAAATATTTTCGTATTAAGTGCATGCAGGGAGTCATTTTATGGCGTATTTTAGTGGAACGTTTTAGAAAATTCGAGACACCGCCATTTTCAACATCGAAGGTAGCCGAGTAACTTTTTACGGTTGACAAGGCCGCCTTACTTTCAGATGTGAAGTAACTTTGGTGTTCGATTTAGTTTTATTTAATTTAATTTTGTTTTATTCAATGGTTTTTATTTTAATTTTTTGTTAAAGATAGATCGATCCGCATGAGTATTGATTGATTTCGAATGAAATTAGTGATAATGTGACGATGAAGTCGAATTGTACTGATGAAAAGATGGAATAATAGAGATCGAGAGGTTGTTATTTCGTTGATTTGAATATATGATGGATACGAATGGATTTCAAATTTCTAAAACTTTTCTGAACGAATTCGAGGAATCTTTGATCTGACTTTGAATATGATAATTTTCGCATTTCCACTCATATTGAGTGTGAACCTACGTAATACCTCGACGTTTTTGAACTTATTTCCATTTGGAAGAGAGATTGAACGTTGTTTTGAAGTTTGAACTTATGAAAATATGAAGTGAGAAGCGGTTTACGTCTATCTCGAATGCTTATATTAGAGGGCGTCATTTTATATAGGGGGGCGGTTGAGAGAACTCTCTTGATAAGTTTATGATTTAAGTAATTTTATGAGATTTAGGGATAGATACTTTGCATTGAAGAATGGTATCGTATAGAGTATTGAGAATGACTTTTGTAAATGAATCCAATATCACTCGATTGATGCAATCGTGAGGGGAGAATTGAGTTGATGCGTTGTGATGGTTTTCGATATGCGATTATTAAGAGCAATTATTGGGCATATATTCATCAGGAAAGTTCTTTGTTTTCATATTGAGCATTTACTGCGGAAGATTTGAATTTTTGAGAAGTTTTTGATTCGATGGAATGATTTTAATATTCATCATCCTCGTTTTTTGTTTATGGTGTGAAATTGAGTTGAAATTGTGGAGTGTTTCATGTTCAGAGTAAAAATGTAACTCTTCATCACAGAGGTTGAAGGAGACATGATCAGATGAGACTGACACGTCGTTCTGGGCTCCCAGTGTCAGGGCCAGAGCGATGCTCAGATCAGAGGAAATCCAGCAACATGTTTCAGAAGAGTGGTGTCAGTGTTGTGTTGTTTTTTTACAATAGCTGGGCAACAGGGAGTCACACTCTGTCGCACTCGGGAATGAGAAACCCAACTCCCATATGAGCCAAGGCATTATGTGCTGTTGCAACTTGTAAAAGTGTGGTGGGGTAGTTTTGAGTAACTATGACGAGGATGAGATGAATTTATATGTTATCAGAGAAGCTTTAAATTAGAGTCTGCTAATGATGATATATGTGAATGCTTTTACTCTGTGATGGAATTGGGACAATGATTTTATTTTGTCGAGTGATAGTGGATTCATATATTTTTTTCTACATGACTCTGAATTGAATCAAGTTGAGTAGGAATCAGTACTTGGAATCTCTTAATATATTGAAAAATTTGAATCATGCCCTTTTTGAAAATCTGTATGAATCTTATGATGGAAAGAATATTTTTGAACTCGAGCTTGGAAAAATGCACAATTTAAGATTGTATTTTTACTTTAGAGGGCGTAATTTGATTTGGGGTAGTCGTTGAGAGAGTTCTCTTTGTTAGTCCATGATTTAACTGATCTGCATTCGATTTAAGAGTCGATTATTTAGATTGAGTTATGGTAACGTCTAGAGCATTCAAAATAACGTTTGTGAATGAATCCAATACCACTTGACTAATACATCCGTGAGGGGAGAATTGAATTGATGTATTGTGATGGTCTTTGATACGCGATCATGAAGAACAATTGTTACAAAATAACTATCAGGGAATTTCTTCGTTTTTATACTATTTTTTAGTATTTACGTTGAGAGATTTGAATTTTTGAGAAGTTTTTGATTTGATGGAATGATTTTAATATTCATCATCCTCGTTTTTTGTTTATGATGTGAGATTGAGTTGAAACTGTGGAGTGTTTCATGTTCAGAGTAAGAATGTAACTCATCATCACAGAGGTTGAAGGAGACATGATCAGATGAGACTGACACGTCGTTCTGGGCTCCCAGTGTCAGGGCCAGAGCGATGCTCAGATCAGAGGAGATCCAGCAACATGTTTCAGAAGAGTGGTGTCAGTGTTGTGTTGTTTTTTTACAATAGCTGGGCAACAGGGAGCCACACTCTGTCGCACTCGGGAATGAGAAACCCAACTCCCATATGAGCCAAGGCATTATGTGCTGTTGCAACTCGTAAAAGTGTGGTGTGGTATTTTTTGAGCGTGTGTGACGAGGATGATTTGATATCTTTTTTTCTAAGGAAATGTTGAGATTGGATTTTATGGTACAAGATTAATGGTAACCATTTTTTTTGATGAGATGAGAAAAATTACTCCATTTTTTCAAGTGATATTGGATTCATACACAATCCTGTAGATTATCTGTACGTTATTGTAATGGAAATTAAGCTTTAATGACTTTACGGAATGAAAAGATCGATTGTAGATAATTGATGAGAATCGTATATGTTTTTGGGAATTCTCATGTTAGAGGAAGTGAATAGACACAAGAGGGTGCAGTTCGGGACTTTCCCCGAACTACATAATTTTTTATTTAATTTTATGAGATTCATGAATTCATACAATATGATAACTAATCAGATTAATACTATACTAGAGAATATGATATGAGTATCACAATTGTACACTATATATTTATCTTGGCTAATTATGTTGTGACTTGGTGATTTTGTGGAGTCTAATGTTTTATTTGATAAATTTTCTTCGAATAAAATGAGTAAAGTTTCATTAGTTCACTAGATTGCAACTTCAATTGCAATTTCGATTCGATCTAAATTTAATTGCTTACTGGTAAAATCTTTATGAAAAATGCATTTAAAATGACGTTTGTGAATGAATCCAATATCATTTGACTAATGCATCCGTGAGGGGAGAATTGAATTGATGTATTGTGATGGTCTTCGCTATGTGATCATTAAGAACAATTGTTATAAAATTACTATCAGGGAATCTCTTTGTTTTCATAAATTTTTCAGTATTTACGTTTAGAAATTAGAATTTTTGAGAAGTTTTTGATTCGATGGAATGATTTTAATATCCATCATCCTCGTTTTTTGTTCATGATGTGAGATTGAGTTGAAACTGTGGAGTGTTTCATGTTCAGAGTAAGAATGTAACTCATCATCACAGAGGTTGAAGGAGACATGATCAGATGAGACTGACACGTCGTTCTGGGCTCCCAGTGTCAGGGCCAGAGCGATGCTCAGATCAGAGGAGATCCAGCAACATGTTTCAGAAGAGTGGTGTCAGTGTTGTGTTGTTTTTTTACAATAGCTGGGCAACAGGGAGCCACACTCTGTCGCACTCGGGAATGAGAAACCCAACTCCCATATGAGCCAAGGCATGATGTGCTGTTGCAACTCGTAAAAGTGTGGTGTGGTATTTTTTGAGCGTGTGTGACGAGGATGATTTGATATCTTTTTTTCTAAGGAAATGTTGAGATTGGATTTTATGGTACAAGATTAATGGTAACCATTTTTTTTGATGAGATGAGAAAAATTACTCCATTTTTTCAAGTGATATTGGATTCATACACAATCCTGTAGATTATCTGTACGTTATTGTAATGGAAATTAAGCTTTAATGACTTTACGGAATGAAAAGATCGATTGTAGATAATTGATGAGAATCGTATATGTTTTTGGGAATTCTCATGTTAGAGGAAGTGAATAGACACAAGAGGGTGCAGTTCGGGACTTTCCCCGAACTACATAATTTTTTATTTAATTTTATGAGATTCATGAATTCATACAATATGATAACTAATCAGATTAATACTATACTAGAGAATATGATATGAGTATCACAATTGTACACTATATATTTATCTTGGCTAATTATGTTGTGACTTGGTGATTTTGTGGAGTCTAATGTTTTATTTGATAAATTTTCTTCGAATAAAATGAGTAAAGTTTCATTAGTTCACTAGATTGCAACTTCAATTGCAATTTCGATTCGATCTAAATTTAATTGCTTACTGGTGAAATCTTTATGAAAAATGCATTTAAAATGACGTTTGTGAATGAATCCAATATCATTTGACTAATGCATCCGTGAGGGGAGAATTGAATTGATGTATTGTGATGGTCTTCGCTATGTGATCATTAAGAACAATTGTTATAAAATTACTATCAGGGAATCTCTTTGTTTTCATAAATTTTTCAGTATTTACGTTTAGAAATTAGAATTTTTGAGAAGTTTTTGATTCGATGGAATGATTTTAATATCCATCATCCTCGTTTTTTGTTCATGATGTGAGATTGAGTTGAAACTGTGGAGTGTTTCATGTTCAGAGTAAGAATGTAACTCATCATCACAGAGGTTGAAGGAGACATGATCAGATGAGACTGACACGTCGTTCTGGGCTCCCAGTGTCAGGGCCAGAGCGATGCTCAGATCAGAGGAAATCCAGCAACATGTTTCAGAAGAGTGGTGTCAGTGTTGTGTTGTTTTTTTACAATAGCTGGGCAACAGGGAGTCACACTCTGTCGCACTCGGGAATGAGAAACCCAACTCCCATATGAGCCAAGGCATTATGTGCTGTTGCAACTCGTAAAAGTGTGGTGTTGTATTTTTTGAGCGTGTGTGACGAGGATGATTTGATATCTTTTTTTCTAAGGAAATGTTGAGATTGGATTCTATGGTACAAGAACAATGGTAACAATTTTTTTTGATGAGATGAGAAAAATTACTCCATTTTTTCAGGTGATATTGGATTCATACACAATCCTGTAGATTATCTGTACGTTATCATCATGGAAATTAAGCTTTAATGACTCTATGAAATGAAAAGATCGATTGTAGATAATTGATGTGAATCGTATATGTTTTTTGGAATTCTTATATTAGAGGAAATAAATAGACACAAGAGGGTGCAGTTCGGGACTTCCCCCGAACTACATGATTTTTTATTCAATTTTATGAGATTCATGAATTCATACAATATGATAACTAATCAGATTAATACTATACTAGAGAATATGATCTGAGTATCACAATTGTAGACAATATATTCATCTTAGCTAATTATGTTGTGACTTGGTGTCACTGTAGTCTAATGTTTTATTCGATAAATTTTCTACGAATAAAAAAAGCAAAATTCCATTAGTTCGCAAAATTTCAATTTTAATCACGTTTTCGATTCGCTCTAAATTTAATTGCTTACTGGCGAAATCTTTATGAAAAATTCATTCAAAATGACGTCTATGAATGAATCCAATATCATTTGACCAATGCATCCGTAAGGGAAGAATTGAATTCATGTATTGTGATAGTCTTTGATACGCGATCATGAAGAACAATTGTTACAAAATAACCATCAGGGAATTTCTTCGTTTCTATACTATTTTTAGTATTTACGTTGAAAGATTTGAATTTCTGAGAAGTCTTTGATTTGATGGAATGATTTTAATATTCATCATCCTCGTTTTTTGTTTATGATGTGAGATTGAGTTGAAACTGTGGAGTGTTTCATGTTCAGAGTAAGAATGTAACTCATCATCACAGAGGTTGAAGGAGACATGATCAGATGAGACTGACACGTCGTTCTGGGCTCCCAGTGTCAGGGCCAGAGCGATGCTCAGATCAGAGGAAATCCAGCAACATGTTTCAGAAGAGTGGTGTCAGTGTTGTGTTGTTTTTTTACAATAGCTGGGCAACAGGGAGCCACACTCTGTCGCACTCGGGAATGAGAAACCCAACTCCCATATGAGCCAAGGCATTATGTGCTGTTGCAACTCGTAAAAGTGTGGTGTTGTATTTTTTGAGCGTGTGTGACGAGGATGATTTGATATCTTTTTTTCTAAGGAAATGTTGAGATTGGATTCTATGGTACAAGAACAATGGTAACCATTTTTTTTGATGAGATGAGAAAAATTACTCCATTTTTTCAAGTGATATTGGATTCATACACAATCCTGTAGATTATCTGTACGTTATTGCAATGGAAATTAAGCTTTAATGACTCTACGGAATGAAAAGATCGATTGGAGATAATTGATGAGAATCGTATATGTTTTTGGGAATTCTTATGTTAGAGGGAGTGAGTAGACACAAGAGGGTGCAGTTCGGGACTTTCCCCGAATTACATGAATTTCTATTCAATTCCATGAGATTCATGAATTCATAGAATATAATAACCAATCAGATTAATACTATACTAGAGAATATAACATGAGTAGCACAATTGTAGATCATATATTTATCTTAGCTGACTTTATTGTGACTTGGTGATTCACTGGAGCCTAATGCTTTATCCGATAAATTTTTCTCAAATGACATGAACAAAATTTTATTACTTCATAAGATTCCAACTTCAATCACGTTTTCGATTCGCTCTGAATCTAATTGTTCACTTGCGAAATCTCGATGAAAAATTCATTTAAAATGCGTTTGCGAATGAATTCAATATCATTTGACCAATGCATCCGTGAGGGGAGAATTGAATTTGATGAATTAAGATGGTCTCTGATACGCGATCATTAAGAACAATCGTTACAGAATTAATATCAGGGAATTTCTTCGTTTTCATACTATTTTTTAGTATTTACGTTGAGAGATTTGAATTTCCGAGAAGTCTTTGATTCAATGGAATAATTTTGATATTCTTCATCCTCGTTTCTTGTTTATGATGTGAGATTGAGTTGAAACTGTGGAGTGTTTCATGTTTAGAGTAAAAATGTAACTCTTCATCACAGAGGTTGAAGGAGACATGATCAGATGAGACTGACACGTCGTTCTGGGCTCCCAGTGTCAGGGCCAGAGCGATGCTCAGATCAGACGAAATCCAGCAACATGTTTCAGAAGAGTGGTGTCAGTGTTGTGTTGTTTTTTTACAATAGCTGGGCAACAGGGAGTCACACTCTGTCGCACTCGGGAATGAGAAACCCAACTCCCATATGAGCCAAGGCATTATGTGCTGTTGCAACTCGTAAAAGTGTGGTGTGGTATTTTTTGAGTATGTGTGACGAGGATGATTCGTTATTTTTCCCCTGGGGAAAGCTTTGAATCGGATTCTATGCTGAGAGATTGATGCGAGAATATTTGATTTCCAATAAAAACGAGGAAGTGACTTGAATTTCTTCAGTGATATTGAACTCATACGCATATTCGTAAATTAATTGTAGTTCGATTGGGAAAACGATTTGATCGATTCTAAAAATTCTGGAATGTATTGGAAATTCTTAATTTCTTGGGATCTATCTGGGAATTGTTAGACGATCTCAATTCTCTTAATTTGTGATCAAACAAATGTAAAATTCGAGATTTTCAGAGTTGGAATCATCTTCAAAAATTTGATCTCTTGAATGAATAATGAAATTGAACATGTTTTTTGATGTGAGATATAAGAAGATTCTATATCATCTAAATATATTGTTTGGAAAATCGTGGTTTGAATGTTGGAATACACTTTCCTCGATTTCGAAATTTCAAGTTGTATCAGACGATTATACTGCTAAGCACTCACATATGATTTCTTGGAAGGTGTCTTCAATCTTACTTCAGTGGGTTCTTCTCGTTGATCTTCAAATCTGCCATCTTTTCTTCTGCTGTGATGCAAGTGATTTTGTTGTAGTTTTCCAGTGTTGTCTCATCAAAGTGACCTTGAATGATTTGTAATTGATGATAGTTTTGATTTTTCCTCTGAACACCCCAAATTGATTCTAGTCTGTAGAACGAATTAGAATACATTATGAAATTTTCAAGATTCGAATAGAGGGAAATTTTGGGGAATTCTTGGAAAAATTCATGCAAAAAAAAAAATTTTTTATATTTTTGTCCTCCCGAAATCGCGCAAAAAATTTTTTTTTTCTCGTTTCTTTTTCATCTCAATTTTTTTCAAATTGTTGAGAATTATGACAACGGAGTAATGTAAAATATCGCGTGACATTGTGGTTGTGTCAACCACATGGGAACATGCCGCAGAGTGGGAATTTTTGGAAAAATTCATGCAAGAAAGAAAATTTTTTATATTTTTGTCCTCCCGAAATCGCGTAAAAATTTTTCAAGTCCTAATTTTATATGTACTCAACCACTCAGAGCTACGTAAAATTGTCAAAACATGTATCAAACATGTTCTCAAACCGTTGAAACTAAATAGAGTCCGATATTTTCGGTTTCCTAACACAATTTTATGATACGTTCAAATTTGATGAGAAAGTCTCATAATAATCGAACATGTGTGATACTGAGTATTAAATCGAAGAATATTAAGGCTAACGTTAGCTAATTATATATAGTTATACTGAATTGATTACTCACGTGCTCTCGTGTTAACTTCTTTTCGAATAACATGATGGATGGATGATCGCAGTCCGTCTTTGCTTCTTTTGATGACCGGTTCGGGCAGGCGTGTGTTGATGCGACGGGAACAACAGGATGACTGCAAGCTGCATCGAGATCTTGTATCACTGAAGCTTCCCCACTTTTCTTCAATTGCTGAGAGGCTGCACGTGCGGAGTCGCAACTTCGAATGTGGCCCCCGCGAGCACGTGGGTTTGCTAACTTCATCCCTTCCATTGATTATCCCGTATATAACCCTTCTCACGCGCACGTCTGCTTGCACGGGGTATTCACCGAAGACTGGGGGATGGCGCCGAAGGGACTGCTATTGAGTGTCACCTTTTATTTATCCAATTATTGCGTCGACTGATATTCTTCGGTATGTAGTTCTGTTCGCGGTAATGGGCCACGTGAGACTGCGAGCTGGTGGAGGAGTGTGTTTGACTCAATGATTTGGTTCTTTTATTAGCATCTACACAGGACGTTTCTTTTTGTCGTGCAAGTTTTGACGCGGAGTGAACGCCAAAATGACATTTGGAAGACACAAACTCACGTGACTATGTCTTTACGGGGATCATTTCATATGCCACAAAGTGGGAATTTTCTGGAAGTTTTGGGAAAAATTCATGCAAAGGAAAAAATCTTTTATATTTTTGTTTTCCCGAAATCGCGCAAAAAAATTTTTTTTTTCTCGTTTCTTTTTCATCTCAATTTTTTTCAAATTGTTGAAAATTATGACAACGGAATAATGTAAAATATCGCGTGACATTGTGGTTGTGTCAACCACATGGGAACATGCCGCAGAGTGGAAATTTTGGGAAAAATTCATGCAAGAAAGAAAATTTTTTATATTTTTGTCCTCCCGAAATCGCGTAAAAATTTTCCAAGTCCTAATTTTATATGTACTCAACCACTCAGAGCTACGTGAAATTGTCAAAACATGTATCAAACATGTTCTCAAACCGTTGAAACTAAATAGAGTCCGATATTTTCGGTTTCCTAACACATTTTTATGATACGTTCAAATTTGATGAGAAAGTCTCATGATAATCGAACATGTGTGATACTGAGTATTTAATCGAAGGATGTTTAGGCTAACGTTTGCTAATTATTCCTAGATATACTGAATTGATTACTCACGTGCTCTCGTGTTAACTTCTTTTCGAATAACATGATGGATGAATGATCGCAGCCCGTCTCTGCTTCTTTTGATGACCGGTTCGGGCAGGCGTGTGTTGATGCGACGGGAATAACAGGATGACTGCAAGCTGCATCGAGATCTTGTATCACTGACGCTTCCCCACTCTCCTTCGATTGCCGAGAGGCTGCACGTGCGGAGTCGCGGCAATAGTCGAACTTCGAATGTGGCTCTCGCGAGCACGTGGATTTTTTAACTTCACTTCTTCCATTGATTATCGCGTATATAACCCTTCTCACGCGTACGTCTGCTCGCGCGGGGTATTCACCGAAGACTGGGGGATGGCGCCGAAGGGATTACTATTGAGTGTCACCTTTTATTCATCCAATTATTGCGTCGACTGATATTCTTCGGTATGTAGTTCTGTTTGCGGTAATGGGCCACGTGAGACTGCGAGCTGGTGGAGGAGTGTGTTTGACTTAGTGATTTGGTTCTTTTAGTAGCATCTACATAGGACGTTTCTTTTTGTCGTGAATGTTTTGACGCGGAGTGAACGCCAAAATGACATGTGGAAGACATAAACACACGTGATTACGTCTTTACGGGGATTATTTTATATGTCACAAAGTGGGAATTTTCTGGGAGCTTTGGGAAAAATTCATGCAAAAATAGTATTTTACGCAACAAGTGCGAGAAGGTCAATTTCCGCACAAGTTGCCAAACGAACGTGAGAAGTTAATATTCACGCACACTTTGGAACTTCTCGCATAGCCAGAAGAACACATTTACGCACGCTCGCGAAGCGAGCGTGCGTAAATGTGTACTTCTGGGTGTGCGAGAGGTTTCGAAGTGTGCGTGAATGTTACTTCTCGCGCGAGTTGGCAACGTGTGCGGAAACTTCTCGCACGTGTTGCGTATACTATTTTTTGCAACTGTGAGCGAAGTTGTAATTAAATGCACCACTGTCCGAGCAAGATTATCTTGAAAACGAAGTTTTCAGGAAAGGCCAAATTCAGAGGGATGACGTGACATCATATTTTGGAACTGTGCGTGAATGAAAATGCATTAGAGCGAGAAGTTACATTCACGCACACTTCACCAGTGCGTAAATGTAAAACTGTGCGAGAAGTTATTCACGCATTACTTCTCGCACTGTAAATAATGAAGAGAAGTCTCATTTTTTTACAACTCCGCGCACACAGTTGCAAAAAAAAAATTTTCCATATTTTTGTCCTACCAAAATCGCGCAAAAAATTTTTTTTTTTTTCTTCGTTTTGCATCTCAATTTTCTCAAGATGTGTAAAAATCATGACAATGGAATAATGTGAGATATCGCGTGACTCAGTCGTTACGTCAACCACATGGGAATATGCCGCAGAGTGGGAAATTTTTGGGAATTTTTGGAAAAATTCATGCAAAAAAAAAAATTTTTTATATTTTTGTCCTCCCGAAATCGCGTAAAATTTTTTCAAATCTCAATTTTTTATGTACTCAACTGCCCACAATTACGAAAAATCGTCGAAACATGTATTGAAAATGTTTTCAAACCGTTGAATTTGAATAGAGTCTGATCTTTTCGGTTCTATCACACAATTTTATGGTGCGTTCGAATTTGATGAGAAAGTCTCAAGATAATTGAACACGTATGATACGGAGTATTAAATCTAAGAATGTTTAGGCTAACGGTTGCTAATCATATATAGATATATTGAATTCATTACTCACGTGCTCTCGTAATGACTTCTTTCTGAATACCATTATGGATGGATGATCGCAGTCTGTCCTTGCTCCTCTTGATGACTGCTTCGGGCAGGCGTGTATTGATGCGACGGGAACAACAGGATGACTGCAAGCTGTAGCGAGATCTTGTATCACTGACGCTTCCCCATTTTTCTTCAATTGCTGAGAGGCTGCATCTTCCGCGGCGTACACGTGCGGAGTCGCGGCAAGAGTCGAACTTCGAATGTGACCCCGCGAGCACGTGGGTTTTCTAACTTCACTCCTTCCATTGACTATCGCGTATATAGCCCTTCTCACGCGCACGTCTGCTTGCACGGGGTGTTCAGCGACGACTGAGGAATGGCGCCAGAGCGACTATCATTGAGTGCCACCTCATATTTCTCCAATCATTGCGTCGAATGATATTCTTTGGTATGCAGTTCCGTCCGCGGCAATGGGTCACGTGAGGCTGCGAGTTGGTGGAGGAGTGTGTTCGACTTAGTGATTTCGTTCTTTTATTAGCATCTACATATGACGTTTCTTTCGTCGTGCAAATTTTGACGCGGAGTGAACGCCGAAATGACATGTGGAAGACATAAACTCACGTGATTATATCTTTACGGGGATCATTCTATATGCCACAGAGTGGGAATTTTCTGGGAGTTTTGGGAAAAATTCATGCAAAAAAAAATTTTTTATATTTTTGTCCTACCAAAATCGCGCGAAAAATTTTTTTTTTCTTCATTTTGCATCTCAATTTTCTCAAAATGTTCAAAAATCATGACAATGGGATAATGTGAGATATCGCGTGACTCAGTCGTTACGTCAACCGCATGGGAATATGCCGCAGAGTGGGAAATTTTTGGGAATTTTTGGAAAAATTCATGCAAAAAAAAAAATTCTTCATATTTTTGTCCTCCCGAATTCGCGTAAAATTTTTTCAAATCTTAATTTTTTATGTACTCAACTGCTCACAATTACGGAAAATCGTCAAAACATGTATTGGATTTGTTTTCAAACCAATGAAACTGAATAGAGTCTGATATTTTCGGTTCTATCACACAATCTTATGGTGCGTTCAAATTTGATGAGAAAGTCTCAAGATAATTGAACACGTATGATACGGAGTATTAAATCTAAGAATGTTTAGGCTAACGGTTGCTAATTATATAAAGATATATTGAGTTCATTACTCACGTGCTCTCGTAATGACTTCTTTTTGAATACCATTATGGATGGATGATCGCAGTCTGTCCTTGCTCCTCTTGATGACTGCTTCGGGTAGGCGTGTATTGATGCGACGGGAACAACAGGATGACTGCAAGCTGTAGCGAGATCTTGTATCACTGACGCTTCCCCATTTTTCTTCAATTGCTGAGAGGCTGCATCTTCGGCGGCGTACACGTGCGGAGTCGCGGCAAGAGTCGAACTTCGAATGTGGCCCCCGCGAGCACGTGGGTTTTCTAACTTTACTCCCTCCATTCACTATCGCGTATATAGCCCTTCTCACGCGCACGTCTGCTTGCACGGGGTGTTCAGCGACGACTGATGAATGGCGCCAGAGCGACTAACATTGAGTGCCACCTCATATTGCTCCAATCGTTGCGTCGAATGATATTCTTAGGTATGCAGTTCCGTCCGCGGCAATGGGTCACGTGAGGCTGCGAGTTGGTGGAGGAGTGTGTTCGACTTAGTGATTTCGTTCTTTTATTAGCATCTACATAGGACATTTCTTTCGTCGTGCAAATTTTGACGCGGAGTGAACGCCAAAATGACATTTGGAAATACTAAATTCACGTGACTATGTCTTTACGTGGATCATTTTATATGCCACAAAGTGGGAATTTTCTGGGAGTTTTGGGGAAAATTCATGCAAAGGAAAAAATTTTTTATATTCTTGTCCTCCCGAAATCGCGCGAAGAAATTTTTTTTTCCTCTCCTTTTCTTATCTCAATTCTTTCCAAATGTTCAGAAATTGTGACAACGGAATAATGTAAGAAATCGCGTGACTCTGTGGTTACGTCAATTACATGGGAACATGCCGCACAGTGGGAATTTTCTGTAGATTTTTGGAAAAATTCATGCAAGGAAAAAATTTTTTATATTTTTGTCCTCCCGAAATTGCGCGAAAAAATTTTTTTTTCTTTTTCTTTTATTCAAATTTTTTCTAAATGTTCAAAAATTATGACAACGGAATAATGTAAGATATCGCGTGACTCTGTGGTTACGTCAACCACATGGGAATATGCCGCAGAGTGGGAATTTTTAGGTAATTTTTGGAAAAATTCATGCAAAAAAAAAATTTTTTATATTTTTGTCCTCCCGAAATCGCGTAAAATTTTTTTCAATTTTAATTTTTCATGTACTCAACTGCTCACAATTACGTGAAATCGTCAAGACATGTATCAAACATGTTTCCAAACCGTTGAAACTGAATAGAGTCGGATATTTTCGGTTTCTCCACACAATTTTATGACGCGTTCAAATTCGATGAGAATGTCTCAAGATAATCGAACATGTGTGATACTGAGTATCAAATCGAAGAATGTTTAGGCTAACGTTTGCTAATTATATATAGATATACTGAATTGATTACTCACGTGCTCTCGTGTTAACTTCTTTTCGAATAACATGATGTATGAATGATCGCAGTCCGTTTCTGCTTCTTTTGATGACAGGTTCGGGCAGGCGTGTGTTGATGCGACGGGAACAACAGGATGACTGCAAGCTGCATCGAGATCTTGTATCACTGACGCTTCCCCACTCTTCTTCGATTGCTGAGAGGCTGCACGTGCGGAGTCGCGGCAAGAGTCGAACTTTGAATGTGACCCCCGCGAGCACGTGGATTTTCTAACTTTACTTCTTCCATTGATTATCGCGTATATAACCCTTCTCACGCGCACGTCTGCTTGCACGGGGTATTCACCGAAGACTGGGGGATGGCGCCGAAGGGACGGCTATTGAGTGTCACCTCATATTTTTCTAATTATTGCGTCGGATGACATTCTTCGATATGCAGTTCTCTTCGCGGAAATGGGCCACGTGAGACTGCGAGCTGGTGGAGGAGTGTGTTTGACTTAGTGATTTGGTTCTTTTATTAGCATCTACATAGGACGTTTCTTTTCGTCGTGCAAGTTTTGACGCGGAGTGAACGCCAAAATAACATTTTTTTAGACACAAACTCACGTGACTATGTCTTTACGGGGATCATTTCATATGCCACAGAGTGGAAATTTTCTGGAAGTTTTGGGAAAAATTCATGCAAAGGAAAAATTTTTTTATATTTTTGTCTTCCCGAAATCGCGCAAAAAATTTTTCTTCCCTCTCCTTTTTTTATCTCAATTTTTTCCGAATGTTCAAAAATTATGACAACGGAATAATGTAAGAAATTGCGTGACTCTGTGGTTACGTCAATTACATGGGAACATGCCGCACAGTGGGAATTTTCTGTAGATTTTTGGAAAAATTCATGCAAGGAAAAAATTTTTTATATTTTTGTCCTCCCGAAATTGCGCAAAAAAATTTTTTTTTCTTTTTTTTTTATTCAAATTTTTTCTAAATGTTCAAAAATTATGACAACGGAATAATGTAAGATATTGCGTGACTCTGTGGTTACGTCAACCACATGGAAATATGCCGCAGAGTGGGAATTTTTAGGTAATTTTTGGAAAAATTCATGCAAAAAAAAAATTTTTTATATTTTTGTCCTCCCGAAATCGCGTAAAATTTTTTTCAATTTTAATTTTTCATGTACTCAACTGCTCACAATTACGTGAAATCGTCAAGACATGTATCAAACATGTTTCCAAACCGTTGAAACTGAATAGAGTCGGATATTTTCGGTTTCTCCACACAATTTTATGACGCGTTCAAATTTGATGAGAAAGTCTCAAGATGATTGAACACGTGTCATACTGAGTATTAAATCTAAGAATGTTTAGGCTAACGTTTGCTAATTATATATAAATATATTGAATTTATTACCCACGTGCTCTCGCGTTAACTTCTTTTCGAATAACATGATGTATGAATGATCGCAGTCCGTCTCTGCTCCTCTTCATGACTGGTTCGGGCAGGCGTGTGTTGATGCGACGGGAACAACGGGATGACTGCAAGCTGCATCGAGATCTTGTATCACTGACGCTTCCCCACCCTCCTTCGATTGCTGAGAGGCTGCATCTTCCGCGGCGTGCACGTGTGGAGTCGCGGCGAAAGTCGAACTTTGAATGTGGCCCCCGCGAGCACGTAGGTTTTCTAACTTCACTCCTTCCATTGATTATCGCGTATATAACCCTTCTCACGCGCACGTCTGCTTGCACGGGGTATTCACCGAAGACTGGGGGATGGCTCCGAAGGGACTACTATTGAGTGTCACCTCATATTTTTCTAATCATTGCGTCGAATGATATTCTTCGGTATGTAGTTCTGTTCGCGGAAATGGGCCACGTGAGACTGCGAGCTGGTGGAGGAGTGTGTTTGACTTAGTGATTTGGTTCTTTTATCAGCATTTACATAGGACGTTTCTTTTCGTCGTGCAAATTTTGACGCGGAGTGAACGTCAAAATGACATTTGGAAGACACAAACTCACGTAACTATGTCTTTACGGGGATCATTTCATATGTCACAAAGTGGGAATTTTTTGGGAGTTTTGGGAAGAATTGTTGCAGGGAAAAGAATTTTTTATATTTTTGTCCTCCCAAAATCGCGCGAAAAATTTCTTATTTCGTATTTTTTTATCTCAATTTTTTTCAAATTATTAAAAATTATGACAACGGAATAATGTAAGAAATCGCGGGACTCTGTGGTTACGTTAGTTACATGGGAATATGCCGCGGAGTGGGAATTTTTTGTGAATTTTTGGAAAAATTCATGCATAAAAAGAAATTCCTTATATTTTTGTCCTCCCGAAATCGCGTAAAAATTTTTTCAATTTTAATCTTTCATGTACTCAACTGCTCACAATTACGTGAAATCGTCAAAACATGTATCAAACATGTTTCCAAACCGTTGAAACTGAATAGAGTCCGATATTTTCGGTTTCTTCACACAATTTTATGACGCGTTTAAATTTGATGAGAAAGTCTCAAGATGATCGAACACGTGTCATACTGAGTAGTAAATCTAAGAATGTTTAGGCTAATGTTTGCTAATTATATATAAATATATTGAATTTATTACTCACGTGCTCTCGTGTGAATTTCTTTTCTAATAACATGATGGATGAATGATCGCAGTCCTTCCTGCTTCTCTTGATGACTGGTTCGGGCAGGCGTGTGTTGATGCGACGGGAACAACAGGATGACTGCAAGCTGCATCGAGGTCTTGTATCACTGACGCTTCCCCACTCTTCTTCGATTGCTGAGAGGCTGCATCTTCCGCGGCGTGCATGTGCGGAGTCGCGGCAAGAGTCGAACTTCGAATGTGGTTCCCGTAAGCACGTAGGTTTCCCAACTTCACTCCCTCCAACGACTGTCGCGTATATAACTCTTCTCACGCGCACGTCTGCTTACACGGGGTGTATAGGGTTCGGATTACTAATAAGCGAGCGAGCGCCACGAGCGACGCGAGTGCGCGACACGAGTCCAAGCGCAAGAAACGAGCGACCGAATGACGGAGCGCGCGAACCACAGGTACCTCCACTCCACCTCCTCAATGTAAAAGGTATAGGGACCGGTATAGTGGGGGTATTCGTGGTTCGCGCGCTCCGTGTTCTTCGGTCGCTCGTTTCTCGCGTTTGGCGTGTGCATCGTGCGCATTGTGCGCGTCGTGCGCTCGTTCGTGCGTTCACCTGTTCGTAATTTGGCCCCAGTGAAGACTGGGGAATGGCGCTGAAGAGACTACTGCCACCTCATATCTTTCCAATCATTGCGTCGCAAGATATCCTTCGGTATACAGTTGCGTTTGCAGGAATGGGCCTCGTGAGGCTGCGAGCTGGTGGAGGAGTGTATTTGATCGAATGTTTTGGTTTTTTATTCACATCTACATAGGACGTTCCTCTTCGTCGTGCAAGTTTTGACGCGGAGTGAATGCCAAAATGACATTTGGAAGACACAAATTCACGTGAATATGTGTTCACGGGAATTCGTTCAAATGCCACGAAGTGGGAATTTTCCGGAAGTTTTACGAAAAATTCATGGAGGAAAAAATTTTTTTCATATTTTCGTCCCCCCAAAATCGCGCAAATTTCTCTTGAATTTTCGTTCTTTTTATCTCAATTTTTTCCAGATTGTTTAGAATTTTGACAACGGAATAATGCAAGATATCGCGTGACTATGTAGTTACGTAAACCACATGGGAATATGCCGCAGAGTGGGAATTCTTTGGGAATTTTCGGGAAAACTCATACAAAGAAAAAATTTTCTTATATTTCTGTCTTCCCGAAATCGCGCTAAATTTTTTTTAATTTTCATTCTTCTTATACTTAATCGCTCAAAATTATGTAAAATTGTCAAAACATGTATTGAACATGTTTTTAGACAGTTGAAACTGAATAGAGTCCGATATTTCCGTTATTCTTACACAATTTTATAATACGTTTGAATTTGATAGAAAAGTCTGAAGATAATTGAACACGTGCGATATGGGGTATAAAAACTAAGAATTCTTAGGTTAATATTGGTTGGTTATATATAACGCTGAAAGTGTGCACCCAATGTGTTCTAGTTGACAATGATCTATAAAGTTGCTCTTACTAACGCTTATTCCAGTAGTTCCATGAGACCTAGGGGATAATGTTGGCCTCGTTGTACAAATGCTTAAGACGCTTGAAAAAAATATAATAAAAGTCAATATTAATGTATTTTAAGCGCTTCTTCTAGTGCAATTGTTAGTATTCGATCGAGGATCTCTTTATAAAATTATTGTCGATAGAAGAGTCCAAATTTTAGTTCCAAGTGTTGTAGTTTTTTCTTCTTCGGTCTTAATGAACTCATAGTATCGCGGCGGGACACGTTTGGTATTTCGATGGGCAGAATTATCTTGGTATCAAGCATTAAGCGCGAGTTCAATAGCGTATTTCAAAACGGGACCAAGTATTCAAAATACTTATCATAATGGGAGCTCGTGTGTGATGGGAATGATAAGAATGTAAAACCAAGATCAAGAGAACCAAGTAGAACATTGAAGAAACAATTCATTAAGTGATATTTGCGTTGTCTTGATACTTCTCCCAATCTACTAGACTGTAATTACGACGTTTGACATGCACACATTTCTCCTTATATCGAGCTTATGATTAGAATGATGAAATATTTGATTGAGATGTACGCAATAATGTTAAGTATTTCAATTCTTCCAAAATAAATGATGAAAATCGCCGATAAAGTGTTTTTATCGCCGTGCACGCACATTTGGAGCTTTTCGGTGGTTTGAAATACTTTTTCTGACCTATTTTAACGTGATAAACACGTTCTGAGTGGTAAAAAAGTCGTACTGCTCGCCCTTTCGAGATAAACATATGGGGGCATGTTAAGTACACCCCGGTGTTGGCATCCTTGTTTATAAATCGTCTCCGTGTTTCGCACATAAAACAGCTCCATATTCAAATTTTGTAATTTCAAAAAATGGATTTTCAAGGTCTTGAAACAAGGAATCGAATGCGCTAAGGTACGTTAAGATTGGTTGAACTCGAAGAATTTGGCACTGATTTTACTGAAGGCGATTCCCTAGGTAATTTAATAGCTAAACAATCACGAAAAATCGACAAATCACTTTAGATTCTCTGGAGGACACAGGGATAATTCGAGGTCGACGCAAACTACTCACGTTCTCATATTTCAACATAACAAACGTAAAAAAAGTTGCCGGGAAGCCAAGGAGTGCCCATTAGGGTGGGCCGAAAATGAATTTTTTTTTTAGATCGATACGCTTGGGGTCGGAAAAGTTAGGTTTCGACTAGTAGATGTGAAAATTTTTTCGCTGGACGCTGGGAAATGAGATCTTCCGTCCGAGCAAGAGCCGTGAAGGTTTTTTTTAAATAACATGTGTTTAAATGGGAAACCGCATAATTTGTACATTTTTCTTCCTTGTTTAGCAGATAACTCTGACGCATTTCAACCTTTTCAGACGTACTTTAGCTCATTTTGAAGCTCTCTTCAAGACCTTCAAAATGAACTAAGGTAAGTTTGATTTTGACCAACTGGAGGCGAGTTATCTTGATTTTTCCCTAGGGAGATTTTTATTGAAAATAACAGAAAAAATTGCATTCTTGGCCTCATAAGGCTAACTGAGAGCGTGAAACTCCACAAAAACGAAGGGGCAGCACTTACACTATGATATTTGGATGTTTTCTCTGTATTTACACTCACGAACGCCATTTCAAAGCCCATTCACTAAGCCCGCGCAGAAAATCCAGCAATAATCCCGAAATTGTCGAAAATCTTTCATCATATCCGGCCCTCCTCCATTCTTATACGGGCTTGGGACCGTCAATGGCAGAGTTACTTTTCTTTGTATTCTTTCAGTTTTTTGTAACATTTTCTTCATTTTTCTCATTTTCAGTACAGAAGTTGAGACAAGCGAGTTCGTACGGATAAAGTGGCGCAATAATGGGAAGCCATTGTCCATCGTTTATATAGACTTTTGTCGTGTTTGAAAATTGGTCTCAATACTTCCTCCTCGATTTGATAGCATCGGAGCTTAATATAGATGAATGAGCACGTAGTTTTATTTTTCCATGTGTTCAGCGGTCGCCTTCAGCCAATGCACTATTACAACCGGGGCGGATCTCATGGGTTTCACATTTCGTATTTCATCGTGGCATGTTTGAGATCCGACCACTCACCCTATCCTAATTCTCTCCGCATTTGCCCGGGA
The DNA here is from genome assembly GCA_029851415.1 of Eretmocerus hayati. Taxonomy (NCBI): domain Eukaryota; kingdom Metazoa; phylum Arthropoda; class Insecta; order Hymenoptera; family Aphelinidae; genus Eretmocerus; species Eretmocerus hayati. Next base: position 70,542,501 of record CM056743.1, on the reverse strand, counting down.
ATCATGCCCGTGGAGCGAGGGAAAACTCCTGAGGGGAGAAAACTTGCTCCGGAGAGTTCGGCACATGTATCATGCTACCTTTACGGTGCTCATGCCACATTTCGTGAGCACGAACACCGCAATTGTATAATTGTAACATTTCGTGACTTCCGCTCACGTTGCTGAAGTGTAAGTGTCAACTAATCCATCAGAAAAGTCAGCTCGTGCAGGTTGATTAGACCGAGATGGGCGGTCACCCATCCAAGCACTAACCGCGCCCAACGATGCTCAACTTCGATGATAGGCCGTTACGTTTTCGCCTCTTAGAGAGTTGATGATACTTACATTCGATGAATAATATACATCATCTACCGCGGTGAATAACGCTCTCCGATTTTCGTCCTTTTGTGATATTAGTGGAAGTTCTTGTGCCTGTGCTATCCAATGGCGTGTCTGAGTGTAAATGCAAAGAAAACATCCAAATATTATAATGTACGTGCTATGCTGCCCTTTCGTTTTTGTGAAGCTTCACGCCCTCAGTTAGCCTTATGAGGCCAAGAATGCAATTTTTTTTCGTTATTTTCGATAAAAATTTCTCTAGGGAAAAATCAAGATAACTCGCCTCCAGTTAGTCGAAATCAAACTTACCTTAGCTCATTTTGAAGGTCTTGAAGAGAGCTTCAAAATGAGCTAAAGTACGTCTGAAAAGGTTGAAATGCGTCAGAGTTATCTGCTAAACAAGGAAGAAAAATGTACAAATTATGAAGTTTCCCATTTAAACGCATGTTATTTAAAAAAAACCTTCACAGCTCTTGCTCGGACGGAAGATCTCATTTCCCAGCTTCCAGCGAAAAAATTTTCACATCTACTAGTCGAAACCTAACTTTTCTGACCCCAAGCGTATCGATCTAAAAAAAAATTCATTTTCGGCCCACCCTAGTGCCCATCCCTCAAATCGGCATATGGGGGCAAGTTTGGTTTAGAGGCAAGTTGGGTACACTTACATTAATTACGACTTTTTCCCGCATTACGGTTAAAAAAGAATGGATCATAGATAACTTCAGTGACTGAACGATTACTCTCATCCACTTTGTCGTAGAAATATTTAGGAAAAAGGAAATTGAAGATCAAAAATTATCTATCGATTCCTGTGCTCAGAATATTCTTCTTGTGCTTTTAATTGGGGCTTATGGGATGACGAAATAACAACTTTTATTTTCTTTGTTGAACACCTGTAGTTTTGACGGATATGATCTGATCCTAAAAGTTTCTAACGAAATCTTGTAGCTTTCATCAAGATTTTTATGTTCCTTATATGAGGAGGAACATGGAGGTCTTAGAAAAAGCTACAAGATTTTGTAGAATTTCCACGATCGGATCATACCTGCTAAAATTACGGATCACTACAAATCTAACTAACTTCAGTCATAATGATAATTTATCCCGCAACATTCCTTATATCCAAGATTTCTCTTTGAAGTAAGCGTAGACCAAAGAATAAGTTCGTGGTGTACTGTTCGAATCTGTTTCAGAGTGGACCAGGGTCTAAATTTTCGAAGATGCCTCAATTGAACAAATTCGAGTTGAATCTGTGAGAAATAACTTAATGTGATATACGTTTTGTGAATACATCAGAGTGCTCCTTCTAAAAACTTATTTTATTTGATTTGCAAGCTTTTACAGGAGCCAATACGCCTGTCCGAAACATTTACAGGCCGAGCATCGCGAGGCAATACCGCTAGTTAGTTATTAAGTTGGATGTGCACCGTAGAATCATTCATTTGAAAATGTTAAAATCTTGTTCGTATATACTTTTTCGATTTTGTCATCGAGCTGTCGGTAAAATTCAAGTCCCTTCCTGCTTTAAGGAATTAATTTTTCAAATTGCGATTTTCGATCGACTATTTAGAACTTTTTTATTTGATTCAATTTCTGTCATTTCGTTATTATCAAATCGAATTGTTCGCACGCTCTATGAGGCTGACTACCGCGACCCCTATCAAGTCTTCCATATTGTTTCGAATGCAAATTTTAGCTGTCAAATCTGATTTGCTTGGTATGATCAAGCAAAGGGGGCGGAATGTTGAAGTATCTCGAGCCTGCGAATATTCGAGGGAAATTCGACAGTTGGAGCACGGTGCGATGACCCGCGATTTCCCCTCGATGTCACGCGAGTGGCATCATTTAAATCTCATTGGCCGAATTGGCTCCTGATGATTTTGTCATCCGCCCTGCTCTTCTCTGCGAGTCTCTCTCGCAGCTCGAATTTCGGCAGTTAGCCACAGTCCGGCAAACAGCAAACATCAGCTGTGCTGCTTGCATATATTAAATATTCACCGCGCCGGTGCCATCCTCGCGACCGCGTCTTCCCGGTCCCTTAATTTTCCGCGCCGCGCTCACACTCGCGCCTTAATCTTTTCAACCGAAATGTAAGCACACTTTATAAGAGAATATATTCTCTGTTTATTTTATCAGCATAAAATCAGTGAGTGATTAATCAGTGAAACCTCACCACGCTTCCACATCCTATATATATATATCCAGCACAAGTGATCCATATGCAGGGCTCCAGGGTTCCATTGGAACACCCTGTCCCATCAATAGGTAAGGGGACAGTGAACCTGCCTTGCGAATCCCTGGTATGCAGCAGAGTGTAAATTTGTTAACATTCTGCATGAACAGCCGGGAGACGCGATGAAACGGGAATTTCCTCTTGTTCCCAGAACCTTTTCATGAGTCCATGGATTCGTTCTAGGCACAAATCGTCTTCAACGGATCAAGCGGTGGTGCAATTTGTGTTGAGTTGGCGTCGGTTTGACTCCATTTGAACAGTTCCGACAAATGTCCAGCCGAACACGGTTCTTTGAGCCAATAAAGAGCCGCAATGTTTGATACCTTGAACTACCAGTTGAGAATACCAATCAGCTCCAATGATCATATCCACTCTGCCCGGAGTCTTGAAGGTTGGATCAGCCAGTTTGAGTCCTTTGCAGCTATCTACGGTGGTTGATAGTAATAGGCTTGTGGATGTCTTCACATCAATTTGTTTCAGGACTACGGCATGGACCTTCCAAACTCGGTTACTGTGAATGTCATACAAGCTTATCATCGCTTGAGACCTGGCTGAATCCAACGGCCCGCCCAGTGCTCCCAGTACTTGCACTTGAATTTTCTCCAGTTTCAAGCCCAACTTGCAAGCAAGACGCAAAGTGATTATCGTAGCTTCAGAACAAGAGTCAAAAAGAGCCCGAATCTTCTCGAAGTGAAGTCTCCTATCGCCAACTATCACCTGGGCTGTAGACAACACTGCTAGTCATGAGGATAAGGGTTCTATCTCTCCCTCAGTCTCTTGTCTTAGGCTTGACTCGACACCATCAAGTTGAGTAGTGAGCATTTAAAAACGCGGTAGCTTACTTGCCCTAGAACCTTGATTATTCGGAGAATGAGGACGACGCAAATTATTGAGTGATTCTTGATGCAGCATTGTATGGTGACGTTTAGAGCAAGTTCTGCACGATAGAGTTGATGGACAGAATTGAGCCGAATGGCCTCTGCGTAGGCAGTTGAAGCAAAGTTTCAGCTCTCTCACCAACCGTTGACGTTCGTTTACGCTTGATTCCTTGAAAGTCTTGCAATTGTGAGCTGCGTGATTCCCCTGACAGCATGGGTAAGACAATGTATCGCTCCCAGATGATGAAATCTGATTCGATTGCTTAAGAATTTGGCTCCGACTGAAGGTCTTGGGGTTGTTCAAAGACGACGACTGTTCTTCTTCCCCTTTTGTTGCTCTGAGAGTGCGGCATCGACGTTGTAAGAACAGGTTCAACAGCGCAAATGTCGGATGGAAAATTGTTGAGTTATCTTCATCGCTATCAGAGCCTCGGTCGACAGCTTCGTCGAACGCTCGATCAACAGTCTCTTCCCACTTGCCTTTCGTGACAGGATCCATAAAGCGAGTGGCAATCCTGATGAACCATTCATCTTGACTTTCCACTGGACGCTTGAGGATCTTGAGCTGATTCCGGTGGCGGTTTAGCTCATCTACAAGTTTTTGTAACTCACTCGCAGACTCTACTTTCAACGGCTTACTAGATAAGTCCAAAAGCTCCTGCAGGCGATCTTGTACGAGAAGTCACGGTTGGTCATACCGGCTATTCAAGACCCGCCAAGCGATGGCGTAGTTCTTCTCAGTCGGTGGATAGCCCGCGAGAACGACCTCAGCCACTCCTTGTAGGCAGCCTTTTAGATACGTCATCTTTTCAGCGGGTCTAAGATCATCCTTGTCGTGTACAAGCACCTTGGAAGTGTCTCTGAAGACTTCCCAATCTTCAGATCTTCCGCTGAATATTGGTAGATTCATCCTAGGGAACCTGGAGAATGCGTCGTCGCAGTGGATGGGTTCGGAGTCGACACAGACCGACTTGCCTCAAGTCGATTTTGGACGTCAATCAAGAGCGCCATTGTTTGTAGGTACCATCTCTCCGCCTTTGCATGATCTTCACTGAAATTGTAGTCACGTACGTCTTCTTCTGGGAGAGACATCATTTCGACGTGGTTCATCTCGAAGTTGTTCCAGTAGCTGTCCAATAAACCCATACGGACGGTGACCAGACCCGGCGTCCAACTGCTTTCTGGTGCTTGCCCAACATCCTGCGACGTTCTCTCGAGTACCTGTCGTAGAGCTTCTTGTCTTCTCATCACTTCCATGATTCCTGTTAAAATAGTAACCCTGAGTTTTCGCAATATCATTGTTCTAGGTCCTCGCCTGGTCCGTAATCCCATTGATTTTGACGTGGGCGAGGAAGCCTGGTCACATTTCATCCGAAAACTGGGCTAGCCTTTTATGGTCAGCATTACATATACAAAGAAGGAAATAGTCTCAAACGATCGATCCAACTCATTGTCAGTCGACGAAGTTCGAGCAACTTTCACGAAAATGGGCAATTGGTCTGACTCACTGTCAGCCGACGCCACCTTAGAGTATACACCATCAAACTCCCAAGTTGACACACTGTCAACAGGCGAGGTTCTGGAAGGGCACATGAATAATCGAACACATCACTCAATACGAGCGGCAGGATCCTAACAAAGGCAGTGACATAGGTGCATATGATTCATCACCGCAACTTGCGATTGATTCAGAAAGAAGTAGAAAGAAATAGGAGAATGAGGGAAGAGAGAAAGAGGCGGAAATTGTCATGTTCTTCAATATATATTCAAAATCGAACCATAGATGATCGATTATCGAATTGAAGCACTGCATGTTGATCCACCTATGAAACCTTTTTGGACACGCGATACGTTGATTTTGTTGACCTTTCACATTTCAAGTGGCGCCGCCCGCCTTCAGGGCCTCCACCATCGACTTGTCCCGATTTTGTCTCAATACGAATGAACTCGAATAAATTGAAATGCAAACAATACAATGGAAAGTAATAAAGTCAAGTCACGTGACCTAACCTACGTGGTGTAGTGTATTAGTTTCTCCATTGAATAATTCGTTCATCAATTTATTCGCGCAATACATCGACTCTATGCGTTTACGAGCATGATACGTTAAGCATTAATGATTCATTCGACCACGAGAGGCTTTGAATCGGACGAGGGGTAGCACCGCCCGCCGTACTAAGTCTGTTAACACGTTCTGGCTACGTCAAAAATTCCTCACCTGATTCGGTTATTTTCGTTATTTGCCCAGTATCACGCTTTTTCACTGCGGCTGATCTTATCCAGCTCGAAGGACCAAAATGTTTAGAAAATAGCCAATCTTTCAAGTCTCGAACTCGGACCGTTCATTTCTTGCAATTTACAACAACAACAAAACATAGGTTAAGAAGAAAACATAAGGATGTAGTCCTCTTGAGAGAAGTCGGTTGCTAGACGTCAGATTTCGAACACCATGTTTCCTTTATTATGAGACCTGGCCGATAGCTTTTTAGGCCTGACTGAGAGGCCCTATATTCGAGATGGGCCTTATTTTCTCTTATTGTTTCTCTATCGTCATCCAATTATCCGTAGAATCCATATTTGGAATATCGATACGTAGAAATCTGTTTATCCAATTCATATAAAGACAGATTTCTGAATCTCTTACTTCATCATCGGAGGGTTAGGATAATGGATCCTAAACGAGTCAATTCAAAGACATTTCATTTTCAGGGATAGCTTATACTTGAGGGATGTCTCATATTTGAGGGTGTCTTATATTCGAGATAGCTCTCATATTTCACCGGGTCCTCGATAGGGGTGTCTTATATTTGACGAGGTCCTATATTCGAGCATGTCTTATAATTGGCGAAACACGGTATGAGCCACTCATTTTATGATCAGTTTGATATCTGTAGGTGAGTTTCCGATGAGGTTTCTATGATGGAATGGATTCGGAAGCATCGTGAGCGAGTGTGAGCTACTTTGAGATTCTTCCGAACCAACCAATATATCTAAGCTACCCCTAACAAGGGGGTGGAACCCCTTAAAATTCAAGAATGAAATACCAGATATCAGATTTGACGAAACTTCTCCAGGCTAATGGTTCATTTACATTAGTGTTTCCACAATAACTACAGGTAACAATTTATATCCTCCACGAACTATTTCATCACATAAGTCCTCTCAGAAGTCAGCAAATTAACGCGTGCATGCACACATCTAATTTTTCCGTCGAGCACATTGTTTCCCGTGCGCTCAATTGAAATCACATTCGTATCACTCTTTCCACTCACACATGCCATACATCGTAGGAATGCACCCCACAGTTACACAACGCATATTCGAACACGTAACGAGGCACCCCGTTACCCTTATTTGTAATGCAATACACATAGTACTCTCTTTGGTAACGAAGCACCCCGTTACCATTCATTCGCACCATTCACATAAAAGTAACGTGGCACCCCGTTACTTTTATGACATGGATGAACAATGACCCATTTGTTGTAACGCATCCGCGCGTTGCCCCACACTTTCTCATAGCACGGGAATGCAACTTGCAGTTACACGCATTTTTTGCGTATAACGCAAAGGAACGTTACTTACGCCAATTTCACTCCTAGAAACGTCGCTTACCGTTACCACTCACAGGAACATGTAACGCAACGCAACGTTGACCATGGGAATCTTCCCTAAGGAAACGCCACTTACCGTTACCTCTCACCAAAAACACGTAACGCAACGACACGTTAACCATGGTACATTTCCCATGAGGAAACGTATCTTACCGTTAAGCCCTCGGGTACACACGCAACGCATCCGCGCGTTACACATGGCGTATTTCATACGCTGTAACGTTGCTCAGCGTTACACACTCTTTGCGGCTTAGCCCGCCTATATAAACCCGAGTGGTCCAAGCTCAAAATCACAGTCCTTTTTCGAACCGCCATCGCGACGTATATTCCACGACACTCGGCCCAGCCGTGGCCACGACGTATCCTAGTGCCGTCAGGAACGTCGTCACCGCGACCTAGTGAACATTCCATAATTGTTTGACGCACTCTGGTTCCTGTGTCATATTTGTGTGAACATACTGTGTGACAGTTAACTCAATCTCAACCTTATCAACCACATCCTCGACCTCAACTTCCTCGACGTCCATGTTGTGCCAAAAGTGACCAGTGACGAGGAATCCAAGGGGATGTTACCAACGACCCCTTGCCCGAACCCGTCTTGTCAAAATCTCTAATTGATTATGAATTTTCACATATCCAACCCCTGATAAGGGGTAGTTTCGATATTTAGGGTTTTTTGATGATGTGAATGAATGGAGAAGCGATTTGGACAGCCCATTACATCCGACTAAGCCAGGGATCAATTTAGATGTAACTGAATGATAATCTGAAAAATTTCAAAATAAACAGTATGGCGCCTGACCGTTTCCTTCCGGCCTGGCTCATATATAAGCCACCCATGACCTTGAGGACTCATCGCGACGTATTAGGCCAGGAGAATTAGCTCAAAAAGAACCACATTTTGGGGGTGGAGGGTGAGTGCGGCTTCTATTCTTCCTAGATGCAAGTTACCCCCTGGAATCATGTCTACCACTTTCGAACAAATTCCGCTCGACGCAAAAATTATGAATAATAAATGACCGTAAAAAATGACACTTTTTGCACATACCATAGCTCCGTGGGTACAGTTTTTAGCGGGTTCGCTTTTGTTCCATCCTGTAACTAGTGAAAAAACCTACAAAATGAGAAAATATTCATTGCTCTAGCACATTTTTTGTCGGAGTTACATGGGGTTAAACAAAAAAAGACTTGTTATGAACAAATGGTTGTTAATCTCCCAATAGTTGAATGATGAGGCTGAGAACCCACAAAATTGATAGTCCTCATTATGGTCAATAAGCATACTGAATTTGGTGACTATTTGTTGAACCGTTTCTGAACAACCCTATTTGTTTATAAATAATTGTCTTCCAGGAGAAGTAGCGCAACTTCTCTATAAACAGAGATGATGTTTTGGGAAAAATCATGGTGATACCTCGAGGTCTGGTCTACAATATCCCGTTGGAATCATGATCATATCTTGTATAGACAATTTTTGAGAGCTAATTGTTTATAATTTCTGCACACGCCTCTTATTATGTATTAAAATCTCAAAATATATCTATTGGATGAGGAGGAACCCGAAAATGAAACCAACCAATCGTGTTTCTTCCTCAAGTTACCCCAGATTGAAAAAAGGATGAAGCAAATTGGTCACATAGAACCAGAAATATCGCGAAAAAATACTCGGCGCTCGATTTTGAATCACGCCAAAAATCAGCTTTGGTTGGCTCGTGGCGCATGAGAAACTGTGAATTTCCAAGTCGAGCGCCGGTTATTTTTTCGCGGTATTTCATTTCATCCTTCTTTCAATCTGGGGTAACTTGAGGAAAGAACACGATTGGTTGGTTTCATTTCCGGGTTCCTCCTCATCCAATAGATATATTTTGAGATTTCAATACATAATGAGAGGCGTGTGCAGAAATTATAAACAATTAGCTCTCAAAAATCGTCTATACAAGATATGATCATGATTTCAACGTAATATTGTAGAGTACACCTCTGGGTATCACCCTGATCCTTTCCAAGACATCATCTTTGTTTATAGAAAAGTTGCACCATTTCTCCTGAAAGACAATAATTCATAAACAAATAGGGTTGTTCAAAAACGATTCAACAAATCGTCACCAAACTTGGTATGCTTATTGACCTCAATGAGGACTATCGATTGTGTGGGTTCTTAGCATCATCATTCAACTATTGGAAGATTAACAACCATTTGTTTATAACAAGTCTTTTTTTGTTTAACCCTATGTAACTCCGACAAAAATTTGCTAGAGCAATAATTTTTTCTTTATTTTGTAGGTTTTTTCACTAACTACAAGATAAAACCAGAGCGAACCCGCTAGAAGTTGTATCCACAGAGCTATGGGTGTTGATGTGCAAAAAGTGTTATATTCGGTTATTTATTATTAATAATTCTTGCGGCGAGCGAAATTTGTTCCAAAGTGGTAGACATGAATCCGGGCGGTATCCTGCATCTAAAAAAAAAAAAATATATACTCGCACTCACCCTCCACCGCCAAAAAAATTCCAATTCTCCTGGCCTATATCAGTTACTCATATATATAAAGGACCCCGCCGTCAATCATAGGAAATTGGCTTTCGGTAATCATTGATGAAAGTGAGCTCAAGCGATAGATCTCGGCGCACTGATCAAAGGTGGTCGTGGGCGTATAATCCGAGGAGGTCCTGATTTTGAAGTATCTTGTCTCAAAGATGCCCGTTGGTGCATCGAAAAATAGGGTTATGAGTCGATTTCCATCAAACTTCGCTAAATTGTGGCTGCTTATGCATTCTTTTTCGGATGCAGTTTTGACAATCTCGTTCTTTTTTGATGATTTTGAGATTCAATAAATATAGATGGATGTGATATTGAATAATAATTGTAGGTGAAAAAGATCGAATGCGCATTATAGTTGATCGACGCACTGGGGCAGACTTTGTACCATGCAGCAATTGAGTCTCTGTCAAGCACTCTGTCCTCTTGAAAGCTTTGCCTCGTGATGAAATGTACTTTTCAATCACTATACAATTTTATCTGATACTATTTTCATTCGAATACGATGAAATACACATTCTTCACCCTATTTTTATGAAAATCATAGCTCTGCTTCTCACTGCAAATGAATTCCTATTTGGTCCGAGTTATCAATAATGTTAACGATGATGATAATATAATGGAATGGTTATGATATTTAATCATTTTTTTGACAAAAGTATGAGATTGTCAGATTTGCACAAGTGAGTGCGAGTAAGATCCACATGCTTTATGTTTTGATGGATCCATGAAAATTGACTCATAACCCTATCTTCCAAGGCATTACGGGGCATCTTTGAGACAAGATATCTCAAAACAATGACTTCCTCGGACTTTGCGCCCACGACCACTTTTGATCAATGCGCCAAAATCTATCGTTTGAGCTCACTTTACCAATAATTACCAAATCATTTATCAATAATTACCAAAAGCCAATTCCCTATGATTGATGGCGGGATCCTTTGTTCTTTCGGAAGTTGTCATTCTATTAGGAAAAATGCCGGCAGTCTGAGGGTTGAACCATCATTTCCCATGTGAAATTTGATGCTGAATCCGATTTCGGTATCATCTTCGAACGCCAGAGTGAGTTGAGTTATTCAAAATGGCAATTTCATACGAGGAGATCCTGCTTACTTGCCATTTTTCCTTACATCACCATGTACGAACGGACCGAATCAACTCGAAGAGTTACGCACAACATCATTTTCCATGTAAAATTCGATGCTCAATTCAAATTTGATATCATCTTGAACGTCAAAGTGGCTTCAATTATTCGAAATTGCAATTTTGAGCGAAGGAATCCTCTCCACTTACAATTTTCCCTCACTTCCCTCTGTACTTATGGACCAAATCATCTCGGAAAATTATGCTGAATATCATTGTCCATATAGAATTGGATGTTGAATCAAAATTCGATATCATCTTGGACGTCGGCGTGGTCTGAATTATTGGAAATTGATATTTTGTGAGGAAAAGAACTTTTTCATACTATTCTCTTGCTCTCCCTCGTACACTAACTGACCAAATCATTCCAGATTAACAAGCAAAATATCATCACTCGTGTGGAACTAATCGCTGGATCCGATTTCAGCTTGGATAGAGGAATGGCAAGAGACGGTCGAAACTGCATTTGTATGCAGGAAAACTCTCTTTTTTCACTACTTGTCTCTCTTTCCTTCGTGCTCGAGGATCGTCATGGTTCACAAATTACGAATAATTGATTTTTATACATAGTTGAAAATAAGTATTCTTCTGTTGAAATTACATATTCATCTGTAGAAATTACTCATTTACCTAGAGAGAAAATTGTACCAAATTCAATATGTGAATTTTTACAGTTTTAGATTGACAGTGTGCTTGGTCGCATTTTGTAGCTCATATTGAGCACTTTTATACCTATTTTCTGTATTTGCCGTCTCGCGTATCATACCAGAGACACACGAGTCAGAAAGTTTACATTTTTCGCAATTTCCCAGCCGAGGTACGAACGCCTGCGAATTTTGGAGATTGTTGGATCGCTATGATACCAATGATATCTCCGAACCCATGAATAGACCTTCAAAATCCGTTTTGGAACGTCTTCCAAAGTGATTCTTGTTTCAAAATCTAACTGATTCAGTGAAGGGGATTTTCTCCCAGGAAATTCCTTGATAATCCAAAAATTATGAGAAACGGACCATTTTGAAGCTCGAGCTTGAACTGGGCCGTTTCTCATCATTTTTGGATTATTGTGCGACTTTTTGAGAATGAAATACCCTCAGTGGATCAGTTAGATCTCGAAACCAGAACCACTTTGAGAGACGTTCAAGGACGGATCTTGAACGTATTTTCATGGGCTTGAAGGTGTCATTAGTCTCATAGTGACCCAACAATCTCTTCAAGATTTGCAGGCGTTCGTACCTAGGCTGAAAAATTGCAAAAAAAAGTCATTTCCCTAACTCGTGTGTCATTGGTATGATACGCAGAACGGGAAATACATAAAGGAGATCTGGAAGTGCTTCACGTGATCTACAAAATGCGACGACGCAGAGCTTTCTACGACTACATAATAGGTTCCGATATATCCAGCTCTGAAGATCATCAGTTTGATTCCCAGGTGTATTGAGACTTTTGACCGGTAGCGTATATGATGGGTTCCACGCCAAAGTGACCTATGGAGAGGGGTTATCTCTCGGATTTCTTTTGAACCTCATTTATTCGATTCTATGGTCCAAAATAGGAACCTTGGACCACCTATGGGACCAAAAAAATCCATCCCTCCGTTGCACGCATATCCGCAAAAGAAGTGAAAATTCATCATGTAAAAATCGATGCTTTTTTATTCACTAAAATTATGGAATCTTGAGTTCTTCGCGGTTTGCGGCATCTGAAAGGGCGTCAAAAAACCTATCAAAAACGTTATTGCGGAGTCCTTTTTAAGGAAGTTGTACACCAAAATTGTTCATCAACAGAATTCCTCGAGATTGTGCAGAAAGATAGTTCTAGTATCAAAGAGTACGTGTGCAAAATCCCAGATCGGTTGACCATCCCGTTTAGGAGTACTGATCGTCTGAAATTGACGTGTTTCGCACATTTTTAACATTGCGCTTATGGGGCCAGGACTCAAAAAGAGCACTGAAATGGGCCCAGCGCAAAATCTGATCAAGAGAAAACGGCGGTACTGTGAGATATCCAAGTTTATGTACCGATGAATCATATGGATAAACCTGAAGATGATTGACCACGTAGTTTTTGAGTAGTTGTTTATACAAAGCGCAAAATGTACAACAGGCCATCGGTGATTTCGATTTTAGGGTAGATAACTTTGAATACCATGCCTATTTCTGTTGGGGATGGCTTAGATAACCGTTTTGGTACTTTGTTTGATAGAAATAGTGCAGTTATCAACAATAATAATGATTTCGAATATTTCGATGTCGGCAAAAATGTGAAGTTAGGTAGCCATTGACTCACGTAGTTGGTGTACAATTACCTTAACGCTTTGGAGGGCTCCTGAAGCTGAAGAGGTATTTTCCACTGAATGGTTAATTTCTTAAAAAGACATTCTTGTATTTTTCTGAGAATCACACATAAAACGTGAAATTTTGTGTTCTGTCAGAAAAAAATGGTATCAGAGAAGTTTAGGTGATCCAAGCGACTAACTAGCCCTTTTCTAGAATGGGATTTTTTTTAATAACAGGAAAACATCATTCTCTGCGCATGCGTACGAATTTAGCCTCTTGGGACTTATTTTAACAAAAAGCTCAAGAAATTTTCTATGAAATGACTACCTGCAGAGTTTGAATTCATGCACTTGAACAGGATCTACAACACAATAAATGACATCGAATCAAAAGCACGTGGACATTCAACCCATTAGCGCCTGCTGAGACGACACATTAACGAGATCTTTTTGGGGCTCTTTTTTGAGTACAAAATAGTCATCGAGAAAAATTCGGATCACATGAATTCAATGTAAAATTGTCTAAACGTTCAGAATATGCTATCAAAAATTCCATTCGAGACGATGCTGGAGATTCACGTTCAATTCTTGCCAAGAAAATATGAGTTTTTACACCCAAAATCGTGTTTAGATTGCAATTTTTTTTTCCAAAGTGATATAGATGAACCTTCGAGAGGTCAAAAAAAAAACGTGTGATTGGGTCCTGAATCACAAAATTCATGGGTCAAGCGAATTTTAAAAGACGCATCTGGGCGCGAGACATTGACCGAAACAAAAAGTGTTGGTGGAGTGCCTTTTTATCGTCATCAAAATCTTCTCACTCCTTCCGATCTCAATCCCAAACATCAAATAGCCTCTAGGAAAATATCACCATCAAATGAATAAAATATGGAAGGATATAATTTCACGTTGGAGCCTGTCTTATGATCATTCTAGGAGGGCTCTACCAGAACAAAGGCTCAATGCCGAGGTTCTTGTACGCATACTAACCCGATCGAGAACTTGTCCGTTTTTATGCTATTCCAGACGTCACTGCTGCTTCCTGATAGTATGATTCTGTGGTGCTGATCTCTGAGGTGCCCCCAAAATCGTGCTGAGGTGGCATTTCTATATCCAGAATCTATAGATATAGCTTTGAAAGGTCGAAAAAACGTGTGATTGGGTCCTGTACTACAAAATTGATGGGTCATGCGAATCTTAAAAGACCAATCTGGGCCCAAGACATCGACCGGAACCTAAAACTGTATTCTTTTATATTTCATCCATCCTATTATATTCTCCTAGTATTCTATCATATTCCTCGAGGAGCTGTTTGATGTCCAGGATTGAGAACGAGAAGGGTGAGAAGGTTTTATTCAATAGACGATAAATAGGCGTTCCACCAACACTTTTTGTTTCGGTCGATATCTCACGCTCAAATCCGTCTTTTAAAATTTGCTTGGCCCATGAAATTTGTGGTTCAGGACCCAATCACATGTTTTTTCGACCTCTTAAAGGTTCATCTATATCACTTAGGGATGGAAAGTTGCCGTCTAAACACGATTTTGGGTGTGAAAAGTCGTATTTTCTTGGCGAAAATTGAATGTGAATCTCCAGCTTCGTCTCGACTGAAATCTTTGATTGCATATTCTCGAAGTTCAGACAATTTCACGTTGAATCCATGTGATCGGGATTTTTCTCGAGTAGTATAGCACCGTTATAGCGAGTCAAAACAAATGACGTCACGCGTGATGGTCATTTAAACGTAATCGGAGTGCGCTTACCTCCGATTCGAACACAATATGAGACCACCATGCGGCCGAACTGTCTCGGATATTTCGACGACTATTTTTATTATTATTATTATTATTTGATACACACCTTGAGTATCTACTGTTGGTAAATTTTTTTATATTATTTTTTTCAATAAATGAATTGACGAGAGGCTTCGACTGATAATTTTACACGACTGTACATAGTCATACAGTTCTGTTTAAGCTTTGAACGAGGTCTCATAATATTCATTCATAAATTTTCGTACTGACAAAATCAGTTTCTAAGCTTTCTCCCATTCAAGCAAATATGAAGGCCATATTCATACGTTGCATTTTAAATGTTTTTGCTGTACTGCAAAAATCTGTATTGAAGTACAATAGGGCAATTTTGCATGAGAATCAAATACCCAGCCGTACAGTATTAGGACTGCGATCAAAATTACGTAGATATATAGATGAGTTACCTATTTGTGAACTCCAAATATCGATGGTGCGCAGAATTTTCGTCAGAACATGCACATTGAAGGTGTTAATCCAACAGTTGGAGCGATATGAGCTTCATGAAGAACCGATGGGGCAGGAAATTCAGAAACTCTATGATTGTAAATATAAAATGAATTTGACTTTTTTTTTTGAAAACCATAGATCAGCATTTGTAACCTTAGATTGTTCATTAGCTATGAAAAAAATTGAGGAGGAAGAGCTAGAATGTATACGACGCCAAGATTCCATGACCATGAGTCTAGCCCCTAGCTTGGATCCTGGAGGTGAGCCACTTTTTTCTCAATCGAATCTCTTCTTGTGATCAAATTAATTTGTGATTGGAGTACTGAATGTCCATCATTACTTTCAGTGTTCAATCGTTTGAAAGAAGGATCACATATAAATCCCTGCAACTATCCAGACTGTCGTGGTTATCCAACGTACAAGCGTTCACTAGCAGGACGAGCTATGAACGAACTTCTCCACAGGCTGTTATATGCAAAAATTGAGAGTAGTCACGATGAATATGCGAAACTCATTTCCTACTTGAATTTATTACGAAAGAGGGGAATACTACCTCAGGATCAACATAAGGTTTGCATCTTACTTAGACCAAGTTATAAAATCTGTCTGAATTGCGTCTTTCAGGATAGTCAATATAATTCTGGCAAGAATTTCCTGCCACTAGAGGTGCCTTGCAATTTTGGTTGCCAAGACAGACAGTTGGTAAGCAAGCCCTCTGATCCTTTTGACGACTTGCCTGATGTTTTTTATTTACACGCAACCTTTGGTGAATTGATAGATATCGTAGATATGAACGATGTTTTGAAGATAAAGTTATCAAATAACCGTACCGTAATAAATGGCACTGGATCTTATGATACAGAAATAACATGTAAACATCAAAAGTATCAGGATCAGTGGGAGATTTGGACAGAATAATTTTTTCACTATTGTAACCATGAAGTACGTATATGATTTTATATCATCTTTGTTCAATTCTGATTGAGTCTTGCGATGGATAAAAATGAGAATCATGCTTGCTAATAAATGAGAAAAATAAAATCGATCTGGGAATTCTTCATCAAATTTGACTCCCACATACAATATAGAGTAACGCATTGAGTGATATCGGTGTGCAATTACCTGTCAAGACGAGTGCAAGGTGAGACCCTCGTCCATTGTTCGCACCGGATATTTTCACGCGTACTTTTGATTTTTATTTATTTTGAATGCGACTTCGGCTGGGGAGTAGATCGATAAGCTTTTTTATATCAAAAAGATGCACCTGCGATGCAGTCTAACGTGAACCATCAATCACGAATCATCATGGATTCTTTGATCGAAATACGTCGTGCACTACTAGCTCTTTCGAGAGCCGTCAAATACGATATTACCAGTATATATAGACGATGTGATAAAAACTGGCGAAAAGAAGTTGAACGGAAACCGTTGAAATTTCTGATGAGGGAATTTCATTTTATCCTGGCCAGGATTAGATTTAGAGATTTGGCTCGTCTTTTCAAAACAATATTATACAAATCATACCAAGTTGTCATCATTGTTGGTGATTATTTAAAGAGAAGAGGCATGCAAGATGCTTGTGTGGTTCGGCAAATAATGGATGAATATCGAGAGGCTAAAGGTCAGTGGTTTTCTATTTTGATAGGATATATATATATATATATATATACATACATACACACACGCGCACGCACGCACATACATACATACATGCATATATACATACATATATTTTGATAAATGTACATACACTTCTTTAACTAGAGATTCCGGGACGCGATGACGTCATTTCAGCGATATTTTGCCAAATTCCGGGACGCGTTCTAAATTCTAGGACGTCCCGGAAGGCCTCCTTCTAGATTCATATATTCTGGGACGCGGCGAATAATATATTTTGCTATTTTCTGGGACGCGTGAAAATTTCGTGATATTTTGAAAAAAACCACTTTCTAAGCAAAGTTCTGTTATCTCCTCGGCGGTTATCTCCCACGAGGGATGGTTAGTGTTTTGAACGCAAAACGAAGTCTAAGCACACGTCTGTTATCTCCTCGGCGGTTATCTCCCACGAGGGATGGTTAGTGTTTTGAACGCAAAACGAAGTCTAAGCACACGTCTGTTATCTCCTCGGCGGTTATCTCCCACGAGGGATGGTTTAGTGTTTGAATAAAAAAATACTTTCAACCCAAAATTTCCATTTTTACACGTTTTTGGAAAAATCCCAGTATTTGGGAAAATATACTCTTTTTCGTCCCAGATTTTATGAATCCATATCGGCGTCCCAGTATTTATAGCTATATGGATGTATATACATACATATGTCTATGTCTACACTTACACAATATCACACACACACACACACACACACACACACACAGGAGTCAAGACGCTTATTAAGAATGATTGAATTGAGATGAATTATGTACTCAAAAAAGAGACCGAACTCTTACACGTGAGTTAGTGAGAGCAAGAAGGAAGAGAGAGAGAGAGAGAGAGAGAGAGAGAGAGAGAGAGAGAGAGAGAGGACTGAAGAGGGAAGGAAGAAGATAGAAGATCGAAGAAAGAAGAAAGAAGAATGAAGAGATGGAAGGAGATCGAAGGAGGAGAAACAACCCCTGCGAGTCGTGAGAAGAGGGACGCTCGATCCTGAGCGCGAGACGCCACCGGTCCTGAAGTAATGCTCACGCGGTGCCGGGTCCGGATTGGTAAGTTGGTGGATCTCTCCCTTGTCCGATGGCCAGCGCCAAAGGGGAAGGGAGAGAGGGTTTATCTGGTACGGATGGCCGCATCGATGCGGAATCCAGCCCGGAAGCCTTGAGAAGTATCGGCCAGGCGTAATTGTCCGTCCGGAACCTCTCTGTGGCTACGTCGCAGCGTATTCACCCTACAACCACCTAAAAAAAAAAAAAAAAAAAAAAAAAGAGAGAGAGAGAGAGAGAGAGAGAGCTTGTGCGCGCGAGTCAGAGTGAGAGTGAGAGAGAGAGAAAGAGAAGGAGAGAGAGCCACGCCTTTCCACTGAATCTCCATGCGGTTGGGATGTGTCATGAAAGAGAGCTGCGTACATGTAACATATATAGAATGGAGACGGTCTGCTGTTCGTTCTTCTGTACGATGCATTTATAACTGTTACGCACACTCGTGACAATTGGGTTGCCCGCTATGTAGGCGCTCGCGCTCACGTATGATTCTCTCGTATCGTTATGCATGATTTAGTTTGATCGAGTGATATGTGTGAATGTTAACGCGTTTGATTGTGCTTGCATGCGTGTATGTAAGTGGGTGGGTGTGTGTGTGTGTATGGATGTATGTATTGATTGTCAAATAATTTGATCGAGTAATATGTGTGAATGTTAACGCGTTTGATTGTGCTTGCGTGTGTGTATGTGATTGTGTGTGTATGTATATATGTATGTATGTATGTATGTATGTATGTATGTATGTATGTATGTATGTATGTATGTATGTATGTATGTATGTATGTATGTATGTATGTATGTACATATGTATGTATGTATGTATGTATGTATGTATGTATGTATGTATGTATGTATGTATTTGATGATCCGTACATAAACGTATGATACGAAGGTTCATTTTTGTGGATCGTTTAGACTAGTGATCGATATTTCCCTCGCGAATTTACTCTTATTTTTTTCATAATTTTCAGTGATCGAAAGCTTATCGAATGATATCACGAACTCGGAAGAGGAGTTCAGAGATGATACAAGAGAGAGGATGGATGCTCAAAACGGCAATAATGATGATGATGATGATGATGATGATGACGATGATGATGATGAAAATAGAGCAGGACCCAGTACAGCTCATCACGGTCAGAATTATTATGATGATGATGATGCTGAAAATAGAGCAGGACCCAGTACAGCACATCACGGTCATATTTATTATGATGATGATGATGATGATGATGATGATGAAAATAGAGCAGGACCCAGTACAGTTCATCAAGGTCAGAATTGTAGCAACTGTGATGATGATATCGATGATATGCTCGATGACGAGGTGAGACGAATCAATACTCGGTCAGATCTCGAACCAAAAGAGGAGATTGATGACCTCGTCAAAGTTGAGAGAGTCTCAGTGTTACAACTTGAAGGTAAGCCCATTATTTTCTCAATATTTTGTGTACTTACTGAATTTTTCTCTCATTTTTATTTGTATTTTTTCTTGCAGCACGTGAATCTCAAGGAGCAAATCATCAACAGGGAGATGAGCCTCATGATTCGAACTTGAGTATATCACCTAGTATTTTTGGCCACGACGACGAAGAGCCCTTTATTGCTATCGAAGGTTGGTTGGAAGAATATCTATGGTTTTGGATGAACATTCACGCAATTTCACGAAATCTTTCTTCTTTTTCTTTACAGGCCGATCGGAATCCTCAGTGGCATCTAATGAGTTCAGTGACGAGAATGAATCTATTGATATTGAGGGTGAGTTGGAACAACTCTGATGATTCTTGCTTGAATATTCACGCAAAACTCTACGGAATTTTCCCTTTTACAGATCAATCGGAGTCATCTATGAGCTCAGCGCAACATTGGTCGGACGATTCGGAAGCAAGTACTTCATCGACTGAATCACACGTGTCCGAAAGTATAAGATCGGATTACTCTGATGGTGGCGGTACAATTGGAAGGACACCTCTTCCGTCCGAAATCAATAGGACGTATCCAATTAACATCAGTGAAGTTGTGGAGGGCTCAGTCATCAGATATGATTCAGAATCTGATGAGTATCATCCTATTGATCAAGCACAGGAGCAATTGGATGGAAATCCTGTGATGGAGGCTCAAGCCAATATCGAGGAAATACCCAGAACCCGAGCTCAAGCGATCGATGTTCATAGGCAAGTGTCTCGGTTCATGGATCTCTTGTACTATCGTGGGTTCAGATATCCAAGGAATGCGCTCGACGACGTCATCAGGCGTAGAGAAGCCAATGAGTGGCAGGCAAATCAACAAAGAATTCAGCGGAGACTGAATGACAATGATCATGATGCCAATGAATACATAATTCATGTGAGGCAAGATCTCCGAGAAAGGAACGTCGAAAACAACGTTTTACTACATGAATTTCATGATAGAGCCGCTCAACCTGTTTTCGAGCAATACCAGAATGGGCAGGCATACCAACATATTTTTTCGAGAGAATCTGGCTTCGATCTGGCGGTCAATGAACGTGAGTATTGGACTTATCAATTTTTAGTGCGATGCTCGAATCGATACTCTAATTTCGTATTTTTTTCCAAATCGAAAAAAAGTCATACGAAGACATAACAACGAAGATGTACCGGTGCCCGAGAATGTACATCCGCAATATTTGGCGTTGCATATTGGACGGATGATTTGGGCCTCTCGCGCTCAAGAAATTAGATGGTTCCATGATCAGGCTGAAGATTCTGATTCATCTCTTCATGTCGAACCAGATTTGAGAGGGCTTCTAGAATCCGTCCGCGAAAGCTTTGCTGGAATACCAGAAGATTAATATTTTATGTAGAAAAAACTAAATGTAGATTCTCAAGTTTATCAGAGTATTCGATCATGAGCATTGTCACAATTTGAGATCTGCAAACAATATCACATCTATTCTCGTTTTTTTCACAGAGATGGCAAATGATTCTCATTTATATAATTACGATTATAATTATGGAATGGGAATGTATCAATATGATCAGAATGCTCCGAATATGGGCATGTACTACGTCGATCAAAATTATATGATGGAAAATAATTTCGGAGCACAATTGCCTATGTACTATGAACCGATGGATTTGGGTGCGAGAGGATCATCTGTAATTATTGAAGATATCACAGGCAGAGAAGAAGAATATATGAGGCTGAATGGCTTGCAAGGTTCATATTCATAATTATCATGTATTTGGACTTGAATTGAATTGTAAAAGTCGATCTATGATTCTCAGATCACGATTACTTTAAGTTATTCATCACGCAAAATTTGATTTGATTCACTGGTGAAAATAAAAAACTTGCACGTCTCTGAAAACCAAAAGAAAAATAACAGTTTCACCAGTTATTGATTGCACGCTTTCATTGAATATTATCCTCTACAGTCGAGGCTGGTCCAGAAATATTACAACAGCAAGAGCCACCGCAGCAACAGCAGAGACCATCGGTTATTCAATACGCTCAACCAAGGCAAGTACCGATCATCCAATTGGGTGGAGGCAGAGGCGACGCCGGCGATGGTATACGAGAGGCAGGAATACGATTTCGAGTCACAAATCCAATCGCTCGGTATTATCCACGGTTTCATGCTCACGGCAGGGACTTTACATTTCGTATCAATGAGTGTCCAGAGGGTATCAATTCGATCATCTGGTTAGAATTAGCCGTTAGAGACATTCATCAATATTTGATATCACAAGTAGAAAATGAAAACGACCTCATTGGAGTTTACATTCGTAGTACGCAATTTCAGCACGGACCCGGCGGTGTTTCGGTTCGTGCGGTGAACAACTTTACTTCCGATGACCTTTGGGATTTAATTTCGAGAATCACTCAGAGTAACGATGGTTTCACGTTAGATGCAGAATTCTCTTTAAGAGCAGATCACATCGAGCTCCCACAAGGTACCGGCAGACAGAGAAGGAAAATTTACACCATAAATACCGTCAACGCCAAATCGATTGTCTCAATTCGAAACGATGACAAAATGTGTCTGCCGCGAGCACTTGTCGTGGGCGAAGCCCATGTCCAGTGGAAAAATAATAATACTGCTCAAACAAAACGCGTGTATGATAGCATACGTCACGCACGAGGGAGACTTCAGCGAATACGTGCGGTCGAATTATGTCGACAATCTGATGTTGAGATTCCTGAATTGGGGTGCGGTATGAGAGAAATTATCAAATTTCAGCAACATTACGCTAATGAGGGATTAATTTTGAGGGTTTACGAATCATCGACCTTTGGAAAGGGAGAAGATCTATTTTTCGACGGTCAAGAGATGGTCGAATCTCGACGTAGGCCAGTGGGTTTCATCAATATTCTGTACAACGCGAGATTAGGCCACTATGATACGATAACAAATCTGATAGGAGCCGCGAAAACCAAATTTTTCTGCGCCACCTGCAATACACGCTACTGGCGCGTGAATGGTCATAAAAATTGCAAGAAACTCTGTCCTCGCTGTTGCGTGACTCCCGCTTGTCCTACAGAAGGCATCGCGCCAATCCTATGTAATGAATGCAATAGAGAGTTTTTTGGTATCGTTTGCTACAATAATCATAAGAAAGATGGCAGCTACAAAAAGAATAATAAGAAATTATGCGATGTTTTGAAAATTTGTAAGATTTGTCTGACTTTTGTAAATAGGGGAAAAGAGAAACACAGATGTGGAATTCGATTCTGTCAGAATTGTAAGGTGAAACATTCATTCAATGAATTTCGCTACATGCAGCCTATAGAGACCCCCGCATTCGTGATACCAAGAAAATACCTTTATATTTTCTACGATTTTGAAACGAGACAGGATTCACTGTACCGAGAACATGGCAATGAGAACGAACATATCGTTGTATGTTACGTTGAACAAGCATGCACGGATTGCTTGGAAAACGACGACGTTAATGAATTTTGCCACACTTGTGGCCAACGTTATTACGCTTTCTGGGACAATCCTGTAAAGCAGTTGATCGATTTGGGCAAACGCGAACATATCAAGTCAGCATTTCATGAAATAATATTCCTGGCCCACAATGCTTCAAATTTTGACGGTCAATTTTTACTCAGAGAACTAGCGGAAAATTCGCCTCTAGACCTGCCGGAGATAATTTTGAGGGGTCAAGGAATTATTAGTATGATGTTGGGCAACGCTATATTCCTCGACAGTCTCAATTTTTTCAATCAACCGTTGAAACAATTACCCAAAACATTTGGTTTGCCCGAAGGTAACAAGAAAGGATACTTCCCGCATCTCTTCAATACCTTCGAAAATAGAGATTATCGTAGGGAACTGCCAGCAGCCAATTTTTACTCACCTGATATGATGTCGGAGTCCGAACGTAGTGCATTCTATGAATGGTATAATTCTCACGAACCTGATTATATTTTTGATTTGGAGAAAGAGATGGAGGACTATTGTCGAATGGATGTTCAAATCTTGAGACGAGCTTGCCTGAAATTTCGAAAAATTTTCCTCGAGGTGGGTAACACCGATCCGTTTGTTGTTGCACCCACTATAGCCTCTACATGCTCTCACGTCTATCGAAAGAATTTCCTCAAACCCAACACTATTGGTATTATACCACCTGGAGGCTACAGACGAGCAGACAAACACTCGCAAAAGTCAATAGAATGGCTCCTACTGTGCGAAAGGGAACTAAAAAGAGAGATCATCCATGCTGGGCGGGGACGCGAATTCAGATTAGCAGAAGGATTCTTGGTGGATGGGTACCTCGAGAGCATGAATTCCGGAAAAGGTATGGTTTTTGAGTTCCAGGGCTGCTTCATCCACGGATGTCCCTCGTGTTTCGACGGGGATCGTTTTAAGAAGAGGGTGTTTGGCCGCTCCTTTAACGAAGCTCTCGAAAGTACTCAAGCGAAGATTAGAAAGATGTTGTCTCTGGGATACGAGGTATGCGAAATGTGGGAGTGTGAGTTTGATGATTTAAGGGAAAATAGTGCCGAAATACGCGAGTACGTAACCAAACATCCGCTAGCAAGTAAGATCATTTTGGATCCAAGAGAGTCATTTTTGGGTGGAAGCACGGAAAATATAGTCACGAGGTACGATGTCAAAGGTAATGAAATAGTTGTTTATTTGGATTTTACATCACTCTATCCATCTGTTAATAAGTCGGCACCGTATCCTGTGGGCCATCCCATTAGGATATATGTAGGATCGCAATGCGAAGAGATCACAGGACCCGATATCAATGATCTATCACGCGTCGAGGGACTCGTAAAATTCAGAGTTTTGCCACCGCGTAATCTTTTTCTACCACTCCTACCGATCAAAATGCACGGACGACTTTTGTTCGTCTTATGCCGATCGTGCGCCGAAGAAAGACGACAAGACGATTGCAGTCACGAGCGAGAAAGTCAGCGTACGCTCGAGTGGACTTGGATCGCCGACGAATTGAGATACGCTGTAAAACTCGGGTATCGAATTGTCAAAATTTTGATCATTTGGCAGTACAAAATGACTCAGTACGATCCGAAAACGGGCGAGGGAGGTCTGTTTTCGCCGTACGTGAACGGTTTTTTGAAATTGAAACAACAGGCAAGTGGCTTTCCGCCTCACTGCATCGATGAGGAGAGTAAGACCAGATACTTAGAGGAATATGAGAAGCATGAAGGTATAAAACTCGACAGGGATAAGATCGAAAAGAATCCGGGCTTGCGCGCAGTCGCTAAGATGGCACTCTGTTCATTTTGGGGGAAATTTGGACAACGCTCGAATTTGAGGCAGACCACGATTGTTAAAACGCGCGAGGATCTGTTGAAAATATTGCTGGACCCTGAAAAAGTTGTTTTCGATCTTTTGTTTGTCAACGACGATGTTCTGTGCGTAGGATGGGAACTAAGAGACGAAGTTGTACAATCTAGTCCTAATACAAATGTGGTTTTGGCTGCTTACACAACAGCTCATGCGCGTATCAAACTCTATCAAGAACTAGAAAAGTTAAACACGCGTGTCCTATATTTTGACACTGATTCGTGTTTGTTTGTTGTTAATCGCGATACTCAGAGCCAGTACATACCGCACACTGGTCCATTTTTAGGAGAGATGACCGATGAACTCGAGTGTTACGGAAAAAATGCGTACATTCGCTCGTTCGTATCTAGAGGACCGAAATTTTACGCTTACGAGAGAGTAGTTCCAGACACTGGAGAGGTATTTCAATGTTGTAAAGTGAAAGGAATATCGCTGAATTATCAGAATAGTAAACTTATTAATTTTGAGAGCATAAAACGACTCGTTGATCAATATTTCCAAGATGAAGGAAGCGATACTGAAAATGATTCCATTCAATTGTCATTTAGAGCAATAAGACGAACTCGCGAACACGTTGTAGTCACTAGAGACGAATTCGAGACCTGTAGCGTTGTATTGATGAAGAGACGATATGTGAACCCAGGACTCTCTCTACCTTTTGGCTATGTCTCGCAAGTTGAATAAAAAGATATGAATCATACAATTTCTATTCATTCCAAGAACCCCAATGAATTCCCAGAGCATCTTAATTGTCGAACTATGTGAGTTTGGTTATATTTTCGAGCGTATACGTATACGCGTGAATAACACTCGCGGGTATAAGCTGACACTCGCGGGTAAAAAGTTGATACTCGCGGGTATAAGCCGACCCTCGCGGGTATAAGCTCACTCTCGCGGGGATACGCTCATCCTCGTGGCCGCCCGCGGGAATCGAGCGAGTGAAAAATTGGAGATAAATTCGCAAAGACTTGCGGATAATGTCTCAGTTTGTGACATGGATACACGCTGGCAACATCCATTTACTTGTTGTATTTGTGGTCCCACAGGTGACACAATCACTAGTCCTCGTTACGTTCAAGCTCATTCTTTTATTGATAGCTAAACTCTACAGGTTGCGGCAAGACCCAGTTCGTGAGACGGTTTCTAACTCATCTCCCAGAAATTTGCGACGTCAGTTTTGATCGCATCCTATTCTACTACGCTGAATGGCAAGATGCCTACCGCACAGAGTTGAAGCCCGGAACGCCAGGTCTTCAGATTGAGTTTCGAGAGGGTCTTCCTCAACTTGGCGACTACTCGAACGACAATCATAAGAGGAAATTACTTATTCTGGATGATCTCATGCGCGAATCTTCGAACGATTTGATTCTCGATTTATTTACTAAGGGATCGCACCATAAGAATATTAGTGTTATTTACATCAGTCAGAATATCTTTCACAAAGGTGAATCACAGAGAGATATCAGTTTGAATACGAAATATCTCGTGATATTCAAAAATCCACGAGACAGAGCTCAAATCCAACACCTGGCTCGACAAGTGTGTCCTGAAGACCCGCGTTTTTTGAGAGAAGCTTACTTGGACGCTACGAAAACTCCACATTCCTACATCCTACTCGATCTCTCTCAAAGTGCACTAGACGAATTCCGATTTCGTACGAATATATTTCCAGACGATCCAGTTCATTACGCATACGTACCGAAGTACGTTAATTTCCATCCGTAGGCAACGAGTACGCGAATGTAGATGGTGTCGGAAACATGGGCGAGTCGTCATCGGCTGGTGCAAATTTGCCTGGTAAACATTTCACGAAAAAACGCGTGGCACTTTTAAACGCTCTCCGACATGCCGACGCTCGTCAGCGCGTTGCGCTCTTGCGCGAAGCGGATAAGATTCTCGTGCGATGTATATGTGAGTGTGCGCTCAACGTATTACACGGTGTTATCGCTCTCAAAGATACGGATAAAAAACGACTCAGTAGACACAAAATCGTGCTGCGTCGATTGGCTCGAAAAGGACGATTCTCCGACGATTGGCGTAAGAAAAAACGTGCGATTGTACAAAACGGCGGCTCCTTCTTGCCGTATTTGCTGAATCCTATCCTAGGAGCTCTGATGAGTAAAATACTTAGCTAGATATGGAGAGAGCTCGTAAAATGGTCATTGTGCCTGAGGCCATGTTAAATCAAATCCAACAGCGTAAGGAAAATATCGCTTCGGAGGACGCTGAATCGGTACAGACTCCCGGGGATCCACTTTCGAGACTCGACTCTGAAATGTTTGAGATTCTGCATTCGAAAAAATTTGCCAATGTCGATGAGAAATGTAAACGCTACCTACAAATTTTACGTCGATATCTGTTGCTTTGCGATGATGTCAGACAGAGGGAAAAAATGAGTGAACAAGATCAACAGACCGAAGATGAGACGAATTCGGTTCCGCTCGATGACAACGAGATTCTGAGTAGCGTACCGATATTATATCGAAAAAGAGCCAAACTTTTGCTACAACATTGGAGGAGCAAAGCACCCGAACGTCTCAAGTGGGACGATATCGGTACGGTCATACTCGATGATCGAACGATCGATGCTTCGAATATTGTCGATCTTGTGAATGACATTGTACGAAAAAGAGAGATTAAGAGAGGAAGGCACAGTGAGACGCTCGGAAATGCTGCCGTGGGTCAGTTAGAATTTGCCAAGTTTGTCAGAAGCGTAGATACACCTAAGAATTTGATTGGTAATGCAAACATCATAAAAATAGCTGAAAGATTGGCTCACCCCACAAATACCGCCAAACGTCGAACAGTTCCACAACTGTCTGATCGAGAACCATCTCTCGACAAACGCCGACATACCGAGGCATATGATCATTGGGAAGAGGCTGCTGTGGATCTCGATACCAGTATCCGAAGAGATACGCCTCTACCGTCTCCTGCACTTACCAGGCGCAGAGCAATGAAAAAATGGATGAATCTCGACATGTAGAGGCGGGAGCTCATCCTAATTACGGTAAACAATACTACGATCCTTCGCATGAGGCCGGTTACGCAGGTGCACGGAATCTAATACGCGTCAATAGAAAGGGCAAACCGTTGGAAAACGCTGCGGAAAGAAAGCGTATCTACGAATGGCTGAAAAATCAAGACGCTTATACTCTCCATCGACCTATAAAAAGAAGATTTCCGAGATTAAGATATAACGTGACAAACATCGACGATGTCTGGGAATGTGACTTGTTGCAATTGACGACACTCCAGGAGTACAATGACGGTTATCATTACCTATTGGTTGTCGTGGACGTATTGAGTAAATATCCATGGGTTGAATTACTCCGCGATAAGACCGCTTCCAACGTAACATTAGCTTTCAAAAATATTCTCGGTCGAGCAGGCGGACGAGTTCCGACCTGTCTGCAATCGGATCGTGGGGAAGAATTCGCCGGAAATACGTTCCAGAACTTTCTCAAGAAATATGATATCGCATTTAGATTTGCTTGTAATCCCGATATCAAGTGTGCGTGTGTCGAAAGATTGAACCGTACGATAAGAGAACGTCTGTGGCGCTATTTCAGTCACAAAAATACCAAACGTTACGTCGATGAGATACAAAATATTCTTCATGGGTACAATCACACCGTACATTCAGGGACACGAATGAGACCCTCCGAAATTGATATTTACAATGCCATTAGAGCGCGTTGAAATTTGGAACACCGTGCTGCTAATCAGACCGTCAATAAGAGGAGGGGAATAGGAAACGCAGACTCTAAATATAACGTCGGAGACCTCGTTCGTATCAGTCGCACAAAAAATACGTTTGAGCGCGGTTACGTCAACAATTACAGCGAAGAGATTTTCAAAATACAAAGGATCTCCTTGCGCCAAAATTTGTACACTTACGTCCTACAAGATTTAAGCGGTGAGATCATCGATGGTTTCTTCTATGTTGAAGAACTCTCGCCCGTAGGAAAAGATAGATTAAACGCGGACCAACTTTTCAAAGTGGAACGAATCATACGTTCAAAAGGCAGTGGCTCTAAAAAACAATACTTGGTCAAGTTGTGCAACTATAGCGACAAATTCAACAGTTGGGTCCCCGCATCAGATCTAGAAGCGATTTGATTTGGCCATGGATTATCTCAATGAATTCTACTTGGTACTGCCCAGTAACAGTAGTA
Source organism: Eretmocerus hayati (assembly GCA_029851415.1). Lineage (NCBI taxonomy): Eukaryota > Metazoa > Arthropoda > Insecta > Hymenoptera > Aphelinidae > Eretmocerus > Eretmocerus hayati. Next base: position 70,513,579 of record CM056743.1, on the reverse strand, counting down.
TGCAATATTTTCCCGATAACACCACCACATCTTTCAATACGCGATTGGCTCGAGAAATGAGACTCACCGGACATTGGGGAGTCGGACTCGCTGAAATTCACATACCATGTACAATTATGCATGTCCAGGAATCTGAAAGTGTCTATTCATTCAGTCAAACCGATGAGTTTGGTTTCATCAAGTCCTCGCAAGAACGACGCTTCGCGCACGGCATATATGAGAGTGTAGATCAACTCGCCTCTGAGATAAATGCTTCGCAAACTCCAGAGATCCATCGCGTACTCGAACCATCAAAATTACAAAAGGGTTTCTATGCTCTCAACCGCAAGTGTTCTTGCAATGATGTTCACCTTACAACTTTCAGCGAAAAACTCGTTCGTATATTTGGTTTCGAGGATCCAGAACGAAATCTATCGAGAACTATAAAAACATCTCCCTCGGATACTCGTGCAATCACAGGATGCCGACCACCGTCTCTGGCTAGAGCAATACCCGATCAACTTTTTGTGTACACCGATATTTGTGTACCCTATACAGTGGGTGATACACGGGCAGCTCTGTTACGAATCGTTTCGCTAGATGGCTTAAAATTCAACTTTGGAAGCAATATTACGAAACAATTTGCCCCAATAAGTTACATACCTCTCCTACAGCATGGAATCCAGAGCATCTCAATAGATATAAGGAATCAGCATGGCCAACACATACCATTCGAATATGGTACGTTGACTGTAACGCTTCATTTCAAAAGGAATCTCTGAGAACATGAGAGGAGGATGAGTCATTACGTAGCTTACTAAGAGGATCAGATCGGTGGATGAGGTGTGAAAAAATACTTTGTCGGTTCAAGTCATCAACGCGGAAGAGGAGTCGGAGCGTGGCTGGGTGGATTGGCTCGGAGGATCCTACCATACATCGCATGCGGTGTTAAGGCAGTGGGAAAGGAGGCAGTTCGGACTTGTATCAATGTTTTGGACGACGTAGCGAATCACGGTATAAATTTCACGGATTCTCTCGAAACTCGCGCGCGACAATCGACAAGAAAGCTCAGGAAAGAAGCGGCTGAGAAATTAGTGGACATGATGAAGGGATCTGGATATAAGTCGCTCACGGGCAAGAGGCGTCGTCAGTCTCGAAAGGGACGCGCAACTGTTCGCACCGCAGCTTCACGGAAAAAATCTAAGAAGAGGAGAAGTACGCGCACCAAAGCAAAGAAGAGTAATAAATCATCCAAGAAACGGAAGATCGTCAAGACGAGGGATTTATCGGATATTTTCGGACCACGTCCTTTCTAGTAAACGGCAAGATGGCATTTTTACATTCTCATTCGAATGAGTGCATGTCGGGCGAATTGGATATTTTTTCTCTGCCCTCCACTCAGACATCCATAGAGAGTAGCGCATTCTTAGAGTACAAGCCGGTTTCCTCGCTGAGCGACGAGGGTGATGCTCCCATTGATTCTGTCGTTCCTAGCGCAAGCGAACATTATCTGGACCTCGCACATACTATGCTCCATGTCAAAGCACGTATCCTGCCAGTAGCTGCAACTGAAGCGGAGAACCGTAAAGTTGGTCCGGTTAATAATTTTCTCCATTACATGTTCAATCAAGTTGACGTATTTTTCAATCAGAAAGCTGTATCACCACCTAATGATGCATATCCTTATCGTGCTTATTTAGAATCTTTGTTAAATTACGGTCCCGCTGCGGAGGAGTCTCATCTTACTTCGTGTCTTTGGCGTGACGATACCCCGAATAACTTCGATGCCGCACCCAACGCTGAGGGCGCAGCAGTTAATAATGGTCTCGCTTGGAGGCAATTTTTCACGCAAAGTGGCCAAACTTTTGATCTAATCGGTCATTTGCACTGCGACTTGTTTAATCATGATCGTATGCTTATCAACGGCGTCGAGATGAGGGTACGATTGGTTCGTAGCAAAGATGCATTCTGCCTAATGGATGCGTCCGATAATGGACAGTTCACGATTCAAATAAAGGAAGCATCTTTGATAGTCCGGCGGGTCAAGATAAGTCCGGGGGTACTACATGCACACGCAAACGCATTGTCGAAAACTACAGCCAAATATCCGATCACGAGAGTCAAAGTGAAATCTTTCACGATGCATGCTGGTATACTCGGCGATAGCTTAGACAATGTAATATTGGGTCAGCTTCCAAAGAGAATAGTCATTGGTTTCGTCGACAACAGAGCTTTTAATGGAAATCGTGCACTGAATCCGTTCAATTTCCAACATTTTGGAATAAATTATCTCTCGCTGTATGTGAACGGTATGCAGATTCCTTCAAAACCGTTGCAACCAAAATTCACTGGTGATAGCCGTCTATACGTTGATTCCTATCAGACATTATTCACAGATACAGGGATACACTTTGCAAACGAAGGTATCGGTATCGATCGTCTCTCATATTGAAGAGGGCACTTTATCACTGCGTTTGACCTGACACCCGATCTATCAGCTCATTGCGCTTCGCATTGGAATCTCGTTCATTCAGGGAGTGTGCGTGTAGAGGTACGATTCGACGCTGCTCTCACACAAACCATCAATTGTATTATTTATGCCGAGTACGATAACGTTTTGGAAATTGACTCGAGCAGACAAGTCGTGACGGATTATGGTGCATAAGATGGTGGGGTGAACAAGTATAAACGTGAGAGAACGGAACCGAAAGATCAGTTTGATAGTTCACGTCGTCGTAGTCGAAATGGATTTCGCCATCAGTATTCAAGGTTTTCGCGATCGCGAGAGGCAATTTTTCCCCAAGGAAATTGCTGTGATGTCTCTCCAGAATCGAATCATGGATCGATGGCTTGTGAAGTCACCCCATCCTTTTGATCAGTTGCCCGAGGATATGAAGTCGACCAACAACTATTGTACTTGGCGTGTTCACGGTTTAGAGTGGTTTGACGGGGATATTACGTTGGATCAGTTACGCAGCCATCTCTGCGAAATAGCCAAGAATTCTATTCGAATTTACGTCATCGGCACCGGAATCACAAAGTATTTGGAATCAATTATGGGACGAAAAGTCGTGAATTTAGAGCGCTATAGAGGACCAACATTCGAACAGCTCGACGAGCTGTATCCGTCTTTGTGCAGTTGCTCTCACCATGGCGTGAAAAAATTCAACAGCGAGAGTAACATGTGTGCGCTTCATAAAGCTTACCAAATAAGGAAATGGATGCGTTCGATTCTGCCTCACGGTTTGAGAAAATCTTCCAACGTTTCGGATCAAGATTTTTATGAAGCTCTGTTGAGCCATGAATGAAAACCACCGCATTTGGGGTACGATGTAGTCGATCGATCTTCATCTCGGGTTCCAGAGATAACCGACGACAACGACAAAGATAGCGAGGACGACGACGACGATGCGGATGACGACTCTATGCTAGTTTCCAGTTCTATCAACAATAATGAACACCCGTCAGGTAATGCGAGCTATTAGTGGTTTAAGAGCAAATTGAATCGGTGTCTATGCCGCTGATCATATCCCAAAGATTTTGAGTTTGCCTGCTGCCATTATTTCGAACTTGGATACATCCGACAAACCTGGGTCTCACTGGATCTCTGTGTTCATCGACAGACATGGTCACGGGACGTATTTCGATAGCTATGGGGTCCCCCCTGCATCACCACATCATCTCGACCGGCTCAGAAGAAACTGCAAGCGCTACACATGGAACAAGAAAACGCTGCAAAGCATTGACTCGCAAGTTTGCGGTGAATATTGTATTATGTTTCCGTATTGCTTGTGCAACGGTGGTTCTTTACGCACTTTTCAGCGAATCTTTTCTAAAGATACGCGAAACAACGATGGAATTGTTTCCCATTTCAAACGTACAATATCGAAAAAAATAAGGACCAAAAGAAACCGGGTCAGCGTGTTTCCTCGTGGAAGTTCCACTGGTTCGGGTTACTGTATCCAAACGTGCACATCAAAATTCTCTTATTCAGTATAATATAAGAATATGTAATGAATTCTTTGTGGAAATGTTGTAATCAATAAAAAAATCACGATAGTTAGAATTCTTTGCTATGATTGTTTACCCCTCCACTCAACCTCTAGATTATCCTGAACAAATTTCAACATGAATTTAATAATCTCTCAGAGTTTTTCGGGCGAATCGTCACCGACAGTCATAGTTTACAGAAGAATCATTATGCTCACATTTTGAATTGGATTTCAACTTGATATAATTTCACGAGTCCAAACAATTTTTCATATGAGTATCAGATATGTCACTTGAGCAGTACAGGTAAATTCTTTGATCTATCAATACAAGCTATCATATTTGGACGAGTCCATACAGAATGGTGAGTATGCACGTTGTGGACCGGATAGTTCATATTGAATTCCACGGTAAGTGAGAGTCACTAAATGCATGTGTTACTTGATCAATACATCGTGTAAACATGAGTCCATCCGTGCCCTATGATATTCGATAAATTAACACAATGGCCCGGGAACTATCAACAATATGGACGGTTTCTTATCATCGTAAAATGATTCGATTCGAGTCGACTCATGACCATTCATCCTTTCTCGTCGACAAATGGTAGGGAGAATAATATAAAAGTCTTGAGTGGGCCATCGTCGAAACCTCAGTTGATACATTTGAGTCAAGTGAACAAGTTGTATTGTCAAGTGAAGCAAGATGGCTACTATAATCCCCGAGATTACACCAGCTACCGAAGCTATCAGTACCATGGGGCCCACTCCCGTTCCTGCTGAACCTATTCCAGTGGCACTCATAGCGCATACTGCTCCACGTCCATTCAAGTTACCGAGAGATCTACCGAATTTACTATTTTCGACGACGTACGCATTAAACAATTCGAATTCCAAGAGAGCAACTATTGGTCTCGAGCATGACGCTGGCATCTATAGAGCATCGATGAAACTTGGAAGCCATGGCTCCCCGCTCAAGTACGTAACCATTGATTCTAAGAGTTGGGAACTATTCGCTCAACATATGGATGACATGTCGCGCTATTTCGAGAGTGGACATCCTCAATCGTGCAATAATTCAACGAAAATATTCTTACCATCGCACGATGTGAACCTTGCTCAAACGTACGGTTCGAAAGCTATTTTTATTGATGAGCGTTCAGAAGTCAATGCTGTGAGGGTATACACAGAAGACGAGGATCAAGATGAAGGTTTCGAGGATGGACCGGCATACAAGAAGAAGAAATATGACAATTCGCCAGGGTTCGTAATGCAACTTGCAACATTTCAAGGCCTCAGAAAATCTCGCGAGTGCATCGAGGCTCGGCTGAAAAAATGTGAAGAAGTTGCTGTGTTTGTGAATCGTGCTCTGGATCAATTGAGTGAATATATGAGAGACATGCTACGTAACGAAGAAAGCGGAAAGAAAATGAGTATTTTGAGAAACATCACTTCTTTCAATTATTATTTTTCATCAAATTATGAAAATATCAAAACATCCTTAAAATCAAAATTGGATTTTACACTCGATGGTGAAAAGTTAGACATTTTGCTCATTGAATTACGTGCATTTGGATTGTCCAACTTGTCCAAAGACCTTAGCGATATTCTGATTCCTAGAATTGACATGTGAGAATAACGATTGATGAATATCCCAAATGTACATAAATGATAACTATGTGTTAACCGAATAAAATACCACAAAATCTATCAGCATAAATTTGTGAGTTGAATTCTCTTCAGAACCTGTCCACCCGCTAATATTCATTCTTATGAGTAGAGAATCTGGTCTATATATATATATATATATATATATACATACACAAATATTTTTGCCCTCTCCAAAGAGAAACAGTATGCCCAATTGTTTATTAGTCATGATTGGAGTAAAAACGATTCATTCTATTCGCTACATTCGTTCGGATCGGACTCCATTGATTTTTCATTTCGACGATCTCTGATATTTCGCATTCCTGACACAAAAAATTCACAAATGGGTCAAGCAAACAGTTATCATCGGTTAGAGGACTCTGGAAGTCCAAGAGGAGGAGGAGGAGGGGACGGAGGAGAAGGAGGAGAGCGACGAGAAAGTGAGAGGAGTTCATGCTATGCATGGGGTAAATATTCCGATAAAATTACCGACAAGACCCGTCTGATAACAAAAGAGGAGAAGAAGAAAACGAAATATCAGTAAACATAGAGATGTTATCTGAAGGATTTGCGTGGATTAGGCCTAAGTGGGATACCACGTGAAAAAAAACGCACTGAGACATCTACCTCTTGGGTAGTGTCGAAACGATGTCCTGAATGATCCATAGACGATAACTCATCTTCACCAAACGTCGGTAAGATAGATGTGTACGAAATTAGACCAAAAATCCTCGCCCTTGACCTATTGGTCATCTTATCAGTGATACTATAGTACACATCAGTGATACCTATCAGTACTACCCATCTCAGTCGTCGCCATCACTGATAAGAAAGTAGTGACCTATTGACAACCTCATCGTAATGACTCAATTGCTTGACCTAATTACATCGACGTAAACAAATAATTTGGTCAAACGTGTAATAAAATGCCTTGACCTACTCTCCGTCTTATCAATTATACTACTACGCTGTTACGTAATCACTGATAAGAGAGTCGCACTTTTCCATCGTGGATGACGTCATTTGTTTTGACTCACTATAACGGTGCTATACTACTTTCTCGGCGGCTATTCTGTACTCAAAAAAGAGCCCCAACAAGATCTCGTGAATGTGTCTTCTCAGCAGGCGCTAATGGGTTGAATGTCCATGTGCTTTTGATTCGGTGTAATTTATTGTGTTGTAGATTCTGTTTTAGTGCATGGATTCAAACTCTGCAGGTAGTCATTCCATAGGAAATTTTGTCAGCTTTTTGTTAAAATTAGTCCCAACAGCCTAAGTTCCTGCGCATGCGCAGAAAATGATGTTTTCCTGTTACTAAAGAAACCCCCATTTCCAGAGAACGGCTGATAAGTCGCTTGGATCACCCTAAACTCCTCTGAGATCATTTCCTTCTGGAAAAACACAAAATTTTACGTCTCATTTCTGATTTTCAGAGGAATACAGGAATGGCTTTTTGAGAAATTGACTATTCGGTGGAAAACATCTTTTTAGCTCCAGGACCCCTCCAAAGCGTTGAAAAGAACTTCGCAATAACGTTTTCAATAGGATTTCGACGCTCTCCCAGATGCCGCAAACCGCAAGTTTGTACCTATCGGAAAACTCAAGATATCATCATTTTAGTGAATAAAGAAGCATCGATTTTTACATGATGAATTTTCACTGTTTTTACGGTTATGCGTGCGACGGAGGGATGAAATTTTCTTGGATCCCATAGGTGGTCCAAAGTTCCTACTTTGGACCATAGAATCGGATGAATAAGCTCAAAAAGGAATCCGAGAGATGACCCCTTTCCATAGGTCGCTTTGGCGTAGAACCCATCATACACAGCCCCACAAAAAAAAAGTTCTGACCTAACTCCCAAACTATATTACCTTCATGTTTTGGGGGTCACTAAATCCGAATCCAGGGTCAGCTTTGTTTCAGCACGTCGATATTTTGACATAACCTCAAAAAAAGTACGAGTTGACAAAATTGCTCCAAAATCATAATCGAACCGTACTGAATCCACTTTTGACCACCAATCTCATGTTTTCGGGGTTGCTGAATCAAAAAACGAGGTTAGTTTGGTCCCAACATATCATCGTTCTGACATAACCTCAAAAAATCATGATTTCCTAATGATATTCGAACCTGGTGATCAAACCATACTTTGTATTACCTATACTATACGTTTTTGGGGTCGCTGAATTCAAATTTGGGGCCAGTTGGGTTTCAGCACATCATGATTCTAACATGACCTCAAAAAATCATGATTTTTCACGAATATTCAGATCTGTTGGTCATACCATACTTTGTTTTGCCTCCGCTATATATTTTTGGGGTCGCTGCAACCTCTCTTAAGATCATTAAGACGAGATTGAGATATCAGTATCGGTTTCTTAGGCATTTTCCCACTCGGATGAAAATCTCCATCGCTTGTAACATCACCATCACTAGAAGAATCTTCATCTCCTGATTCGTCCTCTTGGACATCATTTCTAGTCTCAGTTTCACATTTCACTGCCCTGAGAGGATCTAGAATAGTGACTGTTGAAGTGTGTTGATAGACAATTTTGTGTTTATTCTAAGAGTTGTAACCTTCGATATGGTTAATACAAAAGTAGCAATCTTTTGAGCTTGTTGGTTTCCCTTAGGCCGCAGGGGTAACAAATTTTACGACTTTCTCATTTTTCTCTTTCTTCCATCGGAACAGCATAGGTTAGCAAGCGGTGCAAATCACGCATGGCGCCCATGGGTTACTCTGGTCAATTTTCGACTCGAAAATCTCTTTGTACAGTTCGATGTTTTTTTTGTCAATAGGCACTCGCAGATTCTTGACCTCATATTTTGCACATGAGACAGAAACTGTTACGATTACCATGACAATCGTGCGTTGTCGAGAGTGTCTTGGATCTTTTTCTTGTCACATTAAATCCCACATCAGCCAAGTCACCAACTGATGTGGAACTGCGGTCACTGGATAATGACGACTGTGGGCCCGCTTTCTCACCCTGACCAGTCGCTGACACTGAGGAACCGACCCTCTGCATCGTAGAACGCTTGCGTCTGCCATGATGATGTAAGACAGCTTTGGCACCGGTTTTGTAAGCCCGGTGCTCTGTTTTGATAGCGGGAATGACCGGACGCCACCTAGCGGTGGCGTGTGGTACTACACGGGCTTGCTGGCCACCCGTGGCTGTATCGGATGAAGTATGGTTCGGTCACCAGGTACAAGTGTCCTTGGGAAGTCATGATTTTTTGAGGTTATGTCAGAATGATGATGTGCTGGAGCCAAACTGGCCCCAGATTTGGATTCAGCGACCCCAAAAACATATAGTATGGGCAGAACAAAGTATAGCTTGACCACCAGGTCCGAGTATCCGTGGGAAATCATGATTTTTTGAGGTTATGTCAGAATGATGATGTGCTGGAACCAAACTGGCCCCAGAATTGAATTCAACGACCCGAAAAATATATAATAGAGGCAAAACAAAGTATGGTTTGATCACCAGGTCCGAATATCATTGGGAAATCATGATTTTTTGAGGTTATGTCAGAACGATGATATGTTGGGACCAAACTAACCTCGTTTTTGGATTCAACAACCCCGAAAACATACGGTTGGTGGTCAGAAGTGGATTCAGTACGGTTTGACTATGATTTTGGGGCAATTTTGTCAACTCATGCTTTTTTGAGGTTATGTCAAAATCTCGACGTGCTGGAACAAAACTGACCCTGGATTCGGATTCAGCGACCCCCAAAACATAAGGGTAATATAGTTCGGGAGTTAGGTCAGAACTTTTTTTTGTGGGGCTGTGATATGTTACAGTGAATGTCCGAAATCCGTAATTGTCGGGCATTTACTAGTAAATGTCAACATTCACAGTACCTTCCAAAATTAATGGATCATGCATGGTTTCACTAAGCCCACGATAACTTGGAATCCCTTCATTGTATGAAAATTTTGAAGAAGGGATCTTGAAGATCACAGAAAAATCTATCGATTGATTTGTTTCAAATATTTTTCAAGTGCTTCTGGAGTGCCCATAATCGACATTGACAATCTAAAAACAATTCTTCTTCAGTGGATCACCTACATCTTTGACGAGGAAGGTCGGATCACAAAAATTCTCATGAGATCTTGTAGCTCGGTCAAAACCTACAATTCCTCTTTTTCAAGTTTCCTGTACGACCTTTCCTGTCCGAGTAACGAGCTTGAAGAGAAAAGTTCGTATAACATAAGCTGCTTATACTAGAGATCCCGAGGCCGGTCCCTATTAGGTTTCGTCTCGCTCTCTTCTAGTGCGAAAATTTATCAAAAAAATAGCACGCCACATGATTTTGACGTAGAATGATCTCATCTTCCGGAAAAATATATCAGATTATGTCTCACATTGGAGGTGACAACGATTTTTCAAGTTTTGTTATGAGAATTGATTTATTCCATCTTTTGGCCGTCTATATTATATTTGAGACAAGATCTGATAGAATATTCTGAAAGATGAGATCATTTCACGTCATTTCAAATGCACTTAAGAGCAATGTAATTTAGGGTTCCATCATTAGGATTGTATTAACATTCATGATGAATCAATTGAAATCTATCACTTGAATAAATTAAAATCAACAATATGACAACAGCATCGGCGGAGGCTCGAACTCATGACCTGTGGATTGGGAAACAGGAACCTAGACCATTACTCCAAAGTTTCAGATGCCATGAGTGATGCTTACTTCGTACTAGGAACGAGACCTCCCAACTATTTTTCATTCTCTGAAGACGAAGCTCTCTTATCCAATTGAGTAACTCTTTCTTCAATCAACACAATTATTTTATTGTTGAATTCGATTGGGGGTGCTTGTGATGGAAAAATGTTTAGGTTGACTCTTAATAACTCCCAAACTTTGTCATAGTGGAATGTACACTTCAACACGCTCTCGGTTTTGATTGAGGTCCTTGTAAGTCAATTTTCAACACAATTTGATTAGATACATGAATATACAATGTATATTTTATATACACTCACTCACACACGCACACAGTATGTGTATATATATTCATATATGTTGTTCAACAATTTCTCAATGTTAGAGTACCTATACTCAGATTCATTTTCGATAAGATTGGTCCATTGTAAAATTGGAAGGCGCAGTCAATTCCTACTGATACTTATCAACATAAAGGGCTTGAAGATCTATTGTCAGAAGTAAACTAGAACATATTATCAAAAATTTCATCATAATTAGGAAATCTACATAGATGATGAAAAAATCGTGTAGAAGAAATGTTCTCTTCCACCACCACCAACAACTTGGGTCTGTGTAATCGAAATCTGCAAACTCAAAATTTCTGTTGAGACTTATTGTATACAATTCAATGAGGATACTTCACGAGGTATTCGCAGGGATGCCCTGTCCTTCCCCGACTTCCTCAACACTCAATTGTGTTGTAAGTCGGTCAATGTGATGATTTCTCGAAAAGGCCCGGCGACGGGTAATGGCGCGGATATTCCGTAGGATTCTTACGAGGATAACCTGCCTACATCTGATATCACTTTGGCCATGGATCGTCTGATTAGATTCACGTTGGATTCCTTTGAGGTATTCTCACATGGATTACTCCGAAGACATCACGTGGGATTCTAGTAGGGACATCCTCCTTATTCCCTAGATCTCTCTTACAGTAAGTCGTCCATTCAGATCCGAATGGGATTCTTATCAGGAGTCCCTGAGTGGATTTTGCTGTGAATATCTTGCGGGATTCCTGTAGGGAGTCCCTGCATATTCCTCATTCTATCCCAATTCACGGGGAAATCCTGTCGGAATCCTGTGTAATCCTCGAGGGATTCCCCAAGATGAGGATGAGACTGGGATATCGCATGGGGATCCAACATAGATGCAGGGAAACCAAGGATTATTTCTGTACGGGATCTCCGTAAGCAGGACATGTTATACAAACTTTTCTCTCCAAGCTCGATACGTGAACAGGGAAGGTGATACAGGAAACTTTAAAAATAGGAAATTGTAGGTTTTGAGACGAGCTACAAGATCCCGTGAGAATTTTTGTGATCCGACCTTGTCCGTGAAAGTTGTACGTGATCCACTGGAGAAGAATTTTTTGGATTTTCAATGTCGATTCCAGGCTCTCGGAAAGCACTTGAAAAATACTATAGATTTTTTTGTCATCTCTAAGATCCTTTTTTTGAAATTCTTATACAATGAAGGGGTTTGAAGTTATCATGGATTTAGTGAGACCATGCATGATCCATCAATTTTGGAAGGTACTGTACTAAGAGAGTCAGTAAATGTCCGAAGTATGATTGCATTTCGGACTTTTAGTAGTCAATGTCAGAATTTACTGACGTGGCTTCGTGAATGAATTTACTAGTGACTTCGTAAATGACATTTACTAGTAGATTCCCGGAATGCGAACATATTTCGGACATATACTGATTCTCTTAGTAAATGTTGACATTTACTAGTAGATGTTAGCATTTACGGACATCGGACATTTACTGTAACAAATAATATATATATATATATATATATATATATATATATATATATATATGAGTGATTCTGGAGCAAGCTGGACAAAACCGTCACCAGGGGGGTCTGGGAAAAATCCGCAAAAATTTTCTTCCATTAGTACTATGTTGAAATAGTACGAAAAAATTTTTTTCAGATTTTTTCGGCCCACCCTGTGGGCCCCAGGGCCCATGAAAGGGCCATTTTAGGCCCTTTTTTAGCCTATTCTAGGAAAATCATAGCTCCGACGCAAATCAATATTTTCCAACGTACTTGGGCGCATTTTCCTCGTCAAGACTAGTACTTTTGAGAAAAGAATTGTCCAAGGCCACCTAGTGAGCCTGACGACTTCTGCCACCTATTTATTGAGAGCAAATTTTAGCGATTTTTGGGCTTGCTTCAAAGTGATGTAGCTCCCACTAGACATGTGATAATTGACTTTTACAAGTAATTATTTTGAAGGTCTTGAAAATACCTACAATTTTCCCACTTGTAAAAGTCAATTATCGCACTTTTTGTTGGAGCTACAGTCGATACAAGTTGAGCTATTTACGAAAAAGTCGAAAATTGAGAACTCGATTCCAAAAATATATCTTAATTTTTTTTCACCAAACTTGTGCGAAAATGTTCTTTCAGACATCTACTTTTAGTGAAAAAAATTTGGCGGAGGTTATTTTTTTTTTATTTTTTTTGCCGAGCGTTACAAAATGCCGCATTTCGTGGTTTTAGCAAAAACAGCATCTTTGACCACGGTCACATATGCTCCCATCTGGACTGATGTGCACCAATCTGTGTGAAAGTACTCCCCAAAGTACCCCCAAGTACGTGTAAAACGTTGCGTGGACGAGCCTCCACCCAGGAGCGAGCTGTAGGTTCTATTCACCGTGTCCAAAATAGGCATTATTTTGGCTATTCGAGCGTAAGCGACTGAGAGCATGATTTTACTTGTTCTGGCTTACAAATGAGATAATGGGCTAGAATGAGGATCCAAACATATTGTTCCGACTCAAAATGACCATCTGAACACAATTCCGAGGTCAGTTTAGCTCTAGAATGTCGTCTAGTGCCTCAACGGGTCAGAACCCGTCGACAGAATCTAAGTTCTTGAGGGGCAGAGGGACGACTATTTAGAGCAAAACTGACCTCGGAATTGTGTTTAGATGGTCATTTTGAGTCGGAAAAATATGTTTGGATCCTCATTCTACCCCATTATCTCATTTGTGAGCCAGAACGAGTAAAATCATGCTCTCAGTCGCTTACGCTCGAATAGCCAAAATAATGCCTATTTTTGACACGGTAAATAGAACCTACAGCTCGCTTCTGGGTGGAGGCTCGTCCCCGCAACTTCTTACACGTACTTGGGGGTACTTTGGGGAGTACTTTCACACAGATTGGTGCACATCAGTCCAGATGGGAGCATATGTGACCGTGGTCAAAGATGCTGTTTTTGCTAAAACCACAAAATGCGGCATTTTGTAACGCTCGGCAAAAAAAATAAAAAAAAATAACCTCCGCCAAATTCTTTTTACTAAAAGTAGATGTCTGAAAGAACATTTTCGCACAAGTTTGGAAAAAAAAAAATTAAGATATATTTTTGGAATCGAGTCCTGAATTTTCGACTTTTTCGTAAATTGCTCAACTTGTATCGACTGTAGCTCCAACAAAAAGTGCGATAATTGACTTTTACAAGTGAGCAAATTGTAGGTATTTTCATGACCTTCAAAATGACTACTTGTAAAAGTCGATTATCACATGTCTAGTGGGAGCTACATCACTTTGAAGCAAGCCCAAAAATCGCTAAAATTTGCTCTCAATAAATAGGTGGCAGAAGTCGTCAGGCTCACTAGGTGGCCTTGGACAATTTTTTTCTCAAAAGTACTAGTCTTGACGAGAAAAATGCGCCCAAGTACGTTGAAAAATATTGATTTGCGTCGGAGCTATGATTTTCCTAGAATAGGCTAAAAAAGGGCCTAAAATGGCCCTTTCATGGGCCCTGGGGCCCACAGGGGGGGCCGAAAAAATTTGAAAAAAATTTTTTCATACTATTTCAACATAGTACTAATGGAAAAAAATTTTTGCGGATTTTTCCCAGACCCTCCTGGTGACGGTTTTGTCCAGCTTGCTCCAGAATCACTCATATATATATTGAACAAGCCCGTGCAGAAATAATCCTAGGTTCCCCTGCGTTCACTTTGGATCCCCATGCGATATCCCAGCTTCATCCCCATCTTGGAGAATCCCACGAGAATCACACAGGATTCTGACAGGATTTCCTCGTGAATTGGAATAAAATGGGCAATACGCTTGCAATACGCAGGGACTCCCTACAGGGATCCCGCAAGATATTCACAGCAAAATCCACTCGAGGACTCCTGATCACTCAAAATCCCTCAGAGGTAAGTTTATCCCTAAGTAGAGTGAAATTTACCTCTAAGGGTAAAATAATCATGAATCTCTCTAACAAGGGGAGCACTTGACTTCCGGATCACCAATCTTCCCCAAAATTTTTTTACAGTTTGGTATCACCTAGGATATGAAGAATCCAGAGTAACTCCGTCAAATGGGCCCCCTGCTCAGAGCTACAAGCTAAAACATTAGCATTGCGAGTATATCTATATATTTCACTTTTTAACATGGGCTTATATGGGCAATGCTGATATGATAGGCTGTAACTTCGGACAGAGGGCTCATTTGACGGAGTTACCCTGGATTCTCCATATTCTAGGTGATACCAAATCGTAAAAAAATTTTGGGGAAGATTGGCCACCCGAAAGTTAAGTGCTCCCCTTGTAAGTCGAGGTAAACTTGCCTCTAGTTAGAGCGAAAACTTGTGGACTTTACGATAACCTCGAGCTTAAAGGTAAAGATACCTCTAAGCTAGAGAGAACTGCCGGTCGGTCACCACAGAAACCATAACCTCCACGAGGGAATCTCAAGTATAGCTTATAGCATTTTCGATACGTTTATTTTCATCAGATGAGATTAAAATCGTTTGAAAACCGGCATAATTTCACAAACGAGGCTAACCGAACCTAAGCTCGACCTCAAATTGGCATGTGGTGCGTGATTGTAAACAATCCTTGCGTTCGAGATTTATCAGTTTTCTAATTACTCGAGCTCGTTACTACTGCTCGTTACATACTTATACTTTTTATACAGATCACGGGTTAGTATGAGGATCTTCCCCCGACGAGATTCGCAGATAATTACCGTGTATTCTCAGTCATTGTCTAATATCAATTGAAAACCATCCGTTTTACAATTCATTGATTCATAAAAAACTGCATGAATTGGAACATAACCTCTTAAGAACCGCAGTCCGCAGACTTCTCTCTAGCTTAGAGGGACTCTTGCATCTTACCTCTGAGCATCGAGGTAGCCAGAGCTTAGAGGTAAAATTCTCTGTAAGTAGAGTTAAATTCACCCCGAAGTCGATTTATCTCTAAGCTTCGAGATAAGGTTCACCTCTGAGGGATTTAGAGTGATTAGAATCCCATTTGGATCTGGTTGGATGATCCATTGTGAGAGAGATCTAGGGAATGAGGAGGATGTCCCCACTTAGTCCCCAATAGAATCCCACGTGATGTCCTCGGCATAATCCATGGAAGGATACCTCATAGGAATCCAACGTGATTATAATCAGACAATCCATGGCCAAAGTGATATTGAATGTAGGCAAGCTATCTTCGTGAGAATCCTACGGGATATCCACGTCATTACCCGTCGCCGGGCCTCTTAGAAAAATTATCACATTTATCGACTTACAGAACAATTGAGTGTGTTGAGAAAGTCGAGGATGAACAGGGCATCCCTGCAAGTACCTCACGGAGTATCCTCATTGAATTGTATACAACAAGTCTTGACAGAAATTTTGAGTTTGCAGATTTCGATTACGATCTACATGATTGTTTCATCATCTATGTAGATTCTCCCAACTATGATGAAATTTTTGACAATATGTTCTAGTTCAATTTTGACAATAGATCTTCAAACCCTTTTCGTGATGAGTATCAGTAGGAATTGACCGCGCGTTCCAATTTTACAATGGACCAAACTCATCAAAAATGAATTTGAGTATAAGTACTCTAACATTGAGAAATTGTTGAACAACATTTATGAATATATATACACATACTGTGTGCGTGTGTGAGTGAGTGCGTATGGAATATACATTGTATATTCATATATCTAATCAGATTGTGGGAATTTTTGAAAATTGACTTGTAAGGACCTCAATCAAAACCGAAAGCGTGTTGAGGTACACATTCCACAATGACGTGTTTGAGAGTTATTAAGAGCCAACCTAAACATTTTTCCATCAGGGGCATTCCCAATCAAATTCAACAATAAAATATCTGTGTTGGTTGAAGGAAGAGTTACTCAATTGGATAAGAGAACTTTGTCCTAAGAGAAGGAAAAATAGTTGGAAAGACTCTTTCTAGTACGAAGTAAGCATCACTCATGGTATCTGAAACTTTGGAGTAATGGTCTAGGTTCCTGCTTCCCAATCCACAGGTCATGGGTTCGAGCCTCCGCCGACTCAGTCGTCATATTGTTGATCTCAATTTATTCAATTAATAGATTTTAATCAATTTATCATGAATATTAATACAGTTCTAATGGTGGAACCCTAAATTACATTGCTCTTGAAAATCATGTGAGTTTGTTTACGTTTTCATATAAATAACTTGCATAGGATTCGTGGAGGAAATCCCTGTGAGAATCCCACAGGAAAATCTTACAGGACCCCATCGAAAAAGCGTAGACTGAGCGAGTGGGATCCCAATAGGAATTTTCCGGTAGGAATCCCACCAAGGCTAGGACAATCCTGTGAGATTCCTACGAGATTCTTCTTGAGATTTCTGCACGGGTGAGTCTTTATATAGGCAACGCTAATGTCATACGCCATAGCTTCGAAATGGTTGAGCATTTGGAAGTGTGGCTCTGGGTTATACACGCAAAATAGCAGGTGACGGTCATAACCGTCCCGTGGCGCTGGTGCGAAGCAGCGCTTGTGTTGCCGGTAAATTGGGCGCCCAAGTGCTGCTTTTATAAGCGGTTCCCAGGTGCTAGAAAATCCTTGAACTTTTTGCGGTCGACGCGTTGTGCTTCTCTTCCACCGAATAGATCTTGTTCATAGTTGTAGTCTCGGGGTGCACAGAGTCGAGATGGCTTGCGCGTGTTTGCGATCAGAGTTACATTGTTAAAGTTTGTGAAATACCTAGCCTGCCTATTTTTTTCAGATATTCAATTCAGGTTTGGAACACTTACTCATTTTCATTCCTAGAATCAAGTACGACAAGTGAACCCGCATATAGCTGGATGCCGTACTTGGTTCTGGGAATGAGAATCAGTAATTATTTTTGAAACTTGATTAAATATCTGAAAAAATAGGCAGGCTATTCATTGGGATATCACAAACCTAAACGTTGTAACTTTGATCATACAAACGCGCGCAGGCATCTCGGGTCTGTGTCCCCCAAGACTACAACTATATATTAGTTGAGTAAGTAAGCTCCTGAATTCGTTCATTAACCGGTTCAACTCTTCGGAACCCTCCATTGGGCTCAAATGATATATGATGAATTCCACGCCAAAGCGACCTACAGAAAGGGGTGATCTCTCAGATTCTTTTTTAACCTCTTTCGTTCGATTCTATGGCCCAAAATAGGAACTTCGGACCACCTATGAGGTCCAAAAGAAATTTCTCCTCTCCATTGCACGCCTATCCGTAAACAGACCGAAAATCCATCGTGTAAAATTCGATGCTCTTTTATTCACGAAAATGGGAATATTCCGAGTTTTTGAATAGCTATCGATTTGCGGGTTGTGGCATCTGAAAGGGCATCAGAAAATCTATCGAAAACGTTGTGGGAAATTTCTTCTCTGTGATTTGGGGGCCTCCTGAAGGCAAAAAAGTGTTTTCCCCCTTCCGGCACGAAAGAATACGTCCTTTCGCGACTCGTTTCGGTCACGAAAGCTCGACTTTTGCTGCCGGCACGGGTCAACTCGCGCTCTGATTGGCTGTCAATTTATGCTGCATCTTCCGCTGCCTGCGCTGTTTCGCTGTGCAGAGAGCGCATGAGACATGCATGCGAAATATTACCTATCGAGGTTATGTTTATCAATGTGTTTATTCATGATTTGTGTGTACATACACTTGACAGACGGTATTCTTATATAAATACTGCTGCTTGAACAGATAAGCTCTCAGAAGCCGACTATAGAGCAGGATTTCTAATGCCCCATGACATAAATTGACAAGGCACACAAAATACTCATTGTTAGTGACACGAGCTTAGGGCCACGATGACTTGGTGTGTGTGGACACATCTTTGTATCGAATTCAAGGCCCAAATTGGATCATGTGATAATATATCATTCAGCTTTCACCCACAACACATTTCGCTTTATTATTTTTTTGCTTACGTCCGCCCCGACCAGCAAAAGTCGGGCGGACGAGTACATCACGTCACAAATATGCAGCAGAAGCAGTAAGTAAAAGCTGTGAGGTCATCTGCTTGAACAGCCCACCATGAGCCCACCCCTTCAGTATTGCAAACAACTGCAGAATGAGGTTAAACACGTATTTTTGTACTAATTGATAAAATTTCGACGTGCTTTCGGGCCGAGAGGAGAAAAAATAGTATACAGCACTCGGCAGAGAAGTGGGATGCCCGTGACAGTGTGATATCAATGCCTCGGCTTCGCCTCGGCATTATCATCACGCAGTCACGGAAATCCAACTCCCCTGCCTAGTACAGTAATATACTATTTTCACTAAAACGCTAATTCCTCAAAAAGCCAATTTTTTATTTTTTGAAAATCAGATATTTGACGTGGAATTTCGCGTTCTTTCGAAAAAATGGGTTTCAGAGAAGTTTGAGGCGATCCAAGTGACTTATGAGCCATTTTTTGAAAATTCTATTTTTTCGGTTTCAGACAAAGGCAACTTTCTGCGCATGCGCACAAACGTAAACTTTCGGTGCCACTTCCAATGGAAAGCTGACAAAATTTCCTATAGAATGACTACCCGCAAAGTTGAGATTCGTGCACTGAAACGGGATCTGCAACGATTAATTATATCGAATTGAAATCACATGAAAATTCAGCCCATGAGAGCCTGCTGAGATGACACATTTACGAGATCTTCTCGGGACTCAATTTTGAGGACGAAATTGACCCGAAAAACATTCGGACCACATGGTTTCAACGTAAAATTGTATGAACTTTCGAAATATGCGATGAGAAACCCCGTTTGAGGCAATCCGGAGCAATACATTCAATTTTTTGCCAGAAAATACGATATTTCACATTGAAAATCGCGAAAAATTGAATGTAGCACCTTAGGCTCGCCTCAAACGGGGGTTTTCATCGCATATTTCGAAAGTTCATACAATTTTACGTTGAAACCATGTGGTACGAATGTTTTTCAGGTCAATAACATCCTCAAAATTGAGTCCCGAGAAGATCTCGTAAATGTGTCATCTCACCAGGCTCTCATATGGGCTGAATTTTCATGTGATTTGATTCGATATAATTAATCGTTGCAGATCCCGTTTCAGTGCATGAATTTCAACTTTGCGAGTGGTCATTTCATAGGAAATTTTGTCGGTTTTCCATTGGGAGTGGCGCCGAAATTCTACGTTTGTGCGCATGCGCAGAAAACCGCCTTTTTCTGAAACCGAAAAAATCGAATTTTCAATAAATGGCCCATAAGTCACTTGGATCGCCTCAAACTTCTCTGAAACATATTTTTTGCGAAAGAACGCAAAATTTTACGTCAATTATATGACTTCCAAAAATGCAAAAAATGGCTTTTTGAGAAATTAACATTTTAGTGATAAACACTCTTTTGCCTTCAGGAGGCTCCCAAATCATAGAGAAGGAATTTCCGACAACGTTTTCGATAGGTTCTTTGATGCCCTTTCAGATACCGCAACCCGCAAATCGATAGCTATTCGAAAACTCGAAATATTCCCATTTTTGTGAATGAAAGAGCATCGATTTTTACACGATGAATTTTTGGTCTGTTTACGGATATGCGTGCGATGAAGAGGAGAAATTTTTCTCGGACCCCATAGGTGGTCCGAAGATCCTATTTTGGTCCATAGAATCGAATGAAAAAGGTTAAAAAAGAATCTGAGAGATGACCCCTTTCCGTAGGTCGCTTTGGCGTAGAATTCATCATATATATGTAGGTGGCACATCCAATAATCAATATTAATGGGAATTATTGTTCAAAAATTGGGGGAAGGCATAAATAAACAATGACAACATGAATTTTCCGACCTTTTTTCGGTTTTTCCATTACAAGTCGGAAAATATTGGTTTTTCGGGAAAACTTGTTCAGAGGTAATCTGTCGATCTCTGGAAGATCTACAAGATTGATCTATATACTTTTCCCGTGAAATGCATCTTTTTGGAGTTATTCTTGATCAAAGTTATAATCGAATTCGTTTGAATGAATTCGCAAAAGTTGTTTATAACGGGTGCAAATTATATTCATATCATTATTATTTCCTGGGTGATATTGAGTCAATTTTAAAGAGAAGAGGTCTCTTGGTATTTTTCCTAAGGTTGGTCGTTTTCGAGTAATGAGAAAAAACAGATTCGCAACTTCGAAGTCAAAGTGCTGTCATGAAAGTACCGTATTGAGGGTGAGAAGTAGCGAAATTTGCTTTTTTCATTACTCGAATACAATCAAACTTAGAGAAAGTTGCCAAGACACCCTTCCTGGTCAAAATCGACCCAATTATGTTAGAAAAATAATTTGAACGTGTTACAAGCGATTTTCGTGAATTTATTTTAACAAATTTGATTATAACTTTGATCAAGAATACCTCCAAAGGGATGCATTTTACGGAAAAAAATTGTGAACTAATTTTATAGATCATATAGAGATCTACAAATTACCTTTGAACAAGTTTTCCCGAAAAACCAATATTTCCCGACTTATAATGAAAAAACAGAAGAAAGATCGGAGAATGCATGTATTTATTGTTTAATTATACCTTCCCCCAATTTTTGAACAATAATTCTCATCAATATCGATTATTGGATGTGCCACCTATCATTTGAGCCGAAAATTGGCGGGTTCACAAGAGTTTAGCCTTTTACCCCTAAAAGGAAGCGTCTTTCGGGGCTTACTTACTCTACCATATACCTACTTACAAGATCTATTCGGTGGAGGAGAAGCATAACGCATCGACCGCAAAAAGAGCATGAATTTACCAGCACCTGAGTCCGCTCGAAAGCAGCACTTGGCGCTGCTCCACACCAGCACCACAGGGGACGGTTTTGACCGTCACTCACTATTCATTCCGCGTGTATCTTTTAGACGAGACCATCTCCAGAATCTCAGCCAGATCCGTGGCCCACAACACCTGGGTGCTCCTTGAAAGATGACGTCTCGTAGGATTCTCGTCAATATGTCCAGCGGGCTCCCTGTCTGTGCCTCACGAAGTCTTTTGGGGATCTCGCATGAAATTCCTGCGTGAACTCACGCTTGTACATTCATTTAGATCCCTGCACTGAAAATCTATCGGGGTTAGGTCATTACCGACGTCGGAGTTGCCACACTACCGACTGTTCGGTGTTTCTCGATTCTCGATTTCGGGGTTCTCTAGCCCCCGACGAAAGTAAACAAGAGTGCAAGAGATGAGCGGCATGACTGCGCAGGTTAAAATCCTAATAGGATGCTTAAACAAATTGATATTGATTGATAACGTTCATTGAATTTGAACATGAATGGATGTTTATCTGCAACGCTATGAATTTTTCTTGAATGCGAAGATAACATTAAAGAGTACCACTTTCAATGGCAATACTCGTGATCACAACTGCATTGAGAGGAATTGAAGAATTCGATAAATGTTCGACAGACTCGCTTTGGATTTACAACCATATTTTTCCATTTTTCAAAAGTTTAATGAACTGATCTGTATGATTTGAGTAAAGTGTACGTAAATTAAACATGTTCGTGGGTTTTGGAGAAAGTCACGCCGTTCTACGAGTTGGTATAATGAGTGGGTTTTTATCAATTACGAATTTCTACGATTCTGGATCTTACATGTTGAGAATGCCACATCTTCAACCTCGTGAAACGCTGCTCTTTTCTTCGTATCCGGAGAGATCCGATCTACTTATTGAGTCGATATCGGACGGATTACCTAATTACGCTTCAAAATAATTTTGAAAAACCTCAAGTTAATTCCGAGCGAGTCAGTCTAATATTCATCGAACGCTACACTTTCTCTCAATGCAGTTTTGATCACGCGGCGTATTGCCTTTAATGTTATATTTGCATCCAAGAGAAATTCTTAACGCTGTAAATAAACATTAATCTATATTCAAATTCAACCAACGTTATCAATCAATATCAATTTGTTTAATCATCCTATTAGGATTTTAACCTGCGCAGTCATGCCGCTCATCTCTTGCACTCTTGTTTACTTTCGTCGGCGGCCAGAGAACCCCGGAATCGAGAATCGAGGATAACATCGAACAATCGGTGGTGTGGCAACTCCGACGTCGGTAATGACCTAACCCTGATAAATTTTCAGTGTGTAGGAGCGCTATAGAGATTCCCAACGTTGAGGTTGAGATGAGAGCACATGATTGGATTCCCGACAGATCCTCATAGGATGATCTGATGTAGAATCAACAAGGATATTGTGTGGGAATCTAATAGAATCCTACATTGGATTCTGGGATTCAGATAAATATCAAATTTTTGAGGGATGAGACGGGGTCATCCTGTACGATTCCGGAGCGGAACGGAGCTTCGAAGCGGAGTATTTGCCAAGGTGCTCATGAGACGTCACTTTATTCGACTGCCTGATCCAATTGACTTGTCGGATCTCATGACCAACCACCTGAAGATATTATTCATGGGATCAGGTGATCAAACTGCGATCGATACAGAGTTCTCGAGATCCCCTTCTTATGCACTGCTAAGATGACATAGACCCGTGCAGAAATCTCAGGAAGAATCTCGCAGGAATCCCACAGGATTGTCCTAGTCTTGGTGGGATTCCTATCGAGAAATTCCTATTGGGATCCCACTCGGTCAGTCTATGCTTTTTTGATGGGACCCTGTGAGATTTTCATGTGGGGTTCTCACAGGGGTTTCCTCCATGAATCCTATGCAAATCATCTATATAAAAACCAAAACAAACTCGAATGCACTTGAGAGCAATGTAATTTAGGGTCCCATCATTAGAATTGTATTGATATTCATAATAGATGAATTAAAATCTATTACTTGGATGAATTAATATCAACAATATGACAACAGCATCGGCGGAGGTTCGAACCAATGATCTGTGAATTGGGAAGCAGGAACCTAGACCATTACTCCAAAGTTTCAGATGCCATAAGTGATGCTTACTTCGTACTAGAAACGAGTCTTTCCAACTATTTTTCCTTCTCTTAGGACAAAGCTCTCTCGTCCAATTGAGTAGCTCTTCCTTCAACCAACACAATTATTCCAATGTTGAATTTGATTGGGGATGCTTGTGATGAAAAAATGTTCAGGTTGACTCTTAATAACTCTCAACCTTTGTCATAGTGGAATGTATACCTCGACACGCTTTCGGTTTTGATTGAGGTCCTTACAAGTCAATTTTCAAAAATTCCCACAATCTGATTAGATATATGAATATACAATGTATATTTTATACGCACCCATTCACACACGCACACAGTATGTGTATATATATTCATATATGTTGTTCAACAATTTCTCATTGTTAGAGTACTTATACTCAAATTCATTTTTGATGAGTTTGGTCCATTGTAAAATTGGAACGCGCGGTCAATTCCCACTGATACTCATCAACAAAAAAGGTTTGAAGATCAATTGTCAAAATGGAACTAGAACACGTAGTCAAATTTCCATCATGATTGAGAGAATCTAGATTTATGATACAACAATCGTGTAGATGAAATGTTCTCTTCCACCACCACCAAAAATTCGGGTCTGTGTAATCGAAATCTGCAAACTCAAAATTTCTGTTGAGACTTGTTGTATACAATTCAATGAGGATACTTTACGAGGTATTCTCAAGGATACCCTGTCCATCCCCGACTTCCTCAACACTCAATTGTCTTGTAAGCCGGTAAATGTGATAATTTCTCTAAGAGGCCCGGCGACGGGTAATGGCGTGGATATCCCGTGGGATTCTCACGAGGATAGCCTGCCTACATCTAATATCACTTTAGCCATGGATTGTCTGATTAGGTTCACGTTGGATTCCTTTGAGATATCCTTACATGGATTACGCCGAAGACATCACGTGGGATTCTAGTGGGGACGTCCTCCTTATTCCCTAGATCTGTCTTACAATGTATCGTCCAACCAGATCCGAATGGGATTCTTATCAGGAGTCCTCGAGTGGATTTTGCTGTGAATGTCTTGCGCGATTTCTGTAGGGAGTCCCTGCATATTCCCCATTTCATCCCAATTCACGGGGAAATCCTGTCAGAATCCCGTGTGATTCTCGAGGGATTCCCCAAGATGAGGATGAGGCTGGGATATCGCATAGGGGTCCAACGTAAATGCATGGAAACCTAGGATTATCCCTGCACGGGGATTGCAAAACTTCACCAACATTAACAATCCGTCGCATACCACGTTCAAATATACTTGTTCCACAGGGAATTTTGTCAAAAAACTCGGGAATCATCTCAGTATATCCATGAATCGTAGATTATGTGATTAGACATTGATTCATTCAAGGCCTATATCATTGATTCGATATTAGAGACCTAAATCAAGCAGATGAGCTACATGCAATCATCAGAAGTGATAATCGATCAGCAACTCTGATATACGCTCAATTTGGTCCCCGACAATCCGTTTCCCGTGAGGTCTCACGGTCTCACATAGGATGCTTCCACCAATCGCTGAGGGTTAGCCGATGTACTTTTTTGAGAGACTGTGAATATGCCCTCTTCCAAATCATTTTCGGATATCGCCTCTGTTCGTTCATTCATCCATCTTGAGCAGAGGAAAGTACACGATCAAAGGTAATACTCGAAGATTCAGAGAAAAAAGCAGAATAGGGGCGGACTCATGTGTGGATTGATGGGCGCAGATGGATAGGCCACCAAATCTATAAAAGCAGGCAGGTGTAGATGAGCAGTTGGAAGAAGAGTAAGTATTCCGTAGCGTATAGAGAAGGGCCCGAATATACAGACGGAACTAACAACGAATAGCGTGGTAGGGAGAAACAGAGAAGGGAGAGAGAAAGAGAGAGAGAGAGAGAGAGAGAGAGAGAGAGAGAGAGAGAGATGGCGCAGAAGAGCGGGAGTGAGAGATGGTTCTGGTCAGCTAAAAGGAAGGAGAAGGATGTAATGTAGAACTAACATCGTTGTCTGTTCCTACGTACCGAACGCCAAGAGATCTTGTAGGATTCTGTTCACAAAATGCAGTTATCCCAGGGAATTTGAGGTTATCGTGGAGAGCAAACGTAGATGCTCTGGCACGCCCATGCTATCATTTCATTGGTGAATGAGGCTGGGCGTTACCTAGGTTACTGCCCTCGTACCCCGAGAGTAACACCTCTCATCTATGGCGACTACCCAATCAAAGTCCCCTCCGAATCTACCGTTCATTGTTAGTACGAAATGGAGCTGTTCAGTTGGTAACAACTATTCCAAAGGAAGATACGAAACCACTAATATGATGGTACCACTGATATTTCAAGAAAATGAATTCTAGATGCGATATGCGATGATAGAGGGTTCCTGTACAGTTCCCATCGGTGCCACCAGTAGTTTCTCTTCTAGATGAATTCTAAGAGACCGGAGATTCCGTTCGTATTAGAGAGACAATCCGTATCATAGAAAAGCCTGTGTATGACAATTCTGGAGGGACCAAAATTCTGTTCGTACTAACCAACCAATCCGTATTGAATGAATCCGTAATGACGAGAGATTCTTCGAATATCTGATCCAAGTGACTCGGATTGTAGCGAAATAAATTCAGCCATCAAGGAAACTCCAAATCTCTCTGATGTTGTCAGGGGAGAACATCGCCTCAATTCATGATCAAATGTATTGATTGTACTCCAAATCTCATTCATCAGAATGATTCAGTAATTATAGGGATTTCAATTCCATGTTCTGCTCTCGGATTCGAAGAGCCTGGAACTTCCGAGCCGAATTCGCCGGTGGAAGAACCAAGGGATGAGCTGTCCAGAACAAAAAATCACTAACAGCTATCGGCCTCTGGCACACAGATTTCGATGAGACTTCAGGAATCATCTCATTTTGGTGGAATAAGGTGGAAGTATTGCCAAGGGTTCAATTCAATGTACCTCCTTTGTTCTGGGATACAGCTATGGAGATCAGCATTGCTCATATGGGCTCATGTCGAAAATTCGTATGAATATAGATGTATATGACCAGTTCCGTAGAAACTTGCCCCTACTGTGTCTCGGCTTATTGCGGCGTCTACGCGTTCTCAATTGATTGTGTAAAACACGTTTCTTGTGTATTTTTTGTGCTCTTCCTTAGCAAAAAGTCATATTAGACCTGTCTTGAGGTTTACGGGTTGAAAATTGCGAATTAGGGGTCAAAATGTCATTTCCGTATTCGTCGTTCAAGGGCACGGTATGAAGAATTACGACTCCTAAACAGATCCTCCACAGAAAGACATCAAATTTGGGTATATTTTGAACATGTTTTCATATAGTTTAGAATTCGCAACTAGGTCGTTTACCCGCTCAACGCTGTGGGTAGATTATATGTCCTCGAATTTGCGCCAAAATTACGGTTTTGAAAATATGTTGTGCGTGAGAGCGTCTATCGACTTGTAAGCATTTACTTATGTGCATATTCTGATCTTCTCGCTTAAATAACTATCAAACAGCTGCGGTATGAACATCCATCGCTTTACTTCCGAGATAATAAGAGTGTCATTTCCGTACGCATCTCGCAACAAGGTTAAAATATCGGTAATCCAAGTTCTCGTCCGACTTTCTGCAAGTATTTGGTGTGCTAAAGACCGTGCTGAGCGGAATGAGCGATTCGTAAACTCTCCGATCCGTATTCACTGATCAAACACGAAATGTCATTTCCGTACCTGTCATTTCCGAGGCAAAATAACGATATCAAGCTGAGCTCTTATGGGATTCAACACGTGAAAAATTTTTCTGGCTTCCAATTATTTTGACGTTTGTTCCTCAATCTAGATGAGATTAGCAGTGAAAAAATCTCCCTTGTGGGCCTAGAAGTTCACTTTTTGCTTTTCGTCCATTTTCGAGTTTGTTCTGGGCAAGTTCGCGCAGAACTGCTCATATATCAAAACATCTTGAGCATGTCGTGTATCAATCGTTCAGTCTCATCACCCGCGCAGGAATCTTTCCCCAAAAAACTGCTTCAAAATGGAATTCCTCAGGATATCCTAGCATAATTCCTATCCAAGAGAACCCGATTGGAATCGAATAGGAATTCTGCTGCATATCTCTGCGCTTGCCATGAACATTGGAATCGCGTGTGAGAATCCCAGAGGATCGTATGTATTAGGTTCCTTATGACACATGCATAGGCATTTTTTGCAAGAATCTCATGAGTTTCTACCTTTGAGTTCCTCCTAATGTTCTGATACCAGGAGAACACAAGATGTTCCTGTAGGATTCTACTGAGGTATTTGTTGTCAGATCCACGTCGAATTGTCTGGTGAGAATCTTGAACGAATTCGTCTCACCGTCATCATTCTTGGAGGTGAACCTAATCTCTAGCTTGTTGATAGAATTTTAGTGAGTAGCGGAGCAGGAGGATCTAATGTACTCATTGGGATACACAATTTTGTTCAAATAATGTGTATGTATTCTTAATTTGGGAAATACATATGAAAATACGCCTAGAAGGAGAAACGTAGATGGTCATACAAATGTGCATACATAAGCATACAATCCAACACACGTACCTTCTCAATCATAGATCATTCATAAACGACTTCCAAATTCGACAGACAAGGTATGTTTATAACATCCTTAGATTGTTTCTTACGAAATTGAGTTCAGCAGGACCTCAATATACAGACGTTACATTGCAGACTGACTCGTACGTATATCAAGTGTACCCTTACACAGACCTAGGGATAATAAGGCTACGGCTACATGTGCGTTACCCTCTAAAGGTGCGAGGTTCAAAATGATTAACATTCAACACTTGTCAAAACCGATGATCTCCCTGAAATTGTTGTGTCGGGATCTGAGATATCGTACTCATCTCCTATCAAGAGTCTTGGGGTTCACATATCTTC
The DNA here is from genome assembly GCA_029851415.1 of Eretmocerus hayati. Classification (NCBI taxonomy): domain Eukaryota; kingdom Metazoa; phylum Arthropoda; class Insecta; order Hymenoptera; family Aphelinidae; genus Eretmocerus; species Eretmocerus hayati. The sequence goes on along the minus strand of CM056743.1, from coordinate 70,485,178 downwards.
GAAGTTAGACTGGTCTACTCCAAGTCAACGGCATGATTCGGCGCGTACACGGGGCGCTATATGCACTACGGTGGTACCGAGGAGCCCTGTCTCGCTCGCTGCGGATGAAACTTGTGCAGTCTTGCACTACCACATTTTGATTACGCTGCTCCAGTGATTCATCAAATGCAACAACTTCTTGATGTTGCACTTCAACGCCTCATGAACAGTTGCATTCGATTCATCTATGGCAATATCCCATGGCGATCACATGGCTCACCATATCGTATTTCTCTTAGCTGGCTGTCTACCAACCGTAGGCGTCTCTACTTGATTTGTTGTTTTGCCTCCAAAATTTTCTGTACAGGTGAACCCTCTCCCTTGCACTCTCTATTCAAACTCAAGTACAGTAATGCACCCCCTCCCTACCCGGGAAGGTATCCAGCTCAAATCCAGTTACGTGAAGTTGGCACGCCACTTTGAGATAAATATACTATAGAGTCGAGCAAAAAATCCCGAATTCAGTGGTGCAACCCTTTCAATTTGAACAATTTGACCATTTGAGAAATGAATTTTCGAAGAACTGGAATATTACCCTCCCCCCCCCCCCCTTCCAAAACATGAGAAATGCTCATCACTCCCCGAATATACACATTGGGGGGAGCTACGTAGGCTTAAATTGAAGCTCTTAATTTGACCATATCTATCTGAGCATCAGAACTTATCATTATTGACGCAAAATCGTCCGAACAGACTGGGAGGAGTCCCTATGTTTGGGGTATAGGCCGGCAGGGGAGAGGCAACGGGGGGAGGGGGGAGCACGCATGACCCGCATAGTCCCCACCAGTCAGCACCTACCATTTGAGCCGTACCATCAGCGCCCCCATCGGATGTTTCTGAACTGTGCCGGAGCCAACCACGTGACCCTTCACATCAAACCGCGTCTGCTAGCTGATATTTGGTTCCCAAGAATAAAATCTTCTTATCACGTACAGGAACTGTTTCACAGACTTTGATCGGTTCCAATAACATGAGTGTTCATGTATAACGCGGATCTTTCTATCGGGAGGCATATTTTGCATCAATGTTTCAACAAAAGCACATGGATGACTTGATGTATCTACTCCGATGAAAAATAATGCACAATATGCCATACAACAGTGAGAGTTGTGTTGCACAAGCACACTTATGTTACTGAAACCAATCGAACTTTGTGGAACGATTCCTGTATGCGATAAGAATATTCAATTCTTGGGAACCAAATTTCAGCTAGCAGACGCGGTTTGATTTGAGGAGTCACGTGGTCGGCTCCGGCGCAGTTCAGAAACATCCGATGGGGGCGCTGATGGTACGGTGCCCACCTCGAATACCTTGTATATGGGGACTTCTCCCAGTATGTTTAGACAATTTTGCGTCAATAATGATAAGTTCTGATGCTCAAATCGATATGGTCAAATTGAGAGCTTCAAATTGAACCCGGGCGGGTCTTCCTACTGCATATACTCGCGGAGTAATGAACGTTCATCGTCTTTTGATGGGGGGTAATATTTCAGCACTTTGAAAATACATTGCTCAAATGGTCAAATTGTTCAAATTGGAAGAGTTGTACCATTAGATAGAGGATTGTTTGATACGTTTATCTCAAAGTGATGGCGGGCCAACTTCACGTAACTCTCAGATCCCAGAGTACAAAACTCCACGTACTGAAACATGGAGGCAATCTTTCATCATCTCAGATTCGAAGCTGATTAATTCTCTGCCTCAAGTCACTCTCAGTCTTGACTCACACTCTGAATTCACCACGATTCTCTTCGAGCATCTATAATGCATGAGGACAAATCAGATTGGCTGCATGAGTAAAGCTAACACTTTAGGCATCCCCCCTATTCCCACTGCCTTAATCAATTCACTCTCCATCTGAATTCTACATCATTCTTACTTATGTACGTACGTAAATTTTTTCTTCTTCATCATGATATTGCACTGCACGCGCCATAATTGCCAATGGCTTATCTCACTCTTGTCACTTCCCGCTCTTAGTGATATCAACATACCTATCTGTACTTCCCCGTATCAACATTCGCTTATAATCATATGTATCTAAATGTAATATTCCTGAGGAGTCTCGTGAGGTTATGCCTCCAGACTCTAATAGAGTTTATTTCAATCAATCAATCAAACCTAACTCCCGCTTCATGAAATATATTGATGTCTTGAACGTGATCTTCGTGAGCAATCGGAAAATAAGGTCGTTATTGCATCTACATAATTGTTCCTCACTGAAAGTGATATTCTTTGACCGAGCAACGTAAATACTAAGGAATACCTTGCATATATCATACTCCCATTTGCGGGATTGGCTATGAGATGCTCCCTTGTTTCATGAAAACTGAAGAAATAGAGAAACAAAATCTCAAAAAATTTTCGGAGCATTCAACTAGGTGTCTACTACAGTTCATCTCTGTAGGTTATCCATAATCTCAAAATACATTCACGTAGAATCTTGAAAGCTCATCACTATCAACTACGGATAGAATTCGATCACTTCATCTGACACTGATACCACTGTAATATACGTTCCAAAGATGCATGAAACGTTGGTGGTAACAGTGGATTGAAATGTGAAGCACGGATCAAACTTGTTCTGGACAGGTTCAAATATCGCGCCGATAGTCAGATGAAAGAATGTAGTCTGGTATCGGGAGACTGTGTTTACGCGAAATCCCTAGAAAATAGTTACACGCACGGACACCTTCACGGAGTGTCGCGCGCTACTTGCTTGGACTTTCAAGCTCAAGCTGGACATTATTCAGTACGGTCCGGGCAGTGACGGAAGAAAGCACTTGCTTCTTCAAATATTTGCAGGGGATCAGCGAATCAGGTGAGAGGGGATGAATGTCTTTAAAATCCAACAATCATGTTCATTTCAGTTGTTGGCATAGTGTGGTTCACGCAGAATCCTAATGCAGCCTCTCGTGAAAGAACTATCTGGAGTACACAGATGAAGGCAGGAGGTCGTATTGATTTGATTCATATTGGTTTTAGTAAATTTGGACATTTGGATCAAGTTTCGTATGCTTAATTCCAAGATGAATATTTTTTGATCGTGAGCAAGGAAAAATCTGGAGAAGTATAATTTTGTATTTTTGATAGCAAGACTTGGAGTTAGTTCATGAAATTGACTTGAGTTAATGCGAAGACTGCTCACCCAAGAGAGAATTTTTGGATCACGAGGAACTTTTAGATTGTGGAAATTCCCCACATGACGAACCACATCCAATCTTCAGCAAGAAAGGATGCTAACTATCAGAGTGAATAATTAATGACTAATTAATAAATGAAACATAGAATGATGACACTGCATCTCATGCCCAATATTTTTCAAGAACGAAAAACGAAAACACATTCCATCTAGGACATTGGTGATTCGTAACATATCAAAAAGTTGGAGCAATGCGTGCAAACTCATTCTGAGGGGAATGAAGGTTCAATAGCATTATGTGATGCCTGTTTAGATTTGTGATGAAATGATCCTCAAGATACATCCAGATAGATCAATGGATCCAGTTTGTTTAGTGATTGACTTCAACCAATAACTTTTTCAATTTAAACTTACCAATTCCCACCAAGAGCGTAAATGTGCCTTTCTTTGTCCATGATACTCTTGATAGAACATATGAACCCTGTACAACTTCCTAATCCTAATCAGAAATCAACCTATGTATTCATGCTCTCAAAGTATATGACAAGAATGTGAATGGCACTCGCCAAGAAAGTAAAATCCGTATATCATATGAGTAAGAGTCTAGCTGAGACTTTTGGATTTGAAGTATTACGCAATGGGGGTATGTTATTCAAAAGTAACCAGGGCAGCACCAGAGATCAGTGCTTATATATCATAAAAACTGTTCTTGGACAGTCGTCAATTGGACTGACCTGTCTCACAACATCTAAATGTGAGAGACGATCCCTCTTGATATGTGAGACATTGACAGCTTTTTATTGAGACACGAAAAGCAACACAAAGGATAACCATTCTGTTGGTTGCACTCTTCTTAAACTGGAATGGTTTATGATGAACTTTTCTTCGAGAAGCATAAATTATAGCTCCACAGTTGGACCTGTCTGAAGTATTAAGGAAACTAAAAGTCAATACACTGCTGAAATGTAGATTGATACTGGCACTCATTTTTCCTCACGATCAAATCCTAATAAATTCTCCAGGTATTTTTGAAGATCAATTCTTGACACTGCACAACATCAAGAATGACACACATCTTGGCCTTTGGCCTATTTATTCTTATATCACTCCAGACAAAAAACACACAACAATAGGTGACTCTTATTCCTTCAACAATCAGGGTTGGCATCAATTGACATTCTATCTCTGCTGTTATCTCTATATATCATATTTATAATCAAAATAGCGAAGAGAGTACTGCTGAAACGGAATGCTATTATAGCATTGCTATATACGCCGTCTGCTACACACGCGGCCACATCAAAATATCACCCGGTCTTGCAGTCGACCTTCCCGCGTGGTCGACATCAACATGTTTGTGTTCGACTTCGAGTGTCTTGTCGCGGCTGAAATCATGACGCAAGAAAATTTGGAAGGGTCGAAATTAGTGAGCAAAATATTTTGGCACTGAACGCTGTCAGAGGCAAAATGACTTGCCAATATCCTTGTTGAGGACCGAAATAACGGGTTAAGAGGGATTGAGACCCTCCTGAGCCCAGAAGAGGATGAAATAGGTAAGTTCGAAAAAATGTGTGAGGTTAGAACGGCCCAACTCAGCGTATATCAGCATATAATGAAGCACGGCGGTCTTGCGCGCTCTCTCTTTCTCTCTCTCTCTCTCTCTCTCTCTCTCTCTCTCTAGGAGAATACGAACTCGCAAAGACGTGTGAGTAATCAGCCCATCTCACACACGCGACTCAGCTCGCGCGCTGCGTCAGGATTGTCTCCCCCCGCTCCGCAGCATACCACCGCTGCGCGCCGCAGCGCGAAGCTCCCCGCCACCAATGCCTCTGTTTCCACCAAAAGGCCACAGCTCGCGCTAGAGGGGGATATGCTATCGCCTGCAGATCTGTCTCCGTCAAGTGGCGCCACCCTGCAGCAGTCCAACACAGTAGAGCCCGCGAATTTTCAAAAGCAGCGAACGGACGCGCGGCTCAATGCTACCACCCAGTCGCTGCTCACCATACCACCTGTGGACCACGCTGTTGGGTCGGTAGAAAGTAACAGCCGCAACATCTCGGGACAACCTGCAGTACCATCAGCATCGTTAACGACGAAGTCTCCTGAACCCGAATGGGTATTTATAGCGCAGTCTACACTGGACCTCTTTTATCAACGATATGACATGCTCCGGGATCAGCTCGTCGAAATAAAATCTCTCGTGAGTCGACAAAACGTTGCCATTCCCTCTCCACCTCTCACGCCAGCAGTGAAAGAGGTGGATGATCGCCTGTTGGAACGTGTATCTTCTCTCGAGAGACTTATCGAGAGGCAGAACTCCCAGCTGGAGGAGCTTCGCTTGGATCACCAGCTTCTCCTGGAGCAGAATACCACCATGAAAGGCCAGCTTTCCACTCTGACTGAGCTATTAGAAGGTCACCAGTGTAGTCTGCGAGATAGAGAATGTAGAATTAACGAGAATAGTAATGTCGAATCGCCCCATCAATCCTCGTTTCCTCTTATTCCACCTAGGATGGACAAGTCCCCCCACTCACACGCTGGGAAGCAGCGACAGGGACACGGCAGTGACGGCCTTGAGCGCTGTAAATTGATTATTAATGGAGTTTTGAAAGAAAATTCAATGGCCTCACCGGCACAATTATCTGATATTTCTTACGCAGTGCTCAAGTCCATCCTCCCCTCACTGGAGAGGGCAGACATTGCTGATGTTCATGTCCTGCAACCAGGGCATGCGTCTGGGGAGAGGCCTCCAACTGGAAATCGCGATTCGGTCCCATCTTCCCGAGCCCCAGCTGCCATCTCGCGTTCTTTACCATCATGCGTAGTCCAACTCTCCAGTAGCCGACTAGTCGGGGAAGTGATTCGGGCTAAACGTTCAATCGCCAATAATTATTTCACGGCTAATAACATCCAGTCTGATCTACTTGATCCAGATGTGAAAGCTCATGTGCCAGACCGTAAAATCTTCATAAATGAAATGCTCCCCCGCGAAAAGTACAAGCAGTATATACGTTTGAGGTCAGTTGCACGCGGTTTGGGACTACGATACGTCTGGCACAGCGGTGGACGTTTCTGGGTTAGGCGGAAGAATGGTGAGCGAGCGCACACGTTCGAGTCCCTCGCTGATCTGCAGGTCATTCAAACGGCCTGTCGAAGTGTTCCAAACCGTACTCGTGCGTCCTCTAACAACAACCAGAGCTGCACAGTCGTTCCGGAGCAAAACGGGGTTCCGGCAGCAGAATCAGTGGAGACTCCTTGACTAAATACGGCTGCTGAGGAGCGACGAGGGAGTGGAGGTTCCTTAAAAGCGGGATTTATCAACCTTAACTCCCTGACAGATAAGATTGAGCATCTACGCTTGCTCGTCGCCAACGATCCCTCCTACCATCTATTTGGGGTGGCTGAGTCGAAGCTAGATGAGTATGTGGATGACAGTCTCGTTCAGATACCGGGTTTTTCTCTGTTGAGACAGGATCGAAACAGAGAGGGTGGTGGGGTTGCCTTGTATGTACGCAATGATTTCAAGGTAGAGAAGCTAATTTCGTCTAAAACTTTTGGCCCAGGAAAACCTGGTGTTCCTGAATTTCTTTTCTGTAGCGTACAGCAGGGTAACTCCCCTCCAATTTTAGTCGTGGTAATTTACAGACCCCCGAAAATCGCCATGCAGAAGGATGACGGGCTGTTTGGCTCGTTACGCCGACTGTGTGGGGATTATAGTCACAAAATTATAATGGGAGATCTGAACGCGGATCTGTTAGACACTGCTCACCCTGACACCAAGACACTGACTGCACTGACAGAAGAACTTGCCTTGCAGATAGTGCAGCATGGCCCGACTCACCAACACACCCCCAATACATCACATACATGGATTGACCACATTTACGTAGATGACAATGACATCGTTACAGACTTTCAAAACAGACTCCTGCCCAGTTTCGGCAGGCACTCGGTCATAGACGTCACCATCAACGTCTTCACTCCCACTCCGCCAAAAAATTCCTTTACTTATAGGGATTTTCGTAATATCACTCCGGAGATGCTAAATGACCGTCTGCTTCGCTGCGACTGGACAGCTCTTGAAAATGCCGAAACCAGCTTGGAAGACGCAATTCACTGCTTGAATGAGAATTTAATGACTGTTATAGATGAATTAGCGCCCGAAAAAACTATCAACCCGCGAAAAAATGATGCTCCTTGGATTGGTCCTGAGTTGAGGGTGCTCATGAATAAGCGAGATGCGACGCGCAGGCGCTGGGAACGAAATCAACGTAACCAGCGCAAGTGTCCTGAGCTTCAAAGTGAGTATTTCCGGCTTAGCGAAGAGGTCGACTTGCGCATGGAACAAGAGCGTAACTCCTTCCTTCAAAACCATCTATCAGACGCTCTTGATCAACATAAGAACATCTGGAAGGAAATGCGCAACCTCGGCCTCCTGCCTAAGAGCAAAGAGGAGGAACTTCACGGTTTCACACCGGATGAGTTGAACGCTCACTTTGCGGGAGTTTCCGTTTCACCTCACGAAAATATAGATGAAGCAATGGACGATATAAATTCGGCTTCAGAGGAGGGTTTTAATTTTAAGCCTACAAATTTCAATAACGTAGTCCTTGCTATCAAACATTTTTCCTCGCAAGCCCGTGGGTCAGACGGGATTCCCCAAAGCGTGATCGCGAAGGCTCTTCCGGCTATTGGTGATCTTATTGTACATATTTTCAACTCCTCTTTCGCTCATAGCACTTTTACCGAGGCTTGGAAGCAAGCACAGCTGATCGCACTGAAAAAGACTGCCGCTCCATCAACGGTCTCGGACTTCCGTCCTATAGCGCTGCTGTGTTTTCTCGCCAAGGTCCTGGAAAAAATCGCACACGACCGAATCACGGAGTACTTAAAACAAGAGGAATTACAAGATCGCTTCCAGACTGGTTTCAGGCAATACCATAGCACCCAGACAGCTCTACTAAAGTTGACAGATGACATCAGAGTAGGCATTGACAAGAAGAAGATCACCTTGCTCCTGCTTTTTGACTTTAGTAAAGCTTTTGACACGATATCACCATCTAAGCTGTTGAGTAAACTTCGAAATCTTGGCTTTTCGAGATCGGCACTTCTGTGGATAAAATCATACTTACAAGGTCGCACCCAAAAAGTCACTTCAAAATCTGGTAATTCTGATTGGCTTGAAACCAATCTGGGTGTTCCACAGGGTTCCGTTCTCGGGCCTTTACTCTTCCGCTTATATGTCAATGATTTACCTGGTTTGCTAGACGGAAAGTCGGTACATCATCTATTTTATGCGGACGACCTCCAAATTTATCTCCAAGTCGAGGAAACTAAAATCAGGGAGGGCATCGCTCGGCTGGGTGAAATAGGTCGACTAGTTGCCGAATGGGCCAAGAGTTCCGGCCTGTGTCTCAACGCTGGCAAGACCAAGGCAATCTACTTCAGCTCTGAGAGGAATATCAAAGATCTGAAGAGAATGGACTTGCCAGGGGTTGAGATACAGGATGGAAATTTCATCCCGTTCAGTGATACGGTTGTGAGTCTCGGTGTTACACTTGATAGTGAACTGACGTGGAAACCGCACATTGACCAAGTTACTAAGAAAGTTAACAGAGCCCTATACGGTTTGCGGTTTTTTAGGGCGTGTATCACCAGACCTCTCCGGATTCGCCTAGTCGAGTCATTAGTTCAACCGCATCTAGATTACTGCACAGTCGTGTACCTCGACGCCACGGATGAACAGCGGCAACGGATACAGAGACTGAGCAATTCATGTGTGAGATTCATCTTTGATCTTAGGAGAGACGAGCACATCACCCCGTTTAGGGAGCGATTGGGTTGGTTACGTACTGATTCGCGGAGAATGTACTTCGCAGCACTTTTAATGCATAAGATCATGCATTTGGGTGAACCTGGCTACCTTGCTGCGATGTTTACCAGGTACCAATCCGAACGCCCCGGACGGGGTGATCTAGAAGAGCGGGTACTCAAAGTTCCCAACATGAGACTTGAATATGGAAGAAGATCTTTCCAGGTTCAGTGTGCTCATTTGTGGAACTTTCTCCCTCCGGGCTTTCGGCAGCTTGGGAAGATATCGTTGTTTAAAGAGGCCTTAAAAGATCTCTTGATGACACAGACTCCTCAGAAGATTGATGTGGAGAAGAAGCATTATTTTAATCTATGATAGGCTTGGGTTCTTATTTTTAGCTTACGATTAGTTTTACGTGACCTTCTGTCACCTGACTGAAGCAAACTGTGATATTTTCTCTTTGTGAACCCATGCTCTCAGATTTTAGACATACGCGAATTCGCAATTGTAATGACTAGTCACAATTTGTGATATGTACCTGTCCTTGACCAAATCGCTTGTGTTATATATATTTTACAACTTTTCTTTTTATTTTTGAATTTTTGAATACTCAATTATTTCTAGAATTATGCAACATATGTAAAAATATGTGGGTTACATTTTGTCTTATGACGAATGAGGGACATCAATCAATCAATCAATCAATCTCTCTCTCTCTCTCTCCCTCTCTCTCTCTCTCTCTCTCTCTCTCTCTCTCTCTCTCTCTCTCTTTCTCACATGTTCTCACATGTTCTTCTCTTTCATATACTCGGCAGCAAGACGGTGCCGCGCCTTTTGATGACAATCATCCTATAAAGTTCTTCTGAACCTATACCTGAAAAAAGGAGATACATTACCAATATGATTTATCAGCAATGAATTATCATTGGTCGTGTAAACATAGAACAAGTGAATTAGCAAGTTACCTGGACTGCGAATGAGAAACGACAGAGTACTCTCCTTCATGAACTTTTGCATGAGGAACTGGTGGCATTTCAGTATCCCGTTGGCTCTCAAAATCTAATACAGTATCGAGTGTATGGCACGTGCCTCTCATTAGATTTCGATGAATGTGTTGGTACTAGTGGGGAATACGCTGCTAAAAGTGATTAGCAGAAAGCTTTCTCCAAGCGTCATATGATGATAATTAGAATTACCAGACCATCATCATCGTAACATTGTATGAAAAATAGAATGTGAAATTCCTTTTCACATATTAATTGAAAGTATATCATACTTTTTATGTATCTTTATCAATATCAATATGAATCTCATGAATCGGATATTCGTTAAAAATTCTACATGCTCACAATAGCAATACCAATTCTAAATTATCAATATCATCGATCACTTGAAGAACTTTACATTAAAGCAAAATCTCATTCTAAAGAAATCTCCTTTGAATATTCTTCCATGACTCCTGATTTCATAATTTTCAGTAGAACACTTCTCATTACTTCTGAATCCCTGCAATATGATTCTTTCGAAAATTTGAATCTGTAGACATTGAATAAAATTTCGGTATCAACCAATCAATAAGGTTATGCAGAAAAAATCATAGTTGAGGTAATTAAAATTGAGATAAATGGGCCGCGATTGGAGGTAGGCGGAAAAAATGAATATTAAGAAAAATTTCCATTATTTTTTGAGTTATCATTCAGAGGAGGGATTTGAGCCATCTAGTCTGAGGTTATTTCGATGATATCTATTATTTGGTTGAGACAGAATTTCGATGGAGTGGGGTTTGAAAAGGCTCAAAGGGACATTTTTGGGACTTTTTGAAAATTTGAGATCTGTAAAGATTAAATGAAATTTCGGTATTAACCAATCGATAGATCTCGTAGAGGAAATCATAGTTTAGGTCATTGAGATTGAGATAAATGAGTCATGAAGGAAGGTAGGAGGGAAAATTGAATATTAAGAACAATTTTCCATCATTTTTTGAATTATTGCCTGCAGGAAGCTTTTTAGAAGGATTTGAGCCATCTAGTCTCAGGTTTTTTTCGATGTTATCGATTATTTGGTTGAGACAGAATTGGGATGCAGTAGGTTTGAAACGGCTCAAGAAGAAATTTTTGGTGAGAATTTTGATTTTTTTGAAAATTTGAGATTTATAAGGATTAAATGAAATTTCGGTATTAACCAATCGATAGATTTCGCAGAAAAAATCATAATTTAGGTCATTAAGATTGAGATGAATGAGTCATGAAGGAACGTAGGAGGATAAATTTTAGATTGGCACAGCGCCTCGCTCGATTTTTCGTCTTCTCATACTCGCCAGCGAGGCGCTACCGCGACTCTTGATTCCAAAACTCTTTCTGAGCAAGAGTAGAAAACCATGAAGCTCACCATCGTGACAATCAGAAAAATCTCACCATATAGAAGTAGTTTGATTCAATAATAGTCCAGTCTACTCACCCCCCCCCTTTGTCAAAGATTACAGTCAGAGATCCGCACTTGGTCCAACTAGACCACCACACCATGAATACCTGGACACCCTCCCGACATGTTAATTAGCTATTCAAAAGTGGTTGCTGGGGGTCTGCATGAGTATCTGGAGCAAAATTTGCTTTTGAAATGCTTTGGGTATGTTTCGGACCAGAACATATACCTTCGCCTCAAATTGCGAGATTCTGGAAATAGGGGAAAATAGAGAAAATTCTGCGACTCCCATCTCATATCAATTTTAATAGGGAGATCATAATTTTAGCAATCATTTGGATACAAAACCTTTGAGTCAAGGTGGAATTTATAGAAAATATCTGTACAACAAGAGTTATTGACATCTAGCTTCATTGACCAACATAGCAAGAGCAGACAACTCATAACCTCGCGGGTAGAAGAACTATATTGCGCGGCGAGTTGACTTCAAGCATCGTCAATTGCTACTGAATTCAAGTACCTCCAACACTCATTAATTCCCACGGGAAACTTCATTTTCTTTCTATCCTTACGTACTTTCTTTCTATCCTTACGTACAAAGAATCGGTTTGAAAGCAGTCGACAAGTTGTTGTTGCTGCGAAGAGATGCAAGACTGTTACAAGATGCAAGCACCCACATCCCACATTCCACTTTTTCACCAGAACTACAATATCACATACAACCGGGGCACTCGCGTCTACTCGAGCACTCGAGGATGACAAATCGGGCACCCGCGACGGCACCGAATCGGTGACAACTTTAGGCTCACCAGTGACAACAGGTGACAAGGTGATGGGCCACCGGAGCGAAGCCGTAAGACGCGGTGTGTGTGCGGCAGTGTGCGTCGTCGTTGTTGTCGGTGCGGGTGGCTGCAGCAGACGACGGATTATGCGCCGCGGGGCGCGGACGCCGTGATTATGTCGGTATAAGCACAGCTCAAATTTCCCACTTGGTTCCTGTTTTTTCGGGAAACTTATGGAACCGTGGATAGTTTTAAGTTGTACTTGGAGATCAAATCTATCATTCGCTGAAGGTCTGGAGTTGATTGGGATGATTGTTTAGCCAGAAGTCTGAGGACTGTAATCCATGACATACAAGAATTGAGGTAGTACAATGAGGTCATATTCATTGTAGAGTTATGATCAATACTCGTAATGAGAGCTGCCGTGATACGATTATGTAGTCGTGGCTACGGAGAATATAGGATTTGTCCGTTTGGAAGCCAAGGCAAGAGTGCGACCCATCGCCCGGAACGTGGCCGTACTTATAGGCTTTTCTCTCAAGAGAAGAGCGTGCACTGAATCCCATGTAACTCGAAAATTTTGATGACAGTCGAACGACTCTTGAAACGGTCATTATCTTCCTGGCGGAACATTATCGTAGAGGAGATGCTGATGGTATTCTTCACGAACTTTTGCGATGATCATTGGCCTTGGAAGCAATAGTATCGGTTTGGAAGTGTATTCTTGCGAGATTCTGGTCCCTTTGAATTCTAGCGAGGCTACAAATCTCTGATCAATTGTCTTTCGAAGGAAGAATAAATAGAGGCAAGTATATGGATTCCATTCTGTAAACTTTTTTCGCAGCTATTTTTGCTGCCGAATTTCGAACTCGTGAGAGTAGCCAAATCACGATGCTGAACGCAAGTAAAATTTTGGGCCTAGTTGATTCTTTGATTTTTGACTGATGCCAAATTTTGGCGTACGCAGCACGAAGCTAGATTACTCAAGTGTGACCGGTACAATGAATCCAATATTCAATAATTGCAACGTGACGTCGTGAACTGACCGCCCCCTCTTTAGTACTTCAGGGATGGCTTTCATTCCATGACGTGTAAATGCGTCTATTAAATATTGGATTCATTGTAATCGGTCACATTTGAGTAATCTAGCTTTGTGCTGCGTACGCCAAAATTTGACATCAGTCAAAAATCGACGAATCAACTAGGCCCAAATTTTTACTTGCGTTCAGCATCGTGATTTGGCAACTCTCACGAGTTTGAAATTCGGCAGCAAAAAGAGTTGAAAAAAGTTTACAGAATGGAATCCATACACTTGCCTCTAGTTATTCTTCCTTCGAAAGACAATTGAACAGAGATTTGTAGCCTCGCTAGAATTCTAAAGGACAAGAATCTCGCAGAAATACACTTCCGAACCGATACTATTACTTCCAAGGCCAATGATCATCGCAAACATTCGTGAAAAATACCATCAGCATCCTCTCTACGATAATGTTTCGCCAGGAAGATAATGACCGTTTCAAGAGTCGTTCGACTGTCATCAAAATTTTGATGAGCATACAAATGAAAGAACTCGAACAATGTGTTAGAAGAGATCTCCTGAGAAATAGGGTCGTGAAGAATTGGCCGAACTACGAACGGTTATTTTGCTTATGAGTATCCGCGCGAAAGCGGACCACGAATTGCAAACATGTTTCAAATTCTTTTTCCGACATTTTTATTCGATTCTATGGTCCAAAAAATGAACTTCTCACTTCCTGTGGATCAAAAAATTCTTTTGTTTCCCCGCGGAAGATTTTTTTGATAGTATTTTCATGAGGAAATATTAATTTTTCCCCAGTAAAATGGGTGTAGTTTTGATTTGACGCAAGATACGACCGCGCGAAGGGTGGCATTCGAAAGGTCTTCAAAGAGTTCATCGAAATATGCCTCGAAAATTTTGTTTTGGAATTACGGACGCCCCTTATGAGCAAAAAGGTAAAATACAAAAAAATCCGATTCCTCAGAAACCCAATTTTAACAATCTGGAAATCCATATTTTCTGGGTTCTACGCTGTTTTTTCTACGTTTTATCAATATTCTCAGCCTTTTCGGTTGAAAAATGACTCATTCTGCGCATGCGCAGGAATTTAGACTGCTGAAACCATTCTTATTGAAAAGCCGAGGGAATTTCCTTCAAAATGACTACCTGGCGAAGTCAATTCGATGTACTGGGCCCAACGTTAGAAGGTCTGTAGAATGATGGCACTTCTACTCGAGTCACGATACTAATGGAAAATTTGTGCAAGATCTGCATTAACCCCTCTTGAGGGTGCTTCATCATCAATGTGATGTAACTTTAGGTCAAGTGCATGAAATTGACTTTGCCAAGTAGTCATTTTGAAGGAAATTTCCTTGGCTTTCCAATAAAATTGGTTCCAGCAGGCTGAATTTCTGCGCATGCGCAGAATGGGTCATTTTTCAACCGAAGAAACTGAGAGTATTGATAAAATGTGAAAAAAATGGTGTAGAACCCAAAAACACAGATCAAGACCTCTTTTTCGGAAAGAACACATAATTTTACATCGAAATATGAATTTTCAGATTTTTTCAAAATTGGGTTTTCGAGGAATTGAATTTTTTCTGTTTTTTACTTTTTGGCTTGTAGGGGCGTCCGTAGCCTCAAAAAAAGTTTTCGAAACATATTTCGATAGATTTTTGAAAAACCTTTGGATTTATTTGTGTGGTCATATCTTACCTCAAGTCGGAACTACACTCATTTTACTGAAAAAAAAAATGGTATTTTTTCCTGAAAACACTATCACAAAGATATTTCCCACGGGAACACAAAATTCCTTTTGGACTCCATAGAGAGTGAAAAGTTCATTTTTTGGACCATAGAATCGATTAAGAATAGTGGAAGAACAATCTGAGATATGCCTGCAATTCGTGGACCGCTTTCGTGCGGGATTACTTTTATCTGATTTCGAGATGTGTATTTGTGTGTTTTCTATGTGTTTTTGTGTGTCTCCGACCCACGCTGTCGCTTTTCTCCACGTCATCAAATGATTTTTGTATCCGTTCTTCAGTTTGCTTCGATCCAAACCGATATCTAATCAATGTAAACAACCCAAATTCTCTTTTAAATGGTTGGCACATTTCACGTGAATCTACAAGAAACGATATATGGCAGGAATAAACCACGTGTGTTTTGGCACAACATTGTAACCGCGAATCCGGGTCTATCTAGAAATGATAATAACATTTACAAGAGTTGACACTGGAACCCCACACGAACACACGCGTTTTTCGATTTCAATAACCAGCACGCACTATGCGCCGCATTTATACCACTCGTTTCGAAGCTTTTGAATGAATAACCCAAAAAATGATGAAGAATGAGGCTCAGAAGAGCCGTTCTTTATTAACGAAAATGAGATGATACGATACCCAAACTTCTATCATTAATTGTCAGCAGAGCAGACAGCCCCAAGTATTCTTATTCTGCATACATCACGCGCGTTCTCTTCTGCTTGGTGTAAAAAATCTTACAACCGCATCACACCGACGCTTTAACACGATTGCATGTCGGAAATTTATCTTAAACAATTGACAAAGAGTTTCTCGAGTAACCTTCACAGTGAATTTTTGATTTACGAAAATACGAGAGGGAGGGCGCTTAAGATCATTAGTAATCGACGAGCAATGCCATAAGGAAGCACTCAAAAAACTTCCCCCCCCCCCAGACCAAAACCTCCTTATACATCATTGAAACTCTAATGAAATGGTATGACAAGGTTAGGGTCGACGAATTCAAAGTATAGTTACGCGGTCGCTCATTCTTTCTTTTTGAACTTATAGTTGCCTGGGCGCGCGACCACGCGCCTCGATTGTTGTTTATGAGCTGAATAATCATTCTAGATTCTTGTAACTTGATAGCTAATGACTTTGTAGTTCATTGAGGTTTGCTGCTCCAAAACATGTGGGGTGTGAGCATTTGTTCCTGTACTTTCCGTTTAACCGTGTGTTACATTGAACGTACAAGGTCAGATATGATTTCGGTTCTAATAAGATAAATTATTGATCTTTGACTCTGATCTTACTTGGCTAATGAGTTGAAGTCATATTAGGGTTCGCCATATCAAATCGTCCTTGTAACCAACCTGTACACATGTTTCTGGGTGGTTATAATAGTATGAGCGCGGGGCTTGATTAGTCAGATCTCAGGTGTAAACTGGCATTAAACAATCAGGATGTTATTACATGTGTGAGATGCTTCTACTGCTGTGTTTCTGAAATGTTCTCTTCTATAGTGCTCAAAGAATGAAAACTCAATCTTGATTCTATCTCAAGTTATACTGTGATGAGTATTGATCTACTCGCGTGGGAAATACGTTTTATACTTGGCGCGCGGTGCTCGAGACTCACACATGCTCGACTATGCACACGTACACGAGTCCCGTGTGTACGTCACATCACATGCCCTTAACTTCGATGATCGGACGAACTGACGCACTCAGCGACCCCATCAACTGTGTCGGTATGTCTCCTCCAGTTCATCTTCCTTGGTTGTTCATAATTTCAAGATACATCCACGTAGAATCTTGAAAGCTTATCACTGTCAAGTACGGATAGAATTCGATAACCTTATCTGATACTGATACCACTCTAGTACGTTCATAAGATGCATGAAGAGTTTATGGTGATAGTGAATTGAAATGTGGATCACGAATTGAGCTTGTTCCGTACAGGTTCAAATATCGCGCCAATAATCATATCATCATTATCATCCATACAATCTGTTACGTATACCATTGATCAATCTTGCATTGTCATGCAGGTCATTTTTCCTTTCATTTTTGTACAATCTCAGAGTATCTACTCATGGTAGTTTCATTCGCAATGAATGATTTCAATTTCTCGCTGAGGCAATGGTATAGGGTTCACTCGCTCAATTTTATCGGCTCAATTAGATCAAGTGAGGTTAGGTTGGGAAGAACATAACGACAGAGCAACTCCGTGCGTACTGTTCGATGATATTAAATTCGTAAATCGGCATAGGAGGACTAATTTTCATTCCTCTATTGTTGACCTCGGATTTGAGGCCACTCTCAATGAGATATATTATCGATCGGGGTTTGATCGTCGAGATGTTAATCAAAGGAAAAATACATTCAAATGACACCTCGAAAAAAATGCCTGGACCCAGGATCGAACTGGAAACCTCCTCTTTGCCAGGAAGATGCTCTACCGTTGAGTTTATCCAGGGCCCGGTAGATCTTTGTCTCGATGTCACTCATATGAGTAGTTCCACGCGAAAGCGACCCACAAAAAAGGGTCATGTCTCAGATCCGTTTGTTAACATTCTTATTTGATTCTATGGTACAAAATATGAACTTTTCACTACCTATGGGGTCCCAAAAAATTTTTTGGTCCCATGGCGAGAATTTTCGAAAATGAAGTAAAATACATTTTCTTAAAATTCCAGCAGCTTTTTTGCACTAAAATGCGAAAAAGTCGAGTTTGCTCCCATATAAAGATATGCGGTTTGCGGGATTCGAAAGGTCTTCCAAAAACCTATCAAAATCGCTATTGAAAAGTTGTTTCTGGGGTTATGGGCAGCCTGTACGAGCAAAAGTGTGAAAATCACTAAACAGTGAGTTTCTCAGTTGCCTATTTTTTTCAATTTTTGGAAATCACATATGTGATGTAAAATTTTGTGTTCTTCCAGAAAAAAGTAGTCCTGATTTCCTTTTCCGACGTCTAAGGCCTGTTTCTTTAAATTTTCGCAAACCTATTCTTTAGGCAGTTTGGAATTGTCTGTTTACTGCGCATGGGTAGAAATTTGGACAGTTAGAACCAATTCCATTGAGAAGCCAAGAAAATTTCCTTCAAAATGACCACTTGGCAAAGTCAATTTCATCAATTTGACTCGGAATTACAGCCTACAAAAGATGAAGCTTCAGCTCGAGTGCGTCAATAGGCAAACGATACATCGGGCCAGAGATCGTGCCCGGATTTTCCTACTATTGTCGCGCTGTCTCCGATCCACCTCTTGTTGGTTATCGAGATTCGGTGGTCTTTCAAACGTTGTAGCTCCGAGCCAAATTGATGAAATTGACTTTGCCAAGTGGTCATTCTGAAGGAAATTTTCTTGGCTCCCCAATGGGATTGGTTCTAACAGTCCAAATTCCTGCGCATGCGCAGCAAACAGACAATTCCAAACTGCCTGAAAAATAGGTTTGCGAAAATTTGAAGAAACAGGCCTTAGACGTCGGGAAAGGAAACTGGGACCACTTTTTTCTGGAAGAACACAAAATTTTATATCAAATATGTGATTTCCAAAAATTGAAAAAAATAGGCAACTGAGAAATTCACTGTTTAGTGATTTTTACACTTTTGCTCGTACAGGCTGCCCATAAACTCAAAAACAACTTTTCAATAGCGATTTTGATAGGTTTTTGAAAGACCTCTCGAATGCCGCGAACCGCATATCTTTATCTGGGAGCAAACTCGACTTTTTCGCATTTTAGTGAAGAAAAGGCTGCTAGAATTTTGAGGAAATGTATTTTACTACATTTTCGAAAATTCTCGCCATGGGACCAAAAATTTTTTTGGGGACCCCATAGGTAGTGAAAAGTTCATATTTTGTACCGTAGAATCCAATAAGGGTGTCAACAAACGGATCTGAGACATGACCTTTTTTCGTGGGTCGCTTTCGCGTGGAACTACTCATATACATTAGCGCCATTATTTCAGCCACGGGGTGGAATTCAAATTACATTCCTCGAACTTGAATCATCCTCTTATATGGATCAATGATATTAAATTCGAAAATCGGCATTGGAGGACTAACCTTTATTCCTCTATTGTTGACCTCGGATTTGAGGCCATTTTTAATGAGAAATTATCGATCGGGGTTTGATCATCGAAATGTTAATCAAAGAAAAAAGGCATTTGAATGACATCGTGAAAAAATGCCTGGACCCAGGATCGAAATGGGAATCTTCCTCTTGCCGGAAAGATGTTCTACCATTGAGCTATCCAGACGATATCATCCAAATGCATTTTTCCTTCGACCAACATCTCGACGATCAAACCCCGATCGATAATTTCTCATCAAAAATGGCCTCAAATCCAAGGCTGACGATGATAGAGAAATGAAAATCAGTCCTCCGATACCGATTTAAGAAATTTCCGAATTTAATATCATTGATTCCTATAAGAGGATGATTCAAGTTCAAATCGTGCGTACTGTTGTTATTCACTCTTCTCATCTACCTGTCTGCATCAATGTTCAACTTCTATAGAGAAATTTGGAATTAACCGTTTCATTCAAGAGTGGTCGCGAAAGTTCAAGATTCATGGAAAAAGATAGCGGATCGTCAAAGGATGTACAGATCTGTTCCCAGAAGATTTGGGAGACGAATTTCTGACGTGGATAAGGGACATGATGAAAACCCGTCGTGTCGTAAGACTCTGAGAGATTCAAATGATGACATCTTTAGACACCTAGCTGTCTAATTCCATGAGTGAATGATACGTTAATTCTATTGTACAGATATTTTGGATGACTTTGTTGAGTGTGATGCACAAAATGGAGAATGCTTCAATGGCACTGGAAGTTAGGTAATGCTGTGACATGATCCAATTGCCCAGAGAGCTGATGATTTTTTTTAAGGAAAAATGCTCTCAGAAGCATCCCATGAAAGAGATTCCGATCAGAATATAAGTATTGGTGAAGATGAGAAAGAAATTCCCGAGGAGGAACAGTTGAGAACATGGGCAGTGAATGATTCATTGATTGATCAGCTCCTTCATATTCTACGCTCTAGATAAATGCTGGAGTTGCCCAAAACTTCCAAAACATTTACTAGAATCGACTCATGAAGTGCAGCGAGTTATTGGTGATAACCGAAAGTACTCAAAGGACGTTCACTACGGGATAGAGGAGAATTTGCGGAGAGTCATTAACCAATTGTTTCATCTTAATGAGACCTTAGAACTCCTCATCTATCTTGATGGACTCCCCGCGCAGAAATATCTCCCCGAAGATCTGCTTCAAAATGGAATCCTTCAGGATATCCTTGCAAAATTCCTATCCAAGAGAATCCGATTGGAATCAGATAGGAATTCTGCTGGATATCCCTGCGCTTGCCATAAATATTGGAATTGCGTCTGAGAATCCTATGAGAATCTCATGTAGGTTTCTTATGACACATGCATAGGAGTTTCTTGCAAGAATCTCATAAGTTTCCAGCTCTGAGTTCCTTCTATTGTTCTGATATCAGGAGAGCGCAAGATGTTCCTCTAGGATTCTACTGAGATATTTTTTGCCAGATCCGCGCCAAATTGTCTGGTGAGAATCTTGAACGAATTTATCTCACATGCACAACTCCTGCTTCATGAAGTACACTGATGTCTCGAACGTAATCCTCATGAGCAATCAAAAAATAAGATCATTATTGCATCTCCGTAATTGTTTCTTTTCTCGGTGTAAGTGCGGTATCCTTTGACCGAGCAACGTAAAGAGTAAGGAGTACCACGAATATATTACACTCCTGTTTGCTGGATCGGGTACGAAATGCTCTGTTGATTTATGAAGAAATAGAAAAACAAAGTTTCAAAAAATTTTCAGAGCATTTCGCTAGGTGTCTCCTCCAGTTCCAATTTCTTGGTTATTCATAATCTCAAAATACATTCACGTAGAATCCTGAAAGCTTATTACTGTCAAGTGAGGACAAAATTCGATAACTTTATCTGATACTGATACCACTCTAATACGTTCCAAAGATGCACGAAAAGTTGATGTTAAAAGTGAATTAAAATAAGCACGGATTGAGCTGGTCACAGGTTCAAATATCGCGCCAATAGTCATGTCATCAGTATTATCCATACAATCTGTTACGTATCCCGAAGCTTACATTGATCATTTTACATTGTAATGCAGGTCATTTTCCTTTTCATTTTTGTACAATCTCAAAGTATCTACTCATGATAGTTTCATTCGCAATAAATGATTTTAACGTCCCGCAAAAGCAATGGTATAGGGTTCACTCGCTCAATTTGATTCGCTCAACTAGATATGGTAAGGTTAGGTTGGCAAGAACATGACGACAGAGCAACCTCGTGCGTACTGTTGTTATTTACTCTTTTAATCTACCTGTCTGCATCAATGTTCAACACCCATAGAGAAATTTGGAATTAACCGTTTCATTCAAGAGTGATCATGGAAGTTCACGAGTCACGGAGAAAGAAAGCAGATCGTCAAAGAATGTACAGATCTGTTCTTAGAGAATTTGGGAGACAAATTTCTGACGTGAATAACGGACATGATGAAGACCCGTCGTCTGGTAAGACTCTGAAAGATTCAAATGATGACATCTTTCGACACCTAGCTGTTTAATTTCACGAGTGAATAATATTTTTCTATCGTTAATTCTATTGTACAGATATTTTGGATGACTTTGTTGAGTGTGATGCACAAAATGAAGAATGCTTCAATGACACTGAAAGTCAGGTCATGCTGCAACATGATCCAATTGCCCAAAGAGCTGATGATTTTCTCGATCAAGAAATGCTCTCAGAAGCATCCCACGGAAGAGATTCCGATCAGAACCTAAGTGTTGATGAAGATGAGAGAGAAATTCCCGAGGAGGAACAGTTGAGAACATGGGCAGTGCATAATAACTTGACTGATTCGTCGATTGATCAGCTCCTTCAAATCCTACGCTCCAGATTAATGCCAGAGTTGCCGAAAACTTCCAAGACGTTTTTTAGAACTGACATTCGTCATAAAGTGCATCAAGTTATTGATGATAACCAAGAGCTCTCAGAGTATGTTTACTATGGGATAGAGGAGAATTTGCGGAGAGTCATCAACCCATTGCTTCATCTTAATAAAACCATAGAACTCCTTATCAATCTTGATGGACTCAGTGTATATAAATCGACCAATATACAATTTTGGCCAATTTTGATAAAAGTTCATGTCGATGAAGACCTTTACAAACCATTTGTGGCAGGTGCCTGGTCAGGACGTGGCAAGCCCGATATGGAAAATCCATTATGGAGGATTTTCATTCATGATCTGAATGGTATTTGTCGGGCTGGCCTAAATATTGATGGTGAGATCTATGACGTGATCTTGAAAGGTATAATCGCCGACTGTCCTGCTCGAGCCACAATGAAATGCACTAAAGGCCATGGAGGATACTCTGCTTGCGAGAGATGTGTGGTGGAGGGTGAGAGGGTCAAGAACTCTATCGTATACCTCGATTGTAATGCAGAGGCTAGAACTGACGAAAGTTTCAGGAACCGGACAGACCAAGAGCATCATCACTCACCACTTTCACCTTTCCTCGATATAGAAGGTTTAGATATGATTACCATGTTCATTCTAGACTACATGCATCTCGGCTGCAATGGAGTCACATACAAACTATTATGCGACTATTGGATCTACGGAAAACGAAAGACAAAATTTACAAGATCAGAACTGAAAGAGTTGAGCAGGAGATTAGCGTGCATTCGCAACAAGTGCATCCCAATTGAATTTCAGAGAAAATCAAGAGACTGCGAAAGTATCAAAAGGTGGAAAGCCACTGAATTGCGGTTTTTTCTTTTGTACTCAGGACCAATTATATTGAGGGGTTTGCTGAAGAATAATTTTTACAACCATTTTATCCTTCTCCACGTATCTTTCAGAATTCTGTGTAGTGATTACTTCAAAACGAAGAATGATACGGCAAAAGTTTATCTTGAAAAATTTGTCCAAGCAGCTCCTCTACTCTACGGTAGACGATTCATGTCTATAAATGCGCACAATTTGTTACACATAGTCGATGATACAATCAACATGGGATGCAACCTGAGCAAACTCAGTGCATTTCCTTTTGAGAATTGTTTAAAAAAATTACGTGATTTAGTTCATGCCTCAAACAAACCACTAGCCCAGCTCAATCGACGTTTGCAGCAGATCCCGAATCCTATCTTGGAAACACCACGACTAACAAAGAAGGTTATCATTCTGAAGAAAAAGACTTTGCAAACTGTTGATTCTATCAAGAAGATGAAGTTCAAAAATTCTTTCACCCTCACGTGTACACGACCTAATAATTGCGTCATGGACAAATATGGAAGAATCATATTGATTAAAAAAATGTATTCCCCGGTGAACGACAAGAAGAACATTCGGATATCGGGCAAAATTTTGAAAAAAGTGCGTGTCGCTTACAACTACCCTGAAAGATCATCAGCATATGGAATTTACGAAGTTTCAAAGAGAAATGACGAAATAGAAATTGTTGTAGATTTATTGGAACAGAAAATGATTTTGTTATCTTTAAATTTCAAATTTGATAGAAATTACAAACACTTTGTTGTACCACTTCTTCACTAGATATCTGAGTTTGAGGGGTGATATTTCTCTTGGCTTGCATTCACTTATCACCATATTACAAAATTCACGGTTACGAAATTTCCAGAGTTTCACTCATTTCCATCTAGTGTATGGTTTCCATGGACAGGTCCCACTTTTGCGCGACCTCCCCAATCTTTTCCATTACCAAAAGCAAGTCTCAGTGCATCGTGATACTCTTTCTTTCCGATTGAATGTTTCCCTGATGTATGGTATCCGTAAAGAACATCTGTTGGGAATTGATATTTCCATTAACTTCTTTGTAATTTACACATAGTTTGATTAAATATTCACCTCTTACTACAGAATACACAAAATATTCTTTGAAAACTAATGTTTTCTTCTCATCCTTCCCTTGGCTCAGAGGCGTGAATTTCATGATGAGGTCTTTGACGAAAATAAGCCTGCATATATTGTGCATACTTTTTGTCGGGCTATTACCCCGACGGTCAATCTCATTCTTCAGGGCTTTTATCTGCAAACGAGTGATCCTATGAAAATAACAATAATCACAGAATATTCAACAATGAGAATTCAATTACGAAATATCTGAATAGATCTCCTTTCTTCTTCAGCTCGTCATTAAATTTGTCCCACTGTTCCTCAGTTTCTAGCGGCCATTTTATTTCGAGTTTCTCTAGTTCGTTCAAGAGCTCAAAATTATTCGTGCTTGTTTGTTCATTCATTAATTGTTTCACATCTTTTCTCAACTCCTGAACATCTACTTTCAGGCTTGCCATAAACTTGAGAATGATTTGAGTTTCTGTGATGAAAAGTTGAAATTTCCATCAAAGTAAGTCGGAGTGTTTGTAATAAGAGAGATGAAGAACAGTTCAAAATGAATCAATCACCTTCAGAATATTTGGAATACTTATTGGGCTGCATTTGTGAGGCCTCTCCTGTAGATGGATTCATGGGTCTTCTGTCACTGGAATTCACAGTGCTCTGAGAATTGTTAGCAGCTCTCTTGCTGTTGTCATTATGAGATGTTGAAATCGGTTCCGATTCTTGCTGCTGAGATACTGAGCTGAGAAACGTTGCAGACTTCGATCTCCCGTCATTGATACGCTCATGTCTGCTACAGTCATTCTGTTCATTTTGCGGATGATTGCTCTGCTTCAACTTGGGGAGAAATTTCAGTACTGTCTGTTTAGAACTCTTAACAGCAGATTCATTCCTAGACTTGCGTTGGTTGCGGAACTTTGGATTCTCGTCAGAACTATCCAAATCGTTGAGAGAAGCATTTCTCGATGAGCTTGGGGTACCTTGATCTTTCTTCGGTTTCTTTGCTGAAATGCAATTTTTGAGATGAGAAATGAAGTCATGCTTACACATACGTTCAATAGTGTAGAGAGAAATTCAGCGCACTTCAAATAATATCATCGGGGATATTTTAGTCTAAAATGTAGACTGTCCATGATTTTAGTCGAAATCGGCTAAGAGGCAAATAGGCAAGAATCTGATTAGAATCTAATGTATAATCACGGATACGTTTTAGAATCACGAAGGCACCGACTCCGTGTACAACAGGCCAAGTCTAGGGTCGATAATCTTACCATTTCAGGTGTTTTTTCTTCTGGGCCAGAAATTTTGATTCTCAAATCTATCATGAGGATCACTCACAATATGTCATTATAATCCTGAAGTCCGTCCCAAAAAATCGTGGAAGGGAGGGAAGGGAGGAGTAGAGATTCACATCTAGACGTGATTTTTTGATCGAAGAACGATAGCGCAGTCAGTTGTTTGAAACAAAACTTTTGGCCTCATTTATTTCTAGTTTGCATCCCTTTCGTTGGCTTGCCAAACCTATATGACATTCTGTTCAAAACCATTTGAGTACTCCCAAAACAAATACACAGATCAATTCCATAAATTCTGTGAGACTAGGTACAGGTAAACTGGTCAAAACTTTGAACTTTCCAAAATGACTCAAATCTCGAAAATTATCGATTACTTGAAAGACCACAAGATAATTTTCTCGTTTGGTTGGAGAAATAACTTTCAAATGACGGAGAGGAAATTGCAAAACTGAAAGAAATATTTTATGAGAAAATTAATTATCATGTCTAATTTTCAATTTTTTAATCCTTATTTCGTGTAATTTCTCAAAATAATCGATATTTCCGAGTTCTGAGGCATTTTAACGAAGTAACTAAGAAATTAGGCCCCAAATATGTATCTAGTCCCACAGACTTTGATGATTTGGTCTGTTCGGGGGTACTTCTTATGAAAACCAAAAAATGGATATGACCGAAAAATTTCTTTCCGAAAAAGTGGTTACGCCATCGTTATTTGATCGAAAAATACACGTAGAACTAAATTTCCGACTCCCTTTAAGTTCAAAATTAGGGTTGCCCCCCCCCCCGTCTTTCATAACAAAACATCATAGTACCTGATGCTTGGCCTGAAGACTTCTTCCTTCCGCTCGTACCGGAGTTCAGATTTTTTCTTGAGTCACTTCTCGAACCGCTTTTTTTGCGCTTTGTTGCAGCACCTGAACAGAAGAAGTATATGCATGATGATATCTCTTATTTTTGGGATTACAAATGTAGGAAATCATTGTGTTACTTTTAGCTGCTACTTTTGATGATCCATCAGATTCGCTAGAGCTATAGGAGTGTTCTGAGTCAAGAAGTTCCTCACTTGAACTTTCAATTTGGTCATCAGATTGTTTAGAGATGGTCATCACTTTATGAAGAGCTTCTTTCTTGTACAACTCTGTTTGCTGCTGAGCCTTTGCCTGAAAATTTTCCTCTTGGTCTGTTGTAAAAGCATAAGGATTGGTCTTGAGAATCTCCATTCTCTTTACAGCAGTTTCATAATCATCTGTGGAAAGTAAGTGAATAATTGAAATACTGTGGCGGTTGAGTATTAGAAATGATTATTTCATTTTTCACTCACTTGCACCTCCCTTTATTTCAACGTCCCATGCAGGCCACGATTTTGATGGCTCCTTTTGCAATTTTACCATATTTTGTAGTTGCTCAAAGCTCTCCGAACTGTTGTTATCTGGATATTTCAGGATTAGCTTGCTTTCTGAAAACTTGTAGCGGATCCACAACGAAGGAACAATATCAAGCTCTGCTTGGCCTTTCTCATTCAAGCACCCCACAAACTCGCCAATTTGATACTTGTACTTGGAGTGATACTTCTCACCTTGGTCACTCATTTTGACAAAATAGCAGTATCTAGAAACCATGAGAGACGTGTGCAGAGATTAATATTATGAAAATTACACGCGATTTTTTTCTGAACACCTGAAATGCGAATCAATAGTATATTATACATCAAGTGACAAAAGTCTTTGTCCTACGCGAAAACTGTGCTGGACGTCGGCTTAGCCGACGTCCACCAAGGTTTTCGTGGAGAACAAAGTTTTTGGCGCGAGACGCATATGCTGTTTGATAAGTATGGAAAGTAATAATTATATGAAGTTCAATAACTCCATCTGCTCTAATATCAGGATTTCAAACTTTGTGATTTCACGAGAAAAAAAATATGAGTCCAGCTTTTGAGGGTTTTGCAGATCAATTTTCTACTATATTACGTAACATGCATTGGAATGTAATAAGAAATTTTTCTGAATTTTTCGAACCTTACGCAAATCTTAGGATGCATCGAAAGTCTGTTCTCAGACCCTTTCTTGTAGACACGTGTTTCGTAATAGACCCACGTTTTAATATTTACGGATTTATAATCCTCTTGAATTTCTTTGAAGAACTTTCCTTTGTTGCCAGCATGTATGTGAGTCATTCTGGAGCAAGCTGGACAAAACCGTCACCAGGGAGGTCTGGGAAAAATCCGCAAAATTTTTTTTCCATTAGTACTATGTTGAAATAGAACGAAAATTTTTTTTTCAGATTTTATCGGCCCCCCTGTGGGCCCCAGGGCCCATGAAAGGGCCATTTTAGGCCCTTTTTTAGCCTATTCTAGAAAAATCATAGTTCCAACGCAATTCAATATTTTTCAACGTACTTGGGCGCATTTTCCTCGTCAAGACTAGTACTTTTGAAAAAAAATTGTTCAAGGCCACTTAGTGAGCCTGACCACTTCTGCAAGCTAATTACTGAGAGCAAATTTTAGCGATTTTTGGGCCTACTTCAAAGCGATCTAGCTCCTACTAGACATGTGATAATCGACTTCTGCAGGTGGTCATTTTCAAGGTCTTGAAAAAACCTACAATTTGATCACCTGCAGAAGTCGATTATCGTACTTTTTACAGGAGCTATAGCCGATACAAGTTGAGCTATTTACGAAAAAGTCGAAAATTCAGGACTCGATTCCAAAAATATATCTTAATTTTTTTCCACCAAACTTAGGCGAAAATGTTCTTTCAGACATCTACTTTCAGCAAAAAAAATTTGGCGGAGGTTATTTTTTTTTGATTTTTTTCGCCGAGCATTACAAAATGCCGCATTTCGTGCTTTTAGCAAAAACGGCATCTTTGACCACGGTCACATATGCTCCCATCTGGACTGATGTGCACCAATCTGTGTGAAAGTACTCCCCAAAGTACCCCCAAGTACGTGTAAGAAGTTGCGGGGACGAGCCTCCAGCCAGGAGCGAGCTTCAGGTTCTATTTACCGTGTCAAAAATAGGCATTATTTAGGCTATTCGAGCGTAAGCAACCGAGAGCATGATTTTACTTGTTCTGGCTTACAAATGAGATAATGGGCTAGAATGAGGATCCAAACATACTTTTCCGACTCAAAATGACCATCTAAACACAATTCCGAGGTCAGTTTTGCTCTAAATAGTCGTCCCTCTACCCCTTAAGAACTTAGATTCTGTCGACGGGTTCTGACACCGTTGAGGCACTAGATGACGTTCTAGAGCTAAACTGACCTCAGAATTGTGTTCAGATGGTCATTTTGAGTCGGAAAAGTATGTTTGGATCCTCACTTTAGCCCATTATCTCATTTGTAAGCCAGAACAAGTAAAATCATGCTCACGGTCGCTTACGCTCGAATAGCCAAAATAATGCCTATTTTTGACACGGTAAAGAGAACCTACAGCTCGCTCCTGGCTGGAGGCACGTCCCCGCAACTTCTCACACGTACTTGGGGGTACTTTGGGGAGTACTTTCACACAGATTGGTGCACATCAGTCCAGATGGGAGCATATGTGACCGTGGTCAAAGATGCCGTTTTTGCTAAAAGCACGAAATGCGGCATTTTGTAACGCTCGGCAAAAACAATAAAAAAAAATAACCTCCGCCAAATTTTTTTTGCTGAGAGTAGATGTCTGAAAGAACATTTTCGCCTAAGTTTGGTGGAAAAAAATTAAGATATATTTTTGGAATCGAGTCCTGAATTTTCGACTTTTTTGTAAATAGCTCAACTTGTATCGGCTATAGCTCCTGTGAAAAGTACGATAATCGACTTCTGCAGGTGATCAAATTGTAGGTTTTTTCAAGACCTTGAAAATGACCACCTGCAGAAGTCGATTATCACATGTCTAGTAGGAACTAGATCGCTTTGAAGTAGGCCCAAAAATCGCTAAAATTTGCTCTCAGTAATTAGCTTGCAGAAGTGGTCAGGCTCACTGAGTGGCCTTGGACAATTTTTTTTTTCAAAAGTACTAGTCTTGACGAGAAAAATGCGCCCAAGTACGTTGAAAAATATTGAATTGCGTTGGAACTATGATTTTTCTAGAATAGGCTAAAAAAGGGCCTAAAATGGCTCTTTCATGGGCCCTGGGGCCCAAAGGGGGGGCCGAAAAAATCTGAAAAAAATTTTTTTGTACTATTTTAACATAGTACTAATGGAAAAAAAATTTCGCGGATTTTTCCCAGACCCCCCTGGTGACGGTTTTGTCCAGCTTCCTCCAGAATGACTCATGTATAAAGACATATTTGCTCAAGTACATAACCAGAATAAAGTTACGAACAGGTTAATTGATAGATTTCATATCCGAAGTTACACAATTATAGCATGCGGTTGGATCAGTCTACCGTTAACTTTACCTTCGAAAAAATGACTTGCGAGGCCACGCTAGGTTTTGCGACTTCAGGTCCTGAAATTCGTTTATGCTATCTAGCGTGGTCTTACAAGTCACAATTTTAACGGTGTACCGAAGTATCGCAACGTGCCCTAGAATTGCTCCATTCAACGACATTCGGATGCGAGAAAGCAGATGAGGGAGCATTCGTAATTTTGAGTAGAATAAGAGGCACGATCTTGAATAAAGTACTACTTACGTGAGTTTCCAAAATTCCTGAATATATTTCTTGATGTGAGCAAGGAACAGTACGAGATGCACTTCACACGTGCAACGGTCTCGGAAATATACGATATCACGATCACTTTAGGGTGGCCTGGCAGTTCTGATCAATGTATTTCAGTTGCAGGTGAACACGTGTTGATTACACGGCTTCCAATACACTTAGAACAATCGTAGTGCCATAGATATCGATAATTTGTCCAACAAAACGGTCACAACTCACGTTAACTAAAGTGACGAAAACTGTACCAATACTCCTAAATTCGTTCTCAAGCACGCAGCGGGAAGACTATTATATGGGATACGATACCGAGCGGGATCGGAGCATGCTCGCGAGCTAGGTTAGCCAAGAACCGACTGCCGCGCTCGTCTCGACCTGATCATATGCGCACGCATATCTTCGCTGTGCTCTTGCCGCCAGTTTTGTCGTTTTTTCCATAAATAGAACCTTTTTTGTTCTCATACGCTTTGAACTAAACCTTGAGGCACATGTACTCAGCAGTTCATGTGAGTAATAAAATTTTCCCTCCGCGCCGGTACGTATACAGTAATTTCTCCTGTGAGAACAACACACTTCCTGGATGAACATCTGGACGATTTCTCTAATAGCAAATGTGGAAACATCAAAATAAAATCCTAGAAGTGAGGGTATTACTGTGAGGAACGCTGTTGTTCTCGACCTTGGATAACTTGCAGGGCTCATAGTTTTTGGAGCTATAGCAGCGCATGACAGGATTCTTGGCTCCAGCGTTGATGGCGGCTAATAAAAAACAGCTGCGCTATGGAAACGGGGAGTTTGAGTGTACAAGTCGAATTCCGAATTTCAGCTGGTTTAAGAGCATCGTCATGCTTATTACCACTGTATCGATCTCGAGGAATCACTTGCCAAATGTTTCGGCACTTCGTTGGTGTTATAATTTGTAGCGGAAGTCCCGAAAATCTAAGCTTCAGTAAAAAAAAGGACGGAAATTGTCTCGCACGGTTGATACGTTCTCTACGATGAGGCTCATGCTTTTCCAATTTTCATCTTTGACAATCCATAAAGACCAGCAAAGAAGTACTTCTCTCCGTGTAGTTACAGTTTGGAAAGTGAATGATTCTCTACAGAGTGGTCACAGACCATTACCGGTAAGCCCGGACCTCTTTCAGCATAAATATCAAAAGAAGTGTTAACCTGCCTACCAAACTGCCTCATTTTTTACTCATTATCTTGACCATACGTTTTATCGGGTTTCAATTTGCCGGTAATAGTCCACAACTGATTCAAAAAGAATTTCAACATGCAATGCACCTTACCGCTTTTCAATGAATTGATATCGGTTGAAACGCACTGGGTCTTGCAGCACCGCGTTGGCCACCTCTTGTAAGTTACTGGCAACAGAGTGAAGAGGTCTTCGAATGATTCTCGAATTAAGGGTTGATTCTCCCAATCAAATTGAGGGAAAACTTTTTCGTGAAAAATTGTATGTCATCCAATTTCCGCGGCAACTTTGATCTTTCGTATTCTGAATACATGAAAAAAATATTCTCAAAATATTCGCGGAAAATAGTCAGTTGGCGCTGAAAATTGTTCATAACAATAAGAAACATTCCGTATTTTCGATCAAGCATACTGTCTACATTACACTGGCTAAAAATGAAAATGGAAAGATATCGCTGTCAAACTCTCTGGAACATGAGTTGCTCAGGCAGATCTTCTCCAACGCCCAGAGTATTAGATTTAAAGATGATTATAGACGAGTCATGTGAATTTCATCTCAATAATCAGAAAGTATTTTTCAGATTTTCCATCCGGTTCCTTCATACTGTCGTATTATTTCACATTCTTTCGATTGAACATCCAAGTGGCTATGTCGGCATAATCGCTCGCCATAGATATCTGTTTCAGTAGCTCAGTGGAATGATCATCAGGCTGGTAACCAGAAGGTTGTGAGTTCTAATCCCGAAGATAACATAATAATTTATATTTAACAATAATGATCAAAATTAATTATCTTGAATAACTGTACTAATAAAACTGGATACCACTAAAAAAAAGCAAAAAATACGTGTAAATACAAAAAAATTTACCTTTTGAAATTTTGCAGGAGAAATCTTAAACGTTGGAATTTTGATGGATTTCCTAGCAGGAATCCTATAGAAACCTCACTTCAGAATCCCACAATGACATCTTGCTTGATAATCGTTGAAAAATTTTTCATTTTCCTGGCGAGATAAAGGAAAACTTCTCATGATTTTGGTTTAGAATCCAACGAGGAAAAAATATCTAACTAGAGTGCCCAGTGAGGATCCTGCAAGAATCTGTACATGAATCCTATAGGTTCCCATCGTAAAGCGTCTACACAAACGTAGTAGATTCCTTCAGGATCTCCCTACTAGATTCCGATATAAGATCGGAATCCCCTGTTGGAATCTGGTAGATTTCCTTGAAAATTTCTGCGCGGGTCAGTCTATATTAATCGAGCAATATACAATTTTGGCGAATTCTGATGAAACTTCACGTCGATGAAGACCTTTACAAACCATTTGTGGTAGGTCCCTAGTCAGGACGTGACAAGCCCGATATGGAAAATCCATCATGGAGGATTTTCATTCAAGATCTGAATGGTATTCGTCGGGTTGGCCTAAATATTTATGGTAAGTTCCACGACGTAATCTTTAAAGGTACAATTGCCGACTGTCCTGCTCGAGCCACAATGAAATGCAGTAAAGGCCATGGAGGATACTCTGCTTGCAAGAGATGTGCGGTGGAGGGTGAGAGGGTGAAAAAGTCTATCGTATATCTCGATTGTAATGCAGAGGCTAGACGTGATGGAACTTTCAGGAACCGGACAGACCGAGAGCATCATCATTTATCACTTTCATCTTCCCCCGATGTAGAATGCCATGTTCATGATTACCATATTCATTGTAGACTACATGCCTCTCGGCCGCAATGGAGTCACATACAAACTATTATATGACTATCGGATGTACGGAAAACGAAAGACAAAATTCACAACATTAGAGTTGAGAGAGTTGAGCAGGAGATGAGCTTGCATTCGCAACCGTAAGTGCATCCCGATTTAATTCCAGAGAAAATCAAGACTGCGGGAGTATCAAAAGGATTTACACTCAGGACCAATCATATTGAGTGGTTTGCTGAAGAATAATCTTGACAACTGTTTCATCCTCCTCCGCGTGTCTTTCAGAATTATGTGCACTGATTACTTCAAAACGAAGAATGACACGGCAAAAGTTTATCTTGAAATCCCGCGCAGAAATTTTCAAGGAAATCTACCAGATCCCAACAGGAGATTCCGACCTTATATTGGAATCTAGTAAGGAGATCCTGAAGGGATCTACTACGTTTGTGGAGACGCTCTACGATGGGAACCTATAGGATTCATGTACAGATTCTTGCTGGATCCTCACTGGGCACTCTAGTTAGATATTCTTTTCTCATTGGATTCTAAACCAAAATCATGAGAAGTTTTCCTTTATCTCGCCAGGAAAATGAAAATTTTCCACGATTATCAAGCAAGATGTAATTGTGGGATTCTGAAGTAAAGTTTTCATAGGATTCCTCCTAGGAAATCCATCAAAATTCCAACGTTTAAGATTTCTCCTGCAAAATTTCAAAAGGTAAATTTCTTTGTATTTAGACGTATTTTTTGCTTTTTTTTAATGTTATGCAGTTTTATCAGCACAGTTAATCAAGATAACCAATTATGATAATTATTGTTAAATATAAATTATTATCTTATCTTCGGGATTTGAACTCACAACCTTCTGGTTACCAGCCTGATGATCATTCCACTGAGCTACTGAAACAGATATCTGTGGCGAACGATTATGCCGACATAGCCACTTGGATGTTCGATCGAAAGAATGTGGAAGTATACGACAGTATGAAGGAACCGGATGGAAAATCTGAAGAATACTTTCTGATCATTGAGACGAAATTCACATGACTCGTCTATGATAATCTTCAAATCTAATACTGTGGGCGTTGGAGAAGATCTGCCTGAGCAACTCATGTTCCAGAGAATTTGACGGCGGTATTTTTTCATTTTCATTTTGAGCCAGTGTATTCATGTAGAGAGTATGCTTGATCGAAAACACGGAATGTTTCTTATTGTTATAGACAATTTTCAGCGCCAACTGACTATTTTCCGTGAATATTTTGAGAATATTTTTCTCCGTGTATTCAGAATATGAAAGATCGAAGTTGCCGAGGAAGTTGGATGACATGCAATTTTTCACGAAAAAGTTTCCCCTAAATTTCATTGGGAGAATGAGCCCCTCAATTCGAGAATCATGCGAAGACCCCTTCACTCTGTCGACATTAACTTACAAGAGGTGGCTAAAGCGGTGCTGCAAGACCCAGTGCGTGTTAACCGATATCAATTTATTGAAAAGCGGTAAGGTGCATTGCATGTTGAAATTCTCTTTGAATCAGTTGTGGACTATTGCCGGCAAATTGAAACCCGATCAAACGCATGGTCAAGATAATGAGTAAAAAATGAGGCAGTTTGATCGGCAGGTTAATCCTCCTTTTGATATTTATGCTGAAAGAGGTCCGGGCTTGCTGATAATGGTCTGTGACCACTCTGTAGAGAATCATTCACTTTCCAAATTGTACCTACACTGAGATAAGTAGTTCTTCGCCTCAACTCCGCGGGCTTTACTACAACGCCGTGAGAGCTTTCCGGCTACTTCGTGGCTTTCCCGCTAGCCATGGCGTTGTGATAACTCCCTGAGCTGTGGAACGTTATGGTCAATGCGATCTATATATCTTGATATTAAATGCTTCTAGGTTTTGATCTCTCATAATCTACAATTGCGGGAAGAATTTCCACATATTATTGAGTTTAAAGAATAACAAATTCATTTCAAAGAGCTGCTGTCGTTACTTGGTGTGCGCGTATGCTACGCGTGACGCATGGAGAGAATAATTGCTGATAAAAAAACAACTGTCAAAAAGTCAGCAAAGCTTGCAGCACTGTGTCGAGTACTCCGTTAGCCCAATTTAACACTTTCACTGCAGAGATAGTTTTTCGTCATTTTATTTCAGTCATGAATTGAACCCTCTTGTGTTGGCAGACAATTCAATATGGTCGAAAACTTCCTTTGAACTGATCGTTTATACCTTTGGCGGAGTGAATCACTACGATAAGTTGTAGTTGAGATCAATTTTTGAGCAATTATGAATTGGCGAAGATGAAAATCGAAAAGTCGTGAGCCCCATCGTAGTGAATGTATTAACTGTACGAGACAATTTTCGTGCTTTTTTTGCTAAAGCTTAGATTTCCGGGACTCCCGCCACAAATTATAACACCAACAAAGTGCCAAAACATTTGGCGAAGTGATTCCTCGAGATCGATACAGTGGTCATAAGCATGACGATGCTCTTAAACCAGCTGGAATTCGGAATTCGACTTGTACACTCAGACTTCCCGTTTCCATAGCGCAGCTATTTTTCATTAGCCGCCATCAACGCTGGAGCCAAGAATCCTGTCATTCGCTGCTATAGCTCCAAAAACTATGAGCTCTGCAAGTTATCCGAGGTCGAGAACAACAGCGTTCCTCACAGTAATACCCTCACTTCTAGGATTTTATTTAAATGTTTCCACATTTGCTATTGGAGAAATCGTCCAGATGTTCATCCAGGAAGTGTGTTGTTCTCACAGGAGAAAATACTGTATACGTACCGGCGCGGAGAGGAAATTTTATTACTCACATGAATTGCTGAGTACATGTGCCTCGAGGTTTGGTTCAAAGCGTATGAGAAAATACGCTGCTAAAAGTGATTAGCAGAATGCTTTCTCACGGCGTTATATGATAATAATCTTAACGAAAAAGGAAGTACCCTATATTTCGAGTTTTTCTTCTGAGGAAGCATTTCAGAGAAATTTGGTCCATCCAAAAGCAGGTTTTTCCAACAATATCTATCGTTTGGTTGGGAGAAAATTTTGATACAGTCGGCTTAAAGATGATTAAACTGGAGTTCTTTGTGAAAATTTCCTTTTCCCGAAAGAAACTTCATATGAATAATGTTTTACGGATCTTATGAAAATTTCGTTTCAGCCAATCGATTCAAAATGGCACATGAGTAAGTCTCTAGGTTATTACAATTAAGATAAATGAGTCGTAAGCGATGATACAAGAGGAAAAATGAATATTAATTCAAATGTTCTACTATGTTTTGATTTATTCTTCCGAGGGAGCTTTTTAGAAAGATTTAGGCCATCTAGTCTGACGTTTTTTGGATGATATCTAATGTTTGATTGAGGCAGACAGTGGGTTTGGAAAGGGTTAAAATGAAATTTTTGGGGGAAGTTTTCATTTCCCGAAACAAAACTTCATTTGAATAATGTTTTACGGTTTTTAAGAGAACTTGGTATCAACCAATCGATTCAGAATGGCACATAAGTAAGTCTCTAGGTTATTACAATCAAGATAAATGAGTCGTAAAGAATGATAAGAGAAGAAAATGAATATTAAGAAAAATTTCCCATTATTTTTTGAGTTATTCTTTAGAGGAAGCTTTTCAGAGGAATTTGGGCCATCTAGTCTGGGGTTTTTTGGATGATATCTATCGTTTGGTTGAGATAGAATTCGGATGCAGTGGGTTTAAAAAGGGTCAAAATGAAATTTTCGGTGAACATTCTGATTTTTCCGAAAATTTGAGATCTGTAAAGATTGGATTGAATTTCGGTATTAACCAATTGATAGATCATGCAGAGAAAATCATAGTTGAGGTTACTCAATTCGTGGTGAGACCGTGTGAGGGAGAGATATTTATGTATTAAGAGTCGAAATTTGAGCAATTTTGCTTGAAAACCTCACGGATCAAATTTGACTGGGAGCTCAAAGCAGCGAAATCACTGGGCTCTCAGAAATTGGATTCTGTACAACTTGTAGAAAGCCAAAAGTTGATGAGGTGAATAGTAAAAGAGAAAGCGTGTCCGATAGAAAACAACCCACACCCACACACACACACACGGACAAAGGTATGCAAAGATGAGTCTCTCGCGGATTTGGGAGGCCATGAGGAGGAAAAGTGTTACCTACAATGGAGAGATTATGGCGAGAGGAAGAGAATGATCTGAGACTCTTTCAGATGAACGGAATTTCGTTGGAGAAAATATTGAATTCAGTGGAGAACTTGATCAAAATTTTGCTGGGGTGAAAACAAAGTTCTCTCTTTAGAGGAAGCGAAATGAACATTTAAAGAATTGTTTCACTATATGCTGAGTTATTTTTTTGAAGAATCTCATGAGCGGAATTTAGGGTATCTGAACTAAGGTCTTCTCAGCAATATCTATCGCTTGGTTGTAAGAGAATTCTGATAAAGTTCGTTTCAGGGTGATCAGAATGGAATTTTTGGTTAAAATTTATATTTTTCAAGGAATGAACTTGATTTGGATAATGGTTTACGAGTTTAACTGAAATCAAATATCAATCAATCGATGAAAAATGATTATAAAATATCTATTTAGGTAGTTGAAAGTTGGGTAGATTATCTGCGAAGGAAGATATAGGAGAAAAAGTAATATTCAAAGAAATTATTTCACTATATTTTTACTTATTTTTGGGAGAAAGCTCATGAGCGAAATTTTGGGGATGTAAAGTAGGGTTTTCTCAGCACTATCTATCGCTTGGTTGAGACAGAATTTTGATAAAGGTGGTTTGAGGATGATTAAAATGTAATTTTTGGTGAAAATTTCGATTTTTGAGGGAGGAAACTTTCCCAGCGGGCAAGGTTATGATTGGGGAATTCTACGGGATTTTTATAGAAACTGCCACGAAGCTTTTGGGGAGTTTCCCGGAAATCGTCAAATTTCCAGCTTTATTAGTTCCCGCGCAAGCTTTCCGGGCAGCTTTCAAATACTCCCGGATAGTTTTGGTAATATTTTCGGGGAACTTTAAAGCAGCTCCCAAATAGCTTCTGCTAAAGCTCCCACAGATGGCTCCCGTGCAGCTTTTCCAGATACGATTATGTACACTCGGCATCAATGAATTCTTTCCGGAACGCAAAAAGTACTCGCAACCGTGTCGCCAACTTTGCGACTCGGACTTGACCTTGCAATCACGTGACTCCCGGTTGGTTAGAAGAGGTTAGAGGTTAGTTATTGATTATTTACCTTTTATCAAGCGAGAGGTAAGGTAGGAAACATCCTTGTTGGCGCTTTGAAGTGAATTTACTTTGGTTTACTCTTTTGATCAGCGGATCCCCGGATGAAAAGATGAATAGTTGGGTGAATGTTTAGCTGCACGGTTGGAACAGAGGCTGGAAAATTTCAGCGTTAAAGATGAAGCTCGTTTTTCTTAATCTGAATATTTGATCAGAAAATGATGATTCTGAAAGAATCTTAATAATTTTCTGAATATTCAGCAGATTGAAACTGAGGCTGAAAAGTTGAAAGTGCAAAATGAGTTCAACATTTCATCTGAATATTTTATCGGAAAATATTGTGAAACATTTTCTGGTAAGTATAGATAAATTTTTACAGAGAATGATATACTTGAGGAAGATATTTGTAAGTATGAATGAATCAAGATTAGGTAATATGGATAATGGCCAGACAGTGCTTGGAAAGAGTGTGGTGAAACAATAATTTGTGAATGTGAAGATTTCGTATTAAAACAAAATTCATTCACTTGGCATAACAAATTGTCCTTGCACGATAGTTTATACAAATGATTCTCACAAATATACGGTACAGTTATCATTTTAATGAACAGCAACTTATTTATAAGGTATCATACATCGCATTTCAAAACACGACTGAAGACAATATTAAAATTTCTTACTCTCCAAACAAGTTTAAAATTATAAGGTGGCGATTCAAAGATACCATTAAGCCCTATGCAAGGGGTTGATATTTTTCTAACAATAGAGCGAATAGACGCCAATTTTCTGTCTCCTGCCAAGAAAAAAAACGGCACTTTAGTCACCGTATGCTGAGAATTGACTTTTGTATCGGTAAAACCCCTATCAACTTGATGTCGTGAAGGAAGATAAAAGATTTCGAAAGTTTCCCCAATACTAGTGTTGATTTGGCAAAAATTATTATGGGGGTATTCAAAGCATCACTATGATTCTCAAACTAAACATAAATCATCGGGTTCAGCATTTAATTACGATGCCTTCGATTTTTCACCCAAGCTTTGGAATCGCCGAGTATCAGGGATGAAGATCAGTGTATAAAATTGTCAATGGTGACGTTACCTAAAGAAAGCACGAGGGCCTATTTTCCAAAACATGGAAATATCTCTAAAATTCAAGTTGATTTTTGATGTGTAAGATGGACCAAAGACCTGCGTAAGAGCTAACTCTAAGTAGGCGAACGCTAATCCAAGCTCTAAAATGTATACCAGAAGATTTTCATGAGGAGTCAACAGCAAATACAAAAGATTATACTCGCTAGTCGTTGCAATGGTAGCTGTACTGCAAGGGTGTCCATTATTATTACTCGATGGACCATCATCATCATCCCACAACTTGCTTTTGTTTCATGAAAATGCCAATGCTACTGTAGACTCAGTCAAGCTATACATTATACATATTATGTTTACCCATGTATATTAAGCTGGATTGCCAATTTTGATGAAATGATGTTTTCTTATCAGTGTTGTCATCGATGATGATCCAGAACAGTGCTCTGTGGCTACTACGCTCTTCATAAGACTGTCAGAATACCTCTGAGCATCTAATATCGAGTATTTTGTCAACATGTAGCCTATAAAACACATGTAAAATAAATCAATTTTTCAACTCCTCAATGATGTATCCCTCGAAATCAATATAATGTTTAGATACCTCGGCAGCCTGGTTCCTGGGCCTTCATATTGTCATCAAAAAAGCATAAGCACCAGAGCCAACTTTGGGAACATGTTGTTCGGGTGCTACCTGAACAGATCGTGAATTATCAATATCATTGATATAACTGATTATATTGTTGGGAAAATTATGAATTTGATATGCTGGGAGTCCATGCATAGATTACGCAAAATGCCATTTACTTCAAAATAGTCGTTTCATTATTCCAACATTTTGAAATCAAATTTGTTTCCCAGTATTGAGAAGGGAGTATCTTTATATGAGAATAAATGAGAAGTGGTTCTTGTCATGATCTTATACTTTCACACTCAATCAAGAAACATTTTTGAAAATTTTCTAGCAAACCCGCTCAATTGAACAATAATTCTCATGGCAGAGTGTTTCAAGACTCAAGACCTGTATCTTGAAGCTGAATAATTATTTCAATACTATCCTTCCATAGTGGAGAAACAATCTCAACCAATCAGCTCGACTAGAATTATCAAACTGTAACGGTTCTTACTTTGCATGAGTGACAGGACTGGTTGATTCTTGAAGACTGTATAAATCTCGCTAATCATTGTGGGTAAAATGTCTTGCGACATCTTTGCCTTGATCTTCTATAGTAGAGATTGGAGCTTCTTCGTGTGCTTATCTTTGGAAAACTTTTTCTTCAATTGTACCATTCTGGAAAAATTACAGAATTGGTCAAGTTTCAATGAATATTGAATTATTGTGCTTTCAATCAGGGAAAAATTAGAAAATCCATTAAATTTGAAGCTTTGATGCATCGCACGATCTCAAAAAAGTACTCACACATACAAAATGGTACACAAAACGAAATTCCTTTTGTCCATCTTTCCAAATTCTTGCCATGGCTTGATCATTGTTGGCTGAATTGCAATCTGGGCCAAACAGCACTAGTCGATTAGCTCCTACTGAATTGAACCCACATCCTCTAGCTTTGGAACTCAGCATAAGTATGAGATCGACACTGTCAGGATTGTTGGAATATTTTTGGTCTTTGTAAGGTCATGTGATACTCTTCTTGGACCTTGGAAAATTCAATCCTCCTTGGATCATCAACAATTTCATTTCCACATCCCAACTCCATTCCTCATACTCTTCTTCTATATACTCCTCGACGATGACCACCAAACCATGAAGTTGTAGCTCTCATAAAATGATAACTGAACCGTATTTTTAAAGCATGACATAATTAGAGCTGAAACACTT
Organism: Eretmocerus hayati; assembly: GCA_029851415.1. Taxonomy (NCBI): domain Eukaryota; kingdom Metazoa; phylum Arthropoda; class Insecta; order Hymenoptera; family Aphelinidae; genus Eretmocerus; species Eretmocerus hayati. The sequence continues at coordinate 70,444,321 of CM056743.1, read as the reverse complement.
GGTGCAGTTTTCGATGGATACCAACTGGTCCTAATCTCATCAACAACAACAATGATGCAAGGCTAACTAAAATTTGGGAACAACATATGAACTAATCTTCTGAAAGAGACCTCTCGTTTTCATCATTTGCTTGGCACTTCAGGTTTTTCTCATGCCTGACCTTGCTGCTGTAATGCCTGAATTTCACATGGCATAAATTGTAGGAATACTTTTTGACTTTGGAATGTGATTGTCCATGTCTCACCAACTCATTTGCTCTCATGAATGTTGAGGTGCAATATTTACACCTGAAAGGTTTTCCTGCTTCGTGTTTATTCTTTATATGCTGTATCAAATTGCTCTTTGTTTTAAATGTCAATCCACATACTTCACACAAATGTAATCTTTCCTCAGTGTGATGTGCTGCATGTTGTTTGTAATCGGAGTGACAAACAAATTTTATGGAACATGTTGAACATGCAGAGGTTCCATCTGAATCCCCATGTTAAAGCATTTCATGCTTCTTGCAAAGATACACAGAAGTGAATTCCTTCTGACAAACTTCACACTTATTGGGCTTATGAGATTGCTCCACATGAATCCTCAAACCATCTTCTGTAGAGTAGCATAGTAGAGATTCTTGGCACTTGAACTTGGTTGCTTCATTATGGAGGTTGTGCTCTGACACATGCTTCTTCATACCACGGAGAGGAATAAGCTTGTGACATTCTAAGCAAGGTTTCTTGTCATGGAATTTGTCATGCATCAAAATATTGTGTTTTCTCAAGCAAACCTGGCTCTTGGAGTAAATGCTACAGTCTTGGCAGACATGAGCTTCACTTGCCGCATGTGCAGATTCCAAGTGATGTGTCAATTTGGTTTTGAATTTGAACTTCTGAGGACATTTATGACACTGAAATTCTTTCACCAATCTTGAATGCTCTATTCTGTGATGGAGAACCAAGGTTTTATGATGAGGGAATGTTCTTTAGCATATGTCGCACAAAAAACCACGATGGCTCTCACAATGGTCTTGTTCATGTTTTTCTCTCATTAGCCTTGACCCCATATTCTTCCTACAGTATTGACATGAAAATCTGTTCGGGCAATCATGAGTCCTCTTGGCCAAAGAACTGAGAAACTCCTTGTCGCAGTCCTTACAATAATTCATCAGCTTGTCGTTGTGAATCTTCATGTGTTTGTCGAGGCTTTCTTCAGATAGATATAAATCATAACAGTGGCCACAGAAATATTCTACGGCATTTTCTAGAGGTTCGACCATCTGCTCTTGAAAACTCATGTTTTCCATCACTGTTACAGAGTCGTTCTTCTCTGCAAACCTATACAACAGACCTATACAAGAATAGAATGATATTTGTTTACATTGTCATCATCAAGCTGTCACATTAAAGGACTTGTCTATAGTAATCCATATTTTGCTATCTAAGGATCTTTGTTCGGTTTAAGACGGAAAATTTTTGAATTGCCGCCATGGGTTTGAGGTGAATTGTTCAATAGCATTCATGAAAAATGAGTGGGTATTTCATGCAGAGCTTGCTAGTCTAATGGGTCACAAGCAGATATTGAATATACAATTGAAGTAGTCAACTTTTCTCAAGTTACTTGCTGCGAAAGGAAATGATTCATAGAACATGCGCTTATAGGTTATCTTCCAGTTTCGAACCCAAAGCCATCCAAGAGACTGGGATCAAATCGACTGCACTTATTATTCACTATTCACTCACCGTTTCAGCGAAGGGAGGAAATTATTCAGCCAAAACTGGTAGAAAAAGCGATCGCTCCTCGAGGACGTAAAAAACACAAGCGGCATCCAAATAAATCTCCCCGTAACCTCGCGGGCGAACTCCTCGCCATCACTTGCCGCAGCCAACTGATCACAACTGATGATGCCCAAGTGCCCCGCAGCGTGTCGCCGATGCGTGCTCGTAGTTCGTAGATATCAATTACGCTCGGATAGCGTAAAGCAGCCTACATCGGCAAAAATTCATCGACGGATTTTTTAATTAGGGCGATCCCGAAGTCAATCCTAACATCAGTCACACGTTGATGAGGCTCACACTCTTCTCGATGACAACACTCCCGGTGGTCTCCGCGATATCATGATAACTCGAAAGTCGAGCCTGTGATAAAAATGTTTGTTACTCCCTTAAATCGAGCGCAGATTACATCTTCTATTTGTTTCAGTGCAGTTTGGAATTTCATTCACAATAATAAGGAACCCTTAGGTTCAAAACTGTAAACCATATAGAAAAAAATGACGAGCGAAGCTAAACATGCAGGAATACAAGTACCACTATCATCGACTGCTCGCAAATTATTTGTTTATCTGCAACGAGTTCACTGGGAGCTCTGATGGGCTATGGCTCAAATATTTGTTCCGACCCGAGAAAATCTTGCACAAATGCAAATTCTCATCGGCCAAGATGTTCAGTTTGAAGAAATAGCAGCTATAATGGGGTGTTCATTGCGCACTGTTCAAAATTGGAATCATCGTTTTATCGCTGAGCAAGAAGGGGTTATTGGCGCAGCTGTAGACCGCCGTGCTTACAATGGTGAGCTTTTCTTGCCTCTAATATTATTTCTGATATTTTATCCTGCCTACCATTGGTTTGCAGTGCCATGATCAAAGAGCTTGCGAGATCATACCATTTTGTTTCGAAATTTTTCTATGTCTATAGAAGTGAAGCGAGAAATCCTGAGTAGAGCTGCTAAAACAGAAACGCTTTTCTATTACATTGTCATTTTTAACGATTTGCTGCAGGAGGAACCGAAAAAATATCCGACGCAGACCTCAATCGAGCGGTCCGAATTCCCCAAGAGAATCCATTCGAGCCAGCGAAGAGATCACCGACAACGCTTGATATAAATGTTTGCGCTGCAACGATGCGTAAATCACTAAAAGTCCGTGCTGGTCTAGGAAATTATAAAGCAGCAATCAAATCGGCTCTTTCGCTACAGAACACTGAAGCAAGGCTGACCTACGCATTTCGGTAAGTTTTCATATTACCAAAAAAATAACTCAAATAATGCATCCTGCTCTTGTATATATTAACAAATCACCAGGGAGTCTGGGTAAAATCCAAAACAAATTTCATCTAGTCATACGTTATGATTTAATAGTATAGAACAAACTGGTCAGAATTTTTCCATCACTTCTGGAGGGCTCTGGCGCATTTAAAAAGCCCATTTTGGGAACTCTATGAGCCTTTATTTTAAAAATCACAAATACAACAAGATTAAACGTATTTTTACGTACTTGAGCGGATATTTTCGGTTGTAAATAGCTTTGATGAGAGAATAAGGTCTGGGTCGAGTGAATAACTAAGATAAGAGTACAGTCTCTTTCCAGAGCAAAATAGTGACAGTAGAGTTCTGCGATTTTTGCGTCTTGTTCTGGACGACCTAAGCTCCCAACTATATGAGTGAAAATCGACTTTGACTAACTGTCATTTTGAGGGACTGGCAAACACCAAAAATGTGATGACTGGTGAAAGTCAATCACTCTCACGAACAGAATTTGGGAAATTATGATTTTCTAAAGTATTTTACAGCGTCGAAATTGAATTTGTAGCCATCATCTTCTCACCTACACGTCAGGATTTTTTCTAAATTGCTAAGAACTGCTTATTGAAAAAACGACCTTTTCATTCCGGTAAAAAAGAATCACGTGCTCAGAACAAGTGATTGAAGGCAGCACACTCGATGATGCCGTCACACGTAGGGACATCTCTAGTTTTAAGCTATTATTTTTAATTCTACAGGCAGGAAAACGAATATCTATGCCCGTGAAGAAAATCAGACAGAATCTTTCCGTATCGCAGCGAGCCGTGTAAAATTTTTCATTGATATTTGGATTTTAGTTGGAAAATTTGCTAGCGCGTTATTGGCCCATTCAACACTTCGTGAAAAGTAGGTGGGTCTAAGATTTTGCCTTGAGTCAACTGTTTAGATTATCAAATGAAAACGAGGACATCTACTCGCATAGAAATTCAAATGAGATTTCCAAGCGCTGAGTGCGTTAGCAAAATTCCATTTAAAATTTTCGTCTCAAAATTCTATGGGCCTCTTTTCGCTACAATTTGTATAATTTGAAATCATTGTCAGATATCGAGACGATTCAAGCCCATTACAACAATTAAGCAAAAATCACCGGGAACTCATCTAAAGCCACAATACTTGTACCATGCTTGTATATTAGGGTGGTCCTTATTTCCCAAATTTCACAGATCCTTTCTCCCTCCCTCTGGATACCTTCTTTGAGCCGAAAAAACATGGGGAAAATTTTCCCCGAGCCTATAGAGAGTGATTTAATAGTGCCTCAAAGAGCATCTTGCTTTGAAATTCAAGTGAAAAATAACGCTTTTTGTGATTTTTCTGTCCCTATAATCGAGCTCTTGAAACTTAGTGTTTCTTCGCGGATGTAAAAGTGGGGATACATGCTTCCCCGTAAAATTTGATGCTGAATCGAATTTCATCGTGACATTCGGACTAGGATGCCACCCGATACTCGTAAATTGCGTTTTTGGACGCGGAGAACATTTTTAGCGCGACTTTCCCATCTCATTCGAGTGTCTCAGGCGTCACTTACTTCCTCAAGATTAATATAAACCACCCATATTAATGTAGGAAAATACGCTGAATTGGAATCCATCGTTATTCCCTAGGTATAATGTCGCCTAACGTGAGAAAAGTGCGTTTTTCCACCGAGAAAGTACCTTAAGCGAGTCTTTCACGCCCGAATCGAGTGTCTCAGGCGTCACTCACTCTCTCGAGATCAATACGAACGACCTAATTTCATGTAAAAAAACCCGCTGAATAGGGATCCATCGTTATTTACCAGGTATAATGTCACCTAACGTGAGAAAAATGTGTTTTTCCACCAGGGAAGCTAACCAAGCCCATCTTTCACAGGGAAATCGAGTGTCTCAGGCTTCACTCACTTTCTCGGGATTGATCTGAACGACCTGATTTCATTTGAAAAACTACGCTGAATCAAAATTCATCGTTATTTCTCAGGTACAACGACGCTTAACGTGAGGAAAATCCGTTTTTCCACCGAGAAAGCACCCTAAGCGCGTCTTTCACGCGGGAATCGAGTGTCTCAAGCTCCACTCACTTTCTCGAGATTGAACTCAACGACCTGATTCCATGTAAAAAACCACGTTGAATCGAAATTCATTATCATTTTTCGAATTGAGTGTCTCAGGCGTCACTCACTCTCTCGAGACCAATGTGAATTGACCAATGTGTCTCTTCCGTTTGATACGAGGGTCTCGGCAGTCACTGACTCACGTAGGAATGGTCAGAACGTTCCAAATCCATGCCAAATCAGAGTTCACCATCATTTCTGACGTAAAATTGGTCTCTGTAAGGGGACCTAAGGAAGAGTTCCTGCCAAAATCGAAAAACTGTCTCACTTGGCCTCATATGGGATTTTCGGGATCCGTGACAAACTCTCTTCACAATCATTCCTAAAGGCGCTCACTATCGTATGAAGATCTAGTCTGAATCGAATTCGTCAATGGCGTCTTGTTGAAATCACTTCCAATCAGCGCGAGATGAAAGTATCTCGTACAAAAAAGTCTATGCACTCCGGCCGCCTAATCCAGAAAGAGATCAATCGGGCAAACTCCAACCCAACCCTCACGGGTAAGGTCCCTATCTCACGCGAAGATTGTAGCGCCCCTTGCTCGTGCGCTGCGGCCGGCTATCGAACAAAACCTTACACGCTTCGCAATCTTAGCATCTTATGTGAATATGGGATCCTATGGCCGCTCCAGTAGTCCAGGTCCTGCTCCCAGCCTTTTGTCAGCGTCGATTCACATCGGTCGTTTTGGCAATTCACGACGAGCAACGTCAAGCTGTCGTAAAATTCTAGTTGCGAATAAGTAGGTCCCTGGGGAACCGATCGAGATTCTGGAATCGCAATGCTTCCCTCAATTACTCTCTGGTATACTTTCAAGTCTGAATCCATGTCGAATCTGACTATACGGAAGAGTCTTCTGCTGTGACCATGATTTTCAGAGCCGAAATATACCAGAAACTCAGTTTCATTCTATACAGCTAAGTTTAACAAGGGATAAAAGACAGTGTCCAGATGCAAGTAAGATGACCGTTCTGAAAAAGATGAGGATCGAAGAGGAAAGATCTTCATAATTTCATGAGTCGAGGACTCGTGTGATGTTCTTAACTTGAGTCACTCGATGTCTCCACTCTCGTTTATAAATGTATCTTTCTAGTCGAAGCGTCGTAAAGAGTATCGACTATCCCATCCGAATCAGATATCGTGAATTTTTTTTCCAATAGATGCCTGAGCTGTAAATCCATTTGACTCATGATATCCCTATTTGTGTCGAGTGTCAAAATGTTCTGGTGGAGAATGATGACTGAGTTCTTTAAGAATCACATTGGTTTGCAGGGGCTTTGAGCTGTCTCTCGAGATTACTTGGTTGATTCCAGACTTTTCATGAATTTTACCCAGGAATTCGTCATGTTTCGTAGATTTCGGTGCATTCTGGAAGAGAAACGGATTTTTCCATGTTAAGCGTCGTTGTACCTGAGAAATAACGATGAATTTTGATTCAGCGTGGTTTTTCACATAAAATCAGGTGGTTATATCAATCTCAAAAGAGTAAGTGACGCCTGAGACACTCGATTCCCGCGTGAAAGATGAGCTGAGGGTGCTTCCTTGGTGGAACAACGCATTTTTCTCACGTTAGGCGACATTATACCTAGGAAAAAACGATGGATTCCAATTCAGCGTGTTTTTTCACATGGAATCAGGTCGTTCGTATTGATCTCGAGAGAGTGAGTGACGCCTGAGACACTCGATTCGGGCGTGGAAGACTCGCTTAAGGTGCTTTCTCGGTGGAAAAACGCATCTTTCTCACAGTAGGCGACATTATACCTAAGAAATAACGATGGATTCCAATCCAGCGTGTTTTTTTACACGAAATTAGGTCGTTCGTATTGATCTCGGAAGAGTGAGTGACGCCTGAGACACTCGATTCGGGAGTGAAAGACTCGCTTAAGGTACTTCCACGGTGGATAAACACATTTTTCTCACGTTAGGCGACATTATACCTAGGAAATAACGATGGATTCCGATTTAACGTGTTTTTCTACATCAATCTAGGTGGTTGAGATTAATCTTGAGGGAGTAAGTGACGCCTGGGACACTCGAATGAGATGAAAAAGTCGCGCCAAAAAATGTTTTCCGCGTCGGAAAACGCAATTTACGAGTATTGGGTGGCATCCTAGTTCAAATGTCGCGATGAGATTCAATTCAGCATCAAATTTTACGTGAGAACACGCATCCCCACCTCTACATTCACGAAGGAACACTAAGTTTCAAGAGCTCGAACACAGGGACAGAAAAATCACAAAAAGCGTTATTTTTTACTTGAATCTCGAAGCAAGATGCTCTTTGAGGCACTATTAAATTACTCTCTAGGGGCTCGGAGGAAATTTTCTCCATGTTTCTTCGGCTCAAAGAAGGTATCCGGAGGGGGGGGGGGGGAGAAAGGATCTGTGAAACTTGGGGAATAAGGACCACCCTATTGTATATAGACGATTCCATGATATTTGCTCCGCAATTTCCGGAGTTATCTTTTTGATCATTAGGATACACACTTCCATGAAGAGAACTGTGTTTTTTATGAAAAATGAAATTATTCAGAACATCATTCCCTCCGTATCGAAGTGCCCGAGAACATCAAACTGATGGCACAGTAAGTATGCATTGGGATATACCAATACCTCGGCGAATTGGTAGATTTCAGTACAACGAGTATAATACACCAGTCGTGTATGAGTCTCCTGAGGAAGTGCAGTGAGATTCTTTGGCTTTTACATGACGTCCAAGCAAAAATGTGTGAATAGCTTCGTCGATCTCCGTTTTCGATCACGAGATTGACAAAAAGGCTCTCGTTTTTCTGCGAGGTAATGTTCTTGCAAGCCAAAAGCGCTTGCGATTACCCGATTAAAATCGAAATATCAGAACACAATTTTCCACGGCTTTCTGGGACCTTTGCATTTGCAAACTTTGGTGGCGTATCCTTGTTATGAGTTGAGCGTAATCAGAGCTATGATTTCTTACGTACTCGACCTGCTGAACACGATACAAGTGGTTTTAGAGGGCTACGATTCGTGCAGAAAAAGTTGCTATCAGTAAAATTTGAATGATCTTACAATAATTCCCAGAAAACCAACAAAATGGACCAGGAGCATCATTTTTCAGCTGGCAATGGGACCTAACCTTCGTTTTCATGGATACATTGAAGAGGCAGAATTTGCAATGACCAGAAAATGGATAGGTTGAATATCCAGGTGTTACTCCCAAAATGCCATTTTGAGCGTCTCTGCTTTCTGGGAAAGAACTGTTTGTATCCGTAACAGATTTTGATTAAATTATCTGCTCAATGCCATTTTTAATCCTAGAAATCTTCACTTATCAGAATTCTACTCAGACCAAATTGTTCACCTCGGTAGAACCTTCCTATTGTGGGTCACAATTATGTTCTCCTTATTATCACTGGTCCCCAAAAAATTTATCTTCGTTCATCATTGTTTGTCTGCGTGTGTGTGTGTTTTCGTTTTTGTGGACGAGTTCTCCTCAGCCCTTCGGTAGATCTTTCTCAAAATCATTTGCATGGAAGATCTGTAAAAAAAGGTGTGCTGAAAGGATTTTTAGCCTATTCCATGAAACCGTTTCTGATTCACAAGTCTCAAAAGAAAAAAAAAGTGGAAATCGTCGAGAAATTTATTTGGTTATTCATGAATGGTTCTTCCACAACATCCCTACATACTTTTGCACAACCTACATTAGTTACTCCCATTGGTTTTCCCTCGATTAGTGAGTACAGGATTTTATGAAAACCACTGAAAAGTTTAGTCTAATCAAAGACCTATTCTTAAGTTCAGAAGTTTCAAAACAAATGATACCACGAAATTAAATCAAAATCGCGCGTTCACCGATTGGTATAGCATCTCAAAAGAATCATTTCCTCAAGTCCTTTGAAGTTTTGTCGTCAACTAGCCAAAATTGAGTAAATCGATTATCAAAGATCTCCACGTTTTCATTTGTTAAGGCTCGTGGATCCTAAACGGTTATACAAGATCGGCTCAGACTTCTGTCTGGATACCTTTGTATGGTCATATACCATAGGAATAAATTTGAGAAAAATCCACCAAAGTGCTGAAGGATACTCGTTGACGAAACAAACGATTTACACATATACATGAACACGGACACAATGATCGACAAAGATTAAATTTTTGAGAACCAATGATGATATTGGGGGAAATCTTGACTTTCAATAAGAGAGTCTCGGCGAGGTAAACGAATGAGTAACCGGAATCTCGGTGAGTGAAGATTTTTCCCATCAAAAATGAAATCGAGCAAAAAAAGTTTGACAAAGTCTGCTGTTACGAAAATGTGCACATGTTCTTTTTCTGAGACTCGTTAACAGGCCTACTCGTTACTTCTAAATGGTTAGACGGAATCCACTCAAAGTCTCGTCAGCATACTATACGGTTGCATGGTCGTCTACCATGGCAGGAAATTTCAGAACGATCCCAGAAAAGCTGATAAGAAATGAATTCCAAAATGAGTATTGGTAATGGGAATACTCTAAAATCGTAGCTCGCGCGTAATATTGCAGATTTCGAGATCTTATTGGCTCACGTGCTACAGAAACTACAAAAATTACCCCACCCCCGTTCATTGCCATGAGATGATATATCTAGCTGTCAATGTTTACACTTGATGGATTCTGATATAACGATCTGAACACGATTTATTACATCTTGATTATAAATCGAGGTTTACTTGACATTGTACCAAATTAGAGGTCTCCTCGACTTTGAATATAGTGTTATAGTAAGAAGAGGTCATATTCGTAGCCTTTGAGGACCGTAATGCACGAGAAATCGAGGTTTAATTCACTCATAACATGGAGGCTCCAGATTACCTTTAAAAATGACATGAACACCATATTGGGAATAATAAATGTATGTTTAACCCATCTAATTTTGGTCCACTGCAACTAATTTTCTCTCAATGTGTACATGAGAACGAAGGAAATGTGCCCTTGTCAGCTAAATTTGGATGTCTCTGTTCGATTTTGTGAGCGTTTTGAAACTCATTGCGAAATCATTGAAGTCTTACTGAAAGCAACTTAGATGATACGCTTGCCATTCTTTTTAGACGCATCCTAGCCCTCTAAAAACACTCGAATCGTATCCAGGAGGTCGAAATATGTTAGAAATCTTATTTCGAATAGGAGCTTGACTCGCGACAAAAATACGCCACCAAGATTTCAATTTGAAAGATTAGCAGCAACCGCTGGAAAAATCGATCTACAAGAATCATTTTTCCGCGATTAAAAAAATTTCGGCGTGCAGGAGCGAATCTAGATGCGGGATCGGTTTTCGCGTCGAATTATATACATGAGAAGAACTGGTTTTCCAGCATGGGTTATTACCACTATCCTGATCTACAGCCTAAAATTCAACCACTTTGGTTTAATTTCATCCACGGTGGTTGAATTTCAACCGCGGTGGTTGAAATTGTCGACTCAACCACTATGTAGTTCAAGATTTTGATTGACATTTATGAAAATTTTTCACAGTGTGGGACTTACAAAACTCGAAAGTTGACACAAAAATTATCTGAAATTGACTCTCAGTAGATAAACCTCACAAGTTGCTAGCCAAAGCTATTACACCCTACTAATTCCTTGAGAGTGATAGTTTTATCAAGAAAAAAAAATGCACCCAATCACGTAAAAGCAGTTCGAGTTTTGTTGGAGCTATGATTTTTACAAAATGGGCTCAAAAAGGCCTCGAATTGGCCCTTTGAAGAGCCCAAGAGCACTCATGGGGTGATGAAAAAAACTTAGGAAAAAGATACTGTCTACTACTTACACATACTATGATCATGGAAATATTTTTTAAAATTTTTCCGAGGCCCCCCGGATAACGGCACTCGTCAGAATCATCCGGGATGAATCATATGAACCTCTTGCTCCAAGCTTGTGTAACGATCGTTCAGGGTAAATGGGGGGATGAATCTCCTTTGTTGTTATGAACAAATTTGAGTTGATTATAATATTCCGAGTAAGCCCATGGTGAGAAAGATGAGATTCTCCTTCATACTAACGATCGACACAGATGCAAGTCTTGGTTTTCCTCTGGTTTGATGCGAATTGCGATAGTCAATTCATCGAATGAAAAATGTCTTACTAGAGTTGTTAACCCAAACTGGTTATGTCTCTGTATTCTTCTAGAGCATTATTTATAAATTTTGTAGCCCAAAAGGAGTCTTCTCACTAAGTGTAACGTATAAAATGTGTTGCCTGGTTTGGTTAACGGACTCTATTGTGAAACGAGTGCAGGTGTTTAGATAGAACTTTGAAGTTCTATCTGACAATTGTTCAGTGTGTTTTACGTACGAAATACATGCAATCTTATATTATGCATCGTATACAATACCATAAAAAATTCTTCTCTCTATTCCAGATATCTTCATTGGTTGGCAATCAACTGGTGGTTTGTCGTCTTTATTGATGAAAAGGTCTCCTCGAGTGATAAAGATAGTTGCGTCAGACTCTGGCGTTTGCGCAACACGAGGTACGATGCTATCAACATCCTCAGAAACTTTCACAGTGGCCGAGTTACTGCGGGCTGCTGGGCATGGGTGAACGGAAACGGACCTGGGCACATCGTCAGAGTCGGGCGCAGACTAAATTCTCAGCAATATGTGCAACTACTGGAAAACGAGTTTCTTCCCAGCATTGATCGTCGATATCTCAACGACTATGGGCCCATCTTCGTAGTCGAAGATAACAGCCCGATTCATACTGCAAGGATCTGCCAGGAATGGTGGAATGCGTGCCCGCGTTTTGTGGAATTGCCGCACCCGGCGAAGTCTCCTGACCTCAATGTCATTGAAAATGTTTGGTCCGAGATGGTCCGAGGATGGCGACCGGAAATGGCCAGGAATGAGGCCGACCTTCATGAGCGGGTGATGGCATCCTGGGAGGGATTGAGGTACCGGTTTGCGTACTTCGAATTCTTAACAAACTCAATGCCAAACCGGTTGATGGACGTTATTCGAGCAGATGGTGGCTCCATAAACTATTGAATTTCAATACTGATGCAACGTTGGAAATTTATAGTTGAATGGATGATTTTGTGAGCAATTGATTTTTTCGCAGGTCTTTGGTCCATCTTACTCATCAAAATTAAACTTAAATTTTGGAGATATTTCCATGTTTTGGAAAATAGGCCCTCGTGCTTTCTTTAGGTAACGTCACCATTGACAATTTTATACACTGATCTTCATTCCTGATACTCGGCGATTCCAAAGCTTGGGTGAAAAATCGAAGGCATCGTAATTAAATGCTGAACCCGATGATTTATGTTTAGTTTGAGAATCATAGTGATGCTTTGAATACCCCTATAATAATTTTTGCCAAATCAACACTAGTGTTGAGGAAACTTTCGAAATCTTTTATCTCCCTTCACGACATCAAGTTGATAGGGGTTTTACCGATACAAAAGTCAATTCTCAGCATACGGTGACTGAAGTGCCGTTTTTTTTCTTGGCAGGAGACAGAAAATTGGCGTCTATTCGCTCTATTGTTAGAAAAATATCAACCCCTTGCATAGGGCTTAATGGTATCTTTGAATCGCCACCTTATAATTTGAAACTTGTTTGGAGAGTAAGAAATTTTAATATTGTCTTCAGTCGTGTTTTGAAATGCGATGTATGATACCTTATAAATAAGTTGCTGTTCATTAAAATGATAACTGTACCGTATATTTGTGAGAATCATTTGTATAAACTATCGTGCAAGGACAATTTGTTATGCCAAGTGAATGAATTTTGTTTTAATACGAAATCTTCACATTCACAAATTATTGTTTCACCACACTCTTTCCAAGCACTGTCTGGCCATTATCCATATTACCTAATCTTGATTCATTCATACTTACGAATATCTTCCTCAAGTATATCATTCTCTGTAAAAATTTATCTATACTTACCAGAAAATGTTTCACAATATTTTCCGATAAAATATTCAGATGAAATGTTGAACCCATTTTGCACTTTAAACTTTTCAGCCTCAGTTTCAATCTGCTGAATATTCAGAGAATTATTAAGATTCTTTCAGAATCATCATTTTCTGATCAAATATTCAGATTAAGAAAAACGAGCTTCATCTTTAACGCTGAAATTTTCCAGCCTCTGTTCCAACCGTGCAGCTAAACATTCACCCAACTATTCATCGTTTCATCCGGGGATCCGCTGATCAAAAAAGTAAACCAAAGTCAATTCACTTCAAAGCGCCAACAAGGATGTTTCCTACCTTGCCTCTCGCTTGATTATAGGTAAATAATCAATAACTAACCTCTAACCTCTTCTAACCAACCGGAAGTCACGTGATTGCAAGCTCAAGATCGAGTCGCAAAGTTGGCGACACGGTTGCGAGTACTTTTTGCGTTCCGGAAAGAATCCATTGATGCCGAGTGTACAATATGACATGCAGTTTTTTGGCTGCTTCAGCCAGCACGCATCATCAAGCAAAACAATCTCAGAACAAGACTTGAGAATTATGAATGATTCATCATTTATTCGCAAAGGCAAAGTTAATGTTTATACAGATTCTGCAGTAGATTTAAAATATGTTGCGAGTCACGGATGCGATGACTTTTATTGCCACTAACTTTTTTCTAACCAGAAGTATTACATTATGATATTGAGCGGTAGCTTCCATACGATCACAATCAACTGATGAAGAATCGTGATTTTTTTAAATAATTTCCCTTGAATCATATGTAGATAAAACTGAAATTTAACGGTATGAATAAATTTATAGCTTCCGTCATACGTGCACGGTCATTAAAAATTTCGAGCTCGGTTTTGAAAGTCTTTGTCAAGATTTCGAGGTTTTTGTGTCGCGCAGAACTTTACAAGATAATTTTAGTATCTGAGAATGATAGATTTGATTCGTCCAGAAGATGTTTGTACGTCGGCAGGCATCTCACGTTGTTGACTCGAGATTTGTGGGGCATCAAAACTTGTCTTTGAATTGGCTAGAACAAATTTGCTGGTGTAGCTGCTCTTCAAATCGTCTGAATTTCTAAAGATAAGACGCACCATTTTCCAGGATCCACTCGCGACCGCTCTCTTTTTGCGCAAATCGTACTGTAGCTGCAACATCTTCGCTGACACAAAACTCGATTGTGCATGGCCGCAAGCCTGTATTAGAAGAATAATTCATGGAGAATCAGAGGGTTCGAGGGAAAATTGATCTTTCGCCAGGCTTCATCGATTTTCATAAATGGTTCTAGGGTGTGCAATCGAAGAATTCTTCAACAAAAGTTGGAGGTTATGCCATGGTAAGCACAATCTCAACATTAGCCTGTGATGATCATAATCGAATAATTTACTTATCTGAAATTATGGAGGGGCAGGATCGAAGCCGAGTTTTTGCGAGTGATGAAGTATCAGTTCCCATAAAAGTCTCTTCTCTGATCCTAATCGCGAAAGCTCTCGAGTCGAGATCTTGTTAAAAGGCTGAGCGCTCAAAAACTATTCTTGGTAGAATGTAAACACCAAGCAGACTACAATATTTGATTCAACAGCTGTCAATACTGTCATCCATGCACGCTTGGCTGATAATAGCATATTAGAGTCAGAGCAGTCAAAAACGACGGACTAGACGCGTGTGAAGAAAATACAGTTAGCGCCAAAATAATCTAGCAATGGTTATGAGAAAGAGAAATGCGTGTGCTATCAAACCAATTCTTGACCTACCAATTTTCTCAGATATAATATGAAATTAAGTTCAAGGGTACTGTGATGAAAAACTTGGGGTAAATTTTTCACATTGATCACCGATATATTATCTGCCAGTCCTTGATTTGGAATTGGATATGAAAAGAATCCGCGCACTGAGATTCATCTATTGAGAAATAATGGTATAGGAGTCATAAACTCTCGGAAAAAAATTTCGGCGTATTCGTAACTAGGAGAGCTTTCGGGGAGCTAATTGGTAGCTAGCGCCACAGCGGGGCTTTCGGGAAGCTTTTGGGGAGCTAGCAGAGAATTTCCGGGAAGTATCTGAGGAGCTTTTTGGGAATAATTCAGAGGCACCCAGGGTGTTAATGGTTACCTTTCCGAAAACAAATTGAGCTGGAAATTTGACGGTTTCCTGGGGATTCCCCGGGGACTCCTGCAAGAGCTTTGCAAAAGTTTTTCTGGGTACTCCTTGACAATTGTCAAGCAACTGTGTTGCCGTCTAGGATCATGGTTCACTAGTTCAATTCTAATTCGGTGTCAACCAGTCAATAGAGAATGATGAAAAATTACCTGTTAAGGTTATCAAAAGTTTGGTAAATTTCTTGTAGAGGAAGATGTGGGAGAAAAATGGATATTGAAGAAAATGTCTCACTACACTGTAAAAAATGGCAATGGGTTCCAACCAAATATTCAACTACAGTAGTTGAGAAACTGACTGAACTACGGTAGTTGGAAGAAATTTCAACTAACTGTAGTTGAATTTCAATTCCGTAGTTGAATCTGAATTCAACTACGGAATTGAAAATGTTCTCAACAACCGCATTGAAATTCAACTATCTGACTTGAATTCTTCCTCACGAGGCAATTCTTGGGATAATTTCTGACGAGTTCGGTTAGCTCTAATTGGCATTCATCATCCTGATTTTTTTTAGGGTGGCATGAAGCTCAAACTCAACTGAGAACAAATGAATGAATGTGGTAAAAGAATCTGAGCGAATCATCGAAAGAAAAGTCAGCGACTGTAATTTTTGCAATAAAGTGAGGGAAAGATGGAAATCGGATCGTCTTCGTAAATATAATAATACTATTATGAGAATATTCAAATCCAAAACTCTCGGAAAAATAGCAATGTGAGATTCTTCAGAAGAACTGTAAACATAGCGCACATTTGAGAGTTTCCACGGAACTTTTAACTTTTGTGTTACTGCAGTGTTCCAAGAGTATTTTGAACTATTCGGAGTGCGCAGGAGTGGCATTTTATAGTATTTGGCATCATTCAATATGGACTACATTCTTTTTTGTTGAAACGCATCCTGGTTTGTCAATAGCAGACCGCAAAGGATGATTTTTGGGTAGTTTACAAACGTACCAACGCGATTTTTTGAATTGATAAGGCTGTAGCTAAAATACCTATGCCTCAACTACTTCGGTGGAATGATATATCCATCTACTAATCTCATATTTTGAGAAAATCTTTGATTCAGAGGTGTGCGCTGATTTGGCTATGATATTAACTCTCATTCATCGATGTAACTGAGTTTTGTGGGAAAACTTTTTCTGGCTATTGTTTACGAAATTGATGAAATACCTTGTGCAAAACGGAAAATTAAGCAATGAGTTTTCGAAGTTAAGAAGAAGACGAATCGAATCCCGTTTGGTTTGTGAGTGTGCGTTGATCCGGACAAATTCCATAAAGTTTCAAAGCTCATAGAGTTATCGCGCCACTGGCTCTCAAAACGGTCATTATTTGATGGCATACTCAGGAAACGTAAAGCACAGGATTGGAATGTTGTGCTCTTTTTTCTTCATCACAGAAGGGATATAACCGCACTGTTCTGAGTTGCAATTGTCGATCGGTATTTCTGTGAGAAGCTGAGGAGAAATATTTGAATCCGGATGGTAAGCTAAATAAGCCGCTAAATGTGATGGTATCGCGATTTTCTTGATTTTTACATAGTATCCGGCTGAAAAATGAACAAAATAACACCACAGTGTATTCTAGAAATTGAAATGAGACTCATAGCTCTTGACTCGATTTTGGAAATTTACATCGAATTTCGGAGAAATCAATGATGAAATTCATCTTAAAGTCAAGTCAGGCAAAATATAATCCGTATCGATCGTCTAGACAATGTTTTGAATCGAATCTGTTCGATTGAAGTTGATTCACGAATGTTTCAAGTGTGAAATTCCGTACAATTCGTTCTGAACCAGATACCTCGGCTTGGAAGAGAGTGGCACCACTTTTTTCACATGTTTTCGAGGTATAAGAATCACATGAAATCCATCTTAAACGTGTGCCATGAGAAAATTTTTTTTTTATTTTAGAGGGTCAAAAGTCAAATGTTCCATAGAAACCCTCATTTGCGATCGCTTGCGCGGCTAAACCAACTATAGTCTGGCCGCTGAAGGGGTTTCCGTAGGGGTTTTGGTGTCCCTGGATGAAACAAGGTGATTTCGACGTATTTTGATCCGCTGAATCCGAATTTCGATGGTAGAATGTCGCAAATCGATGCGAAATAGTATCTTTCGATTCGAAGGAGGGAAGTTTGGTTTTGCTTTTCGAGCGATTGTCTTCGGCCCGAGCCCTGGCGAGGGTCGAAATTAGCATGAGTAAAGCAAAAAAACTTCACGCCCGAGTATCGAAATACATTTTTCGATCGACTGGGCGTAAAGTAAACGAAAACTACCGTGCGTGAAGCAGTGCTTTACGCACAGTCGATCGAAAAAAAGTTATTAACAATTTTTTATGAACAATTGAAAATTTCTTTAAATTCACGGGACAGAATTTTTTTAGGTTATTTGAATGATTCGTCGTCGGAAAAGTCTCCTGAAATTTTCCATGGGAATGCTTAGTTTTCCCGGAGAAAATTCATGAAATTTTGAAAAAATCGAAATTTTCAATTTTTGAGGAACTGCAGAACTGACGTGAAAAGAGATTTTTTGATTTACCAAAGCTTAAAAGTTTTGTCTATGTGTCCACTTTCAGTAAAACCAACGGAAACCCCGGAAAAATGTAACACGTCTTTGTCAGTTGACGGACAGTTTCCCATGTTTTTGTTCCCATCAATGCGTAAATTTGAGCGGTTCACACCTCGTCGTTGGCTCGTTGATGCTCACACGTTGCCTTAATCCATCCGCAGTCAACAATAGTTCCCTCGGACCACTTTTTACACTTGCTAACATCTCTTTGTACCGGGAAATCCCGGGAAATTTGTAGGATTTTCCAAATTTTCCGAGAATTTGATCTTTTACTAGAATGAATCACCATGCCTTATTCAACTTACACATATCACTCTTATCGATGATGAGATTACTTCAAGATATATGAAAACTTCTATTGTAAAAAGATATGCACAAAATTTGATACGTGTGACTTTCCGAAGATGTGTCAATAACATACAGTACCCATCAAAGATAATGGAATATCGATACTCGCACAAAAACATCGACTGCTCAAAAACTATTGGTCGCACGGCAGTTTTGGAAGAAGCTTCTTAGAGATCGGAAGAAATGCTAACTTTTCATGTACCTCAAAGAGTTTTTCATGTATTTTCCATGTGCAGTATTCACTGTCGAAAAGTGAAATTTTACAAGTCGCGTCAATCACCTGTAATTTTCACGGGCATGAACGGATCGAAAAAAACTCAACAGGATCTTGTAGGGCTTCCCAATACCTTCAATCCCTTTTCTTCAAAATTCTCTACGATGATTTTAAGCCAAACAATCACTCTCGGACGACAACGATGAAAAATGCGTGCTACCTGTATGGTTCCAACTAGGCGTTTCGCCTTATCTTGATTTCACCTCGTTCGTGAACATGGAATATGACTTTGAGCAAATGTCAGAGGACACATGATCGATGTAAAATTGTCTGGACTTTCAGGAAATGTGGTTGAAATCGCCCTCAAATGCGCTCCTGAAGAGCTACGTTCGTTTTTCTTCATATAATTATGATTTTTCACTCAAAACAGTGTTTGAATCGAACGTAGCTCTCTAGGAGCGCATTTGCGGGCTGTTCCATCTACATTTTCTGAAATTTCCGACAATTTCACGTCGATAATGTGTCCTTAGACATTTTTTCAAAGTCATATTTCATGCTCACAAACGAGGTGAAATCAAGATAAGGCGGAACGCCTAGTTGGAACCATACAGGTAGCACGCATTTTTCATCGTTGTCGTCCGAGAGTGATTGTTTGGCTTAAAATCATCGTAGAGAATTTTGAAAAAAAAAGGTATTGAAGGTATTGCAAAGCCCTACAAGATCCTGTTGAGTTTTTTTCGATCGTTTATGCCCGTGAAATTACAGGTGATTGACGCGACTTGTAAAATTTTACTTTTTGACAGTGAATACTGCACATGGATGTGACGTGGCAAATGAAATTACCTATCACACTCATTTATATTTAGACGGACTTATATCCTAGACGCAAATTCTCTCGCGCTATGGAGACACGACTCGAAAATCTCAGGAACTCTGCTCTCTGCAACTCTCGTTCACCTACCGTAATTTCACCTAAAGGGGCAAGAAACGGGGAGGGAACGCAAATACTAAATAATCAATCCAAATTTATAATAACATAATCTCGGCAATATATTCTGCACACGCTGCTTCTACGCGGTCGATACAACAATCTACATATCAAATTCTTCGCGACAAAATACTCGCAGAATGACTCTAAAATTCGCTACAAATTCATAACTAGGAAATCGAATTGTCCTCAAATGTCTCTCACAATTTCCTGAAAAATACACGAAAATCCACTTCACTAATTCGGCACACTGGCTCGGCACACTCTGACAAAACTTGGACTCTAGAATTGAGAGCGAGCACGCTGCTCCAAAACGTACCTAAAATGGCTGCTCCGCGGCAATTCCCACGCCACGCTCACGACTCGAAGGCAAAAATGCCTATCTGCCCACGCACGAATTTCACCCACCTAATTTGGGTGTTCACGACACGCCCGCGACTGCTGGGGTGTGCTGGAGTCTCGGCAGATTTGTTAGGGTGCACTCCAGCACCGTCAGCCTCCCCAGGAGTCCGGTTCGGCAAAGCCCGACGATGGCTAACGCGCGCGCACGAGGCTCTCGAGGCACGCGCGAGAAAATTCACCAATTGCTAATATAAAATCAAGACCACTCACCGCTATGATGCGACATCCTGACTATCCTGGCAATAATCCCTTGACTTCCTTCAAGTATTTGTATATCAGACCCTTGACGTCGAGTGAGCAACCCTGGACTCCTGGGGGGCTCACGGCAAAAACTTAGAGCACGAGGCGAAACGCAAGAACGTGTGGTTACTCTCGAGGCAATCCAACAAGTGGCACAATGGCCGGCTTCCTGCCGGCAAAGCTCTTCTTCTTCCTCAATAAATGAGGCTCTCTGATTGGTCGGCAGCAATAATTTTGATTGGCTCTCAAAATCCGCGAAAAGCCAACATCGCCCTCTGGTGGCTGGAGCGCGGCAAATTATGAACTATGCGTTCGAACGCAAGGCAACAAATCGTCAGCAAGATACAGAATTCACGGCAGAAATCTGCTTGGCTGTGGGTACGGCACTGTTTTTTGGCCTCCACCAGTTGCCTATTCTATCTCACTCGCACCCACGGCAAGCATCTGTAAGCGTGGAGGCTCTGCGCAACTCGCTATTGCCTCCACTCTTCGTACTTTCACGCTATGCAATCAAGCACACGAGTATACATATACCTATATATACTCGTCACGGCACCGCTATACGTACATAGGTATTCATCACGGCAACGCTATACCTATATACACTCATCACGGCAACGCTATACCTATGTGGGCAGTCATCACGGCAATAATATTCACTCGCAGTCTGCCTAGGCAATCTCCTACATGTCCACACACATACATAATGGCCTGTGTGTGTCGTCTGCCTACCATTTTCCACCCAGCGGTGGATGTCCGGGTATCATCAGGGCTCCCGGGTCGGCAAAATGCGGTATAACCTACCCTGAGGTAGGTATACCCGTTGGCAGCGCCCTCGCGCCGGCAGCAGTAGCACGGCAGTGTGTCGTCTGCGCGAGTCCGCGTGCACATCGTCATCC
This sequence comes from Eretmocerus hayati, assembly GCA_029851415.1. Lineage (NCBI taxonomy): Eukaryota > Metazoa > Arthropoda > Insecta > Hymenoptera > Aphelinidae > Eretmocerus > Eretmocerus hayati. The sequence goes on along the minus strand of CM056743.1, from coordinate 70,423,439 downwards.
TCGTTGTCGTCGTGCTCGGGGTCACCCGGGTGGCCAGGTGTCATCGTGCGTGCTCGTCCGGGTGTGGGTAACACCCCTAGGTGTGCGCGATCGTGTGTGTGTGTCGGCAGTGAGCTGGTGCATCTCGGGTGCATGCAACACCTGTTGCATGCACCAATAACCTAGCATCAGCTGTGCAGCACGGCATGAGGGGCTATTTGTGTATGGGGCAGCTGCCCGGATGACAAATAGCCCTGGGGTGACTTCCCCAGGTGCGCAACATCGTCGGCAGGTCTCCTGCATCATCTCGTTGGCACCGTCTCCGCGGCATCACCCTGGCACACCCGGGACAGCAGCGGTGTTGTGGCTTTGCGGGGCATGCGGGTGTGAAGGGTCCCTCAGGATGGGGCCCTTATGATTGCGTGCATAGCTGTTGGGGGTGGGCTTTGGGTGCAGCACGGGGTCCGCGGGCACCGGCTGTTACCATTTCCCACCCCAAACACAGCATTTTAGTGCAAAAGTGCAGAATTCTGCGTGTTCATTTCGTCTGCCCTCGCTTACCCGGGGGCGAGGGCCTCGGCAAGTTTTCCGCGTCCGTTGTCCGCGTAACACGGGCCCCGGGCCCCTCCTGTGGTGCCGCGGGGTATGTGCGTGACGTGGTGGGCCCGACAAGGGCAAAACAGCATCAGGTTGCCCGGGTAGCTCGCCCTGGGCTTCACCAGCTGATGCTTGTTGTGGAGAATACCACCAGCCTCCTATAGGCTGGTGGTTGCGGCCAACACCGGTGTAGGATGGGTTGCCTGCCCCCAGGCATACCCACATCGAGTGCTGGATGCGGCATCGTCGTTGTCTCGAACAGCAGCACCTCGAGAAGAAGACGTATTTTACGTAAATACGTGTTTTTTGGGAGGCTGCTGGTTCGAGACACGACGAGAGAGATTCGCTCAATTCCTCCAACGGCTTCGACGGTTTTACCGTCACATTACCCCCGGTTTAGGGGGGGGGGGGTCCTCCGGAAGGGAGTGGCCTTGATCAAAACTTAGGTGGCGCATTCTCGCCTAGAAGTGAACTCTCTCGCCGTAGTCTCGACCCGGCAGTTCGTAAATCAATATCATCTGTATTCATATATATATAATAGATTCATCATAGGGGAATCACCCATCCACTCTCTCACACAATCACGCTGAAGGGATATCATTCTACGAGGTCCTACATCTCAAGGATCTAAATAAAACGTTTACTGGGGAGGGAGAAAGGCCCCACCTGGGCCCTGAGGACATGGACAATCTTCTACATTCGTTCGCTGAAAAGGGGAAAAATCAGATAAAATAACAACCATTAGCATCTTACTTTTCGGCAAGGTGTCGTCCCGCTTAGGGTGATGGACTTCTTCACGGCAACATGGCTGGCTCCGGCAATCTATTTTCTTCGCCCTGACAAGGGCGCCCCGGTATGGCACGGCTGCTAACCGCCGGTCCTCGACTGGCAGGTCACGACCTGCGGTGGGCTCTGTCCCCTCCTGTTAGCAGGAGGGCCGAGGTGACAGGACCAGGACCACTCGAGCTTATCGGTTGTCGGGAGGTTGGCCCGGTCTGTTTGCCGTAAAGAAGGCCTGCATGAAGGTTTGGCGGTCCTCGGGAGCCATCCTTCGTGCCATTTCCCAGGCCTGTTGCATCATCTCGGCAAACGAGAGCTGCTGCGCTGGTTGTGGGAGGGCCCGAGGTGGTGGTACGGCCTCGGCTGCTTCCCGGATCCGAGCCTCTTCTTCTCGGCGCTGAGCGCGGACCCGCTCTTCTCTTCGGGTAGCAGCCTCTTCATGCTCCCTGCGAGCTTGTGCTGCGGCTTCCCTGGCCCGTGCCTCCTCCTCCAGGAGCCTGGCATGAGCAATCTGCGCTCTATGGGCCTCCTCGGCAGCTTGTCGGGCGCAGCCCTCGGCTTCCCGGAGAGTGGCGGGTGGTCTCGCCCGGGCTCCGTTGGCAGGGGCCTCTTTGGGCCTGTGCCCATGTCGCGGAGCTCCTCGGCCTCGCGGATGTCGTCCGGCAGGTTGTTCTTCGGCCTCCCGGCCCTGGTGCTGCAGCTGTTGCTCCCTCTCACGCTGCTCTCGTTCAATGGCCTCAGCTTGCCTTTGTCTACCATGACGGGTTTGCCAGGCTAGCCAGGCCTCACGGCATCTGGGGCACGTCGAGGCGTGCACGCCCCGTCTCCCGCAGTTCTCGCAATATCGCTGCCTGGGTCGTGGGCAGCGTGTGGACGGGTGTCCACTGTCCACCACCCAGCAGTTAAAACAGCTAAAGGGGGGCGGATCTAGCCTGACATTCGTCTCGATGGGCGTAAGCCCTTCCAGGAATAGGCCCTTGTTTTTGATCGGCAGTACTCGGTTGACTGCGCGGGAGGGTCTCGGAGCAGCACGTTGCGGTCTTGGGTCGGGCTGACCCGTGTGACGGTCCTGGTTCGCTGCGGGGGGCCTCATGGGGCTCCAAGACCGTGGAGGTGACGTCTCCCGAGGTCTCGAAGAGTTGGCTGATGAGTTAGGCTCGGCTGAGCGTCGGGATGATGCTGCTCGCTCTCTCGGGGTCCCTACACTAGTACGCGGCAATTCTTCCCGGGACGGGCCCCACCTGGTGCTGGAATCACGTCCCCTCGGCAATGTGTCCACCGGTGGCCTTTCCAGCGGCACTCCTCGAACCAATTGACTTGGCCCCAACTCCTCAACTTCGATCTCCTCATAGGGTGGAGGCCCTCCTTCGTAATCCTCGGCAGTCAACTGTCTTCGGGGGTTGTATGGCTTGAGCCGGTGGCCAGTATCCAGACGTAGTCTTGGCAGGTTCTCCAAGGTAGCTCTTGGAGGTTGTTGAGGACGAGGTTCCCCCCTCCACATAGGTGGCGAGGTAGGTCGCAACTCCGGTTGGCGTCTTGGTGAGCGACTCCGGGGCGTGGGCGTCTCTGGCCTGGTTTCTGGAGGGTGTGAAAGACCCGTCGACGACGCTGCTGGTGGTGATGAGCTGCGGTTCGCCCCCTCCGGTTGATCAGACGGAGGACGATCCGTCTCCCGGCACGGCACTGCGTCTCGGTATGCTGGCGGTGGGCTAGCTGATCTCGCGAAGTCGTCGGGCGTGATCCGGTCCTTCTCGGGAATCCCATTCCCGGGGCCCAGCTCCACGGACCAGTCTAGGATGGCGTCGAGGTCCGCCTCAGCTTGCTCGGCCTCCGCAGCTTCCCGTGACCGTGCAGGAGGGGCTGCAGGGGTTTCCTCCGGGGGCGGAGTTGACTCGGTCTGGCTCGACCTATGGGGGGTCCGAGGGATAGCCCCTCGAGCCCGGTGGGCCGCCAACTCGTCCTCGGAGGGAGCCCGCAGTTCTACTTGTGGTTCCGGCTCCTCGAAACGGACTCTTTTAGGTCGATGTCCGCTGCTGACCTCGCGAGCTGCTGGTGACCCCACTTCGCCCGTAGGGGCACAAGCCAGGTCACGAGTGGGAAGGGCGTCCACCCGTTCACCACTCGTCTCGGCACTACTGATCTCCGCGGCAAGTTCTTCGGTTGGCTGGCTGCCGCTGATCTCCATTCCCGCCACCTGAGCCGCCACAGAGCTGGCAGCGCCCTCACTGTGGGCAGGGGACGGAGGTGGTGAATCGCGAGGTTCTGGAGCGGCATTGGACTCGGAGTCGGGGGTGGGGCTTGCTGGTGGTGCGCTGGTGGTGCTGGTGGTGCTGGTGGACGGTTGGCCTCCGCTAGTGAAGAACTTACGGCGACTGGCCATAACTTCCACCCGGGTGGCCCATACCCGCAAGGTGTCCAGCTTGTCTTCGGGGATGGGCAAATCTTGGAGCTGGGGGAGGGGTGGCAGCTCCTCGTCCCCGTTCACCATGATTGCCGACTTCCAAAGACTCTCGGCCTCCATGAAGTCTGCTGGGTTGGGGAACATCTCAAAAAAGTCTGGCTTGACTCCCTCGAGAGTTTCCCCCACCAGCGACTCTGACTGGTCCTCGGCAAGGACGGCACCGGCCCCTTCTTCCAAGTCTATGACCAACTCTACCGAGTGGTCCGCGGCAAGGTCTTCGGCCTCACGGCCTGGTCGAGGAGGCTCATCCACCTCCATTGGTAGGTCAACCCTCGGAGCTTCTTCGGGTCGCCTTCCCCCAATCTCGGCAAAGTAGCGGTCCATCTCGACCCGAAACTCGCCCAACTCGGCAATGGAGTCGTCCTCTTCCTGTTGAGATCCTGAAACAAACAGTAACATCAGACCCATTCACGGCCTCATTCCGGCATGTAACACGGCATGCACCATCACCAGGCAGATTCATTTCCGGGGTGGGATCCAGCGCTTGAGCTGGGGAACGTGGGCCTCTGGCAGCCTCCTACCCATTTCCCCTTCTAACACGTAGACTAACGGTGATTTTACGGCAATAATTTTGAATGGACCCTCGAATTTCGGCGCAAGCTTCCTAGAGAACTTATTCGCGGCATTAGACAGGAAATGAGTTTTACGGCAAACCATATCTCCTACCTGAAATTCCGCGTGTTTCCGACCCTTATTGTAATGCTTAGCCTGCTTCTCACGAGCTTTGTCGATGTTTAACTGTACTAGACCCCTCAACGCATCTAACCTTTTCATCCTATCCACCCACGCGGCCTCATCAATTTTCTCGATAGGTTTCCCGGCAGTTACCTCGCGGCGCAAACTCTTGACGGGCTTCGGATTCCTACCATAATTCAGGAACGCAGGTGACACTTTGAGTGTCGACTGAACGGCAGTGTTCACGGCATGCCTGAACTCATGGACATGTAGGTCCCAATCGCGGTGATCGTCCTTCACGAACTGCGCAATCATGGTCTTCAATCCGCGGTTGGCCCTCTCGACAGGGTTGGATTGGGGGTGGTAAGGGGGGGTATAGGCTATTTTCACCCCATACTCGGCCATTCTCTCGACCAAGAGTTTGTTATCAAACTCTTTCCCGTTATCCACGACCAGGTAGTCCGGCGTTTCCCATCGGAACAAGACCAACTCTTCCACTCCAGCTAGAACCGACTTACCGTCTGCTTTACGCAGCGGTCGAGTCTCGATCATGCGCGTAAATAAGTCCTGAAATACCAGGAGGTATTTGAACCCCCTCTTGCTCGGCGGAAATTCCATTAAATCGGCAGATACGGCAACCCACGGTGCTTCTACGATGCGCGACCCCATTAAGCCTTGTGGTCCAAGTTGAGAGACTTTATACATCTGGCAGGTCTGGCACTGCTGGATGAATGATACCACATCGTGGTACAGTCCCGGCCAGGAGTATTCACGGGCAATTTGGTCATACGTCTTCTCCACACCTAAGTGTCCGGCAGAGGCAATGCAGTGGGCATCTTCCAGTACTCTCTTGCGCAGGGTCGTTGGCACGACCAACCGCCATTTCTCGTGTGGCGAGGTTATCGGGTCTAACATCACGTCTGTGCGGAAGCGATACAATCGACCGTCTTCCACTCTCCAATTCCTCCACTTCTCTGGAGCAGCTTGTACTTCTTGCGTTCTCTTAACGTACCATGGGTCAGAATCGACTTCCATCGCGGCAACTTCCGGCACCTCGTCGGGCTCGGCATCGGCAGGGTCATGTAACCTAGACAGGGCATCTGGCACCCTGTGGAGCCGCCCGGAGCGGTGGGAGATTTCGAAGTCCCACTGCTGAAGCTTAAGGGCCCAGCGAGCCAAACGACCGGTGGGGTCCTTCAGACCCCTCAACCACTTCAATGCACTGTGGTCTGTGATGACCTTGAAATGAGACCCCTCGACATAGGGTCGCATCTTCTCTATGGCCCATAAAACGGCCAAATTTTCACGTTCTGTGGCGGTGAAGTTTTTCTCGGCATCCGTGAGTTTTCGGCTACAATAAAGGATGGGGTGCTCACCATCCTCACCCTCCTGCGTCAGCACGGCTCCCAGGCTATGCGCGCTCGCATCAGTCTGTATCGTGAAGACCTTTGAGAAATCAGGTCTCGACAACACCGGAGCAGACGTCAACGCTTCCTTGAGCTTCTCAAACGCCTCCTGTTGTTCAGGTCCCCATTTCCACGGCTGGTCTTTCTTGAGCAATTTTTGCAACGGCACTTTTATCTCGGCATCGTGTTCTATGAACCTGGAGTACCATCCCACCATGCCCAAGAACGATCGGAGCTGTTTCAGATTTTTCGGAGGTGGGTAGTCCCGAACTGGAGCAACCTTTTCTGGGTCAGGCCTCAGCCCCTCGGCATCGAGCAGAAAACCCAGATATCGGACCTGTTGGCAGCAAATTTCGCACTTTTTCCGATTGACTCGCAATCCGGCTCCAATCAAGCGCTCCATGACTAGTTTCACGTACTTACAGTGATCGGCATGAGTGTCTGTCGCCACGATGATGTCATCTAAATATCCGAAGACAAATGGCTCCAATTCAGGCCCGAATAATTGGTCTATAAGTCGCTGAAAGGTCGCTGGAGCATTGGTTAAGCCATAGGCCATGGATCTGAACCTCCAGGCTCCAACGCCTGGTACTGAGAAGCTTACATAGTCCTTGCTGTCCTCAGACATTGGAATTTGCAAATACGCTTCTTTTAAGTCTATTTTCGAGATATACTGAGACTTCCGGAGCTTGTCTAGTATGGCATCCATATTCGGCAAGAGATAGGCATCTTTCTTCGTCACTTTGTTCAAATCGCGGAAATCTATGCAGAACCGGTAAGTTCCATCGCTCTTCCGGACCAAAACTGGCGCACTGCTCCAGGCACTCTTCGATGGTTCAATATGACCAGCGTCAGCTAAACGCTTCACCTCTTCACGTGCTACCTCCAGCATGGCAGGGGCTATCCTTCGATACTTGTGCCTGATTGGCGTGGGGTCCGTGACCTCGATTCGATGTTCAGCCAACGTAGTCAACCCAAGGCTATTCCCGGCAGCTTCGATCATTTCCTCGACCATTTTCTCCAAGGCAGCTTTTTCGTGTGGCTTTCCCACCGCTAATCCGGCACACTCGGCAAAAATCCGGTTCTCAGGGGCCTGGCCCACCCCAATGAATTCCTTATATTCTCCTTTCATGACTCTCCAGCGACCATCGGCATTCTCGGAGTCCGATTGCCAGGCTTTCATGAAATCCATGCCCAGGACCATGTCATGGTTGAGCTCCTTCACCACCTGCATCACCAGAGGTCGCGAGACTCCGTCGATTTCCATATTCACTCTCAGTAACCCGACCGCTGGGGTCACACTCCTCCCAACCGCACTTTTGAGGTAGCCAGTCTGTCTATAGATTCTCTTCTCGTGAAACTTTGAGACCTTAGGACCCACCATGGACACTTGGGCTCCTGGGTCATAGAGAGCGGCAAAAGACTGACCACCCAGAACTACCTCAACGTAATTCCTCGGTACAGGCTTCAGCTTAGGCCCCTCGGCTAATTCCGGAGCGGTCCACGGCAACACCTCGGCAACTACACGACTTTCGGGTCCACGTGTTCGAATTGTCCATCCTCGAAGCTCCGAGCTTCGGTCACGCCGGCTTCTTCAGAGATTTCGACAGTGGATTCAACCGCGTCATCCTTCATGAACTTCAACCAGGCCCGGTAATTTTTGACTGCTTGGCTAGTTTCTCCCGTTCCAAGGCATGTATTAATGTCAGGCTGGGTCTCCACTAGGGGTTGAGTCTCGCACTCCGGCACGCCCGGGTTCTGCTCCGGGGCTGGAAGCTCCGGCACGCTCGAGTTCAACTCGTCGTCAGCAGCAGCTTTCAAAGCCCCCAGGATGGAGAATTTCTTCGCTTCGCGCAAACCCACAAGAAAATCATCACACTTGGCTCCGGTATACACCTTCCGTGTAATCTCGGTGGTCTCGTCACCACGTGCCACTTCCACCCACCGCTTCTTGGGGAATTTCTGGTCCAGTTGTTTTCTCAAGAGGTCTTTGGTTCTTACTGCCCACGGCTTCTCCACTTTCAGCCCCGTCATACCTTCACAAAGGCGCTCAGGTACCTCTACCCATGACGTCACCGGCTGTTCTTCCACCATACCTTCACAAAGGCGCTCAGGTTCGCTAACCCATGGTGTCTTTGACCGTTCTGCCACCATACCTTCACAAAGGCGCTCAGGTTTGTTAACCCATGGTGTATAAGGTCTCTTCTCTTCCACTTGGCCACTCACAAGGCTCTCAGAATCCTCCATTCGCTCTCGACTCTCTGACTGAACTTCCAAATTCCCACACGCAGCGTCACTTTCTCTTTTCACATTCTCAACTACTGGCAAGGCCTCGTCAAGGCCCCCAGGTTTCTCTTTTGCCGCCGAGGGCACACTTATTTTGGCGGGGACGCAGTACCTGGATTTTTCTGGGCCCCCGCTGGGCCGTTTCCCAAGTACTCTAGCTTGAACTCACAATCTGGGCACGTCTGTGCTGTCACTCCGACTTTGCTGCACAACTGGCATTTTTCCACGGCTGACGCGGCAGCGCCAGCAGGTGCAGTAGCTTCTGGGCACTCACTGGCAGTATGACCCAGAGCAGAGCATTTATAGCACTTTCTGGTGGGGCAACTGTGGGCAAAGTGATTCGGCTGATTGCAGTTGAAACAGAGGCCCTTACTTATTTGCTCGTCTTTTATCATACGGTCCCCACTGACCCTCGCTCGACCCGTGCCTGGTGGCCTGCGTTGTCCATACCCGGCATACGGTGGATAGGGATACATCATTGGGTACTGTGGCCATCTTCCGGGATCTGGCATCCAGGGCGCCATCGCGGCAGGTTGTGGCTGAGTCGTTGGTGGTGGAGTACTTGGCTGAGGTTGACTCGTTGCAGGTGCGGTCGTTGTCGGAGTGTCCACAGGGGCGGCTGGAGTACTCGGCTGAGTAACCTTGGCACCAGTTTTACCACTCTGATTTCTGTTGCGGTTCTGCTGAGCACTCACCCCTGGTTTGGGGGCGGTCTCATTTCGCCCCGGCTTACCCCGTGGAGAGGCTTGGCTCGATCCCTGGTATGCGGCACCTGGTATACGCGACCTCTCTTTGGGGGGAGGTGCAGTATAACGGGCATCTAGGTCTTTGCTACGCTCAAACTTCTGACCATAGTATTGTATGTCTTCTAACGTTCTAACTCTCTTGGTTTCCAAGTACTTGCGCAGTTCTGGCAATAAATTTCGACGCACAATCTCAAACACATCACGGTCACGAGGTGGTCTCTTGAAATGACCCAAAATTATTTTTATGCACGTCAAATACTTGGCAACCTTTTCACCCTTTGCCTGGGTGCGATGTTGGAGCTCGTCCATCACATCTTGACGATCCAAATGTCCGACATACTGATCTCTGAAGGCATGCTTAAACTCTGGCCAAGTCTCAAACTCATCTTGATGAGTACGATACCAGCTGCGGGCATCTTTGGTCAGCGCGGCAGGCACGGCAGATAACATCTCGGCATCCGTCACTGGCAGCATCCGCCGGCAGTCCTTGAGATTGGCCAGGAACTCCTCCGGGCCTTCTCTGTCTCCCCCACCGAAGCTAATCTTCATGCTCTGCAGCATTTTAATAATTTGAAACGTCCTCGCGTTTGCCTGACCCGCCTGACTCCAGTTAGAGTCATCATCTGAGGTATCATACTCAGATTCGCTACTCTCACGACGTCTGAGATTCCTGCGTCTTTCGCGGTGACCATCCCGAGAATCTCGTGACCTACGTCACCCCCCTCGTTGCCTAGACCGATCCGAACCCGACCCTGAACGTCTATCACGGCGTGAGTTCCGCGGAAGAGAATTATCTGATGAACTATCTCGGCTACCGTGGTTACCATGGCGACTATCGCGCCACCTATCGGCATCTCGGGGGTTATCTCGGCAATTTCGGTGGTCCCTGGGGCAGTGACGTTGCGTATGGCCACCTGAAGTTTGTCGTTGACCCGTACGATCAATTTGCGATGAGCACCGAGGCCCTCGGTTTGAGGTTGGTGGGTCGACACGACTGCAGGAGCCCCCGACAGGATAGTCGCGGTGGTGCGGCACGGCACTCGACCCGGCACGTCGCCCCTCCGCTTCTTGAGAGTGGCCTGGAATCACCCGCTCTTGATCCGGCAAAACACGATTTCGGCAACTGTCCACCGATCGATCACGCGGATGTCGGTTTACATTAGTGTCTATTCGCTGAGGCTGGTTCGGGGGAGAACGCTTCCGCGTCTTTGGGACTGTTGGTATCGGCTCGACACGGTTGGGACGTCTGCTGGATGCACGTTCAGTTCCGCGTGGGTTCACGTTGGTATTCACGCTATCAGTAGGTGGCACACGCGAGCGCCTCTCACTGGGTGGAAATTCCGGTTGATGCGCGCAACTGCTGAGGCTATCTAGCGAGGGTTCACGACGCCTCGAACTATTGAACGTGTAACCTGGCGGTGGTTCGTCGTCACTCGAGTCTCGATAATTTCCGCGCTTAAAATTCGGTTCACGGCAACTGGCACGGTTTGAACGCGGCCTATTTTCCCGAGGGTCATCTATACCGAACGGAATTCCGTCGTGGTCCCACCACATCGTTTCTCCACGCGACAACTCTGGATTGCGCTCAGTGAGTCGATTCAGTGTCCGGTAGTCCGTTCCTAAAAGGCGATGTCCCACTGGGTGCTGTGGTGGCATTGGCAGATAAGGTGGATCTACAGGCAAGCCTCGTTGACTCGATTCACTCCGGTGACCCACCGACTCGCTGCTGCTTTCAGCTTCCGACGACTGACTCTCCTCGACGATCTCGACTCGTCTGGCATTAACTGGCCTAGAATTGACCGAAACAGGTGGAACCACAGTCCCGCTAGGCCTGGTTCGTGGAATAGCGCCACTCCTAAGGCTCGGATTGAACAACAAGTCGTCGGCATATACGGGAGGCGGTTGCTGCGATCCCGAGGCAGATATCAGCGCATCTGGAATCGCGGCGCCTGCTAATATAGCACCCGACATCGCGGCCATCTGTGTCATCAATCGATGACTCGATTGCGAGATCAGCAGACTACTCCTCGGCAACTGAAACGGCACATGGCTAACAGCTGGGGAGGAAATGGGACCCGGAATACTATTCGTCACCCGCACGGCAGATTGCGTAGTCGTAGACACTGATGTGGTCACCGTAGTCGTCGCGGCAACAGTCACAACGGTCGATGCGGTCGTGAGGGTCGGAGCAACTGAAAAGGGTGGTAATCCGGAAGTTGCAGGCCACGGCAGAGTTGACGTCGAGTCAGCGACCCCGCTGCGCGATCCCGTCGACGAGGAAGTCGTGGTTGACAGAGAGACTGTAGATGACGAAACTAACTCGGTCGCTGCGGCTTCTGTACTAGTTATGACGCTACTCTGTTGGGACGTTTCACGGCGAGACCGGTCCGAACGTCGCCATGACTCTGGATGTTCGGAGGGGTCCACACCCCCGGCCTCGTCTACTTCTGGTTCCCATGGTACATCCGCTTCTGGGAAACACTCTCTGAGCTCCGCCCTTACTAGTCGCGATCGCGTGCTTTCACGGGTTCCTCTATCATTCAAGCCCTTTGCTTGCAGCTGTCTCGTCACCGCTGCTCCATCTAACGCGAAAATCAATTGAGCTACCCGCTGGTAGCGTTCATCCCTCTCCAACAACGCTATGAGCTCCATATCTCCGCACCGCAGCAATCCTGGGATTATAGGTCGCGGTGGCAAAGCTTTCGGTCTACCCCTGGCCATCCCAGACGCAACCCACTAGTCCAAAAACCCGGCAAAAGTACGGCAGCTAACTTCAAATCCTGTCAAATTCCCAGCTATTCCCACTAAGGCTACTTGGTATTCCCACAGTACAAGGCAAACCCTCCCAAAGTTCCGTGAGTCTATGCACACGCGTCACTACACTCAGTTAACTGAGTCTCGACAACTCCCTAATCGGTCACTTCCAAGTTTCGTAAAGAAAACCCGAAGAAAATCCCCAAAAATCCCCTGCCAGAGACCACAATAATGATTGGAGACAGGAGAAATTCTTTAGAATTTCCTCGGCAAGGATAACAGGTACCTTCAGGAGCTGTAGGAAAATCAACCTCGGCAAGATTCCAACTATATTCAAATATCAATATTCAAAAATATTCACACACATGCAAGGGAGGATAAGCCAGCGTACACAGGCAGGGAGAAATTTCCTGGACTCCGGGAAATTTGCTACGGGACCAATGAACCGCAATAAGATGCTATGGTAACTCTACGTGAGACTCGAGTTCCACCAGGAATGATTTGACTGGGTAACTCTACCAAATCCTAGGCATCAGGGCTGCAAATGGGGTACAAACTATTCAAATCAGGGAGAAATATTCGCTTTCACTATGACTATGGTGTGAGAGAGGGTACTACACTACTACTACACGCGGTGAGCCTCGTACGCACGCAAGAATACGGAAAAACCAACGATTTTTCCCAGCAGACGCACTTGGACGACTCCTTCGCTCTCCTAGCAGCACCGCAACAATCTGAAACTTGGCAAAAATCGTTCAGAAATTTTTCAGAACGGCAAGAGTGCGTTTAAAAATTTTTCCGAACGTCAAAACTCGTTCAGAAATTTTCACAAGTGCCTAAGATGCACTCAGAAAATTTTTACACACGGCAAAAGTCGTTCAGAAATTTGTAAAAGAGGCAGAAGCCCGCTGAAAAATTTGTCCGAACGGCAAGAGTGCGTTCAAAAATCTTTCCGAACGGCAAGACACGCTCAGAAATTTTCAAAAGTGCCTAAGATGCACTCCGAAAATTTTTACACACGGCAAAAGTCGTTCAGAAATTTTTAAAAGTGGCAAAAGTCCACTGAAAAATTTTTCAGAATGGCAAGAGTGCGTCCAAAAATTCTCCCGAATGGCAAAACACGCTCAGAAATGTTCAAAAGTGCCTAAGATGCACTCAGAAAATTTTTACACACGGCAAAAGTCGCTCAGAAATTTTTTAAAAGTGGCAAAAGTCCACTGAAAAATTTTTCAGAACGGCAAGAGTGTGTTCAAAAATTTTTCCGAACGTCAAAACTCGTTTCGAAATTTTCACAAGTGCCTAAGATGCACTCAGAAAATTTTTACACACGGCAAAAGTCGTTCAGAAATTTTTTAAAAGTGGCAAAAGTCCACTGAAAATTCTTTCGGAACGGCAAAAGTGCGTTCAAAAATCTTTCCGAACGGCAGAACACGCTCAGAAATTTTTACAAGTGCCTAAGATGCACTCCGAAAATTTTTACACACGGCAAAAGTCGTTCAGAAATTTTTAAAAGTGGCAAAAGTCCACTGAAAAATTTTTGAGAACGGCAAGAGTGTGTTCAAAGATGGCTAGCGCAGCTGAAACGCACCCAGGAATTTTTGGAGCAACCCCAAAAATCACGGCAGCACGAGCTACGGCAATACGATCGCAGTACAAAATTTTCAAAGTCGCGTGTGTCCTGTCACGGTCGCCATTGTGACGTGGCAAATGAAATCACCTATCACACTCATTCATATTTAGACGGACTTATATCCTAGACGCAAATTCTCTCGCGCTATGGAGACATGACTCCGAAATCTCAGGAACTCTGCTCTCTGCAACTCTCGTTCACCTACCGTAATTTCACCTAAAGGGGCAAGAAACGGGGAGGGAACGCAAATACTAAATAATCAATCCAAATTTATAATAACATAATCTCGGCAATATATTCTGCACACGCTGCTTCTACGCGGTCGATACAACAATCTACATATCAAATTCTTCGCGACAAAATACTCGCAGAATGACTCTAAAATTCGCTACAAATTCATAACTAGGAAATCGAATTGTCCTCAAATGTCTCTCACGATTTCCTGAAAAATACACGAAAATCCACTTCACTAATTCGGCACACTGTCTCGGCACACTCTGACAAAACTTGGACTCTAGAATTGAGAGCGAGCACGCTGCTCCAAAACGTACCTAAAATGGCTGCTCCGCGGCAATTCCCACGCCACGCTCACGACTCGAAGGCAAAAATGCCTATCTGCCCAGGCACGAATTTCACCCACCTAATTTGGGTGTTCACGACACGCCCGCGACTGCTGGGGTGTGCTGGAGTCTCGGCAGATTTGTTAGGGTGCACTCCAGCACCGTCAGCCTCCCCAGGAGTCCGGTTCGGCAAAGCCCGACGATGGCTAACGCGCGCGCACGAGGCTCTCGAGGCACGCGCGAGAAAATTCACCAATTGCTAATATAAAATCAAGATCACTCACCGCTATGATGCGACATCCTGACTATCCTGGCAATAATCCCTTGACTTCCTTCAAATATTTGTATATCAGACCCTTGACGTCGAGTGAGCAACCCTGGACTCCTGGGGGGCTCACGGCAAAAACTTTGGAGCACGAGGCGAAACGCAAGAACGTGTGGTTACTCTCGAGGCAATCCAACAAGTGGCACAATGGCCGGCTTCCTGCCGGCAAAGCTCTTCTTCTTCCTCAATAAATGAGGCTCTCTGATTGGTCGGCAGCAATAATTTTGATTGGCTCTCAAAATCCGCGAAAAGCCAACATCGCCCTCTGGTGGCTGGAGCGCGGCAAATTATGAACTATGCGTTCGAACGCAAGGCAACAAATCGTCAGCAAGATACAGAATTCACGGCAGAAATCTGCTTGGCTGTGGGTACGGCACTGTTTTCTGGCCTCCACCAGTTGCCTATTCTATCTCACTCGCACCCACGGCAAGCATCTGTGAGCGTGGAGGCTCTGCGCAACTCGCTATTGCCTCCACTCTTCGTACTTTCACGCTATGCAATCAAGCACACGAGTATACATATACCTGTATATACTCGTCACGGCAACGCTATACGTACATAGGTATTCATCACGGCAACGCTATACCTATATATACTCATCACGGCAACGCTATACCTATGTGGGCAGTCATCACGGCAATAATATTCACTCGCAGTCTGCCTAGGCAATCTCCTACATGTCCACACACATACATAATGGCCTGTGTGTGTCGTCTGCCTACCATTTTCCACCCAGCGGTGGATGTCCGGGTATCATCAGGGCTCCCGGGTCGGCAAAATGCGGTATAACCTACCCTGAGGTAGGTATACCCGTTGGCAGCGCCCTCGCGCCGGCAGCAGTAGCACGGCAGTGTGTCGTCTGCGCGAGTCCGCGTGCACATCGTCATCCTCGTTGTCGTCGTGCTCGGGGTCACCCGGGTGGCCAGGTGTCATCGTGCGTGCTCGTCCGGGTGTGGGTAACACCCCTAGGTGTGCGCGATCGTGTGTGTGTGTCGGCAGTGAGCTGGTGCATCTCGGGTGCATGCAACACCTGTTGCATGCACCAATAACCTAGCATCAGCTGTGCAGCACGGCATGAGGAGCTATTTGTGTATGGGGCAGCTGCCCGGATGACAAATAGCCCTGGGGTGACTTCCCCAGGTGCGCAACATCGTCGGCAGGTCTCCTGCATCATCTCGTCGGCACCGTCTCCGCGGCATCACCCTGGCACACCCGGGACAGCAGCGGTGTTGTGGCTTTGCGGGGCATGCTGGTGTGAAGGGTCCCTCAGGATGGGGCCCTTATGATTGCGTGCATAGCTGTTGGGGGTGGGCTTTGGGTGCAGCACGGGGTCCGCGGGCACCGGCTGTTACCATTTCCCACCCCAAACACAGCATTTTAGTGCAAAAGTGCAGAATTCTGCGTGTTCATTTCGTCTGCCCTCGCTTACCCGGGGGCGAGGGCCTCGGCAAGTTTTCCGCGTCCGTTGTCCGCGTAACACGGGCCCCGGGCCCCTCCTGTGGTGCCGCGGGGTATGTGCGTGACGTGGTGGGCCCGACAAGGGCAAAACAGCATCAGGTTGCCCGGGTAGCTCGCCCTGGGCTTCACCAGCTGATGCTTGTTGTGGAGAATACCACCAGCCTCCTATAGGCTGGTGGTTGCGGCCAACACCGGTGTAGGATGGGTTGCCTGCCCCCAGGCATACCCACATCGAGTGCTGGATGCGGCATCGTCGTTGTCTCGAACAGCAGCACCTCGAGAAGAAGACGTATTTTACGTAAATACGTGTTTTTTGGGAGGCTGCTGGTTCGAGACACGACGAGAGAGATTCGCTCAATTCTTCCAACGGCTGTGACGGTTTTACCGTCACATGGAAAATACATGAAAAAAACTCTTTGAGGTACATGAAAAGTTACCATTTTTTCCGATCTCTAAAATGCTTTTCCCAAAATTGCCGTGCGACCAATAGTTTTTGAGCAGTCGATGTTTTTGTGCGAGTTTCGATATTCCATTATCTTTGATGGGTACTGTGTGTTATTGACACATCTTTGGAAAGTCACACGTATCAAATTTTGCATATCTCTTGACAATAGAAGTTTTCATATATCTTGGAGTGATCTCGTCATTGATAACAGTGATATGTGTAAGTTGAATGAAGCATGGTGGTTCATTCTAGTAAAAGATCAAATTCTCGGAAAATTTGGAAAATCCTACAAATTTCCCGGGATTTCCCGGTACAAAGAGATGTTAGCAAGTGTAAAAAGTGGTCCGAGGGAACTATTGTTGACTGCGGATGGATTAAGGCAACGTGTGAGCATCAACGAGCCAACGACGAGGTGTGAACCGCTCAAATTTACGCATTGATGGGAACAAAAACATGGGAAACTGTCCGTCAACTGACAAAGACGTGTTACATTTTTCCGGGGTTTCCGTTGGTTTTACTGAAAGTGGACACATAGAAGAACTTTTGAGCTTTGGTAGATCAAAAAATTTCTTTTCACGTCTGTTCTGCAGTTCCTCAAAAATTGAAAATTTCGACTTCTTCAAAATTTCATGAATTTATTCCGGGAAAACTATGCATATTCATGAAAAATGTCAAGAGACTTTTTCGACGTAGAATCATTGAAATAACCCAAAAAAAAATTTCCCGTCAACTCAAAGAAATTTTCAATTGTTTATCAGAAATTGTTAATAACTTTTCTTTTGCATCGATTTGCGATATTCTACCATCGAAATTCGGATTCAGCGGATCAAAATACGTCGAAATCACCTTGTTTCATCCGGGGACACCAAAACCCCTACGGAAACCCCTTCAGCCGCCAGACTATGAAGTTTCTTGAACACTCGCAGTATTCAATCAGTATCCGGATCTACAGTCAATAGAGAGAAAAGTCTCCCGAATTTTTTGTGGATAATTCCGTATGACACTGCTAAATTCTTGATATCACTTACTCTTTTTTTGATGAGCAAGTAGAATGGAAGCACTGTATGATCAATGATATTACATCACCAGTCTCACTCGTCTGAACTTTTGCAATCGTGCATCTTAAGGTACAATTGAGGGGGTGGGTAGAATAAGGGCCTAATTAAAAAATGGCCATTTCGAGAAAAACGATAAAAACTAATTGTAACTTGCCCGTGGCATGATTCGATGCGCATACCTGGCTTATTTCAAAGGTTTTGGCATCCCCAAAACAACCGCACAGGGATTGGAAGGTAGCCGTCGATTTTGAGAGGTATACAGCCATTCGAAAAAATGTAATTAGGCCCCTCTTCCCAATTCTGAGTCAATTTTTGGGATAGTTGGTCCACTAAAAGTTGAATGACGATGCGGAATCAAGTTCAATGGCCTCCAAATTCCATCAGCATATCTATGGGTATGTCACACAAGATATCCGATTGCGATTCAACGTCTCAATGCATTTTCATCGATTCTGCACGTGAAAGATGGTTCCATTGAGTGTGTGAAACTGAGGTCACTCAATATTCACTTAGCAAGCATGAAGATACATTTTTTGGAGGCCGAAGAACATGATTTGATAGCCAGAACTGGTAGTAAAGAGATATGCAGGCCATGAGTATTTTTTTTTAATTTTGCCGTGGAAAATTAGGCCCTTTTTACCAATACCCCATCACTTAGGCCCTTTATCCCGATATCGATAGTGGAGTTAGGCCCTTTTGAACGAGTTTTTCTGGTGACTTAGGCCCTTTTCACCAATACTGTCGCACTCGGGATTTTTTTCGAACAAAATTTTCCTGTTGTTTGGGCTTTTTTAGAAAATCTTCGAGGTCTTGGTGACTTCGTGGGTACCTCTCTCTGCAGTGATTAGACCCTTTTACGTAGTCACACTCGTGCTGAGATCCAATTCCCAAACGAAGCTCTCTTCCGGAGTCTTATTGTTATAATTTTTTGAGGGGAATTCGGAGGTGTCCAATCTCCCCAGGCAAACAACGATGAGGTGAGAAATCCAATCTGTCGGAGTTATGATTTTCCAAAAAATAGCTATGTATGAAGGAATCTTCGCTTAGACAGTGGTTTCGCGTTCAAAACACTAACCATCCCTCGTGGGAGACCACCGCCGAGGAGATAACAGACGGGTGCTTAGACTTCGTTTTACGTTCAAAACACTAACCATCCCTCGTGGGAGATAAGCGCCGAGGAGATAACAGTAGTTCGCTTAGACAGTGGTTTCGCGTTCAAAACACTAACCATCCCTCGTGGGAGATGGCCGTCGAGGAGATAACAGAAGTTTGCTGAGACAATCGTTTTTGGTCGTCATAAGTCATGTATAGGTGTAGAAGATTTTGGTCGTCATAAGTAGGTATATTTGTAAGTGTTATGACGACCGGTCGTCATAACTGAAAATGTCGTCATAAGTGGGTGTATTTGTAAAATCGGTCGTCATAAATGTCTGTTTCTAAATATATATATATATGACTTTTTGACATGGGCCTATATGGGCAATTCTAACGTTTTTGCTTGTGGCTCTGGACAGAAGGCCCATTAGACGGAGTCACTCTGGATTCTCCATTTTCTAGGTGGTACAAGACTGTGAAAAAAGTTTAGTGAGGTATGGTGACCCGGACCCTCCGGACTCCCGTTGCGAGTCTGATTTTCGGGCGCCACAGTGATTGGGGCCCAATCAATTTCTTACTTGATCTCGTGTCTTAAGCCTACCTTAGCCTATCTTACTCTTTTCTTGTGCCTACCAGATGATTCTGAAGGTTGGGGACAAAACTGACCACGGATTCTGTTTCTACATCAAAAAATACATGAAAAACACATGTTCACGTTTTGGGAACGATCCAACTCAAAATTCGCATCCTTGGCGTCCATCGGAGGGGCCGCGGCACAGTGGGGCCAAGAAAATCTTCAGTAATTCGCCTTTACGTGAATTTGCAACCAATCGACATATGCGCAAACGTAGGAGGTTGTTCTCATCCATCCAAAAGTCTTCTGTTTGCGCATATGTCGATTGGTTGCAAATTCACGTAATGGCGCATTATTCAAGAACTTTTTGGCCCCACTGTGCGCGGGTTCACGGACTCGATACCTCGGAGTTTTTCATTTTTCGGACCAGCTAGATCTCGTGATCTAACGCGTCAAACCGACTTCCTCGAGTGACCATTCTGAAGTGAGTTACACCGGGCGGCTATCAATCGAAATCATTTTTAGAGACATCAGAGGACGCGCGTGCACAAGAGATGCAAATACTGGATTGAAATTTGTTCTAAAGATAATTTTTTGCATTTTTGACCACTTTCCACGGCCAAGACTGATAGTTTTCGAAACGGTTTTCGCTGTGACATGACCCAGCAAATACGATGAAGTGGTTAACAAACGTCTTGATTACAGGTAACGTGGTTAAAAATCAATTTTTATCTTCTATGAATTTTCTTAGAGGCCTCAATCACAGGTTGTCGATATAAGAATACTGCTCTCCTATTTGTCGAAGTTCTGAAGATATGTCGAGAAAGATCAGATTGATTTATTGAAATCCATCGGAACATGATTTTACTAATGGAACGCCGATTTTCAACTTCTTGAAGGATTACTTAGAATACCGCACGACACGGAGATGACCTTGGAAAATAAGAAAGCTCTTTCCCCACTCAAACCTAATAAAATAGTGAGGTCATGCTTTTCTCTTCAAAATGACTGGCGAACCATTCGTGTCCAATGGTGTAGCATCGTAGTTAGAAGATTTATTCTTGCCCGTCAAAACTATACAATTAGCTATCCAAGGCATCTAGCTGGGTCTGACTGCCTTCAGATAATGGACAGAGGACCTAACTCTCATCATACAATCGATGAAAGGGCCTAACTCACATCATAAAGTCGACAAAAGGGCCTAAGAGCACTTAGGCCCTTTTCCTGATCTATGAGGTTTTCGAAATTTATGGAAAAACAACTTTCATGGGATGATAGATCATGGTTCAAGGGTTCGAAAAAGCGGTAGGCCGGAAGAAGGGCCTAAGTGCACTTAGGCCCTTATTCCACCCACCCCCTCAATTAGTACTTTACAAACAGTAGTAAACCCAAGCGAGGAGAGTAACAAATTATACACATTGATGTTACTTCCATGACCAACATATTGGACGCAACTATTTCCGAACTTCTCCGCAGACATTTTTCAACTCATACAGTTGAATTCCAAATACGTAGTTGAATTTTCAACTACGTTGATGAAATATTTTTCAACCACTGAGTTAAAACAAATTTCAACTACGTAGTTGAAAACCGGTCCAACTACGTGGCTGAAACATTTTTGACTTCCGTAGTTGAAAAAAACGTTGCACATTTCTTTACAGTGTATATTTCAAGTTATTTTTTGAGGGGGCTTATAAGCGGAATTTGGAGCATCTAAACTAGGGTTTCCTCACTGAAATCTATCGTTTGGTTGAGACAAAATTTGGATACAGTTGGGTTGAGGACGATCAAAATGGAATTTTGGTGAAATTTTCGATTAATCTGAGATTGTTGAGGTTTGCAGGGATAAAATGGAAAATCGGTATCAACGAATTCATAGATGAGGTCAAAATAAGTATATTCTAGGTAACCAAAATTCCCGTGAGACCTTGGTGGGGAAAGATATTTTACTATTAAAACACGAGATTCAAGCGATTTTCGCTTAAACAGCCTCTAAATCGGATGAGAGTGGAAGGATCGAGATGCCAAATCACTGGGCTCTTTTCTGAATGATTCTCTACACTTTGTAGAAGATCAAAAATTGATCAGATTAAATGTAAAAGAGAAAGCGTGAACGAAAAAAAAACAACACACACAGATACGGACAAAGGGCCACAACGATGGGTCTCTATTAGGTTTGGAATGATTGCGGGTGAAGAAGCATTACCTACAATCGATAGATTTTGTCCAGAAGGACAAAATGGTCTGAGCATTTCTTTAGATAGGAAGACTTTTGTTGAAGAGAATATCCAGTTGAATGGAAAAATTGATCAAAAATTTGCTGTCACGAAAACAAACCTTCCTCTTTGGAGAAAGCAAAAAAGGTTCTATTTATGGAAAAAACGACAAAACTGGCGGCAAGAGCACAGCGATGATATGCGCGCGCATCTGATCAGGTCGAGACGAGCGTGGCAGTCAGTTCTTGGCCAACCTAGTTCATGCGAGCATGATCCGATCCCGCTCGGTATCGTATCCCATATAATAGTCTTCCCGCCGCGTGCTTGAGAACGAATTTAGGAGTATTGGTACAGTTTTCGTGAATTTAGTTAACGTGAGTCGTGACCGTTTTGTTGGACAAATTATCGATATCTATGACATTACGATTATTCTAAGTGTGGTGGAAGCTGTGTATTCAACGCGTGTTGACCTACAACTAAAAAATATTAATCAGAACTGCCAGGCCACCCTAAGGTGATCGTGATATCGTAGATTTCGAGACCGATGCACGTGTGGAGTGCATCTCGTCTTTTCCTTGCCCACATCAACAAATATATTCAGGAATCTCGGAAACTCACGTAAGTTGTTCTTTATCCAAGATCTTGCCTCTTATCCTACTCAAAATTACGAATGCTTTTTCATCTGCTTCCTCGCATTCAAATGTCGTTGAATGGAGCAATTCTAGGGCACGTGCGATACTTCGGTACACCGTTAAAATTATGATTTGTAAGACCACGCTAGATAGCATAAACGAATTCCAGGACCTGAAGTCGCAAAACCTAGCGTGGCCTTGCAAGTCATTTTGTCAAGGGTATAGTTAACGGTAGACTGATCGAAACGCATTCTATGATTGTGTAACCTCGGATGAACTCATACTGAGTCAGAACCATGAAATCTATCAATTAAGCTGTGCGTAATTCTATTTTGGTTATGTACTTGAGCAAATACGTCTGTATACATACATGCTATCAACAAAGGAAAGTTCTTTGAAAAAATTTGGAAGGATTATGAATCCGTGAATATTGAAACGTAGGTCTATGACGAAACACGTGTCTACAAGAAGAGGACTGAGAACAGACTTTCGATGCGTCCTAAGATTTGCGTAAGGTTTGGAAAAATTCAGAAGAATATCTTATTACATTCCAATGCATATTACGTAATCTAGTAGGAAATTGATCTGCAAAACCCTCAAAAGCTGGACTCATATTTATTTTTCGTGCAATCACAAAGTTTGAAATCCTGATATTAGAGCAGATGGAGTTATTGAACTTTATGTAATTATTCCTTTCCATACACTGTAAAAAATTTCTTGACTTTTTAATCACAGCATGTACCTGAATTTCCGAGAAACGATACTTGAACCCAATTTTCAAGTATTTTAAACTGAATATTCAAGTTCTTGTCTCGAATTCTTGAAACTAGCAGTGCTCAGCCACCACCACCGTGTATATGTGCTCAGCGAGTATGTGTATGTGTGTGCACACAAGCCGATTGCGCTGATTTTGCGAAACGCGACTTGATCGAGGCTCAGCTTCGTTAGTTCCTCGCCTCCTTGGATGGGTGTACTGTAGTTTAGAGCAAAAGGCTAGACACGTGCAGTAAAGAGGTTATGATTCTTCTTCCGGGGAAAATTTTAATGAATTCACGATTCAGACGAAGCTCAGAATATTCAGATACATCATGGTTTAGTTATTCACTGGGGACTGCTGGAAACTTTAGTGTCGTAAATTGAATCTGATTGGAGTGATTAAGTGATCTAGTGTTTGTAGAAAAATGGCGTCGAGTCACCGCTATTGAATTGGAGGATATGTCCCGTGTGGCGAGACACCTCGAACAGTATCAAACTTGCATTGGCGGAGTTGACTAAGGATTGATTGATTGATTGATATAGGATTTATTGGGGCTTTGGGGTAGTACCCTATTCAGCCCTGTTATAGATGTTACAAGTGGTATAACAATAAAATAGTAAATAGTAATGATCAAGATAAGTATAAGTAATGAATAGTAATAATCGAGAAAAGTATAAAGAAATAAATAGTAATATTCAAAATAAGTGTATGTTCTGTTTGACTTGGATAATATTGAAAGGGTATGCATGCAGATAGGCAACAGATATACATCGTTAGCACTCAAGTACTCCCATTCGGTGAGTAAAGTGAGCAAGTCCCATCTTGCAGTGCGATAAATACAAGAAGAAATAAACAAATGGAGTTGAAGTAACGAATAATAGAATAGAAATATGATCAAATATGATATCGTAAGTGCCATTATGTTTATTCATGACAGGGAGGCTGTCTCACCTGCTCTCAACAGGAGGAGTGAGGTGACTAGCGAGGAGGAAAGGGTGAGGCTAATTTCTGGGTTCTATGGGTGCCACGTGGAGGCCTTCACGTAAGGTTCGCTCTTGCAGCTGTTGATTTTCAGTGTGAAGTAGTGACTCATACACGCAAGATTTGAATGACTTGCAGATTGCCGAACTGAGCGTATGCGGAATGGCGATTGAGTATGAGTTGAGGAGTTTTGATGCTGGGAAATAGGAGGAATTTTCGTAAAAACTGGTACGTGGGATTTTCAGAAGAAGAAGTGAGGGTGCAAAACGGCTTGAAGTACGGAGGTTGGGTTTGTGAGAACGGAATGAGAAAATTTTTGCAAGGAGCTCGGGTTCACCGTAACTGATTATCGAAAAAGCAAGTGAGGCTGTGAGGAGTTCCCTGCGGTTCTCCACATCTAGCCACTCAAGAGCTAGGCGATAAGTGGTGACTGGTGCACGCCATGGTATATTGCCATGACTTGCATAGACAAATCAAGTGCAAGCATTCAAAAGCCGATGTAGTTTGAGATTGAGGGTACCGCTCACATCGTTATAAACTGTGCACCCATAATCAAAATATGGAAGATGAGCGTTTCCACAAGCTTGCGACGGAGATCACTTGATAGCGCATGCCGGTGAAAACGCAGCATGTACAGTGCGCTATGCACTCGTTTGAATATTGCATTAACCTGGTCATTCGAAGTGAGTGTTTGATTGAGTTCCAGGCCAAGGTCCGTTACCGTTGTATGGTATGGTATGGTCACATTGTTTATTCGAACGGGAGCTAGTAGTTCATATTTAACGGCGGAACAGACGAATACGATGACTTGGGTTTTGGCAGAGTTCAGTTTCAGCGAATTATCTAGTGCTCTTTGGAATATGCTGTTCGCATCAGCGTTGAGTATTGCTATGTATTCGTCAAGCTCATGTTGATGACAGTACAGATAAATCTGAGTATCATCAGCGTAGATGATATGGCGACGGTGTTTCAGAACTCGAGGCAGGTCGTTTATGAATATGGTAAATTGTAAAGGCCCTAGTACACTGCCCTGGGGCACGCCAGACGATGAAGTGAGCTGCCCCGAATGGGATTGCCCTGATCTTACTGCTTGTTTCCTGCCGGACAAATAACTAGCAACTGATCACACGTTCCGAAAAGTTCACGGAGCGCAGTTTTTCGAGGAGTAGTTTGTGCAAAATGGTGTCAAATGCTTTCGAAAAGTCGAACAAAATAGCTGATGTTAGTTTGGTCAGCCGTGGCACGAATACTTTGAGTAAGTACTAAAAGTGCTGATTGGGTAGAGTGTCGGGGCCTGAACCCGGTTTGGAAAGGATCCAGGAGATAATATTGGGCTAGATACTCTGATAATTGTGAATTAACAATGCGCTCGAAGAGCTTGGATATCTCTGGCAGTAGAGCTATTAGACGGGTATCTGATGGTGAACTTGGATGCAGACATTTAGCCAGGGGGATGATGCTTGCAATCTCCTACTCCTCAGGAAAGTGGGATGCGGTGAGGGATGCAGTAAACAAGTCAATCAAGTAAGGGCAAAGGTCTGGAAAGGATCTCTTGAGCATCTCGATGGATATCGAGTCGGACCATGTAGCATTGGTAGAAGATTTATTCAAGGCGTCTGTAAGGTCTTGGCCCGTTACGGGTCTGAATTCGAATGAGCCACGAATCCCGGGGTCGAACGGCTTTTGAAGGACTTCTTGTACGTCTGCGTTGGACAAGGGGATGCCTGTATTGGAGACTGATGCGAAGTGAGAATTGAGAGCATCGGGTGAAAAGTAGGTAAGAGGTGAGGGAGGTTTCCGTGCAGTTGTTTCCATCTTCTTCAATCCGCGCCAGACAAGTTTGGGGTCCGCGGAGTTTTCTAACGCCGTCCGATCAGATGGTTTGCCAGATTTTTTGGCGCGTTGGTACGCGAGAGTTCTGTCATTTATGAGCGCACAGATCTGATTGGTCACCCATGGTTTTTGGTGTATGGGGATTGTAATGGGTTTCATCGGGGCAAGGCGGTCAAACACGGACAAAATAGAGTTTGAAACGACTCGAGCTGCCGAAGTGACTGATTGGGGGCTTGGGATTGATCCTGCAGGTACATACGGGCACCCGAATGGAGGAAAGTACACATTCCTGTTTTGGCTCATCGGGGATATTTCTGGTAGTATGTGGCGTGGGTTGAGATCGGGTGGAAAACCGCGTTGGAGGGCATTGTTGGGCTCAGGAAGCAATGTGCCGTCAGAAACCTTCTTCAGGTTTTGGCAGAAACAAGTGGATGGCACTGACACAAGCTTAGCAAAGTTGTACTGAATTGAGATGAGGTCGTGACCAGCTGCAAAAGGGGTATCGGACTTGAAATATGTTCGAATGGACTGGAGTGAGGTTACAATGAACAGATCTATCCACGTATGATGCGACGTCCCATCTCTCCACAAAGAATGGTGAGTAGGGGTGGATGGTACAAGTTCAAGATTGAGCACGTCGATCTCGCTTTGGAGAAATTTAGCTACGTCATCCATTTTTCCCATATCAATATTCAACTCACCAGTGATGATGACATTTCCATATTACGGTGAATAATCAGTCAAGCAATCGAAAAGGGCGGTGGGATAGGTACCGGGAGGTCTACGATAGACAACAACCAGGAGAAGGCTGTGTAGTTCGTTTTTGACCTCTAGCATGAGGTATTCCGGTGCATTAGAGAATGATGGATCTGAGTGGGCCAAGGTGTTGGTTATATGAACAGCACGTATACAGATACCTACACCACCTCCGTCCTTTCCGACGCGGTCCAATCGAGCAAAATTGTAGCCATCAATTACAAAGGGTGCATCAGGGTGATCCGGTTTGAGAAAAGTTTCAGGAATGGCTATGGCATCGTAGATTTCATGGTCATTTATAAAACGTTCAAGCTCATTGAAGTAGGTTTTCAAGCGGTTTATGTTTATGACACAAACCGTGAAGCGGTCGTCGATGTCGTCCACCCGATCAGGCAAAGCCTATTGTGATGCAGGCTGCTGTTGCGTTGGGAACGCATGCAAATGATTTTGTTGCGGACTATGGGACGCATGTAGTTCAACTCACTAGATTTGGTGAGTGCACAGCGCAAAAGCTCGTGTACAGGGCGAGGCCGGATAGCGGACATGAATACTTTTACGTTACCTCCAATACCAAAAATTTTCTGGGAAGTGAGATCCCGGAGGGCCGATCCACGGGATAGTATTGCATCTCGGACTGCTTCTGAAGACAATCTGATTTTAAGGGCGTGGAAACGAGGTTCAGGCACTGCTTCGAGTTGCTCAGAGCACGCCCCCGCGGCTACGGGAGGATTGTGTTGTTTCGGTGGAGCCTATTTATGTATTTCCATCACTTTAGAAGAGTAGGAGCGCGCATTTATGGCGTTGAGAATACAGAAGATTGCTTTCCCAGAATCATCTTCGAGTGCATCGGGGATGCCAGAGAAACGTATTTCTGGGATATCATTAAGAAACATGCTCTGTGATAGATGGTTCACATCCTCGCGTAGCAAGGTAAACTCCGAGCGTTAACTATTGTTAGAGGCTTGTATAGAGTGTTCAAGCGAGTCAATGCGTGAATTAAGTTGAGAGTTGGACTCATCAAGTCTCTGAGCAAAACGATTGAACCACGACCGTGCTTCAAGGTTGGGTTGAAATGTTGTGGGTTCCATGTGCGAGCCGTTGTTGTCCGGCACGATATTGCTCAAACAGCTACTTTTGACAGGCTGGCTAGTAGATGGTGACGGAGGGGATAGCTCACTGGCGGAACGTTTTCGCGACGAAGTGAGAAGGGGCGTGGACTGTAGGTTAGCCGACTGTATGGTGACCGGACGAGGTGGTGGGTCACCGGATTCAATGATGTTTTGCCCTTCTTCGACAGAGCAGCTGTTACATGCGTGGATAGTGGTATCTCAGGGGAAGGAGGTCGTCGTACAATTACTATGAAAAGTGAACTGACAGATTTCACATTTGTGTACCGATCTGCCACTGGTTTCAATTCCGTCACTGCAAATGGGACAGACTCGCTTACTCATACCTATCATGTGGCGACAGCTTGTTAGGTAACTGGTGGTAATGTAGAATACTGTAGGCAGTGAGTAGGTGGCACTATCTAGGCAGCGTGTATGTTACCTCTGCAAGATACTAGATCGACATCAAGAGCGATGTGCATTCATAACCTCAAATGGCACGTATTTCGGCCTTGCAATTCACCACGTGGATCGACTGCTTGGCTACATCCTTGTGGACGCTCTTTGTACGTGTGAGGTAGTAGCAGCTTAACATACCAGTGTAAATGGACTAACCTCAAAACTGCATCACAGATATTCCGGCTCCATGTCTCTAATTCTGGAGCCTGCGGTGGAGTACTCGTTATCACAATGAGCCAGCAGGAGTCCGAAATACCTGATAAAAGCCAACACTCCGGATTGCTTCTTTGGCAGCAATGAAGAAACAGTCATCCACATACCTCTCATAGAGTTCAACGTTACTTCTGAGAATTTTCAAATACGTTACTTTTAAAAATCATTCAAATCTTGAAATTGATTTAACTTTTATTGGGAAAGTTAACTCAGTCAAGTTCAGATGATGCTGAAAATGTGGATAGCTATGAGTTGAGTTTTGATTCTTTCTTTGTGGGAACGAAGCTACATTGAAAACCATCCAAAACATTGAAGATCACAATTGATGATATTAACGATTGCGTGTTCCTTTGCAATCCAAGCAAGTATTGAAATGTACGAAAAACCACTTATCAAATTCGATTTAGGAACATTAACTTTCAAACTCAGGATTTCATCAAGACAAAAGCCGAACCTGTATCAACGAAATCTTCTTGCTCAGCCATTATAACAGAGATTGATCCTGAATATCATTCTTTAAGCTTCGACGATAGGATTAGATTATCGTAACGTGTCTGAAAATGTTTGATCTTTTAATCTTCATCCAATAATTTGGAGTGAGCGTTAAAGATGAGAGCAACTTTGATAGATTTATTCTCCTTGAGACGTAATTCGATGAATCTTGATACCAGTGGTTTTACACTTTCAAAAAATGAGCCTAGTAAACGATGTTGAATATTCCCAATTATCGTGGTTGAGATACGATTTGAGAAAGCAGATTTACCATCAAACTGTTCAATATCACCTGTTTGATCTTTTTAACGAGCATGATAAATATTCATTAAAACCATTTTCTTAGCTTCTGCTTGGTTCGATAAAGTTTTGAGATGTGCCTTTCCGCTAGTTGATTCAGGTGGAAGTTTGAAAACACTCGACACACGTTTAATAAGAGTACTATAATCATTCTCAAGTTTACGAAATTTCTTTGGGATCAAACGATTCAAATTCATGTCAATAATCTGATTTTATCTAGAGTTTGAATCCTTGAGAGAGTGAGATAGAGAGCTCACAACATCAGCCATGATAACTTGAGCGCTGGATACGAATTGATGAGGTGAGTGTATGAAAGAATGAATATAATAGATTGAAAGACTCGGTATCAGAAGTGATCACTTACTTTCTGTAAAAGTTTGAAGTCCATCTTTCTTTGTTTGATTACTAATTGTACTTGAACATGAACTCGAGCTAATTAGGATAAGAGATTGAAGTTGATCTTTCCTTGTTTGATTACTAATTGTGCTTGAACATGTACTTGAACTTCAACTGATTTTGATGAGGAATCCAAGTTAATCATATGATTACTGATTATAAAGGATCGGCTTTTCCTCGTATTCTTCAAGAATAGTATCACGTAATGTGGAAAACCCCTCCCTCACTCCAATTACCAATGTGATAAAACATGAACAAAAAGCAAGATCATGGACAAACTTCATTATTCAAGCTGCATCAGCTATGGCAAGAGCACGAATTATGTCTTGAAGAGTGTTGAATAGACAACAAGGCTGCCCTGAAACCATCAAGATCACATCTTTCGATGAAAGTGTGGAGTATAAAATCACTTTTTGTAGATTAATTGATACAAAGTACGGAGAAGCAATTGTATCTACAATCCAGAACCACACCACTGAAGGCACTTCCAGTTTATCTGCTCCTCGAAGACTCACGAAACGTATTCAGAGAAATCTAGATACTTACTTGAAAAAGTTGAAGTCAACTACAGATCCAGTGTATATGAGATACGCTCCATTGGAAGGTTGCAATCGATTGAAATTCTACGAAAGTAAGGAAGCTGAAAATGGTGATGAGAGTCATGTCACCGTTGAATCTTAACCTCTCAGTGCCATCAAGTGAAGATGATACTGAGAATATGGGAATGGATCGCCCCAGTTGTATAATGGGTACATCTGCTACAACTGGTTCTCAAATTGAACCGTTGACATCAAAGCAAGATGTAGTGGATGAGGAGAAGGTCTCGTCTCTTTCGAAGCTGCAGAAAAAGATTACTGCTTGGTTAAACAGACCCTCTGGGAAGAGAACAATCGAGACTGTTGATTTTGTAGATGGAACATCAAATTCATCTGTTTAAATCTTGGAGTAGGAGGGTGAGAGCAAGCGGAAGAGAGAGGGGTTAAGTTTCTCAGATGAAACTCGTGCTTTTGATCCATACAATAATGTTGATAATGATGATGAATCGATGGATAATTTGAGGATAATGAGCTGCAAAAGTACTTATAAAGATGATAAATAATCAGCAGGCGGATTAACAACTTTATTGAAAGCAAGGTAAGACGAATTTCGATTAATTCATTCGAAAGGATGAACAATGAACGTTGATTTTGTCCTCAGTTTTTTTGAATTCTGCAAAGCTCCAGAGTACTTGAACATCTGTAAGGAAGAAACCAAGCTCAAGATCAATTCACTGATGGGGTAAGATCCAGAATTTGAAATCGTTCTAAAGAATGATGAAAAGACGTTCATCATGACTTATACGGAATGGGCGAGGATAATGTCAAAATTTGAGAACTTCAAAGAGATCGACTGTCATGACACCGTGGATGAGATGCGACGAGTTATTGATAAGAGGGATACAATCATCTATAGAATCGTGGATCATATTGGGGTTACTATTCTCAAAAAAAAAAAAAAAATGATTCATTCGTGTCCTCCACGGAAAACAATTTCGATAATCTATACATCCAGAAGTACTATATTCGCGATAAATTTGATGAAAATATGAACAAGATCTATGATTATAACAAGGGGATGAAGGCTATAGAATTCGCAATTGAGGAAGGGTGACGTGCGAATGGATTTGAATTGAACCATGAGCTCAGTGTCGTGAATTATCTCATCAAGAGTAGAGTTTTCGATATGACTGATTCCGTTCTCTGCCAGATAGTCACAAGGAATCTTGAGTACCTCATTCATAACGTAGCTTGTGAACTTCTCACGGAGAATGGAATAAGTACTAATGGTGTGGAATCATAAAATGTAATCCTGAAGTAATGAAAATACATTCTTCAGAACTTTGTATAGCTCTTATACCAATCCTTACACTTGACTTCACTATTCAATTTTCTTCAATTCACGAGACGAATATTCAATTCTTTAAGATGAAATTGAAATTGGTATACTGCTGCGACAGTATACTGACAAGGGAAAGGACCTTACCTTTGGATCACCAACCTTGTCAAGAATTTTTTTACAGTTTTGTATCACGTAGAATATAAAGAATCCAGAGCAACTCCGTCTAATGGGCCTCCTGTTCAAAGTTACAGCCCATGACATTAACATTGCCCGTATAGGCCCATGTTTAAGAATGATATATGTAGATATACTGGCAACGCTAACATTTTCGCTTGTAGCTCTGGACAGAAGGCCCATTTGACGGAGTCACTCAGGATTCTTCATATTCTAGCTGACACAAAACAGTAAAAAAATTCTGGAAAGGATTGGTGATCCAAAGGTCTCGTCCTCCCCTCGTGAGTTGGATGGAGAAAGAATCGGACATACGTCTCAATTAGTTTAAGAGATACGGAAAATTGGTTATCACTGAACGTCTCAATCTTGATTATCATCTCACAAGTCATGTATTCATTTGAAGCCACCGTGGCCTCGTTGATGAGGTCCTTGCCTTTAACGCAGAAGGCTAAGGTTCGAATCTCGGCCGGCACTAATGTGAATTTTTATAAGTGCTTTTCGGTGGTTTTGGTGGTTCGGAACCCACCTTAAACTGTAGGTCCCGCAGAATAATCTCAAAAAGAGGTTGGAAATGCGTTAATAAGAAATAAGTCATGAATTCAGTTTTTTCTGAAGAAAATGAGACTATAGAGCTGCCTAATCATACTGAATCGAATATAAAACGGAATATACACGCATCTCAATTTGTTTGAGAGATGTGAAAAGTGGATTGTTACTGAACGTCTGGATCGTAATCATCGTCTCACGAGACTTGTATCCAATTTCAAGGAACGAAACTAGAACTATAGAAGTGCGAAATCATACTAAATCCAATACAGGAAGAATTATACATGCACCTCAATTAGTTTGAGAGAGATGAAAGATGGGTTATTACGGAACGTCTAAATCTGAATTGTTCATTAAGGCGATGCGGTCGCCGTGCAACCCGGAAATTACACTTTATTTAGATATAACTCAAAATTTCGATGATATGGAGTTTGAGACGAGTTGTCCATTACGTATTATATGCTGAATTGTGATGGATAACTCTTCATTTTTCACTAACTCATCCCAAGACTATCGGTGAAACGAGAACAACTTGCCCGCGGGTACTTCCTAACCTACAAATTAGCACATTCTTGTTCGTAAAAATCTCGGAATATTTTCCAAATTGGGCTAAACGAAGAGTTATCCAGGCCAAGTTAGATGATTACAAAGCCTGGATAACTCGCCGTTTAGCCCAAATTGGAAAAGATTTTGAGATTTCTGTGAACAAAAATCAGCATGCACGGTGACCGCATCGCCTAAACAAGGTATACAGGGTGTTCGAAAAGTAAGTACCCCCCCCCCCATTTTTTCAGAAATGGTTGCGTTGGGAATCCGGAAAAACCCGGAACTCGTGTCCCATTATTTTGAGGGGGACATCCGATGGTGGCCTTGTTTTTCACCTTGCAGGTCATTTTCCAGGTCATTTGGAGGTCAACTAGATTTTTTTTAAATGAAAGCACCTACTTTTGACCTCGAATTCTGAAAAAAACATGAAAAATGATGAAACTTATGTTTGAAACTTTTTTTAACCCGACTTGACCTTGGCGAGATGAATGGAGGTCAGCACGGGTTGACGGTGACCGTTGTAACTCCAAGAGTGAGCAATTTATACGAAAATGTCTGGGATAAAAGTGGTTCATG
The DNA here is from genome assembly GCA_029851415.1 of Eretmocerus hayati. NCBI lineage: Eukaryota > Metazoa > Arthropoda > Insecta > Hymenoptera > Aphelinidae > Eretmocerus > Eretmocerus hayati. The sequence continues at coordinate 70,390,749 of CM056743.1, read as the reverse complement.
ATCACAGTAGACAGAATTCGAGGTTAAAATTAGGTGGTTCTATTCGGAAAAATCGATTTGACCTTCGAATGACCTTGAAAATTACCTACAAGATCATGAGCTCCTTCCTATTGTGATCATGAACAACTTTTATCCCAAACATTTTTCGATGAAATGCTCACTCTTGTAGCGTCAGCGGTTACCGTCAACCCGTGCCGACCTCCATTTATCTCGCCAAGGTCAAGTCGGGTCAAAAAGAGTTTCGAACAAAAGGTTCATCACATTTCATGTTTTTTTTCAGAATTTGAGGTTAAAATTAGGTGTTTCTATTCGAAAAAATCGAGTTGACCTTCGAATGACCTTGAAAATGACCTCCAAGGTCGGCAACAAGGTCATAAGCTCTTTTCTACTGTGAACATGAACAACTTCTAAACATTTCTCGATAAAATGCTCACTCTTGTAGCGACAGCGGTTACCATCAACCCGTGCCGGCCTCCACTTATCTCGCCAAGGTCAAGTCGGGTCAAAAAAAGTTTCAAACAAAATTTTCATCATTTTTCATGTTCTTTCAGAATTCGAGGTCAAAAGTAGGTGCTTCTATTAAAAAAAATCTAATTGACCTCCAAATGACCTTGGAAATGACCTCCAAGGTAAAAAACAAGGACACCATCAGATGTTCCCCTCAAAATTAAGGGCACGGTGTGCCTGAACGCATTTTTCTCGAAGTGGAAACTCCCTCTGAGATTATTTTGGTTTCTGATTCTACATTCTTGGGGCATCATTTTCCCACAAAAATCAAAATCGCGGGCTGAGCCCTTTTGAAAGAATGACGTTTGGAACATTTTTTGGACCCAGTCTAAGAACGCCCAAGTGATATGGCTCATCCCTCGTTGGATATGAGCCCAAAATGAAGTTTCTTCACTTTCTAACACTAGTTTCCAGAAAATGTAACAGCTTTGGATACTTTTGAGGCTTGTTTGAGGCTTGTTGAGGTTGAGGATGTACCCTAAAAACCCTTCAAAAATGCAAAAACCAATCTCTTGATGTCTCATTTAAGAAATGACCATCTACCGTTTGGGCTCTCCGAGACGCCATATTGGGAATAATCTTGTGATGGGCATTACAATGTTCATCACGATGTCTTTTGTGACGGAAATTGTAATGTACATTATAACGAATTCCAATAAAATCATGTTTTTTTTGTGATGTTCAGGTAATGGCGAGGAATTTCTCATGTCAATTCATCACAATTTTACGGTGAAAAAACCGAAAAAAAGCTCGTCTACATAACTCGTGAATTTTGCCGAGAGTGAATTCGAACCCACTCAAACCCATAACTTTTTGGTTCCGAGACCAAGCACATGCCTTGGGGCCCGGGAGTCATGTTGAAGGTAGGCATCTAATAAGCTTACTTGACGTTTGACTGACCGAAACAATCTGTTCATGCTCTCAAAATCTGATCATCCGTTCACTCAGTTCGTCATACAAACAACTCAGAGTGGATCAGGTGGGTGCTTTGGAATGATCCGGTTTCAATAAAAATCCACGATTTTGACTTTTTCGGGAATCTCATCAGTACAACGTGAAAGGAGATTGAAAAGACAGGTAATATCTCCTTTCACGTTCCTGAATGTCTTATAAGGTAAGTGTGCCCAAAATGCCCCCCTTCTCTCTAATATGCCCCGACTCAAGTTCTCAAATGTACCAGCTTGCAGACCTGGACACGCATGTTTTTCATGTTCGTTACGTTGAAATGTGAGGAAATCAACGGTTTGGGCAAACCCAAAATGACCCGCAACTTTCTTACAACAGTACTAGCAATATTCGGTACTGTCAACTTATTTTATCTTAATCACTGAAAGCTATGCTGAATGAGATTGATTCAATCATTTTTTACGTAGTTCTCGTCATTCTCTATGTCTTCGTCCGAAATCAGAAATGCTTCTCACGAAATAGAAAAGATTCGATTCCTAGCCGATTCTACGCCTATATTTAGTATTAGTATTTATTTGGGAAAATCCACGGACCCAATGGTCCAATATAACAATGATTTACAAAATGTTGAAATAGGAAAATCATATAAAATTTTTCTCATATCACACATGTGAAGTATCACAGTTAAGCGGGGTAGAATATAAAATACAATTTGAAATAAATTAGGAGTTACATAGAGTCTTGATCATGGATTTGAATAAGATATCACTCATCCCAGGTATATTCCCAGGTAAAGTGTTCCATGATTTCAAACACCTGCACAGTACCGAATTAGAACCAGATTTAGACTTATAAGATAGATTCCTGAAAAATGGAGAGTGCCTCGTGCTGTAGTGCGGATCAATTCTTTCCAATTTGGAACCAACATATTCAATGCAAGGGATCAAGTTAATGAATGATTTGAAAAAGAGTAAATCATTATAGTTGTGAAGACTTTCTACAGTATGAATATTAAAGTGCTCATACAGAGGCTCATAATTGTGATCAAAGCGATCAAAGTTGATTTTGCTCTTGTATGCAAGGTACCTTATTAATCGATGATTTAGTCTTTCTAAATCATTTTTCAGATAATCAACATGAGGGCGCCAAATACTCGACGCAAAACCTAACTTGGGTTTCACTAGTGCGGAAAAAAGATATTTTATACAGTTGATGTTGTAAAAATCTGAGGTCATTCTTTTGATGAAACCCAGAATTCTACTACTCAAATTGATTATGCTTTCTATATGATCTCTAAAAGATAGTTTTGAATCAAAAATAACACCAAGGTCTTTTACTCTATTGACTCTCACAAGTTGTTCAGAACTAATGTTATAATCAAATAAAATGGGGTTATGGTTACGCACGAAACTCATAACATGGCACTTTGCAATATTTAAGTTGAGTCTGTTCACGCGAGCCCATTCAAATAAGGCATCCAAATCTTTCTGCAATTTTGAGCAATCCAATACACTACGTACACGAAGATATAGCTTGACGTCATCAGCATAGATTAAAATAGAGCAATACTTCATTTGACTAGCAAGGTCATTAATGAAAATAATGAAGAGGATAGGACCAAGGTGAGAACCTTGTGGAACACCAGAGGTGGATTCATAAAAATTAGAAACTGAATTATTTAATCTCACAGATTGTTTACGTTCTGTAAGATATGATGCTATCCAATGAATAAGATCGACACTGAAATTATAACTGTATAGTTTCTGAATTAAAATACTATGGTCAACCGAATCAAAGGCCTTCGAAAAATCAGTATAAACAGAGTCAACTTGTTCGAAGTTTTCAAGGCAACTTGTTATAAAATCAGTGTATATGGCAAGATTTGAAACAACTGACCTTCCTCTGACAAAACCATGTTGCTCTTGAGCCAAATGACGGAGAAAATAATCATATACTTTGTGAGACATAATTGCATCAAAAATTTTTGAGAAAACACTGGTAATGGAAATTGGCCTATAGTTTGTAACATCAGAACGATCATCAGATTTAAACACAGGAGTAACATATGATAGCTTCCATTTACTAGGGAAAATCCTTTGACGAACTGATGAGTTGAACAATAAACATAACGGTTTGATGAGCACATCACACAGATTTTTCACAAATACCGATGGAATACCATCTGGACCAGCAGAGTTTGATTCTTTAAGAGAATTTATAACATCAGAGATCTCACTTTCAGTAATGCTTAAATCAATATCATTGTGGATATAGTCTTGACAAAAGGTACTATTTATTGAATTAGATCCTGAGTAAAAACTACTGAAATAAGTGGCAAATAAATTTGAAGTTTCAGAATCACTTGAAGACGTCTTCTGTAAAAATCTAACTTTGTCAGGTATACTATTAATATTATTTCTAGATCTGTTGACATGCGACCAAAAAGCTTTGATATTCTTAAATATATTATTTTGTACATTATCTAAGTATTGCTTATGCAGAGACCTAGACAAACGAATACACTGAGCCCTTATTTTTTTAAATATAATATAGTCATTTGGATCATTGCTATTTTTCCAAGCAGTGTGAGCAGACACTTTATCTTCAATGAGATCGATAAGAGCTTTGTTAAACCAGACAGGGTGTTCATTGGCAGCTGGCTTCTTGCCGAGAGGGACATGTTTATTGATACAATTGTTCAAAAGGTCATAGAAGGAGTCAACAGATCTATCAATATTAGTATCATCAAGACAATTTACCCAATCTATTTCACTTAACGTTGTATTAATGGCCACATAGTCAGCTTTGAAGAATTTTCTATCCACCAACCTACTAGAATTCTTAGAGTCATTAGCACAATTAATATCACAGGAGAAAACAGCAGGTACGTGATGTTGGTCAGCAACGAGGAGGTGTTCAAAATCAGCAACTTGTTGAACTAGCCCTTTAGTTGAAAACAGCAGATCTAAGCTATACGCCTTAGAGTGGTGATTAGGGTAACATTGACACAGGTCCAGAGCAGAGAGTTCAGAAGACATGTAATTAGCAGCATCTCTCATTCCAGGAGCAACATAGTCAGTAAACTGAGCACTGATGTTGTCACCATCCATCCAATTTACATTTCTAAGATTATAGTCACCAAATAAGAGTAATTTATGGGAAGGATGTGCACTAGCTATATCTGTAACTGATCTCACATGTTCCTTGTATTTATCACTAGTTGATCCAGGAGGAATGTAAGTGCAACCAATTATACATTGAAATTTACTCAAAGTTACCTGAACAAAGACATGCTCAACATTGTTAGAGATAGGCGTGATCTGTTTTGATGATAAGTCAGATTTTACTGCAATCAAGACACCTCCACCTATCGTGGAGGAACTTGTGCTGGGATTTCTGTCCATGCGATACACACAAAAACCATTTAGGCCAAGCTCTTCATTGTTGATGCCAGAGAGCCATGTCTCAGTAAGAATAAAGATATCTGGTTTAGGTGAGAGACTATGCCATGAATGTCTGAGAGATGCCAATTTGCTGTTTATACCCCCAGCATTTTGATAGTATATTATGATTTTTCTGGAGCTGAGCCACCTTGAGAGTTTTTTGGGGCAGCTTTAGAGGCATCAACTAATTGAGGAACTTTGTTCACAAATTTTATGGTCATAGGGTTGTTTGGAAAACGCTTGTTATGATCTTCCAGCTTAAGACGCAACTCAGCCATATGTTTCCTTTGATTAGCAGTCAAGTCAGCAGCAGCTTTAACAGGTTCAGGAATTTTGAACTTATTTTTCAGCACACACAAAGCATGGTTAAAGTCAGTAAAGGTGACTATAATTGGTCGAGTCTTGTCTTGTACAAATTTTCCCAGTCGCCTACTTACAAAAGAGCAAGATTCCAGTGACTTATTAATTTCAGCTAGGTACTCACTAATTGTCACATGGTCTTGGATAGATTCACCATCAGGTACATTGAATAAAATTATATTATTTTGTCTCTTGCTCCTCTCAATTACTTCAGAATATATTTCTTCAGTATGTAAAGATTGATTAGAATTTGAGAGAGATCCTGAGAATTGAGCTGTCATACTTGAAAACTGAGATTTTAACTGCAACAGATCTTCCTTGACATTGGTAATATCAGATGAACATTCATCAAGCTTCATGTCATTAATCTTAAGAGCATCAACTACATCTTCCACTTTCTTTATTCTATCCTCAAATTTTGCAACACTCTCTTGAATACTATTAATAGAAGACTTCACATCAGCAAGCTCATTCTTTAATGTCTGCTCCACAACATTTTTAGAATCACTGATATTTTGATTCAGCTCAGACTTCATCTCTGAGAGTTTACCAAAAAGCTGATTTACTAAGGAAGTTTGCATATTGAGTAGTTTAAAATCCAGTGAGCTCATCTGAGCATTCGAGAGGCTAGTAGCATCACTCCCCACACAAGCACCACTATTGTTTACTGAATGAGCTTCAAGATTCATGTTTGTACCATTCGAAGTCTTCGGAGGGATGATAATTTGACTATGACTTCCTTCGGGTGGCTTAGATTGCACCATACAGCACTTGAAAACTCCCACCTTACTTGTAACACACCTTATTGCACATGCTTGATCATACACATTTGAGCATTGTTTACATGCATATCCTGAAACACATGGATCTTTACAATGTGCACAAGATTTGTTATTAAATTTTGCCACCGATAGGGAATTAAGCCATTGCACAGTGGATTGACGAGTGATCTTCTTGTTTTCATCATTCATGTTCATTAGGAGTTTCTTGAGACAATAATATAGGTTATACACGAGACAGCAAGCACACTGAGGCCTATTTTGGGATACTAATACTTTTTCTGGATACCAAAAACTCAAAATTCAAGTCACGTCGATACAGTTCAAAACAGCACAGACAGTTCAAAACAAAAACCAATTTTGGAATAATTCTCATAGGACATTGATGCTGTACGTCGTCAGCTCCCAACCAGAGTATATTACTGAAAAAAAGTGCATTTTTACCCCCAATCTCCCCAAGGGTTCTTATAGTATATCTCCGAGTTTTTTGAAATTTAGAGAATCTTCTGGAAATTTGTGTGATGGCTCAACTATCCATAGCACACCTTCTGCTGAAATTTCAAATAGCCTGTCCATTTTGTTTTCGAGTTTTCGATGTCAGGAGTTCGAGCTCGTAACACGCGGAGGATAGAAACGGCGCAGTAGAAAGCAACTTTTTTGGGCAGTTCTCACGAATGCTCCGACAATTTTTCAGAGAACTCGCTGAAGAATTGATATATCATTGATTCGAGTCTTGTCTTCATCCTTGTTAAAAATAGAAACCCGTGCCCATTTATTTTGTTTACACGAGGGCTCAAATGTTTGTGATTTTCGTATGTGCGCAATGTTGATCCTCTGCCTCGCGGAGAGCGTGTGTGTGTGAGCGTGTTCATGTACGAGCTGCTTTGTTGTGTATACGCGATTGTGCATAAAAAGACGGCGAGGTTGCGTCGCTGTCAAAACAACGCGGCTCGCTCAAACTTTCCATCCTGATTGTCCCAGGAGACATACTTTGAATGAGACATCAAGAGATTGGTTTTTTGCGTTTTTGAAGGGTTTTCAGGGTACGTGTCCAACCTCAACAAGCCTCAGAAGGATCCAAAATGGTCACATTTTCTGAGAACTAGTGTTAGAGAGTGAAGCAACTCGATTTTGGGCTCATATCCAACGAGGGATGAGCCATATCACTTGGGCATTCCTAGACTGGGCCCGAAAAATGTTCCAAACGACATTCCTTCAAAAGGTCTCAGCCCGCGATTTTAATTTCCGTGGGGGAATGATGCCCCAAACATGTAGAATCAGGAACCAAAATAATCTCAGAGGGGGTTTTCACTTTGGAAAAAAATTGGTTCAGGCACACCGTGAGGGACATGTGTTCCGGGGTTTTTCCCGATTCCCAAGCATTTCTGAAAGAAATGGGGAGGGAAGTACTTACTTTTCGGACACCCTGTACATTCAATTAAGATGGATGTGAATGGAACTGTACAACTGCGAAATCATATAAAATTGGATACAGAAAGAATCAGTTGTGTATTTCAAATAGTTCAAAAGATACAGAAAATTAAAAGTTGGATGGATTTCGTTGTTAGGAGTGTAGATACATATATACTCACGTCGATCTCCTTTGATCTTTCTTTGATTTCCAAGAAAGTTCACGTCTCTCTCTACTCTCTTCGTTTACTCAATAGAGCCCTCCTCATCTCTTTGAAACGTCAACTTACCTTTAGTATGGTTTTACCACACTTCGATTATGGTGCACCCCTCCTAACAGGCCTCAAAAGAGAGCAAGAGCTCAAACTTCACCGGCTCTTGAACACTTGCGTAAGATTCGCGAGCGGGTTTGTTCCATGGCGTTCTCATGTAACACCCTACCGACTGTCTCTAGGATGCTTCTCAACAGTTCAACGCCGAGAATACTTGATTGGTTCATTGGCTTTTTCTGTAATCCACGATGAACTACCATCTTTCCTTCGCTCGCGCTTCACGCTTACTTGTGACTTATCAGATTTTCGTCAATCCCAGCGTAACAGAAAGGTTTCACTCAAGTACAAAGCGCTTCGGACTGAAGCTCTTAATGAGTCCCTCACTTACGTATCATCCAAATTCATCAACTTTCTCACGGATTTTGATTTCGTTGAACAATCCCCAGAATCGTTCAAACGCCGTCTCCTATCGACCTTATTAGAAAGCGACTATAACGATTGGTTCGATCGTGTTTGCCGGGAGCATCTAGAAGCCATACCACCTGCTCTATCACATCTCCTAAAATCCGCCGGTCACGTATAATGAGCTTATCACTTAGGCAACCCTTATGAATCTTATGTATATATATCTTTTCGTCATTATCATTCCTCTGTACATCATTAGAATCTTCACTGCACCTCTCCCGAGTCTTCCCAGCTATAATAATTCAAATTTGTACTGCAACATTCCTTTGTACCTCAAACAGGGCAAATAGGGTTTACCCTCCGCCCTCAATAAAGTTTAATCAATCAATCAATCAATCTATCCATCCTTCCTTCATCAGCATACATCACAATTGAACAGTAGCGATTGTGACATGTGATAATCGTAAATTACTTTCCCCTTGCTCGCATGAGTCGATATATGTCATACGAACGGATAGGGAATGAGACGGAGGGGCAAACCTATACGAAACTTCAGTTCACATTTATGTATTTCAAACTGCACCTGCAATCAGCAGGAACTACCGGTTTTTGCTTTCTCTAAAGAGAAAGCTTTGTTTCCACCCCAACGAAAATTTGACCATTTTTCCCATTTAAACCAACATATTCTTCAACAGAATTCCTTTCATCTCAAGAAACCTCAGACCATTCTCTTACTCTCGGCAAAATCAATCAATTGTAGGTTACACTTTTCTTCCTATTCGCCATCCACATCTGCCAGAGACTCATCTTTGCACCCCTTCGTCCGTGTTTGTGTGTATGTGTGTGTGTCTTGTTTTATACCGGACACGCTTTCTCATTTACTGTTCACCTCGTCAACTTTTGGCTTTCTACAAGTTGCACAGGATCCAATTTCTGAGAGTCCAGTGATTTGGTAGCTTACGCATCCCAGTCAAATTTGATCCATGGAGTTTTTCAAGCGGAAGTGCTCAAATTTCGACTTTTTATACATGAATATCTTTTTCCAACACGGTCTTACCATAAATTGAGTCACCTTTACTATAATTCTTCCTGCATGGTCTATGGATTGGTTGATACCGAAATTTTATCCAATCCTCACAGATCTCAAATTTTCGGGAAAATCGAAATTTTCACCAAAAATCTCATTTTGGCCTTTTTTAAACCCACTGCATCCAAATTCCGTCCCAACCAAAGAGTAGATATCATCCAAAAAACCTCAGACTAGATGGCCCAAATCCCTCTGAAAAGTTTCCTCTAAAGAATAACTCAAAAAATAATGGAAAATTTCCCCTAATATTCAGTTTTCCCTCGTACCTTCCTGTATGGCTCATTCATCTCGATTTTTATGACTTCAGCTATTATTTTTCCTGCATGATCTGTCGATTGGTTGAGACTGAAATTCCATTAAATCTCTTTAAACTCTTCAAACCTCGATATTTTGAAAAAAAATTGAAATTTCCACCGAATTCTTTATTTTAATCACCCTCAAACCAACCTCACTTAACGTCGTATCCTCTATATATTTATAGTGACGACATAATTATCGAACTAATTGGATGAAATTTGAATAGAGAACTGATTTTCAGTTATCATCCCGCTTCACGGAATAAAACATTACCTTTCAAACCGTCATTTTGAATATCCTGAAATCAACTTTATCGAAATTGTTTCTCAAACGATAAATATTGTTAGCAAAACCACGATTTAGATGCTCTGAATTCTCTTGAAAACCTTTCTCGGGAAAAGAGTCAAAATACAGTTGACCCACCCAAATCAACTCATCCAACTCCTAATGACCTTCAAAGATACGTTTGTTAAATTCTAAATTGATTTATTCATATGCAATTCGATCGAACTACTCCTCACTCGTTAAGAAATACTTTAGGGACTATGGCTGTGTAATTTTGTCTTCGACTCTCCACGTTTTTCTTAATCGACTGTTATCAATGATTACTCTGCCATCAATTTATCTATTTAATAACCCCATTATTTCCAGGTTCGTATTAATCGATTATTACTCAATACTGTCAAAATATGGAGCAAAAAATCGTCTCTTCTTAAGAGAATGTCCGGATCTCAAATTTCCCAAAAAACTCACGACATCTCGATTACATTGACTTACAGCAACAATTGATATTTTGACTCCTGATTTGGTCACCATCGAAATGATTCCCTCCATTGTTTCCCTTGTATACTTCATAACCATCAGTTTGCAAGATCATCTGAGACTATTTCGCTAAGAGAAAGCATTCTGATAATCTCTTTTCTCTCCTCCCGGCACGAAAGTACGTCCTTCCGCGCCTCATTTTAGTCACGAAACCTCGACTTTTGCTGCCGGCACGAGTCAACTCGCGCTCTGATTGGCTGCCAATTCTTGTTGCATATTTCGCTGCCTGCGCTGCTTTGCGGTGCAGAGAGCGCATGAGACATGCATGCGAAACATGAACAATCAAGGTTATGTTCATCAATGTGTTTATTTATGATGTACGCTGATACTTGACAGGCGGCATCTTATTGCGAATATCGCTGCTTAAATAGAAAGCTCTCAGCAACTAATCGTAAAGTAGGATTTCCAATGCCCCATGACATAAATCGATAAGGTACACAAAGAACTCATTGTCAGTGACAAGAGCTTAGGGCCATGAGCGGGCATAACTTCGTATCAAGACCCCAATTGAATCATGCGATGATAGTATACAGCGTTCACTCACAAAACAGTTCACTTCATTGTTTTTATTTTTCTGCTCACGTCCGCCCCGACCAGCAAAAGTCGGGCGGACGAGTACGTCACATCACAAGTATTATGCAACAAAAGCAGTAAGTAAAAGCTGCGAGGTCATCTGCTTGAACACCCCCATTGCCCACTCAAAATTGTGAACAAATGCAGAAATGAGGTTAAACGTGTATTTTTGTACTGATTAATGAAATTTCGACGTACTTTCGGGCCGAGAGGAGGAAAAATAGTATACAGCACTCGGTAGAGAAGTGGGATGCCCATGATAGTGTGATATCAATGCCTCGGCTTCGCCTCGGCATTATCATCACACAGCCACATCCAACTTCCCTGCCTAGTACAGTAATATACTATTAGCAGCGTATTTTGAATTAATATATACTCGGGTAGACTACCTGCATACAATGCAGGAAAACAGTTTCAGTTGGAACTCTCCCTTCGTTTCGATAACATCTTTGTATCAAAAAATACTGCAGTACACTTTCTTCAGTGATGACAATAGAGTTTGGTTCAAACGTTTTATGTGAATGGTGTAGTGGTGCAAGCATTCATGGAGTTTTTGAATTAGTGAACATTTTGAAGAGAAGATACAGAAGGAAAGTAGGAGTGGCTTGTCAAGAAAACTATCAGAAGATAGTAACTGGAACGAAAAGGAGATGGTTCGCATTGATTGGAATACTGAGGAGGAAAGGAGTAGATTCCTCAAGTATTCAAACAGCAACTGGTTGGACACTTCTTAATTTTGTGAGTTACGATAAAATCTGGATTGATTAGCAAGATGCGGAACAAATAGTTCACGAATTGATTGAAAAGAAATGCGATGTTAATGCTAAGAGTATAGATGGTGAGACTGCATCACATTTATCGATTCCACGTAGGTAGTATTAGTATTAGTACGATATTTGAGTATAACTAGGATGCTGATTGAGCATAGAGCTGGAAGCAATGCTCCACTTCAAACAAATCGTCATATTTCTTTACATCAAGCGATAATACATTTGTTTGAAATGAAAAACAGATTCCATATTGTAGAACTATTAGTAGAAGCCAGTGTTAATGTACATGCAGTAACTGCACGTCACGAAAATTGTCTACTCCCTCTGTATCCGCGGTTAATTGGTTCCGGAAAAGTACCGCGGATACCAAAACTGCGGATACCGAGGTATTGCGCTCATAGAAAATCGGGTAATGCGTACCAGCTCGACCAGATCGTCGGCAGGAAATGCACGTTTCAGTAGGTAAATCATGAAAAATACCTAGTTGCGAGAACAATTGTATATTCTGTAGATAGTATGTCAATGGGGAGTGTATTTGTTTTCATCTTCGCGAATACTTCGTATTGTAGATTCATTGACGTCAAATTCTCTTGCAATTCCTGCGACTCTCAAACTTGATTTGAGCTGGTCCAAAACTTTCACTTGGTCTTCAAAATTTATCACTTTCCGTGGTCTTTTAGCAAGAGTTCCTTCCAAGGAAGAAGTTTGTTTTCTTTTTTCAGCCATGTTAGACTTTTTCACTATAAACTTTGCTTTTTTCGATGATTAATTGATCCAAATATGTTGCCGAAATGGTTGTAAACAAGAATTTTGAATTTTGGGTAAGGAGATTGAACAAAAAAGAGAACAAATATAGAAGGAGAGCAGAAGCAGAATTCGAACCTATTTCAGCATTTGAATTCGAACAACCCAAAACATGTAGACTGCTTCCCTTTGAGATACGTCATAATTCGAAAACAAGTAAATCTCGATGGAGACTCGAAATAATAAAATCTAAAAAAGACAATGCGTTCCGCTGAGAATTTGTCGACGAGTATTCCACTTTTACAATATTCCAACTGCAAAACCGCGGATAACCGAGGGATGAACCACGGATGAGTAGGGAATGGTGCATTTTCAAAAACCGCAGATAAGCGAAACCACGAATATCAAAACCGCGGATACCGAGGGATTCCTGTACATCTTCTATTGGATATAATGAACGGTGGACGAAATTCAAGAATCTAACCTAAATCTCAGAGGTTATTTCAATATTTTTCAAATTGAGGATGTAATGTGAACTCTAGAAATTCGCATAATGGAACATTTTTACATGTTGCAGAGAAAATGGAAAGCATCGTTGCAGTATGGACTTTGCTGAGCTATGAAGCTGAGATTAATATTGTTAATAATGATAATTAATCACCTCTCGAATCAGAAGGTGCATTCTGTATAACTGAAAAATTAATACAATGTATAGACAGAAATCTTTCACAAGCTAATGAAGCTTATCTGAGAAGCAGAGAGAGTGACGAGCTGTACAAAAGTTTGAAAAATTTTTATCTAAAAGAAATCGAAGTAATGAAATGCATTAAAGTGTTCCCTGAAAGAAAAGGAAGAAATGAAAGATCATTTGATATTCTTCATATTATGAACTGTTTAGATTTGGGAGAATATATAGGAAGTTGCAATTTTAGGGAAGATGTATATGATAAAGATTCTAATATTCAGTGTTATAAAAATATGTTGAGAAGACAATTTGAGGAAGGATAATTAAGACCACCTCGAGAAGAGAAAAGTATAGAATATTTCAATGGGGTAACAGATTCTGTGCTTCACAATACTCTTGTTGAGAAAGCAATCATGATTGCTTTCTCTGCAGAGGAATTGATGTAGTAGTACATGGAATGTTGAATATACCATTTGAATGGAGAGATTTGGTGATGATGAATCTTGGGAATTATGACCTTGATAGGATTGTTCGATTCAATCAAGAAATTCATGAACTCAGGAAGAAATTTTCACTCTGTTTATCCCCTGAAACTCAATGAAATAGCATTGATTCAATCTTCGGTATTCGATTTATGTGTGTGTGTGTGTGTACCCGCGGAGTCTCGCAAAAGCACGCAGGGTGGTTGACTTCTTGGGAGAGCAGGGGGTGACTTTTGGCTGTGAGTTCGGAGGGTGCACGAGGGTGCTGTGGACCCGGGGGTGATGCCGCACAGTGGGGCAGGAGAGCTTTTCAATAATTCGTCTTCGCGTAAATTTGCAACCAACCGACATGTGCGCAGACGCAAAGGGTTGTTCTCATTCTTCTAAAAGTTGTCCGCTTGCGCATATGTCGATTGGTTGCAATTCCATATGAAGACGACTTATCCACAAACTTCTTTGCCCCACTTTGTGCCAGTGGAAGGTGGGTACTGGGGTTGCTTTCTGCCAGGAGTAGGGGGGGACCTAGTGTTTTCGGAGTTGCCGCTTCCTGGTGGAGGTCCAGGTCGCCGAAGATGATTAGCCTAGACCCCACATTACTTCCCTACTGATCTCGCATAGTAACTTCCTTTTCGTTATTGTACGGGACCAATTATTGTATATAGCCTCCAAGGGGGTATCGTATACTCTTCTTGGATATGCCAGCTGTGGTATGCGACAGTGTTGTCGATTTTTGCTGGCTATTTCTCCTGGCTGATGAGAAATCAGCTGTTTGGTACTTTGAGATTAAGTATGTCTTCAAGATGTAGAGTTACTGCTCAGCTCTGGCTCTGGATGTCGAATATCGCCATCGGCAGTGCCGATTTGGCTGCTACTTCATGCAAGTCCTCGTCGCCTTGCTCAGTGGTATTTTTCGATAATCTCTAGTTTTGCTTGGTTTCCGAGCTTGTCTGCGGGCGGGTGTGATTGTGTTCATCGTGTACTGTGTTTTGTGTCTTGTATTTGATATACAACGCCCAACGGGTGAAGCTATGGTACACGATTCGGGTCCGCTCTCTGGACCGTGTTCATAAGACTGCGGCTAGATTGTAGACACGGAACGCGACCTGGCTTTTTCAGTTTTTTGTGCCGCACCGTTGCCAATCATCCTTCAAAGGGATATGATCCTTACCCGATGCAGATTTTTTCCCTACCAGGTCTTTTTGGTGCTTTTCTTTACGTATGGTGAGTCGTTTCGTTGTATAATTATGTTCCTGACGAATGGCGTTCAGGCCTTGTCTGGTTGAATTTTGGTCGTGTAATGTGAATTGTGCGGCTTGTGTGTATAATGTCATGTGTGAGCAGGGTTTGACAAGTAACATAACAGAATTGCGTCATCGATTTCGTTATGTTACGTCATTATGACAAAAAACGAAGTTAAGAGGTAATTTCGTTACGTTAGGATAACATAATCAAATACCGTAACGTAATGTCACTAACGTAATACAATAACGTAACGAAACTCCAATCCTTGGATTTCGTTTTGTTATCAAAAACGTTATTCTATAATAATGAAACTCGACTCTTAAGTGAATAACGTTATATGTGAATAACGTCATCAATAACGGAACGAAATTTAAGTATCGGAGTTTCGTTCAGGTATTCGAGTAACGTTATCCACATTATAATCGATTTCGTTACGTTACTTCCGCGAGTAACGGAACGAAATGGAAATTGTATTCTGTTTCGTTTTTTCTCTCCCGCCAAGTGATCAGGACGAACTTTTGCCCAACGAGGGCCTTAAGGCGAGGAAATAGGCCTGCGCCATATTGGATTTTCTAGGGATAATCACCCGTAATCCGTTCGGAGAATAACTCAGATTATAATAAACCGAATTACCTGGAATTTAATATGGGAGTATAAAATGCCTGTCCGAAGAGCGCATCGTGGCCAAAAGTCATATTCTATGCCGGGAAAGTATTTTTTCAAATTCTGATTTTGATGTCGTCTGCTGCAATGAGGGCACTCAGCCCCGAGATTGATCGTGTGTGACGCGATCACACAATATATTGGGGATATGGCGACGATTTGTTCTTCTCTTGGATCTGAAGATCATGATGAATACCTCCTCTGGACGTAACTCCTTGTAAAACTTGAGATAAATCCCGAACAGCAGCGAATGCGACGGTAACCCGGTGGTTTGCAAAGAGTTATATGGGTGGCCAGCCTGTGCTACGCGAGAGAGACATGTTTGTTTATATCCGCGCGAGCATCAAATTTTTCTGCTACTATACTTCGGTATATGATTCTGCATGTCAGAAACAGCTGGAGAGAAGATTCAAGGCTAGCTATTTTGGAACGATGTCGAATGAAAATACAAGCTTTAGGTGATTAGGTTATCGTCGTGGTTATAGCTGACCGGTCATGGACATCAACACTTGATTCCAGAACCTGTGATAGTCTTCACTGTACGAATATTTGTATAGCGATGACTTAATATCCTTTGAGCCTCTGAGTCCTCCCTGATCATTGTAACCTTTCTATCCAAGGTTCCAATTTCAATTTCCTAGGATACTTGGTCGAAATGGCATATCTGGGTCATTTTGAGGGATGAAGTCAATCTTGAAATATTGAATTGAAGTTTCGACCATGTCTAACAAGATCCCTGTATTTCAGAGGGATAATGTGACGTTCAGTTATCTGAATCCGTTGAAACTTGGTAATCTAAAGATTTTGTGATCAAAAGTTAGAAAGTTCTCCTGTAAATTATATTATCCTCAAGATGTAATGATAAAATACAGAGTGTAATTGTTCTGTATGGGCCTCCAAGCCATTTTGGATCATTCAGGTTCTACTAACCAGAGTTCCAGTTTCAATATCTTAGAATACTTGGTCGAAATGGCGTATCCGAGTTATCTTCAGAGATGGAGTCAATCTTGGAATATTGAATTGGAGTTTCAACCATGTCTAACAAGATCCCTATATTTCAGAGGGATACTTTCATGTTCAGTTATCTGAATCTGTTGAAAGTTCGTTGAGTTCTAAAGATTTTGTGAACAAAAGTTAGAAAGTTATATTCTCATTTCTATTCCACTCAAGATGTAATTGAAAAATACAGGATATGATTGCTTTGTTCCAGCCTCTAAACCATTCCTAATCATTCTGATCATTTTATCCAAGGTTCCAGTTCCAATGTCCTAGAACACTTGGTCAAAATGGCGCATCCGGGTCATTTTCAGAGATAAAGTCAATCTTAGAATATTGAATTGAAGTTTTACTATGTCTAACAAGATCCCTGTATTTCAGAGGGATGATTTTATGTTCAGTTATCTGAATCCGTTGAAACTTGGTTGAGTTCTAAAGATTATGTGATCAAAAGTTAGAAAGTTATATTGCAAATTTTATTGTCCTCAAGATGTATTGGTGAAATACAGAGTGTAATTGTTCTGTATGGGCTTCCAAACCTTTTCTGATCATTCAGGTTTTTCTATTCAAAGTTCCAGTTTCAATATCTTAGAATACTTGGTCAAAACTGCGTATCCGGGTCATTTTAAGAGATAAAGTCAATCCTAGAATATTGAATGAAATTTGAAATCATATCTGCTAAGATCCCTCTGTTTCAGAGGGATGATTTCATGTTCAAAATTGGGTATCGGTTCAGAATTGATGAGTTTGTATAACTATTGTCATGAGCTGAAACTGACATATTGAACACAAAGTTTCATAACTACACGAAAGATTTGATATTCCTCGAACAGTATTTTTGAGATTGTGACGAGCACCCCTTCAGCCCTCGCAACCGGTTGGGCTTCGGTGCGCTCGCACAGACGTGTGCGGGCCAAAGGCGCCGATTACCCCCGGCAGAGCAACCCGTGAGCCGCCGCACCGCAGATCGCGCATGCTTTAATAGCCGTGATTCGTGCCGGTTTCACCAGTCCGCCTCGCGCATGGGACTCGTTCGCCTCTCCAGTCTAGGAGCTCTAGTCTGGGGATGGCTTACGCATCCACTAGCAGGCAACTTCTCTTCATTTGCAGGAGCGCTGCAGACGAGAGTAGTTTGAAGGCTGGCTGCTG
Source organism: Eretmocerus hayati (assembly GCA_029851415.1). NCBI lineage: Eukaryota > Metazoa > Arthropoda > Insecta > Hymenoptera > Aphelinidae > Eretmocerus > Eretmocerus hayati. Next base: position 70,373,157 of record CM056743.1, on the reverse strand, counting down.
GAGCACAGTAGTCAGTCAATCATCCCGTCCGCGTTACCACCCGGACAAACGCCTCTTGATTCCCTGGGAGCTCCAGGAGTCGAGATGGCATGCAGGGTACCAAAGTGTTCCCCACCTCTAGGAGCTCTAGTGGTGAGGAGACTAGGCCCGTCCAAGTACACACCGGCTAGCCACTTATTTCTTTACCCGCCCGGAGGAGCTCTCTCGTGGCCCTAGAAGCACCGTAATAATACCTGATTGTAATTCCCATGTTTAAGGCTAGACCGTATTTTGTAGACACACAGTTACGTCCGAACACTAATTCATCAGTACGTCTTTATATATATATTTCTTCTTTTTCTTACAGGATCGACCATTGTACATGACTTGAATAAATAGTTCATATTTATTATTCTAAACCCGGCATTTCTGATCTTTTGAGGACCTGAAACCCACCTTATTATCCCCCTAGTCAACCCTCAGTTACAAGATTCCTGGTCTTTGGAAGTCAGTCTCAAACCCATCAGGGTATTCGAATTATTTGGAAATAAATCCATCGTTCCCATACAATTTGCATGTAACCTAGAGATACAGGCCAATGGGCCCGAGTCTATTCATGAATGTTCAGAATTCTTTTTGATGTTGAGCCATCGCTAAGCAAGACTAGCTTGAGAGTCTTGATTCATTATCTGCTTCATTCAGTTGCATACATGCACACGGATGCTGTATTGCATATATGCTTTATCATAATACGTATATAAATATATCAGAGACTCCCAGAGGCCCAGATGCATGGGCCCAGAGGTTCTCTAACATACAAACACATACATATGTACACATACGTACATTAATATATGTGGCGACCCCCGCTGATCACACGCGAGTTTGAAGTCTCAGGCTCAGGGACTTGGTGACATCAGGGGTGCCACAATGTCACTAGAGCTGATTCAATATGGCGCGGGTCTATCCCCTCACCTTAAATAGGGAGGATTGGATATGACTGATTCCTAATGCGCCAGAGATAGACTAGGTTGGCGGGTACAACCAAGTATTCGGAGATACTTTTTTCAAAATTCTCCTACGATGCATAGAATCCGAGATACCGTCATTCTCAGAGAAGATGATATTGTGTTCACTCAGAAATGAGTCAGAATTCATTAGCGGCTGTGAATATAACTCTATTCGAGATAATCTTGTGATGGACATTGCAATGTTCATCACGATGTCTTTTGTGATGTACATTGTAATGTACATTACAACGAATGAGGCTATAGCGAAAAAACGGCCGCTAGGGGCGCTGGTGGTCTAACACATGTAATTCTCTGTCCGTGTGCGTCGGTGAGAGTTGCCGCATACTCTCTCACACAGATACACACTAGCACGCACCGACGTACACGGACAGCAAAATCCATGTGTTGGGGAGCTTAAATGACCATCAGAGCCGCCCTGGTGGACGTTTTTTCGCTATAGCCTCATTCCAATAACATTGTAATGTTTTTTTTGCGATGTTCAGGTAATGGCGAGGGAATTGTAACGTCAATTCATCGATATTTTACGGTAAAGAAAAAACTGAAAAAAAACTCATCTACAAAACTCGTAATTTTTGCCGAGAGTGGGATTCGAACCCACGACCTTTTGGTCACGAGACAACGCACATTTCTCGAGGCCAGCGAGTCATGTTGGTAGTAGACTTCTTGACTAGATTTTCATTGACTATTTCAGAAATTTCATCGGTACGACGTGAAGAATGATTGAAAAAAATAGGAAATAACTCCTTTCACGTTTCTTAATGTGTTATAAGGTAAGTGTGCCTAAAATGCCCCCACTCAAGTTTTCGAATGTACCAGCTCGCAGACCTGGCCACGCATTTTTTCCGGGGCGGTACTTTGGCCTCGCTGTCGCGGCGGTGGCACCCTACTTGATTTCTTAAAAGAAAAAAAAAAACTTCAAAGCTTCCCCGATCGGAGGTTCGCGAAGCAACTTGCATTGAGGAGCGGGGGATGGTTGTGTGGTGCATGGACTTATTTACTCATATATATGTATTGGGGAGTATTTTGATGAGGTTGTAAAGTAGTGAGTGTTTGGCGACAGATTTATTTCGCCGATGGGGCAAATGTTTTTGATCGGTACTGATTCCTTAAAATAAACGCATCAAGGTACCCATCAGTGTCCTCATCTTTTATCACATCAGAGTATATACGGGTTATTCCGCCGAAAGTGGAGTTTTTTGGGGCCAAAATCGTCACCAGAAGTGATTTGAGTCAGAAAATTATTTCAGCCCCAGACGAGTTTCAGTGAGAGGAGGACGGAATTGACATTTTGACCCAAAAATATTTCTACAACTCGGTAACTAATCGTAGACTCTTTTCCGCATAGATTTGATCTAATGCAACCAAATACAATGAGAAATTGTCTTTTACGAAGCGATATAGTTTGCCAGAGAGGAGCACAACATGAGGACGGAAAGGACAAAAAATTTTGTAAGCCACTTTGAAAACACGTTTATATGGTGTGCGCGGCTTCGGATTCGAGTTTTCGACTGATGTCGCGCTTAGATTAGGTGTATTTGGGTTTCTGGATGACGATCCCATTGGTTGGAAGGGCTTAGTGGACAAATCTCAATTTAGACTGACGAAATAGTGGATTATGTTGTTTCGAGTATAACAAATTGAAATGCACAGTGACATATAAGGGTTTTCGACTGCGCATATGCGTGGTGGTAAAGTCGAAGGTGGGCTGCCTACAGGGGACGGAATTGACATTTCGATTTAGACAATTCAACCGAACAACCCGAGTAAAAATGATCGATACACGACCAAGCATGGTCAAACATGACCAAGCATGATCGAGCATTTAAGTAAATACCTCCTCTTTATATCTCATTTCGATAACAATGATGCAGTTGATACTTTTTGGAAGTTCTCAAAGAGATATCCGCACCAACTTCTTTTTGCTAGATCACTCGGAATTCGGGTGAAAAAAGCCGTAGAGGAATGTATAAAACATCATTCAGAAGGTTTTGAGGAGAGCTACGAGGTCCCGCAAATACTTTTGCGCTTTCATGATTTCCCGATGAACGATCAATGAGTGATTGAGATGAAGAATTTTCCACTTTCCGGAGTCAATTGAAACCATGAATTTTGAGGCAAGAAATCCTTCAAAGAGACATGAAATGATAGCTTTTTTCTCATCTTTCGAATGCTTTTTGTGAAATTGCCGTAGAGCCAAGGACGTCAGAGTAATCGGTGTTTTAGTGAAGGAATCCGTGTTCCATCCATTTTGGCTTAACTTTATTTCTGTTTCGCTTTTTGATTCCACTAGAGCATCAAAATCATGATCTTTTCTTACTAAATTTAATGTATCTTGAGTTTGGCTCAAGATAATGCAACGTGGTTTGCGCCATTCAAAAGGTCTTGGAAAAACTTATCGAGAATGGCCTTGAAAATTGTTGTTCAGCTTCTCTAGTCCCTGATCAGGCAAAATTTGGAAAAATCAGGTTAACTTGATTATCTCAAAAAGCAATTCTTTTAATTCTTCAAAAATATGATCTCTCATGCAAATATGCTCGATCTTTCCGATGGAACTAGTCCGAAGTTGTTTTTTACTGTTTCATTCGTTTTTGTTTTTTTCAATTTTCCGAGTTTTCATACTTTGACCAGTCAGAAAACAAAGATTTCTGCGCATTCGCGTGGTTCGATGAATTTCAAAGTAATTCTAATCGAACGCTGAGAAAATTTTCTTCAAGAGGACCTCTTGCGGGACTCAGTTTGATCGACGGGAACGGAAAAAACCACGATTCTGTAGACATCAAGATTATTAATAACACTGACAGCATCGATGCAAGAGAAGGTCTCAAGGCTCTGGCTCACGATGGATAAGTCATCTTGCTCTGGCCATCGTTCTTTTTCAGTCAAGTTGCCGTAGTTACCGACTGGGAATATGGAATTGACTTTTGCAACAGGTCATCTTGAAGGAAATTTCCTCAGCTTTCGATTGAGACTATATACTCAAAAATTTGGCAAACCCCGCGCATACGCAGAAATCTCTGTTTTCTGCTTGGGCAGAAATAAAAATCAGAAAATTGCCCAAAAAATGCATAAAACAGCTTCGAGCTAATTTCATCGCAAAAAGCGTGCAATTTTGCATGAGAAATCATATTTTCTAAAAGTTAAGAAATATTGCTTCCTAATATCATCAGACTACCATCATTTTTCGGATTTTGCCTGATCAGGACCTGAAACGGGTATGAGTGATCCCACGCAAAACAGACCTACGGAAAAGGGTCATGTCTCAGGTTGTTCTCTTGGTTTTCTCATTCGATTCTATAGTACAAAACATGAACTTTTCACCACCTATAGGACCCCATAAAAATTTTCCAGGCATGTGGGGCACATGTTAATTCACCCTTTTGAATCATCTCCAACCCCAAAATTCGGGTCTTTTTTTCGATAAAATTTATATTTCTCAAATCCGTTAAGAGATGCAGAGATGCGGTTTGCGGCATTCAGAATGCCTTAAAAAAGTCTATCAAAATCAGTCTTGTGAAATTGATTCTGAGGTTATGGGCGGCTTCAATGGGCAAGAGAATGGAAAATAAAAAAATATGAATTTCTCAAAAAGCCATTTTTTTTATTCCCTGAAAATTTGATATTTGATGTGAAATGTTGTGTTCTTTCAGAAAGAAGTAGTCCCGAACATTTTTTTGCGCCCTAAGGCCGATTTTGCTCTGCAATTCTATTTTATGGACAATTAGGAATTGTCTGTTTTCTGCGCAAGCGCAGGAATTTAGATTTTGGGAACCAATTTAATTGAAAAAACAAGAAAACCTTCAAAATGACCACTCAGAGCTACAACGTCCAGAAGACCACTGGATCTCAGGAGGTATGTCGGGGGTTACCGAAGGGATAGATGAAAGAAATCCGCGCAGGATAGCGTACATCTGTGCTCCGCACCCTAGCTGAGGGTTCATCATCCATACGTTGCAGCTCCGATCCCAGTTGATGAAATTAACTTCGCAAAGTGGTCATTTCGAAGGTTTTCTTGGCTTCTCAATGGGATTGCTTTTCAGAATCGAAATTCCTGCGCATGTGCAGTAAAAAAACGATTTCTTATTGCCTAGAAATTAGATTTGCAGAAAATAGCAAAAACAGGCTTTAGGGCGCAAAAAAATGTTCGAGACTACTTTTTTTTGGAAGAACACTACATTTTACATCGAGTATCGAATTTTGAAGAATAAAAAAAATTTCTTCTTGAAAAATCAATGTTTTCGTATTTTCATTCTCTTGTCAGCTGAAGCCACCCATGACCTCGAAATCAATTTTATAAGGCTGATTTCGATAGGTTTTTCAAAGACCTTCCGAATGCCGCAAACCGCGTCTCTGTATCTCTAAACGGATTCGAGAAATGTGCAGTTAATTGACAAAACGCCCAAATTTTGTTGTTGGAGATGAGTCAGAAGGATAGAGTAAAGCACGTCGGAGATACCTGGAATATTTTCATGGGGCTCCATAGGTGGTGAAAATTTCATGTTTTGTACCATGAAATCGAATGGAAAAGCCAAGAAAACAATCTGAGACATGACCCTTTTTCGTAGGTCTGTTTCGCGTGGAATTACTCGTATACGAAAATCTTCAAGGTCTCTTTCGATTGGTTTTTTTGAGATCTTCTGAATGGTGTAGACAACGTTGCATTATCTTGAGCAAACTCGAGATATATCTAGTTTAGTAACAAAAGATCATGATTTTGATGCTCTGATGGAATCATATCAAGAAGCGAAACAGAAATGGCTCCGCAGGCGACTCCGAAATTTTTTTGGGACCTCTCAGTGGGGTTCAGACCACAGAATGAAATCAAAACCACGAAACACCAACGCGAGATACCACTATTTTTCATGTGTTGTTTTTTAATGGAATTCATCAAACATCAACCATGGGCTTACGGCCCAATCATTATCATTGTCAGACAATTGTTTTTTGAAAACTTCCAGAAAGTACTCTCTAAAAGTATTCGAGTGAAATTTTACTCGAAACGAGTAGTTTTTCGACTCGAAGCTCGAGTACCAGCGTCGCAACCCGGCTTCGAGTGATTTTTTGCTCGAAGACCGAGTGAAAATTCCACTCGAATCGAGTAGTTTTTTTTACTCTATCCTCGAGTCGCTTATAATTTACAGTATGAAAAAAATAACTATTTATATATTGTGGAACGATATTGAGACTAAAATGCTAAATGAGAACAATGGGACTGCATGAAAAAATTGAAAAAAAAAAACACTTTCATCAAAGTTTAGTACCTATCCATGATTGGTTGTCGCTGGGTTTGAACCTGGTTCTCTTCCTATGATATATCTTCGCTGTCTGATATTTACGCCAATCATCTAAACAACTGAGCCATTAGGGATATTGACAAGAGGAACTGAGAAAACAGTGATAAGGGCCGTTATGGCAACCAATCGTAAGTTTTTCGACGAAAGTAGTTTACTGTAAATCTGAGTATGACTACTTTTCACTGCTCCACGTAAAGAAGGTTGAGTAACTGATTGTTCGTGTGATATGGCGATAGAATCCCATATGAAAATCCAAATCTCATGATAACGATGAATGAAATCGACATAAATAATTGCTATTTACGAATTGAATATTAACGCATTGGATGAGATACACGTGAAGATTCAAGAATAAGCCCTATTCGCATCGAATTGTACATCTAAATTGGTATCAAGAGCGTATAAGTAAAAGTGTCAAGGTGATCATGTTGGTTTAGGTTATTTCGGTTAATTTCACTCGATATCGAGTAATTCAAACGACTCGGGACGATCGAGTGAGTTTTAGTTACTCGATGGCGAGTGATATCGTCAGAAATTGACTCGTAGACGAGTCATTCGAGAAGTTACTCGAGCTTCGAGTAAGTAAAATCACTCGAATACTTTTAGAGAGTATCAACTGCATCATTGTTATCGAAATGAGATATAAAGAGGGGGTATTTTCTTAAATGTTCGATCGTGCTTGGTCATGATTGACCATGCTTGGTCGTATACCGCGAATTTCGGTACACGACCAAGCATGACCGAGTACCAGGAGCGGTACTCGGTCATGCTCGGTCGTGTACTGATCATTTTTATTCGGGAACATAGAATGGAGAGCGATATGTTCCCACGCCCGGAGAACTGTTCCTCAAATTTTAAGAGAAGTTTCATCAAAAGAAGTGCAAAATTGAGCTCATAAAGTTGCAGAAAAATTTTTAAGGATAGTGTGATACATTTCTGCAACTTGATTAGCTCAATGTCACTTATTTTGTATGGAACTTTTTTTAAAATTTGCAGGAAAATTCTCCGCACGTGGGAAAACACCGCACTCCGTTCTTGTTATTTGGTTGATTTCATATTTACAATAAAACATTTGGACCGCTAGATGGCGCCACTGCTGTTTTCAAAAGACTAGGGACTAGGGAGCCCCCCTAAGTCCAATGCCCTTAATTGTGGCATACCGGAGGGCAGTGGGCACGGCCCTTAGTGTTTTGCCCGAGGAAGTGTCCGTGGCATTGCGCAAAAGGGGCGGCGGCAAATTAGGAACACTGCACTTTTTTTAGTAATATAGGCGTAGAATCGCCTCAAAATCGAATTTTCTGTATTTTGTGAAAAACACTTTAAAGTTCGGACAAAGACGAAGAAAATGAGGAGAACTACGTTAAGACTGATTGAATCAATCTCATTTGGCATAGCTTTCATCGACTATAAAAAAACAAGTCGAAAGTACCGAATATCGTTCGTAATGTTTCAAGAAAGGCGCGGGTCATTTTGAATCGTCCCGAACCGTTGATTTCCTCACATTTTCACGTTACAAACATGAAAAAAATGCGGGGCCAGGTCTGCGAGCTGGTACATTCGATAACTTGAGTGGGGGCATTTTAGGCTTATAACACATTTAGAAACGTGAAAGAAGTTATTTCCTATTTTTTTCAATCATTCTTCACGTTGTACCGATGAGATTCCCGAAATAGTTAAAATCGTGGATTTTCATTGAAACCGGACCGTTTCATAGCATGCAGCTCATCCACTCTGAGTTGTTCGTATGACAAACTGAGTGAACGGATAATCAGATTTTGAGCGAATGAACACACTGTTTTGGTAAGTCAAACTTCAAGTAAGCTCATGAGAAGTCTACTACCAACATGACTCGCTGGCCCCGAGGAATGTGCGTTGCCTAGTGATCGAAAGGTCGTGGGTTCGAATCCCACTCTCGGCAAAAATTACGAGTTTTGTAGATGAGTTTTTCTTCAGTTTTTTTACCTCAAAATATCGATGAATTGACATTACAAATTCCTCGCCATTACCTGAACATCACAAAAAAAACATTACAATGTTATTGGAATTCGTTGTAATGTACATTACGATATACATCACAAAAGACATCGTGATGAACATTGTAATGTTCATCACAAGACTATTTCCAATAGGGAATGGAGAAAATAACGTAATGAATCTCGGAAACGGATTTCGTCATGTTAACGTAACGAAAATCTTCAACGAAATGTCTTGAAAATTACGTTACTCAATTTCGTTATTAGTTTCGTTAGTTTCGAATAACGTTATCCACATGAATTTCGTTATACGTTTCGTTAAAAATACCGAAACTCATAACGAAATGGAATTCAATTTGTGATGATTTCAACGTTATTCTAGTAACGTGACGAAAAACATAACGGAATTCTACCCATTATTTAACGAAATAACGAATATCATAACAGATCTCCGAGGGTTTCGTTAATAACGCACCATAACGAAACTAGCGTTATTCGTCAAACCCTGTGTGTGAGTCCTTGTCCCAACCTGTCTTCCTGATAATTCCATCTGCCATATTGGCTCATCCGTATCTCAACTGTTCTCAACTGTGAATTTCGTAATCCTCATATCAAAATTAGCCCTTCTGGCCTCTAATCTCGTGGTATTTCACTCCAACTCTCTAGTGAATTTTGGATTTCCATGTGAATTCTCACTAAAACTATTACCGGTGGTGCAGTGGTGATCTTCAGTGTTGCCTGATGGAATTCCATAGAAATAAGTTATCTCACCGTTGCTAGCGTGTACATTTTCGACGTCTTTCTCGATCCGACGGCAAGCGTCGTGACAGTTCAAGGACGCTGTTGGCTGCGCGCTCGTCGTCCTCTGCGATCCGACGCCGGGTATTCCGACAGCTGATGAGTGGATGCGCTTGATGATGGGCTCGCCCAACGGGGGATCGTCAATAGTGCGGGTGCTTCCTCCCGATGCTACGAATGCTCGCAGGGCTCGTCTCGAATTTTTACTAAACTGAGCAGAGGGTAGTCCTGTTAATTCAGCAGTTTCCAAGTATATTCACTTTGCCTCTACAGCTTTGCTTTCTCAAAAGAGAAAGCATTCATTTGGTGCCAGCAGAATTTTCGACAAATTTTTTCTAAAAAAATTTTTTTCTCCTCCAGTGAACCTCTTGAATACATGGAATTGGTACAGTCCTCTTCCTTTCGCCAAGATCTATCGAATGTAGGTCACAGTTTTTCGTTATAACCCCTCACAAAATTACTACAACCCCGTCTTTCGAGCCCTCTGTCCGTGTCTGTGTGTGTATGTATGTATGTTGTTTTCTATCGCTCAGCAAAACTCCTCACTGGTTTGATAGATCGTCCTGAAATTTCTATGCCATGTTCGGAGGCGTCTCTAGATGGGAATGCTAGATTTTGAGTGCCCCCCGATGATTACTTTTATACTTATGAATTTTTTTTCATTTATGTATAATTTTTTTTCATCTTAAGAACTCAAAATATTCTCTCCTTCCTGCTCAAAAAATCTGAGGCTGTTGATTTACGCGTTTCTCGACGTGCTTAATCGATTGGTTAATACGGAATTTCGATTGAAGCTCATTTTATTATATCTTTTACACACCTCTCTTTCGTTGGGCTATAAAACCTTTCTAATCACAATTCAACAAAGTTCCGTATCAGCCAATCGATTCAGCACGTCGAAAAACTTCTAAATTACTTCCTTTACATTTTTTTCATGTAGTAAAATGGAATACAAATCATTTATAAGATTTGCTTCTTTCCGAAAAATTCCAAATTTCTCATTAAAAAATTCACAAGTCAAAAAATATTCATGCGATCATGCTCAAAATTCACTGGCATTATCATCACAGTCTTTAAAATACACCTACAAAGTCTCAAAAGATTTTGTCAAATCGATCTCGAAATTTTGCGTTCCAAATGATACATTTTTATTCCAATCTTCACGTTCACTGACAGTTAATTGCTTCCTTTCCTAACATAATCACCTGTTTACCAAAATTCTGTATCAACGAATCGATCCAGCACGCCGAAAAATATCTAAAGTACTTCCTTGACATTTTTTTTCATATAGTCAAATGAAGTACAAATCATTCATAAGATTTGCTTCTTTCCGAAAAATTTCGAATTTCTCATTAAAAAATTCAACAGTCAAAAAATATTCATGCGATCATGCTCAAAATTCACTGGCATCATCGTCACAGTCTTTAAAATACACCTACAAAGTCTCGAAAGATTTTGTTAAATCGATCTCGAAATTTTGCGTTCCAAATGATACATTCTTATTCCAATTTTCACGTTCAACGACAGTTAATTGCTTTCTTCCCTAACATAATCACCTGTTTACCAAAATTCTGTATCAATCAATCAATTCCTCGCGTTAATGAAAATCAATAAAGACCTTTACGTTATTATCACTCTGTTCCACCTACTGCAAATTGAAATTTACACTCCATAATTTATTCTTCAAATAACTCATTTATAGAAAAATACTCAATTTTACTTGATTTTCTTCAAACCGATTCATTCCCTTTTCAATGTATATGAGTCATATTCATCAGACCATAAACCTGTTAACATAGTAGAATGTCAAACACAGGATGATGAATTAGAGCAAGATAGTAAAGAACGAAACATTGAGGAGGATATTGTGGATTTGATTGATGTTGAAGATGAAGATCAAAGATAAATGAAGGATCATGGATGTTTACCAATTGATATTACAGAAAGTCAGTATAAAGAAATTCGAAAAAATATCTCATGTTCTGGATCATGGTTAGGAGACGTTTTGATATTTTGGATGAATAAATATTTTAATAAAAATTTCATGAGGAGAATTGATTAATGTAACATATTAATGTATTTGAATTTTCGAGTGAATAATATGAGATTAGTTGACTTCTTCTATGGCAATGAGAAAGCATTCTGCTAAATTCTTTTAGCAGCGTATTTTTCCAGACGACTAATTATGAAGTCATGCTTAGTTCGGCATATATATTTATAAACTTCGACAGGAATGATACAGAGAATGTTACTTAATCAACTGGTTCCGTTCATGAAGTTCTAGCTCGAATAATGTGACTCCATTATGTGGCTCGTTCTGCTAGTCAGCTGCCCCATGGTAGGCTGATCCACCTAGTCCAACTAGTTGGTAGAGCTCGGATTTCTCGGGAATACCACAATATATCTATGTAGCCGACTGTATATTTTCTGTGGAGATTCGAATTTGATTTAAGTAATTGATCTTACACGTACAAGTTCCATCTCCTTGGTCGTTAAATCTATCGATCGCTAGGGACAAGTTATTGTTACATTTCACATACTATTTTCGACGGACACAATATTCATTTCAGCATAATAGTGGTAGCTTTCTGTGATTTTCGTTGAAGAATTATTGTTGTAGGTTGTGGGATTCGCCAATGACTCGTGCCTGGGCCGGAGTATTCCACGAACGCCAAGGACGAGTGCGTTGCCAAGTTTTTTCTTCTGTTCATCCTTGCTTCTACTTCCTGCCCAACATATGACAGTTCCTATTTGCCATACTTCAAAATCACTTCATTCTCACTTATTTTGAGCACTCTTTTGTTGCATTTCGAGGAATATTTGTGCAATATAAGCATGTTTGACTCATTATGAAGAGAACGCACACAAAATTAGCTTGTCTGAATCTAGGATTACAAAAGTAAGGTGTATGCTCAACCATACTTATGGCTAGTCGATTCCAATACCATTGGCTTGGAAACCATTCAAAACTTCTCGAAATCTTTCTCGACTGGGAAGAAACGATCTGGAGTTTCTCCTACAAGATAACTCCGATATTCCTTCGTGAGTTCGAGAAGACGTAGGAGTTCCTCTCGATGTCGAAGTGCCACGGTGGTTGTTCGCGAGGCGGCAGGTTCTTGAAAGTGATGAAATGAATTTCCAGCATCGACGGATTTTCAATACCGATGCTTATTGAATATCGGAGTGAGTCGCTCGGTACAACGACGTGGCTCCCAAGCTCGGACAGACTCGAGTTCGATTTCGATCCACGGCCTCAATTATGGATCGTGATCTTATGGAGAACCGATGATGTGACATTATTCCAGCTCGTCTGCCTCTCATCTCGAACAATAGTTCCTGCTGAAAAATGTTAGTCGACGTGACGGACGGCACTGACTTTCATGGCTCTTGAATTTCTGCCACTCGTCGTTCTTCGATTTAAATAGCTTCACGATTCCGTATTCCACGGTCCTCGTGAACTTGCGGCTTAGGCTGAAGGATTTTGCTGATGCTCGACTTCAAGGTCTCATCAAAATTCATGTGGACAGGACATGAGTTCTCAAGTTTACTTTTGAGCCTGCGATTCTCCAACAAATCATCTCGAGCAATTTCAACGTGGCAAGCTTTTTGTACCAACTCAACGCTCGCTTTCTCCTAATGAATGATTGATGACACATAAAATTGCCTTTCCTAGACCTTCGCCTCTATTTGGCTCTACAATGATGTTTGTGCTCTCATCATTCTTAATCGACTTATCAGAAATTAATCTCTCGCCTACGTTTGGAAACTAACGATCAAAAGAATTTGATCGTGGGGAATCACTCCACCTCATTTGAGTAGGTTTTCGACCTATTCCAGTCGATTCAATCCCAAGATTTACCTTTGCGTTCTCGATTCGATGATTGCATGTTGTATCAATACCTTTTTTGAATCGTTGGCTCAGTCTTTTACACAAATCTACGACACCGCTAACTTCTGAAACTGGACTCTTGGTTTCCGGCTATTCTTCGCTGAGCTGTTTATCCAATGAAAAAATTTAGGTATCAAACGCTTCGACCCTACTATCCTGAGATTCATCAACGCACATGACGTCGTCAAGCTCTTCAGCTGGGCTAGGCTGTTCCATGCTTGGATGATTAAAAGAAACTGTGCCTTTTTCTACTATTAAATTGAAAAAATCACTGAATCTCATTCTCGCGATACTTCTTTCAAAATTCACTGTATTCTGCGTCACTCCTCTCTCGCAGTCTATTAATTGAACATGGTAATTCTGAGGTTGAAATTCCTTCAAAATTGGATTTTTACTTGTCACTGTAATTCGGTGAGTTCTTCAATCGGGGTTGCTTCCCTATTTGCGTTTTCCCTCTCCATCTTACAAAAATTTGGTTTGACACATTTATTTATTCGAAATATGGATGATTCCACTGTTCTCCTCTCGCGACCAATATCCTGGAACATTGCCTCACTCTTTTTGAAAATTCCAGGGATAAATGACTCTCTGCAAACGTTTGAATACCATTGTGGATTGAAAGCAGCTCGAAAATTGATTCGATTCAAACTTTTCTCGACAGACTCAGCCATTTGTATGGTTTCTCCAAAAGAGTCAAGTTCATCATAAGGAAGCATCATCCTGTACCCCAATTTCGAATTTATCCAAGAACCTGGAGTAACTCAAATTTCTGCCTTTTGTGTCCATTCGCATCTTTCATTTTCGTGGAGATTTTCCTATTCATCACACACACACACACACACACACACACACACACACACACACACACACACACACACACACGTCTGGCATAAATCAAACGCTCGTGCAAATATTTAAGAGGATGTCGAAGATCGACCTCTAAACTCCTGCTAGGATATAAAATTTTTTTATTCACAAACTCACGCTCTCAATTTTCACTCAATCGATCTGAATTTTTCTTTGAGAGGTAGAAAATGTCCGTAAAAAGGGTGCTCTGGTGCGTTTCGCACGCAAATGTACCGCTCCGAGCCAAAAATCGATGTCAAAGGCAAATGCACAGAGAGGTTAGGTAGCTATTATCCTCAATTATTTAGGTTCCCAAGAGCCGAATCAGAACGAGTGGACCAGAGCACCCTTTTTGCTGATTCTACGCATCAAATAAATCATTCCCGCAGGCATTTGATGCTCAAATGAGGGAATGGTTCTGTAAATAAGATTTCGGTAGCAGAAGCGATTATTTTGAATTGCGAAGTCGACATACACATAATCTTGTGTCGCTTGGTATGTTGGCAGCATTGGTCATGCTCGAGCTGCGGCTGTCGCGCTGTCGGCTGCTCTACCACTGCTAAGCAGACGGCGCGCGTTTATGCTTCGTAGCCGGCGTAGCACGAGGAAATCGTGGTTTCCTGGTGGAAATGAGAGTGTCCGGGTCGGGTGAAGTTGTATCTGTTGTGAGTGTTTTGTACTGTGTTGTGTGTACACCCACGCGATGTGCAAATGTTCGCGTGCGATGGTTGTCTTGCGACGGATGCAGCTTCGCCGCAGCGCCGTGGCATCCCTCGGAAAACACGACTTTGTTATTCGAATAACAAAACTGCGGCCCAGGATAAAAAAACGTCGTGTCGGAGTTGTGTTAGGCCTTATAGAAGCTAGCCAGCCCATGGAAACATTTGTTGGTCTTGCCCTGATGGTATGAATGATGTTACAATACGGCGTATTTCTCCCATTCCAGTGTATGTATTTTCTTGTGTCACTTCATAGATATTGCACAAAATATTCAATATGAGACGGAATATTGTGCTTTATACATTCAAAATGATGGAAAAAATATGATTTAATGTGTACAAGTTGAATGGAATAGAATACTTGCTTAGAAGTTAATTTGATCGAGTTTCTGAATATCGTTGTTTAGAATCCGCAAGTACCATCAACCTCGAACTTTGTCTCTGACCTTGCTATTGGTTTGTTAGTGGTTGATGGTGGATTCTGAACTATTCAAAATTCATAGAAACCTCATTGACCGTAATTTTCACTCCACAAATGTGAGTTTGTGATGAATACGCATTCTTGTCAAGGAAACGCAGAGTGAGTCATTTGATTTTGAGCTGCTTCTGTGGCTCTCAGGAATGCGTTGGAGAGTCTTTTACATTGAGATGATGTGATACATGGGAAACTTCTAATGAATGCACTTCTGTAGTAGCAACCTATTTTACTTCATCGTAAAAGACCATTGATCAACCAAAGATTTGTCAAGTCAACTTCCCAAATTCCTGATGACTCAGAATTATAATAAAATTCATTTCCAATATTCTGAATCAGGCAAAATCTTTCCACTTCATGAAGAATCCGTGGAACTAAAAACAGTCCAAAGTCTGTTTTGTAGAATAATAGAACTTCTCTCAAGAATGGTTGATATAAGTACTTGGTGTGCGAGCTTGGATACTTTTTCTGTATGAATGAGATTTTGTATGCTTTTATATGCATTAACCAATGACGCAGTTGAATTCATATTGATGAGTATGGATGCAGATAATTATCTATTCGAAAAGATAAACCTGCTTTGCAAGGAAGCTCCAGATCCATTCTTGTATTCGAGTATGAATTTTGGAACTGTCAGATAGTAAATCTCAAGGAGTTATGATTTTCTGATGTTGATCAGGAATCCTTTGACTCTGATACAGAATCTCATTCTTGTTGAAGGATGAGTGAAGTCTCTCAGACAACATGAATTTTTGAATTCATCTTGTTTCAGGAAAAGGACTTTTTTTGGAGAGTATCTACAAACTATTCAAGTTTGTGAGCGTGAATGTAAAGGATGCAGAGATATGGATATTTTCAATTCATCTCGACTTGGAAAAAATGACTCTTTTTGAAGAGTAGTTTCGAATTTTCTACAATTGTGAGCGTGAATATGTTGGGTGCTTGATATGAATTTGTGAATTCATTCTAATTCGAAAAATAATACTTTTTGGAAGAGAATTCTCAAATCATTTTCGTGGAGAAACGTAAATTTGTTGATGACTAATACTTGCCTTTTTGGAGTTTAACTCAAATGTTTCATGCTTGTGAACGTGAATAACCAGATTTTGAGCGCAGGCTCTTGCTTCAGCAACTCGTCTTTTCCGGGATATGGCGACATCCCATCAGTGTTGCCAACAATAGAAAATTACACATGGGAAGCTCATTCTAAGTGTCGCCATCTACACTTGGAATAAGCTAACTATCGCCAACCCGCCTGATAACCTGCGAAGGTCCGACATCCTCTTAAGTCTTTCAGCAAAGTCTCGAACCGTTTTGTTGTCTCTTTGGGGTTCGAACCCGTTAACAAAAATGTGGGTGAATATACGCCCATTTTGAGTTCGACATGATCCAACAAATACATATGACCATATTTGCTGCCAATCTAATTCGATATCCTTAGTCACATCTGTTTTTGTGAAATGTTGAAACTCAGCAGAATTCCAAAGTTTTAATTCGATGGGAATCACACATTAACATTCATCATCCACTTCCCAAAATCCAGACCACCTTGCAAGAGATTCTACAATAATACATTCCCAGTGTTGGATTCATTCTCATGAATTAAGACCGACTTCATTGCTGCAGCTAAGAGTCATTGCTCAGTTCTGCTGTATTGAATTCAATATTCGACTATATCACAACATGGTTCATTTTGATCATCTCGCGTGGTATTTCATCAAGCAAAATTGGAGACTTCATTCGTCTCCATATAATATGGAATATCCCAATCAATTTTGATATTTGATAAACATTGATGTATTCGAAGCGCACAGAAACGGCGATTCGAGTCTCAATTCGAAAGCGGATTCGAAAAAATGGATCAAATTATATTCAGTAACCGGCTCAGACTTGCGAAAATTACATGATAAATTTCAAGACGAGATGTATATTCCTCATTGCTGAGACGTTCTTTCCTTCCATGCGTCATGCTGATGCAGCTGCTCACCCATCGATGGTTTCAGTTTCTGATAATTGCGATGAGGAGATAGTCGAATAGCCATCCTCTCTGCAAGTTGATGCTGATTGTGCAGCTTCATTGTATAAGATTGTCCCGGTGGGACGTTGATGTTGGCCCTGCTCGCAGTTCTCGGCGAGTTGGGCTGATCAGTCGCTGTTGTTCCATTTCTCTTGTGGGTTTGGTTGAGGGTGCGGCTTGGCTTCTTGCGGCTCATCGGGATTCTGCTTGGCTCACCTCTTATTATTCCTTCGTTACTTTTCATTTTTCAGATACTCTCGTGGAATTCTGCAGGATCCGGAAACTTTTTTGAAGGAAATTTCTATCACTTTTGTAAAAAAAATGTTACTCGCGGGAAACTACTCCACACCTGGCACCAAAAAGGGGACGTAACGTGGGAAGGTAGAGTTTTCAGGAAGAACACGAGTATTAGATCGATGAGTGACTTTCAATGGATGAGTGATGATTGAGGTAAGAGAGAGTGTGTGATTCTAATCGTTGGTCGGTGCGGTTTGCCACGGCGTGAGCCGTCGCGCGTCGCCCGCGACGGTGGGTCCGCGACGCGACTTCGCGCTTTAGGTGGGGAAACGGGCGAAGCTCCGTCAGGAATGCTGACGGTGTACCTTGTGCATTGTCACAGGAGGTATATGAATGATATTTATAAAATCATTTCTGAGAATGGAATGAATCATGTGCTTGAAGTTTCCAACCCTTACGATCACAGGTTACAATTCACTCACGAACTAAAAATTGATGATAAACTCAGTTCTCTTGAGGTGTTGGTGATACATGAAGGTACTGAATTAACCTTTGATGGGTACCATGGAGCTACATACTCTGAAGAATTCTAAACTATCATTCACATCATCATATTTCCCAAAGAAAAGGAAAGGTTTATAGTATGGTGAATGAGTCATTACTACTACCTGACAATGAATTCCATAGCAAAAATATCAGGTTTGTTGGGGGATTTTAGAAGAAAATAGTTATCTTATACAGTTCATGAATTACCGTGTTAGTGAACGTATAAATCGTAACGAACGGAATCCATCAGTTTCAAATAACGGAGATTCAAGTCATTCTGTCCACAGAGAAAATTCTTTCATCAACATGAGCTAACCATATATCAATAATTCTTATGAGGAATCCTCTCAAATACTCAGTCACTGCAGTACAGTAAAATCTCTATAAGGCGGATACCTTCGGTCGCAAGAAATGTGTCCGCTTTATAGAGAAGCCATCTGAAAATGTCAAGTGGGTTATTCAACGATTCTATGAAGATGAAAGGTCTCAATTGGATCAAAATTGATTGTAGATGATCAAGATCAAGTCAACAATTGATATCTACCTGAACAGGGACAAAATAGTTGTTGTTGCTCTCTGCAGCATAATCGGTACCTTATACCGAAAATCTAATGTCAGAATCAAGCCATCACATGTCCGGCTAATAGAGGTGCTTATACATGTGCTCTCATGGGTGAATGTGATTAAAATTTTTGTCCGCGTCCGGGTTATGGAGTGTCCGCTTTAAAGAGAGGCGAAGTTATGGGAAAACATAGGGCTTGTCCGGTCGCAAGTGAAGTGTCCATGATATAGAGGCGTCTGCGTTTTAGAGGTGTCCGAATAGAGAGGTTTCACTGTATCACAGTCATACAGAGGATACCAAACAATTTGAGTAACTCGATAGTTAGAAGTGGAGATGGGACTGAAAAGTTGAAAAGAGAGGACCTGGTACATAGAATTAAGTGTAGGAATTGCCAGGCTATGTATATAGGAGAGACAAGAAAAATCTGTTTTGGAGAGAATGAGTGACCATATGAGTGATATCGGAAAATTGGAGGAAGAACTGTTGTAGCTAAGCACACAAGGGAATTGAAACGTGGTTTTGATTTTGAACAAGTAAGAATATTAGATTTTGAATTCAATTGGAGAGAGAGAGACTTGTAACAGAATTGGTTAACATCAGCTTTGAGAAGTTTCTTATGAATGGAGGAGTGGACAGTCAGCAGATTCCTCAAGTTTTTGCTCCAGTTTCACGAAGGATTAGGAATCGAGAACATCGAATGAGCAGAAGAAAGGACAAAAGTACAATAACACTTATCAAGTGCTATGCATTATCGTCTTAGCCTGGTTCGTAGAGTAGTTTCCTCTTCAAGTAATTTCAGTTTACCTCATTATATCCAGATGTCACTACTTATTACACAATCAATCAATATAGATCGATACATAGTGTAATTACTATTCCATGAACATCTAGTCGTCATAGCATTTTTATCACAGTACAGTCTTTTCCACTAGTCAGAATAATTTGGAGAAAAAATAGTTCATCATGGTAAGATTTAGAAGTTTTTCGTGATAGTCGAATATTGGCTAAACACCATAGTACAGAGGTGAGTAGAGACAAACAGAATATGTCTATTTTTAGTTTTCTAATTTTTTAGAGCTCAGTATCAATTCTCAATCAATTTTTATAGTGACATGAGGCAAGAAAATTGAATCTCATCAATGGATGATGAGTATCAAGAAAGCTTTACGAGAAAAGATGTTCATTACATTTTATTAATATCAAGGTAAATTAAGATCTACACCCCTTGTATTTCTCAACTGTACATTTTGTAATGATATGTACCTATATGAGTCGTTCCAGAGCAAGCTGGACAGAACCGTCACACAGTGGGGCCAGGGCATCTTTCTAGGGCTCAGCGCCACGCAAATTCTCAACCCATTGCCGTGTCCGGGATCGGATGGTATTCTGATAACTGAGAGCAACATTCCTCGCTCCCGGACATGGCAATAAGTTGAGAATTTGTGTGGCGCTGAGCCCTAGAAAGATGCGCGGGCCCCACTGTGCGTCACCAGAGGGTCTAGGAAAAATCCGCAAAAATTTTTTTCTGTTGATACTATCTTTAAGTAGTTTGTAAAAATTTTTTCCAGATTCTTTCGGCCTTCCCGGTAGGCCCTAGGGCCCATGGAAGGGCCATCTTAGGCCCTTTTTGGCCTATTTTAGAAATATCATAGTACCAACGAAATCCAACATTTTTCAACTTACTTGGGCGCATTTTTCTCGTTAAGACTGATTTTTTTCGGAAAAAATTGTCCCAGACAAATGAGTCAGCCTGACAATTTCTGCAAGCTATTTATTGAAAGCAAATTTTAGCAATTTCTGCGTCATCTTGTGGGCGACCTAGATCCAACTAGAGAGGAGATAATTGACTTTCACTAGTAGTCATTTCAAAGGTCTTGAGAGAACCTACAATTTGCCTACTTGTGAAAGTCAATTATCACACTTTTTGTTGGAGCTACAGTCGGTACAAGTTGAGCTATTTTCGAAACAGTCGAAAATTCAGGACTCCATTCCAAAAATATATCTTAATTTTTTTCCACCAAACTTGTGCAAAAATGTTCTTTAAGACATCTACTTCCAGTGGAAAGAATTTGGCGGAGGTCATTTTCTCTAATTTTTATTGTCGAGCGTTACAAAATACCGCATTTCGTCTTTTTAGCAAAAACGGCATCTTTGACCACGGTCACATATACTCCCATCTGGACTGATGTGCACCAGTCTGTGCCCAGACGGCAACACAGCTCCCCGAGAATTGTCGAGAAGTGCCAAAAGAAACTTTTGCAAAGCTCTCATGAGAGTTCCCGGGAAACTTCCAGGAAACCGTCAAATTCCCAGCTCAGTTTAATTCCGTAGAGTTGAACATAAATACCCTGGGAGTTTCTTAGTTATTGCAATAAAGCTCTCAGGGATACTCCCCGGGAATTTCCTGCTAGCTCCCCGATAGCTTCGCGAAAGCTCCGCTGTGGCGCTGACTCTCGATCAGCTCCCCGAAAGCTCTCCAAGATTCTAATACATCGAAATTCTCCTCCGCATGTTGATGAGAGCTATAAACATTGCATTAATACACCCCGGCGCCTCAAAACATTTCACCGGAAAATACACAATTCCTAAACGAGAACTGGCACTGAGATAACCGGTGTGGGAGATTTTAGTCAAGTTTCTTATCGCAGAATGCGTAAATTTCATTTGATGTCATATCTGAGAAAACTCGAAGGGCAGGAATTGGTTCGATAGCACAAGCATCGCTCATAACCGTGCTACATTATTTTGTCGCTGGCTGTATCTTCTTCACACGCGTCTAGTGTCCGTCGTCTTCGGCTTCTGACTTAATGCTTTTATCAGCCAAGGGTAGATGACATCTGATGATTCAAAAAATTTTAGTCTGCTTGATGTTTACATTTTGCCAAGACCAGTTCTAGCAATCAGCGTTTCAACAAAGGTCGTGACTCGAAAATTTCTGCGAGTTAGGATCAAAGAAAAAACTTTCAGGGAAACTGATGTTCGTCCTGCACCTCCACAACTCCAGATAAGTAATTCATCCATATTATGATCATAACAGGCTAATTTTCATTGTGTTTACTATGGCATAACCTCCAACATTTGTTGAAGCGTTTGCCGTTTGCAAAAATGAATTAAGCTTAGCAATAAATTAAGCCTGGCAAAATATTCATTATTTCCTCGAACTCTCTGATTCTTTGTGGATCAATTTTTCTGACGCAGGCTTATGGCGAGGCGTGGTCGAGTTTTGTCAACGGAGATGTTGCGATTGCAGCACAAGTTGCGCAAAAAGAGAGCGGTCGAGAATATAGATGCTGCATAATGGTTTGCCTGTTACGAAATTTCGATTGAGTGAAGAGCAGCAGTAGTATAGCACCGTTATAGCGAGTCAAAACAAATGACGTCACGCGTGATGGTCATTTAAACGTAATCGGAGTGCGCTTACCTCCGATTCGAGCACAATATGAGACCACCATGCGGCCGAACTGTCTCGGAATTTCGACGACTATTTTTATTATTATTATTTGATACACACCTTGAGTATCTACTGTTGTTAAATTTTTTTATATTATTTTTTTCAATAATGAATTGACGAGAGGCTTCGACTGATAATTTTACACGACTGTACATAGTCATACAGTTCTGTTTAAGCTTTGAACGAGGTCTCATAATATTCACTCATAAATTTTCGTACTGACAAAATCAGTTTCTAAGCTTTCTCCCATTCGAGCAAATATGAAGGCCATATTCGTACGTTGCATTATAAATGTCTTTGCTGTGCTGCAAAAAAGTGTACTGAAGTACAATCGAGCTATTTTGTACGAAATTGAGATACCTACCCGCTCAGTGACAAGTCTGATTTCGAGATTACGTAAATACATAGATGAGTTACCTATTTGTGAAATCCAAATATCGATGGTGCGCAGAATTTTCGTCAAAACATGCACATTGAAGGTGCTAATCCGAGAGTTGGAGGTGAATCAGCTTCATGAAACGCCGGTGGGACAGGAAATTCGAAAATTGTATGATTGTAAGTATAAAATGAATTTGACTCTTTTTTGCAACCTATAGATTAGTATTTGTAACCTTAGATTGTTCATTAGCTATGAAAAAAATTGAGGAGGAAGAGCGAGAATGTATACGACGCCAAGATTCCATGACCATGAGTCTAGCCCCTAGCTTGGATCCTGGAGGTGAGCCACTTTTTTCTCGATCAAATCTCTTCTTGTGATCAAATTAATTTGTGATTAGAGTACTGAATGTCCATCATTACTTTCAGTGTTCAATCGTTTGAAAAAAGGATCACATATAAATCCCTGCAACTATCCAGACTGTCGTGGTTATCCAACGTACAAGCGTTCACTAGCAGGACGAGCTATGAACGAACTTCTCCACAGGCTGTTATATGCAAAAATTGAGAGTAGTCACGATGAATATGCGAAACTCATTTCCTACTTGAATTTATTACGAAAGAGGGGAATACTACCTCAGGACCAACATAAAGTTTGCATCTTACTTAGACCAAGTTATAAAATCTGTCTGAATTGCGTCTACAAGGATAGTCAATATAATTTTGGCAAGAATTTTCTGCCACTAGAGGTGCCTTGCAATTTTGGTTGCCAAGACAGACAGTTGGTAAGCAAGCCCTCTGATCCTTTTGACGACTTGCCTGATGTTTTTTATTTACACGCAAGCTTTGGTGAATTAATAGATATCGTAGATATGAACGATGTTTTGAAGATAAAGTTATCAAATTACCGTACCGTAATAAATGGCACTGGATCTTATGATACAGAAATAACATGTAAACATCAAAAGTATCAGGATCAGTGGGAGATTTGGACAGAATAATTTTTTTACTATTGTAACCATGAAGTACGGATATGATTGTATATCATCTTTGTTCAATTCTGATTGAGTCTTGCGATGGATAAAAATGAGAATCATGCTTGCTAATAAATGAAAAAAATAAAATCGATCTGGAAATCAAATTTGACTCCCACATACAATATAGAGTAACGCATTGAGTGATATCGGTGTGCAATTACCTGTCAAGACGAGTGCAAGGTGAGACCCTCGTCCATTGTTCGCACCGGATATTTTCACGCGTACTTTTGATTTTTATTTATTTTGAATGAGACTTCGGCTGGGGAGTAGATCGATAAGCTTTTTTATATCAAAAGGATGCACCTGCGATGCAGTCTAACGTTAACCATCAATCACGAATCATCATGGATTCTTTGATCGAAATACGTCGTGCACTACTAGCTCTTTCGAGAGCCGTCAAATACGATATTACCAGTATATATAGACGATGTGATAAAAACTGGCGAAAAGGAGTTGAACGGAAACCGTTGAAATTTCTGATAAGGGAATTTCATTTTATCCTGGCCAGGATTAGATTTAGAGATTTGGCTCGTCTTTTCAAAACAATATTATACAAATCGTACCAAGTTGTCATCATTGTTGGTGATTATTTAAAGAGAAGAGGCATGCAAGATGCTTGTGTGGTTCGGCAAATAATGGATGAATATCGAGAGGCTAAAGGTCAGTGGTTTTCTATTTTAATAGGATATATATATATATATATATATATATATACATATACATACATATACACACACGCACGCATGCACATACATACATACATACATATATACATACATATATTTTGATAAATGTACATACATACATATGTCTATGTCTACACTTACACAATATCACACACACACACACACACACACACACAGGAGTCAAGACGCTTATTAAGAATGATTGAATTGAGATGAATTATGTACTCAAAAAAGAGACCGAACTCTTACACGTGAGTTAGTGAGAGCAAGAAGGAAGAGAGAGAGAGAGAGAGAGAGAGAGAGAGAGAGAGAGAGAGAGAGAGAGAGAGAGAGAGAGCTTGTGCGCGCGAGTCAGAGTGAGTGAGAGAGAGAGAGAGAGAGAGAGAGAGAGAGAGCTTGTGCGCGCGAGTCAGAGAGAGAGAGAGAGAGAGAGAGTTTGTGTGCGCGAGTCAGAGTGAGAGTGAGAGAGAGAGAGAGAGAGAGGAGAGAGAGCCACGCCTTTCCATTGAATCTCCATGCGGTTGGGATGTGTCATGAAAGAGAGTTGCGTACATGTAACATATATAGAATGGAGTCGGTCTGCTGTTCGTTCTCCTGTACGATGCATTTATAACTGTTACGCACACTCGTGACAATTGGGTTGCCCGCTATGTAGGCGCTCGCGCTCACGAATGATTCTCTCGCATCGTTATGCATGATTTAGTTTGATCGAGTGATATGTGTGAATGTTAACGCGTTTGATTGTGCTTACATGCGTGTATGTAAGTGGGTGGGTGTGTGTGTGTGTGTATGGATGTATGTATTGATTGTCAAATAATTTGATCGAGTAATATGTGTGAATGTTAACACGTTTGATTGTGCTTGCGTGTGTGTATGTAATTGTGTGTGTATGTATATATGTATGTATGTATGTATGTATGTATGTATTTGATGATCCGTACATAAACGTATGATACGAAGCTTCATTTTTGTGAATCGTTTAGACTAGTGATCGATATTTCCCTCGCGAATTTACTCTTATTTTTTTCATAATTTTCAGTAATCGAAAGCTTATCGAATGATATCACGAACTCGGAAGAGGAGTTCAGAGATGATACAAGAGAGAGGATGGATGCTCAAAACGGAAATAATGATGATGATGATGATGATGATGATGATGATGATGATGATGATGACGATGATGATGAAAATAGAGCAGGACCCAGTACAGCTCATCACGGTCAGAATTATTATGATGATGATGCTGAAAATAGAGCAGGACCCAGTACAGCACATCACGGTCATATTTATTATGATGATGATGATGATGAAAATAGAGCAGGACCCAGTACAGTTCATCAAGGTCAGAATTATAGCAACTGTGATGATGATATCGATGATATGCTCGATGACGAGGTGAGACGAATCAATACTCGGTCAGATCTCGAACCAAAAGAGGAGTTTGATGACCTCGTCAAAGTTGAGAGAGTCTCAGTGTTACAACTTGAAGGTAAGCCCGTTATTTTCTCAATATTTTGTGTACTTACTGAATTTTTCTCTCATTTTTATTTGTATTTTTTCTTGCAGCACGTGAATCTCAAGGAGCAAATCATCAACAGGGAGATGAGCCTCATGATTCGAACTTGAGTATATCACCTAGTATTTTTGGCCACGACGACGAAGAGCCCTTTATTGCTATCGAAGGTTGGTTGGAAGAATATCTATGGTTTTGGATGAACATTCACGCAATTTCACGAAATCTTTCTTCTTTTTCTTTACAGGCCGATCGGAATCCTCAGTGGCATCTAATGAGTTCAGTGACGAGAATGAATCTATTGATATTGAGGGTGAGTTGGAACAACTCTGATGATTCTTGCTTGAATATTCACGCAAAACTCTACGGAATTTTCCCTTTTACAGATCAATCGGAGTCATCTGTGAGCTCAGCGCAACATTGGTCGGACGATTCGGAAGCAAGTACTTCATCGACTGAATCACACGTGTCCGAAAGTATAAGATCGGATTACTCTGATGGTGGCGGTACAATTGGAAGGACACCTCTTCCGTCCGAAATCAATAGGACGTATCCAATTAACATCAGTGAAGTTGTGGAGGGCCCAGTCATCAGATATGATTCAGAATCTGATGAGTATCTTCCTATTGATCAAGCACAGGAGCAGTTGAATGGAAATCCTGTGATGGGAGCTCAACCCAATATCGAGGAAATACCCAGAACCCGAGCTCAAGCGATCGATGTGCATAGGCAAGTGTCTCGGTTCATGGATCTCTTGTACCATCGTGGGTTCAGATATCCAAGGAATGCGCTCGACGACGTCATCGGGCGTAGAGAAGCCAATGAGTGGCAGGCAAATCAACAAAGAATTCAGCGGAGACTAAATGACAATGATCATGATGCCGAAGACTACATAATTCATGTGAGGCAAGATCTCCGAGAAAGGAACGTTGAAAACAACGTTTTACTACATGAATTTTATGATAGAGCCGCTCAACCTATTTTCGATCAACACCAGAATGGGCAGGCATACCAACATATTTTCTCGAGAAATTCTGGCTTCGATCTGGCGGTCAATGAACGTGAGTATTGGACTTATCAATTTTTAGTGCGATGCTCGAATCGATACTCTAATTTCGTATTTTTTTTTTTCCAAATCGAAAAAAAGTCATACGAAGACATAACAACGAAGATGTACCGGTGCCCGAGAATGTACATCCGCAATATTTGGCGTTTCATATTGGACGGATGATTTGGGCCCCTCGCGCTCAAGAAATTAGATGGTTCCATGATCAGGCTGAAGACCCTGATTCACCTCTTCATGTCGAACCAGATTTGAGAGGGCTTCTAGAATCCGTCCGCGAAAGCTTTGCTGGAATACCAGAAGATTAATATTTCATGTACAAAAAAACTAAATGTAGATTCTCAAGTTTATCAGAGTATTCGATCATGAGCATTGTCACAATTTGAGATCTGCAAACAATATCACATCTATTTTCGTTTTTTCACAGAGATGGCAAATGATTCTCATTTATATAATTACGATTATAATTATGGAATGGGAATGTAGCAATATGATCAGAATGCTCCGAATATGGGCATGTACTACGTCGATCAAAATTATATGATGGAAAATAATTTCGGAGCACAATTGCCTATGTACTATGAACCGATGGATTTGGGTGCGAGAGAATCATCTGTGATTATTGAAGATATCACAGGCAGAGAAGAAGAATATATGAGGCTGAATGGCTTGCAAGGTTCATATTCATAATTATCATGTATTTGGACTTGAATTGAATTGTAAAAGTCGATCTATGATTCTCAGATCACGATTACTTTAAGTTATTCATCACGCAAAATTTGATTTGATTCACTGGTGAAAATAAAAAACTTGCGAGTCTCTGAAAACCAAAAGAAAAATAACAGTTTCACCAGTTATTGATTGCACGCTTTCATTGAATATTATCCTCTACAGTCGTGGCTGGTCCAGAAATATTACAACAGCAAGAGCCGTCGCAGCAACAGCAGAGACCATCGGTTATTCAATACGCTCAACCAAGGCAAGTACCGATCATCCAATTGGGTGGAGGCAGAGGCGACGCCGGCGATGGTATACGAGAGGCAGGAATACGATTTCGAGTCACAAATCCAATCGCTCGGTATTATCCACGGTTTCATGCTCACGGCAGGGAGTTTACATTTCGTATCAATGAGTGTCCAGAGGGTATCAATTCGATCATCTGGTTAGAATTAGCCGTTAGAGACATTCATCAATATTTGATATCACAAGTAGAAAATGAAAACGACCTCATTGGAGTTTCCATTCGTAGTACGCAATTTCAGCACGGACCCGGCGGTGTTTCGGTTCGTGCGGTGAACAACTTTACTTCCGATGACCTTTGGGATTTAATTTCGAGAATCACTCAGAGTAACGATGGTTTCACGGTAGATGCAGAATTCTCTTTAAAAGCAGATCACATCGAGCTCCCACAAGGTACCGGCAGACAGAGAAGGAAAATTTACACCATAAATACCGTGAACGCCAAATCGATTGTCTCAATTCGAAACGATGACAAAATGTGTCTGCCGCGAGCACTTGTCGTGGGCGAAGCCCATGTCCAGTGGAAAAATAATAATACTGCTCAAACAAAACGCGTGTATGATAGCATACGTCACGCACGAGGGAGACTTCAGCGAATACGTGCGGTCGAATTATGTCGACAATCTGATGTTGAGATTCCTGAATTGGGGTGCGGTATGAGAGAAATTATCAAATTTCAGCAACATTACGCTAATGAGGGATTAATTTTGAGGGTTTACGAATCATCGACCTTTGGAAAGGGAGAAGATCTATTTTTTGACGGTCAAGAGATGGTCGAATCTCGACGTAGGCCAGTGGGTTTCATCAATATTCTGTACAACGCGAGATTAGGCCACTATGATACGATAACAAATCTGATAGGAGCCGCGAAAACCAAATTTTTCTGCGCCACCTGCAATACACGCTACTGGCGCGTGAATGGTCATAAAAATTGCAAGAAACTCTGTCCTCGCTGTTACGTGACTCCCGCTTGTCCTACAGAAGGCATCGCGCCAATCCTATGTAATGAATGCAATAGAGAGTTTTTTGGTATCGTTTGCTACAACAATCATAAGAAAGATGGCAGCTACAAAAAGAATAATAAGAAATTATGCGATGTTTTGAAAATTTGTAAGATTTGTCTGACTTTTGTAAATAGGGGAAAAGAGAAACACAGATGTGGAATTCGATTCTGTCAGAATTGTAAGGTGAAACATTCATTCAATGAATTTTGCTACATGCAGCCTATAGAGACCCCCGCGTTCGAGATACCAAGAAAATACTTATATATTTTCTACGATTTTGAAACGAGACAGGATTCACTGTACCGAGAACATGGTAATGAGAACGAACATATCGTTGTGCTATGTTACGTTGAACAAGCATGCACGGATTGCTTGGAAAACGACGACGTTAACGAATTTTGCCACACTTGTGGCCAACGTTATTATGCTTTCTGGGACAATCCTGTAAAGCAGTTGATCGATTTGGGCAAACGCGAACATATCAAGTCAGCATTTCATGAAATAATATTCCTGGCCCACAATGCTTCAAATTTTGACGGTCAATTTTTACTCAGAGAACTAGCGGAAAATTCGCCCCTAGACCTGCCGGAGATAATTTTGAGGGGTCAAGGAATTATTAGTATGAAGTTGGGCAACGCTATATTCCTCGACAGTCTCAATTTTTTCAATCAACCGTTGAAACAATTACCCAAAACATTTGGTTTGCCCGAAGGTAACAAGAAAGGATACTTCCCGCATCTCTTCAATACCTTCGAAAATAGAGATTATCGTAGGGAACTGCCAGCAGCCAATTTTTACTCACCTGATACGATGTCGGAGTCCGAACGTAATGCATTCTATGAATGGTACAATTCTCACGAACCTGATTATATTTTTGATTTGAAGAAAGAGATGGAGGACTATTGTCGAATGGATGTTCAAATCTTGAGACGAGCTTGCCTGAAATTTCGAAAAATTTTCCTCGAGGTGGGTAACACCGATCCTTTTGTTGTTGCACCCACTATAGCCTCTACATGCTCTCACGTCTATCGAAAGAATTTCCTCAAACCCAACACTATTGGTATTATACCACCTGGAGGCTACAGACGAGCAGACAAACACTCGCAAAAGTCAATAGAATGGCTCCTACTGTGCGAAAAAGAACTAAAAAGAGAGATCATTCATGCTGGGCGGGGACGCGAATTCAGATTACCAGAAGGATTCTTGGTGGATGGGTACCTCGAGAGCATGAATTCCGGAAAAGGTATGGTTTTTGAGTTCCAGGGCTGCTTCATCCACGGATGTCCCTCGTGTTTCGACGGGGATCGTTTTAAGAAGAGGGTGTTTGGCCGCTCCTTTAACGAAGCTCTCGAAAGTACTCAAGCGAAGATTAGAAAGATGTTGTCTCTGGGATACGAGGTATGCGAAATGTGGGAGTGTGAGTTTGATGATTTAAGGGAAAATAGTGCCGAAATACGCGAGTACGTAACCAAACATCCGCTAGCAAGTAAAATCATTTTGGATCCAAGAGAGTCATTTTTGGGTGGACGCACGGAAAATATAGTCACGAGGTACGATGTCAAAGGTAATGAAATAGTTGTTTATTTGGATTTTACATCACTCTATCCATCTGTTAATAAATCGGCACCGTATCCTGTGGGCCATCCCATTAGGATATATGTAGGATCGCAATGCGAAGAGATCACAGGACCCGATATCAATGATCTATCACGCGTCGAGGGACTCGTAAAATACAGAGTTTTGCCACCGCGTAATCTTTTTCTACCGCTCCTACCGATCAAAATGCACGGACGACTTTTGTTCGTCTTATGCCGATCGTGCGCCGAAGAAAGACGACAAGACGATTGCAATCACGAGCGAGAAAGTCAGCGTACGCTCGAGTGGACTTGGATCGCCGACGAATTGAGATACGCTGTAAAACTCGGGTATCGAATTGTCGAAATTTTGATCATTTGGCAGTACAAAATGACTCAGTACGATCCGAAAACGGGCGAGGGAGGCCTGTTTTCGCCGTACGTGAACGGTTTTTTGAAATTGAAACAACAGGCAAGTGGCTTTCCGCCTCACTGCATCGATGAGGAGAGTAAGACCAGATACATAGAGGAATATGAGAAGCACGAAGGTATAAAACTCGACAGGGATAAGATCGAAAAGAATCCGGGCTTGCGCGCAGTCGCTAAGATGGCACTCTGTTCATTTTGGGGGAAATTTGGACAACGCTCGAATTTGAGGCAGACCACGATTGTTAAAACGCGCGAGGATCTGTTGAAAATATTGCTGGACCCTGAAAAAGTTGTTTTCGATCTTTTGTTTGTCAACGACGATGTTCTGTACGTAGGATGGGAGCTAAGAGACGAAGTTGTACAATCTAGTCCTAATACAAATGTGGTTTTGGCTGCTTACACAACAGCTCATGCGCGTATCAAACTCTATCAAGAACTAGAAAAGTTAAACACGCGTGTTCTATATTTTGATACTGATTCCTGTTTGTTTGTTGTTAATCGCGATGCTCAGAGCCAGTACATACCTCACACTGGTCCATTTTTAGGAGAGATGACCGATGAACTCGAGTGTTACGGAAAGAATGCGTACATTCGCTCGTTCGTATCTGGAGGGCCGAAATTTTACGCTTACGAGGGAGTAGTTCCAGACACTGGGGAGGTATTTCAATGTTGTAAAGTGAAAGGAATATCGCTGAATTATCAGAATAGTAAACTTATTAATTTTGAGAGCATAAAACGACTCGTTGATCAATATTTTCAAGATGAAGGAAGCGATACTGAAAATGATTCCATTCAATTGTCATTTAGAGCAATAAGACGAACTCGCGAACACGTTGTAGTCACTAGAGACGAATTCAAGACCTGTAGCGTTGTATTGATGAAGAGACGATATGTGAACCCAGGACTCTCTCTACCTTTTGGCTATGTCTCGCAAGTTGAATAAAAAGATATGAATCATACAATTTTTATTCATTCCAAGAACCCCAATGAATTCCCAGAGCATCTTAATTGTCGAACTATGTGAGTTTGGTTATATTTTCGAGCGTATACGTATACGCGTGAATAACACTCGCGGGTATAAGCTGACACTCGCGGGTAAAAAGTTGATACTCGCGGGTATAAGCCGACCCTTGCGGGTATAAGCTTACTCTCGCGGGGATACGCTCATCCTCGCGGCCGCCCGCGCGCCGACCGCCGCCCGCGGGAATCGAGCGAGTGAAAAATTGAAGATAAATTCGCAAAGACTCGCGGAAAATGTCTCAGTTTGTGACATGGATACACGCTGGCAACATCCATTTACTTGTTGTATTTGTGGTCCCACAGGTGACACAATCACTAGTTCTCGTTACGTTCAAGCTCATTCTTTTATTGATAGCTAAACTCTACAGGTTGCGGCAAGACCCAGTTCGTGAGACGTTTTCTAACTCATCTCCCAGAAATTTGCGACGTTAGTTTTGATCGCATCCTATTCTACTACGCTGAATGGCAAGATGCCTACCGCACCGAGTTGAAGCCCGGAACACCAGGTCTTCAGATTGAGTTTCGAGAGGGTCTTCCTCAACTTGGCGACTACTCGAACGACAATCATAAGAGGAAATTACTCATTCTGGATGATCTCATGCGCGAATCTTCGAACGATTTGATTCTCGATTTATTTACTAAGGGATCGCACCATAAGAATATTAGTGTTATTTACATCAGTCAGAATATCTTTCACAAAGGTAAATCACAGAGAGATATCAGTTTGAATACGAAATATCTCGTGATATTCAAAAATCCACGAGACAGAGCTCAAATCCAACACCTGGCTCGACAAGTGTGTCCTGAAGACCCGCGTTTTTTGAGAGAAGCTTACTTGGACGCTACGAAAACTCCACATTCCTACATCTTACTCGATCTCTCGCAAAGTGCACTAGACGAATTCCGATTTCGCACGAATATATTTCCAGACGATCCAGTTCATTACGCATACGTACCAAAGTACGTTAATTTCCATCCGTAGACAACGAGTACGCGAATGTAGATGGTGTCGGAAACATGGGTGAGTCGTCATCGGCTAGTGCAAATTTGCCTGGTAAACATTTCACGAAAAAACGCGTGGCACTTTTAAACGCTCTCCGACACGCCGACGCTCGTCAGCGCGTTGCGCTCTTGCGCGAAGCGGATAAGATTCTCGTGCGATGTATATGTGAGTGTGCGCTGAACGTATTACACGGTGTTATCGCTCTCAAAGAAACGGATAAAAAACGACTCAGTAGACACAAAATCGTGCTGCGTCGATTGGCTCGAAAAGGACGATTCTCCGACGATTGGCGTAAGAAAAAACGTGCGATTGTACAAGACGGAGGCTCCTTCTTGCCGTATTTGCTGAATCCTATCCTAGGAGCTCTGATGAGTAAAATACTTGGTTAGATATGGAGAGAGCTCGTAAAATGGTTATTGTGCCTGAGGCCATGTTAAATCAAATCCAACAGCGTAAGGAAAATATCGCTTCGCAGGACGCTGAATCGGTACAGACTCCCGGAGATCCACTTTCGAGACTCGACTCTGAAATGTTTGAGATTCTGCATTCGAAAAAATTTGCCAATGTCGATGAGAAATGTAAACGCTACCTACAAATTTTACGTCGATATCTGTTGCTTTGCGATGATGTCAGACAGAGCGAAAAAATGAGTGAACAAGATCAACAGACCGAAGACGAGACGAATTTGGTTCCGCTCGATGACAACGAGATTCTGAGTAGCGTACCGATATTATATCGAAAAAGAGCCAAACTTTTGCTACAACATTGGAGGAGCAAAGCACCCGAACGTCTCAAGTGGGACGATACCGGTACGGTCATACTCGATGATCGAACGATCGATGCTTCGAATATTGTCGATCTTGTGAATGATATTGTACGAAAAAGAGAGATTAAGAGAGGAAGGCATAGTGAGACGCTCGAAGATGCCCCCGTGGGTCAGTTAGAATTTGCCAAGTTTGTCAGAAGCGTAAATACACCCAAAAATTTGATTGGTAATGCAAACATCATAAAAATAGCTGAAAGATTGACTCATCCCACAAATACCGCCAAACGTCGAACAGTTCCACAACTGTCTGATCGAGAACCGTCTCTCGACAAACGTCGACATACCGAGGCATATGACCATTGGGAAGAGGCTGCTGTGGATCTCGATACCAGTATCCGAAGAGATACGCCTCTACCGTCTCCTGCACTTACCAGACGCAGAGCAAGGAAAAAATGGATGAATCTCGACATGTAGAGGTGGGAGCTCATCCTAATTACGGTAAACAATACTACGATCCTTCGCATGAGGCCGGTTACGCAGGTGCACGGAATCTAATACGCGTCAATAGAAAGGGCAAACCGTTGGAAAACGCTGCGGAAAGAAAGCGTATCTACGAATGGCTGAAAAATCAAGACGCTTATACTCTCCATCGACCTATAAAAAGAAGATTCCCGAGATTAAGATATAACGTGACAAACATCGACGATGTCTGGGAATGTGATTTGTTGCAATTGACGACACTCCAGGAGTACAATGACGGTTATAATTACCTATTGGTTGTCGTGGACGTATTGAGTAAATATGCATGGGTTGAATTACTCCGCGATAAGACCGCTTCCAACGTAACATTAGCTTTCAAAAATATTCTCGATCGAGCAGGCGGACGAGTTCCGACCTGTCTGCAATCGGATCGTGGGAAAGAATTCGCCGGAAATACGTTCCAGAACTTTCTCAAGAAACATGATATCGCATTTAGATTTGCTCGTAATCCCGATATCAAGTGTGCGTGTGTCGAAAGATTGAACCGTACGATAAGAGAACGTCTGTGGCGCTATTTCAGTCACAAAAATACCAAACGTTACGTCGATGTAATACAAAATATTCTTCATGGGTACAATCACACCGTACATTCAGGGACACGAATGAGACCCTCCGAAATTAATATTTACAATGCCGTTAGAGCGCGTCGAAATTTGGAACATCGTGCTGCTAATCAGACCGTCAATAAGAGGAGGGGAATAGGAAACGCAGTCTCTAAATATAACGTCGGGGACCTCGTTCGTATCAGTCGCACAAAAAATACGTTTGAGCGCGGTTACGTCAACAATTACAGCGAAGAGATTTTCAAAATACAAAGGATCTCCTTGCGCCAAAATTTGTACACTTACGTCCTACAAGATTTGAGCGGTGAGATCATCGATGGTTTCTTCTATGTTGAAGAACTCTCGCCCGTAGGGAAAGATAGATTAAACGCGGACCAACTTTTCAAAGTGGAACGGATCATACGTTCAAAAGGCAGTGGCTCTAAAAAACAATACTTGGTCAAGTGGTGCAACTATAGCGACAAATTCAACAGTTGGGTCCCCGCATCAGATCTAGAGGCGATTTGATTTGGCCATGGATTATCTCAATGAATTCTACTTGGTACTGCCGAGTAACAGTAGTATGCAATATTTTCCCGATAACACCACCACATCTTTCAATACGCGATTGGCTCGAGAAATGAGACTCACCGGAGATTGGGGAGTCGGACTCGCTGAAATTCACATACCATGTACAATTATGCATGTCCAGGAATCTGAAAGTGTCTATTCATTCAGTCAAACCGATGAGTTTGGTTTCATCAAGTCCTCGCAAGAACGACGCTTCGCGCACGGCATATATGAGAGTGTAGATCAACTCGCCTCTGAGATAAATGCTTCGCAAACTCCAGAGATCCATCACGTACTCGAACCATCAAAATTACAAAAGGGTTTCTATGCTCTCAACCGCAAGTGTTCTTGCAATGATGTTCACCTTACAACTTTCAGCGAAAAACTCGTTCGTATATTTGGTTTCGAGGATCCAGAACGAAATCTATCGAGAACTATAAAAACATCTCCCTCGGATACTCGTGCAATCACAGGATGCCGACCAGCGTCTCTGGCTAGAGCAATACCCGATCAGCTTTTTGTGTACACCGATATTTGTGTACCCTATACAGTGGGTGATACACAGGCAGCTCTGTTACGAATCGTTTCGCTAGATGGCTCAAAATTCAACTTTGGAAGCAATATTACGAAACAATTTGCCCCAATAAGTTACATACCTCTCCTACAGCATGGAATCCAGAGCATCTCAATAGATATAAGGAATCAGCATGGCCAACACATACCATTCGAATATGGTACGTTGACTGTAACGCTTCATTTCAAAAGGAATCTCTGAGAACATGAGAGGAGGATGAGTCATTACGTAGCTTATTACGAGGATCAGATCGGTGGAGGAGGTGTGAAAAAATACTTTGTCGGTTCAAGTTATCAACGCGGAAGAGGAGTCGGAGCGTGGCTGGGTGGATTGGCTCGGAGGATCCTACCATACATTGCATGCGGTGTGAAGGCAGTGGGAAAGGAGGCAGTTCGGACTGGTATAAATGTTTTGGATGACGTAGCGAATCACGGTATGAATTTCACGGATTCTCTCGAAACTCGCGCGCGACAATCGACAAGAAAGCTCAGGAAAGAAGCGGCTGAAAAATTAGTGGACATGATGAAGGGATCTGGATATAAGTCGGTCACGGGCAAGAGGCGTCGTCAGTCTCGAAAGGGACGCGCAACTGTTCGCACCGCAGCTTCACGGAAAAAATCTAAGAAGAGGAGAAGTACGCGCACCAAAGCAAAGAAGAGTAACAAATCATCCAAGAAACGGAAGATCGTCAAGACGAGGGATTTATCGGATATTTTCGGACCACGTCCTTTCTAGTAAACGGCAAGATGGCATTTTTACATTCTCATTCGAATGAGTGCATGTCGGGCGAATTGGATATTTTTTCTCTGCCCTCCACTCAGACATCCATAGAGAGTAGCGCATTCTTAGAGTACAAGCCGGTTTCCTCGCTGAGCGACGAGGGTGATGCTCCCATTGATTTTGTCGTTCCTAGCGCAAGCGAACATTATTTGGACCTCGCACATACTATGCTCCATGTCAAAGCACGTATCCTGCCAGTAGCTGCAACTGAAGCGGAGAACCGTAAAGTTGGTCCGGTTAATAATTTTCTCCATTCCATGTTCAATCAAGTTGACGTATTTTTCAATCAGAAAGCTGTATCACCACCTAATAATGCATACCCCTATCGTGCTTATTTAGAATCTTTGTTAAATTACGGTCCCGCTGCGAAGGAGTCTCATCTTACTTCGTGTCTTTGGCGTGACGATACCCCGAATAATTTCGATGCTGCACCCAACGCTGAGGGTGCAGCAGTTAATAATGGTCTCGCTTGGAGGCAATTTTTCACGCAAAGTGGCCAAACTTTTGATCTAATCGGTCATTTGCACTGCGACTTGTTTAATCATGATCGTATGCTTATCAATGGGGTCGAGATGAGGGTACGATTGGTTCGTAGCAAAGATGCATTCTGCCTAATGGATGCGTCCGATAATGGGCAGTTTACGATTCAAATAAAGGAAGCATCTTTGATAGTCCGGCGGGTCAAGATAAGTCCGGGGGTACTACTTGCACACGCGAACGCATTGTCGAAAACTACAGCAAAATATCCGATCACGAGAGTCGAAGTGAAATCTTTTACGATGCATGCTGGTATACTCGGCGATAGCTTAGACAATGTAATATTGGGTCAGCTTCCAAAGAGAATAGTCATTGGTTTCGTCGACAACAGAGCTTTTAATGGAAATCGTGCACTGAATCCGTTCAATTTCCAACATTTTGGAATAAATTATCTCTCGCTGTATGTGGACGGTATGCAGATTCCTTCAAAACCGTTGCAACCAAAATTCACTGGCGATAGCCGTCTATACGTTGATTCCTATCAGACATTATTCACAGGTACAGGGATACACTTTGCAAACGAAGGTATCGGTATCGATCGTCTCTCATATCGAAGAGGCCACTTTATCACTGCGTTTGACCTGACACCCGATCTATCAGCTCATTGCGCTTCGCATTGGAATCTCGTTCGTTCAGGGAGTGTGCGTGTAGAGGTACGATTCGACGCTGCTCTCACACAAACCATCAATTGTATAATTTATGCCGAGTACGATAACGTTTTGGAAATTGACTCGAGCAGACAAGTCGTGACGGATTATGGTGCATAAGATGGTGGGGTGAACAAGTATAAACGTGAGAGAACGGAACCGAAAGATCAGTTTGATAGTTCACGTCGTCGTAGTCGAAATGGATTTCGCCATCAGTATTCAAGGTTTTCGCGATCGCGAGAGGCAATTTTTCCCCAAGGAAATTGCTGTGATGTCTCTCCAGAATCGAATCATGGATCGATGGCTTGTGAAGTCACCCCATCCTTTTGATCAGTTGCCCGAGGATATGAAGTCGACCAACAACTATTGTACTTGGCGTGTTCACGGTTTAGAGTGGTTTGACGGGGATATTACGTTGGATCAGTTACGCAGCCATCTCTGCGAAATAGCCAAGAATTCTATTCGAATTTACGTCATCGGCACCGGAATCACAAAGTATTTGGAATCAATTATGGGACGAAAAGTCGTGAATTTAGAGCGCTATAGAGGACCAACATTCGAACAGCTCGACGAGCTGTATCCGTCTTTGTGCAGTTGCTCTCACCATGGCGTGAAAAAATTCAACAGCGAGGGTAACATGTGTGCGCTTCATAAAGCTTACCAAATAAGGAAATGGATGCGTTCGATTCTGCCTCACGGTTTGAGAAAAGCTTCCAACGTTTCGGATCAAGATTTTTATGAAGCTCTGTTGAGTCATGAACGAAAACCACCGCATTTGGGGTACGATGTAGTCGATCGATCTTCATCTCGGGTTCCAGAGATAACCGACGACAACGACAAAGATAGCGAGGACGACGACGACGATACGGATGACGACTCTATGCTAGTTTCCAGTTCTATCAACAATAATGAACACCCGTCAGGTAATGCGAGCTATTAGTGGCTTAAGGGCAAATTCAATCGGTGTCTATGCCGCTGATCATATCCCAAAGATTTTGAGTTTGCCTGCTGCCATTATTTCGAACTTGGATACATCCGACAAACCTGGGTCTCACTGGATCTCTGTGTTCATCGACAGACATGGTCACGGGACGTATTTCGATAGCTATGGGGTCCCCCCTGCATCACCACATCATCTCGACCGGCTCAGAAGAAACTGCAAGCGCTACACATGGAACAAGAAAACGCTGCAGAGCATTGACTCGCAAGTTTGCGGTGAATATTGTATTATGTTTCTGTATTGCTTGTGCAACGGTGGTTCTTTACGCACTTTTCAGCGAATCTTTTCTAAAGATACGCGAAACAACGATGAAATTGTTTCCCATTTCAAACGTACAATATCGAAAAAAATAAGGACCAAAAGAAACAGGGTCGGCGTGTTTCCTCGTGAAAGTTCCACTGGTTCGGGTTACTGTATCCAAACGTGCACATCAAAATTCTCTTATTCAGTATAATATAAGAATATGTAATCAATTCTTTGTGGAAATGTTGTAATCAATAAAAAAATCACGATAGTTAGAATTCTTTGTTATGATTATTTAACCCTCCACTCAACCTCTAGATTATCCTCAACAAATTTCAACATGAATTTAATAATCTCTCAGAGTTTTTCGGGCGAATCGTCACCGACAGCCATAGTTTACAGAAGAATCATTATGCTCACATTTTGAATTGGATTTCAACTTGATATAATTTCACGAGTCCAAACAATTTTTCATATGAGTATCAGATATGTCACTTGAGCAGTACAGGTAAATTCTTTGATCTATCAACACAAGCTATCATATTTGGACGAGTCCATACAGGATGGTGAGTATGCACACTGTGGACCGGATTCATATCAAATTCCACGATAAGTGAGAGTCATTAAATACATGTGTTACTTGATCAGTACATCGTGTAAACATGAGTCCATCCGCTACCATATGATATTCGATAAATTAACACAATGGCCCGGGAACTATCAACAATATGGACGGTTTCTTATCATCGTAAAATGATTCGATTCGAGTCGACTCATGACCATTCATCCTTTCTCGTCGACAAATGGTAGGGAGAATAATATAAAAGTCTTGAGTGGGC
Source organism: Eretmocerus hayati (assembly GCA_029851415.1). Classification (NCBI taxonomy): domain Eukaryota; kingdom Metazoa; phylum Arthropoda; class Insecta; order Hymenoptera; family Aphelinidae; genus Eretmocerus; species Eretmocerus hayati. Next base: position 70,333,581 of record CM056743.1, on the reverse strand, counting down.
CATCGTCGAAACCTCAGTTGATACATTTGAGTCAAGTGAACAAGTTGTATTGTCAAGTGAAGCAAGATGGCTACTATAATCCCCGAGATTACACCAGCTACCGAAGCTATCAGTACCGTGGGGCCCACTCCCGTTCCTGCTGAACCTGTTCCAGTGGCACTCATAGCGCATACTGCTCCACGTCCATTCAAGTTACCGAGAGATCTACCGAATTTACTATTTTCGACGACGTACGCATTAAACAATTCGAATTCCAAGAGAGCAACTATTGGTCTCGAGCATGACGCTGGCATCTATAGAGCAGTGATAAAACTTGGAAGCCATGGCTCCCCGCTCAAGTACGTAACCATTAATTCTAAGAGTTGGGAACTATTCGCTCAACATATGGATGACATGTCGCGCTATTTCGAGAGTGGACATCCTCCATCGTGCAATAATTCAACGAAAATATTCTTACCATCGCACGATGTGAACCTTACTCAAACGTACGGTTCGAAAGCTATTTTTATTGATGAGCGTTCAGAAGTCAATGCTGTGAGGGTATACACAGAAGACGAGGATCAAGATGAAGGTTTCGAGGATGGACCGGCATACAAGAAGAAGAAATATGACAATTCGCCAGGGTTCGTAATGCAACTTGCAACATTTCAAGGCCTCAGAAAATCTCGCGAGTGCATCGAGGCTCGGCTGAAAAAATGTGAAGAAGTTGCTGTGTTTGTGAATCGTGCTCTGGATCAATTGAGTGAATATATGAGAGACATGCTACGTAACGAAGAAAGCGGAAAGAAAATGAGTATTTTGAGAAACATCACCTCTTTCAATTATTATTTTTCATCAAATTATGAAAATATCAAAACATCCTTAAAATCAAAATTGGATTATACACTCGATGGTGAAAAGTTAGACATTTTGCTCATGGAATTACGTGCATTTGGATTGTCCAACTTGTCCAAAGACCTTAGCGATATTCTGATTCCTAGAATTGACATGTGAGAATAACGATTGATGAATATCCGAAATGTACATAAATGATAACTATGTGTTAACCGAATAATATACCACAAAATCTATCAGCATAAATTTGTGAGTTGAATTCTCTTCAGAACCCGTCCATCCGCTAATATTCATCCTGAGTAGAGAGTCTGGTCTATATATACATACACAAATATTTTTGCCCTCTCCAAAGAGGAACAATATACCCAATTGTTTATTAGTCATGATTGGAGTAAAAACGATTCATTCTATTCGCTACATTCGTTCGGATCGGACTCCATTGATTTTTCATTTCGACGATCTCTGATATTTTCGCATTCCTGACACAAAAAATTCACAAATGGGTCAAGCAAACAGTTATCATCGTTTAGAGGACTCTGGAGGTCCAAGAAGAGGAGGAGGAGGGGACGGAGGAGGAGGAGAGCGACGAGAAAGTGAGAGGAGTTCATCCTCTGCATGGGGTAAATATTCCGATAAAATTACCGACAAGACCCGTCTGGTAACAAAAGAGGAGAAGGAAAAAACGAAATATCAGTAAACATAGAGATGTAATCTGAAGGATTTGCGTGGATTAGGCCTAAGTGGGATACCACGTGAAAAAAAACGCACTGAGACATCTACCTCTTGGGTAGTGTGGAAACGATGTCCTGAATGATCCATAGACGATAACTCATCTTTACCAAACGTCGGTAAGATAGATGTGTACGAAATTAGAGCAAAAATCCTCGCCCTTGACCTATTGGTCATCTCATCAGTGATAGTACTACCCATCTCAGGCGTCGCCATCACTGATAAGAAAGTAGTGACCTATTGACAACCTCATCGTAATGACTCAATTGCTTGACCTAATTACATCGACGTAAACAAATAATTAGGTCAAACGTAGTAATCAAATGCCTTGACCTACTCTCCGCCTTATCAATTATAGTACTACGCTGTTACGTAATCACTGATAAGAGAGTCGCACTTTCCATCGTGGATGACGTCATTTGTTTTGACTCGCTATAACGGTGCTATACTACTAGCAGCTACCAGCAAATCTATTCAAGCCAATTCGGAGATGAAATTTAATGCGGAATTGATATGTAGTTGTCTATGAACAGACATCTTCTAGACTTAAATCTGAATTGTCTAGCAGAATTCTGCGCAGCAAAAGCTCGAGATTCTGACCAATTTTTCTTTGAAAACCGAATTCAAAATTTCTCACACACGTGCACCATTTGATGACAGCTTTCCATACTCGGTAGATTCTAGTTTCATTTGCATGAGGTCCATGGAAGTTTCGTTTGAAAATTACGATTGTTCATCCGTTACTCTGATAAGTATAAAAGCTAACATTCAATATCAATTCGATATGTTCGTAATAATCCTTATTAGAAAGAAAATGAGTGCTAAAAGTTAGCACCTATAACTCAGATTTACTCTAACCCTACTGCAGAATCCCTGTATCAAACTTAAGCCTCTCAATTGCAAATAAATAATAGATTGTTCAAATTTTTAAAACTTCTTCCCGATGCGCACATTACTCGTAATGGATGCTAGCTCGAACAAGCAAAAAAACCATATGAAATAATCCACACGGTCATATCTGGAAAAGCTATGCGGAAGCCATCTATCGGAGCTTTAGCACAAGCTATTCGGGAGCTTCAATAAAGTTCCCCGAGAATATTGCTAGAACTATCCGGGAGTGTTTGAAAGCTTTCCGGAAAGCTTATGCGGGAACTAATGAAGCTGGATTGACGATTTCCGGGGAACTCCCCAAAAGCTATGTGGTATTTCCAATAAAAATCCCGTGGAAGTCCCCAATAATAACCTTGCCCGCTGGGTGTGTGGAAGTACTCCTCAAAGTACCCCCAAGTACGTGTAAGAAGTTGCGGGGACGAGCCTCGAGCCAGGAGCGAGCTGTAGGTTTTATTCACCGATTCAAAATAAGCATTATTTTGGCTATTTGGGCTTACGCGACCGACTGCAAGATTTTACTTGTTCTGGCTTACAAATAAGATTATGGGCTAGAATGAGGATCCAAACATATATTTCCGACTCATAATGGCCATCTGAACACGAATCTGAGGTCATTCTGGCTCTAGAACGTCGTCTAATGCCTCAATGGTGTCCGAACCCGTCACGGAGTCTACATTCTTCTAGGACATAGAGATAATTCTATAGGGCAGAACTAAGTGCGTAATAGTGTTAAGATGGTCATTTCGAGTCGGAAGAATATGTTTGGATCCTCGTTCTATCCCATTATCTCATTCGTAAGCCAGAACAAGTGAAATCATGCTCTCGGTCGCGTACGCTCACATAGCCAAAATAATGCCTATTTTAGACTCGGTAAATAGAACCTACAACTCGCTCCTGGCTCAAAGCTCGTCCCCGCAACTTCTGACACGTACTTGGGGGTACTTTGAGGAGTACTTCTACACAGATTGGTGCACATCGGTCCAGATGGGAGCATATGTGACCGTGGTCGAAGATGCCGTTGTTGCTAAAACGACAAAATGCGGTATTTCGTAACGATCGGCAAAAAAAATTTTAAAAAATAACTTCCGCCAAATTTTTTCCACTGAAAGTAGATGTCTCAAAAAACATTTACGCACAAGTTTGGTGGAAAGAAATTGAGATATATTTTTGGGATTGAGTCCTAAATTTTCGACTGTTTCGAAAATAGCTCAACTTGTACCGACTGTAGCTCCAACAAAAAGTGTGATAATTGACTTTTACAAGTAAGCAAATTGTAGGTTCTTCCAAGAACTTTGAAATGACCACTAGTAAAAGTCAATTCTCTCCTCTCTAGTTGGATCTAGGCCGACCACAAGATGACGCAGAAATTGCTAAAATTTGCTTTCAATGAATAGCTTGCAGAAGTTGTCAGGCTGAATAATTCGTCTGGAACAATTTTTTCCTAAAAAGTATCAGTCTCACCGAAAAATGCGCCCAAGTACGTTGAAAAATGTTGGATTTCGTTGGTACTATGATATTTCTAAAATAGGCCAAAAAGGGCCTAAGATGGCCCTTTCATGGGCCCTATGGCCTACAAAGAGGGCTGAAAAAATCTGGAAAGAATTTTTCCGTATTATTTAAAAGTAGTACTAATAGAAAAAAAATTTTGCGGATTTTTCCCAGACCCTCTTGGTGACGGTTTTGTCCAGCTTGCTCCAGAATGACTCACATTCATTCAAATTTGGTAGGCCTGTTGAGGATAGCAAAGTCTATCGAAACGTTGTCTCAAATAAACAACAATTGACTCGCAAATCAGCTGTTATTTCTTGGAATTGTCAATTTCAGCGAGTAAGCAAACATGGATAACTGAAGATAGCTTATCCGTCGTTCACGATTTACTTATTGGGCAAATTTTTCCATCTGCTGAGCTGTCCCCGGATAACTAACGCGACGATAGCGCCGCTTTTGTGGAGGTGTGCCTTAGTCTTACTAGTGGCATCTGGAACCCAAACATTTTTTGCTTCGTGTTATCTTTCACTACAATTTCCAATTCGGCCATCTGTGTGTCTGACGCTTTGATAGCCTTCTTGGGTTTTGTGATGGATCCTCCCAGGAGGGACGTCGGAACCCCTCCCGCCTATGTTTGGTGAGTTCGGAAAGCTTATACGGGAAAGCGGAAAAAAGGTCTCCGCCTTCACTGGACTTTCCGACATGGGTACGGGAATCCGGGGATCCGGTCTTGTGATAAGCTGATAGGGCTGGTACAACGGAATTTCGTCCTTCCTTGGGTGTTTTTGCGCATAATTTTTCTTCTATTGAAGCGAATAGCCTCATTCTCCCCTAATTTTTGAGAATGAACATGTTCACCAATTCTTTTGTGCATAATCCATACAGTAAATCCTCATAAATCTGACAGGAGGCCAAGTCATTCAATCGGGGCTCTGACATTTTCGCTGTCAGATACGACTCTAAGGCTGGAATTTATAATCGTCCCTCAGCCAAACCCCTAAATGCGCTCCTATTTTGATACCTTTGTCTTGGGTTCAGAATTTCCCCTGTAGTGGCGCATCTCCATGTATCTCAATTTTTGGCAGCGGAAACCATTCGGCTACAGCTCATCGACGAGGCAACATCTGGCACTTTAGCAGTGTCTGACAGTCTTAGAGTAATCGAATGAGGTGGATACGCGGCGGCATCGAGACTCCTGAACCTAGAAAGTAGGTGTCGATTTAGGGGCGCATTTAGGAGTTGTAACGCTCACGTTTGGGCAATTTTGAAAATTTGAATATTTAATTTAAATTCAAAGTTCACTGTCAGATCACTGACAAGGGGAAGTCCGACCTTGCAAGTCCCGGATTTGCCCCAAACTCTAAGAATCATCTTGTTCTAGGGAGAAACGAAGGTGTCTCGAAGGATATAGTCCAATGGGCCTTCGATTTTGTGTGACGGATATGAAGATGAGCATTACCCACAAGGGAATCTTTAAAATTCGAATATCAGCTACACAGCCGATGCTAACCTCCATCCCACACAGCATGGGAATATTTCAAAGAACGATTCAGGGAAATATTTCATTGCAATCTCCCGGGAATCTTGCAGGGATATTGCAGGTGATATTTCAAAATGTTCCGTGGCAATATTTCAGAGAAAGCTTCCCGGAAACTCCCGTAAATATTTCAAAGAATCTTACACTCAATCTTTCAGTAACCTTGCACTGGAATATTCCTGAAAGATTATCGAAAGCTTTCTGAAAGATGTAAGTGCAATATTTTGGGGAGAAGTTTTGGAAGAGTTACGAAAGCCATCTCCTGGAAATTTTTTACCGATATTGAGTATAATATTTCATCAGGACGAGGCCCCAAAATTTTCTGGAGGATTTGGTAGCTTCTACGGAGGGCTACATTTTGAGACCAGTTTCAAATAACATCGTGCTTGCAATTCTTTTAGGCTGGGGAATCTTCAAAAATTCTATGATGGATTTTCAAAACTCACCGCGTTCTCATAGTCAATATGGAGCACTTTGTGGCTGTGAGTTATCCTTCTAACTCACGATATGAAACGTATCACTTTGGATTGAGCTTGGAAAATCAATTTGATTCTGGTTTTCATTGAATCAATAGATTTCGGGAACATTTCAAGGAATTCTTCTATAAGTAACCTCTCTGCCACTCAATTGCACCTCATGAAATTGAAAAATTTCTGAATACCTTCTAGAAGATTCCAAAAATATTTCTAGGAATTATTTCACCGGTAATCTTCTAGAAACGTTGCACTGAAATATTGTTGAAATCTTTACGAAAGCTTTCTGGAAGATTTCGATGCAATATTCTCAGGAAGAATTTCCGCGAAATTTTTGTACGATATTCAGATCAATGAAATATTCCATTGCAATCTCCCAGGAATCTTGCGGGGATATTGCAGGTGATATTTCGAAATGTTCCGTAGCATTATTTCAGAGAAAGCTTTCCGGAAGCTCCCGTAAATATTTCGAAGAATCTTACACGCAATCTTGGAAACCTTGCACTGAAATATTTCTCAAAGATTCACGAAAGCTCTCTGGAAGATTTCTTGGAACAATTCACTGAAGTATTTCTGGAAGATTTACAAGCCTCCGCTGTGATATAGGCTCATTGAATTCCTAACTTGTTTAAATCTCTTCTGAATTGAGGTTAATCACGAGTCGTCGCATATAAATAAAGCCATCATAATAATAGCTTTGTGGAAGCTCTCTGACTGATTCCGTAAATATTTTTTGGGAACATTCCACAGGTAATCTCCCAGAAATCTTGCAGTGAGATATTGTTGATAGATTTTCACAAGCTTCTTAAAATCTTTCAGAGCAAAACCCTGTGACGGGGTACTGCATATTAGAACCAAAAACCATTACAATCGAGGGAACATCATATTATGCTGTTAAAGTATTGCGAGGAGTAATTCTGAACGACTTGACTCTGTGGGATATGACACATAAATATTGCGGTGGAACATTCGGGGAATCCTTCAGTAACATTGCAGTGGAAGATTGTAGGAATCTTTCAGAAACATTGCAGTGAAAGATTGTAGCAATCTTCCAGAAACATTGCAGTGAAAGATTGCAGGAATCTTCCAAAAACATTGCAGTGAAAGATTGTAGGAATCTTCCAGGAACATTTCATTGGAAGATTCTGTTCCCGCTAGATGTCGCATAACACACTTTAGTTCTCAAATTTTGTTCTCATGAATTATATGGTTTCTGGGAAACTATCTATCAGGAAATTTGATGGCAGCATCAAAAGATCCGTCATGTGTGATGACATACCCAGGACCAGCTATGCATAATAGTCTGTAAATGATACGTCAGGATTATTTGAAGATGCGTGCAGGCTTTCTCGCAAGCGCTCACAATAGACGCTGGTTAGTATATAAGACAGGAGGATGGCTCATCGGTAAGGTGTCGCGTACATCGAAGAGTTCATAAAACCTGGATGAATCTAACGCGAACCTTTGGATTCAACGTCACAATGGAGTTGAAGTACGAGTCAGAATGATGAAGTCATGCATTAGAATGATTAAGAATCTTATCAAGCAAAATATGGATTCCACAGACAGAATATTAACGCATATATTTCTGTGAGATTTCATGAAATCTTGCAGGAACATTTCACTGAAATATTTCAATGGAATGTTTCTGAAAGCTTCCCGAAGTATTCCCGGCAATATTTCATGAAATCTTGCAGAAAGGTGTCTGAAGTGGGACATGTCTTTATTGAGGGAAGCTTTCAGTGAAATCTTTCTGAAAGATTCCCGGGTTTTCCTGAAAGCTTGCAGGAAGGTTTCTGAAAGATTCTCATGCTGTGTGGGATGGCTGTATCTCGGAACAGGAGGCCCATGAGATTGAAACCTTGGAGATACCTTCATTCCTCACCGGAACAAGTTGATTTCTAGAGTTCGGTATGAACTCAAGACCCGCTCACGACACGGTTAGGTCTCTCCTTGTGAATCAACCTCGCCCATTGCGCTAACACAAGCTTGTCAATTTCTCAAACCAAACTCCTGGGCCACGAAGTTTACGTATCCTTTAGTACTCAATCCTCTTACACTGGTATGCATAGTCGTTTCAACCCGAGAGTTGAGAATTGATCCGCGGATTAGGCGCTGTAATCGCCGTGGACAAAAAATAAGTTCAAGTCTGTGGTGTTCTGCTGCACTGGGACAACGTAAGGTGAATGAAAAGTCTTCACTTTATTCTTTTGCGAAGCCGAATACAGCGCCTAATCCGCGGATTCTCAACTCTCGAGTTATAACGACTATGAATACCAGTGTCAAAGTTGACACATTCTCCTCGCCATTCTAGGCAGTGAGGCTAGGAAGAAGCTCTACTAGCGGAGTTTCTTTCAAATGGAGATTATTCGAGATGTCTTTGCTCCAAGAAAAGCTCTTCAGCCAAACTACGATTTCTATCAAAAATGAAGTTGTGAGTTCATATATTTGATATCAATGACTCCATCTAACATTCCCCCGATAGGAAAGCCCGAAGGTCAAATTTTGCTGATGCACATATCGTATGTTTGAATATGTGTAATGTGTATACATTGGCCTTCACAGATTAAGGAACTGAAACGATCATATCAGCCCTTCTGAACAAGATAATAAACGTATTCTCCAAAATGTCTTGATTTTTGAGAGAGAGAGAGAGGGGGGGGGAGATAGGGAGGGCTACGTTGGGTCTTGCCCAAGTGCGCCACACTTGCTACGATAATTGAATGAGGGGAATCGCTTCTACTTCAATAATTCAATCAGGGAAAGGCAAGAATTGTCACTAGTTTGTCAATCATTACATCAAAGGAAGCATACAGAATTGCAAGGGGATGAGAGGGAGACGATCAGTAAGAGAAGGAGAAATTCATAATTGAGTCAGGAAGGATCAGTAAACTGTGGGAGAGAAATCATACCTCTATGTCAGTGTGACAGATTTGGACCACGCCTCGCCGATATGGTGTACTGGTGCAGACAGTGCCCCTTGAGATTCGTGCCTTAATCGCTAACCCACCTTCGCTGAATACGACGTTAGTAATCTAATGCTCTCGTGAAGAATTCATTGATCATGCATGCTCGCGAATGGGGTACAAGTGAAAATAATCGATAAGAAACCGTTTCGTGAGAAATCTTGTGTGATAAGAGAGATATCAATGCTCATGATAATCCTAGGCAAGACAATTTTGGGATCGCATGTCTGATCAACCAGTATGTAAATTCTTGTATATTATTATACTTATTTTGACGAAGATACCAGATCCGCGGCCTTTTCCGCACCCACACACTCCAAGCAAATATGGCACACATGGGTACTTCTCACGATTTGTTAATATCCCGCCCACCAAAAATCTAATATTCAAATCTCACGGCTCATACCCTAGCGATAGCTTAGATGATTATTCACAACTAAAATAGTGCGAAAAGTGTTGGATGCATCATTTTTTCATGGAATCTTTTGGGGAGTGGAAGAGACGTTTCGGCCCACTCGGTCTGGAATTGATTGTACCAAACTTTCAGGCACAGAACAGGAGGACCCTGTTCCAGGGCTCTAGTCAATATCTTATTGGGAATTTTACTCAATACCCATGAAAATGCGACCCCGTAGCTTACAATCCAATGCTCCTAGTCTATTTGACGAGCCCCACATCTTCATGTTGCATTGCGTAGCTCACATGATTCGAGAGAAATTATTGGTGCTTTCAACACGTTTGTTGTCGTCGGAGAACGATAATATGATCGTTTCATACCTACACTTGGTCAGATAATCGTTTGAAAGGATTGGGTGAGTTTCAAAAACACAGGCAAGGAATCATTCATGTGCATTTTGCTTCGAAAAGGTGATGAGAGAGTATTCTGAACTCTTGGAGCAAAAACCGACTAATCATACTGCAAACATTATTTGATATGGTTTCTCCCAATGGTCCCATCAGTGAATTTAGAGCCATCATCGGATTTGTGGGTGTGCTCGAGGTGGTGGACCTTTTTGCAACCGATTCTCGCGAGCAACTTCACAACGTCAGTGATTAACAAAATTCGGTCTCTGGCTAGATACACTCATTATGGTCCCGGGATTCTGTTCATAAGATCAGAACCTGAATGTACACATTATTTCCGTATGGGAGAGAAGATGAGTTTCTTTGGGTGTCACGGCATTTTCCAGCAAGAAGGAAAGTCTGTTGAATCCGGGTAATGATTTTGTGGTTGCTCGCACTCCCGTTCATTGACAGGCTCACGTGTCTGACGATAAAAACATGATAGTTGGGCGGAGTCTATAAGGTGAAGCCACTGGACCAATCGGGATGGAATCTCGCAAGTGCATTCACAGGATCGTCTCAAGGGTGCATAGGTTGAATTCGGTACAAGACTATTGGGTCGTTCCAAAGTGACTGAATTTGTCACAGAAATCAATATTTACGATAAGGGTTACCTTTTCCCTCGATTTTGAAGTCTGGACTGAGAAACCGTAAAAGGTTGAAAATATACACTCATTTTTTTGATGGAAAATTAAAGGATCAATTTGAAGAGAGTTCAATTCAGCAATTGAAAAACATTTTCAGAAAATCCGTTTAGCCCGTTCCAATGCTCATCTCGCAATTTGCTAAATCCTTCAACGTTTTTTTCTAATCCCGACAATAAATCATTATTGTCCTTCATTACCGAAAATACGCTGCTAAAAGAATTTAGCAGAATGCTTTCTCATTGCCATAGAAGAAGTCAACTTATCTCATATTATTCACTCGAAAATTCAAATACATTAACATGTTACATTAATCAATTCTCCTCATGAAATTTTTATTAAAATATTTATTCATCCAAAATATCAAAACGTCTCCTAACCATGATCCAGAACATGAGATATTTTTTCGAATTCCGTTATCCTGACTTTCTGTAATATCAATTGGTAAACATCCATGACCCTTCATTTATCTTTGATCTTCATCTTCAACATCAATCAAATCCACAATATCCTCCTCAATGTTTTGTTCTTTACTATCTTGCTCTAATTGATCATCCTGTGTTTGACATTTTATTATGTTAACAGATTTATGGTCTGATGAATATGACTCGTATACATTGAAAAGGGAATGAATCGGTTTGAAGAAAATCTAGTAAAATTGAGTATTTTTCTACAAATTAGTTATTTGAAGAATAAATTATGGAGTGTAAATTTCAATTTGCAGTAGGTGGAACAGAGTGATAATAACGTAAAGGTCTTTATTGATTTTCATTAACGCGAGGAATTGATTGATTGATACAAAATTTTGATTGATTGATACAAAATTTTGGTAAACAGGTGATTGTGTTAGGAAAGAAAGCAATTAACTGTCGGTGAACGTGGAAATTGGGATAAAAATGTATCATTTGGAACGCAAAATTTCGAGATCGATTTGACAAAATCTTTTGAGACTTTGTAGGTGTATTTTAAAGACTGTGACGATGATGCCAGTGAATTTTGAGCATGATCGCATGAATATTTTTTGACTGTTGAATTTTTTAATGAGAAATTCGAAATTTTTCGGAAAGAAGCAAATCTTATAAATGATTTGTACTTCATTTGACTATATGAAAAAAATGTCAAGGAAGTACTTTAGATATTTTTCGGCGTGCTGGATCGATTCGTTGATACGGAATTTTGGTAAACAGGTGATTATGTTAGGAAAGGAAGCAATTAACTGTCGGTGAACGTGAAGATTGGAATAAAAATGTATCATTTGGAACGCAAAATTTCGAGATCGATTCGACAAAATCTTTTGAGACTTTGTAGGTGTATTTTAAAGACTGTGATGATGATGCCAGTGAATTTTGAGCATGATCGCATGAATATTTTTTGACTTGTGAATTTTTTAATGAGAAATTTGGAATTTTTCGGAAAGAAGCAAATCTTATGAATGATTTGTATTCCATTTTACTACATAAAAAAAATGTAAAGGAAGTAATTTAGAAGTTTTTCGACGTGCTGAATCGATTGGCTGATACGGAATTTTGTTAAATTGTGATTAGAAAGGTTTTATAGCCCAACGAAAGAGAGGTGTGTAAAAGATATAATAAAATGAGCTTCAATCGAAATTCCGTATTAACCAATCGATTAAGCACGTCGAGAAACGCGTAAATCAACAGCCTCAGATTTTTTGAGCAGGAAGGAGAGAATATTTTTAGTTTTTAAGATGAAAAAAAATTATACATAAATGAAAAAAAATTCATAAGTATAAAAGTAATCATCGGGGGGCACTCAAAATCTAGCATTCCCATCTAGAGACGCCTCCGAACATGGCATAAAAATTTCAGGACGATCTATCAAACCAGTGAGGAGTTTTGCTGAGCGATAGAAAACAACATACATACATACACACACACAGACACGGACAGAGGGCTCGAAAGACGGGGTTGTAGTAATTTTATGAGGGGTTATAACGAAAAACTGTGACCTACATTCGATAGATCTTGGCGAAAGGAAGAGGACTGTACCAATTTCATGTATTCAAGAGGTTCACTGGAGGAGAAAAAAATTTTTTTAGAAAAAATTTGACGAAAATTCTGCTGGCACCAAATGAATGCTTTCTCTTTTGAGAAAGCAAAAAGGAATATTTTTCGCACTTCGACGTGAAGTTGGATCTCGTACAAATCGAATAAATTGTATGGAGATCCGTTGAGGAAATTAGAAAATGGAAAAATTCTTGACAACTCTATTTCCGTTGATACCATTGTACCCCTCAAAAATTTGTTAATCTAGACGAAACAGTCTGTTCCATTACCGTGGAACTGGGTAACTTTGATACAGTGGTTACAACTTTGGTACTTCTCTGAAAAATGAAGCCCTGCTCTCGGCAAGAAAAATAGTTCTATCACTCCAAAATCTGTCCTCCCTACTTGGAAAAAGCACATGAACAATGTTTTAAGCCGGCGTAAATGGTTAGGTATGATCATTGAAGCTTCTTCGAAAAAGACTTCTGGCAGAAATGAGCTGGTTATCCAGTTGGTGTGGGTGACAGAAATTGTTCCGGAACAAACTACCCGTGAATAACGCCGAATTTCGATCACTTCTATTACCGCATCGAAAAGACTATCATTACATTGGGATATTTAGGGATATTAGATGTCCCAATCACTGCGAGTTTTTCGGGTACCTTCAAATTGCGCACCACAGATTTTGTGTTTATCGGTAGATATCGAGCCTGGGATTTTTCGAAGTTGTTCGTCTACGTCTTGAGAAGAAGTCACTCAATTTTTAGACCGATCCGAGTTAATGGTAAATACTTATTAATTAAATCCTGAGTCAGAAATGGTGCTTCTATTACTGCGTTTGATTCCCTATTACTGCACGGGTATTACTGCGTTTCGCCTATCACTGCGCCCCAATTACTGCGGTGAAAAAAATACGGGTTTAAACGGTTATTGGGCCGTTTTTCTCGGGTACCCACGTATATTCGACAAGCAAATCACAGAGCATAACCGATTGTATATTCAAAATACGTCTAGAATGTAAGAATTCGCGATAATCTCGCAAAAAGTGAGTAGCAAAGATCGCGTGCTCGGGGCACGGTATCTTGAATTAGAAATGCACTGAATTTGGATCGCACGCGGTTATTGGGGATAAACTATCGTAGAAACCAAGTTTGGAATGCTTGTTTGGTCCCTGTCTGATGATCCAGGAATCGATTTACTCCGTAAAATCGTGTCACGAGACGTTCAAAATGCACACCTATAGGTAGGTTATACATGCGCGCTCGCGGACCGTTTGTTTACATCACATCACTTCACACCAGGGTTTTTAACGGAATATTCGTTTCGTTTCGTTTTGTTTAGCAAATAAACGAAACGAAACGAAATGATTCCATTTACGTTGATGATAAACGAAACTAAACAAAACATTATCCATATTTAATATCAATAAACAAAACTAAACGAAATTCTGGCATTTTGAATACGTTGAATTTTGTTTTTAGGAAACGAAGCGTAAACACAATTACTTTTGATTATGTTTGAGGGAAACTAAACTAAACGTAATCAGAAGAGCTCAATGTAATATTACACGAAACAAGACTCGCATAATTTCGTTTAGTTTTGTTTATGAGTCATTCTTTTTAATATCGCCAGGTTTTGTGGCGGGGGTCAGGGATTTTTCTGTAACTTTAGGTACATGTTGTATATGATAGAAGAAGATGAAAAGCACAGTTTTTAGGTCCCGAAAGTCATCCGCGCGAGTTTGGTACCCTATTCTCGTTTTCAAAATTCGTGAAAAATTCGATTTTTCAACTTTTTGATTGATTTCTCACCAGTATAGAACCCGGTAGAAAAATTATCCAAGACACATATTTCGACGTAAAATGAGCTGAATTTTACGGAAAAAATACTCTTAGATCCGTCAAAGGTAAACATAACCTCAAAAAAGTGGTTTTTTTTTCAGAAAAACACAATTTTCAAGTCTTAGGCCCTATTTTATCTCAATTTTGACATTTTTATCGGATTCCTCGTCAAATTTTACGTCGAAAACCGTTTCCATAAAATTGGGCTGAAGATGGGTTTGGCCACCATAATAACAACTTTAGTAGCAGGGTCGTAAAAATAGCGCTAAATTGTTCGTTTCGGGAGGGACACTTATAACACTGGACAACAAAATGTTGGTTCATGAGTAGCGCATTGATCAAGCAATGACTTTTTCGTGTATTTTTCGACGCAGAAACCGAATCCGAAACCAGTTTTGCACCTAGACATCAGGAATTTTTTTAAATCGCGAAATACTGAGCTTCTAAAAAACTGCGTTTTTAGCGTTTTTTGATGATTCTGTAGATACATGATTTTGATGGTGCAACCTTGCAGCGGGCTTTGAGCGTACCCAGACTATGATTTCTGACGTATTTCGAGCTGCTGAATACGATGGCAGTGGTTTTAGAGGGCTAGCATGCGTTCGGAACGAAGGACAAGGTGATTTTTTGAGTTGCTATCAGGAGAGTTTGGACAATTTCGCAATCAATCTCAAAGTGCTCACGAAATTGATCAGAAACACCCTTTTGGATCTCACGAGGGCGCATTCTTTTCGTATTTGTACACGCAGTGAGAAAAAAAAATATTTGTAATCGCCTAGAAATAGATGAGTAGAATATACGCGTGTTATTCCGAAAAGAAACTTTTGATCTATTTCGAGATCTATTCCTCGAGTGAGTTCAAGCCTCCTCGTATTGGATCAAAGCTCGAGTATTTGTACGTAGAAGTCACTCAAACTTTTAAAACAATGTCATTTTGTTGCTAGGATACGGTATCAGAAGTCCCGGAGACCTAAACTCGGTTTAGGTCACGGAACGTACCTTGACATACCATGAATATGTCATCAACCTAGTTACATCGTTTTTCACCTTAAGCTAATGTGGGCACTCCAATGATTCTATTCTGGAGGGGAGTGAATAAGAATATTCAGCGTCAGATGTACCATCTTGGGCTGGTTGCAAACGGCTCCCTATATGTTCTCAGAAGGACATGAGACTAGGAAACTGCTTTGACTCATTACGAGAAAGCTTGAGCTTACCTCATGAATAGATCAAAAGTTTCTTTTCGGAATAACACACGTATATTCTACTCATCCATTTCTAGGCGATTACAAATATTTTTCCCTCACTGCGTGTACAAATACGAAAAGAATGCGCCCTCGTGAGATCCAAAAGGGTGTTTCTGATCAATTTCGTGAGCACTTTGAGATTGATTGCGAAATTGTCCAAACTCTCCTGATAGCAACTCAAAAAATCACCTTGTCCTTCGTTCCGAACGCATGCTAGCCCTCTAAAACCACTGCCATCGTGTTCAGCAGCTCGAAATACGTCAGAAATCATAGTCTGGGTACGCTCAAAGCCCGCTGCAAGGTTGCACCATCAAAATCATGTATCTACAGAATCATCAAAAAACGCTAAAAACGCAGTTTTTTAGAAGCTCAGTATTTCGCGATTTAAAAAAATTCCTGATGTCTAGGTGCAAAACTGGTTTCGGATTCGGTTTCTGCGTCGAAAAATACACGAAAAAGTCATTGCTTGATCAATGCGCTACTTATGAACCAACATTTTGTTGTCCAGTGTTATAAGTGTCCCTCCCGAAACGAACAATTTAGCGCTATTTTTACGACCCTGCTACTAAAGTTGTTATTATGGTGGCCAAACCCATCTTCAGCTCAATCTTATGAAAACGGTTTTCGACGTAAAATTTGACGAGGAATCCGATAAAAATGTCAAAATTGAGATAAAATAGGGCCTAATACTTGAAAATTGTGTTTTTCTGAAAAAAACCACTTTTTTGAGGTTATGTTTACCTTTGACGGATCTAAGAGTATTTTTTTCGTAAAATTCAGCTCATTTTACGTCGAAATATGTGTCTTGGATAATTTTTCTACCGGGTTCTATACTGGTGAGAAATCAATCAAAAAGTTGAAAAATCGAATTCTTCACGAATTTTGAAAACGAGAATAGGGTGCCAAACTCGCGCGGATGACTTTCGGGACCTAAAAACTGTGCTTTTCATCTTCTTCCATCATATACAACATGTACCTAAAGTTACAGAAAAATCCCTGACCCCCCGCCACAAAACCTGGCGATATTAAAAAGGATGACTCTTATGCAGTTCTCTCATTCATATCGTTTCGTTTAGTTTTGTTCATCGTCAACGTGAACGGAATTGCATTATTTTGTTTTGTTCCTTCCTCAAACAAAATTAAACGAAACAAAACGAAATGTTTTCTCTCTTTTTTATCATTTTTCTAGTTCACTTCATTTGCACACATCTATCATTGTTTGAAGGTGGGAACTATGAGTGCTCGATCGCCTCAACAACACACTTCATTCGATACGTATCATTATCCGCAGGAGCTCTAGTTCTTTGGGTGAGGGTCTTATGGGCGAATCTCGGCATTTGAGAAATACTGGTTGGCAAATTCGAGATGTTCCAATCTGATACGACATTTCCGGGTAACTTTTTCATCGATTGATTAGTACTCAAACAATGGTATGACACTCGCGTGAACAACGGATATTCTCATGTATTCAAATAAGAACCTCGTATTACAACTATTCTGATGAGTACACTTCATCCTAGAAATAAGCTGTCTTCGGTGTCAGAAAAGTGAACAGGGGGGATTCTAACAGTTTATAGGGGTTTCTACTACTAAAATGTACGTCTTTGTGAATTTCCAATTTTTGTTAGCCTCGCATTACTCCTGAGGTGGATGTATGACAGAGGCGATTTTTACATACGTTTCTGTTGAAGTAGACATCAGATTACACGTGGTTCCAGTTACAATGAGGTCCTCATTCTCATGTCTCATGCAAAGATAATACATTTCGATACAAGGGTGGAAAATAGTACATTTCGATACAAGGGTGGAAAAACTTTTTTTGACACACTGTGCGAGAAAGTAACTTCTCCGCACTGATTTTCCACTTTCTCTCACAGTTTGTCAAAAAATAGTATTCGATACACGGGTGTAAAACTTATTTTTCGCACCCTCGTAATGATTCCGACCCTCGCCTATGGCTCGGGCCGGAAACCCATCACTCGGACGCAAGATAGTACATTTCGATACAAGGGTGGAAAACTTCTTTTTCGCGTCCAAGTGATGGGTTTCCGGCCCGAGCCGTAGGCGAGGGTCGGAATCATCACGAGGATGCGAAAAATAAATTTTACACCCGTGTATCGAATACTATTTTTTGACACGCTGTGCGAGAAAGTGGAAAATCAGTGCGGGGAAGTTACTTTCTCGCACAGCGTGTCAAAAAAAAGTTTTCCACCCTTGCATCGAAACGTACTATTTTGTGCTCGCGTGCATAAACCTGTACGGGAAAGTTACCTCTCCGCACAGTTTTGCGTGCGTAAATGAGTGCAAAAAAGTACGAGCCGTGCGGAAAAGTGACTCCTTAGGAAAGAGCACAGAACGGATAACTATCATCGGAAAATTATGATGACCACCAAATTTTGCTAGTTTTTGTAAAGGACCCCGCCCTAAATCATAGGAATTTGGCTTTCGGTCAAACCTTTTGCGAGTGTACTAAAACGATAGATCTCAAAACACTGAACAAGAGTCTCCATGGACGCAAAACTCAATGCCGTCTTCGTTTTGAGTTATTTCATGTAAAAAGTACCCCTCATTGCATGGGTGTAGTGGGGTTATGTGTCGATTTCTCGATCGAACTCGAGGCACGTGTGTGGTTTTACACCTGAATCTTGGGTTAGTTTTGTACACGCGTCTTTTTGCGTTGTAAGATAATGAATGAGCTCAACATCGCGATGAGTCCGACGAGATCAAATGAACAATCTGCTTGAGTGATGAAAGTTATTAGGGGCTTGTTTCATCATTCAAGTGAATTCGACAAACACAAGAGCTATTGTGCATCAATTTTCTGGGGCTGCTTTTGCAATTTTGTGTTTTCCAGTGTAAGAGTAAGTGGCTCATCAACGACGAATTCAATATGAATATCCCAATTGCCCAAGTCTTAATAGAATATCGAGAATCGGGTTAGTCTTTGATCTGATCCGATATGATTTGATTTGGAGTTCGATCAATATCAAACGTGCTCCATCATACTTTCTTCAGACTTTGGCAATCGGAATATTCTCGTTGAATCCATCGTTGATGAGTTACTTACCCTCACATTGAAAATCACAGAATCGCAGGAACAACCTGAGAGATTAGCGCGCAATAGCCCTTGTGTTTGTTGAACTCAATTGAATGATGAAACAAGCCTCTAATACTTTTTCTCACTCAATCAGATTGCTCGTTCGATCTCGTCGGACTCGTCGCGATGTTGAGAGTAGGTATTCTATGGGAGTTCCAGCTCAATTGCACTGGAACTCTCTGTGTGTTCGAGTGCAACTGCACTAGAACTCTCAAATAGTTTCTAGTGCAGTTGCACTAGAATTCTCATATGCACTAGAATTCTCATGATAGTTTCGAGTGCAGTTGAGCTGGAACTCTCACACAGTTCTTGATGTAATGTTTGGCAGAACTCTCATTTAGTTTCGAGTGCAGTTGAGCTGGAACTCTCATACAGTTCTTGATGTAATGTTATCATAGCTTTGGTGCATTCAAAGTACTGAGGCTTTGATGCATAAATTCAGAAACCTACTCATGCATTGAGTTGAAAAATTCAATCTGCGAGGTCAGTCCGTGTACCACGTGCTTCCCCCTTTATCGCATTTTTTGCAATTCTTCATTTTATCATATTTATAATCGGAGGTAGACTTTTGAGTAGATGCTTTTTCAGGCTTCTCTTTCCACGCAGATGGTCCTCTTTTCTTCTGTTCCTCATCCAGGAGAAGCCTCCTCTCTTGAGAGCTGTTGCTGCTTCCGTTTCCCATGATGGAATGAAGGAAGACAGCAATGTTTCATCAATCTATAGTTTTAATCACAAACGTCATACTCCTCGCCATTCTCTCCATATTGCCGACAGTAAGGGTGTCTAGGTCGGGGTATAGCGGGTGCTTCGAAAGGGTTTGTGTACTCTCGAAGTCGTTTTTCGAACTCATCTTTTGAGAGCTTACGCTCCTTGACCTTACTCAAGCCACACCCCATGATGGAATGGAGAAAATATTTAGCTCACTCGCTATTTATGGTTTCCCACTCCATCTCCTCCATCCAGTCAACGGAATGATCATTGATGAATTTTTTAATGAGTTGGACGTTATGAACGGCGCAAACAGCTTTTCGAGCTCTCGGGTGATGCGTGCAGACTGTGAGATGTTTTTGACTGTACAGAGCATCCAATGATAAATATCCAGACTCTGTGATGTCACGGACTTTGAAACCAAATCGCTCCAACCAGTCCTTATTGATTAAACCTTTAACAATGATGGACTCGGCATCTTGTAAAAGTTCTCTGAGAAGATGACCAACTTGAGTGTACGGGACGTCCCCAGAACACCAAGGAATACCATGATAGTTTCTCTCGAGCCATAAATTTTGTCTCACATATTTCTGAGACAATCTCTTCAGAGGAAAGGGTTCTTTGAAGAGGAAGACGAGAGGTTCGGAATCTCCATCGAGGGGAGCTACAGCGAGCTCTTTCAAGACAAAATCGTCGACAGGCTGTTTGAAACCTTGCATGTCTACGACGTAAGCCATCTTGAGACAAACTGAACCACTCAATAATTGAGATGAGCTAATTCACAATCGGAATCATGCTCGAACATAGCGAAACCTCTATGAAACCCTCTATATTTCAAAGGTTGAACTTTGTAATGATTTGGACATCGGGTATCGTGGGGCTCACATCTTTTGTCTCGGTCACACTCATTGGATATTCCAAAGCGTATATGACAGATGTCATTGTCAAGGATGATTTTCAAGAGATCTGCTACTGTAATATCGTGATAGACTTTCTCATCCCAAAAGTCATAAGCTTCACGATGAGATTTGAGACATTTGGGATCATGGCAGATCCTCCAAGAATAATCCAGCGGTTCGAAGCAAATTTTTCTTCTATAATAACCTAGCAGTGTAACGTAGAATCTAAGGGTCGTAGTGTCTTTCAGAAGATCGATCCCCTGCATCATCTCCTCGAGGTAGTCCGATTCATATTCAGAATGATCTCGTTCTCTGAACTGTATGATCATCTGAATGATTCGTTGCCATGCCAGACCCTCGAGTGATTTTTTGAAGTCAGGATAAAAATGACAATCTGGGTGTTGACAGTTGGTTTCCCTACAGCAGAGACCTTTCTTGCTCGACATCTCGAGAGCAACTGGCTCTAGATCACTTTGCGCACATCTCCGCTCACTGGATTATACTCAATTATTCGATCATGTATGATCAAACAATAAGCTGATGTATTGTCTGGGAAATTTTCTCTAGCTTCAATTTCTAAGCGAACATCGACTGGTGCATTCTTCAGAGTCTCACTCTGTTTGGAACAGTCTAGAACGACGAGAGGGACATTTGCAATGAACTGCTTCTTATTCAATATCGGTTCTGGATCTTTACCATAGTACGCACTTTGAAAGTGAACGTACATATCGTAAAGTATAGCATACTGATTTTCCGTGATATCCAAATTGAGATTACCGTAAGGATAATATTGAGAATTGAGGAAAAGTTTCACATCGCTGATGTTACAATGATCAAAAAGACTCGCGTTCTTATCTTTCCTATTTTTCCTAGCAGTTTGGAAGCCAAGCACGATGAAACGTGGTTTTTCTAATTGATTCAAAGTTTTGACAGTCCACACGTGTTTTGATGTGGTTGGAAGAGTAGGATACTCAAAGAGTTCCCAGGATCTAAAACTCATCGCTATTGGCTTGCTCCTCTGAAGTTGGTTGAGCATTTTGATTCTCAGTTGGTTGGACGGTGTAACATATGGCATGAGCCACTCTATTTTGATCAATTCAATCTGCCATTGATCCCACGTTACCGCTGGAGGTGTTCCGGTATTATAGGATCTCGATAGCACCGCATTGATATCAGTATTGGATCTTTGCAGGATCAACTCATGCTTGGCATTGACGACTACTTTTCGATAGTCTTCTGCAAAACCTAGGATCTTATTCAAAGGAACGTTGACATCAAAACATCCTTGATCATCGATGATGCTTTTAGTTTCTTCAATATCTAACCATCCAGCATTCTCCATATTTTGTCTAGGATTAAGGGATATCCATCCTTTCATCAAACTCGTGATACCAACGTTTCTACATCGATCTATCTCTATCGCGTTAATTTCATAACGGACATTAGAAAAGAGATGACACGGAGCATTGTTCACGAACTTGGTGTGCGATGCTGTGGTTTCAGACGTTACATTCAATCGACCAACTATATGGAGAGAGCTTTTGGAAGGTAAAAGACAAAGATCTTGATGTTGAATCGATATGCGAATTTCATCGTTATTACCATGATTAGCTCCTGTGTAAGGTTGATGGGCATGAACTTCGTAGTGAGAAATATCATCGTCGAAAACGACGGGTGAGTGAATGTCTAGGATATCTTCCATTCTTCTTGAAACAACAAATGAAAATGCAAGTCAATTTCCACCAGCTTTTACGCGGAAACCGTGACTTTTGAGGAACTGAACGTTTTGCCGTGTTAGCGCTTTGAGAGCTCGACGACGACTGACCGTTGGGCGACATGATGTAGTGGATTTATACCCTCGACCGTGATAAGCGATACCCATCACTGAAGTGCTTTAATGTGTAGTCTAACTGTGATTTCTTCTCCTTGGAAATCGACTAATTCTCCGTCTTGATCAATTATTGCGACCTGGATATCAGTGATCTCCTTTTTCGGAATTAATGGTAAGTAAATCTTCTGAGTCGGGACTTCGATGATTTTATAGCCTGGAGGCACTGCGGGGAAAAACTGGTGGAGAGAGTGAACTTTCTGATTGTTCAGATAGCTACCAGTGATGATACTGCACTCAATTCTCAATGAGTTTATTTTAAGAATCCTGATTGGTAAATTAGAAATATGCTCCCTACCAGCCTCTAAAATGCGTGGTGTGAATCCAAGCAACCGTCCAATTGATCCTTCAACTATGAAATTAACAGGTTTACTACACTTGATTATACTACGGAGAGTGTTATTGTTTGGTTTTAAACTGAAAGTTACACCGGTCTCAAATAGTTCTCCTTGAATGTATTTCTCGATATTATCGATCTCGTAACAACCTGTAGGTATTGTTATCTTTCGATCTCCAATGATAATATTATTCCTTCCCTCGTGAATGTTAGGGAACGAATGATAAGAGAGAAAATCAATCAGAGCGCACTCGTAATTTTTATGTGGATGCAATTCGATCGAGGGATTGAAGTGGGCTTCGAGAATTGAAGAGGCTCCCGATAGGATCAGAGTATTCGATTCCATGACTCTTCAAAACAGAATGAGAGAGAGTCGAGCGAATCACCCTCTTATATACCCTCGAGCTCGTTGCATAAAAATTTGAGACACAGATGACCGCAATTGAAACTTCCGAACTTTTGATACCTCTTGGGATTGTACTTGACACTATCGACCCCAAGATATAACATGAGATCTAATGGTGGTTGAAGGTCACCGAAGCTGTCAAAATATACTACATCATTTCCTCTCTTGCGGTAAGCCACCCAATGCGTCCCAGGTCCACTCGCGTCATCAAGATTAACTACTGCCGATTCTCGATAACGCGGTCCATCAGATGGTAAAGCATTTCGCATATAAACCCCGCGAAAATTGGGAATTCCCCTCTTTTTTGCGTACTCGAGTATATCGTAATTGGACAATGCTCTGTTAGGTAAACTTACTTCGATCTTTTTTTTTTTTAAACCATCGCCCATATATGGACTCAAGTAGAGCCCAAAGCCTTTTTTATATGTTTTCAAATAGAGACCTTTTCCAAGAGCGATAGCTTCCATCGTCTTATTATGTCGTTGGCTCTCTTCCAACTGACGTTTTGCTGTCTTAGCTTGGTTTATAGCCTTAGCTACTCCAGCAGCCCCACCAGCTAGAGCACCAGTTGCACTCAGTCCAGCAAAGAGAGGAATGAGATATGGTAGGAACCCGCCGATTTTCGTAGAGACTGGTAAGACTCGAGGGACTTTCACTCGAATTCTCCCACCAATCTTTCTAATTGCAGCTCGCGCACCTTTCATTGCGGAGCTTATCACTTTTCTTGCTGATTTATTATGAACCGTTGACTTGGCAGCAGCCTTGATGATTGCGCTCAGAGAAGTCGTTTTTCTTTTCTTACTCACTTTCCTCCTCGAAGTCTTCCTTTTTCTAGCGACCTTCTTCTTCCTCTTAACAACTCGAGTCTTCTTTCTCTTAAGAGTCCTCCGCTTCTTGAGACCCATACCTGCCTTCGTCTCCAATTTCATCGCAGTAGTGACAGCCAAAGCTGCTGCTCTTTCCCTGACACTTGCGTCCTTGGCACGTACTCGATTCCAAGCTTTTTCAGCTAAAACTCGGTCTGCAGCGTGTCTCGCTTCAATATTCTCTCGATTTTTAGAATATGCTATATCGTGCTCCTTGCAAGCGGAATCGAGTGGATCAATCCCAGGATCACCTCGAGCCAACCGCTTCTCTAATTTGGTCCCTGGTCCACAGTATTGATAACCAGGTAAGTGGAGCTCCACGGGGAGTCGATTGATAAAGTTGTTAACTAGACCGCGGCCGTGTTTTCTCTTGCGAGATCTTTTATGAATGATCATCACTCTCCAAAAGTCTGTGAGTGACTGAGCAGAAGGCTATATAAGCCTGGTATTTATACCCGTAGCCTCAGTTTGATCGACGAATCCGAGCAGTCACAATGGATTTCTCAGAGACCTCGAAGAAATTGCCAGTGATGAACTTTGACGTTCTCGTGAAAGATGAGAAGAAGGTTAAACGACACGGTGACCTACTCCCTGACACTATCAGAGCAATTTTCTGCGGTCCATCTAATTGTGGCAAGACGAATAGCTTATTAGCTCTCTTGATACATCCGAACGGGTTGAGATATGAAAACGTATATTTATACTCTAAATCACTCAATCAACCGAAGTACCAGTTCTTGAAGGACGTTTTAGAACCGATTGAAGGCCTCAACTATTTCCCTTTCAGTGATAATGAAGAGGTCATATCACCAGACAAGGCTCTATCGAATTCTATCATGATTTTTGATGATGTTGCTTGTGATAAAAATCAAGATCATCTACGTAATTTTTTCTGCATGGGGAGACACAAAGGGATAGATTCTTTCTATCTCTGCCAATCGTACGCTCAAGTGCCTAAGCTTCTTGTGAGGGACAACGTTAATCTATTGGTGTTATTCAAGCAAGATCAGAAAAATCAGAAACATGTTTATGACAACCACGTGAACACTGACATGTCATTTCAGGCATTTCGAGACTTGTGCTCAGCTTGTTGGAATGATTCTCACGGCTTCCTCGTTATCGATAAAGATAGAGAAATCAATAATGGTCGGTATAGAAAAGGTTTCGATTGTTTTGTTACAAATATATCGTACTAGAGGAGCTCGCATTCAGTCTATCATGAGACATCATTGAGTGAACATGACTGAATTGGAAAGGGAGAAAAATATATTACAACAACTCGTGAAAGCGAGGGATGCTGTCAGACGGAAATATGATCTGCTCAAATATGAGAAAGACAATGTGGATAAAGCTTTGGGTGAAACGTTCAAACCAATAATCGACCCGCTGGAAAAAATTGTTTCGCAAACGAAAAATACTCTTCCATCTCAAACTGACTCGCGAAATATTCCTCTCAAAGCAAAGAAGAGACCCAAACTCTTGAAAAGTTTCCAATTGAAAAGCTCGGACGAATCCGAAAGCACATTAGCAGCTGATGATGAGTCGGGTCATGAGACATCTTTCTTTGACGCGCCAGAGGTTGGGAGCGACTATAAGAGTCCACTCAAACATCCTTCTCATGATGTAAGAGGTGACGATTTACTCTATGGAGTGTATCAAAAAGGCGGTAAAATGATGCTTGGAAACTCGGAAATTCTTTTCGGGGATAACATTGAAGTAAATAAAGTCTCTTATCCCCCGACACCTGGACTCCTACAACTAATACTAATGAAACAGCCAAATATGAAAATTGTCACTGAAAAGGATACATCTCTGTATCGTCAAATTTTAGAAACCACGAGCGCCCATCGAAAGAAACACGACCCCCGGGAGACTCTCCGAGCGTCTGCAACGAGTAAAAAATTTAATGAAATTATCAAACCTCTGTTTGTGGAAGACGATGTGAGTTCTGCTGAAATTTATGGCTCAGGTTTACTACCACGGTACAAAGTCGCTCGAGTTAACTCCAGAATGGATTACATATATTGGGATGATCCAAACGAATTAGTTGATCGTCTCCGATTGCTCTTAGCGGAACGGACCGCGGGCAATCGGAATCATGATAATGAGATTCACTCAATAATCGACGAATTGAGAGAAGCTGGCTATATATTGAACTGATACCAATCATCTGCATCAGTATCAAAATGAGCGTCGATCTGTTCGGACGTGCCTTGAAGCGAAAAAGGATTGAGGAGGGACTCCGTGGTCCACCTGGCATTGGGTATAAATTCATGGACGATGGTCAATTTGATGCAGAAGGCAAACGACTCTGTAACCTCGCAGCACCGGTGGGTCCTAGTGACGCAGTAGATTTCCAAACACTGAAGGATTTTTTCCACTCCGAAATTCAGAGTATACGCGAAATAACGTCAAAATTAAGGAGTGATATAGACGACGTGAACGTTATTCTAGCCGCGGACGAAGATACGTTCAAAAAAGATACAAAATACTTGACAGATCTTGTCGAAGCACACAGGGACGAGATTGATCAGCAGATTCTAACGTTGAATGCTAAATTACACGAGTTGGAGAGCGCATCCGAAGCTAAGAATAATAAACGAAGAAAACGATGAATCAGAAACGCGTAGTCGTTGAGGAGCTGCATAAACCAGCTCGACGCAATTATCCGCGGAGGCAAGTTGACATTCGAGGACTGGATGAAAGCTGGCAAGCTGATCTTGTAGAGATGCAACCTTATTCGAAAGAAAATAAAGGTTTTCGATATTTATTGACTGTCATTGATGTATTCTCCAAGTATGCTTGGGCAGTCCCAGTAAAATCTAAGGACGGAAAAGATGTCACAGCTGCAATGGAATCAATTTTGAAGCAAGGTAGAGTTCCAAAAAACTTGCAAACTGATAGAGGTAAAGAATTCTATAATAAGACTTTCCAGAGTCTGATGAGAAAGTATAATATCAATCTTTACTCAACGTACAGTGAAATGAAAGCATCTATTTGTGAACGTTTCAATCGCACTTTGAAGAATAAAATGTGGACTCGATTTAGTTTACAAGGCAATCATAAATGGTTAGGGTTCTTACCTGATCTGCTTGAAGAATATAATGATACAAAACATAGTAAGATAAGAATGAAACCGAAAGATGTAAGTGCTGAGAATGAGGCTCAAGTTCTTCGTTGCTTTCCAGTAGATAATCGAATCGTGAAAAAACCAAAGTTCAAAGTAAACGAGAAGGTTAGAGTGAGCAGGATCAAAGGTGTGTTTGACAAAGCCTACTGGCCGAATTGGTCTACAGAAATCTTCACAATTGACAAAATTCGTAAAAGCAAACCAGTGACGTATCATTTAAAGGACTATCAGGATGAGCCTGTATCTGGATGTTTCTATGAAGAAGAGCTCTCGAAAGTCAAGTATCCTGATGTATATTTGGTTGAAAAAGTAATAAGAAAACGTGGCAATCAAATGTATGATAAATGGCTCGGTTTCGATAGCAGTCATAACAGTTGGATAAATCAAGATCAACAATAAATTATTTTTTTATTGAGAAAGGGAGAGGGCCCCCACCTGCGCCCCCTACCAGTAGAGAACAACCAGCAGAGCAACTCTCAAACTTGAATCGTAATTCAAGCTGGAGAGTTGGTCGGTTTCTCTTCCTCAGAGGCTTTCTCTCATTTATTGATATATTTATTTACATATATACAAGTACTTAGTGAAACTTGAATTTACCATCGCCTAAATTCAGGAAAGATAATTCGAGCTTGTTCGCTTTAGCGGCCAGATAGTCGAACATTTCTTCATCATCGTAAAGAGCTTTGCAAATTCTCTGAGGTGCAAAGATTTGAAATTGCTCCGTGACGTCGTCGACGTGGAAGACAATTTGTTCACCATATTTCGTATCAAGTTTCCTTATTTCGGTAATTGAATAGCTCTCATTTTCGTCCAACTCTTTCCATGTCTTCTTCTTGAGTATAACTCCATTTTTGGAAGCGATATCGTTCAGATTATCGAGAGCCCCTTTCTACAAGGAAAATAAAAATGAATTCATCTCTTAAAAAATTAGTGTACGTCGTTCCTTGCATTTACTCACATCTAACATGATTCAGGAACAAGTTTTCTTATTCAAAGGACCTTCACTCTCAAAGGTATCAGAAGGGCGAATGCGCTTCGGACGATGGGTCTCAACTGATTCAAATTCTTCCGCAAATTCTTTCGAGAGACTTTCGTCCAAGAAGAGATCCAAGATATCTTCGTCGAAGAGGCTCAGAATATCTTGATCCAGAGATGTATCTTGAATAGAAGGTGTAGTCTCGAGCTCGTTCACTGAGTGACTGATCTCGATCTTCTGAATAGGTTGGTTAAGTAGAGGTTCTCCCCCTCCAATTACAAAATCGTCTTGGAATTCAACCTGGAGGTCTTCGTCTAGAGCAATATTCACCTGGAAAGGGTCTTCGGGAGGTCTTCTCTCGAGCTCGTCGGCAGCTGAACTGAGCTCTACCTTTGCCACTGGCTCTATAAGAGGAGGTTCTCCCACTTCATCAGTCTCCATTCTGACTGAGATATTTTTATGACCCCAAGGCAAAGTGTCGGTTTCCCCAGGAATCAAATATCGTTTGTTGTCAAACGGACTCAGGCCGACTTTCTCCTGTCGTTCAGTTCGAACAGTGTGCAGTCTAGAACGAATGGTATTTTGAGCGCATTTCTTGACGTTTCCATTGAACAAACAGTCTCTATAATCTTCGAATGTGAGAGTCTTCTTGACGACTCCCGTCTTGACTCCTTTAGCTTTTAGCACTGGTGGTTGATTTTGAATAAGAATACAGTACATTTTACTGCGGAGTCCGATGAATTCCGTCATTATATAGCCATTACATTCATCTTTGAACAGACCGACGATTTTTTTATTCTTCCGCTCCAATCCAAATGGATTCGACTCTTCATAGTCGGACGTATCGAACCAATCAGAATGTTCTTTCATGATTTCGTAAATGTTAGCGCCCTCTATGAGATAGATCAGGCTGTCAGTATCTGTATATAGAAGCTTACAGTGTGCTCCAGCCCACTTTCTCATTTTCGAATAGTGGAAGTCGTACATGTGAACTTTCGATATATCGAGCACCGACAATCCGACGTACACGGGTTTGCTAATCACAACCTTCGTGCGGAGTTTCTGGATGGCTGCTAAGTCATCGTCGATCACTGAAACACTGTGAAAGTCTGAGCTAGCTATGTGAGCTTCTGCTCCGTATCGTCCAGACCATTTTTTCACAAGTTTGACTGTTACTCTTTTGCGCTCATTCTCCATTGTCTTACCGTACACGGCATTCACCATCAACTTGAACAGCGCCCTCTGGAATGGATTGCTTGCGGCAGCTCTTTTCTGCGTATTGTAAGCCACGTATGGCTCCAACCATGAGCTCTGAGTGAATTTGAGAGCACGATGAATTTTCTTCACAATGAGTCCGTGCTCGCGAGCTTGTTTGAGAGCTCTATAATGAATTACGTAGCGTTCTTTGTTGTAGAGAGTTGTGAGTAACTTCTTATACTTGGAGCCAGGGGGAGCCATATGTTCAGGACAGAAAGGCAAATCTTGATGCTTAACGTGAAGCTCTTCCGGATAAATCAAGTCACATTCCAAAATATAGCCGACATCGCTATCATCTGAGACCATGTAAAAATTTGGATCTTCTTCCACATTGTCGACCCACTTGAAATCAGAACACGGGTGGCGCTGGCTCATCGCAAACCCGTATAAGTTATTCGCGGCCAGGTAGATTAGATAGCTCTCCTTTTGATTAGGATCGTAGCCTTCATTCACGTACTTATTATCCGCCTTGGCGTAACGATTAGAGCATTGACTGATACCACCTCTTATACCTTTTTCGATGAACAACAACATATCGATGTCTGATATCAGATCCAGATCAACGCCAGTGTATAGAAGCATGCAGTCCCATGTATAGCCAGGTGTGGTGTAATAGTGTGCAGGATCTAACCCAAAAGCTTCGAGAGAAGCGGATCGAAAATTCTCAAAAACGTCTGACAAAAGCAAGACATCAGTTTTCAAGTAAACGTCAGAGTATCGACCAAGAGATTCAATCTTCAACTCCTGCCATACGTTATTTGCATGCTCATAATCTTCATCACTGATTTCACATTCGTGCAACTTGCTGTAGAAATCTTCTTTCTTTGGTAGAGTTCTCTCTTCTAATACAGCCAAAGAACTGGTATAATCATAGGGATAGACTCCTTTTTTTGTTAGTAACTTTATCTGATCGTCACTGTATCCATCAATTTTGAAATTACTATATGTAATGGTATGCTGTGGAAGATAACTTGCCAACTTATCTAATGACTCGGGCATGAATCGAAACGCATCAAGAAATCTGAAGTTAATGATGCTACCATCGATGAACTTAGTGAAAGAGATATATCGATCTTTATTCTCCGCCAAAACGGCTATCCGACCCTTCAAGATTTTGTCTGAGGCAAGCTCCTTAATCAAAAAATGTCCGTCATATCCAGAGAGGTTATGATAAAAAATCGGGATGAATCTAGAGTCCTTATAATTGAGATTGCAAGAATTATGAGCAGCCCCTCTGAAGGCCCCCGTCAAATGTGAATGATCGGCGACCCTTTGGTCTGTTTCTATAAAATCCTTCCCGCAGATATGACAATTTGGAGCTTCTTCGAAATTTTTTCTTTCTTCGTTCGTCAAAACCATTGGTTTCGGATTTTTGTACAGGTGATCTAATTCTATAGCAATCATCTTGAGCTCTGATATGAACCATTCTGCAGGAGTTTGAGCTTCACTAGTTGTTTGTCTATAACTTCTATAATAAGACTTACATTCGTCAAACGTATTCTTGAGATAATAACCGACACTGAATGCTCTATGATGTTGAAATGCTTGCTGATTCTGAGTTGGCTCGAGAAAACACTCGAAGTCCGCGTACAAAACGTACGCTACCTTCTCTTTGTTCTTGAAATTCTTGAAACTAAGCTTACTATTCTCAGGAGGAAGCTGGACTCGACACTTATTGATCTGAATGCAATCAACAAGATGGTCTTGTAGTTTCTCATTTGTAACGAAATAGTGCAAGCATCGATCACATATGTGAATTTTTCCATTATGAGCAGACAATTGACTATTAACTAGTCGAGAGAGGTCTTTGATCCAGACATAATGGAATTTTGGCGGGTAAAGGCATGGCTCCCGATCATCTTGAATTTTTTTGCTTTCCTCGTTAACATAGTAGTCTTGGATGAGAAGTAGATTGACGTGTTTTGATTTGTACGTATCAGTTAGATGAGCTGTGCTTACGTTATACGTTTTACCCGTCTTCTTGAGCAAAAAAATATTGACAGATACTGCATTTTGTTTTTCAAATTTCTCAACTTGTCTCATGGAAACAGGGAAGCTTATACCAGTGAAATCGAGCTCATTTTCATAAGATCTATACCAATTAATTCGCTCGACATTCTTAGGCGCCGGATGTAATGCAGCCAATATCGCCCACTTGAAGCATTGATTGTCCTGATTTTTCACGTTAACACATGCTACCTTCTTCTGAATTGAAACTGGTAGAGGGATGTACGAACTTCCTTGCATGGGCTGATATTGGTTCATATTGACAATCATACTGAGAATCTGCTTTAGCGTGAAACCAGAACCTTTACCTTCAAATTCTTCGATTTGGTATAGCACACTCTCGATGACATATTCATCATACCACTCTTCCAAATTTGTAGAGTTGAAAATTGGCTGATTTGCAGTGTTAAAGTATTTGACATCGACAGTCTCAGCATCATTCTTCAAGACCACATATTCAGCAGAAAGTTCAACATTGACTTTGAAAGCAGTGAATGTTTCTAAAGCAGCAGAAATTTTCATCTCGAACAAATGTCTAGCATCTGCTAGGAATGAGCTGACTTCTTTGTGCGATAGATTGGTGATTAGACCTGAACTGATTCTACGTTCAAAAATAGACGGTAGATCATCCCAACGAACCGATTCTTGAGAGTCACGGGATGATGATGGATCGATATCACCACCAACTCTTCGTAAAAGACTTTCAAGACGATTTTTAATATTGAACAGCTTCGATGTGAAGGTCTGACATTTTTGTTTCTGGTATCTATTCAATTCTGATGAGTTCACCAATGTCTCAACACTCGAGATCAATTCTATAGATTTGTCTAAACAGTTCTGAAGATCGATGTCCGATTCAATTTCTCCTTCTAAAGACTGCATCAACGACTTGAAATTTGATTCGACGTCCTCAAGAGAAGCCATCTTCATAACGATAGAGAAAGAAAGAATTATTTAGAATCGTTTGCGCGTGAAAGTAAGCTAAAAATCAAAATTTACCTGAGACTGATGTACTGAGTGAATGAAGACTGGGATACACTCCTTAGAGGTGTTGCGTCATCGAGTAAACTTTTACTCGGAGAGAGATCTCCAACTCTTCAAAAGACTAAAGTTGAGACTATGAGATCATGTCTGGAGGGTCGAGAATTTTCTCAGAGATCCTTCGAGAACAACTTCTGACTGTAGACTGACCTATCTACTGGCTCGTCCTCTTTTATATACTTAACACGACTCATATAATAATAACCCAAAAGTTTGGATAGTTCAGAACTAGAGTGAATATCATTGAAAACCTAATAAGTCTACATAGAGCTTTGAAATTTTGAGAAATTTTGAATATAAATATTTGAGAGGAGTTTATGATCTATAAAAGAGCGATTCGCGAAGTGCCTCCCTATCAGTATAGTCTCATCTGTTCAACCGAACGGAGCTCCAGTAGATCTCGAAGAGTTAGCTTGATCAGCACCATGGAGTACATTGTAGACTTACAAGGTTTTCGGAGGTCAAGCAATTTATTCCAATTGAAAGAATTGGCAATCATTCCGCTGGAGGATATGAAATTACCCACAATTTGCCTCTTCAAAGCTCCATGTAAATGGTCCAAGCTCCTGCGAGAAGAGCAGAAGACAAATCTTTGGCTCAAGCAGAATTATCATGGAATTCCCTGGAATTCCGGAACAATTCCTCTGAATGAACATGTGAGAATATTACAAGACTCTTTGAAAAATGCCACACGAATTTATGTAAAGGGTCTCGAAAAGAAGCGGTGGCTAGATGAAGTTTTGCCTGATAAGTGAGTAGATATTGAACTGTTTTATGCGATTGATTGGAAGAAAGATTCGAATCCAATTTGATTTTACAGATTGATCATCGATTTGGATGAAATACGTTGCCCGTCTTTGAAATCGATGATTAAAAATAAGAGACTTTACTGTCCAAACCATCCAGTCAGACGACACGGCATTTGTGCAGTGAAAAATGCACATTGTCTCAAAATGTGGCTCTGTAGACGTCAAAGAGAGCAAAGCATGACAGGCGAAGATGAAGTGGATTACGGTCATACATTGATTCAAGATCTTCCACCCTCACCTCAAAAATCAGTCGAACTCGATTATGCCATTCTTTCGATGTACAATTGAATACTTAATAAACTTGAACAAATGATTTAGAGGAGAGTTACTAAGGGGGAGAGACATTTACTCTATATCTCACATTTGGGAAATAACTCTTTTTTGGATGCTCTCCACTGGCAATGGCGTTGGTTCTGGAGCCTTGCTCTCTCCTCTAAATAATTTTCATTTGAACTTTTAAATAGTCTATCTATGAAGACTGGAACCTCATTTAGCATCAACTGAAAGATATTTGTCAGAATCGACATTCTAGAAATTTAATCAAATCAGAATTCTACTTCTTATTCAAAGTTTCGGAGAGGATTCATATACAAAAAATTATCAAGAATTCATTATGAAGAAAACTCTTAATTTATTGAATGCAAAAGGATTATCAATCTTGCAAGAATTACAATCAATGTAACGGTCAGAGATTGGTATGCTTAAACTAATTCGTACAAAAATATTCTGAAAATTCAGCTCTATGAAAATTACAATCAATGTAATTTGGTAGAAGACCGAGTCACTTAAACTGTTACGTACAAAAATATTTCGAATCTGAAGTCTATACAACTACATACAACGGGAATCATCAAAGGCAGCTCAGAACTGGAGGTAGAAAATCATGATGAGGAATTCATCGTGATTATTTATATAAAAAATCATAGTCTGGAATCGAGGCCATATTCAAGCCACATCAAAACAGAACACCAAGAAGATCAAAGCTTCAGAAGTTTACTAAAAATTCTAGAGTACGAGATTTTTTACCTCCCATTCGAATGAAAAAATCTATAGAATACATGTAGATTTGCAAAAACTGAAAATTCTAACATGAACATTTAGACACACACGCACACAACTATCATTTTCCAAGAGTATGAAACTCGATGTAGTTAATGTATCTACTGAGGAACTTTCTTCTTTATGAATTCATCCATGTCAAAATCAGAATCCGATAAATTATTGAACGCGCTATTTTCGAAATCATTGACAAGTTGTACTACTTCTGGACTAATTTCAAACTCACCGGAAGCAGAATAGTTTCCAGAATCATCTCCAGACGCGATGACTTCCGCAGAAAAAGAAACATCGTTGACCAGCGCAGGCTGAATTGAGTTCATTTCAGGCTGAATGTATTGGAGAGCAAGATTCAATTGCTCATCTACTGTTACATTATCACACGAGACAGCAACTGGGGCTGGAGGAGGAGGAATTACGTATACATATTCAGTCTGACAAGTCGAATTTTCAGTAGTTTCTTCTTTTTCTTGAGCCAGAGTATTTTTAGTTTGAGTACATGTTTTGTTATTTCTTCTGTTATATTTTCTCTTGGGCTTACTCTGTTTCTCTATCTTTTTTCTCTCTCTCTCCTCTTACTTGCGAGCTCTCTCGGCTTCTTCGCGTTGCAGTTTCAAAAGTCTCTCTTCTGGCGTGAGTCTCCTTTTCTTCTTCTTCTTCGGTTCATTCTCCAAATCTACAGTCGATTCATTCTTTTCACTTCCATTTGGCCTCCTAATTTCCTCATCGACCTTCTTCGATTCTTCCGATTTCTCTTCTTCAATCTGAGAAACTGCTTCAAGTTCTCCCGCTGTTTCTTCTATCTGGAAAGCCGCTTCAGATTCTGGAACTCTTCTTGCATCTTCATCCCTCATTTTTCTATCTCTGTCACTATCACGAACTCTCTCTGCTTCAATCTTCCGTAATCTCATTTGTATTTCTTCTGGTGTAAGTTTTCTCTTCAAAGTTGCCTCCTTCTATTCAATATCTAAATTTATGCATGACCTGCTAGTTTCTTCTCGATTTAACCTTAAAATACTTCTCTTTTCAGCTTCCGACTTCTCTCGTTTGCATCTATCACTCTCACGAACTCTATCTGCTTCCATCTTATGCAATTTCATCTGTATCTCTTCTGGTTTGCGTTTTCTCTTCAGAGTTTTCTTCTCGTGCTGAATATCTAAATTCATATTTGATCTGTTAGATTCATTTTCATTTTCTGCTCCGGCACATCCTGTAGCCTCAAAATTTCCGTCAAATTCTAAAATTCTCACTTTCTGTCCACCGTCTTCTTTTGAATTCACTGTAGACTGATTCTCCGAGGTAAAGTTCGACTTCTCACAATCATACTCTTTTTCACTTGCTTTCAATTCTCCGATACCAACATTCATCAATTCGTATTCTTGTTCTCGTTGTCCTTCTTTTTCTTCATCTGTTTCATCTCTTTCCAGCATTCTATTTTGTAGTAGTTTCTCCATAGATTTACCCACAGTTGGTATGGTTGCCCGTTGAAGCATAAAATCGTACATTAATTCACCAGCTAGGAGAAGTTTCACACTAACTAGTTCCTGCAACAAAGAAAGAAGTTTCATGAAATTAGCGAATATTGTGTGTGTGTGTGTGTGTGTGTGTGTGTGTGTGTGTGTGTGTGTGTGTGTGTGTGTGTGTGTGTGTGTGTGTGTGTGTGTGTGTGTGTAAGCCCGCGAGTGATAGCAGTATAATGGGAACTTACTTTATCATCATCCGACCCATCT
This sequence comes from Eretmocerus hayati, assembly GCA_029851415.1. Lineage (NCBI taxonomy): Eukaryota > Metazoa > Arthropoda > Insecta > Hymenoptera > Aphelinidae > Eretmocerus > Eretmocerus hayati. The sequence continues at coordinate 70,297,875 of CM056743.1, read as the reverse complement.
TCACTGGTAGAATAGTCGACGAGTTTTGGTTTACTTGAGTGAGAGACAGCAGGGTGAGGAGCAGCACCAGAAACAGATTTTACATTATCTTGAATCATCTTAGCCTCATCCCTAGAGTTTGGTTTCGGTATATTCTTAAGATAATCTCCTTCAATACTTTTGATATCCTTAATTTTCAATTTAGAGGCACGATTAGATATATTAGTATGACTTCCAACTACATGCATAATCTTAGACTTGGCTTCAAAATTTTGTAGTGAATCCTGAAACGACAAAGAATTTTTAATGTTTTCAGAAAGAGGAAAGATCGTTCAGATAAGAAAAGAAAGATAAGAAACTCACTGGTATAGGAGGATTCCGAATATCATGGGAGAACTCAACAACATCATTATTTGTGACAACATTAAACAGACTCATTTTGATCTGAAATAAAATCGCATCATCATCATAATGTAGCTGAAACGAAAATATGATAAAATGTACATCATCATTAACAATTACCTAATAATATTCAAAATCAATATCTTTCTCAATACGACACTGCTCTCTTGATTCACATGAGCAGCATGTGCTACAATGGACAGTGTCAAGAGAAGGAGCAGGTGATGGAGAATAACTGATATCGTTACCTGAGAATAAATTACAGTACATCAGTTACATTTCAAATTTTTCATAACTTGAGTCTAGATATCCGACTCACTGGCTTCGGGAGCGTATGACAGGGCTTCTCCTTCAGAATTTTCTGATGGGCTCTGGTGCGATTCTGAATGAAAATTTGAATCTGAGTCGGAATCGGAGCTTGAATCTGAGGCAGGTTCCGGATCAGAACCAAGACAAATTACAGATGCAGAATCCGAAGTATCACGATCAGGTGATTGAATTGAAGGTCTCGAAATCAATTGTAGAAACCAATTTGGGTCGTAGCTTTCAGTAAAAACCATAAAATAACCTTGCACATGTGTGGGACGTCCGATTGCTGCTAATTCCTCTTCAGTCAATCTAGTGATTGTCAAGGGAATTTCTCGATTCATATCAACCTACAAAAAAAAATTCTACCTCAACAGCATTCCTAACAAATTAAAATGAATAAGAACTTTGTAAATAGAACACAGGTCAAAATCAAAAGTATTGAGAAAATAGCTAGCAAATGAAATATCAATGAAAAACACTTGAAGCCGGAGAAATGATATATCAGTTGTGATTAAGAAATTTCAAAAATACATGGATCGCTCTATCTATAAGTACTCCAAGAGACAAAATAATGAGTTCAGAATGATAAGAAGTGATAAAAATATCTTCAGTTACTTGAAAACATCATGAAGTTCTATGCAAGCATCTAGAATCGAGTATGATGGGTTGATACTAACAGCGAAAGACTGAAAAAGTAATCCATAACTACATCATTTATTAAAAGTTGTGGAGAAAAAGTAGATGTTATTTTCACATCACTTCAGATAATTTCAATAGCTGCAACATACATCCCTCACATTTACTAAAAGCAGAATCACATGAGTTGTGATGAGGGAAACAGCCAACACATGGACCACTCAAGTACTCTCAAATCAACAAAAACGAGTTCATGATGATGAGAAGTCTCAAGTTACTCTAAAAACATCATGATGTTTCAATCATGCATCTAAAATCATCACACATTCACATGAAAGCTGAAATCATCTCAGTTGTGATGGTAAAAATTGAAAGTACATGGATTGTTCCAGGTCCGAATGCTCCTTAAGCTAAATAAAAGTGGTTCAGAATGATAAAAAAGTTTTAGAATCATTGAAAATCAGTATAGTTATTTACATCTATACTCAAAATCAGATTTGATGGACTAACATCAAAAGCGAGGAACTGGAAGAGTGATACATAACCGTATCTTTCATCAAAAGTTGAGAGAAAAGAATAAATCTTATCCTCATGGTACTTCAAGGCACTTGATTAGTTACATGATACCTCACACACTCACATAAAAGCTAAAATCATACCAGTTGTAATGGTAAAAATTGAAAGTACATGGATCGTTCCAGGTCCAGATGCTCTTTAAGCCAAATAAAAGTGGTTCAGAATGATGAAAGAGTTTTAGGATCATTGAAAATCAGTATAGTTATTTACATCTATACCCAAAATCAGATTTGATGGACTAACATCAAAAGCGAGGAACTGGAAGAGTGATACATAACCGTATCTTTCATCAAAAGTTGAGAGAAAAGAATAAATCTTATCCTCATGTTACTTCAAAGCACTTGATTAGTTACATGATACCTCACACACTCACATAAAAGCTAAAATCATACCAGTTGTAATGGTAAAAATTGAAAGTACATGGATCGTTCCAGGTCCAGATGCTCTTTAAGCCAAATAAAAGTGGTTCAGAATGATAAAAGAGTTTTAGGATCATTGAAAATCAGTATAGTTGTTTACACCTGTACCCAAAATCAGATTTGATGGACTGACATCAAAAGCGAGGAACTGAAAGAGTGATATAAAAGCTAAAATCATACCAGTTGTGATGTTAAAAATTGAAATTCCATGGATCGTTCCAGGTCCACAAGCATCACAAGCCAAATAAAGTTAGTTAAGAATGATGAAAAAGTCTTAGGATGATTGAAAACCTGTATAGTTGTCTATACCAGTACCCAAAATCAGATTTGGGAGACTGACATTAAAAGCGAGAAACTGAGATAGCAATACATAACTATACCATCCATCAAAAGTGGAGAAAAGAATAAATATCATCCTCACGTTTCTCCAAAACAGGTAAATAGCTACATAGTATCTCACTTATTCATATAGAAGCTGGAATCATATTAGTTGAGATGATGAAAATTGTAATTACATGGATCGTTCCAGGTCCACATGCTCCATGAGTCAAATAAAGTTAGTTCAGAATGATAAAAAAAGTCTTGGGACAATTGAGAATAATTATAGTTGTCTACACCAGTAGCCAAAATCAGATTTGATATACTGACACTAAAAGCGAGGAACTGAAATAGTGACCTTTAAATATATACCTGGATCGTTCCCAGGTATAGGTGCTATAACAGTCTGGAGATGTCAGATCTAGGATGAAAAAATGTCTTATGACGCTTCTAAAACATGATCAAGTTATATTCAAACATCCAAAAGTATATATGATCATTTCATAGTAAAAGCGAGAAACTGAAATGTTGATCAAGTACCATATCTACCATAAAAGTTATAAAGCTATGACAGACTTGAGTTATGATTCATGGAATGCTCAAAAGATTCCAGTCTGAGGAGATGAAAATAGTTTTCCAGTAATTTGAAAATTATGGATGGCATCATGTATTAATAGAGAGAAAAAATTTTGTGAGAATTCACAGTTTCATCTTTACTCACTTGAATGGGGATTGAAGATGTGACTCCTGCTTTTATCTAGAAGATGCAGAGAGTGAAGAATCAATTACCTATCTTCACCGCAAGCTCATCAGCAAATGGACTGAATATGAGCATTTTGTCCACTCTTATAGTCTCACTTTTGCACAATTTCAATTTAAAAGTTTTAGATTCAACTGATGTGATACTATATAGCTTCACTTTTGCCCAATTTCAATTTAAAAGTTTTAGATTCAACTGATGTAGTTCCTATATAGCTTCACTTCTGCACAATTTCAATTTGGAAGTTTTAGATTCAACTGATGTAGTTACTATATAGCTTCACTTTTGCACAATTTCAATTTTAAAACTTGTACATTCAACTGATTTCTTGACAGTCATGACCGCAGTCAGCAATAGATGCCGGTGAGAATCTGATGAGGAACCAGCAGATGATGTTGACTCCGGTGATGACCGGGTGATGGTGCAGCCGCAGCGACGATGATGGCGATGGTGGCTGCACCCTCTAGCAATAACCTGGCACAGCTAATTACGGCAACGTGCTCGTTCGCGGACCGCCATTTCTCGCACTTTCCCGCGCGGCGAATTTTTGTTTGCTCCATCCGACGGCAGCTCAAAACTCGCTGTTGGGCTTTCTCTGGGGGGCTGTTTGGTCACAAGGGTGACATCAAGCACCCCCAGAGAACATCATACCAACTAAAGTGATGTGCAGGTCCCCGTGTAGCTGCCAGGAGGCGAGCCAGACGGTGATGCGCACCCAACGAGCAGCCCGCGTTTTTAGCAATTCGGAGCCGCTGCTATCGTCAACGGATGATCGTTACGTTTTCGCGCACATTTCACCACTCATACAGGGCCTCCCCGAGTACACCGTCCGAGAAGATATACCCGCCCTCCTCTGGCGGTGTCCTCGAGGAGGGTTCCTCGCGATCGAGGGTGCGAAATTACCGCGACGATGCTGTTGCAGCAACTGACTGGCGAGCGCGAGGCGAGTCGCGCGCAGCTTGTGCTCGTCAACTTTCGGTCTTGTGACGTCGCCCTAGCTCTGGCGCGACTTGAGTCGAGTTCAAACCCCATCGTGCATAGGAGTTGTCCGATCCCAATATCCACCCAAACATTACATCAAGAACTGTATGAGAGTTCCAGCTCAACTGCACTCGAAACTATCATGAGAGTTCTAGTGCATATGAGAATTCTAGTGCAACTGCACTAGAAACTATTTGAGAGTTCTAGTGCAGTTGCACTCAAACACACAGAGAGTTCCAGTGCAATTGAGCTGGAACTCTCATAGAATACCTACTGTTGAGCTCATTGATGATCTTGCAACGCAAAAAGACGCGTGTATGGAACAGAGACAAGATTCAGGTGCAAGCCCACACACGTGCCTCGAGTTCGAATAGTTTGATCGAGAAATTGAGACATAACCCCACTACACCCATGCAATGAGGGGTACTTTCTACATAGAATGACTGAAAATGAAGAGGGCATTGAGTTTTGCGGCCAGGGAGACTTTTGTTCAGTGTTTCGAGATCTATCGTTTCAGTACACTCGCAAGAGGTTTGACCGAAAGCCAAATTCCTATGATTTAGGGCGGTGTCCTTTTTTGACTTGTTGGCGATATTTGAATACTCTTCAAGTTGTTTTGCTGATCACAGTTTGCATTACCATTAGATGGAGATAGAGACGTGATGTCGAGCCCCAGATAGCTAAGATGTTAGAGTATTTTCTCGGCAAGAAGAAGGTTCCCAGTTCGATCCTAGGTCCAGGGTCGAATATTTTTCTCGATATTGAGCCTCTCATTTTTGTCTCGATTAAAAACATTTTGGTTATAACGTGCTCCAAGGGACCGAAGAAAAAAGCTTGTTATACATGATTTCGTTACAACTATCCTTGATGGGTGGAAATAACTGATCTTGAGTTTGTAAAGTCTCTCTTATCAAGAATTCAAATAACTACTAGGACGTATTCTCCGCGTGCGGGATATCATGTTTTCTTTTCGATTTAGGAAACTAAAATCGAACCGGTATCGAGATGATGGGAATCTGATTTGGTGTACAATGATTCCAATTCTGACGGCAACCATCAACCTTTATCTCATTCAAGATGAAAATCGTATCCAATTTTTCGTGGCACAACGAATGAAATATTCGATGCATATTCTCAAGGGAGCGCATCTTTCCCCAAGTCAACTTTTCGTACTGAAAACTGGATATGTTCGTCAAAATGACTCAATACCGCAATACGACACATACTTTTATAGTCACAATGGGTAATAAAAAACGCCTTATTGCTCAGCATAAAAACAATCAGAACCGATGCAAGTCAGTAGTGAATTCGAGGTCTCTCTAAAAGAGTTTTGAATGTGCGCGCCCAAAACGCCGTTGCAGTGGGCGTGGCCTATACGATCGCGCACGCTGATCACTTCTTTGCGCGTCGATTAACCCTTTCGGCAGGGGCCATCCATCTATTACATCCACGACTTTTAGCCTACACTTGGACCTTTCATGACGTCCTTAATCAACGGAAATTGTTTTCATTCGCCTCTCACAGAACTTCAACGATGTATCACAGTGGCCTTGATTGTAAACTTCCAGATTTATCATTTTCTCTCCGATACCGAAACAATTCAGTGAACGAACCCTAAAATCGTCCTTGACGACCGATGCAAAGACAGCCGCGAAAATGATTCGAGACAACAGCTGTTTGCGTTCGACTTCGATTCGAAACACGAAGATGATGGAGATTAAGATATGGGATACCATTCAGAATACGATGACAGGACGACAATGACGTAGATGTGCATTAATCCACATAGCAGTATGGACATACAATATTTAGGGATTGGCATTCGTCATAAATTGAAAGAACCGCAAGATGAAAATGGACTAGTACAAATGATGGAAAACTGAGAAATTGTAGCTGAGAAATTTTAATTTTGCGTCAGAGTTTACCAGGTTGTACTTGTCATGGAATGTCTCTTCCTTGTATTCGATCTATCCATTTCGCTCACTAATAGAATCATACTGCATGTGTATTCGCATTGATACTCGTATTCACCTCGAGTCTTAGGCTCCCAAACTCATAGTTGAACGGCTTCCACATCGATTTGCTCGGTATAGCCGGTGCCGAAACCAAATTTTGCCAGAATTTTCGCTCGTTATGACCGAATTTTTATTATATCCGGATCATTATGGCCGGATTCTACTGTATTTTCATCGAAAAACATCTCTACGATCGAAATTACGATTGAAAATCCCATTTTGAGTTGCTTTGAAATTTGAGTGTCTCGTGGGATAACATGGATTCGGAATTTGCCGTATGATGGATCATGATTTACAGATTTTTTTGCTTCTTTGGACTATTTTATGATTATTAGTCGCTCAAATTTGAGATCGAGTGAGACTGAAAAGGATGTAGATAGATCATTCTATTTTGAGATATGTATCAAAATCAAATTTTTCCCGAAATTGAGTTGAAGTTTTATTCAAATATAATGCACTCATATCAGAGTTTTTCACCATGTGGGGGGCTTCGCCCCCTGGACCCCGCCCCGCCCTGCGCACCCTCCGAAAGCACTACCTTACTAATTTTCTCGTAGCTTTTACAAATCTTCTACGGAATTAGATCATAAATCTATCGGTATTATGAGCAAGTATCTGACACCTGTTGCACATATAATGCAAAAACTCCCTAACTAATTGACGTGAATGAATTTTTTTGCAATTTTCCGATGTATTGGTGTCTACAACACTGTAGAAAAAATTCTATTAAGAACTATTAAATAAATGTAACAGGGTCCCATAAGCAGGGTTTGACCTGAAACTAAATTATTTGCGGTGCACCGGTAATTTGTTTCGTTTCGGATCAGCCACGTAAACCCGATCCGAAACATAATCATTTTCGTATCGAAGGTCCGAAACGAAACTCAAATGGTGTGGAATTATGTTTCGGTACACCGAACCCAAAGTGCATTTTGGTTCTTTGGCGAAATCCGAAGCGAAACTGTTCTTAAATAGGTTTTTCAATGAATTTCGGCCCAAAACCGAAACCCGGTCCGAAACGAAATTGAGTTTCGGGTCAAGGATCCGAAACGAAATATTACGTATTGAGGATTATGTTTTGGTGCACTGAAACATAATTCGACTTTAGTTTCGGTTCGCATTTTGTCAAAACCAAAACTCAAACCGAAACGAAATCAAGTTTCGTATCCTGAGGCGAAACTATGAACTCTGATATCGTTTTTTGATGACGAAGTCATCCTATCGCGCGTTGAGTTTTGTTGTGGCCGCACTAAACGATCCACGTAACATGCGTGATGGAGTATATCTATATCTTGCACGCTTATCTCATCGACGCGCCGAGATTGTAAACAAACACGGGTGGATCTCTCATACATACTCAATGATATCTATATACTATAAGTTCTTCACGGAGTTCCAATACATATATAAAAGACGAGGCAATATTTAATAATTAGAGTATTAGCTTTTCAAAATTCGAAAATACAGTGACGTCCCTTTATGGAATCTTTCCTTGCTTCCCTTTAAGTAGATAAACAATGCCAATTCAGCAACATGAGGGCGAGGGGGGAGGGAGGGGAGGGAAGGCCGGGGGGAAGCGCGGCTCCGCTAACCCACCGACCGGCGCCCCGCCGCTCCCGCCTCGCCCGTTGCTGAATCGGCTTGATCCACTATCTGCTTGACTATGGCTGGCACTCGCTCCCCCGCTGTTGGACTCGACTCCGTTGCTCTCTGGCTGTCATCGTAGCCCGCTGTTTACCCGTTGTTGCGCTCAAATACCGCTCCTCGCGATCGCCGGCGATCCGATGGCATTACCCAGGGTACACCACGTGGAGGTGCCGGTCGGATTTTGTACCCCTTCCCCCCCCTCCCCCTGAATGAATGCGATGCAGGGCAGTCAAGCGTGGTAGAGTCCTTCCCCTCAAGCCCCTCCAGTCATGTGTAGAGCGCGCCGCGGCGTCGCAGGGGAGGGGCTCCTTCGCCGCGAGCCGCGACGCTCTCTGCACTTGACTGGAGGGGCTTGAGGGGAGGGACTCTACTACGCTTGACACCCCTGATGCGATGCATGAATGTCAACTCGAAGAAAAACAAATCGATTGATTGAAACACCTCCAATTTGTGAGACAATACCAAGACCGCTGGATTTGAGGAGTCGAAACAGGAGTTGCTCGATCTCGGTCCGCCTTTATCCCCGACTCTTGAGAGAGCGAAATAGATCCTCGACATTGCGAACTACAAAGATTCAGAGCTGAAATAGTTCTTCCAACATAATATCGTCGTGGTATAGAAGGAGCGCGAGAGAAGCTCTGGTCGTACGATTCTCAGAGGATAATACCTCCTTAAAATGAAAAAATTTCGGGCGTTGATAGCGATTTCCCGACCATAAGACGAGTTTTGAATCCCTCCTCTACCCTAGCTTGATTCAAACTCCTGCAATTTGTGAGAGTAATACCAAGCCCGCTGGAGGATATGTTTGAGGAGTCGAAAAGCGAACTAGATCGTCGACATTGCAAACTCGGAACAAAGATTCAGAGAAGCCATCCCCGAAAGACTTAGTTTTCGTACACGAAAACATAGAAGCTACTGAAGTTCCTTCGAGAACTCACTGTTCTACGAATAATTCAGATCTGCTTCTGGAATCTGAAGCCCTGTGCATGCCTACACATGTTGGAATGATGTTCCCCCAAAGAGATCACGTCGCATTCGGAAAGCTTTGCGACGAGGTAGGGAAATGAAAAACACCGCGTATCTCTGACACGGTTGCTAACTTTGTAGATGGCTCGCGCCGTGTGGATGAGAATTGCTACCTATCGATGTGTTACGCGATCGAGTGTTTCTCAACATCCAAAGACCCATTCGCATATTGCTTGTATGAGAAATGATAGGGAACCGTCATCATATTGAGGCTCGTTGGGTTGAAGAGGAAAATAAAAAGCCTGGGATAGTAACGATTCAAAGATCCCGTCCATTAATCCGAACGGGGAATAATGTCTCTCCGGCGTTGAGGGATACAACCGAATCGAGCGAGTACCGAAATAGACGTAGGCAAACGGACCTAGTCGGTGGTACAATAATGAAGAGAGAGAGAGAGAGAGTTTGAAACTTTGGAAGCCTCAAATAAGAGTGCTATATCATTCTCCCGAGATAGCTGTACTTGTTCTCAAGAATAACGCTATCTGCAATAGGGAAGATAGAATAAAGAATGAGACAAGAGGGGTATTATATCAACTTCCCGTCAGCGGAATGCCGGAAGATGAAGAATATGAATATGGATTTGCTGAACGGGATAGACGAAGAAGGAGAAAATCAACCTTGATTTTCGAGGAAGAGAGGTGAGCGCACTATTTCGTTCATAGAATAATATCAGATCCATCAATTTCGAGTCTACCGCCGGCGTTGGTTTCAATGCCAGGGTACACTACGTGGAGGTGCCGATAGGATTTCGTACCCCACGTCCACGTCCGTCGGTCCGTCGTGTCGTTTTGGCGCATTTCTTTATCATTCTTCCAACAATGTGGGGGGTCATATTACACAATTGATATAATTATCACAAAAAATCATGTCAGTTCGGGGTCGGGTCGTTAATTTGGATTATTTCATCTATAAGAATGACAACTTTTTCTTCACTCAACAACAACGACAACTCGAGGTTAAGTAACCTATAGAATATGCAGTAGCTTACACCGTGAATCACTTTATGTTCTCATTTTATCGGGTATTCTCAAGCGCGTCAAGTAACCTATGCTATGTGTTAGAAGGAATAAAAAATTTTTTTTGTTTTCTCTCAACTCTACGATGCAAGGGGTGGCATTTTTTCCGCTCGCTTCGAACACTTGGGGTTGAACTTCCACTCCGAGCAGGAGAAATTTTATGGGTCGATTTCTTTGGTGAATGATATCTTACGGACTAGGTACTTACGGATTTGGCTTCCAGCTGCACACGCTCAGGAGTTGAGCGGACGCGGGGGTACTCACGCAAAGCTCGTTCTCCCTCTCGTGCCATTGACTGCTTATGACCACTACTACTACTATTTCTACCACTACTACCCTCGAAGTACTCAAGAAAATATGAATCATGTGTATTTGCAAGCCATATTCATCGTTATTTAATCTCGATCGAGAAGGTCGAATAACCAATGATGACGATAATGATACGCAACGACCACTCCTCTGACGACGGGGACAGAAGATAAATAAATAAAATAAAATCCCCCAATTCTGGAAATTGGGGTCATTGGGGACAAAAGGAAGAAGAAGACAAAAGGAGAATCTTCACCGCCGGCGTTAGCGTTACCCAGGGTACACCACGTGGAGGGGCCGGTCGGACTTCGTACCCCGCGTCCGCGTCCGTCCGTCGGTCGTGTCGTTTCGTGTCTTGTCGTGTCGTGTCGTGTCGTGTCGTGTCGGGTCGTGTCGTGTGTGTGAGTGTGTGTGTGTGTGTGTGTGTGCGCGCGTCGCTTGGGGTCAGGTAATGTAATTTTGATGATTTCTGTCTCTCTCTTCGTTCTTCTCGTCTAGTAAAAATATTGAAATTTTCGGCCGCGCAGTTTTTCGAAAGTCTTCCGTAACATATTGCATACAATATGCACACCCGTATCGTCCACAAAAAATAGAACTAGTTTTGGTCCATCCGTACAATCGATCGACATTCGGCGTGAACACCCTTGAAATTCATACAAAGTATCGTCGCGTCCAATTGTGGAATATTTATCCCAAACCTCGTGTAGTTTCCTACCAGGACAGAACGTACTCACTCTGAAATAGTTCTTCCAACATAAAATAGTTGTGGTATAGTAGGAGCACGAGAGAAGTTCTGGTCGTACGATTCTCAGCGGATAATACCTCCGTCGATGGAGAAATTTCGGGCGTTGATAGCGATTCCCCGAGCTCAACACGAGTTTGGAGTCCCTCCTCTGCTCCAGCGAACCGAGTCGAGGCTCTTGATTCCCAGACTTCGATGTACCCTTCCTCACCATTTTTGCTATCTCTCTTACAAACTCCTGGACAAAGAGGGAAGAAGCAAAAAGGAGAATAAGAAAAAGAACGAGGTATACGATCTTCGCTCAGCAATTTGGAAGAGAATATTGTATTGGGAACTAGATACTACGTTGGGAACTAGATAGATAATATATTGAGCAGTTAGTTCGAGCCAATCATTTATTATTTTCATCAACCGAAATAGCTCAGATGGTAGAGCGACAGACTGAAGATCTGAAAGTCCCCGGTTTGATCCCGGGTTTCGGTAAATTATATCATTTCAATTCTTATGAATCCATATTTTCACTACTAGAATCGCTTGTCTCTTGTGCATCCATGTCTTTTTCAATAGAATCGTATTTAGTTTTCTCCCCTTCCTCCTCCATTTCCTCTTCTTCTTCACCCTCTATTTTTTTCGTCTTTTTCTTCTCTTTCTCATGTTCCGGAGCACGGTTTTCCACTCTCTCCATCTTCTTCTTACTCTTGTTACTGGGAATGGAAAGAGCCATTGACCATTACGAGCATAACTTTTCACGATAAAGAGCTACACCTCACCTCTCATGTCTACCCTTTTCTTCTTCGCTCTCAGTGTCACTTTCAAATAATCGCTTATTTTTCATGACAGCTCGCTTCCTCTTTTTATCATCAATATCGGTCAATTTGAGTTTGGATTTACCCAGATGGGTGACGCTCGTTTTTTTTTATTGAATATTCTCAAGTAATAATCCACGTTTCTTTGGATCACCTCGTTGACTGCCTGAGGTACGTAGATGGAGAATTTCTTTCCATCTTTCTCGAGCAAGTCCAGAACGACTTTTTTACCAAATTTCGTATCAACCACCTTTGCACCCTCAATCGAGAACGGTCGATCGATTTCGAGGTCTATCACTTTTCTCGTATCCGGGAAGGGAGTTACCTGGTTCAGTTCTTCGAACATGATTGATCTGCACTCGGAAGACGATCATGTGAGCGGTGGAATATTTTCTTACTCTCTTTTCAGGAATTTACAATGAATATTCAAAGATGATCCTCTGATTGAGGCTTCAAGTTTATCATCTCCGAGCCTTTGTAACCCCACGGAAGAGTGTGCACATTATCCGTATCGCACGATCTTTTATCATCGTGCCTCCTGAGAGCTATCTTACTCTGATTCACGGTAAACACACGGTGTAATTCATTTCTTATGTATTTTTGCTGATACGATAATGTTTTACCCATGAACAGACATTGGAAGTAGTCCTCAAAGGTGATTTTGTTTCTTATCACGCTTTTCGTCACACCCTTGGCCGTTTTCTTCACTTCCTCTGTACCATCTTCCCCCTGAACAACTAGTGCATACATTTTTGATTGTATACCAATGAACTTGGTACAAATTTTCCCACCTAGCTCATCTTTAGTAGGGTAACCTAGTTTCATGTGATTGATTCGCGGGATCCCGTAAGGATTCATCTCCTTGTAGTTGGAGGTATCAAACATTTGGGAGCAATCCCTTTTCAGGAAATCTCTGTATACGTCGCCAGTCCCGATCTCGTACAAGAAACTATCAGTATCTGTGTAAAGGAGAGCGCAGGATCTGAAATCCTGCTTAGCCATGTATCCGTAATGAAAATCGTACATGATCATTTTTGAAATATCAAGTATACTCATTCCTACATATAGGGGTTTGTCATAAAATAGCTCAGTGCGATTCATTTCAATAGCGACCAAATCAGGATTGAAAATGAGCATTTGCTTGGAGTTGGGTCGGGTGACGTAACTATTCACTCCGTAGCGACCATTCCATTCTCGCACTAATTTTATATCTCTCCGTTTTCGCAGGCTCTCTATCGACTTACCGAACACAGCGTTGTTCATAAGCTTGTACGTATTACGATCTGAATCATTTGTGGAATTCATCCTTAGTGACGTATTCAACTCGATATAATCTTTCATCCAATTATCCTGACTGAATTCGAGAATTCTGTGAATTTCAATGATTCTCAACCCATGAGATATAGCTAGCTTGAGGTATCTGTAGTGGATGATATAATTACGTTTATTGTGTAACGTACACGATAATTTCGTAAGTTTTTCATTCTTTGTTAGTGGTGACGGTAAATGTTGCGGACAAAACGGATAGTCCGCGTATCTATCGTGTAATTCACGAGGATATTCGATGCCAACTTCGAGTATATAACCCTTTGGAGAGTCGTCGCTCACATCTAAAATATTGAATTTCAAAAAATTTTCCAACCATTTGAAGTTTTTTTGAGGTAGTTTGTCTGCATCGCAGTCCCATAGAGATTATTGACGTCCAAATATATGATATACTTCTCTTCTTCCCTCTTATTGAAGGCTTCACCCATGTATTTATTGTTTGCTTCTGCGAAATGCTTCGAACATTGCACGAATCCTCCTCGGATGCCTTTCTCAATGAAGAGTACCATGTCAATGTCCGTTAACAAGTCCGGCTTAACTCTCGTATGGTGTAACATAACGTCCCATGCGAATCCTGGTAATGTTAGATAATGCGCAGCATCGAGTGAGTAACTCGCGAGGCAGGTGTTCCGAAAATTTTCAGAAATATCTGCTAGCAAGAGAACGTCGATTTCCAAGTACAAATCAGAATATTCCCCTTAATTTTTACATTGAAAAGTATCCCACATCAGGGTTGCGCTTTTGTATGAATCTTCACCGATCTCGCAGTCGGTCAAGTTATTGTAGAAATCTTCTCTCCGTGGTAAAGATTTGTCCGCTAATTTACTCCATTTGTCGACGTAATCGTATGGAAATACTCCTTTCTTGGTTAACAATTCCAGAGCTAATGCCTCTGGTACATCAACAGTCGCGATCAATCCGAGGAAATTTTGTTTGGTTATCTTTCTCAGCTCCAGAGGCAGATACGATGCCAGGACGTCTAAGCTCGAGTTGAGAAATTTGAAGGAATCGATAAAAGTGAATCTAATTTTTGTTCCCGCTACGTATTTGATGATTGTTATGTACGTTTCCATATTTTGGGCAATGATTTTTACATTCCCCGAAATTCCATTCGCTATTTCATTGATTATGAAGTGCAAATCATAGCGAGAAAGATTGTGGAGCACGACTGGAATATTGTATGTTTCTCTATAACTCAAATTGCAAAGTGAATGAGCAGCTCCGCGAAATCTACCATCTGCACGATGTTGATGGTCGCGAACTTTTTTGTCTCCATCGTTGAACTCTTCCCCGCAAATATGACATGAATTCAAAGCTTGAAACATTTCCTCATCCTCGACACTCATGTGCAGTGTGGGAAAATTTTGTATTTCCTGGAATGACAAACAAAAAAGAGAACAATTTGAAACCATCACACTTCCAATCAAGACTTCCGTGTACCTATGCGAATACTCACTCTCTGAACGACTTCGGCGATTCTTTTAAGTTCTTGCGCGAATAATGTCGTGCAATTTCGACGACGGGAAGATGTGTAGTATGACTTTCCAGCCTCATACCGGTCATGATAATAGAGACCGGCACTGTAAGGAACATGTCTCTGAAAAGCCTTTCCAACGATCTTAGATTTCTTCAATTTAGCATATTTTCCATAGTCAGAGAATGTTGCATTCGGTGATTCTTGCGGGGGAATATTTTCTTTATCATCCTCGTACACATTGTTCAATTCAAAGAAGCGATCATTCACTTGTTCGTAGTTGTATTGAGTCAGAAGGCACTCGAAGTCTGCGTACACGATTGAGTGGATTGCTTCTTTCTGATGATGGTTTTTGAATTTTAATGTCTTTTCATTTTCATTAGGCAATATAACGGGACAGTCGTTAATTTCTGAACAATTGGATTTATGCTCCTGCAACTTGTCTCGAGTCGGGAAACAATGAAAGCAGGTATTACATGTGAACGTTACATGCCCATGTGAGCTTATTTGACCAGATATCAGTCTAGATAAATGACGAATGTAGCAGTAGTAAGATTTTTCACCATCGTGCAGGAGCAGCAGATTGACATGTTGAATTTCCTCGTCGAATGTTAGATAGACAGGATAGATTTGCTTCTCTTCAGATATTTGGAAGACATTGACCGATGTCTGATAATTGAGACCTTCGAATTTCGGTCTATCGATTAGTCTGACTGGGAATGTCATGCCATCGAAATTCAAAACTTTCTCGTAGGTGGATAGCTCTCGCGTTTATTCTGTCGTGGACTTCTCTTCCTCAAAGGAAATAAGTGTGCCATGATACACCGAGCGAAACAATCGTTCTCATCCGCTGAACATTCGATATTCACAACGGCCTTCTTATGCGAGATATATTTTGGTAATCTGATGAACGAGGCTCCATTCAATAGATCTGCTTTTGTAATTATGGCTTTCAGGCTAACGATTTTTTCCAAACTCCAACCACGACCCACTCTCTCGAATTCTACCATCTGATCGATCAGACTGTTTACACTTGTTTCGTACCAATTTTTCAGATCGCTTGATCTAAGAATCACGTCGTATGCTGTTTTGAAGTACTTCATTTCTGACTTCTCTCCCTTGAGGTTGAAGTATCCACAACAGACCAAATGCGCCTTCATCTTCTGAGCTCTTCGAGGGCAGTGTTAACGAATGATGTGAGATGCTCTTTAGATTCTTCGAAAAATCCAATGGGATCGATGTAGCCTATGTTCCCAACGATCCCCGTTCTGACGCGTCTACGAAACGCCGTTTCCCCCTCGGAAAATACTACGTTCTTCTGAAAGCGTTTCAACCTGGTTTGCCACAATATCAAATATATCCTCTTTAGTCTATCAGCCTTTGACTCTAGTGCTTCTTTTCTTCCACTAGTTTGCGGGAGTTGCTCCCCATCTTTCAACACTCCTGTTATAATTTTATGCCATTTTCTAGCTTTCCTCTCGAGATCATAGAGCGAACGAGTGGGATTTCGTGTAATCTTTGGGAGTATCTCACGGAAACTCGCTGAAATTTCTCTCTCTTCAGCATCTATTTGCTTATAAACGACCATCTCCTCTTCATCCATTCTGTAACAGACAGAGAGAGAAGAAGAAGCTCATCCAGTCCAACCTGAACAGATCATCTAAGAATATTTTTCGTGGCATTTTGAATGAAATACAGATTCGTACGTTTTAGAGTATATCCTCACTCTTGATTCATGAATTATGCTCGTTATCGAGACCCAGCCATTTCACGAGAACTTCATTTCCTCGTCGTTTCAAGATCTTTTCAACTAGATAAACGTTTTGATCGCTTACAGCTAAAAGTTCTCGTTCGTAAAATGCACCCAAAATATCTTTATTGCGATAGTCCTGAAGAGTGCAGGTCACCGGAACAGTGCTTTCCACTTCTTTCACTCTGAAAATTTCAGTACCCCAATCAGGTGTATACCCTTTTTCGAAAATCGTCTTGAACTTTGATACGCGTACATAATCGCCTACTTTGAATTTTGCTCTGCTCAAGCGAACTGGAGGACGGTGATAAACCGTATGCGCCAGATGAGCGATGATTTTTCTGTGAATCTGATCTTTCCCAGACTTGTCTTGGCTTCATGTTAATCGTACGATGTTTACTCTCATTGTACTCTCGAATCAAGTCCGGTAAAATATCGATCCACTTGTAGTTTCCATTGAGAGAAAAATTCTTATTCTTGAACATACGCTCTTTGAGAGTTCGATTGAAACGTTCGCAAATGCTAGCCTTCATCACGGACTGAGTCGAGTACAAATTGATATTTTTTTCACTCATAAGCTCTAGAAACACACTGTTGTAGAATTCCTTACCCTTGTCTGTTTGTAAATTTTTTGGATAATTCGATGGACCAACGTCATTGAGGATTTTTCTAAAGGCTCGAGTGACGTCGTCTGCTGTCTTGTTCTTCACTGGAACAGCCCAAGCATACTTCGAGAAAACATCGATGACTGTTAGAATGTACTTGAAATTCTTATTGAATTTCTTCAGATTTATCAATACAGCAAGATCCGCTTGCCACGAATCATTCACAGTTTTCGCAAGTACTCTCCGTCGTGGGAAATTCTTACGAGCTGGTGCGTGTAATTCGTTAACGAGCTGTATCTCTCCAATGGCGTGATTCTTCCCTTTACCCATATCACTACTCTAAATCGTATGCAAACTTCTTTTTATATGTTCCAACTGACTCGATCCGTTGCGCTATCGAATGAACATTAGTCGATAAGTTGGTTTGTTGCACGCTCAATTCCTTGAACTGAACTTTTAGTCCTTCGAATGCCGATTCAACTTCACCCACTCGATTCAATGCAACATTGACTTTCTCTTCTGTTTCACTACTGAGACCGAGAAATTTTCCTTCGATCACTCGAACCGAGGATTGAAGTCCGTTGAAAAATGAGTTTGACGTCTCCTGCTTTTGTTTGATCTCTTTTATCGGCTGAGTGAATTTCCCTTCGAAATCCTTGAACAAATATTGGAGTTTTGCTATTTTCAAAGTGAGAACGTCTAACTTAACTTTCTCCTCACTCTCCAGTCTTTCGAGATGCGATCTAAGCTCTTCAAGCACTGTTTGGAGGTTATGAATCTGAGACGAGGAGGAATGAAGTTTCTCCTGAAATTCGGTATTCAATGCAATCAATCTCCACTTCAAGGATGATGTGGCGTTCTCGTTGAAGATTCCAACTTCCCCACTGGAACTCGATAGAGTCCCTCCAAATTTGTCAACGTTCATGTTGAAACTGAATGTTGTTAAGGTTCCGACGACGCTTTTTATGAGACAAGGGAGAGAGAGAGGGAGATATCATGTATATCTAAACATGCACCCGTACAACAAAGTATAATTCAACTTCATCGATTTATTGATCTTCTTTATGATCTAGATTTTCGTATATATAAGCCATGTAATATATAGTCCTCAAAGCACATTTGTATCTACTGTTTTCGTGATGGATGCAGTCGTAATATCTATAGGGTAATTTCTCATAGTCAGACGCCTCGATATTGTAGTGGTCGTAGATATCAATTATCTGTACTTCGGGGCGCGTGGAGAAGAATTTTGGCGCGAGAATGCGCAACCATTCCCTCTTTTCATGTCCAGTGACATATATCAGAACTGGCTCATCAAGCTCACACTCTCTGATGAGGGTGTGCTCAAAGTGATCGGTCACTCCTGCATAGGGTACCACTCCACTATCCCAATTGAGTCCATGATGATTTCTCGTTAACCACTCAGCAGTGGTCCAATCGGCAAAATCAAGATCATCCTTGGCGCAAGGTGGATCGAATAACCAATGATGATACGCACCCTCCGATTTACTATTTATGATCACTACTTCTTTGACGATAAATTCATTATTACTTTGGAATTTAAATCCTTGCATGTCAATGAAGATCATTGTGAGACGTTTTCCCTAAAAAAAGTGAAAAATAGACGAGGATACATCAAACAACTTTATGAACAATGTTCGTCATCGGATTAAACTGGATGAATTGATCATGAATTATGAGACAGTAGGCGCATGTACTAGCAACTATGTTTTTCTTGCTCTCAAATTCAATGCGAATGTCAACAGTGGAACTCTTTATCGATTCATTCTGATGAGTACAATCAATGATGTATAATGGACATTTATCGATGAATTCACGAGGATCACGAGACGCTACTTCTTCGCGATATTTCTCATGATAATATGATTTCTGAAAAGATTTGAATACTTGATACAGTAAACTCGTATTCTTGTTCCCCTCGAAATCAACATTGAGATTCTCATATGGGTAAATGTCAGACTTTAGGAATACTTTAACATTCGATATTTTGCAATCATCGAACAATGGTGCATGAACTTTTTTATTATTCTTCCTGTTCGTTTGGAACGCAAGAATGATGAAGCGTGGCTTTTCCAGTTGACTCGTCGACTTCACTGACCAAACATGCTTGTCACTTTGTTGTAACAACGGATATTCGAGCAGTTCCCAATTTCTGAACGAAACTGAGATGAATATGTTTTTCTGCATGATCCTCAGAAAATTCAGTTTCACTCTGTCATTGGGTATGATGTGAGGCATCCACCATTGAATTTTGGTCAAGGATATCTTCGGATCGGTCTCGTCTTTTTCAACAACGAAACAATTATAATCGGATTTTGATCTTATTAGAACGATCTCATGTTTGGCGTTCAAAATGACTTTCTTGTAATCCTCACAGAAACCCAATAGCTTATCCAGAGGTAGACAATAATTGAAATATTTATTATTGGCGATGGAGAAGTGCGATCCCTGCCGAAAAAAAAGCAGCTGATTTCTCAGCTGAGAAATCAGCTGAGATCACAGGTGAATTCACAGCTGAGATCTCAGCTGAGATCACAGCTGATTTCCCATGCCAAATTCACAGCTGAATTCTCAGCTGTGATCTCAGCTGATATTTTAAAATTTATTTATTAAAAATAAATTCCTCTCCAAGATTTCTAGGCTAATTTTTCATGTTTTAGGTGGTTAAGTTTCGCAACTAGATTAAGAAAAAACGTATTTAAATCATTAAAAATTTGCACTTACGGGGATTTGAACCTGGGCCCTTCACCTTACAGCAACTCAGTAGCCACGACACTTAGCCGACTGCGCCGTCGAGGATGTGTCAGTGGGGGATACAGAACAGGTATATCGGGATTTCGGTCTGTCCTGGATAAGGTTGAGAGTGTGATAAAATAACTGTTATAATATTTGCTAACTCGCTTGCCTTGAAGTACTGCTATTTTCGTACTTTATATTCAATTCTATGAATGATCCAGAGAAAAAAATACTAAAATTAATGGAACAGGTGGAAGGGGGAAATCGTTCATATAGCTTTCGGTTTTCTTTTGTTGGGAGGAGAAAACCAACTTTCGGCCGATTAAGCCTTCTCCCTTCTCTCTTGTTGCTTTTACGGCCACGGATATATAAGGTAAGTGTACACTCGCCGGACAAAATATCTGAACAAATCTGAAAAAGATTCTTGTCCCTGAGCTGCTGTTTCAGTTCAAATCAGACCGTATGTGGTGTCTTGATGATCATAATTGGACCCTCGACCCATCAGAATTGAAACCCAATCCCAAGATTCCAAACAACGGCTCAGGAATAGAAACGCTTTTTGGGATTTGTTCAGATATTTTGTCCGGTGACTGTACCTAATATCCCCACTAAGCCGTTTTGCCCATAGTTCTTGTCCACTCGAATATTTTTCAACGTTCCTCAGCTTACTTTGAAGCTTGTTCTAAGGCCTTCAAAACGAGCTAAGGTAGGTTCAATCTCGACCGACTCGAGCTGAGCCATCACAATTTTGCCAAGAAATGTTTTTTTGCGAGTTTGCAAGGGGAGATCGCTGTGATTTTTTATAGCTTTTTTTAAAGCTGAAAAATTATTAGAATACCTGATTTCCGCGTGAAATACCACGAAAAACACGATGAAATTGTCAGTTTTGATTTCCAAAGTGACCCCGGTGAGACATCAGTGATTTTTTGGAAGAATCGCTAATATCAAGCCGGGGTCACTCTGAAACTCCAAACTGACAGTTCCATTGTGTTTCTCGTGGAATTTTACGTGAAAATGATGTATTATGATAATTTTTCAGCTCTGAAAGGAGCCACGAAGAATCACAGCGATCTCAGAGACAAGTGGGTTGGGAGGGCAGAGTTCTCAGCATAGGCTTTCCAATGTTGAGAAGGATATCCGAGCGCCAAAACAGGGTACGTCTTACACGGCACGGCAATAATTTTTCCTTATTTTTTCATATTAAAGATCGAAAATCCACGATGGTATCGTGGAAAAATCGAAAGGTGGGGAATAACGCACACCCTACCGAATAGTCTTAGTAAATCACCAAAGTCTCCGACCCAGTCCGTCTTGCGTCAGTTTCACGAGAAGCATCTCAAAGATCATAAAAAAATCTATCAATTTATATTCTTCGAAAAAATTTTACTCTCTTTTAGCTTGTCTCAGTTGACGTTGAAAATTCAAAAAAAATTTCCATTAATTAATCACTTGTATTTTCGACGAGAATGATCTGATCGAAAAATCTTGAATGGGATGCTATATATCCTTCCAAAGACTTCAACATTCATCTCTTGTAAAATTTCCATGCGACCTTTTTCATCGGAGCTACGAGCGCCGGAAAGAAACTCATTATTACATCGATTCTTACGGAGATACCGAGGCATGCACCACTTTCATCTGTTCAGCCTCTATTCCCAATCCAGAATACATTCCAAAAATAATCGTAATGCGTGTTTCCGAGGTAAAATTCTCTGGTCTTTTAGAATATACTATCAAATTTCCTCTCAGACATGACCTGTGATAGCTTTCAATTTTTTACTCGAAAAACAGGACCAAATGAGAGTGTACTTCCCTAGATCACGTCAGAGACAAAATCTGATAGCATGTTCTAAAAGATCAGAGGAGTTTACATCGGAATCATGCATCCCGATAATTTTTGGAATGTATTCTGGATTGGGAATAGAGGCTGAACAGATGGAAGTGGTGCATGCCTGGGTATCTCCGTAAGGATCGATTCAATAATGAGTTTCTTTCCAGCGCTCGTGGCTCCGATGGAAAGGATCGCACAAAAATTTCACAGGAGACCAAACTTGAAGATTTTTAAATGACCTACAGCATCCCGTTCGAGACTTTACGATCAAATTATTCCCATTAAGAATACAAGTGATTGATTAATGGATAATTTATTCAAACTTTCAATGTCGACTGAGATAAGCTAAAAAATGAGTAAAAATGTTTGAAGTATATGAAGAAATCTACCTAACCTTTAACTTTTGGACCATCCGAGAAAAAAAAATTTTCCCTCCTTGTCGCTTTTGAAACCAATTCCATAGTGTTTTGGTACCTTTAAAATGTGAAAAAAAAGTTGTTCCCACCATTCTTGAGAGATGCTAATCCCCTGAAAACAGTGAGGTGAAATTGGTCTATTACGCTTTCGTCACTATTAGACGTTTTTCACATGGATGGATCGTGAATAGTGCAGTATGATGGTTGATAAAGATGTTGTTGCATCCGTTTAATCGAATTCCATTCCCAGAATTGATCCTCTTTCCGTTATACTCATCAAGATTCACTTTTCTTGCGTCCACAGAGTTGTCGGAGGCGTATGCAATTTTTGCTTTCTCAAAGCTTTCCCACTTGAATTATGATAAGCTTGAAGTGTGAAAATGATGTGAGAATTACATAAAAAGTCGACAGCTATGATTCAGACTGTTACGTGAATCATTACCGACCAAAAAAATCAGCTTTCAGGGGCTGAACAAGTTTCCCGAGCCCCTCCCTCGAATAACAACCGTTATAGCCACCTCACCTGCAGTGCATAGTAATTCATCATACGTCAAAGTATGGGCAATAGGATTTGGGAGCGACATCTGCTCATTGTTTGAGTAACAGAGATTTATGTCCTTTTTTGAAGTGATGGGCGCGACCAATTTCGCAAGTTCAACGTCACAGATCTTCGACCAGAATAATGTGTTGCTGCCAAATGAAGAAGCATTTTGATCGTCTATTCTTATTCTTCAATTCTCCATCACCTGATTCATCCTAGCTCGAATGTTATTTTTTTTGATTTACGAAACAGTGGAGGGAGTGAGTATTTTCCAAAAAGTGAGTTACACTTTTCATGGAAGCCCTGTGTTGACCACGGACCTGAGTCGCTATTAGGACAAATGCCTTATGATTATATCAGGTTTGAAGAGTCAGCTGGAATTTTTGGAACGGAGTTCCTTTACGCTCGTGTGAGGAGTAAAATCGCGCGCGACCAGCTGACCGACACGGCCCCGTGGAACGAGATTCGATGCAACCCGCCATACGATGCAACGAAAAAGCGACACTTTTGCGATATAGGTATACTGCTTGCGCTCAGCAACCGCCGCGTACTCATTCTCATCCGAGTCTCATCAGCATATCGCATCATGAGATGCCGAATGCCGAAATTACCGTCTGAATGCATGCAGCACTATTAGATTGTTGTTCATAGTATTATGCTGGATATACAATGATGAAAGTGATATCTACGTGTTCCTCTGGGCAGAATTTAGAGTCCGGACGAATAAGACATTGCTTCCATATCTAAGAGGTACGAAGTTTTATTGTGACATCTTAAATCCAAAGATTCAGTGAATCCCAATAAAATTCTCCTCTTGAAATTCAATCAGCTCTGATGCATTTTGTGAACCTAAATTAAGTAGTGAGGATTCAGATTCAAATTTTGAAGCTTTTCATATCCCCCACCATAACCTTCTAAAGAGTTCACTCAAGGCCAAGGACTCGTCATTTTATTCACATAATAGTGCATAATACTTGAAAAAATGATGCAAACTATCTCAATCACTCAGGGGCTCATTGGTGTGCATCTTAATTGGTATCGTTACATGATGAGCATTCAAAAGCTTGAAACTCAGCTTGAAGTCGATCAAAGTTTTAGACTTTATTGACATTTTCACATGTCTTATCGAGGCCAATTTTGGGACTCCGTTCCTCACGCGTTTCTCTAACGCACACGAATTTTTTTCAAATTTTTTGGGACAGTGTTATTCCCTCCAGTTACACTGAAAAAGTACGTTTATCGACGATTCTTCAATTTATATCAAGAGCACTACGCACGTGTCATGAGAAATCGATAGAGTACCGTCCTGCCCTGTACCACGTATCCTGTTTTGATGCTCGGATATCCTTCCTAACATTGAAAAGCCTATGCTGAGAACTTTGCCCTCCTAACCCACTTGTCTCTGAGATTGCTGTGATTCTTCGTGGCTCCTTTCAGAGCTGAAAAATCATCATGATACATCATTTTCACGTGAAATTCTACGAGAAACACGATGGAACTGTCAGTTAGGAGTTTCAGAGTGACCCCGGCTTGATATAAGCGGTTCTTCCAAAAAATCACTGATGTCTCACCGGGGTCACTTTGGAAGTCAAAACTGACAATTTCATCGTGTTTCTCGTGGAATTTCACGTGGAAATCATGTATCTTAATGATTTTTCGGCTTTAAAAAAAGCTGTAAAAAATCACAGCGATCTCAGAGACACGAAGGGTTGGGAGGGCAAACTTCTCAGAATAGGCTTCTCAATATCGATTGAAATAATGTTCGAGTGGCAAAACAGGATACGTCGTATACAGGGAGCGGCAAAAGTTTTTGCCTTTTTTTTATATATCAAAGATAGTAAATCCACGATGGTATCGTGGAGAATCGAGAGTTGGGTTGTAACGCACACCCTACTCTTCATTATCTTTTAGGGGGGCTGTAAGTGTACCCAACTTGCCCCCATATGTCGATCTCAAGAATGGGCACAAGTTAACATTAGTTCAAATTCTTTTCACATTCGTTATGTCGAAATATGACGAAATAAGTAGTCTAGATCGACTCCGAATCATTTCTGTGTTTCCCAGAAAATTTGAAGTGATTTCCCCATTTTCCGTATTTCTAAAAGAAATTGCGTTCAGTGCCATCAGTCTCAACGTACCTCAGCGCATTAGATTCCTCTTTCGGAAACCTTCAATAATTCTCCTCTCGAAAATGCAAAACTCGGATTTGGGGAGGATTCATGGGGAAAATACCGAAATGATTTGTAGAACAAGAAAGCCGAAATCGGAGGTATCCAACATGCCCTCGTATGGTGATCACAAGAGGGCACGCTGTAAGACTCTTTTTATCACGCAGAACGTATTTGTCACGTCAAAATAGGAAGAAAATATATTTTTGGTCAAGCACAAGTAAAGCCCCAAATGTAGTCGCACGCCGATGAGAACAATTTCATGCACTTTATCGACGACTTACATCGTTTTTGGGTACAAAATTAAGACAGCTCGTCTCTGATTGATTGGAACCAGACGTACTCTAGCTCAATTTTAAGGTCTTAAAATAAGCTTCATAATGAGCCAAAGTACATTGAAAAATGTTGAGGTAGACCAGAGCTGTTGAGGAAATTGCTAATGGGGGCACGTTGGGTACACCCTTTTGCAAACTCGCAAAAAAACATTCCTTGGCAGAATTGTGATGGCTCAGCTCGAGTCGGTCGAGATTGAACCTACCTTAGCTCGTTTTGAAGGCCTTGGAACAAGCTTCAAAGTAAGCTAAGGGACGTTGAAAAATATTCGAGTGGACAAAAACTATGGGCAAAACGGCTTAGGAGGGATATTAGGTACACTTACCTTATATATACGTGGCCGTAAAAGCAACAAGAGAGAAAGGAGAAGGCTCAATCGGCCGAAAGTTGGTTTTCTCCTCCCAACAAAAGAAAACCGAAAGCTATATAAATGATTTCCCCCTTCCACCTGTTCCATTAATTTTAGTATTTTTTTCTCTGGATCATTCATAGAATTGAATATAAAGTACGAAAATAGCAGTACTTCAAGGCAAGCGAGTTAGCAAATATTATAACAGTTATTTTATTACACTCTGAACCTTATCCAGGACAGACCGAAATCCTGATATACCTGTTCTGTATCCCCCACTGACACATCCTCGATGGCGCAGTCGGCTAAGTGTCGTGGCTGCTGAGTTGCTGTAAGGTGAAGGGCCCAGGTTCAAATCCCCGTAAGTGCAAATTTTTAATGATTTAAATACATTTTTTCTTAATCTAGTTGCGACACTTAACCACCTAGAACATGAAAAATTAGCCTAGAAAGCTTGGAGAGGAATTGATTTTTAATAAATAAATTTTAAAATATCAGCTGAGATCACAGCTGAGAATTCAGCTGTGAATTTGGCATGAAAAATCAGCTGTGATCTCAGCTGAGATCTCAGCTGTGAATTCACCTGTGATCTCAGCTGATTTCTCAGCTGAGAAATCAGCTGGTTTTTTTCGGCAGGGATATGTCCCAGCCAGCATTCACCATCCCCGAATCTGAATGACGAGCCAAAGATAAGTAATTCTTGATCGTTGTAGCGATCCCGACATTTTTCGTTTGATCGATCTCAACGCCATTAATTTCATAGCGTATTTCATCGAATAGAAAAGCCGGATGGTTGTTGGTGAGCTTGATGCTATCCTCCCCGGCGGTCGCAGCCCAAGTCACACTTCCCTCGATGTATAGCCAGCTTTCGCAAGGGATATGATAGAGGTCGTTGGAGTTGATTACTATTCGAATCTCATCGCTATTCGACAAATTGTGAAGATTATACGGGAAGTAAGATCTTACGTCTTTCTTCACGATTCTCTCGTCCCTGATGGGCTCACTGAGCACGGTAAGAGAATCTTGAATTTGAGCCATTTCTGCGCACTTTGAATCCGGAGAAATCGAACGTTCAGCAGTGTGAGTGGTTTCCGCTCAGGGGCTACGGGATTCTCTGTTAACTCGATGCCGTCTTGTGCGACAGTGTGCCCCGAATGCAGCTGCTCCAGACTATATATGATCATTCCTCCTGTCTCAGATGTAGACGAAGAGTAATGGTTTCTCCGCGAAAGTTCACGAGATCACCGTTTTGATCACAAATTTTGACGGTTAAGTGATCAATCGATCTTGCGTTAACGGGCAGATAAATTGCGTGAGATGGTACGATGCTGATCTTGAATCCAGATGGGACGTTTGGAAAGAACTCGTAAATGGTGTGACTCTGAAGGCCGTCGATGTACGCGCCCGATACGATGTCGCACTCCACCCTGATCACGTTGATCTGAATGATATTCACCGGATGCGACGACTGATGCCAAAATTTTGACGTATAGATTTTCTTCTCTCGAAAACCCAGGATAGGGTCTATGCTATCTGGTTGCGTGAAATCTACAATATAGTCGCAGAACAATTCACACTTCAAAGTATTGAGATTACCGTGTAACTTGAGAGGTGGGGATTTCTCATCCGTTTGCAGTTTCTCTACGCGTTTCATTCCCTTCACCAAATACTCCTCCAGATCCGACAGCTCATAAGATCCCGTTGGTATCTCGATGGAATTATTCTTTCCGTGATGGGACTTATTAACTGGCGGGGAGATATTTGGAATAGAGTTGTAACTGTAGAATCCAATCAATCCAATCTCGAAATTTCCGTTTTTTTTCAGATGATAAATCTATTGGAGGAAAGAAAGTAGACTCCAGGACAGAAGAGTCACCCGTTAGTGAGAAAGTCAGAGACATGACTGATGCTCGAGTGTAATATATTAACCTCTTTTATTGAAAATAGATCAGTCGTTTCGGTGTCAGCAGCATGAAGGTTGTGACGCAAAATAAGGGTATACGTGTGGTAGATTTGGATAAATATTTAGGAGAGGGGGAGAAACGCAAATGTCGGCGGCATGGTGGAAATCTCCCAAATACTATCCGCTCGTTGGTCGTTGGACCCTCGAACTGTGGGAAGAGTAATGTAGTTTTGAACCTCATTATCAGCCCTCATGGACTAATATTCGATAATCTATATGTATACTCGAAATCGCTCCAACGACCTAAATATCAATTTCTCGAGAAAATAATGAAGAGGCTTGAGAAAGATGGCATCGAGTATCACACATTTTCAAATTATAGCGAGATTCTCGAACCAGAACAGGTTCGCTCGAATTCAGTCTTCATATTCGATGACGTGGCATGCTGCAGGCAGAATATCATAGCCTCGTATTATTCACTGGGGCGTCCCTTCAATGTTGATTGTTCCTATCTTTGTCAATCATATGCTCGGATCCCTCAACATCTCATTAGAGACAATGCGAATTTGATCATCATATTCGAGCAAGATGACGCTAATCTTAGACACATTTACCATAACCATGTCAATAATGATATGACATTCGAGCAGTTTAAAGAAATTTGCTTACAGTGTTGGCGCGAAAAATACGGTTTTCTTGTAGTTGACAAAGACAGCGCTTTCAATTGAGGACGATATAGGAAGGGTTTCAACCATTACATCCAACTCGACAATTGAGATCTCAACACGAGTTCACTCCGTTGACAGCAACACAAAAGGAATTTAACGCTCATATGTGGCGCTGAAGTGCTTAGTTTGGGATAATCCCTCACCATGGCCGGACGGAGGAAGAGCACGATTCTTAGTAAGAAGAAAGTGAAGGCTGTGAGGGGGAGTGTAAGATCCAAGAGTGGAAAGCGGAAACGGAAAGTGAAGGCGAACGCGACTCGTAAGAGTGGAAAGGAAGATCTGATCAAACGTGGAATAGAAAGACCCAGTGACATAATCCGAAGAAAACATCGAGCTTTGAAAATTGCCAAGATCGATAGAGATCTGGCAAACGTGGAATCATTGCAATCCGTTGTGCAACCATTGCACAAAATAGCGAGCGACATCACAACGAAAAAGGAGCCAAAGATTGAAGTCCCATTTGAATCCATGGAAGATGATGAGTCATACGAAGCTCGTGATATTTCTTTGGCTCGCACGAAGAAGGACAAATCGATTCGATTCGATCCCTATTCGAAGAAGAAGAATTCGAAGAGGGAAATTTTTGACACATCCCTCATTGGATCTCCGCGGAGATTGATGGACCCGGTGAAGAGAGCACGAGATGATAACGCTGAAATGACTCCACTACCTCCCCCTCCTCCTCCTTCTCCTCCTCCTCCTTCCCGTCCTCAATCAGACTCATTGATGAGTATTGACATTGAGATGGAAGATGATGATAATGATGGAGGTGCTATTGGTGCTATTGGTGTAAATCCACAGGACAAGGCTACCATCCCTCCAAACACATTTCAAAACTATCTCTCGTTAGATCTTGGACCAGTTTCCCGAGAGTATCTAAGGACCTATTTCGAAAACAGTAATGATAACGATTTGACTTATGGTCCTTATTTCAACGATGAAGGTCAACTCATGTTGGGTAACAAAGTCCTCGACTTCATAGCAGGGTCGGATGATTTGTGGGTGGGAAGGAATTTCAAGATTCAAGGAACCCCAGGAATATTTGAATTGATTTTCAAGAAACACCCCAAACACTTCAATGAGGTAGATCTTGCTAGATATAAACAGATTTTGATCTCGACATCTGCACATAAATCTCCATACGACGGATCAGGAAAAATCAAGAGTAATCAGGGTGAGAAATACAAGAAAATAATAAACCCGTTATCTCACCAGTCCGGAACATCGAAGAATGCCTCTCAAACTCGAGGACAGGGTCATTCCAACCTCTTGGAAAATCTCACGACTCCCGAAGGCAGGAAAGATCAGTCGATGACTCTTCATAGCGGTAATTCTATCAACTATGTGTATTGGGATGATCCCAATGAATTGGTCTCTTGACTTGACTTATTGCTCAGATCAATCGAGGCAGGTAACACCGGATTGGAGAATGAAGTAGTAGAGATTGTGGAGGAGCTGGTAGAGGGGGGATATATAGTATAAATATCGAGTGTGCAACAGGCCCTCTCTCATTGTAGTGTCAGAATTCATTCTGTCATCACCTATTCAAGTGTCCCCGGGAAATTTTGCTCTCTCTCGAATACAAGATGAACGGATCAACAACGAGTGACGTTTCTACTGTATCTGTGGATTCGTCTGAGAATCCTGAAATTCCAGATTCACATTCTAATCCTCGAGAGCAATCTCCGAGGAGTCGAAGAACTACGTTGGAAAAAATCACGCAGGATGAATCCAAAGAACAAGTGCATGGTAATGTGAAAGAAGAAAAGAGTCTGATCACAAGAACCAAAGCTCTCATTCAAGCGCTGGTGACGGCAGCCTTTCTCAAAAGTAAATCGGAAGAGTCTCTCTCTCTACCTCTGAAAGATCAGATGGAGAAAGGTATTGCTTACGAATTTTTGGAAAATCTTGATGAACGAGATTTGAAATTGATTGGAAAGATAGGTGAGATCCTTTCCATTTCGATGAGTAACATCGAATCCTTCATCCTGTCAGAAATACAGATATCCGAAGCTCGTTCTACACTGATGAACGAAAACATGTATCGATTCAAGAGAGATTTCCAGTCTTTGTATGGTGCCGTGAATCAACGTGTCGCTCTGCTGCAAGACTTAGAGAAGAAGATTGAGCAGAAGCAAGAAAATTTGGAGCTCAATGCAGACAAACTCGATAGATTAGAGGTCAATTATATCATCATGAGAGAAACGTTCTCCAATCTAGCGAAACTTTTGGAAGAACACAATAATGATTCGATGATGACTTTCAATTCTATCAACATGAGACTCGATGAATTGAATAAGATGAAGGAAAATTTTGATCACCGTTATCGAGCCCTAGAAGTGGGGATCGAATCAAATAAGGGAGAATTATTCAACACCAAAGTCCGTCTCGAAAAAGAACTGGATTCCAGCGTGATGACTTCGACAATTCAAATGGCTAAATTTGATGAAAAGTTGACAAGCTTCACCAATCGGTTCGATAACGAGGTGCTTGCTCTTGAAGCTACGCATCAAGATGTATGAGCTTTCCTGGATGAATTGATGGAACGAACTATGGATATCAGAGTAGAGGGTAGTAAAGGACGAATGGACTTGGAGGTCAAAGATGGAGAGTTCAGCATTGAATTAAGCAATCTAGCAGAGGAACTGAAGAATATGAGACATATGTTGGATTCTCTTCTGCAAAACACTCGCGAAGAGCACAAGAAAAATACTCTGGAAAGCACCGATCAAGCAAAAATTGAGAAGATGAAAAAACTCGAGAGAAGGTTCACTAAAACTTGAGATTTTCTCCACTCTGTCATCATACGCACTGCATATAACGAGAATCTATTCATGTTTAACACCCAGTATCGCGAGGACGGTCAATGGGTCCACATCGTCTTTTCCACGCACGTCAGGCTAGAGGTGGAGGTGTTGTAAATAGACTCATAAATAGTCTCCCCTTCGAGCTTCACATACCTGGTTATAACTTTGCGGACCAGGTACGAAATTGGAAAAGAGACTACTTCGGGGAGATCAGCCGGTCAACATTTTTGACGAAGCTTGCAAGGATCACGATATATTCTACAGTAAATTTAAGGACTTGAAACAACGCCACGTAGCAGATAGCGTATTACAGAGAGCAGCCGAAGAACGCGCGAGAGCCATAGACGCATCTTTTGGAGAAAAAATTGCTGCATTCGGGGTTGCCAAGGCAATGAAGGCGAAGCAAAAATTTGGTATGGGACTATCATCGACAAGAGGCAAGAATAAGAAAAAGAGGAAGGCAACGAAGAAAATTCGTAAACGCAGTCTTCAAGACATGAGAGAGTTATTGATTGCTAAGCGAAGAGGTTTCCTTCCTGCAATTGTACCAGCTCTCTCAGTTCTTGGAGCTCTGACCGGTGTAGCCGGTGGCGTGGCAAATGTTGCCAAAAATATCAGTAAAATGAGAGATAATCGTAAGAAATTGAACGAATTGATGCGTCATAATAAGGCCATCGAAGGTCGCGGTATGTTTCTCAACCCATACAAAAAGAAGAGAGGTGGATCACTCAAATCCAAGACGAGTGGGGGAAGGAGAAATCGGAAGAAGAGAGGAGGAAAAAAACGATGATGGATGGTGAAACGACTGGTGAGCAACTGATGGCTGCTGCTAAAGATATACCACATTTTCGAGGTGTCTTTTTGAGAACTCAACTCCCTTATTTGAGAGGACCAGCATGACGAGAAAAAGCAATCATCAACTTATGCGATGAAAGCTCACCTGGAACACACTGGTGCTGCTACACGAAGAACGGCAATCAAACGAGATTCTATAACTCATACGGTAATCTGCGCCCCCCGAGTGAGCTAGTTCAATATTTGGGCCCGCAATGTGAAATATCGTACAATAGATCTCAACATCAGACCTATTCTCAGAGGAATTGTGGACATTTGTGTATCAAATTCCTCAAAGAGAGTGCAATGAAGGGCGAATGAGTCATTAAAATAACAAGAGTATGATTACTTGTGAATCATGGAATATGAGCCTATCTCTCTCTCTCTCCCCATCTCTCATCCCTCCTATAATTTGGCACTACTCTCTCTCTCTCTCTCTCTCTCTCTCTCTCTCTCTCTCTCTCTCTCTCTCTCTCTCTCTCTGCCTGCAGTTGTAATAATTCTCATTCGAGTGTTCGAGAGTATTTTTCCCCCTCACTATTCGAATGTCTCGTTCGAATTGTAAGAGTGAATTTCATCATCATTGAGGACTAAGTGAAAAGAGAAAATACGATACGATGGTTGCTTTAACATCGATTTGTTGGATAGAGCTCTTCCAGAGTGATACCAGCTACCGAAACACCACCCTATGCAGAGCTTGCATCACCGCGGTGCGCATATAAAAAAAAATTATTTCGATGAGCATTTTTCTTCTCTTCTCTCTCATCACAGATGATTTCCAATTCTCTTTCCCAGCTCCTCTCTCCAGTCTCATAAAGAGCATATGACTTCTCGAACTCGACCAATCGCTCAAAATCGCACCGTGATATCCATCCGTATACCCCTCTCTATCTTTATCTCTTTCATTCCCACTATCGTTTAAGATGCTGCCTTCATTCTTATCTTTCATCATCCTCAATTGAGAAAATCTTCACGGGTCAGCTCATCTCGAACTATCTGTTTTGATCAAAGTAGCAAGAGGCGGAAAAAATTGGAGGTAGGTGGAAAAGAGAGAAAGAGAAAAAAAAATCAATCCCTATTTTTGAAAATGAGCATACTGCAAGGACTTCGTATGTGAGGGGGGAAATGCAATTTCTTCGCAAGTATGAAGGGTAGAACAACAACTAGCAGGCGGAGTGACTGTAGTGGTCCAAAACGCCATAATTCCCATTCGAGCGTTCAAGGAATTTCTATCTTTCACTTTTCTAACTTCTCGCGGTGCTAACACATTCTCAATTCAAGGACAAAACGAGTTTTCCCTTCTGAATCACGATGAATTCATTCAAATGACTCATCTTCAAAAGAGAAAAGCGTGCACCGCGAGGAATTCGAATGAAAGAAATCAAGAATTCTTTCCTCAATCGCAAATAATTTTCTTCGCAAGTATGAAGGGTAGAACAACAACTAGCAGGCGGAGTGACTGTAGTGATCCAAAACGCAATAATTCCCATTCGAGCGTTCAAGGAATTTCTATCTTTCACTTTTCCAACTTCTCGCGGTGCTAACACATTCTCAATTCAAGAACAAAACGAGTTTTCCCTTCTGAATCACTATGAATTCATTCAAATGACTCATCTTCAAAAGAGAAAAGCGTGCACCGCGAGAAATTCGAATGAAAGAAATCAAGAATTTTTTCCTCAATCGCAAATATGAGGTACGGGAGAACCACAAAAATGAGAATCAAGACAATGAATGCTGGAGCTAGCTACGATTGATCAAAAAAGAATTTAACTTACTTGCACGATGCCGTTGAATTGAAGTATGCAGAAATAATTATTCGAACAAGGTGATGATTATTGAAACAAAGTATCTCAATCAGATGCCACAGCTTTAGTGATGTTCAATATATGAATACGATAGAAAATGTATACACACTGATTCAAGAGAGAATACAGACTGCGCCGCGCACCGGTCATCGAGGGGTATTTATCCCCGTAACAACATGAATCTCGCGCACCATCGATACCATATAAAGTCCGAGGAACGGGGGACTATGATGGAAAAAAATAGATTGGAACGTCAACAAGTTTGTCGCATCCAAAGAAGGAGTGCGTCGATGCGCTGGATGAGAGCAGAACTAATCGAATTTTCTCTGGAAAACGCAGTTTCCTAAAAAAAAGAAGGTGCGCTGCCGCGAAGGTGAGTTGAAAGTGCGTCGAAATTTCCATCAGCCTCGAGTGAGAATAGATAGAAAGGATGATCGCGCACCATCCATACCATGTAAAGTCCGAGGAACGGGGGAAAATGATAGAAAAAAAATAGATTGGAACGTCAACAAGTTCGTCGCATCCAAAAAAGGAGTGCGTCGATGCGCTGGATGAGAGCGGAACTGATCGAATTTCCTCTGGAAAACGCAGTTTCCTAAAAAAAAGAAGGTGCGCTGCCGCGAAGGTGAGTTGAAAGTGCGTCGAAATTTCCATCAGCCTCGAGTGAGAATAAAGAGAAACGATGAGAAGGCCTAGAGAGCAGCGCTTGCCGAATAGAAATAGAGCCAACGCGCTCATATGCGCATTAAAACTACGGATCATCACGACATGCACGGTTAATGCGCACATCGTTGCAGACTCACGTAGTCGCTGCTGCATCAGTAACATCGGATAAATCATGCGTACAGTGCCGCAAGCTCGAGTCATACTCCGTGCGAGGTACGTCGATGCATCCACCTGGTCATTGTCGCGCGCACATGGGTGCGGCGGCCTTAGTACACCTCGACCGTATGAGGCGCTGAAAAAGAATCGGAAAAATTGTGCGTGAGCGTATCGCTAACCCATGCTGCGTCGCATCTCGATCTTCCCGCCAGTATCGCGCACGAGACAATGAGCATCGAGTGAAAAGTATTCCGTGTAATAGTGCAGTGATGATGGTGTTACGTTGTATCCACAACACCATGCGTACGATGTCCATGCTGTAGTGATCGTGGTGTACTGTATCCGTGCTGCGTGTACGAGGCGCATCCTCCGGTGTAGTGATGGTGTTTGCGCCCCCCCCTTATCACGAGCGTCGGCGATCTCCCGATGGTCGGAAGAGTGACGGAGAAATACGAGCAAAATAACAGGTATGATTGCTATAAAAGTACAACGAGGGTAAGGCGAGCGGGCAGCTGTAGTCGAATAGTGGATGACTGCAAGCCGATTCAGCAACGGGCGAGGCGGGAGCGGCGGGGCGCCGGTCGGTAGGTTAGCGGAGCCGCGCTTCCCCCCGGCCTTCCCTCCCCTCCCTCCCCCCTCGCCCTCATGTTGCTGAATCAGCATTGTTTATCTACTCCTTTAATATGAGTATATTCCGTGAGAAACTTCAAAACAATGCGAACCACTATTAGAATGAATTTTTGTCTCGATCGATATGAACGATCGAGACTTTATCGCTCGCGGGAATTTCAAATCATATTATTACATGACTCGGCTAATGCAAGCTAATTTTAACCAACGGATTTGTTGATTAAGTGACATAGATCGATATTGGATTACTCCAATTCGATCTATGTACCTTCAAGGCGCCTCGCAATTCGAGTGTCGCAACTTGAAGGATTTTGATGGAATTTCAAATACATGAAAAATGAGATGAGAAACGAAAAATTTCGATTCAGACTCTTCAGCCCCCCTGAAGAGTCTGATCCGGAGAGGAAAGACGAAACGCACCAACATCTAGCGTAGAATCAAGATTTTTCGTTTCTCATCTCATTTTTCATGTATTTGAAATTCCATCAAAATCCTTCAAGTTGCGACACTCAAATCCGAGGTGCCTTGAAGGTACATAGATCGAATTGGAGTAATCCAATATCGATCTATGTCACTTAATCAACAAATCCGTTGGTTAAAATTAGCTTGCATTAGCCGAGTCATGTAATAATATGATTTGAAATTCCCGCGAGCGATAGAGTCTCGATCGTTCATATCGATCGAGACAAAAATTCATTCTAATTGTCACCGGTTGTCGGCGAATACACAACCGAGATGAAAACCTTTCTCGCGAGTGGCTGCAAAAGCCCTCGTGTAACATATAAGCCCGATCAAAATCATGACCATCAAGCCACTTTGGCTAGGTGACGTCGGGAGCCAACCTCTACTCGGAGCTCTTCAGCCCCCGTGAAGAGTCTGATCCGGAGAGGAAAGACGAAACGCACCAACATCTAGCGTAGAATCAAAATTTTTCGTTTCTCATCTCATTTTTCATGTATTTGAAATTCCATCAAAATCCTTCAAGTTGCGACACTCGAATTGCGAGGTGCCTTGAAGGTACATAGATCCAATTGGAGTAATCCAATATCGATCTATGTCACTTAATCAACAAATCCGTTGGTTAAAATCAGCTTGCATTAGCCGAGTCATGTAATAATATGATTTGAAATTCCCGCGAGCGATAAAGTCTCGATCGTTCATATCGATCGAGACAAAAATTCATTCTAATTGTCACCGGTTGTCGGCGAATACACAACCAAGATGAAAACCTTTCTCGCGAGTGGCTGCAAAAGCCCTCGTGTAACATATAAGCCCGATCAAAATCATGACCATCAAGCCACTTTGGCGAGGTGACGTCGGGGGCCAACCTCTACTCGGATCTCTTCAGCCCCCCTGAAGAGTCTGATCCGGAGAGGAAAGACGAAACGCACCAACATCTAGCGTAGAATCAAAATTTTTCGTTTCTCATCTCATTTTTCATGTATTTGAAATTCCATCAGAATCCTTCAAGTTGCGACACTCGAATTGCGAGGTGCCTTGAAGGTACATAGATCGAATTGGAGTAATCCAATATCGATCTATGTCACTTAATCAACAAATCCGTTGGTTAAAATTAGCTTGCATTAGCCGAGTCATGTAATTATATGATAAAGCGAACCACCTTATGCAAACCCTTACCACACTTGGGGAAAAAATCATACAATAAGTTGTTGTCGATATATTTATTTTTGGTGCTGCTTCTGGCTCCATGATAGGCCTTTCGATCCAGGATTACTCAGGAAATTATCATTCAAAAATGGGTCTGAATGTCAGTTCCGTGCCTTGTGGGTTTTCGTTTTTTCGATTTTCGTGAGTATCAAATCCCGCAGTTACAAGTACCGGAATCCCATTCTTAACGTGCACGCTGAGCTCGTACATTTCGTGGCGCAATTTTGCCAAAAATTTTACTCGTTTAGCTTCCCTTGATAAAAGTGGATTTACCTCATTTCGAGTCTCTCCGCGCCAATTTTTTGCAAGGTTTATCGTGAGGCGTATTTTTCTCATGATCCAAAGTATCGGATAAAAATTGATTTCCACTTTTTCACTGAATACTTTTTCAAGAAAGTCTACGCTTGCTAAATTCTCATGCCAATCCAATGACTTACTAGAGCGACCCACTACAATCGTCTTTGCCTGCATTTTGCCAGGTATCTAATGGCCGAATCAAAACCCCAAGACTGTTGTTTGAACCGTTTATTGAGATCAATTTCAATGACAAAGTCGAGTTTCGTGTCCTCTCTGAAATCGTTCCCTGAACGATTTCAGAGAGGGTGTCCAATACCAGGGTGTCCATGTTATTCCCATGGACACCGATGAGGGGGAAAATGTACACTGGGCAGGAAGGTGAACTGCAGTGCATCGAGATCTGCTGTCTCACTCGCACTCATAGGTTAGGATACCATAACCAAGGAGTGCGAGTGAGAAAGTAGATCTCGATGCACTGTAGTTCATCTTCCTGCCGAGTGTACATGTACGTGTGCGAGTGAACTCATTCTCTATATGTTCCAAAACGTCGAAGTATGCATGTCACAGAACCTTTGGAAGCAAAATTCGGTGGTGGTACATTGATGCTCAAATATCGAAATTTCGTTCTTCGAAACTTTCTGATTTGATTGAAAAGGGCTTTTCATCAGAATAGATGTTATGAGTTGAGGGATGAGAGTACTTTTCATCAAAACAGAGAACGGCAGTGCACGTGGAATAATGAGAAAGTGTCCCCCGTCCGTCACACCTCGAATCTGTACAACTCAATCATCTAACTTCAGAATGAATGGGAAAGATAAATTATGTGGCGAACGAATTACGAAAAATTTAATAAAATAGTAGTACTTCCTAGCAAACCTTCATGACTTCGTCATCAATTGCGCGTTCTACGGACGCACTTGGTTTTTTCGGATTAAGAGGCGAAACTAAATCAATGTGCAACGTAATGTTTCGGTTTCTGAATTGAAAATCTGTTAATGTGATTCTAGGGTTGTATTAGACAAGAAAGGTCACAGATAGAGTGAAAACTTTACTATTATTATCCAACTCATAATAACCATACCTATATGATTACCAACCACTGTGTATATATCTTTTTTTTTTTGCTCTGGTAGAAACACTAAACTTCCACTGAAAAACTCGCTCAAGATCGAACAAAAATTCGAGTTACGCAATTCGAACCCGAAATGGAATAGCCGATTTGAATTCAGTCTCCAAGCGGAAACGATATTTGCCAAAAAACTACTTTTGCAGAGCTAATCCGAAATAAAATGAGACCATGTCACCGAGACAAAAATTGACTCTAGTTTCGGGTCATATTTCGGTTCAAACATGAAACCGAATTTCGTTTCGGTTTGAGTTTCGGTTTTGATACGAATTGCGAACCGAAACTAAATTGGAATTATGTTTCAGTGCACCAAAACTTAATTCGGAACACAATGAGTTTCGTTTCGGGTATTGCAGTGGCCCAAAATTCGATTTTGTTTCGGATCGGATTCCGGTTTTAGTCCGAAACGAAATCCAAACCGAAACTAAAATAGGCTTTTATGATCCGAAACGAAACGGAATATTTAGTTTCGTGCAAAACCCTACCTATGAGTAATCTGAATATCATTCATTCTTCTAATCATGAATTATCAATCTTTAATCTCATTACTGACTTTTACTTCAATTTTGGCATATGAGAACTATCGCAAAAACTGACACGGAACGACTTAGGCCCCTATTCTGACTAGTGAGCTGCGAACCACTCCATTCGAACTTTTGGCCACTTATTCTTTTGGATGACAGTTGGTAATTGAGTCTCACGTCAATCCGTGAACAGATTATTTTCAAAATTCTAAATAGTAAGAGTCAAAATGTAGCTTCCTCGGACTACAATAATTTAGTTTCCACGGATTCTCATGGAGCTACCATCGAAGTGATCGATATAGTGAGTTAGCCCGAATTTATCTCTCTAAATACAATAATGAACGATTTATTTTCGATAGCTTGTAACCCCGAATGCTCAGACTAGACTTCAAGCCATACATATCTCTCTTATCAGAAGGTTTTCACCAAAAATGAGGAAGATCCAGAATAATATGTTCGATCTTTTCAGCTCCAAAGATCTACGTGAAGGCCACCCTACGGCTGGTCCTGGGTCCATCGAATGAGCTTAGATTGACTTTGGTCTGATCATTCAATTTATTTTTGATCAGACGAGACAGCTTTCCGCACTCAGCACAAAAAATAGTATACGCAGCACGGGTGAAAGTGTTCCGCACTCGTTCCGTGACGCATGCGGGAATAGTATATTTCCGCACGGCAAACCGTGCGTAAATAGTCGATTTCGATACAAGGGCGGGGATGTTGGTTTCCGCGGCCCGAGCCTTGGCGAGGGTCGGAATCATCGCTTGGGAGCGGAAATCACCCTGCCCGAGTGTCGAATACTATTTTTTCATCGTCGGCGTGGGGAAGAAAATCAAAAAAACGGTTCTTTTTCGCACTGGTCACGAAACTCGTACGGAAAACGCATTCTCCACCCTTGTTACGTAATGTACTATTTTCGCGTCCGAGTGATGGGTTTGCGGCTTGAGCCGTGGTCAAAGGTCGGAATCAAGACGAGGATGCAAAAAATAGGTTTTACATCCGTGTATCGAACTGTGTTTTTCGACAAACTGTCTGTGAAAGTGGAAAATCAGTGTGGGGAAAACACTTTTCTGCACAACGTGTCGACAATTTTTTTCCATTACTCTAACCTGAAAATGCCGCGTTTAAATACGATCTCGTCGGGGCAAAGTTCTCGATAAACTAAACTAAACAAAAATATTTTTGTTTCGTTTCGCTTAATGACATTTTGTTTATGTTCACTTTCGTTTACCCTCAACATAATCATACAGAGTTTTGTTTGGTTTCGTTTATCGCAACATAATTATGGATAATTTCGTTTATGTTTTGTTTGTGAGAAACAAATCGAAACATATTCATCAGAAAATAGTTTTGTTGAATTTTGTTTATCCACGAAACTAAACAAAATTATTGAGTTTTGTTTATCCCGTGAATGAACAAAACTGAACGA
The DNA here is from genome assembly GCA_029851415.1 of Eretmocerus hayati. Lineage (NCBI taxonomy): Eukaryota > Metazoa > Arthropoda > Insecta > Hymenoptera > Aphelinidae > Eretmocerus > Eretmocerus hayati. The sequence goes on along the minus strand of CM056743.1, from coordinate 70,257,811 downwards.
AACAAATTCTGAGAAACAATATTCAACGAAACTAAATTACAATAATTTTGTTTAGTTCACTTTATGAAAAGAGAGATGGATTCGGTTTTCGTTTAGTTTTGTTTTTGTTCAACATAATCGAAAATAATTTCGTTTCGTTTTGTTTTTGCTCAAATAAACGAAACAATATTCAAAATTGCATTTTGTTTCGTTTCGTTGAAAACCCTGCTTTACACCAAACACAAACCTCGCCACAATCAAGAATAATAATTTCCCAGGGCTTCATATTCGAGTCATGCCATTTTATGCACGATTTCGGTTCATTCTGTCCAATAAGAATCTCATATCAATCGAGACGATAACGATTCAAGACAGCAATGTCGGCTGCTGGTGCACATGGCAGCACCAGCAAGCAGACGACGACGTCGCTGTTCGCTGTCTTGACAATATATCGTTTCGATTGATATGAGATTCCTATTGGAGAGAATGTACCAAAATCATGCATAAAACGGCATGACTCGAATATGAAGTCCTGGGAAATTATTATTCTTGATTGTGGCGAGGTTTGTGTTTGGTGTTAAGTGATGTGATGTGAATAAACGGTCCGCGAGCTCGCGTGTATAACCTGGCTATAGGTGTGCATTTTGAACGTCTCGTGACACGATTTTACGAGATGAATCGATTCCTGGATCATCAAACGAAGACCAAACAAGCATTCTCAACTCGGTTTTTACAATAGTTCATCCCCAGTAACCGCGTGCGATCTAAACTCAGTGCATTTCTAACTCAAGATAGCGTGCCCCGAGCGCGCGATCCTTGCTGCTCACTTCTTGCAAGAATATCGCGAATTCTTACATTCTAGACGTATTTTAAATATACAATCAGTTATGTCCTGTGATTTGCTTGTCGAATATACGTGGGTACCCGAGAAAAACGGCTCAATGCCCGTTTAAACGCGTATTCTTCTCACCGCAGAAATTTGGGACGCAGTAATAGGCGAAACGCAGTAATACCCGCGGTAATAGGAAATCAAACGCAGTAATAGGAGCACCATTCCTGACTCAGGATTTAATTAATGAGTATTTACCATTAACCCGGATCGGTCCAAAAATTGAGTGACTTCTTCTCAAGACGTAGACGAACAACCTCGAAAAATTCCGGGCTCGATATCTACCGATAAACACAAAATCTGTGGTGCGCAATTTGGAGGTACCCGAAAAACTCGCAGTAATTGGGACATTTACCCTACAACATACAGAATTCTAATGAAGAAACAAAATTGAAAAAAGCATGAAAAGTACATAAAATTTACTCAAGCCTAGCTATGCATCTCCACGGTTGGGTCACTCGCTTTTACTTCTGTATGTTCATTCCAACTCATGTTGGATCTCGTGACGGACTATGAGGTTACGACACTTTTCAAACAGCCGAGGATGCGACTTCTGAACGATTAAAGCTGATGCACTCACGGCGGGTGGAATTGAATCATTCAGTAAGTGTACCACAGTTACCTGGTTGGAGTCTAATTTAGGAACACTTATTCAACTGTCAATAGTTCTGGCTACAGACATCGAATCAAACTTTCCTGCCAATCAATCGAGAGCGAGGAGTGTACACTGAGAAACTTTTGGCTATAGAAATTGTTGCGGATCGCTACATCAGTGGGACGAAACGGCATTCCTATAGAAAGTATAGAATCTGCTACAGTTCCTGCTGGGAGTGGCATCAATTTTCATAGATTTCCGCAACAAAAATCTTTTGTTCCCAACAGCTAGAAAAATTATTGCCGATGCTGCAGAATTTGTAGCTTGAGGTCGTGGATACTCGTGAGTGGTGGAATCCGAATTTCGAGAGCAAAGATTGAGTTTCCATGCGAGATTGTATGGATGCAGACATTGCAGATATATTATGTATGCATCGTGTGCCCCGTGCTCTTTGACTCATCTCTGATTGGCAAATCATTGCCAGACAGGTCAGTCTGCTCTGGATGCAGTAGTGTCAGTGTTTGCCACCAGGTGGATTCCAGTCGTCATCTGAGCTTCATGAGCCCTAATCACGAGTCTTTTCTGATTTATTTAACCGCAAACGAACATTAAAAAATTTCAAATGATATTATATTCGTACATCGGCATTGGAGGACTAATTTTATTTCTCTATCAATCTCGAGTTTGAGATTGAATAATTGAGAAATTAACTATCGGGTTTGATCGTGGAGGTGTTAATTGATGGAAAAATTGCATATGACAGACATCGAGAGAAGAAAGTCGCCTGGACCCAGATTTGAACTGGGCAAAAGGAAAAGCCGCGCATATGCATGACATCGAGACAAGAGTTCCCTGAGCCCTGGATAGCCCAGCTGGTAGAGTGTCTTTCCCGGTGTGAAGAAGGCCCCCAGTTCAAATCTGGGTCCAGGCGACTTTTTTCTCTCGATGTCTGTCATATGCAATCTTTCCATTAATTAACACTTCCACGATCAAACCCGATCGTTAATTTCTCAATTAATCAATCTCAAACTCGAGATTGATAGAGAAATGAAATGAGTCCTCGAATGCCGATTTACGAATATAATATCATTTGGAACATAGGAGGATGAGTGAAGTTCGGAAAGATTGAAAAATTTCCTTCATCTTTGAAAATGATGAACCGAGTCAGCGCAAATCTTGTTATAGTTACAATTTTTCCATAACAATCCACTCGAAATTGACATCAACGAGTTTAGGTCTTCTCGCAAGCGACGAACGCTTACCTCGATTCGTATATATACGAGCTCTGAATAGTCCATCGCAACAAAGATCGCGCGTGCGAATATATATAAGTATAGCGAGCGATAACAGCGAATCAAAATAATATTTTCCTCCACTCGCCCCATCCACCTATTTCTATAGTTTTGGCTATGAAGATTAGTCCTTGGGTAGTAAAATTGGTGCATAATTTACAAATACTATTACTAAAAAGTGTGTCCCACAGCTGTAACGTAAAACTATAAAAATTATTCCCGATCCTACAATCTCTATTAGAGAAAGTCTCTCAGTGTAAGCTTTCGATTAACTACTGGTTGAAGTGGGTTTCATCGATGCATGTGGAAATGCCGATTTGAACAAAGTAAACGATGCCAAAATTGTCCTATTACCCGATTCGACGGCCATATACAGTCTGATTCATTAAGTGTGTACATGCCATAACCGGGATGTGGGGAAGAATTTGTAAATTTAAACGAGTTATTTGTAAAAATTCGTAATAGCTGTCAGAATTTGTAACTTTTGATAGGAATATGATTCTTAATCCTTACATTTGAAATGATTGGAAGTGGGTGCCAACTTCACACGCGTAATGTTTTACCTTCCAACCATCACATAATAAACACGTGTTTGTTATGTAATGATTATTGTTTCGCCATGAAGGTTATGTGTTGAATTTGCGCGTAGTGTTGTGATTTGTGCAGTTTTTTCACATATAGTGATTCTCGTTCTGTTTTTTGGCTCTATCTTTTCGTAATCTTGCCGCGGAGCCCCGCGAGAAGAAGAGTGTAAAAACGCCATCTCACAGAACAGGGGGTCATGACAAGGTCTTACGCACACAGAAGCACAACTTCCACACCGATACGGGTGCCTCCACATACGTGTGGAAGTTGTGCGTTAGTAGTGGAAAGTCGTGAGAGCGGGTAGAGGGCTGTATACTGAGCAGAAAAAGGGTTACTGATACTCATTTTTTACTTTATCTGAAGATAATAGTTTGATTTCGTGACAGCAAATTTTTGATCATTATTCCCATTCAGTTGCATATTTTCTTCACCAAATGTCCTTGTATCTAGAAGATGGTTAGACCATTTTCTTCCTCCCGCCGAGATCTATCGATTGGAGATAATACTTTTTCTCCAGGGAGCATCCCAAACCTGAGACAGACTGATCTTTGAGGCCCTTTGTCTGTGTGTGTGTGTTGTTTCATTTCCTCGACGTTTTCTCTTTTCCCTCCCAGTGTCATACAATCTAGAGGCTTTTTGAGCAAAAATTGCTCGAATCTCTGGTTTTAGAATCCAATTGTGAGAATTCAATCCAATCGAGTTTAATAATTTAATTTGTATGTAAGTTTGAAAATTTGAATTTAATAAGCTAATTTTCCTGTTTGTTTTAACGCACTTAGAATTGTTGTTCATTAGCATGGAAGTCTAGATCACTCGTTTTACACTACGTCCACGCGTTACGTGCATGAGATGCTAGTGATCTGGTTTTTTAGAAAGTTCACAGATCGATCCACCGAATTCTCTGAGACCACATACATCTCCGGTTGGAATTACAAATGTTCAACAAGGATTATTTTCTTTCACAATTTCGATGAAATTTTTCGATCGAGACAAAAGGGTTTTTCCGTTGTATTTCGAAATAATCAATATTTCTCGAGTTGCGAGGCATTTTGACGAGAAAATTGAGAATTTTGGCAGGTAAGAATGTATATAGTCTGACAGGAATCGATGGATCGGTCTGCAGATTTTTTCTGGTGTGCTTTCTGTGGTTTCGAACGCAAAGTCGTATGGGTTCGGTGATCTAGCCAATTGTACGCGAACCCGGAAATACATATGGATAACGTATTATTTTTCCGGAGAAGTGACTAAGCCATCGTTTTCAGATCGAAAAAATACTCATAAATCAGAATCTCCAACCCCCCATGATTTTTCGGACCAGACTTGGAAATTAGGGATGCACCTCCCCTTGAATGGGTGACTTCCAAACCATGTTCATTTGCGTACGCCACCCAAAAGAATGGTGTTCGCGTATTCGCGTACGCAAATACGCAGAATAATGGACTCCTCTTGAACATTTTACGTGACCAACCAATCATGGATATTCACGTACGCTACTGGGGGTGCAGATTAACATGCGCGAATGCATGAAGTACTCCAACTGAATCACGCGTATGGCTATTAAACCAATGGTGTCCGGGCAACCTCCCAGGAACAGGATAATGAATTCGCTCACTTGAATAAGCGAATGTGGCAACCTCTCCTGGTATTTGCGAATGATCACTAGACCCCGAGCATTCGCGTACGCTACCCAAGTGAATGTTATTCGCGTACGCGAGTCCACAAATGAGAGGAATTTTCCTGAAATTCGCGCGTTACTAACTAACGATGGATTCTCGCGTACGTTCTCGTGTGGTCACCTCGTGTGGTCACCAAATCATGGATATTCGCATAGGCTATCGGTATAAATTATGTTTGCTTATGAAATTTGTGCGTGATCACCCAACTATGGATATCCACTTTTGCTACTAGGGATACAGATTCGCATACGCTATACAAGTGATTCGGATCCTCGTTTGCCAATTGAAGGTGTGACAACCGAACCATGCATAATCGCTCAATCTCCCAGAAAAAATATGATACTAGATCTCGCGTACATGAATGAGTGAATGCGGCGACTTCTCCTGGTATTCGCACGTCATCACCAGGCCATGAGCACTCGCGTACGCTACCCGAGTGAACCATGTTCGCGTACGCGAATACACGAATCAAAAGACTTCTCCTCAAAGTTGTGCGTTCATCTCTCCGCGTCAGCAAATCTGCATCGCTAGCAGCATACGCGAAGATCCACGATGAGTGAGGCAGGTACAACTTTGAGGAGAAGTCTTTTGATTCGTGTATTCGCGTACGCGAACATGGTTCACTCGGGTAGCGTACGCGAGTGCTCACCGTCTGGTGATAACACGCGAATACCAGGAGAAGTCGTCGCATTCACTTATTCATGTACGCGAATCCTAGTATCGTATTTTTTCTGGGAGATTGAGCGAATATGCATGGTTCGGTAGTCACACCTCCAATTGGCAAACGAGGATCCGAATCACTTGTGTAGCGTACGCGAATCTGTATCCCTAGTAGCAAAAGTGGATATCCATAGTTGGGTGATCACGCACAAATTTTATAATCAAACATAATTTATACCGATAGCCTATGCGAATATCCATGATTTGGTGACCACGCGAGGACATGCGTGCCCGAATCGGCATCATTCAGGTAACGTACGCGAATCAGCATGATTCGGCTTGTACGCCGATATCCATGCTTTGGTAGTCACACGCGAATTCGCGTTCGCAAATCCAAATCACTTCAGTCGCGTACGCGAACGCTCACGGTCTGGTTGTCACACATAACTTCAGGAGGAGGGGCTCTATCCGCTGATGTCCGTATAAGATTCCGTCATTCTTTTGGGAACGTACGTAGATATCCATGGTATGGGAAACACGCGTGACTTCGCTTAGGTGAACCTACATTTCTTGTAGCGTACGCGAGAATCCATCGTTAGTTAGTAACGCGCGAATTTCAGGGAAATTCCTCTCATTTGTGGATTCGCGTACGCGAATAACATTCACTTGGGTAGCGTACGCGAATGCTCGGGGTCTAGTAATCATTCGCAAATACCAGGAGAAGTTGCCACATTCGCTTATTCGAGTGAGCGAATTCATTATCCTGTTCCTGGGAGGTTGCCCGGACACCATTGGTTTAATAGCCATACGCGTGATTCAGTTGGAGTACTTCATGCATTCGCGCATGTTAATCTGCACCCCCAGTAGCGTACGCGAATATCCATGATTGGTTGGTCACGTAAAATGTTCAAGAGGAGTCCATTATTCTGCGTATTTGCGTACGCGAATACGCGAACACCATTCTTTTGGGTGGCGTACGCAAATGAACATGGTTTGGAAGTCACCCATTCAAGGGGAGGTGCATCCCTAATTTCCAAGTCTGGTCCGAAAAATCATGGGGGGTTGGAGATTCTGATTTATGAGTATTTTTTCGATCTGAAAACGATGGCTTAGTCACTTCTCCGGAAAAATAATACGTTATCCATATGTATTTCCGGGTTCGCGTACAATTGGCTAGATCACCGAACCCATACGACTTTGCGTTCGAAACCACAGAAAGCACACCAGAAAAAATCTGCAGACCGATCCATCGATTCCTGTCAGACTATATACATTCTTACCTGCCAAAATTCTCAATTTTCTCGTCAAAATGCCTCGCAACTCGAGAAATATTGATTATTTCGAAAAACAACGGAAAAACCCTTTTGTCTCGATCGAAAAATTTCATCGAAATTGTGAAAGAAAATAATCCTTCTTGAACATTTGTAATTCCAACCGGAGATGTATGTGGTCTCAGAGAATTCGGTGGATCGATCTGTGAACTTTCTAAAAAACCAGATCACTAGCATCTCATGCACGTAACGCGTGGACGTAGTGTAAAACGAGTGATCTAGACTTCCATGCTAATGAACAACAATTCTAAGTGCGTTAAAACAAACAGGAAAATTAGCTTATTAAATTCAAATTTTCAAACTTACATACAAATTAAATTATTGAACTCAATGAGATTGAATTCTCACAATTGGATTTTAAAACCAGAGATTCAAGCAATTTTTGCTCAAAAAGCCTCTAGATTGTATGACACTGGGAGGGAAAAGAGAAAGCGTCGAGGAAATAAAACAACACACACACACAGATAAAGGGCCTCAAAGATTAGTCTGTCTCAGATTTGGGATGCTTCCTGGAGAAGAAGTATTATCTCTAGTCGATAGATCTTGGCGGGAAGAAAATGGTCTAACCATCTTCTAGATACAAGGACATTTGGTGAAGAAAATATGCAACTGAATGGGAATAATGATCAAAAATTTGCTGTCACGAAATCAAACTATTATCTTCAGAAAAAGCAAAAAATGAGTATCAGTAACCCTGTTGGTGCTCAGTATACAGCTCTCTACCCGCTCTCACGACTTTCCACTACTAACGCACAACTTCCACACGTATGTAGAGGCACCCGTATCGGTGTGGAAGTTGTGCTTCTGTGTGCGTAAGACATTGTCATGACCCCCTGTTCTGTGAGATGGCGTTATTACACTCTTCTTCTCGCGGGGCTCCGCGGCAAGATTACGAAAAGAGAGAGCCAAAAAACAGAACGAGAATCACTATATGTGAAAAAACTGCACAAATCACAACACTACGCGCAAATCCAACACATAACCTTCATGGCGAAACAATAATCATCACATAACAAACACGTGTTCATTATGTGATGGTTGGAAGGTAAAACATTACGCGTGTGAAGTTGGCACCCACTTCCAATCATTTCAAATGTAATGATTAAGAATCATATTTCTATCAAAAGTTACAAATTCTGACAGCTATTACGAATTTTTACAAATAACTCGTTTAAATATACAAATTCTTCCTCACATCCCGGTTATGGCATGTACACACTTAATGAATCAGACTGTATGATGAAAGTGAATGAGATCCGCGCGGCAGAATTCTACCATCAACTTCATTAGTTTGTCATCAATATTAGGGCGGAATGTCGGTTTCGTGTGTGAAATAGTAGCCACGAAACAGACTAACGAAAAAGGGCCATGTCTCAGATTGCTTCCTCGGCTTCTCATTCGATTTCATGGTACAAGATATGAACCCTCCACTACGCATGGGATCCCATGAAAATTCCCCAGGTATCTGAAACACATTTTAATCTATCCTTCTGTACGTCCAACAACAAAATTTGGGCCTTCCATCGATAAAATCCAGACTTCTCGAATCACGAGAGTGGTGAAAATGCGGTTTGCGGCATTTGGAAGGTCTTGGAGGAACCTATCGAGATCAGTCTTGGGAAATTGGTTTTGAGTGTGTGGGCGACTTCAGCGGGCAAAAAAGTGGAAAATACAGGAATTCCAATCTCTCAAAGAGTCATCCTCTTCATTCCTTCAGAATTTGACATTTGATGGGAGATGTGGTGTTTTTCCAGGAAGGAATGGTCCCGAACATTCTTTCTGCGTCCCAGAGCCTGTTTCTGCTATTTTCTGCGGATGTATTTCCTAAGCAATTGAGAATTGTCTGTTCTCTATGCATGCGCAGGAATTTTGATTCCTGCAACCAATCCCATGAGGAAGTCAAAAAAATTTCCTTCAAAATGACTACTTGGCAAAGTCGATTCCATCGACTGGGACAAGAGTTGCAACGTATGGAAAGTAGGCGTTCGCCATCCTTCGCATTCCTACCATGTCTTCTATTTTCCCGCCGGTACCTTCGACCTATCGCTTGAGATTCAGTGGTCTTCTGTGCGTTATAGCTTTGGTTCAAATGCATAGAACTCATTTCGCCAAGTAGTCATGTTGAAGGGAAGTTTCTTGGCTTCCCAATGGCATGGGTTTCAGGGATCAAAATTCCTGCGCATGCACCGAAAACAGGCGATTTTAAATTGCCTAAAAGGATAGATTTCCATGAAACAGCGAAAACAGGTCTCAGGATGCAAAAAAATATTCGGGACTATTTTCCTGAAAGAGAACAACATTCCACAACTCATGCCAAATTTCCGGGGAATAAAGAAAATGTCTCTTTGAGACAATGTTATTCTTGTATTCCTCATTTTTTTGCCCGTTCAAGTCACCCTTAACCTCTAATTCGATTTCACTAGACTGATTCTGATACCGTCAGCCGAGATACCTTTGGAACAAAAATTGCAATTTTTCCTCAAATTTTGCGAAACTTGTACGTCTCACATCAGAAGTGCATTGAACACGGATTGGGGTTACTTTGGAATATAAATTGTTATTATTATTTATTTATCATTCAGTTCATAAACTAGGTCACGCAATCGATTTTCACTATCAGTGATCGGAAGCGGAGTGCCTTAGCTTTCCATTGACCTATTGTAAAGGTCCATTTGGTTGAAGTTAACTTCTATAATCGAGCATAGATACCTTCAGCATACTTCACTGCTCGGGTCGCGGCTAACTCTCGAGGAGAAAAATACCTTCACAGCCGAATTCTGACAAAAACTACCATAACTCGGATTCTAAGGGTCGAAATGAGAAGTTCTTTGGCTCATTTTGAAGCTCTCATCGACGACTACTCAAGTAAGTAGGATTTGATGATGATTTAGATCTTGAAATATGATTGAGAGTACATGAACAAGTGTTCCAAAGTTACCCCAGTTTCTGAAAAAAACGTATTTGTCAGTTTCTACTCTACAAAATTGAAACTGGCTAAGGATACTCCAAAGTTACAATGGATTGGTCCAGATATGTTCACAGACAAGTGGAATCTGGCCCAGCTACCTTGGATTCGACCTGCTGAAGTCGGAACAATGCTACTTTTTCCGAGAGACTGTTTGTTGGATCGACAACATACTTCTGAAGAAGTCAGGTTATGAACGGATTAATAGCTGATGGAGGCCCTTGAGCCAATGCAAGACATTGTTTATGCATGTCCCAAGTGGAGGGGACCGGTATTGTATTGAGACCTTAGGGTCATCATCTGCCTAGCCAACTGTGCGTGATAACCACTCTTTTATGGGTTGTGTTCATATTTTGTACCGTGAAAGTTAATGAAGAAGCCAAGAGAACATTCTGAGACATAACCCTTTCTTGTATGTCCGTTTCGCGTGGAATAACTCGTATGCCTGTTCCCTGGACTCAGGAACCGTTTTTCGGGATATTCAAGGGATATTCAAGCAAGGGATACAAAGTAATGGACACATCTGCTTGGTGGTCCGCAGCTCATACTTCTGACCAAAAACGGCTGCCTGGAGACGGCTTTCACATCCGTTCAGCCTCACCACCTCCGGAGTTTCGTCTCAATGCGAAAAAAAAAACCAAAACGGATTTTCTTGGTGGTTTTTGGGTCCGAGAACAAAATACGGACGTGTGAGCTCAAAACAAATCATGTTATATCATTTGGACAGTGTTCTTGAATTGGATAACCATATTTTGATGAAACATGTGATTTTAGGTATCTTCTTGTTGAGCCATGCTCGGCATCAATTTTCAAATTCTAGATATTCTGGTGCAAAGCGTGCAAGTTTCGGCGATCACACCCATGTCCTCTACTCTCTTGATCCAACATCGATGGCGCACTCGATTTTTGGGGCAGAAATTGTTCTATCTGTCTTATCTATCCTTCCTCTACCCTCCCCACGGACTGCTCAACCCAAGAGGCATATTTTCAAAATCACGCATTCTGTTCAGGAAATGCTCAAGGGAAGATAAACAAGAGTCAACAAATTGCTATCGATTGGATATTGAGTAGTCGTTATTTCACCATCAGACTATTTCACTAGCCTAGAAATCGACTCTTCCACAAAGTTGAGAGAGTCGTGCTGAGAATCGAGTCATTTTTTAACACAAAAAGCTTATTTTTCTCGAAAAATGTGATTTGCGAAATTTTTCGGAACTCTTTTTCTTTACTCTGAGACATTTTTACGAGTCCAGGAATCGACTTCCCCATGAAGTTGGGAGAGTCGTGCTCTAAAACGAAAGATGTTTTAACCCCAAAACGTTTTTTTTCTCAAGAAGTGTAATTCGCAAAATTTTTTGAAATCCTCTTTTTCCACTCTGAGACATTTTTACTAACCCAGGAATCGACTTTTTCACAAAGTTGAGAGAGTTGTGCTCAGTTTTGAGTCATTTTTTAACACAAGAAGCATTCTTTCTCGAAAAGTATGATTTGCAAAATTTTTCGAAATCCTCTCTTCGCACTTTGAGATATTCTTACCGGTCCCGAATCCAACTTTTTCATATTGTTGAACGTGCCAATCTGAATATAGAATTATCCCAAAGCCCAAAGAGCTCTTGTTGAAACAGAGCTCTCAAACCATCATCACTGACCGAGCAAAAGTCAAACTGCGAGAAAATGCAAATTCTTTCACTGCCAAGAGCTGAACAGGGGGCAACATTCTTCCTCCACGAAAATTCATCGTCATCTCTCACTGGCGCCAGGCTAAAGTGGCTCCCTTGTTCTTCAAGGCGTGAAAAAGGTGCCCAACTCCAACTATTCCACTAGACCTCCCGCCCCCTCTCTCTCACGACTCGCAGGTGTTGTTTTTCCTTCTTCGATCTTCTTCCATCTCTTCATTCTTCTTTCTTCTCTCTTCTTTTTCAATCTTCGATCTTCGATCATCTCTCTAGTTTTTTCCCTCTCCAGTGCATCATGTTCCTCCTGGAACCATTTGGACCTCTTCTGTTTGAATTCGCAGACTCACTGTAATTCGCCTGCTTCGAGGCGCCTCACTTCCCTCTCTTTCTCCTCCTTACGGGTCATCACCAGCTTGATGTATCCGGTGACTCTATCCCATGTCTCCTGATTGCGGAGCAAGTATGGGGCGAGATTCTCAAGTGTTGGTTGAGCACCAAGCCATTCATCCAACTCGGCGCGCTCTCTTCGGGTGTCTTTGCACGTGAACAGGGCGTGCTCAGCGTCATCCCAGTTGTCCCCGCATGACTGACATGCTGGGGATGTCCTCTTCTTGAACTGGGTCAGATAGGCACCGAAGCAACCGAGGTCACTCAGTGCTTGCGTCGTCCAGTGATCTATCTCTCCGTGGGTGCGTTTCGCCCACTTGGCTACGTCGCGGATCAGCCGATGCGTCCATCTGCCATCTGCAAATGGCGAATCCCACTCAGTTTGCCACTGCTCAAGGGTGGGTTCCTTCTCGTTGTTGCGGATGATCTCCTTCATCGTTGGGGTGAGCACTCGTTCGGTTCCGATCACTTTTACCCGATCCCAGATCCTCACTCGCTCCGCGACGAGCAAGTGGATGGGTGACATCCCCGCCAACACGCAAGTTGTGTCTCCTGACACGGTGCGGTAGGCACGAATGCTCCTCAGAGCCGCTCTCCGGTGGACAGGCCCTATCTTCTTCTCGATGACGGCCTTCTCTACTCTCTTGCCCCACACGGATGCACCGTGGAGCATGATGGAAGCGCTCACGGTGTTGAGCAGCTTGCGTCTCTTCTATTTCGGTCCTCCAATGTTCGGCGTCAGCCGCTAAAGCACCGCACCGACCCTGCTCGCTTTCTGGGCGGCCTCCTGGATGTGCTCCTTGAACGACCCCTTGTCGTCAAGCCATACGCCGAGGTATTTCAGCTCTGTCTTGCATGGGATCTCTTGCCCGTTGATGTAAAAGTGGGGCAAGTCAACTTTCCTGCGTCTTGTGACCACGATTACTTCGCACTCCTTGACAGCGAGCTCCAGTAGCCTGCTGATCATCCACTCGTAGACTCGGGCCAGCGCCTCGTTTGCGCGTCTGCCCAAGAGTTCCTCGATGTCGGCCCAGACTATGAGTCCCGCATCGTCCGAAAAATCACGATTACCACTCCTTCTGGCAGTTCGATAGACAGTAAACTGTCGTACTGGGTGTTCCAGTTGAATGGCCCGGAAACCGATCCCTGTCCAATTCCGTCGGACAGTTTCCGGATCTCTTGTCCCTCATCGGTGTCGTACACGAGGGTTCTGTTCCGCAGATAGTCACGGCTAATAGATAGGGCGGCACTTTACCTGCTTGGGATTGACAGACTCGCTCCCAGCTCGCACAGTGAACGCGTTCTTTATGTCCAACGCAATTATGGAACAAAATCCTCCTCTTCCTTGGTATGAGTTCCCTACCGACGCTTGAACCCGTTCTTGGACCGCCTCGATCACATGCACAGTGCTTCGTCCCTTCCGGAACCCGAGCTGCATCGGTGATAGCCCGCCGCTCTCTTCGTAGGCTTTCTCTACCCTGTTGAGCATCATCCTCTCATATATTTCCCCGATATTGTCGAGCATGCTGAGAGGGCGCTGACCTCCTTGACCTTTAGGTATCAGGACCAGCTTCTGGCGTTTCCATTTGTCTGGGAAAGTTCCCGCGCTCAGACAGATGTTGAAGAGGTCGAGGAGTTTATCTGGCTTGTATTTGAAGACCAGTTTCAGATCCTCATTTGAAATGCCGTCCAGGCCAGGGGCCTTGCCGTTTGGCAGCCTCTTCGCCGCTATGAGTAGCTCTTGCAAAGTGAAGAGCGGGATGGGGTCGTCGCTCTCTGGAGGGAGTGTGTCTCTAGGTTCTCCTGCTGGAAAGAGGTCTTCCACGATGCCGCGCAAGGTAACTGCATCGATCGGTGCTGGGTTGCCCCTCCGGGGTCGGACCTTGGACATGAACACCCGGTATGGCGTACCCCACGGGTCTCCATTAACCATGTCGCACAATTCGCCCCAGCACTCCTCTTTGCTTCTCCGGATGGCTAGAACGAGAGCCTTCTTTGCTTCTCTGTACGCCCTGTCATCTTCCGCCAGTGATGGTCGTTTCAGTTTCCTTGATCGCCACGCGGTTCTCCTTTTCTTATTGCTCCTTCTTCGTAGAGCTTTTATCTCATCGGTGATGCAGTACCCTGGTATCCTCCAAAAGCATGATGTTGTCTTGCGAGGCATCTATGCGTCACAAACTCTTGTGATGGTAGTCATCACCATATCCACAGCTTTGTTCGCGATGATGTTCATCGGGAGATCTTCGGCTGTTTCTATCGATTCCCGGAATTTCCCCACATCCAGCGCGCGTACCTGCCACCCCGTCGGTCGCGGTCTGCGTCACGTCTGTCTCTGTCTGTCAGTCCTAAGCCGAAACCGAATATGCCGATGGTCACTCAATGTCTCCGTGTCCAGGACCTCCCACGATGTTATACGTCCCATAAGCGACGGGCTCATGAACGTCAGGTCGAGGACCGATGACGAACCTCCCTCCCGGGACCGAGTGTCGTGCCGGTAATAGGTGATAACCCCTGTCTCATTCGCGAGCACTAATCCTAATGCCTCCATGGCATCAGCGAGTATTACCCCCCGTCTATCACGTGGTCCCCCGCTCCAAGTCGGTTCTTTGGATTTGAAATCCCCCGCGATTATAACTGGGCCCCCCCTCCCCCCATTGCCTCACATCATCTTCTAGGTCATGGAACTCGTCTTCGAATTCGTGCGTCTTGAGGGCGAATAGTAGCAACTGTAGACTGCTGTGCCCCCTATGGTCTTTCGAGCAAAACCGTGGCCAGTAACAGCTGGTCCTGTCTCACGGATCACAGGATTCATGATCTGAATTACGGTGGTCCTCCAGTGATCGAATGTGGATCGAGAAAATTCGCGTTTCCGAGGTGGTTCGGAGATAATCAGAACATCGATCCCTCCTTCTTTGGCAACAGGGTGTAGGAGATCGTATGCGTCCCCGCTCTTCCTGAGGTTGGCTTGGATGGAGCTAGCCATTTCTTCTCTTCCTGCATCTACATGTGGCTCTTGCCCTCTGATACGCAGTGCACTTGCTGGCCCCAGATCTGTGGTCAGATTTGGACCAGATCGCCTTACAGCTTAGGCATTTTAGTTTTTCCTTGCATGTCGTGGCAAGGTGCCCTGGTTCGCCGCATTGGAACTAGAGTTTCGGTTTCCGTTCCCCTGCCCTCTCTATTTTGCACTTCGAGGCCTTGTGGCCGTACTTTAAGCACTTATAGCACCGTGGATGCCACCATTCTCGCGGATCCTGACTCCGCCCCATTTGGAAAGAGCCAAAGGCCAACCTTTGGCTCTTTCCAATCGAGGAGATGGTGGGCCAGTCTCGTTGCAATCGAGACAACAGCGGTTTGGGTGCCGCGGTAGCCACTCCGGATGGACTTGACTACAACGGCTCCCTTTTCGTTCTCTGGTAGGGCCTTCGCGAGGTCATCCCGCACCTTGATTTTGTAGACATCGTAGTCGATCCCGAGCACCTCGAGGGTCGTGCTGTTCGCGATACAGCGGACAGCTCCTTCTTGCCCGACGACTGGTGCCAAGGATGCCTTGACGGCGGCAACATCGGTGCCCTTCTTGAGTTCAAGAAGGACTTGGCCTTCTTGGGTCTTGCGGATGCCCGTGACCTTAGAGCCCACTTCTCCATCGAGGTCATCCTCTCTCTCTCTCTCTCTCTCTTTTTTTTGAGGTGGTAAGAGGGCAAAATCTGCCTCAAGATCCTTCGGATCCGTCCCCAGACACCGGGCTGGTTCAGCTTACGCGGACTACGCATAGCCCACGCAGGCCATACCAGGCGAGACACGAGTTTGGGTGGGGCCCACCGAGAGGTGGGCCCGACCGTGTAATATCCCTCTCCCCTTGGTGTCCGATACCTAGGGCATCGGGCAATCAAGAAGGAGATCTACCTGCATCTGCCATCTCATCCCGGAACCACGTGAGCATTACTTCAGGATCAGCGGCATGTCTCGCGCTCGATTGCGAGCGTTTCTCTTCTCCATCTTCTCTCTTCGGCCACTTGTCGGCATCTTCTATCTTCATTCTTTATTGTTCCCTCTCTTTCATCTTTTTTCCCTCTTCTTCCTTCTTTCTCCCCTCTTCAGGGCATCATATTCCTCCTGGAATCATTTGGGCCTCTTCTGTTTTCATTGGCAGACTCACTGTAATTCGCCGGCATCGAGGCGCCTCACTTCCCTCTCTTTCTCCTCCTTGCGGGTCATCACCAGCCTGATGTATCCGGTGACTCTATCCCATGTCTCCTGGTTGCGGAGCAAGTACGGGACGAGATTCTCAGATGTTAGTTGAGCACCCAGCCATCCATCCAGCTCGGCGCGCTCTCTCCGGGTGTCGCTGCACTTGAACAGGGCATGTTCGGCGTCATCCCAGTCGTCCCCGCATGACTGACATGCTGGGGTCGTCCTCTTCTTGAACCTGGTTAGATAGGAGCCGGAGCAACCATGATCGCTCAGTGCCTGAGTCGTCCAGTAGTCCATCTCTCCGTGGGAACGTTCCGCCCACTTGGCTATGTCACGGATCAACCGGTGCGTCCATCTGCCATTCGCGAATGGCGAGTCCCACTCAGTTTGCCACTGTTCGAGGGTGGTTTCCTTCTCGTTGTCGCGGATGATCTTTTTCATCGTCGGAGTGAGTACTCGTTCGGCTCCGATCACTTTCTGGCGGTCCCAGATCCTCACTCGCTCCGTGACGAGCAAGTGGATGGGCGGAGTACTCGCCAATACGTGAGCCGCATCTCCTGACACGGTGCGGTAGGCACAGATACTCCTCAGGGCCGCTCTTCGATGGACAGGCCCCATTCTCTTCTCGATGATGGTCTTCTCTACTCTCTTTCCCCATACGGGTGCACCGTAGAGCATGATGGAGGTGGTGACGGTGTTGAGAAGTGCGCGCCTCTCTTCCTTGGGTCCTCCGATATTTGGCATGAGCCGCTGAAGCGCCGCACCGACCCTGCTCGCCTTCTGGGCGGCTTCCTGGATGTGCTCCTTGAACGACCACTTGTCGTCGAGCCATACACCGAGGTATTTCAGCTCTGTTTTCCGTAGAATCTCTTGCCCGTCAATGTAAAACCGGGGTAAGTCGAACTTCTTACGCCTTGTGACCACGATTGCCTTGCACTTCTTGACAGCGAGCTCCAGAAGCCTGCTCATCATCCACTCGTAGACTCGGGCCAGCGCTTCGTTCGCGCGTCTACCCAAGAGTTCCTCGTTGTCAGCCCATACTATGAGTCCCGCGTCGTCCGCGAAAGCCACTATTTTCACTCCTTATGGCAGTTCGATAGACAGTAAGCTGTCGTACTGTGTGTTCCAGTTGAACGGCCCGGAGACCGATCCCTGTCCGATTCCGGCGGACAGTACCCGAATCTCTTGTCCCTCGTCGGTGTCGTACACGAGGGTCCTGTTCCGCAGGTAGTCACTCGTGACGGCTAGTAGATAGGGGGGCACTTTACCTGCTTGGGATTGATAGACTCGCTCCCAGCTCGCGCAGTTGAATGCGTTCTTTATGTCCAACGCAATGATGGCACAGAATCCTCCTCTTCCTTGGTATGGGTTCCCTACCGACGCTTGAACCCGCTCTTGGACCGCCTCGATCGCGTGCACAGTGCTCCGTCCCTTCCGGAACCCGAACTGCATTGGTGATAGCCCACCACCTTCTTCGTAGGCTTTCTCCACCATGTTGAGCACCATCCTCTCGTACATTTTCCCGATATTGTCGAGCATGCTGCGAGGGCGTTGACCTCCTCGACCCTTAGGTATCAGGACCAGCTTCTGGCGTTTCCACTTGTCCGGGAAAATTCCTTCTCTCTCTCTCTCTCTCTCTCTCTCTCTCTCTCTCTTCACAGATCCCAACGTCTACAGACAGGGGATTTCCTCATCAAAAATGCCAGAACGAATCCATTCAAGAGCTCATTTCAAATTTCGGGCACCAAATACTGGAACGAGCTGCCCCAACACCTGACATCACTTCCTCGAGACACGACGAATATTGAAACATTCAAAATCCACCTCTTAGCGCACTTACGAGATCTTGATCAGGATTCTTCCACTTGAGCACTTACCTAGCCGATGACGGCGTTCCTGGGCCATTATCTAGACAATAAGTTGTCCTTGTAAATAAATTTGTGAATCTTTGAGCAAATCTACTCCTGTTACAGTATAAGGTGCAATCTTTGTATTCAGAGATTTTTATGAAACTCGTGCGACTTCCTATTTTAATTCGATTTGTGACTAGTCAACTATGAATAATCTGCAACATTATATTTCAAGATTTTACTATTATTAAAATTGTTATGAATTCTGTACATTTTAAAACGCCCCATGGGGCCCATTGTCCCCGGGCGAATAAATCCAAATCAATCAATCAATCAATCAATCTATCAATCTCTCTCTCTCTCTCTCTCTCTCTCTCTCTCTCTCTCTCTCTCTCTCTCTCTCTCTCTCTCTCGGTGAGTGTTACAACACACTCTCTATAGTGCCCATCTGTATTTCGCCACTTTTCCTGCCGCAAGGTGCCTCCGGGCTTTTCTTTTTCAGACTCTTGCACGCCAAATCTTGCAAGGATTCGTTGGATTCATATATCTCTGTGAATCTACTCATCCTGCATGAATTTCACCTGCTTTTTCATCGGCAAGGTTCGTACTTTGAGGTTAGATTGCACGCTTCATTGAGCTTGGTTTGCTGGATCTACGAACTCCGCTTATCAGACGCTAGATGGCGACAATCTCAAACAGATCCCTGCATATGCAACTTTAAAGCCCGATTCACACGTGGCCCACTCTACAAGAGTTTTGCCCAAACGAGCTGCCTGATCAACGCTTACACACGTCTGACACCAGTGACAGTTGATTCAATCCTCTGTTGCTCTAGTGCTTCTATCGCGCTACCATGACACGAAATCCACTCACAGTGAGTTTTTCTGAACAAAATCGAGTAATTTCATATGAATCACGTAAATCTGAGGCTAACGCAGAGCATGTTGACCATCCATGTGAAATGCCTCCCTATTTCAAAATGTTTATTTCTCATTTTGATACATGTCAGCAAAAACTTTTCTCGAAGTTGAATGAGCTCGAGGACAGAATAGAAAATCGAATCACTGCAATTGAAAAAGATGTTCTGGATATTCGTCATAAGCTTTCTCAACAAGCAACAATAGTAGACTCAGCTGAAATGATTTTTTCGGACATCCCTCGCGATTTGAATCTCTCGAAAACTGAAATAGTAAGCAAAATTTTTCATGCTATGGATGTACCAGAACTGCAAGACTCCGTAATCAATATCAGAGAATGGGAAGGTCCACGTTTTCGCAATAAGGATTCATCTGTTTCAACTTCGAAACCGAGTTTATCAAAGAGCCACAACTTGAATCTTCAATCGATTGTCATACAATTATCCTCAACCATGATTCAAGATAAAATGATTTTAAACTCATCGAAATTGAAGAAGAAATCTATTGGAGATATTTTTGGACGTGGAAACGATTCTCAAATGTTTTGTAGCCCACTGTGGCCAAAAGACGTACACAACTTGTTCAAACAAGCTCGTTTGGTGAGTGTTGAATTGAAAATGCAAAAACCAGTAGTTGAAAATCTTATCGTGTGTATGAGACCGTCGGAGAATGGGCCTCTCGTCCCAATTTTGTCGGAACTCGATCTTGGTAAATTCCAAAGCTGATATGGTCCTTAAACATATCCTAAAGCTTAAATTTTCTCCACAAAATTTTTCTACTGAATAATCAATTAATATTCTGTCACATCACTGACTAGCAGGATAGTTGCATTGTATCAAGATATCTTCCTTATTTATTCTCAAGTTACGAGTAAATTATTTTAAATGCGCAAGTTCATCGTTTCAGACTTGTATGTAAACTCATCTCACGTAGTCTGAATGTATTACTATATCTCTTGATCAACTGTTTATACCAAAATATGAACTGTTCAGTATATTTCTCATTAATCATATTTTTCATACTCTTTGTATATTTTTGTTATATTTATTATGTAAACTGTACTTGCTACCTGTACCACATAGGGTAATACCCCAAGGTACCTAATGAAAACTAATCTAATCTAATCTAATCTCTCTCTCTCTCTCTCTCTCTCTCTCTCTCTCTCTCTCTCTCTCTCTCCTTGGATTGGTCCTGAGTTGAAGGTACTCATGAATAAGCGAGATGCGACGCGCAGGCGCTGGGAACGGAATCAACGCAACCAGCGAAAGTGTCCTGAGCTTCAAAGTGAGTACTTCCGGCTTAGCGAAGAGGTCGACCTGCGCATGGAACAAGAGCGTAACTCCTTCCTTCAAAACCATCTCTCAGACGCTCTTGATCAACATAAGAACATTTGGAAGGAAATGCGCAACCTCGGCCTCCTGCCTAAAAGCAAAGAGGAGGAACTTCATGGTTTCACACCGGATGAGTTGAACGCTCACTTTGCGGGAGTTTCCGTTTCGCCTCAATAAAATATAGAGGAAGCAATGGACGATATAAATTCGGCTTCAGAGGAGGGTTTTGGATTCAAGCCCACAAATTACAGTGATGTAGTCCTTGCTATTAAACATTTCTCTTCACAGGCCCGTGGGGCGGACGGGATACCCCAAAGCGTGATCGCGAAGGCTCTTCCGGCTATTGGTGATCTTATTGTACATATTTTTAACTCCTCTTTTGCTCATAGTGCATTTCCTGAGGCTTGGAAGCAGGCACAGCTAATTGCATTAAAAAAGACCACCGCTCCATCAACGGTCTCGGACTTCCGTCCTATAGCGCTGCTTTGCTTCCTTGCCAAAGTTTTGGAAAAAATCGCACACGACCAAATCACGGAGTTTTTGAAGTCTGAGAAATTATTAGATCGCTTCCAGACTGGTTTCAGACAACATCATAGCACCCAGACAGCTTTACTAAAGTTGACCGATGACATCCGAGTAGGTATTGACAAGAAAAAGATCACCTTGCTCCTGCTTTTTGACTTCAGTAAAGCCTTTGACACAATATCACCATCAAAGCTGTTGAGCAAACTTCGAAATCTAGGCTTTTCGAGATCGGCACTCCTGTGGATAAAATCATACTTACAAGGCCGCACCCAAAAAGTTACTTCAAAATCTGGTAGTTCTGATTGGCTCAAAACCAATCTGGGTATTCCACAGGGTTCCGTTCTTGGGCCTTTACTCTTCAGTTTATATGTCAATTATTTACCTGGTTTGCTTGACGGGAAGTCAGTACATCATCTTTTTTATGCGGATGACCCACAAATTTATCTCCAAGTCGAGAAATCTAAGATCAGAGAGGGCATTGCTCAGCTGGGAGAAATAGGACGACTTGTTGCTGAGTGGGCCAGAAGTTCCGGCCTGTGTCTCAACGCTGGCAAGAGCAAGGCAATCTACTTCAGTTCTGAGGGAATATCAAAGATCTGAAGAGAATGGACTTGTCAGGGGTTGAGATACAGGAAGGAAAGTTCATCCCGTTCAGTGATACGGTCGTGAGCCTTGGTGTTACACTTGACAGTGAACTGACGTGGAAACCGCACATCGACCAAGTAACTAAGAAAGTCAACAGAGCCCTCTATGGATTGCGGTTTTTTAGGGCATGTATCACCAGACCTCTCCGAGTTCGCCTAGTTGAGTCCCTGGTTCAACCGCATATAGACTATTGCACGGTCGTGTACCTCGACGCCACGGACGAACAGCGGCAACGGATACAACGACTAAGCAATTCATGTGTGAGGTACATTTTTGATCTTAGGAGAGACGAGCACATCACCCCGTTTAGGGAGCGTTTGGGTTGGTTACGTACTGATTCGCGGAGAATGTACTTCGCAGCTCTGTTAATGCACAAGATCATGCATTTAGGAGAGCCTGGCTACCTAGCTGCGATGTTCACCAGGTACCAATCTGAACGCCCCGCACGCGGTGATGCAGAAGAGCGGGTACTCGAAGTTCCCAATATGAGACTTGAATATGGAAGAAGATCTTTCCAGGTTCAATGTGCTCATTTGTGGAACTTTCTCCCTCCGGGCTTTCGGCAGCTGGGGAAAATGTCATTATTTAAAGAGGCTATGAAGGATTTTTTGCTCACACAGTCTCCCCAGAGGATTGATGTGGAGAAGAAGCATTACTTCAATCTCTAAACTTTGAAAGGCTTGGGCTGACTTGTTGCTTGATTCGTTCATCTAGAATAAAATTATAAGTATACGTATGACCCCTCGTCAATTGACTGAACTTTTCTGTAATATGACTGTGAGCCCTGCCATTTCTTTTTATATTTTTATATTCTCATATTATTCTATGAAGTTTGTGAATCTCCTGAGTGCTACCTGACTAGTCACAAATTGTGATATACTTAAGATTTGTCCTTGACCCAATGACTTCATTATTTTTATTAATGTGCACTATTGATCTGTGATATATATTACCATATGTAACTGATTATTTTTCTTTTTTGTCTTCGGACGAATAAACGGGCATCAATCAATCAATCAATCAATCTCCCTGAAAATTAATTTCATCTAATACTTCTGGCCCAGGGGAGCCTGGTGCGCCTGAATTCATTTCCTGTAGCGTACAGCAAGGCAATTCTCCTCCAATATTAGTCGTGGTGGTCTGTAGACCTCCAAAAATCGCCATGCAGAAGGATGATGGGTTGTTTGGCTCATTACGCCGACTGTGTGGAGATTACAGTCACAAAATTATTATGGAAGATCTGAACGCTGACTTGTTGGATACTACTCATCCCGACACCAAGACACTGACTGCACTGACAGAAGAACTAGCCCTCCTGATAGTGCAGCATGGTTCGACTCACCAACACAACCCTGATGTTTCTCATACATGGATTGATCATATTTACGTAGATGACACTGACACCATTACTGACTTTCAAAATAGACTCCTGCCCAGTTTCGGCAGGCACTCAATCATAGACGTAACCATGAACGTCTTCACTCCCACTCCGTCGCAAAATTCCTTCACTTATAGGGATTTTCGTAACATCACTCCGGAGATGCTGAATGATCGGCTGCTTCGCTGTGACTGGATAGCTTTTGAGGATGCCGAAACCACCTTGGAAGACGCAATTCATTGCTTGAATGAGAATTTGAAAACTGTAATAGATGAATTAGCGCCTGAAAAAACTATTACCCCGCGGGAAAATTATGCTCCTTGGATTGGTCCTGAGTTGAGGGTACTCATGAATAAGCGAGATGCGACGCGCAGGCGCTGGGAACGAAATCAATGTAACCAGCGCAAGTGTCCTGAGCTTGAAAATGAGTACTTCTGGCTTAGCCAAGAGGTTGATTCGCGCTTGGAACAAGAGCGTAACTCCTTCCTCCAAAATCATCTTTCAGACGCTCTTGATCAACATAAGAATATCTGGAAGGAAATGCGCAACCTCGGCCTCCTGCCTAAGAGAAAAGAGGAGGAACTGCATGGTTTCACACCGGATGAGTTGAACGCTCTCGCTCTGCGGGAGTTCCCATTTCGCCTCACAAAAATACAGATGAAGCAATGGACGATATGAATTCGGCTTCAGAGGAGGGTTTTGAATTCAAGCCCACAAATTTCAATGACGTAGTCCTTGCTGTCAAACATTTTTCCTCGCAAGCCCGTGGGTCAGACGGGATGCCTCAATGCGTGATCGCGAAGGCTCTTCCGGCTATTGGTGATTTCATTGTACATATTTTCAACTCCTCTTTCGCTCATAGTACTTTTCCCGGAGCTTGGAAGCGAGCACAGCTGCTTGCATTAAAAAAGACTACAGCTCCATCAACAGTCTCAGATTTTCGTCCTATAGCGCTTCTCTGCTTCCTCGCCAAGGTCCTGGAAAAAATCGCACACGACCAAATCACGGAGTATTTGAAACAAGGAAAACTACAAGATTGCTTCCAGACTGGTTTCAGGCAATACCATAGCACCCAGACAGCTCTACTAGAGTTGACAGATGACATCAGAGTAGGTATTGACAAGAAAAAGATCACCTTGCTCCTGCTCTTTGACTTTAGTGAAGCATTTCACACAATATCACCATCGAAGCTGTTGAGCAAACTTCGAAATCTTGGCTTTTCGAGATCGGCACTTCTGTGGATAAAATCATACTTACAAGGTCGCACCCAAAAAGTCACTTCAAGATCTGGTAATTCTGATTGGCTCGAAACCAATCTGGGTTTTTCACAGGGTTCCGTTCTCGGGCCTTTAATCTTCAGCTTATATGTCAATGACTCACCTGGTTTGCTAAACGGAAATTCGGTGCATCATCTATTTTATGCGGATGATCTCCAAATTTACCTCCAAGTCGAGAAGACTAAGATCAGGGAGGGCATCGCCCGACTAGGTGAAATAGGACGACTAGTTGCTGAATGGGCCGAGAATTCCGGCCTGTGTCTCAACGCTGGCAAGACCAAGGCAATCTACTTCAGCTCTGACAGGAATATCAAAGATCTGAAGGGAATGGACTTGCCAGGGGTTGAAATACAGGATGGAAAGTTCATCCCGTTCAGTGACACGGTCGTGAGTCTCGGTGTTACACTTGATAGTGAACTGACGAGGCAGACGTACATTGATCGAGTAACAAAGAGAGTCAACAGAGCTCTATGAGGACTGCGGTTTTTCAAGGCGTGTATCACCAGACCTTTCCGAATTCGCCTAGTCGAGTCCTTGGTTCAACCGCATTTAGATTACTGCACGGTCGTGTACCTCGACGAACCACGGTTGTGTGCCACGGACGAACAGCGGCAACGGATACAGCGACTAAGCAATTCATGTGTGAGGTACATTTTTGATCTTAGGAGAGATGAGCACATCACCCCGTTTAGAGCGCGTTTGGGTTGGTTACGTACTGATTCGCGGAGAAGGTACTTTGCAGCTCTGTTAATGTACAAGATCATGCATTTAGGAGAGCCTAGCTACCTAGCTGCGATGTTCACCAGGTACCAATCCGAACGCCCTGCACACGGTGATGCAGAAGAGCGAGTACTCAAGGTCCCCAATATGAGACTTGAGTGCGGAAAAAGATCGTTCCAGGTTCAATGTGCTCATTTGTGGAACTATCTCCCTCCGGGCTTTTGGCAGCTGGCGAGAACATCATTATCCAAAGAATCCCTGGAAAATTTTCTACTAACCCAGTCTCCGCAGAAGATTGATGTGGAGAAGAGGCATCATTCTAATCTGTAATGGGAAGGGTTCTTTTTAGCTTACCAGGAGAGTGTTTCAGATCCGGGTCACGGATTTGTCTGAAACTCTGGGAATAGTCATCTTGTAGTACCAAAAGACGATATCCACAATTATAAACCCTAACGCTCAAGCGTTTTGAAGCTACAGCCAATAACCTATGCATTACAGTATACCTATATATACTATATTTTAACATAGGCCCATATGGGCAATGCTAAAGTTTTTTGCTGCAGCTCGGAAATGCTTGAGCGTTAGGGTCTATAATTTTGGATATCTTTTTTTGGTACTAAAAGAAGTCTATTCCCAGAGTTTCAGCCAAATCCGTGACCCGGATCTGAAACACTCTCCTGGTTAGTACTTCTCACATGTGACCTTAGTCACCCAGTTGGTGATCTATATCTGTGATATTAGTGCGAACCCTTGCCCCTTTTCTTCATCAGTTTATATCCAGTTCCATGAGTGTTTGAATAGTCTCTGAGTATACACCCTGACTAGTCACGAATTGTGATACTTATTGTCCTTGACCAAACCAGTGATCGACTGAATTCATTATTATTTCGTGTACATATATCTCATTCATTTCTTATACGTGTTATTATATTGTAATGGACATATGTAAGCGTATGTAATGATATTTTTGTCTTTGGACGAATAAAGGACATCTATCTATCTATCCCTTTTTTTTCTTTTAAAAGTGGAATATAAGGGAAAATCTGATGACAGGCTATCCCTCATGGATATCCCACCGGCAGACCATAAGCGCTTTCATGCTCACCGGGTGAGCATGAATCCAGCACATGAGCGCTAAAACCTTCTGCTCTCAGCCCTACGATGTTGGCAAGCCATCATTGCAGAACTGGGGGCAGCTAACCACTGTCTAACCAACCCACCCCGAGACCGCGTTAGCATTACTTCAGGGTGGGAGGTGTATCACGCGCCATGGGGCGTTCCTCTTTGGTGTGTTCGCTCTTCTGTCTTCTCTCTTCGTCGTCAATGATCACTCTTCAAGTCGTCATTGTTCGCTATGCAGCGCCCCTTGCTTGGCGCTGCGCTGCTCGTTCTCGCTCTTCTTTTCGGGTGATCGCCGTCTTGATATAGTCGGCGATCTTATCCCATGTCTCTTTGCTGCGGAGTATGAACGGCACTAGATTTTCAGGGGTGATCTGATTTCCAAGCCAGTTCGCGAGCTCCGTTCTCTCCACAGCTGTGTTCATGTAACGGAAGAGTGCATGCTCCACATCGTTCCAGTCTGCCGCATCTATCTGACAGACCGGGGTCTCCCTCTTCTGGAACCGCTCCAGGTACTTTCCGAAGCAGCCATGCCCATTAAACGCTTGCGTCAGCCAGTAGTCCAGCTCTCCGTGAGCTCGATCGATCCACCTGGCTATGTTGGGGATCAACCTTCTCGTCCATTTCCCTTTCGTTGAGCTCTCCCACTCCTCTTGCCACTCTTCGACGGTCTCCCCCTCTCGACGTCTCGTATGAGAGCCTTACGAGTGGGGTTGAGCACGACTCCATCGCTATTAAGGGTTTCTTGGCGTTTCCATACCCGCACTCTCTCGGCTACAAGCAGTCGAATGGGTGGTGTATCCGCAAGCACACAGGCTGCGTGACCGGACACCGTGCAATAAGCGCTGATCGTCCGTAGCGCGAAACGCCGCTGGACTGGACTCTTGGTGACTAGCATCGCTTCGCACTTGAGCTCGGCAAGCTCCAGCCCGTTCTCAGGGAACCACTGACCAATGCGGTAAAGAGCTTCATTGGCCACATACTCCACTCGCCATGCGGTTTCGGCGACCACGACTAATGCCGCATCGTCCACGAAGCCAATGAGTTCTGCCCCATCAGGGAGACTCATGTTCAGGAACTCGTCGTATTGCGTATTCTATTCGAACGGTCCTGACACGGATCCTTGAGCTATTCCTGCAGATAATTCGTGCTCAACCCTTCCCTCATTGGTGTCACATACGAGGACTCTGTCACGCAGTCCATGACTGCGAGCAGGTAAGGGGGGACTCTCCCATCTAGGGACCTATAGATCCGTTCCCAGCTGGCTGTGTTGAAGGCATTTTTCACATCCAAGCATATTATGGCACAAAACCATCCTCCTGGTTGGGGAGCCACTGTATGAGCTCTGTGAACTCTGTCATGTACGCTTTCTATTGCGTGCATTGTACTGCGCCCCTTGCGGAAGCCAAACTGCATCGGGGACATCCCTCCGCTACGCTCATACTCTTCCTCCGCCCGGTTCAGTATCATGCGGTCATACATCTTCCCGATGTTGTCCAGCATATTGAGTGGCCGATTCGATGATGGCTCCGCTGGTTCTCCACCCTTTTCGTTGGGAATGAGGACTAGCTTCTGCCGTTTCCACAGTTTCGGGAACATTCCCGCAAGGAGACACTTATCAAACAGCTTTAATAGCAGGGTAGGCTGCTCTCGAGCCACTATTTTCAGGGCTTCGTTGGGGATACCATCCAACCCCAGGGCCTTACCGTTCGCCAATCTCGTAGCGGCTCGTCTTAGCTCTTCTTCGGTGAAGAGGGGGATTGTCTCGGAGATGAACCCAGGGAATGTGAGTCTGGGCTCCCCTTTCGGTTAGAGTGCCCTGGCAATCCGTAGAACTGACTCTTTGTCAGTAGGCGCTGTTGGTCCGTCTCTGAAGCGCAGTCTGCTCATGACCACCCGGTACGGTGTGCCCCACGGATCTTGATCGGACATGCTGCATAGCTCCGACCAGCACTTCCGTTTGCTGCGACGGATGGCATCCCGGAGAAGCTTCTTCGCCTCTCCGTAGGCCGCTCCATCTGCTGCCACTGATGGACGTCCACGTTTGCGCGCTCGCTTCGCTCGCCTCCTCTTAGCGTTTGCGCTGCGGCGAAGGTCCCTGATTTCATCGTTCCATCAGTATACTTGCCTCTTCTGGAACCGGGGTTGCTTCCTCCTCGGCATGGAGGCGTCACAGGCTCGGGTGATGGACCGGATGACGCTCGTTACCGTCTCTTCCGGAGAGAGCTCTTCTCCGGAGGCCTCTGCTTCGAGGATCGCTTCCTTGAAGCTTTCCTCGTCAAATTTATGGACTTGCCATCCCTCGCTCTGCCGTACTATTCCTACGTTCCGGCCACCATCTATCTTGAAAAAGATATGACGATGAATGCTGAGCGTTTCCGAATCAAGGACCTGCCACTTCGTGACTCGTCTCATGAGCGACGAGCTAACAAACGTCAAATCGAGCACTGAGGATGATGCCCCCCTGTGCCATGTCGCCTTTCCTACCTCGTTGAGGCAATCCAGGTCCAGTTGGGCCATGGTTGTTTCCAGCGCGTTACCTCTTTCAGCCTCTGGCCCTCCTTTCCAAGTTGGAGCCTTGCAGTTGAAATCCACCGCTACTATGGCGAGGCCTCTCCACTGTCTCAAACTATCCTCGAGTTCTCACAGTTCCCGAAGGAAGACATTCATCGGTGCGTTCGGTGAGTCACAGCAGCTATACACCGCAATATTGCCGATGACTCTTCGGGCGAAGCCCGTCCCTTCGGTCGGTCTTTCCGTCTCCGTAAGGCTCCCGTTCCAGACTTGGATGGCCGATCCCCTCCCAAGGTCTTCCGTGGTTCGCGGTCGCTCTTCTCGGAGATACTGCTCGGAGATGATGAGGACGTCTGCTCCCAGTCTTGAGGCCTCTGTTTCGAGTAGACTGTGAGCATCGTTGCTCCTGCGGAGATTCGCTTGCAGGAAACTAGCCATCTTTGCGCCTTTTCCGGACCTTCCATGCTGCTCGCGCCTGCTGGTAGGCCTTGCAGCACTGCATGCCCGACCTGTGTTTGTGGTCCTCTTTGAGGGCCTCGCAGCTCAGTCATTTCTGCTCTCCGGTTACACATACCGCTGCTATGTGGCCTTCTCCTCCACAGTTGAAGCAGCGTTTTGCCCGCCTCGCTTGTGGCTTGTCGCACTTTGCGGACAAATGCCCGTATTGCAGGCAGTTGTAGCATCTCGGGATTCCGCCATTTCCCCGGACCCGCGCGCTAACGAAGTCTACCCGGACTTCCCCTTTTGCCAGCACTCCTTTAACGAGCCGCTCTGGCAGTGTGATCACCGCAATCTGAGTACCCTTGTATCCTGGGCGGATGGTCCTGGTCGTGATGCTGCCTGCATGCTCTGCTCCGAGTTCCTTCACGAAGGCTTTCTTGACTTCCTGGAGTGTGCTCACGTCGTCGAGGTCAAGCACTTCCTGCGTGATCGTTGGGGAAAGACGTCGTATCTCTCCGGCGTCTTGAATCACGCCCTTGAGGGCATCCTCGACGGCCTCCGCCTTCACCTCCTTCTCAAGTTCGATGAGTAAATGTCCCTCTTTCGACTTCCGCGGTTTGGAGACCTTTGGAGCCACTTGCATCGTTTCCTCTCCCTGCTTGACTGTCTTGATCATATCTGCGTAGGACAGGCTATCTTTCTTCACTTCTATGAGGAGTGCGTCGGGTCTAGTCCTCCTTTTATTTCCCTTGTTCTTCCTCTTCTTTTCTTTTTTTCGGCTCTGACCTGGTTGTTGGGACATCTCTCGTTTCCCCTGAGTCTCCTACTCCGTCCCGCAAGTTGCCAGCCGGACCCAGCGTCCGAGAGCTGACCGTTATCTGACCAGTTTGTCCTTGGTGTCCCTGGCGTGGATGGGGGTGTCCTGAACAGTCCCTCTCCTTGTCCTTCGAAATTGAGCTGTTCCGGTCTGAGGGCTGCTCTCTTTGCTTTTTTGATATCGGTTTTCTGGTCCCTATTGATGGGGCTTGTGCGGCCTCCCTTCGTTTGGCTCCCCCATCCCGCTCTTTGTGGAGGTGGGGCCAGCGAGGATGATGATCCAGCGGAGTCCTTGGCCATTGTCTCTAGGCTGGAGCTGATTGCCTCTCTCATTTCCGAAGCTCTTGTGCTAGCAGCTTCTAGCCCTTCACGTAGGCTGCTGGCCTTCTGTACAAGCCTCTTAGTCGACTTCTTTGCTGTCGCGTGCCCGTTGACTTCCTTGGTTATGTCATCGAGTACCTTGAGGATCCTCTTCAGGAGTTCTTCCTCTCTCGTGTGAGCCTCTTTGAACTTACCCCAGCTCGTTTTGAGGTCAGCGGAATTAGTTCTGCGTATCCTCTGTTGACTAGCGCCAGGCGTCTTTCCTTCGCCAGTCTCCATCTCTTCTGCATCAACTCTCTCCTTGTTTGATGTTGATGGTTGTGTTTGAGCGGGACACCCAGTTGGCAGATTCGCTCTGAAAATTTCCAAATTCGTTGTTGTTTCTGCCATTTTTTTTCTTCCCTCCTATCCCCCTCGGATTACTGTGTCTTTGTTCGTGTTAGTGGTCCCACCTACCCCCGCCCACCAGTCCGAGTACCCCGTTCTTGGATCCTCCCACTTGCCGACCGCGCCTACAGTCCGGTGGCCTCAGATGACGTTCCAACCCCCGCACCCTGCAGCATGGTCCCGTCCGGTCACCAACCGGCACTACCACAGGAACGGGATTTGGGGTATCCCCCCTACCCTTGTGCGGGACTGCCTCCCCTCGTGGTGAGCGTGGGGTTCGGGTCCCCCTACTACCGGCGGCCCAGGAGCGATCACTGGTTTCAACGCGGTACCCTCCAGAGTGGGCACGGACACAGCAGTGGAAGGATCCCCTCCCAGGGATGGTTGCACTGGTGACGTGAGTTGCGCGCTGTGTGTGTGGTGTCAGTGTAATGTCAGTCTCGCCTGCGTTTCTCCCGGAGTCCCGACCAATCGCCATGCCAGCTGATACCGTGGTAGCACTCCCTAGTTCGGCCGATCTCTGTCCTTATGAGGGTTCTTGTGTTCCCTTGGGGAAGATCGTGTTACCACTCAGCGAGAGAATGCCCGACTTGATTCGGGCCCTCGCGTCACTCTCGTGATCCGATGCATATACGATAGAGATACCCTGTATCGACAGGGTCACCGCGTTGCTTCTCACCAACTTCCGGTGTGCCCCTCGGAGCCAGCAAGGCTGTCGTTGGTCAGCTCAGAATGCCCACGTGGGTTCACTTACTGTGTCAGTGTGGTGTTGTATTGTGTATCTGCGACTCCTCGTCTGCGCTCGCTCATTTTGCATACTCTGCATATTCATGAGTAACCAGAGAGACTGAGGATGGTATCAATCCCCAGTGACTCTGCCCGTGCCACTATCCGCAACCTGTGGACGCACCCAGTAGCATGGAGAATGCTCTACCTCAACACGGTTCCTGGGTCTACATGGTTCCTAGGTGTCTCTATCTATCCATCGATCTATCTATCCCTCTCCCTCTTTTTTTTTTTTTTTTTTTTTTTTTAAGGTGGTTAGAGGGCAAAACCTGCCTCAGGATCCCTCGGATCCGTCCCCAGACACCGGACTGGTTCAGCATACGCGGACTACGCATAGCCCACGCAGGCCATACCAGGCGGGACACGGGTTTGGGTGGGGCCCACCGAGAGGTGGGCCCGGCCGTGTAATATCCCTCTCCCCTCGATGTCCGATACCTAGGGCATCGGGCAATCAAGAAGGAGATCCACCTGCATCTACCATCTCATCCCGGAACCGCGTGAGCATTACTTCAGGATGAGCGGCATGTCTCGCGCTCGATTGCGAGCGTTCCTCTTCTCCATCTTCTCTCTTCGGCCACTTGTCGGCATCTTCTGTCTTCATTCTTCATTGTTCCCTCTCTTTCTTCTTTCTTCCCTCTTCTTTCTTCTTTCTTCCCTCTTCAGTGCAATAGATTTCTCCTGGAATCATTTGGGCCTCTTCTGTTCCAATCGGCAGAGTCACTGTGATTCGCCTGCTTCGAGGCGCCTTACTTCCCTCTCTTTCTCCTCTTTGCGGGTCATCACCAGCTTGATGTATCCGGTGAGTCTATCCCATGTCTCCTGGTTGCGGAGCAAGTACGGGACGAGATTCTCGGGTGTTAGTTGAGCACCCAGCCATTCATCCAGCTCGGCGCGCTCTCTCCGGGTGTCACTGCACTTGAACAGGGCATGTTCGGCGTCATCCCATTCGTCCCCGCATGACTGACATGCTGGGATCGTCCTCTTCTTGAACCTGGTTAGATAGGAACCGAAGCAACCATGATCGCTCAGTGCCTGCGTCGTCCAGTAGTCCATCTCTCCGTGGGTGCGTTCCGCCCACTTGGCTACGTCACGGATCAGCCGGTGCGTCCATCTGCCGTTCGCAAATGGCGAATCCCACTCAGTTTGCCAATGCTCACGGGTGGTTTCCTTCTCGTTGTCGCGGATAATCTCCTTCATCGTCGGGGTGAGTACTCGTTCGGCTCCGATCACTTTCTGGCGGTCCCAGATCCTCACTCGCTCCGCGACGAGCAAGTGGATGGGCGGTGTACTCGCCAATACGTAAGCCGCATCTCCTGACACGGTGCGGTAGGCACGGATACTTCTCAGGGCCGCTCTCCGGTGGACAGGCCCCATCTTCTTCTCGATGATGGTCTTCTCTACTCTCTTTCCCCACACGGGTGCACCGTAGAGCATGATAGAGGTGCTGACGGTGTTGAGAAGTGCGCGCCTCTTTTCCTTGGGTCCTCCGATATTCGGCATCAGCCGTTGAAGCGCCGCACCAACCCTGCTCGCTTTCTGGGCGGCCTCCTGGATGTGCTTCTTGAACGACCACTTGTCGTCAAGCCATACGCCGAGGTATTTCAGCTCTGTCTTGCGTGGGATCTCTTGCCCGTTGATGTAAAAGTGGGGCAAGTCAAACTTCCTGCGTCTTGTGACCACGATTGCTTCGCACTTCTTGACAGCAAGCTCTAGGAGCCTGCTGATCATCCACTCGTAGACTCGGGCCAGCGCCTCGTTTGCGCGTCTACCCAAGAGTTCCTCTTTGTCGGACCAGACTATGAGCCCCGCGTCGTCCGCGAAAGCCACTATTATCACTCCTTCGGGCAGTTCAATAGACAGTAAACTGTCGTACTGGGTGTTCCAGTTGAACGGCCCGGAAACCGATCCCTGTCCAATTCCGGCGGACAGTTCCCGGATCTCTTGTCCCTCGTCGGTGTCGTACACGAGTGTCCTGTTCCGCAGATAGTCACTCGTTATGGCTAGTAGATAGGGCGGCACTTTACCTGCTTGGGATTGATAGACTCGCTCCCAGCTCGCGCAGTTGAACGCGTTCTTTATGTCCAACGCAATAATGGCACAGAATCCTCCTCTTCCTTGGTATGGGTTCTCTACCGACGCTTTCACCCGCTCTTGGACCTCCTCGATCGCGTGCACAGTGCTTCGTCCCTTCCGGAACCCAAACTGCATTGGTGATAGCCCGCCGCTCTCTTCGTAGGCTTTTTCCACCCTGTTGAGCACCATCCTCTCGTACATTTTCCCGATATTGTCGAGCATGCTGGGGGGCGTTGACCTCCTTGACCTTTAGGTATCAGGACCAGCTTCTGGCGTTTCCACTTATCCGGGAAATTTCCCGCGCTCAGACAGATGTTGAAGAGGTCGAGGAGTAAATCTGGGTTGTATTTGAAGACCAGTTTCAGAGCCTCGTTTGGAATGCCGTCCAGGCCAGGGGCCTTGCCGTTGGGCAGTTTCTTCGCCGCTATGAGTAGTTCTTGCATAGTGAAGAGCGGGACGGGGTCGTCGCTCTCTGGAGGGAATGTGACTCTGGGTTCTCCTGCTGGGAAGAGGTCTTCCACGATGCTGCGCAAGGTAGCTGCATCAGTCGGTGCTGGGTTGCCCCTCCGGGGTCGGACCTTGGACATGACCACGCGGTATGGCGTACCCCACGGGTCTCCATTAACCATGTCGCACAATTCACCCCAGCACTTCCCTTTGCTTCTCCGGATGGCTAGAACGAGAGCCTTCTTTGCTTCTCTGTACGCCCTATCATCTTCCCCCAGTGATGGTCGTTTTAGTTTCCTTGATCGCCACGCGGTTCTCCTTTTCTTATTGCTCGTTCTTCGTAGGGCTTTTATCTCGTCGGTGATCCAGTACTCTGGTTTCCTCCAAAAGCATGATGTTGTCTTGCGAGGCATCGATGCGTCACAAGCTCTTGTGATGGTGGACGTCACCATATCCACAGCCTCGTCCGCGGTGATGTTCTTCGGGAGATCTTCGGCTGTTCCTATCGATTCCCGGAATTTCCCCTCATCCAGCTTGCGTACCTGCCACCCCGTCGGTCGCGGTCTGTGTGTCGTCTGTCTCTGTCTGTCAGTCCTAAGCCGAAACCGAATATGTCGATGGTCACTCAATGTTTCCGTGTCCAGAACCTCCCACGATGTCATACGTCCCATGAGCGACGGGCTCATGAACGTCAGGTCGAGGACCGAAGACGAACCTCCCTCCCTGGACCTATCCCTCTCCCTCTCTCTCTCTCTCTCTCTAACAACGCGAACTGTGACGTATGACGGAGCCTTCTCTAACCAGGCTAAGGCAGAATGGAAAAAAGTGCCTAATAGTATTCGTCTACTTCAGCCACTAGAATTATTCAAACCAACGCTGTATAATCATTATTGCGCAAAAGATGAGCTCCTCAGTCAACGTAAGAACTAGATGCCTTTTCATGCCCGTGAGTTACGATGCCTCGATTTGCCTTTAGAAGAATGAATTATTGTTAATTATTACTCATACTGGTCTTCACATGTTCCTGTTCATTTATTTATTTGTTCGATCCTCTTGTATGCTTTTCATATTTTATTTCATTTTTATATTCATATAATGTATATGTTGTTATGGAAATCTATTTGCCATACGGTCTACCAAGACAAAGGCATAATAAACCTGTTACCAATGAATCAATCTCTCTCTTTTTTTTTTCATGTTTCAAGGTGGTTGTAGGGCAAATACGCTGCGACGTACGAAGGAGAGGCACCGTACAAAGGAGAGGCACCGGTCAGCCAAACACGGCTGGCCAGCACCTCCCCAACAGTCCCGGGCTGGAATCCGCATCGATACGGCCATCCGAACCGGGTAAAATCTCTCTTCCTTCTCCGTTGGCGCCGGCCATTGGACAAGGGAGAGATCCACCAACTTACCAATCCGGCCACGGCACCGCGTGAGCATTACTTCAGGGCCGGCGGCGTCTCGCGCTCAGGATCGAGCCTCTCTCTTCTCACGACTCGCAGGTGTTGTTTCCCTTTCTTCGATCTTCTTCCATCTCTTCATTCTTCATTCTTCTTTCTTCTTTCTTCGATCTTCGATCTTCTCTCTTCTTCCTCCCCTCTTCAGTCCATCATATTCCTCCTGGAACCATTTGGACCTCTTCTGTTTGAATCGGCAGGTTTACTGTAGTTCACCGGCATCGAGGCGCCTCACCTCCCTCTCTTTCCCCTCCTTACGGGTTATCACCAGCTTGATGTATCCGGTAACTCTATCCCATGTCTCCTGGTTGCGAAGTAAGTACGGGACGAGGTTCTCAGGTGTCAGTTGAGCACCCAGCCATCCATCCAACTCGGCGCGCTCTCTTTGTGTGTCGTTGCACGTGAACAGGGCGTGTTCAGCGTCATCCCTCTTGTGTGCTCTCTCTCTCTCTCTCTCTCTCTCTCTCTCTCTCTCTCTCTCTCTTGTCTTGGATGTGCGCAATGATTTTAAGGTAGAGAAGCTAATTTCGTCTGAAACTTTTGGCCCAGGAGATCCTGGAGTTCCTGAATTTCTTTTCTGTAGCGTACAGCAGGGTAACTCCCCTCCAATTTTAGTCGTGGTAATTTACAGACCCCCGAAAATCGCCATGCAGAAGGATGACGGTCTGTTTGGCTCGTTACGCCGACTGTGTGGGGATTATAGTCACAAAATTATAATGGGAGACCTGAACGCGGATTTGTTAGACACTGCTCACCCTGACACCAAGACACTGACTGCACTGACAGAAGAACTTGCCTTGCAGATAGTGCAGCATGGCCAGACTCACCAACACACCCCCAATACATCTCATACATGGATTGACCACATTTACGTAGATGACAATGACATCGTTACTGACTTCCAAAACAGACTCCTGCCCAGTTTCGGCAGGCACTCGGTCATTGACGTCACCATCAACGTCTCCAGTCCCACTCCGCCAGAAAATTCCTCCACCTACAGGGATTTTCGTAACATCACTCCGGAGATATTGAATGACCGGTTGCTTCGCTGTGACTGGACAGCTCGTGAAAATGCCGAAACGAGTTTGGAAGAAGCAATTCACTGCTTGAATGGAAATTTAAAGACCGTTATGGATGAATTAGGACATGGAAATACTATCAATCCGCGACAGAATGACGCTCCCTAGATTGGTCCTGAGCTGCGGGTACTCATAAAGGAGCGAGACGCGACGCGCAGGCGCACACTGGGAACATATACAAATTTTTTCCGGACCATCTCTCACAACCGAACCAGGCAAGGTTTGACGAAGTGAGTTAGCTCGATGTCTTCGCCAACTCTTCCTCTTCACAGGAAAAGTTCTCAAATTAGTGACAGATCAATATTTTTCCCGTAATATTAGCGAATCTGAATAAAAATCTGCACCCGTTAGGCTCAAGTCAACTTTAAGTCGATGTAGAGACCCGAATTTTCACTCGATCGAGGTGAAATTTTGAACACTCTCCCAGTTCGATAGGGAAAAGGGGATAATGCGGTCAAAAATGGAATTATAATGATAGTCTTATCATTATAAAGTTTTTCCATTTTTTGGCCAAAATTAATCAAATTTTATATGTATCGATAGAAAAAAATTTTTTCAATGCAGAAATGTAATGAGCTAAACTTTCTGACTATTGGATGATATGATAAAAGGACTTTTAACCCTCTAAGAGAAGCCGACACAGAAGTAGTTGACTTTGCGGTTTGACTTTTAGAGGCCCATAAGACCGATACCATCGGTAAATCCCGACGGAAAATATAAGTCCGCAGCCAGGCTCGGGTCATAAACAACCCTCATAAAGCCATTATGAACTAACTCCAGCCAAATTCTGAATAATCGAAATAATCGAATTGCCCCCATTCTGATTGCGGAATCTGCTTGCTGATACCAGGCTGATCAATTACAAACTTGAATGGGAGGAATCGGATAAGATTAACTATAAAAAATGATGATCGGCGATATCACTACAATCGATATAATCTTATCAGATATTGGCCGATTTCCTCCATTCAAGTTTCTAAATGATCGGCTTGATATCCGTAAGCATATTCCATTATCAGAGTGCGGTTGATCAAAATATTTTGATTAGTCAAAAGTTGGATAGGAGATTCCGTAATGACTTTATGAGGGTCGTTTATTACTCAAGCCGGGACCGCATTGAGTAATAAACGACCATCATAAGGTCATTACGGAATCTCCCATCCAATTTTTGACTAATCAAAATAATTGGATTAACCACACTCTGATAATGGAATATGCTTACTGATATCAAGCCGATCATTTAGAAACTCGAATGGTCGAAATCGGCCAATATCTGATAAGATAATATCGATTGTAGTGATATCGCCGATTATCATTTTTTATAGTTAATCTTATCCGATTTCTCCCATTCAAGTTTGTAAGTGATCAGCCTAGTATCAGCAAGCAGATTCCGCAATCAGAATGGGGGCAATTCGATTATTTCGATTATTCAGAATTTGGCTGGAGTTAGTTCATAATGGCTTTATGAGGGTTGTTTATGATCCGAGCCTGGCTGCGGACTTATATTTTCCGTCGGGATTTACCGATGGTATCGGTCTTACGGGCCTCTAAAAGTCAAACCGCAAAGTCAACTACTTCTGTGTCGGCTTCTCTTAGAGGGTTAAAAGTCCTTTTATCATATCATCCAATAGTCAGAAAGTTTAGCCCATTACATTTCTGCATTGAAAAAATTTTTCTCTATCGATACATATAAAATTTGATTAATTTTGGCCAAAAAATGGAAAAACTTTATAATGATAAGACTATCATTATAATTCCATTTTTGACCGCATTATCCCCTTTCCCCTATCGAACTGGGAGAGTGCTCAAAATTTCTCCTCGATCGAGTGAAAATTCGGGTCTCTACATCGACTTAGAGTTGACTTGAGCCTAACGGGTGCAGATTTTTATTCAGATTCGCTAATATTACGGGAAAAATATTGATCTGTCACTAATTTGAGAACTTTTCCTGTGAAGAGGAAGAGTTGGCGAAGACATCGAGCTAACTCACTTCGTCAAACCTTGCCTGGTTCGGTTGTGAGAGATGGTCCGGAAAAAATTTGTATATGTTCCCAGTGTGAGGCGCTGGGAGCGGAATCAACGTAACCAGCGCAAGTGACCTGAGCTTCAAAATGAGTACTTTCGGCTCAGTGGAGAGGTTGACTTGCGCATTGAACGAGAGCGTAACTCCTTCCTTCAAAGTCATCTTTCTGACGCTCTCGATCAACAGAAGAACATCTGGAAGGAAATGCGCAACCTCGGCCTTTTGCCTAAGAGCAAAGAGGAGGAACTTCATGGTTTCACACCGGATGAGTTAAATGCACACTTTGCGGGGGTTTCCGTTTCGCCCCAAAAAAATATTGAAGAAGCAATGGACGATATTGACTCGGCGCCAGAGGAGGGGTTTAAATTTAAGCCCACAAATTTCACTGATGTAGTCCTTGCCATAAAACATTTCTCCTCGCAGGCCCGTGGAGCGGATGGGATACCTCAAAGTGTGATCGCGAAAGCTCTCCCGGCTATTGGTGATCTTATTGTACATATTTTCAACTCCTCTTTCGCTCATGGCATTTTTCCCGAGGCTTGGAAGCAAGCGCAGCTGATCGCATTAAAGAAAACTGCCACTCCATCAACGGTCTCGGATTTCTGTCCCATAGCGCTGCTGTGCTTCCTCTCCAAGGTTTTGGAAAAAATCGCACATGACCAAATCATGAAGTATTTAAAAATTGAGAAGCTACTTGATCCCTTCCAAGCTGGTTTCAAGCAACATCACAGTACCCAGACGGCACTGCTCAAGATGACAGACGACATCAGAGTAGGAATTGACAGAAAGAAGAACACTCTGCTCCTACTGTTCGACTTTAGCAAAGCATTCGATACAATCTCACCATGCAAGCTGCTGAGGAAGCTACGACACTTTGGCTTCTCGAGATCGGCACTCCTGTGAATAAAATCATATTTACAGGGTCGCACCCACCAAATCACTTCTAAAGTAGGTAGATCTGATTGGCTCGAAACCAATCTGGGCGTTCCGCAGGGGTCCGTTCTTGGGCCTTTCCTCTTCAGCTTGTATGTGAATGATTTGCCCGGGCTATTGAATGGAAAGTCAGTGAACCATATATTCTACGCAGATGATCTTCAGATCTATCTTCAAGTTGATAAGAAGAACATCAAGGAGGGGATTGCTCGACCGGGAGACATAGGGCGACTTGTTGCTGAATGGGCTAGGAACTCCGACCTGCGCCTCAACGCTGGTAAGACCAAGGCAATCTTTTTCAGTTCTGACAGGAACGTTAGAGACTTGCAACGAATGAACTTGCCAGGGGTTGAGATACAGGATGGAGTGTTTGTCCCATTCAGTGATACTGTCGTGAGTCTTGGTGTTACACTTGACAGCGAACTAACGTGTAAACCGCACATCGATCAAGTTACTAAAAAAGTCAACAGAGCCCTCTATGGTTTGCGGTTCTTTAGGGCGTGTATCACCAGACCTCTCCAAATTCGCCTAGTCGAGTCCCTGGTTGAACCGCATTTGGATTACTGTACGGTCGTGTACCTCGACGCCACGGACGAACAGCGGCAACGGATACAACGAGTCCTCAACCTCTTCTCCATCTTCTCTCTTCGGACACTTGTCGGCATCTTCTATCTTCATTCTTCATTGTTCCCTCTCTTTCTCTCTCTCTCGCCCTCTATCTCTCTCTCTCTCTCTCTCTCTCTCTCTCTCTTTTTTTTTTTTTAAGGTGGTTAGAGGGCAAAATCTGCCTCAGGATCCCTCGGATCCGTCCCCAGACACCGGACTGGTTCAGCTTACGCGGACTACGCATAGCCCACGCAGGCCATACCAGGCGGGACACGGGTTTGGGTGGGGCCCACCGAGAGGTGGGCCCGGCCGTGTAATATCCTTCTCCCCTCGATGTCCGATACCTAGGGCATCGGACAATCAAGAAGGAGATCCACCTGCATCTACCATCTCATCCCGGAACCGCGTGAGCATTACTTCAGGATGAGCGGCATGACTCGCGCTCGATTGCGAGCGTTCCTCTTCTTCATCTTCTCTCTTCGGCCACTTTTCGGCATCTTCTATCTTCATT
Organism: Eretmocerus hayati; assembly: GCA_029851415.1. Classification (NCBI taxonomy): domain Eukaryota; kingdom Metazoa; phylum Arthropoda; class Insecta; order Hymenoptera; family Aphelinidae; genus Eretmocerus; species Eretmocerus hayati. The sequence goes on along the minus strand of CM056743.1, from coordinate 70,217,426 downwards.
CTTCATTGTTCCCTCTCTTTCTTCTTTCTTCTTTCTTCCCTCTTCGGTGCATCAGATTCCTCCTGGAATCATTTGGGCCTCTTCTGTTTCAATCGGCAGAGTCACTGTAATTCGCCTGCTTCGAGGCGCCTTACTTCCCTCTCTTTCTCCTCTTTGCGGGTCATCACCAGCTTGATGTATCCGATGAGTCTATCCCATGTCTCCTGGTTGCGGAGCAAGTGCGGGACGAGATTCTCAGGTGTTAGTTGAGCACCCAGCCATTCATCCAGCTCGGCGCGCTCTCTCCGGGTGTCGCTGCACTTGAACAGGGCATGTTCGGCGTCATCCCATTCGTCCCCGCATGACTGACATGCTGGGGTCGTCCTCTTCTTGAACCTGGTTAGATAGGAACCGAAGCAACCATGATCGCTCAGTGTCTGCGTCGTCCAGTAATCCATCTCTCCGTGGGTGCGTTCGGCCCACTTAGCTACGTCACGGATCAGCCGGTGCGTCCATCTGCCGTTCGCAAGTGGCGAATCCCACTCAGTTTGCCAATGCTCAAGGATGGTTTCCTTCTCAATGTCGCGGATGATCTCCTTCATGGTCGGAGTGAGTACTCGTTCGGCTCCGATCACTTTCTGGCGGTCCCAGATCCTCACTCGCTCCGCGACGAGCAAGTGGATGGGCGGAGTACTCGCCAATACGTAAGCCGCATCTCCTGACACAGTGCGGTAGGCACGGATACTCCTCAGGGCCGCTCTTCGGTGGACAGACCCCATTCTCTTCTCGATGATGGTCTTCTCTACTCTCTTTCCCCACACGGGTGCACCGTAGAACATGATAGAGACGCTGACGGTGTTGAGAAATGCGCGCCTCTAATTCTTGGGTCCCCCGATATTTGGCATCAGCCGCTGAAGCGCCGCACCGACCTTGCTCGCCTTCTGGGTGGCTTCCTGGATGTGCTTCTTGAACGACCACTTGTCGTCGAGCCATACACCGAGGTATTTCAGCTCTGTCTTCCGTGGAATCTCTTGCCCGTTGATATAAAACCGGGGTAAGTCAAACTTCCTACGCCTTGTGACCACGATTGCTTCGCACTTCTTGACAGCGAGCTCCAGATGCCTGCTAATCATCCACTCGTAGACTCGGGCCAGCGCTTCGTTCGCGCGTCTACCCAAGAGTTCCTCGTTGTCAGCCCATACTATGAGTCCCGCGTCGTCCGCGAAAGCCACTATTATCACTCCTTCTGGCAGTTCGATAGACAGTAAGCTGTCATACTGGGTGTTCCAGTTGAACGGCCCGGAGACCGATCCCTGTCCGATTCCGGCGAACAGTACCCGAATCTCTTGTCCCTCGTCGGTGTCGTACACGAGGGTCCTGTTCCGGAGGTAGTCACTCGTGACGGCTACACTGAAAAACTTGTGGTACCAAAGCGCACCACGAAATCGCATCGACGTTCGCAACACGCTGTTGGTGCAGCAGCGGTCCACAGTGTGCTGCAAATCTGCACCACTGTGGTGCATAAATGCCCCACAGAGTAAAAGTGCCGCTGGTCAGAGCTTCTGCACCACTGTAGCTGCACATATGCAGCAACAGTGGTGCGGAAATGTTCAGCCGCGCGTATACTGACCGCGTCTGTAATATACTCTATTATATATTACACATATATATACACATGCTTGTGCGTGGCAGCATATGTATACTTATTCTGTCAGTTGAAGTTTCATATTAAGAGAATGTACACATTTTGTGTGATGATAGTGAGAAGAGATATTTTTTCACTATAACAAAAATATCTAAAAATGTTGGAATAAGGAGGTTATAAGAGTTAATTGTGGTCCACCATGATTGTGGTTTGAACTTCCTCTTTATTACATACACTCAATTCTTTAATTGAGTACATGGTTATTAATATGCTATACAAAGATCTTATTTTTTCCACAAGTGGGGGCTTTGGTTCATGTCGTTGTTTAATCATCTATCAGTAAGATGAGTCCACACTTGATATTGATCATGCACAGTTGCTGTCTATCATGATCTTTCCTCTCGTTACTGAGAGGTCCTGTTTTGTCTGATTATTATAAAATTGATTATTATATTGTTTTGCCCCTACATGTCAGGATTATTTTAAATCGCAAAAAACTGATTCTCTAGAGAACAGTGTTGTTTGGATTTTTTTTCGAAATACTTAAGTTGATTATTATTTAGCCAGGGAGTACCAATTGTCCGGAATGCATATCAAGTTATGTTTCCCTACGTATTTTGACCCGCTGAACACGATGCCGGTAGTTTTAGAACGCCACAATGTAACCGTGAAGTCGTATGAGCTAATTAGTCCACCTAGTATCTGGAAAAAAATCCAATTTAGCAATCGATTTTCGAAAAAACAAAACGGGCTAGGATGGACAAATTTGAATGTTCTGCAACGCATTGTCTTCGTTTTGTTGGACATTTTGAGAGAAAAAATTGTCCGGTACCCGGATGGGCATTTCTGAAGAAAAGACAGAACTCGTGATGGACCATTTCAAGGCGTAAATTTGAGATCAAACGAAGCTAAATAGGAATAAACTTCTCAGATATCACGTAAAGCACTCAAAGAGAAAATCAACGCAGAAAAGTAGATGCTCGCAAATTTGCTCCAAACTGACGAGTAAACAAGTAGCGTCACTCTCACTGATGCTTGTGCTGCACGCCGGCGACACGGTGTGGTGCGAAAAGCCGGCACACCTGCCGTGGCAAAGTCGGTAGGGGAGGGACCGATGCGTCGGCACTCGGCAGCAACATGTGCAGCGGATCTGCTCAACTGTGCTGCAAATTCGCACCAACAGCGTGTTGCGAACGCCGATGCGATTTCGTGGTGCGATTTGGTACCACAAGTTTTTCAGTGTAGTAGATAGGGGGACACTTTACCTGCTTGGGATTGATATACTCGTTCCCAGCTCGCGCAGTTGAATGCGTTCTTTATGTCCAACGCAATGATGGCACAGAATCCTCCTCTTCCTTGGTATGGGTTCCCTACCGACGCTTGAACTCGTTCTTGGACCGCCTCGATCGCGTGCACTGTGCTCCGTCCCTTCCGGAACCCGAACATTGGTGATAGCCCACCGCCTTCTTCGTACGCTTTTTCCACCCCGTTGAGCACCATCCTCTCGTACATTTTCCCGATATTGTCGAGCATGCTGAGAGGGCGTTGACCTCCTTGACCCTTAGGTATCAGGACCAGCTTCTGGCGTTTCCACTTGTCCGGGAAAGTTCCCGCGCTCAGACAGATGTTGAAGAGGTCGAGGAGTAGATCTGGCTTGTATTTGAAGACCAGCTTCAGAGCCTCGTTTGGGATGCCATCCAGGCCAGGGGCCTTGCCGTTCGGTATTCTCTGCGCCGCTATGAGTAGCTCTTGCATAGTGAAGAGCGGGATGGGGTCTTCGCTCTCCGTAGGGAATGTAACTCTGGGTTCTCTTGCTGGGAAGAGGTCTTCCACGATGGTGCGCAATGTTGCTGCATCGGTCGGTGCTGGGTTGCCCCTCCGGGGTCGGACCTTCGACATGACCACGCGATATGGCGTGCTCCAGGGGTCTTCGTTGACCATGTCGCACAGTTCACCCCAGCACTTCTCTTTGCTCCTCCGGATGGCTAGAACGAGAGCCTTCTTTGCTTCTCTGTACGCCCTATCATCTTCCCCCAGTGATGGTCGTTTTAGTTTCCTTGATCGCCACGCGGTTCTCCTTTTCTTATTGCTCGTTCTTCGTAGGGCTTTTATCTCGTCGGTGATCCAGTACTCTGGTTTCCTCCAAAAGCATGATGTTGTCTTGCGAGGCATCGATGCGTCACAAGCTCTTGTGATGGTGGTCGTCACCATATCCACAGCCTCGTCCGCGGTGATGTTCATCGGGAGATCTTCGGCTGTTCCTATCGATTCCCGGAATTTCCCCTCATCCAGCTTGCGTACCTGCCACCCCGTCGGTCGCGGTCTGTGTGTCGTCTGTCTCTGTCTGTCAGTCCTAAGCCGAAACCGAATATGTCGATGGTCACTCAATGTTTCCGTGTCCAGAACCTCCCACGATGTCATACGTCCCATGAGCGACGGGCTCATGAACGTCAGGTCGAGGACCGAAGACGAACCTCCCTCCCTGGACCGAGTGTCGTGTCGGTGGTAGGTGATAACCCCCGTCTCGTTCGCGAGCACTAATCCCAATGCCTCCATGGCATCAGCGAGTATTACCCCCCGTCTATCACGTGGCCCCCCGCTCCAAGTCGGTTCCTTGGAGTTGAAATCCCCCGCGATTATAACTGGGCCCTCCCATTGCCTCACATCCTCTTCTAGGTCATGGAGCTCGTCTTCGAATTCGTGCATCTTGAGCGACGGCGAATAGTAGCAGCTGTAGACTGCTGTGCCCTCTATGGTCTTTCGAGCGAAACCGCGGCCACTAACAGCTGGTCCAGTCTCACGGATCGCAGGATTCATGATCTGGATTACGGCTGTCCTCCAGTGATCGAATGTGGATCGAGAGAATTCGCGCTTCCGAGGCGGTTCGGAGATAATCAGAACATCGATCCCTCCTTCTTTGGCTACAGCGTGTAGGAGATCGTCTGCGTCCCCGCTCTTCCTGAGGTTGGCTTGGATGAAGCTAGGCATTTCTTCCCTTTCTGCGTCTATATGTGGTTCTTGCCCTCTGGTACGCAGTGCAGTTGCTGGCCCCAGATCTGTGGTCAGATTTGGACCCGATCGCCACACAGCTTAGGCATTTTGGTTTTTCCTTGCAAATCGCAGCAAGGTGCCCTGGTTCGCCGCATTGGAAGCAGAGTTTTGGTTTCCGTTCCTCTGCCTTCTCTTTTTTGCACCCCGAGGCCTTGTGCCCGTACTCTAAGCAGTTATAGCACCGTGGGATGCCACCCTTCTCGCGGATCCTGACTCTGCCCCATCCAACCTTTGGCTCCTTCCAGTCGAGGAGATGGTGGGCCAGTCTCGTTGCGATCGAGACAACAGCGGTTTGGGTGCCGCGGTAGCCACTCCGGATGGACTTGACTACAACGGAACCCTTCTCGTTTTCTGGTAGGGCCTTCGCGAGGGCATCCCGCACCTTGATTATGTCGACATCGTAGTCGACTCCGAGAACCTCGAGGGTCGTGCTGTTTGCTAGACAGTGGACAGCTCCTTCTTGCCCGACGACTGGTGCCAAGGCTGCCTTGACGGCGGCGACATCGGTGCCCTTCTTGAGTTCAAGAAGGACTTGGCCTTCTTGGGTCTTGCGGATGCCCGTGACCTTGGAGCCCACTTCTTCATCGAGGTCATCCGTTTTTATCCTGCGCAGCATGTCTGCGTAGGTTAGCCCACCTTGTTTGGCCGTAACGAGGACGGCTTCGGGCTTCACCCTTTTCGGCTTCATTTTCGCTTTCTTCCCGGCGGCATCGTCCGATCTACCGCTCTTCTTTGCCCTTCTCGCTTGTTTCTTCGACACCACTTCCTTCCAAGGCCCATTCTGCTCGGGCCGATTGGGCGTTGATGTCGAGCGCGGTGTTCCGAGACCTCCCGGTGGAGGACCGTATCGTGTCGCCTTCGAACCGCGTTGTTTTCCCGGTCGCGATTCCGGTTTCCCTGCCCCCCTTCCCTGGAAGCCACTACCCGACGCGGCCGGTTTTCTTGTGACCGGAGGCTGCATATTCCCCCTCGCTTTCAGGGTCTTTTCCGTTTCGAGGAGCGTTGTCTCGAAAGCAGCCCGCTTCGCCTTGTCTGTCGCGAGTAGGCCTTCGAGCGCGTGGCCTATCTTCTTGAGCTCTTCGATGTCACCCTTGGTCCCTTCTGGATTGCTGGAAACAGACTCGGCTATTCCTATAACCAAGTTGAAGTGCTCGAGGAGGAGATATGTCTTCTCCTCCGTCTCTTCCCGGCACGATTTCAGATCTTCCCATTTCCCCATGAGATCGCCTGCCTCGTTTCCACTCCTCTGTCGTGCCGCATCTCTGGTTGAGGGGATGTGGTCAATCTCCACCCTATCAGGCACCTCATCGTGCACTCCCCTCTCGAGCAAACCGTTTTCAGGAGTCAGGATTGTTCCGTTCCCCTGGGACCCTATAGTGGAGTCAGACTCGCTCGAGTCTGAGCTCAAGTTGACGGCGTCATCAACCTCGTTGCTGGGTTGCGTGATCTGGATCCTGATAGCGGGGTTGATCTTCAGCAGCTTCTCTGCCGCCTCTCGTGCTTCTGCTGCAACTTTCGCGTTCATCCCTCGTTGGCTCGGAAATGTGAGCTTTGATTGTTTGAGCACTCGCTTCTCTGCTCCGTCACTCGGGCCCTTTCTCTTCCTGCTAGGGGTGAGCTCAGCTTCTCCATGGCGTAGGTTTTTTTCTCCCGCACCCTCCACCTGCAGCGTATTTCCATCGCTTGTAGCTGTACGCGTTATTCCACCAGCCAAGTGTGCCACTGGTGGCGCGTTTTGCATCGTTGGGGGGCCCCCCCCAAGATCCGAATGGGGCCCCGCTTTACTTGGGGAATTCTTGCCGTCAATGCTGGACATCATCTTCTTTCTTCTTCCAGGGCCTGGAATCGCATGCTGGCCGACCCCGGACCAGACCAGCACGGGTGTGGTGTGTTGTGTGATGCGTGTTCTGTATAATGTTGGTATGTCTGTGTAATGCTTGAGCAAGCGTAAGTATGGTGCGTGTAGAGTGTAGTGTGTGTGTTAGTGTAAGTGTAGGACTCGGGTCCGGAGGGGCGTCACTCCCTCAAGCTCCAAGTGCAACCCTAAGGTCACACCCAAAGCCCCCTACGGGGTCTCTCTCTCTCTCTCTCTCTCTCTCTCTCTCTCTCTCTCTCTCTCTCTCTCTCTCTCTCTCTCTCCGCGGGCCGGTGAGTAGATCAACACGTTCTTCAGATCGCTCCCCAAACATACTCGAAATTGACCGTTCCAACTTTGCCCCGAGAGGGAAATTTTGCAGTTTGGGGTTCTCCTGCAGGCTCTTGCACTTTGGAGCATAAACTGCAAAGGCTCCACACTGAACTGAGCCTGGGAAACCGTCCATAACTGCATTGACTATACGCCCTGGCAGCTGAAGCCTGGCGTCCATCTTGCCCTCCTGTGCTGGCGTTATCGTCTGCTCATATACATCATCAGCTGAGACTACTGAGCGCTGGAGCCTGAATTCGCTAACCTGCCACAACACTACATCTGCTGCCAACCGTGACTTATCGGCTAACCGAGAAGCCAATTTCGAGCTCATCTCCCCTGTCGCCTAAATGTGAGTGCAGTGCAGTGCGTGTACCTGGCGAAACATGACATTTTAGTTTCTTTTCACATGAGGTGTTGCAATTGAGAATTGATTACTCCACGTGTGTGTGTATGCATGTGTAAGCTGGTGGCTCATGCTCAGAGTCACGTTCCATGTAGTCAGTGGCGCCATCTCTGATCACTCCGATGAACTTTGCTAGCTTCTCGCCCGCAGCACAGAGGCGACCTACCTTACCGACTTAGCTCAAAATCTCGGTTACTCTCACCGATGCTAGATGGCAGCTCTTTGTCTCATTAGCTTCCTAGGCTGACAATAATCTGTACATATCAAATAGCTGCTTCAGCCGGTTCGACTCAATCATAATATCGGAGCGTAGCCGAATGCCTGCGTGTAAACGCTGCGGTTGTAACGTCAAAGACAAACTTTTTGTCTGTGAAGATTGTAACTCCATCTTTCACACTGGTTGCGCCCGCGCTTATATAAAAACCGTAGCTGCCTGGCGTTGCTGCGTGGACCACTTTATGCGGACTAAAGCGGATATAAACTCTAGGCGAGGTAGTTTTGACAAACACACCACCATGAATGGCCCTGGCACACCGGTATTCACTTTTCCTCCGTCTACGGCCTCAAGTAGCACCTTTTTTCATAGTACAGGTACGTCTATTCAAGGGCCTTCTGCCCCTTTCAATCCACAGACGTTTTGTAGCAACACTCCTGCCAACTCTTTACAACCTTCAACGATACCTTGCAATACGCAACCTCAAGTTCCAACTCGTGATGAAACTGTAGCTCAATTTGCCTCGCTCAATGCAGATCAGAAAATGACAGCCATATTTCATAATCTCCTAACTATCATGGACCAAAACACTCAGAGTAATGGGCGCATTGAAGCCATTGAGAACAAACTCACTAACTTTACAACTATGATCCAGAATCAAGAGACGCGTATCAAAGATCTGGAAGACCGTTTAGCTCGTGTGTATGTACAGCTTGATGGTATGAAGAATGCCAATAATACCCAAGGTACCCAGCCAAGCGCGAATGCTGATATTGTGATATCGGGATTGCCAGCAGCAACTACGCTTTCCGATTCTGAGATTCTCGAGCGCATTCTCTCCAAAATTGATGCACAGGGTTTTGCCTCTGACATAATCAGAACCAATCGTCACACCCAGAAATCGACAACCAGTTCTGCGGACGCGGTTTCACCGCCAGGTGCTATATTCACTCTTTTCATAAGATGTAAGTCTGTTCAAATTAGAGATGAGATAATGCGCCGTAAAATTTCACATGGAGACCTACCTGCATCAGAAGTATTTCCTGAGTTTATAGACCAGCTTCAGAAAAAACTGTTTTTGAATGAATGTCTGCCTCCCACTACTTATAGGTTGCTTGGGAAGGTTCGCTCTGTTGCTAAGACTAAAGGTTTTGAAAGAGTATGGGTCAGAAGTGGCTCAATATATGTCCGCAAAAACGGTCAATCAGAGAGAATTTTGATCTCTAACGAAGGTGATATCTCGAAGATAGTTTGATAATGTCTCTCAAAAGCAAGTAAACGGAACATACCTTAGGATCTGCCATGTCAACCTCTATAGTCTTACAAAGTACCATACAAATGTTGAAGTTTTCCTCCATGATCATCCGCAAGACATTTTTGCTGTCACAGAGAGTCGCCTAACAGAGGTCGACACTGACACCAGTGTAAATATTGATAATTACTCTATAATCCGTAACGACAGGATTGGCCGGGTGGGAGGAGGAGTTGCTATTTATTTCGCAAGGTCAATTAATTTCAGAGTTCTCTTAAAGTCAGATTCCTCTCGAGTCAATCATCCAGAGTACCTGATCTGTGAAATCGAAAGCTGTGATCAACGTCTACTATTTGCAGTCGTTTATAGGCCTCCTGATGCTTGTCTCCCTGTCGAGTTCTTCAATAACTTATCTGCTTTTTTACCTAAATACACATCTGTTGTCATCACTGGTGACTTCAACTGTAACATGGCAGCTAACAGCTTTAAATCCGATTTTATTCACAAGCATTTGAAGGATTTCTCACTAGAGCTAGTGCCATCCGAGACAACTCACCACACACTCAATGCTGAAAGACAAACGTCCCATACATGGATAGATCTCTTCATTGTTAATTCACTTGGAAACGTTTTAGAATACTCGAAAAGCGATGCTTCATTCACTATAGGCCATGACAGAACCGAGATACTATTCAAATTCAGTAAAGTCGCACGACAACCTTTTACGATCACTAAACGCAATTTTAGAAATTTTAACCTAGAAAAATACCATTGTGATCTTTTGGCTGGCCTCTCGATAGTTCCCAACATTGGAAACATAGATGACACAATTTTTTTATTCAATCAAGCAATCACTAACGCACTCGATAAATCAGCTCCGTTCAGAACTTTCCGAATCCCAGCTCGGAACAAGCCCTGGGTGACCAAGGATATCCGTGATTTGATGAGCGAACGTGATCGCCTTTATAAAAAAGCCCGAGTTACTTGCTCTACTGAATTGAAACGGAAATATCGATCGGCACGATCAAATGTTCAGAAACTGTTGCGTTCTTCCAAAAACCAGTATTACGCTAGTCAAATTTCGGCTGCCCAAACTTCCAATAGACTATGGAATTCTCTCAACGAGCTAGGCATAGTCTCATCACGTCCTCCCTCACCATTTAGCACATTCTCCCCTGATGCTATCAATTCTCATTTTGCTTCCATATCCAACCCTCCACCTACTAAAAATACTCAATTTCTCTCCTAGTTAATAGCCTCATCACGTCCAACTAATATTCCACTCTTCTCTCTTTCTCCCACTAGCAAGGACGAAGTTATGCGCATAATCCACACAATGAAATCCAAGACATATGGTATTGACAATATCACTGTGAAGACTCTGCTTATGTCATGCCCAGTCATCATTGATCCACTCACCGAAATAGTCAATTCGAGTATCACCCGAGCCTCATTCCCGGACTCATGGAAACGGACCCTTATTACCCCTATTCCCAAGACAAACAATCTAGCAGACTTGTCAGACTTGCGACCCATAGCAAGGCTTTCTGAGTGCTCTAAGATTCTTGAAAAGGTAGTCTCTGGGCAGCTCAAACAGTTCATCGAGAACTATGAACTTCTAGACCCATGCCAAGCTGGATTCCGTGAAGGCCACAGCACCCAGACAGCCTTGCTAGGGGTGTTAGATGACGTTCGGAAAGGCATAGACAAAACAATGTTCACCATCTTGGTCCTTTTTGACTTTTCCAAAGCTTTTGACAAAATTTCCCATGGGATACTCATTCAGAAATTACGAGCCTTTCAAGTCAGCGATCATACCACTCGCTGGTTCTTGTCATATCTTGCTGACCGGTGTCAGGCGGTCATTGATGACGGAGGTACCGTATCTGACTGGATAAACACGACTGCAGGTGTCCCGCAAGGATCAGTATTGGGTCCGCTCCTATTTTCCATCTTTATCAACGATTTGCCCAGAGTGCTACGCTATTCCCGACACATGATATATGCTGATGATACACAAATATATCGAAGCTGCTACCGCCATGAGATTGAGGATACGCTTAGGCTGATTGAGAAAGATGCACTTGCTATCTATTATTGGGCTAATGCAAATGGCCTGAGCCTAAACCTCAAGAAAACGAAAGCAATAATCCTCGGTAGCGCTGAGAATTTACGATCTCTAGATATGAATGCTCTCTCTCCGATCACCATCCTCGATACACCAATAGAATTTGTAACTGAAGTGAAGAACCTCGGTGTTTGGATGTCAGCCGACTTGTCCTGGAAGAAACATGTCTCCTACATCTGCCAAAGAGTCTTTGGAACCTTGCGCCAACTCCGTCCTCACAAGCACGCTCTCTCATTCTCTCTCCGGAAATCCCTCATACAAACTCTCATCCTACCATACTTTGACTATGCCTGCCTTGTCTACCATGGTCTCTCTGAGGAACAGAATTCTCGCCTTCAGCGGGCCCAAAACGCTTGTACTCGATTTGTATTCGGAAATATTCCTTGGAGAGATCATGTTACCCCCTATCGGCAACGACTAGGGTGGCTCTCGGTCAAAGCACGACGAGAGTATTTCTTAGCCAGCTCCATGTTCCAAATACTGAAAACGGGTAAGCCTCAATACTTAGCCAAGAATATAGTGGAAGTTTGCAACGCGAGTGTTCATAGGTCAGCAAGACTTCAGACTGGTGACCTTATAATTCCTAAGTGTCGTACTACCGCGCTTCAGAATTCGTTCCATGTTTCTGCATCTATCCTCTGGAACAAGATGCCACGCAATATCACCAATTTGCCTCGGGATGTCACCTCCGTAACCGTTTTCAAGAGCCACTTGCTCCCATATCTCACCAGTCAGGAGTCTAATGTGAATGAAGTCAGAAACTGAAGTAATTTAATATAATTTAATATAATTTAATTTAATGTACGTTCTTTGTGCTGTTCTTTAAAATTTATGTAACATGCTACTGTGTACCGAGTTAATATATCTACCTATTTACAAGCATACTCGTTCCAAAGTTTTATACATATTTATATGAATTTATAACCTTGAGAAATTTTATTGTAACAACTTATGTAAATTGCTTTATGCCCCATGGGACCCATTGTCCCCGGGCTGAATAAACCAATCAATCAATCTCTCTCTCTCTCTCTCTCTCTCTCTCTCTCTCTCTCTCTCTCTCTCTCTCTCTCTCTCTCTCTCTCTCTCTCTCTAGGACGACCAGTTACCGAGTGGGCCAGGAGTTCCGGCCTGTGTCTCAACGCTGGCAAGACCAAGGCAATCTACTTCAGTTCGGAGAGAAATATCAAAGATCCGAAGAGAATGGACTTGCCAGGGGTTGAGATACAGGAAGGAAAGTTCATCCCGTTCAGTGATACGGTCGTGAGTCTTGGTGTTACACTTGACAGTGAATTGACATGGAAACCGCACATTGACCAAGTAACTAAAAACGTCAACAGAGCCCTATACGGTCTGCGGTTTCTTAGGGCATGTATCACGAGACCTCTCCGAATTCGCCTAGTCGAGTCATTGGTTCAACCGCACCTAGATTATTGCGCGGTCGTGTACCTCGACGCCACGGACGAACAGCGGCAACGGGTACAGAGACTAAGCAATTCATGTAGGAGATATATTTTTGATCTTAAGAGAGACGAGCATATCACCCCGTTTAGGGAGCGTTTGGTCTGGTTACGTACTGATTCGCGGCGAATGTACTTCGCAGCTCTCTTGATGCATAAGATCATGCACTTAGGAGAACCTGGCTACCTAGCTGCGATGTTTACCAGGTACCAATCTGAACGCCCCGCACTTGGTGGTGCAGGAGAGCGGACACTCAAAGTTCCCAATATGAGACTTGAATATGGTAGAAGATCTTTCCAGGTTCAATGTGCTCACTTGTGGAACTTTCTCCCTTTGGGCTTTCGGCAAATTCAAAAAATTTCACTTTTTAAAGACGCTCTAAAAGAATTTCTCTTGTCGCAACCCTCCCGGAGGATTAAAGTGGACCAGAAATAGTACTTCAATCTCTGATAGGCTTGGGCTCTTTTCAATTAGTCTTTCTCTAGTTTTAGTCGAGTTTTACGTGGCTTACCTGTCACATAATTCTTAAATCTGTGATAGTTTCCGGGCCCATGTCTGTCTTTTTATATGTACTGATGTACTTCGATCAATTACTTAATTCATTTTGACTCGTGTGCATCTCTCGATGCCTTTTCAATGACTAGTCACTTCCTGTGATAAATGAAATTTCCTTGACCAAAGTGACAAATTGTATAATACTTATATGTTGATTATGACCGTTATATGTATCTCATTTAATTGTATTTTTACTCTTGCCACCAGGCGAATAAAGGGAATCAATCAATCAATCTCTCTCTCTCTCTCTCTCTCTGGAGAAGGCATCACTCGGCTGGGAGAAGTAGGACGACTAATTGCTGAATGGGCCAGGAGTTCCGGCCTGCGTCTCGACGCTGGCAAGACCAAGGCAATCTTCTCCAGCTCTGAGAGGAACATCAAAGTTCTGAGAAGGATGGACTTGCCAGGGGTTGAGATACAGGAAGGAAAGTTCATTCCGTCCAGCGATACGGTCGTGAGTCTTGGTGTTACACTTGATAGTGAACTGACGTGGAAGCCGCACATCGACCAAGTAACTAAGAAAGTGAACAGAGCCCTTTACGGATTGCGGTTTTTTAGGGCGTGTATCGCCAGACCTCTCCGAATTCGCCTAGTCGAGTCATTAGTTCAACCGCATTCAGATTATTGCACAGTCGTGTACCTCGACGCCACGGACGAACAGCGTCAACGGATACAACGACGGAAAAAGATCGTTCCAGGTTCAATGTGCTCATTTGTGGAACTATCTCCCTCCGAGCTTTCGGCATCTGGGGAAAACATCACTCTCCGAAGAATCTCTGGAAGATTTTTTACTAACCCAGTCTCCGCAGAAGATAAATGTGGAGAAGAGGCATTCTTTTAATCTGTAATGGGAAGGGTCCTTCTTTTAGCTTAGTACTTTTACATGTGACCTTAGTAATCCAGTGAGTGATCTATATCTGTGATATTAGTGCGAACCCTTGCCCCCTTTTCTTCATCAATTTATATCCAGACTCATGAGTGTTTGAATAGTTTTTGAGTATACACCTCGACTAGTCACAAATTGTGATACTTATTGTCCTTGACCAAACCAGTAATCGACTGAATTTATTATTATTTTGTGTACATATATCTTATTCATTTCTTATACGTGTTATTATACTGTAACGGACATATGTAAGCGTATGTAATGATATTTTTGTCTTCGGACGAATAAAGGACATCTATCCATCTATCTATCTCTCTCTCTCTCAACCCCCAGAAAGGCAATACACGCTGAGAGAGGTCCATACTCTCAAAACAATACCAAAAGCATCACGCGTGCCCCCCGCTCTCCTACACGTACACACCGAATCCACGCATATCGACAGCTTCTGCACAGCGGATGACCAGAATATAGCCGACGCTCATTCACAAATCGGACGTAAGCCCCAGAAAAATCAATGGTCAAGCGGGCCTCGCGTGATCAAATCTTAGTGGACGGTGCGGAAGACCAGAACGTTTTTTTCTCAAGAAGTGTCATTCGCAAAATTTTTTGAAATCCTCTTTTCCACTCTAAGACACTTTCACTAGCCCAGGAATCGACTTCTTCACAAAGTTGAGAGAATCATGCTCAAAGTCGAGTCATTTTTTAACACAAAAAGCTTTCTTCCCCAAAGATTGTAATATGCAAAATTTCTTGAAATCCTCTCTTCTCACTCCGGGACATTGTTACCAGCCCCGAATCTGACTTTTCTATATAGTTGAACGTGCCAATCGAATATAGAATTATCCCAAAGCCCAAAAAGCTTTTGTTGAAACAGAGCTTTCAAACCATAATCACTGACCAAATGAAGGTCAAACTGCGAGAAATTGCAAATCCTTCCACTGTCAAGAGCTACACAGGAAGCCATATTGTTCCTATACAAAAATTCATCGTCATTCCTCAGTGGCGCCGGGCTGAAGTGGCTCGTTCCTCAAGGCGTGAGAAAGGTGCCCAACTCTTTCTATTCTACTGAACCTACCGCCCCCTCTTCCTCTCTCACTCTTTTTTAGGTGGTTGATGGGCGTGCAACGATGCGACGTTCTACCGGGAAGCAACCCTTCTGCTTCTCTAGGTTGGTGAGGTCTCGGTTAATACGGCTTGTCCATCACCCCCCCCCCCCGAAACACTGTACCGGGCTGGGATCTGCATCGATACGGCCACCCTTTCCGATTGAAACCCTCCCTTCCTTGGTCGTTTCCCTGCTTTTCAGTCTTCTTTCTTCGATCTTCTCTTTTCCCTCTTCTTTCTCCTTCCTCGCCTCTTCCTCACTGTATTTCATCTGCTTCGAGGCGCCTCATTTCCGTCTCTTTCTCCTCCTTACGAGTCATCATCAGCTTGATGCATCCGGTGACTCTATCCCCTGTCTCCTGGTTGCGGAGCAAGTGCGGGACGAGAATCTCAGGTGTTAGTTGAGCACCCAGCCATTCATCCAGCTCGACGCGCTCTCTCCGGGTGTCACTGCGCGTGAACAGGGCATGCTCAGTGTACCAAGTCGTCCCCGCATGACTGGCATGCTGGGGTCGTCCTCTTCTTGAACCTGGTTGAATAGGAACCGAAGCAACCATGGTCGCTCAGTGCCTGAGTCGTCTAGTAGTCCATCTCTCCGTGAGGACGTTCCGCCCACTTGGCTACGTCACGGATCAACCGGTGCGTCCATCTGCCATTCGCAAATGGCGGATCCCACTCACAAGAGGCGACCACGGGGTCCGGGATACCAAAACTCACCAAACTTTTTTCACAGTCTCCTACCACCTAGAATATGGAGAACCCAGAGTTAGTCCGTCAAATGAGGCCCCTGTCCGAAAATACAGCCACCGAGATTCACATTGCCCATATACGCCCATGTTAAAGAGTGACATATGAGTAATTTCGAGATAACTAATGTATTTCGGTCTCTAAAACGGCGCGAAAAAAAATCGTTCCAAACTGGTCCCGCGATGATCATTTCTGGTCTACATATCATCCAGAAAACATACCCTATCGGGCACAAATTTTTTTCTACGTGGGTCAAAGTTATGTTGAATATTTCGATTCTACGTGTCACGGTAAAGACAGCCTTGTCACGGTAGAGACATCGACTCGCGTTTCGACGATTGTGGACTCGGTAACGCTTTTTTATATCAGCCATCCAGTATGTTTGAAAGAAATATAATATAGCCCTGATGTGAATCATGCATTTCCATAGTTTTAGAACTTTAATATTCTCTTACACTTCACAAATAGCTAGTGATCCAAGATCATGTATGAAGAAATTGCTCTAATGTTGATTCTCAACTGCGCTTGTTCTATACATGTCGAAGTCCTCAACGTTTATAGAATAATTTTTCATTCAAAAACTGAATAATACACTCAGAGAAGTAACAAAACGATGGACGAGGGCCCCACGAGCCGCGCCAAATAATTATAAACCAGAGAACGAACAATTCAAATGGTGATTCGAGGCAATTTTTGTATTAGTTTCATCAACTGTACCGGGAATATTTTACTCGAGATTCAGATACGGTAATCAAAACGGTAAAGAGGAGCCAATCTTGTAAAGTCTGAGACTAATTTGACATCTGAACAACACTTCCTGAAACGGAGTATCCCCCACAATGGATCAGATTGCTCTAAAACGTACAATCTGAGAATAGGAGCCGATATCCGTAAAACATAATTGAATGGTCGAATTTATGTGCAAAGACGTTTGCAATACATATTATACTCAAAAATATGTTCAACTTGCGGTTTGACTCCACGTTACAAGGGTTAGATCATGAGACTGCAGTCTATTTTCTCGTTTTCTGAAAATTTTCCTTGATTCTTGCACGAGACCAAAATCATCGTTATATCGTCCATTTTCGGACTTTTACCTTTCTTCTTTTGAAAGTATTCTCGGAAATTCAGCCTGTGTGATGAAAGAACTTAGGGATTTTGATTGAAAAACAGGTATTGTTGAAGATTGAATCACGCAATGGTATACGGTCGACTGTTACGTATGATAGGGCTAGGAATTTCGCAGATCGGAATCCACTCCGGATCGTCGAAGGGAGAGGCAGATTCGAGACACTTGATGTGATTTGAGAACAAATTCCCTAGACTTGGATCGAAATGATTGTTTACAAACAATGAATATTTGAATTCGTCTTACTCCCTATATACTGACTATTCTGGGAATCCCGATCCGCAGGAGTCGCATAGTATCTATACTGCCACAAACACCCGCGCGCGCAATCTGCTTGTACGATTTGCGTATTGGTCGATGAAACTCAAAAACTTTTGTTCAAATCTTTCCAAGTAACGTACACTTGTGATAGATAGACACGAATCACATTTGTATATTCGCTTTGGATTCTCCAGGGCTTCTTTCTCCATTTGACTCAATATTTTTGCTGAGCAACGTCTATTGCGCTGTTTCTCTCTTCTGGAGGGACTATGTATAACACTGCTGCACAGGTAATATATATAGACGTCGATCATCGAGTATTTTGAAGAACTCTCGAATACTCACAAACTATACAGATACTCGCACCTATATATTAGTCAGTCCAGAGGAGCTCGCAGATCGCGAATACCGTATCCACGCTGCAGATCTACCCATACCTATGACAGCACAGCGAACTCACTACTGCCCTCCCAAGGTCACTGATACATGCACATTCACACGGATACATTTGAATATCTATTCAGTCAACATCTTTCAACATTTCAGTAAAATTCGAGTGTTTAGCTGAGCCTGATCCGCTTCAAAACGCATTCGTTTGTAAAGTTGACGAAAAAGTGGTCACGGTAAAGACAGTCACGGTAAAGACATTTTGCTCGAAAATTGATCTTGCGAGCGCTGTATGTCAAGAATCGCTTTGTCCGAATACATGGCATCTTTTTTTGATGGGATGTACGTGTAAAAAAAATTGTGGGCCTCAATATTGTATGGGGCGCGAGAGACATGTGGCCACGGTAAAGACACTTCTCATTTTGCAACGAAAAAATCGAGAAATATCGGTGCACCACGAGCTGATTATGAAATAGATCAATACGCGGCTGGCGTGGTTTTGTTCTGTGGCGAATTCCGATCAAATCACCACCGGTACAAAGTTGCTTGGGACGATTAGCTAGAGTGTCAATGGAATATTCATATACATTCGAAAAATTTGCAAAACCCTATGACAAAATGTATGAGGCGTGCGTATCAATGGAGAAGGTATTGGGCACTCGGGCAGCACGGAAAATGATTCTTTGACACCTTAACTTGTATATCTAATTCGTCTGGGAAACGTATTTGATAGTTATTGTGATAGATTATGCACTCAAAGCGCGTGAGTTACGCTTATGACAAATCACGGTAAAGACATTTTGGGGTCATATCACGTGCTGGAAACGACTACAAGTCTATAATGACACTAGTAACTGTTCAAACATATCTGTTTCAATAAAATACACCTGATTTCAGTGCTAAGCCGAGCCTATTTGCTCATTTTACTTGATTGCTAGTCGATGACACGATGTGCATTAGTTATCTCTAAACTACTCATATATAGATATACTCGCAATGCTAACGTTTTCGCTTGTAGCTCTGGACAGGAGGCCCATTTGACGGAGTTACTCGGAATTCTTCATATTCTAGATGGTACCAAACTGTGAAAAAATTTTGGGGATGATTGACGACCCGGACCCCGTGGTCCCCCTATGTCAGTTTGCCACTGTTCGAGGGTGGTCTCCTTTTCGTTGTCGCGGATGATCTCCTTCATCGTCGGAGTGAGTACTCGTTCGGCTCCGATCATTTTCTGGCGATCCCAGATCCTCACTCGCTCCGCAACGAGCGAGTGGATGGGCGGTGTATTTGCCAATACGTAAGCCGCATCTCTGACACGGTGCGGTAAGCACGGATACTTCTCTGGGCCGCTCTCCGGTGCACAGATTATGAAATCTGGTGTTTGATGGGCTTTCATTACCGTACATCGAAAAAAGGGGCTAACGGGGACTCATCATAGCGGAAATTGTAGGTGAGAACGTGTAAAATATGAATCCGTTTCCCTCGAGATGCCTCCTGGATACGTGTTACAAGGTGGAGGTCGATAATGACGGAATTTTCGAAACCCTGAGATAAATCACTGTATAACTTGTCTGGATTGCAAAATTTCACTATTGCAATGGAAAAGCAAATTTCACGCATTTTCAATGAGAGATCCGATGGTGACCTTGGATTTGACCTAGGTGTCAATTTTTGAGGTTAAACCAGGGTTTTTCCAAGTTTATCGAGGGTGTATCATAATTCTGGTTTCGGCATTGGGAAGAGCGTACAATTTTACGTCGATTTATGTACTTTTGGAATTTTCAAAACTATCTCCGGAGGTCGCCGCCAGCTTAAATGCCGTTCAGGTCACGTTTTAGCCGGGAATCACCCTCTAACTCGACTGGGTTGCAAAATTCACTATTGTGACGGATAAGCAAATTTCACGCATTTCCAACGAGAAATACGATGGTGACTTTGGGTTCTACCTCGAGTTCAATTTTTGTGTATATACCTGACGTTATAGCATAAAATGGAGCACGGGATCGTGTTTAGACGGTATTTCTGTGTTAATACATTTGGATACCTTGCGCAAGTGATGATATCTCTCGTGATCTCTCGGCGGCAAGGACTCACACGAAATCAGGTGTTTTCGATTGTTCTTGGCCCCCAGAAGATGAACGAGTACTCGTTCTTTGCGAAAATCTTCATTGCTCAAAGATTACTCGACAGGAAATTCTTGGCGCTTGCGCGAAATATCCGAATATGTATTGCAACGCGAAAAAACCATCTAAACACGATCCCATGCTCCATTTTGAGGTTTCATATCGAGAATTCGGTGCAGGTCAAGAAAACCCCGTGAAACCAATTTTTTATTCGACCAGAAAATTTTGACGTGCAGGTGCGAGTTGACTGCGGATTCGCCTTTTACGTCAAAAAATCTACAAGTAAGTGATTGTCTCATCGGTCAGACATTCCGACCCTAAAATTTTGTCACTTAGTGATACCACCGATCCCTCCAATTTTCAATTAATGTGAGAGTCTTATCAGTTTCCACTAGGGGAATACAACTCACCCTTTCTTCCACACTCATGAACACATTGACCAAGTAGTTAAGAAAGAATCAGCATATTCGTTATGTGTTGTGGGGGTGATAATTGATAGATATAGCCGGAAGGAATGGGATGAGATAACCCTCGTTAGCACGGTCGTATACACAGGTCCTCCAACTCCCGTGGTGGGGGAAGCTTTACTAGTGAAGCCGTAAAGTTTTGTTTCATCACCACCACGCGTCTCTTCTTGTCATTCGAGTCCAAGCCGGGTGCGTGCGCGCGGGAGAGGAAATCGTCTGCTGCTGTCTGTGCAGCTTCGACCGACGTTGATACGGTTTTCACGTAACCTTGCTCTCACGCGATATTATGACGAGCCCCGGTTGAATCGATAGTAGAACCATCTGCTGATCAATGCGGGGGTACTTATGCTAATCTGTGAGCATCGCCAAACTCACGCTAATCATAAGCCCCAAATGGGGCCAAGAAGCTAAGAAGCAGTTTTGTGATACTTTGAAGTAGATGCGTGCGTGGCCAAGGGGTTAGCGTACTCGAGTCACTTTTGCACGCTATGATCCCAGGGTTCAAATCCCGGGCGGGTTAATTTTTTTTTTTTTTCCAATGCAGCCATTACTATTGAGAAACCGTCAGTGGTTGGTACTTTTATTTTTGTTTTTCTTAAAAATCCACAACCTCCCATGAAATTTCAAAGTCATTTGAAATCAGTATTCTGCAAAAGCAATGTCCGATTCTGAATAAAATATTGCCTATGGGCTGGAAAATAAGTTTTTTGCAAAGAAGTAATTTTTTCGAGATCATGTTGACATTTTTCAAACTTCAAAGTATTTTCTCCGTGAAATTCAGATTTTTGTCACGTCGAAGGATGTTTCAGATACATTTCCGATCAGGCCTTACACTGGCGGAGAAGAGGTCGAAGAATCCGAAACCCGGATTTATCAAGGAATTTAAAAATTCAATAGCGTGCAAAAATTCATCCTTTCGAAGGGATGAATCTTGCGATCTGGAAAACGTGTTTTCCATCTTCTCTTATTCTATACGACGCACCCGAAAAAATTACATAAAATCACTAGCCATCGATGGAATAACAAGGTAATACTAAAAAGAATGATTCAGGAGGATTATTAGAGAGTCAACCAGACTGTTAGACGTAAACATTATAATGTCCCATTGATTAGAGAACAATTATATTCCTAGTTGGAGAGCAATTGACGTTTTAAACAAATTCCTGCGATTGAGTGAACTGTATTCCAACTGATCTGTCAAAAATGTTAGCTCAAGTTCACAGAAGATGAATTATTAACAAAGATGAAATAATCGCAAAGGACTTAGAAATTTTGATGAAAGATTTCGGATTTTTAAGAAAAACGAGAATAAATGTACCGATCACTGACGGTTTCTCAATAGTAATAGCTGCATTGGAAAGAGAAAAAAAATTTAACCACCCGGGATTTGAACCCTAGGATCATAGCGTGCAAAAGTGTCTCGAGTACGCTAACCCCTCGGCGACGCACGCATCCACTTCGAGGTACCACAAAACTACTTCTTAGCTTGTTGGCCCCATTCGGGGCTTATGATTAGCGTGAGTTTGGCGATACTCAAAGATCAGCATACGAACCCCCGCATTGATCAGCAGATGATTCTACTATCAATTCGACCGGAGCTCGTTATAATATCGCGTGAGAGCAAGGTTACGTGAAAACCGTATCAACGTCGGCCGAGCTGTCGGTTGCCGTCGGTCGAAGCTGCACAGGTAGCAGCAGACGATTTCCTCTCCAGCGCGCACGCGCCCAGCTCGGACTCGAAGGATGAAAAGAGACGTATGGTGGCAAAAAAGTGAAGCTGTCGTCGCCTCAATAGCGGATCCCCCCCCCACCAGGAGAGTTGTAGGACCTGTGTATGGCCGAGTCTACATAGACGCGCTCACTCGCGGGGCGCGCGCGCTCTCTCCGCTCGCACTCTCCACCCAAACACCGGAGTAGATACCGAAAATGGGATTTAAAAATCTTTCGACGAGTGTTCCCTCTCAACTTGAGTATCAGCACGAGTTTTTGAGATGAGAAACGGCCAGTCTATTACGTAAACCAATCAAAAAATTGATTTGCATCGAATAGAGATCGATGAAAGTTGAGATAGAAAAATGAGAGGCGTGGTTGTGTCTCATATAAGCATCCCCCAGCTTTTCATCGGGTCTCCAACTTGCAAACCATTCAGCAATATTCAGCATCATCTTGGTTATACATTGATACTTATTCCAGAAGCTGAATAATGAGCTAAAGTGTATGAAATCCTGATTCAGAACACCCGAGATGTCCCAAATTTGCGGAGGAGTGACTCTTGTAACACAAATTTGATCTTTGGTGTACATGGATTAGCTCGATTCTTCTCCATCCGAATTCCGTACACCTTTGCTTATTTCACAGTCTCTGGAGAAAGTCTCAATCCAAAGCCAAAATAATGTTGAATATTGTTGAATAAGCCGCTAGTTAGGAACCTGAGTAGTTGGGGGTCTGGCGATATTGGGGACAACGATCGACATCCAAGTCTCTCACTTTTCGATCTCTAATAGATGCAAATCAATTTTTTTTTCTCGATTCAAGTGATAAACTGGCCGTTTTTCATCTCACAAACTCTCGCTGATACTCCGATTGAGAGGAAACACTCGTCAAAAGAATTTTAAATCTCATCTTTGGTAACAACTCCAGTGTTTGGGTGGAGAGTGCAAGCGGAGAGAGCGCGCGTGCTCCGGGTGAGCGCGTCTATGTAGACTCGGCCTATACGACCGTGCTCGTGAGGCGTGCGAGACAACTAGAGGATGAGTAAGATCGAGAACCTTCACCTCGAAATTTTTCATACCAGCACCAAATTTTCTCTTTGAGGAAGCAAAATACCCTTGATCGGCAGACGACACAACAGTGAAGCTGAACGACGATGAGTGGCATTAAAGTATGATTTGAATAGATAAGGATGCAGTTTGCAGTTTGATAACAGAACCCAAGACGCGCATTGGTAGGGGAGTAGTGATTGATCCTCTGAGCAGATAAATCTTCACCCGAATATTCAGATCCGAAGAAATGCGACCCGTGTGGCATCTAACCTGGTGGCGACCTCTTGAGGTAAATTTTTATAATTTCAGAGGTACGTATTTCGACGTAAAATTTTACGTTCTTTCCAATGCCGATGTCAAGATTATGATAAATCCTCAATAAACTCGAAATAACCCCGGTATAACGTCAAAAATTGACCTCAAGGTCAAATCCAAGGTCACCGTCGGATTCCTCGTGAAGAATGCGTGAAATTTGCTACCCATTACAATAGTGAATTTTGCAACGCAGTTGAGTTAGAGGGCGATTTTCGGCTAAAACGTGACCTGAACGGCATTTAAGCTGGTGGCGACCTCTGGAGGTAATTTTTGAAGATTCCAGAAGTATGTATCTCGACGTAAAATTTTACGCTCTTCCCAATGCCGATGTCAGATTTATGATGAACCCTCGATGAACTCGAAATAAACCCGGTATAACCTCAAAAATTGACCTCAAGGTCAAATCTAAGGTCACCAGCGGATTGCTCGTTGGAAATGCGTGGAATTCGCCTATCCATTACAATAGTGAGTTTTGCGACCCAGTCGAGTTATATAGTGATTTATCTCAGGGTCCCGGAAATTTCCTCATTATCGATCTCCACCTTGTAACACGTATCCAGAAAGCATCTCGACGGAAACGGATTCATATTCTACACGTTCTCACCTACAATTTCCGCTATAATAAGTCCTCGTTAGTCCCTTTTTTCGATGTGCTGTGATGAGTGCCCATCAAACACCGAACTCCATGGTCTGTGCGGTGGACAGGCCCCATCCTCTTCTCGATGATGGTCTTCTCTACTCTCTTTCCCCACACGGGTGCACCGTAGAACATGATAGAGACGCTGACGGTGTTGAGAAGTGCGCGCCTCTAATTCTTGGGTCCCCCGATATTTGGCATCAGCCGCTGAAGCGCCGCACCGACCCTGCTCGCCTTCTGGGCGGTCTCCTGGATCTATTTCTTGAACAACCATTTGTCGTCAAGCCATACACCGAGGTACTTCAGCTCTGTCTTGCGTGGAATCTCTTGCCCGTTGCTGTCAAAACGGGGTAAGTCCAATTCCCTGCGTGTTGTGACCACAATTGCGTCGCACTTCTCGACAGATGAGTCTGAAGTAAGCAGACCGATGAGATAGTGGCGCGTAGGATCATATATTAGTTAATTATAGTGTCTCACTTCTTAATGTATATTTGCATCTCTTTTATCTGGGATTTTAATTTTACGATAATTCAATATAGTTATGTGCTGGTAGACTAGCTCACGCACAATCTCAGGAATAAACCATAACATTGTGGATATGTGTGAATATGTATTGGACTATACAGGACCAAAGAGTCCTCAGTCATGAATAGAGTTAGTCTATTCTATTCTATTCTATTCTATATTCGGAAATTTAGACAATGTCCATTCCTTGAAATCGTAAAAGAAGAAATGGACATCTTGTAGAATTCCGATATCAGCTGACAGATGGCAGACAGATGAGCTAACTTGAGGATGACGTTTTCGGATGGAGAACGGGAAAATGTCCATTGTCAGAAGTTATTCGGAAACACTTACACGGCAAGGGAAACCCGCCTTTCAGTTCATCTCTGCGGGGAAATCGATCTTTACGACTGGAAAAACGATATTTTGAGCTGAATTCTCATCAAAACCGGGTTTGGGTGGATATCCATCCTCTAGATCCGACATATATGTTAGAGAAGACTACTTTCAACATGTATGCAGAGTGACAAAAAATGGACATCTCCAGATACGGCCTGAGGTGTCTATTTCGATGACCACCCGAGTGTCTGCTAGCCATAATCGGGTCGCAGCGCCATTTTGGAGCATTCCCATTCTCTGGATCCGGAGTATATGTTGCAGTAGACCATTTTGAATATGTATGTAGATTGACAGAACATGGACATCTCTAGATTCGGCCTAAGGTGTCTATTTCGATGGCCCCCCAAGTGTCTGCTGGCCATAATCGGGTCGCAGCGCCATTTTGGAGCATGTCGATCCTCTGCATCGGATATATGGGGAAATCCGAGGAAATTCTTGACTTTTGCTTTCACTCCTCGATCATTTGAGCTGTACGACGTCTCATGAGGCCTAACCAGTCAAATTTTCTTCGTTCAGATGTCCTACAAGTAGACATTGAATTTGGGATCGATTGGTAGATGCGGATAGATAATAGAGAAGGTCATGTGCGAGAAAACTTCCGAAAATCGAGGAACTGACGTGTCACTCGGACCGACTCTGGAAATTCGTTGAGCTCTCACGATTCTAGCGTACCACAGCGGGGTCTGTAACTCCGCAGGGACGTTTCTAATGATCCAAAGTTGTGATTTTTCTTTCAGTGGGAGATGTACATCAATGTACTGAGCCGTGACAGGCATTGGACGGTCTGTCACTCCGTTTCGATAAGAAATCATTTTTCCTGTTCTTACGCTCCTACACTTTTTAGCGCATTCTAGAAGGACTCTGCGATGAACCTATTGTCTTACCCACGCAAAAACGAAGAAATCGACCTATCGCACATCTATGTACATCAATGGGGGAATCAAGGAGCTGCGTTCAACCGGAATGAAATTAGTGTTACTCGTGGTATATCTACGTCGTTCTCGGCGATGTACACTTGCTGTAATCAACGGACGGACTCCTAAATACCGAGAAATAGTAGGTAATAGTATCAGAAAACCATATGCACTTCGCTACGATCAGACTAAGGCGCGTTTGAGAGTGCCATCTGTTTTAATGGGGACAATTGACAGATTTATATAGACGAAATCGTCTCGGAATATTCTATAAAATCTTTCGAAGGGTTCGGGGACATTCCAAATTGGTACAAAAATGACTAGGATCGTATTTGATGTTTGTATTTGTCACTCTCCACGGAGAAAAATTTTTCCCGAGACACTTCCATATTTAGTATATTTTTGCCACATTCGGTAGATCACAAGCCCCCATCATTACTATTGTGCAACTCTTATCACGCATTCTGAAAGTGAAGACTCTTCCGTGTCCATTCAAGTATTCTAAGAGACCCCCAATGCTTACTCAAACAATGAAAATTCAGAAACGAATTTTCCAAAAGTACTCGCTCAACACTTTCTTCTGTGAGTCAATTAGTGATTTTTTTCAGTTGACCCACATGGAAGATTATGTCTTTGGAGCCTTCAAAGAACGGGTATGGGAAATTTCAGACATGTACACAGCTTTTTTCTATAATTTTACTTTTGGAGGCCAAAAGTCAAAAGTTTCTGGAATTTCTTCATATATATTCAGGGAGACCATGTTGTACATGCATGCAGAGTTACAGAAAATGAACATCTCCAGCTTCGGACTGAAGTGTCGACTTCGATGGCCCCCCAAGTGTCTGCAGGCCATAATCGGATCGCAGTACCATTATGGGGCATGTCCGTTCTCTGGATCCAACATATATGTTAGAGAAGACCATTTTCAACATGTATGCGGAGTTACAGTAGATGGACATCTCTAGATTCACCCTGAGGTGAAGCTTTCGATGGCCCCCCAAGTGTCTGCTGACCATAATCGGGTCGCAGCGTCATTTTGGAGCATGTCCATCCTCTGGATCGAATATATATGTTAGGGAAGATCGTTTTGAACATCTATGCAGAGTAACAGAGAATGAACATCTCTAGATTCAGCCTGAGGTGTCGATTTTGTTGGCCCCCCAAGTGTCTGCTGGCCATAATCGGGTCGCAGGGCCATTTTGGGGTATGTTTATTCTGTGTATCCGACATATATGTTAGAGAAGACTATCTTGAACATTTATGCAGAGTTACAGAAGATGAACATGTCTAGATTCGGCCTGAGGTGTCGACTTCGATGGCCCCCCAAGTGTCTGCTGGCCATAATCGGGTCACAGCGCCATTTTGGGGCATGTCCATCCTCTGGACCCGATATATATGTTAGAGAAGACCATTTTGAACATGTATGCAGAGTTGCAGAGAATGGACATCTCTAGATTCGTCCTGAGGTATCGATTTCGATGGCCCCCTAAGTGTCTGCTGGCCATAATCGGGTCGCAGCGTTATTTTGGGCCATGTCCATTCTCCGGTTCCGACATATATGTCAGAGAAGCCCATTTGAACATGTATGCAGAGTTACAGAGAATTCGTGATCATTTGTGTATGTCTATATACATGTATCCACCTATACATACGTATATACATATACACACATAAATACAGAGATACCTACATATTGTACACCATCGGGCATCCCCTAACTGCGCAAGTGTTCAAATCCCTAAGCCCGGTCGAGAGAGTGAATTACGAAAGTTTTAATCCAAGGCCTCATTGTTGATTGCGTAAGTTCGATTCCTGAAAATTCTTACCCGAGTTCGCGACTAAGCCCAGCGTGTTCTTTGCGTGACAGTTCACTAAAATATTGACGAGGACATGCTTGATTGGAGAATCAAATATTGCGTTTTAATTCATTGCAAATATCGTAATGGATAGAATAATAGAGGATTTCGGCTGTATGTGTATATCCTTGACCTATTTACAATCACTTCTAGTTCTAAGTTGAATGGATTCTTATCATATATTCATATCGCGTCTAAAACAATCAACATTGTTAATCAAAAAGGACTCATACTCGAGAGTGATCCTTCCCTATCTCAATAATCATTTCTCCCTGAAGAGTTTCCAAAACATCGATGAATGTGAATTCGTTATGATGGACACCATTAAAATATTCGGCGAAGTGGGCATGGGATGACTCTCACAAATTCGTTGTTTGATTGCGAATGTTGAGTTGTGCCACCCACATTTTGAGGGGGCATTGTGCATCGTTTTGAATGTAGTTTTCGAGTATAAATCAGAGAATCTGAAGCGATTTGGAGTGATGGTTCATATCGAATCATCAACTTCTACTGAATACTGTCGATCTTCGGGCAGACATCACCCTCAGGGTATAGTTTCCTCAGTGTTTGAATGTCGCAGGCCGATAGAACTCTGTCTAACAGCTATCTGTCCTGTCCAAAGGAATCCGCAACGCGGGATACATGAAATATAAACTGTGTCAGGTAAGGGGGTTACGAGTTGAGCCTTCCGCGAAAGTATTTGCGCAGTTAAAGACGCTGACCACGGTTAATCCTTGCGCAGTTCATAGCATTTTCCTGACCACTTGCACAGTTGCATCTTGCCCACATCATCAATATCACCTGGATAACACCCTGATATCGGTCGTCTTTTGATGAATGGGTGGTTGAATAGGTCAAACAACTTCGAAGACTGCGAACTATCTGATTAGAGGGAATGATAAATTTTATTAACAAATATCTTGTTTGATGAATAATCAACATATCTGTTGGGTGTATTGGTCACTCAAAAGGGTTTTTCTCGTCATAAAAAACGATGGACATGCTTCATTTTATCTGTTGGTTGCCTCAAATACGCGTGAGCCATCTGTCTGCTATCTGTCTGCCATCTGTCTGCTAACTTCAGACTCATTGACAGCAAGCTCCAAGAGCCTGCTGATCATCCACTCGTAGACTCGGGCCAGCGCCTCGTTTGCACGTCTACCCAAGAGTTACTCGTTGTCGGCCCAGACTATGAGTCCCGTTTCGTCCGCGAGAGCAACTCATATCACTCCTTCTGGCAGTTCGATAGACAGGAAACTGTCGTACTGAGTGTTCCAGTTGAACGGCCCAGAAACCGATCCCTGTCTAATTCCGGCGGACAGTTCCTGAACCTCTTGTCCCTCGTCGATGTCGTACACGAGGGTCCTTTTCCAAAGATAGTCACTCGTGACGGATAGTAGATGAGGCGGCAGTTCACCTGCTTGGGATTGATAGACTCGCTCCCAGCTCGCGCAGTTGAACGCGTTCTTCATGTCCAATGCAATGATGGCACAGAATCCTCTTCTGCCTTGGTATGAGTCCCCTACCGACGCTTGAACCCGTTCTTGAACCTCCTCGATCGCGTGCACAGTGCTTCGTCCCTTCCGGAACCCAAACTGCATTGGTGATAGCCCGCCGCTCTCTTCGTAGGCTCTCTCCACCCTGCTGAGCACCATCCTCTCGTACGTTTCCCCGATATCTTCGAGCATGCTAAGAGGGCGTTGACCTCCTTGACCTTTAGGTATCAGGACCAGCTTCTGGCGTTTCCACTTGTCCGAGAAAGTTCCCGCGCTTAGACAGATGTTGAAGAGGTCGAGGAGTAAATCTGGCTTGTATCTAAAGACCAGTTCCAGGGCCTCGTTTGGAATGCCGTCCAGGCCAGGAGCCTTGCCGTTTGGCAGCCTCTTCGTCGCTATGAGTAGCTCTTGCATAGTGAAGAGCGGGATGGGATCGTCACTCTCCGGAGGGAATGTGACTCTAGGTTCTCCTGCTGGGAAGAGATCTTCCACGATGCTGCGCAAGGTAGCTGCATCGGTCGGTGCTGGGTTGCCCCTCCGGGGTCGGACCTTGGACATGACCACGCGGTATGGCGTACCCCACGGGTCTTCATTAACCATGTCGCAGAACTCACCCCAGCACTTCTCTTTGTTTTTCCGGATGGCTAGAACGAGAGCCTTCTTCGCTTCCTCATACGCCCTGTCACCTTCCGCCAGTGATGGTCGTTTCAGCGTCTTTGATCGCCACGCGGTTCTCCTCTTCTTATTGCTAATTCTTCGCAGAGCTCTTATCTCATCAGTGTTCCAGTACTCTGGTTTCCTCGAAAAGTATGGTGTTGACTTGCGATGCATCGATGCGTCACAAGCTCTCGTGATGGTGGTCGTCACCATATCCACAGCCTCGTCCGCGGTGATGTTCATCGGGAGATCTTCGGCTGTTTCTATTGATTCCCGGAATTTTCCCTCATCCAGCTTGCATACCTGCCACCCCGTCGGTCGCGGTCTGCGTGTCGTATGTCTCTGTTTGTCAGTCCTAAGCCGAAACCGAATATGTCGATGGTCACTCAATGTTTCCGTGTCAAGGACCTCCCACGATGTCTCTCTCTCTTATTTTTTTTTCTTTTTTAAGGTGGTTAGAGGGCAAAATCTGCCTCAAGATCCTTCGGATCCGTTCCCAGACACCGGACTGGTTCAGCTTACGCATAGCCCACGCAGGCCATACCAGGCAGGACACGGGTTTGGGTGGGGCCCACCGAGAGGTGGGCCCGGCCGTGTAATATCCCTCTCCCCTTGATGTCCGATACCCAGGGCATCGGGCAATCAAGAAGGAGATCCACCTGCATCTACCATCTCAGCCCGGAACCGCGTGAGCATTACTTCAGGATGAGCGACATGTCTCGCGCTCGATTGCGAGCGTTCCTCTCCTTCATCTTCTTTCTTCGGCCACTTGTCGGCATCTTCTATCTTCATTCTTCATTGTTCCCTCTCTTTCTTCTTTTTTCTCTCTTCTCTCTTCTTCCTTCTTCCTTCCTTCTTCAGTGCATCATATTCCTCTTGGAACCATTTGGACCTCTTCTGTTGGAATCAGCAAGTTTACTGTGATTCGCCGGCATCGAGGCGCCTCACTTTCCTCTCTTTCTCCTCCTTACGGGTCATCACCAGCTTGATGTATCCGGTGACTCTATCCCATGTCTCCTGGTTGCGAAGTAAGTACGGGGTGAGGTTCTCAGGTGTTAGTTGAGCACCCTGCCATCCATCCAACTCGGCGCGCTCTCTTTGAGTGTCGTTGCACGTGAACAGGGCGTGTTCAGCGTCATCCCAGTTGTCCCCGCATGACTGACATGCTCGGGATGTCCTCTTCTTGAACCGGGTCAGATAGGCACCGAAGCAACCGTGGTCGCTCAGTGCCTGCGTTGTCCAGTAATCTATCTCTCCGTGGGTGCGTTCCGCCTACTTGGCTACATCGCGGATCAACCGGTGCGTCCATCTGCCATCTGCGGATGGCGAATCCCATTCAGTTTGCCACTGCTCGAGGGTGGTTTTCTTCTCGTTAACCCGGATGATCTCCTTTATCGATGTAGTAAGCACTCGATCGGCTC
Source organism: Eretmocerus hayati (assembly GCA_029851415.1). NCBI lineage: Eukaryota > Metazoa > Arthropoda > Insecta > Hymenoptera > Aphelinidae > Eretmocerus > Eretmocerus hayati. Next base: position 70,186,488 of record CM056743.1, on the reverse strand, counting down.
CGATTACTTTTTGGCGGTCCCAGATCCTCACTCTCTCCGCGACGAGCGAGTGGATGGGTGGCATCCCCGCTAAGACGCAAGCTGCGCATTCCGACATGGTGCGGTAGGCACGAATGCTCTTCAGGGCCGCTCTCCGGTGGACAGGCCCCATCCTCTTCTCGATGATGGTCTTCTCTACTCTCTTTCCCCACACAGGTGCACCGTAGAGCATGATAGAGGTGCTGACGGTGTTGAGAGGTGCGCGCCTCTTTTCCTTGGGTCCCCCGATATTCGGGATCAGCCGCTGGAGCGCCGCACTGACCCTGCTCGCCTTCTGGGCGGCTTCCTGTATGTGCTTCTCAAACGACCACTTGTCGTTAAGCCATACACCCAGGTATTTCAGCTCTGTCTTGCGTGGGATCTCTTACCCATTGATGTAAAAACGGGGTAATTTGAACTTCCTGCGCCTCGTGACCACAATTGCTTCGCACTTCGTGACAGCAAGCTCTGGGAGCCTGCTGATCATCCACTCGTAGACTCGGGCCAGCGCCTCGTTTGCATGTCTACCCAAGAGTTCCTCGTTGTCGGCTCAGACTATGAGTCCCGCGTCGTCCGCGAAAGCCACTATTATCACTCCTTCTGGCAATTCAATAGTCAGCAGGCTGTCGTACTGGGTATTCCAATTGAACGTGCCGGAGACTGATCCCTGACCGATCCCGGCGGACAGCTCCCGAACCTTTTGTCCCTCGTCGGTGTTGCATACGAGGATCCTATTCCGTAGGTAGTCGCTCGTGACTGCTAACAGGTAGGGTGGCACTCTACCTGCCTGGGATGCGTACACTCGCTCCCAGCTCGCACAATTGAATGCGTTCCTTATGCCTAACGCGATGATCGCGCAGGAACCCCCTCTCCCTTGGTATGGCCCCCTACCGCCGTTTGGACCCGCTCCTGGACTGTCTCGATCGCGTGAACAGTACTGCGACCTTCTCGGAACCCATACCGTAGGCACGGATACTCCTCAGGGCCGCTCTTCGGTGGACAGGCCCCATTCTCTTCTCGATGATGGTCTTCTCTACTCTCTTTCCCCACACGGGTGCACCGTACAGCATGATGGAGGTGGTGACGGTGTTGAGAAGTGCGCGCCTCTTTTCCTTGGGTCCTCCGATATTCGGCATGAGCCGCTAGAGCGCCACACCGACCCTGCTCGCCTTCTGGGCGGCTTCCTTGATGTGCTTCTTGAACGACCACTTGTCGTCGAGCCATACACCGAGGTATTTCAGCTCTGTCTTCTGTCTCTCTCTCTCTTCCTCCCTCTTTCTCTCTCTCTCTCTCTTTTTTTTTTTTTTTTTTTTTTTAAGGTGGTTGTAGGGCAAATACGCTGCGACGTACGAAGGAGAGGCACCGGTCAGCCAAACACGGCTGGCCAGCACCTCCCCAACAGTCCCGGGCTGGAATCCGCATCGATACGGCCATCCGAACCGGGTAAACCCTCTCTTCCTTCTCCGTTGGCGCCGGCCATTGGACAAGGGAGAGATCCACCAACTTACCAATCCGGCCCCGGCACCGCGTGAGCATTACTTCAGGGCCGGCGGCGTCTCGCGCTCAGGATCGAGCGTCTCTCTTTTCACGACTCGCAGGTGTTGTTTCCCTTTCTTCGATCTTCTTCCATCTCTTCATTCTTCATCTTCTTTCTTCTCTCTTCTTTCTTCTCTCTTCCCTCTTCAGAGCATCAGATTCCTCCTGGAATCATTTGGGCCTCTTCTGTTTCAATCGGCAGAGTCATTGTGATTCGCCTGCTTCGAGGCGCCTTACTTCCCTCTCTTTCTCCTCTTTGCGGGTCATCACCAGCTTGATGTATCCGGTGAGTCTATCCCATGTCTCCTGGTTGCGGAGCAAGTACGGGACGAGATTCTCAGGTGTTAGTTGAGCACCCAGCCATTCATCCAGCTCGGCGCGCTCTCTCCGGGTGTTGCTGCACTTGAACAGGGCATGTTCGGCGTCATCCCATTCGTCCCCGCATGACTGACATGCTGGGGTCGTCCTCTTCTTGAACCTGGTTAGATAGGAACCGAAGCAACCATGATCGCTCAGTGCCTGCGTCGTCCAGTAGTCCATCTCTCCGTGGGTGCGTTCCGCCTACTTGGCTACGTCACGGATCAGCCGGTGCGTCCATCTGCCGTTTGCAAATGGCGAATCCCACTCAGTTTGCCAATGCTCAAGTGTGGTTTCCTTCTCGTTGTCGCGGATGATCTCCTTCATCGTCGGAGTGAGTACTCGTTCGGCTCCGATCACTTTCTGGCGGTCCCAGATCCTCACTCGCTCCGCGACGAGCAAGTGGATGGGCGGAGTACTCGCCAATACGTAAGCCGCATCTCCTGACACAGTGCGGTAGGCACGGATACTCCTCAGGGCCGCTCTTCGGTGGACAGGCCCCATTCTCTTCTCGATGATGGTCTTCTCTACTCTCTTCCCCCACACGGGTGCACCGTACAGCATGATGGAGGTAGTGACGGTGTTGAGAAGTGCGCGCCTCTTTTCCTTGGGTCCTCCGATATTCGGCATAAGCCGCTGGAGCGCCGCACCGACCCTGCTCGCCTTCTGGGCGGCTTCCTGGATGTGCTTCTTGAACGACCACTTGTCATCGAGCCATACACCGAGGTATTTCAGCTCTGTCTTCCGTGGAATCTCTTGCCCGTTGATATGAAACCGGGGTAGGTCAAACTTCCTACGCCTTGTGACCACGATTGCTTCGCACTTCTTGACAGCGAGCTCCAGAAGCCTGCTAATCACCCACTCGTAGACTCGGGCCAGCGCTTCGTTCGCGCGTCTACCCAAGAGTTCCTCGTTGTCAGCCCATACTATGAGTCCCGCGTCGTCCGCGAAAGCCACTATCATCACTCCTTCTGGCAGTTCGATAGACAGTAAGCTGTCGTACTGGGTGTTCCAGTTGAACGGCCCGGAGACCGATCCCTGTCCGATTCCGGCGGACAGTACCCGAATCTCTTGTCCCTCGTCGGTGTCGTACACGAGGGTCCTGTTCCGCAGGTAGTCACTCGTGACGGCTAGTAGATAGGGGGGCACTTTACCTGCTTGGGATTGATAGACTCGCTCCCAGCTCGCGCAGTTGAATGCGTTCTTTATGTCCAACGCAATGATGGCACAGAATCCTCCTCTTCCTTGGTATGGGTTCCCTACCGACGCTTGAACCCGCTCTTGGACCGCCTCGATCGCGTGCACAGTGCTCCGTCCCTTCCGGAACCCGAACTGCATTGGTGATAGCCCACCGCCTTCTTCGTAGGCTTTTTCCACCCTGTTGAGCACCATCCTCTCGTACATTTTCCCGATATTGTCGAGCATGCTGAGAGGGCGTTGACCTCCTTGACCCTTAGGTATCAGGACCAGCTTCTGGCGTTTCCACTTGTCCGGGAATCTCTCTCTCTCTCTCTCTCTCTTTTTCTTCCTCTTTCTCGGTGAGTTTCATCACACGCTTTCTTCAGTGCTTCTCTGTGTTTCGACTCTTTCCTGCTGCAAATTGCCTACGGGATATTCTTTTACAGATCGTTGCACGCCAAATTTTGAAAATATTCACTGAATTCATAAATCTCCGTGGATCTGGGCATATTGCAAGTATTCTATCAACATTTTCACCAGCACGTCCTCAATTTGGAGGTTAGGGCAGCCAACAGCTAATTCTGCCGGATCTCCATATATCTACCATCAGAGACTTATAGATGGCAGCGACATCAACCTGATTCCTGCATTATCTACCCTGAAGCTCGATCCACACGTGATCCACCCTGAGCCTATATTTACGTGAGCTGCCTTGATGACTTTTTGCCTACAGCAGACAGCTGATTTGATCTCGTGTTGTGACTGTGCATCTACCATACTAGTACCATGGCTCCAAATTTCACTACAGTGAGTGCTCCTATACGGGATCAAATGATTTTACCTGAATCACTTAATTCTGATAATATCTCAGGAAAAACTGAAAATTCGAGTGACATGCCGCCTTATTTCAAACTTCTCATCTCGCATTTTAATGCTTCACAAGGAAAAATCTATCAAAAACTAAAGGCCCTTGAAGATAGGATAGATGATCGAATAACTGCCATAAATTTAGATGTTTCCAAGCTTCGCAACGAAATTTCTCAACTTCGCCATCACACAACGCTAGTACACTCTGCTGAGATAATCTTATCAGGTATACCTCATGATTCAAAACTCTCAAAATCTGAAATCGCATATAAAATTTTGGATGCTATCAATCTGCCCCAGCTTAAAAATTCTATCATAAACATGAGAGAGTGAACAGGCCCTAGCTTCCGGAATAAGTGTTCGTTACTTCAAACTTCTAAATCAACCTCTAATGAAACAGGCTATCTCAACTCTCGAGCAATTGTTATCCAACTTCCATCATCCACAATTAGAGATAAGATTATTTTGAATTCATCCGCATTGAAGAAAAAGTCAATAAGAGATATTTTTTGATACGAGAATGACTCGAAAATTGCTTGTAGCCCACTTTGGCCTGGAGAGGTCCATAATTTGTTCAAAATAGCGCATTCCGTGAGTAATTGTTCCCAACTACGGAAACCTGTAATAAGAAATCTCACAGTATGTATGAAACCTCCGAGATGCGGGCCTGATGTGCCGATTTTTTCAGAATTTGATTTGATTAACTTCCAAACTCGGCATGGACTCGACTGAATAGTGTAATTTCACCATGTGTATGCTCTTTATAAGTTTCTCTATTCCTTCTCACATAAGTTCTTCTCTAGATGAGTTATCCAATTAATTCACTTGAATGCACGTGTTGATCTCGTGTTTATCTAATATTTGCATCTGATCTGAACTCATTCGCATGTTCAAATTCTATCGATTCCGCAAACACGAGATAGCTAATATACTTTATGATGTTCCGCTCAATCATCATCCTTGATTTTCGTTCTCTAATTTCAATCTCGATGTCAATGGCGCTCAGCAAGATTGACTCCTATTTTTATGATTCATTCGCTCATTTCCTTCTCACTTCAGCTAAACTGAGAATTTTCGATCATTTTTTCGTAATATTTCTTTGCGCTCCTTCAGTCTCCTTTTTGTGCCAATAAGCCATTTTACCTCAATTGTTATGATAAGAATATAGTGCAATTTTTATTATCTCTATTTATTTCTATGAAAAATTATGAAATTTTGGATATCGATTTGTGTCAGATAGGGTGATACCCCAGACACCGAATAAGAAACCAATCTCTCTCCCTCTCTCTCTCTCTCTCTAGCAAAGCCTTCGACACAATAACACCGTCAAAGCTGTTGAGGAAGCTCCGAGACCTTGGATTCTCAAGGTCGGCACTCCTGTGGATAAAATCATACTTACAAGGCCGCACCCAAATAGTCACTTCAAAGTCCGGTAGTTCTGATTGGCTCGAAACCAATCTGGGTGTTCCACAGGGATCCGTTCTCGGGCCTTTACTCTTCAGCTTATATGTTAATGACTTACCTGGTTTGCTAGATGGAAAGTCGGTATATCATCTATTCTATGCGGATGATCTTCAAATTTATCTCCAAGTCGAGAAAACTAAGATCAAGGAAGGCATCACTCGGCTGGGGGAAGTAGGACGACTAATTGCTGAATGGGCCAGAAGTTCCGGCCTGCGTCTCAACGCGGGCAAGACCAAGGCAATCTTCTTCAGCTCTGAGAGGAATATCAAAGACCTGAAGAGAATGGACTTGCCAGGAGTTGAGATACAGGAAGGAAAGTTCATTCCGTTCAGCGACACGGTCGTGAGTCTTGGTGTTACACTTGATAGTGAACTGACGTGGAAACCGCACATCGACCAAGTAACTAAGAAAGTGAATAGAGCCCTATACGGATTGCGGTTTTTTAGGGCGTGTATCACCAGACCTCTCCGAATTCGCCTAGTCGAGTCATTAGTTCAACCGCATTTAGATTATTGCACAGTCGTGTACCTCGACGCCACGGACGAACAGCGGCAACGGATACAGCGACTGAGCAATTCATGTGTGAGGTACATTTTTGATCTTAGGAGAGACGAGCACATCACCCCGTTTAGGGAGCGTTTGGGTTGGTTACGTACTGATTCGCGGAGAATGTACTTCGCAGCACTTTTAATGCATAAGATCATGCATCTTGGAGAACCTGGCTACCTAGCTGCGATGTTTACCAGGTACCAATCTGGACGCCCCGTACGTGGTGATGCAGAAGAGCGGGTACTCAAAGTTCCCAATATGAGACTTGAATATGGAAGGAGATCTTTCCAGGTTCAATGTGCTCATTTTTGGAACTTTCTCCCTCCGGGCTTTCGGCAGCTGGGGAAAATGTCATTATTTAAAGAGGCTATGAAGGATTTTTTGCTCACACAGTCTCCTCAGAGGATTGATGTGGTGAAGAAGCATTACTTTAATCTTTGATGGGCTAGGGCTTTGTTCCTTTTCTTTCTATCTCTTTTCAATTGTAAGTGACCTTCTGTCACCAGAGTGAAGAAAAACTGTGATATTTCTGTGAACCCATGCCCTTTATCTTATTTTCTTTCAAGTTAAATCGTAAAGTGTATGACTAGTCACAATTGTGATATATCTATCCTTGACCAAATTATTGCTTAATATGATTTTATCGGAATATTTATTAATTTTATATATATATATATATATGTGACACATATGAAAATATGTAGGTGTATTTTGTCGCATGACGAATAAAGGATATCTATCTATCTCTCTCTCTCTCTGGTAAGTGGGCAGCGCGGACGTTTTTCATATCGCTCCTTTTCTGAATCAATTTTAACCAGTTTTTTTCACTCTTGAGAGGGAGTGAGTTGTTTACAGGCACACCTCCACCTGCTGGCTCATACCTGCTCGAGCAAAAGGCACGGCTCGATTTTCTGAAGCCAGGGTGTGGGGTTTTTGCCTGTGGTATTGACGAAGCTCGTCATCATTAGCTTGACGCCATCTTGCTGAGCATCCCGCCGTCAGCTGACAGCAGTGACAGCTTGCAACATTCTCTATCCACTCCGAAGGCTTTGCTGCAGCTCGTTGCTGATTGGAGCGGATTGAAGCAGATATCAGTGCATAAAAATGATAGTGCCTAGCAAGTGTGGTTATAGCCCCTGACATTGAAACATTATGCACCGGGCAGACCCATGATACAGTTTCGCGTGAGCTACAAGTGTGTGTGTGTGTGTTCGTCTGTATCGTAAGTGCGCGATTGCTGCACGATTATCTGCGATTGCTGCGATTGCTGCATGATTATCTGGCGATTCGCATTTAGTTCTCATTGCTGTTTTAGGCTTGTCCAATATGGAGAGTAGTAGTGCAGTATCACGTTTTTAATTGATATTTCGCCAAAGCATATATTCTAGAGATGAACACAGTGGTCTGTTTTGATGTGGCTATGTGTATGTATCTGTGAGCATTAGTTTGTATAACCGGCCACGTATTATTTTTGACAGGTAGCGCCACCCTGTGATGAGTTGTCGAAAGTAGTTTCGTGCCTCGAATGATATAGCCAAAACCTGCCTTATCCTTGTGATCGTGATCTAGCTTCGGTGAGCGCTCAATAGAGGTCAGGTCGTGTACGGTTCCGTGGAATTTTGTTCTATTGGGCTGCGTTTGACATTTTGTATGTATTTTTCAAGAGCGCAGAACATTTCCAAGTTCTGTCATGTCCTTGGTTGTCTGTAGGAAATGTAATCGTAAAATTGTACATTATAGAGTCTCGTGTCGTGAATGTAAGAGCTATTTCCACCCTGGTTGTGTCTTAGGTTACGTTACAAACAAACCTGCTGATCTGTGTTGTGCTCGATCTTTTAAAGATACAATTCGTCGTGGTCGTAGATCTTCAGTTGGCGTATCTCATTTGACTAGTTCTGAAGAGAGCCCTCGTGAGAAGGCATTCAATAAGTCCAGGAATTTAAGCAGTTGTGCCAGCAGTGAAGATTTGAGTGAGGAAGGAAACCACGTTTGTGAACTGTCAAGTGAAATGGGTGATTTACCGGAGGGTTGGGGAAATTTTTCCACTGCTCAGCAGTTTATTGCCCTATTCACAACTGTGGGCACCAAGACAGGTGAGCTCAGCAAATCTTTCAATGAACTATCCAATGAGGTGAAAGTGTTCACCACTGAGCTAGGTAAACAAAGCGAAAGGTTAAATGCTCTTGAGGATGAAAATCAATATCTTCGGGATGAGCTTGAACAACTCAAAGATTTGCACTGTAGAGGGTCACCGAGTACAGAGATGAAAGTTGTAGGAATACCTCGTACATGTACAATCCCACTCATGACTCTCACTCGTGCTATATTTAAAAAGCTTAAAATCGAAAATCTTGTTAGTGATATCCTTGAAATTAGAGAGTTCAAGTCTAATAATGAGAATCCTGTGCAAGGCCCGCCTCAAGCATCGAATGATACTTTTTCATTCATTATGAAATTCAAATCAGTAGCAGTCAGAGACCACGTATTGAAAGTCAAACGAGAGCACGGGGAGTTGACATTCGGTGATTTTATTTCAGCTGAGACTGAAAGTGAATCTAGAACCAGGGTGAATTTGTTTGAAATGCTTCCTCAGGTGGTCCATAATTTGCGTCTTTTAGCCAAAGATCGTGCGCAAAAATATAATTACAAGTATTTTTGGTCCCGACAAGGAAATGTGTATGTCCGTAAGGAGGATGGAAGTGATGCAATTGCAATCGTCACCGAATCAGACTTGGATAAGATAATTTGACTACCACCATGTGCGAATGATCGTGTGAAAAGGGGAACACGTTCATCTATCGTAGTAGCCCAGGTCAATGTGAGTTCACTTAAAGAGCATTTCGATGAAATTGCGGCATTGCTTACACAGAATGACATTGATATTCTTGCTTCATCTGAGACGTGGCTCACACCTAAGTTCACCGATACGCCTTTTTTGATACCTGGTTACTCGTTTATTCGCAATGATCGAGCGCTGAAGTCCACACACAACTGGCAAGCGTGAATTTGTTCAAGGAGGTGGTGTTGCTGCGTACATCCGGAATAACTTCACTTATGAGGTACTACTTTCCTCTAAAATTAATAATATCAAACTCGACCGAGTATATAGTATTGAACGTGAGAACGAAAGAAAATCGCAATATCCTGTTTGCTTCTATTCATCGTCGACCGAGAGGAAATGTTCTCACTCAATTTTTCACTAAATTACAGAAGTTATCGCATTCATATTGCAATGTCATACTAGCTGGAGACTTAAACTCTGACTTGTTATCGCAAGAATACTACTCCTGTCATTTGCGTGACTTGATCTTTGACTAGATCTTTGAGGGAGAACATTTCTGATGTTCGTGTTCTGCAGTCCGGGCACGTGTCCGGAAGGACGAGTCCGAAACATAACTACAGATCACCCGATTCATCGTCCCGAGCCTCGGTCATCCGCTCACGTTCTGTTCCATCCTGCGTAGTCCAACTCTCGTGCAGTCGTCTAGTCAGGGAGGTGATTAGAGCCAAGCGCTCGATTGCCAACAATTATTTCACAACTCATGACATCGAGCCCACATTGCTTGACCCTGAAGCGAAAGCCCATGTGCCGGACCGAAAGATTTACATCAACGAAATGCTACCTCGTGACAAATACAAGGAATATATTCAGCTGAGGCCACTTGCACAAGGTCTAGGCTTCAAATATGTTTGGCACAGCGGTGGACGCTTTTGGGTCAGGCGTAGAAATGGCGAGAGAGCGCATGCGTTCGAGTCCCTCACTGAACTGCATGTCATTCAAACGGCCTGTCGAACAGCCCCAAGACCAAATCATGAGTCATCGGGCAGTAGCCCGAACAGTCCAACCGTTCCAGACCAGGTTAAAGATTCTACAGCAGCATCAGCGGGGACTCCCTGACTAAATACGGCTGCCGGAGAGTCAAAAGGGAGTGGTAGATCCTTAAAGGCGGGGTTTATCAACCTTAACTCCTTAACAGATAAGATTGAGCACCTGCGCCTGCTCGTCGCTGCCGACCCCTCCTACCATCTTTTCGGGGTAGCTGAGTCGTGGCTCGATGAGTTTGTGGATGACAGTCTTGTTCAGGTCCCAGGTTATTGCTGTTACGGCAAGATCGTAACAGAAACGGTGGCGGGGTTGCTCTGTATGTGCGTAATGATTTCAAAGTGGAGAGGCTTGCCTCGTCTAATACTTATGGTCCGGGGTGTCCTGGCATCCCCGAGTATTTGTTTTGCAGCGTACAGCAGGGTAACTCGCCATCGATTCTAGTAGGTGTGATTTATAGACCTCCAAAGGTTGCCATGCAGAAGGATGATTTAGAGGCTTTTCGGCTCATTACGCCGACTGTGTGGAGATTTTAGCCACAAAGTTATTATGGGGGATCTGAACGCAGACTTGTTGGACACGGCTCATTCTGACACAAAGACATTGACCGCACTGACCGAAGAACTGTCCCTTCAGATTGTGCAGCACGGTGCGACTCATCAACACAACCCCAATGTGTCTCATAAATGGATCGACCATATGTACGTGGATGAAAATGATACCGTCACCGACTTACAAAATAGACTACTGCCCAGTTTCGGCAAGCACGCGGTCATCGACGTCACCATCAACGTCTTCACTCCTGCTCCGCCTAAAAATTCCTTCACATACAGGGATTTCCGTAACATCACTCCGGAGCAGTTAAATGATCGCCTGCTTCGCTGTGACTGGACAGCGCTCAACAATGCTGAAACTAGTTTGGAAGATGCGATTAATTGCCTCAATGGAAACTTGAAAGTTGTATCAGATGAACTAGCGCCTGAAAAAACGATTTGCCCTCGTAAAGGCGACGCTCCTTGGATTGGTCCCGAGCTGAAAGGACTCATTAAGAAGCGAGATGCAACACGTAGGCGCTGGGAGCGAAACCAATGCAACCAGCGCAAGTGTTCTGATCTTCAGAATGAGTTCTTCCGGCTCAGTGAAGAGGTCGACGTGCGTATTGAGAAAGAGCGAAATTCCTTTATCAAAGTCACCTTTCCGACGCTCTTGATCAACATAAAAACATTTGGAAGGAAATGCGTAACCTCGGCCTCTTGCCCAAGAGCAAAGAGGAGGAGCTTCACGGCTTCACCCCGGACGAGTTGAACGCTCACTTTGCGGGAGTCTCTGTCTCACCTCGCGAGAATATAGAAGAAGCAATGGACGATGTAATGGTGGCTCCAGAGGAGGGTTTCGAATTCAAGCCAACCAGTTTGAATGAAGTAGTCCTTGCCATAAAACATTTCTCCTCACAGGCTCGCGGGGTAGATGGAATCCCTCAAAGCGAGATCGCGAAAGCTTTCCCGGCGATTGGTGATCTTATTGTACATATTTTCAACTCCTCTTTCGCTCACAGCATCTTTCCTGAGACTTGGAAGCAAGCACAGCTGATTGCGCTAAAAAAGACTGTAGCTCCATCATCAGTCTCGGACTTCCGTCCTATTGCGCTCTTGTGCTTCCTCTCCAAGGTTCTCGAAAAGATTGCACACGACCAAATCACGGAGTACTTGAAGAAAGAAAAATTATTAGATGGCTTCCAGGCTGGTTTCAGACAACACCACAGTACCCAGACAGCTTTGCTGAAATTGACTGATAACATCAGACTAGGTATAGATAGGAAGAAGATCACCCTTTTACTACTCTTCGACTTCAGCAAAGCCTTTGACACGATATCACCAACAAGACTTCTGAGTAAACTGCGACAACTTGGTTTCTCGCGTTCGGCACTCCTGTGGATCAAATCATATTTACAAGGTCGCACCCAGCTAGTCACCTCCAAGAATGGTAAATCTGATTGGCTCGCAACCAATCTGGGTGTTCCACAGGGTTCTGTTCTCGGGCCCTTACTCTTTAGTTTGTACGTCAATGACTTGCCTGGGCTACTGAACGGAAAGTCGGTAGATCATCTCTTTTACGCTTATGACCTCCAAATTTATCTCCAAATCGAGAAAAATAAGATCAGGGAGGGCATCGCTCGACTGGGAGAAATCGGACGACTGGTTGCTGATTGGGCTATGGGCTCCGGCCTGCGTCTCAACGCTGGTAAAACCAAGGCAATCTTTTCCTCTTCCGAGAGGAATATCAAGGATCTGAAAAGGATGGATTTGCCAGGTGTTGAGATACAGGATGGAGTTTTCGTTCCTTTCAGTGACACAGTCGTGAGTCTTGGTGTTGTATTAGACAGCGAATTATCGTGGAAACCGCAAATAAATCAAGTGACGAACAAAGTCAACAGAGCCCTGTATGGTTTGCGGTTTTTCAGGGCATGCATCACCGGGACTCTCCGAGTTCGACGGGTCGAGGCGTTAGTACAACCCCATCTAGACTATTGTACGGTCGTGTATCTTGACGCCACAGACGAACAGCGGCAACGGCTACAAAGACTAAACAACTCATTCGTGAGATACATTTTTTATCTTAGGAGAGACGAGCACATCACTCCGTTCAGGGAAAACTTGGATTGGCTGCGTACTGATTCGCGGCGAATGTACTTTGCAGGCATTATCATGTATAAGATCATGCACATGAGGGAACCTGGTTACCTGTCTGCAATGTTTACCAGGCACCAATCCGAGCGCCCCGTGCGGGGAGATGCACAAGAGCAGGAACTCAAAGTCCCCAAAGTGAGACTTGAATATGGAAGAAGATCTTTCCAAGTTCAATGCGCTTACTTCTGGAACTTTCTCCCTTCAGGCATTCGGCAAATTCAGAAGATCTCATTCTTCAAAGAAGCTTTGAAAGAGTTTCTCTTATCACAACCATCCCAGAGGATTGATGTGGATAACAAACAATACTTTAACCTCTGATAGGCTTGGGCTCTTTCCGATTAGGCTTTTAATTATAACTTAGTTATGCGTGGCCTTCCCGCCATTGACTGAAACATCTGTGATAATTTTCCGAGCCCACTGTCCTTTTATATGTACAAAAATGTTTTATATCTTCTTGCTCCTTTTTTGCTATCTTTACCTGTATAAGAAATAGTGTAATTTGACTTCCTACGCACCTTGCAGTGCTTCAAAATGACTAGTCACTTGATGTGATAATACAATGTCCTTGACCAAAACGACAAATTTCATGAATGTGATATATATTTATTATGAGTGACATATGTACTATATGTAACAGAATTTATTTTTTGCCTCTGAGAAAATAAAGGATATCAATCAATCAATCAATCAATTCGTTATTCTGTGTACCGTATGAGTCTACGCACCACCTTGAAAACAGTGATACGTGGATCGATGTTATAATCACTTATTCAGGCCATAAGGTTGTCAACAAATTCAAATCGAACGTTCCTTTTATTAATGGGCATGATTTTCTTCTGATCGAGTATAAGTTTCCCTCAGTGATCAAGAAATCCATCACAATCACTTCTCGTGGTTTTCGGAACTTCGACCCAAGGCTATACAGTGAGCGTTTAGAAACTGCTTTGAGTGACAACTTTGTTTTGAATTGTGAAAATGTGAACGAATCCATCGGGAAATTTCAATCAATATCAATCAATCTCCTCGATCAGATGACCCCTATTCCATCGCGTATTGTCCTTGAGCGTGTTGCACCTTGGGTTACTCCGAATCTCCGGAGAGAAGGCAAATTACGCGATGAAATATATAAGCAAGCTAAGAAATCCAATAATCCTAGGCTCTGGTCCGAATTCAAACTCCGTCGTGAGCAACTCAAGTACAAGATGAGAAAGACTAAGAATGATTATTGCCTTGAGTCCCTCTCTAAAGCTTCCGGGGAATCAGGTCATTGGGATGTGTTGCGGAAGCTAGGCCTATCAAAGGATGTGCACAAATCACCATTAGAGTACTTTCCGGCGACGCAGCTGAACAACTTTTATTCCCAAATGACCAGTCAGTATCCAAATTGCCCGTATGCTACTTTGCGCACGATTATTGAAAGTGATTCATCTAGTACCTATCCTGTTTTTTCAATCAAACCAGTTGATGGCATCGGGGTATATGAGTCAATGTTGGCCTGTTTACCTAAATCAAAAGGGCAGAGTATTGATGGGCTGTCCCTTCGTTATTTCAAGTCTTTTCTCTCAACTTTAGTACCGTTTTTTGTGAACTTATTCAACTTATCAATCGAGACGTGTCAATATCCTGAGATCTGGAAGAAATCGCTCGTGATACCACTAAGTAAGATATCTCAGCCGAAGCTGCTATCGGACACAAGGCCAATTTCTAATCTTCCTCACTTTGCCAAAGTTTTCGATACCCTAGTGACAAATCAACTGATTGATCATCTTGAACGTCACAAAATGCCATCCCCCTTTCAATCTGGATCTTGTGCAAACTTTAGCACGCAAACTGCACTGCTTAAAGTATCTGAAGATATTCGTGTCGGGATTGAGAATGGTCTAGTCACCATTCAAGCGCTCTTTGACTTCAAATCGGCCTTCAGTAGTGTTGATCATGAATTACTCCTTCGTAGGATGAAGGAACTAAATTTTTCTGAGAAAACTATAACATGGTTCCATTCTTATCTGAGTGGCCGGCTCCAGGCTGTAATTGATGCCGATGGTAGAATGTCTGAGTTTGAGCCCAGCACTTCGGGCTTCCCCCAAGGTTCGAACCCGGGGCCAATAATCTTTTTCTTATTCATCGACCCCATCATGAGCATCTTAAAACATTGTCGTGGCATGTTTTTTGCTGATGATCTTCAAATATATATACAAGGTGAACCATTAGAGCTATCATCATTGATTGGAAAATTAAATGAGGATTCTCAAAGTATAGTTGACTGGGCGCAAGATTATAAACTTCGCCTGAATATTACAAAGACAAAAGCTATTCTAAGTGCCTCGGTACAGTACCATATGAGGATTGACCTTCGATCTCTGCAACCCATTGTTGTAGGTGGTCATGTCATTCCTTTGGAGAAATCAGTCAAAAATTTGGGCGTCATACTTTCTCAGGATCTCTCTTGGAATGCGCATGTCGCGGGTATCTGCTCTAGGGTCCATGGTATCTTACATGAGTTACGTTATCGCGGAAACTTTTTATCAAGCCAAGTGAAGAAAATGCTAGTCAATGCTCTCATCATGCCGCATTTTGATTATGCATGTTTAGTATATTATGATCTCTCAGGTTATTTGGAGTTAAAATTGCAGCGGCTCCTAAATACATGCGTACGATTCATTTTTCGTTGCCGCCGTGATGTTGCCTTGAAACCTTATTTTGAACGCTTGCAATGGGTCTCACTATCTCGTCGTCGGGAGTACTTCCTTTGCGTGCAAACATATAAGATCTTCACCACAAAAACCCCGAATATTTGAACGATTTATTCAGACCACTCGATAATGATATTCGGAGATCTGAAAGGATCAATTCCACCCGGGTCCAAGTTCCAATGGCGCGTACTACGGCGTATGAAAAAGCGTTCTCTCGTTTAGCTTTTGCAGCATGGGAATCCGTCCCTGTTGCTATCCGTTTGAAGGTGCCATTTGACGCATTCAAAATCGCCATTCAAGAACATTTGTATGGAAAAGCTGCTTGAAAGAAGTCTGGATGTGTGATATTTTGTTCTTGAGTGTGATAATTGCAAATTGTATGCCGTAAAAGTAATTGCGCCACTTATGACGGCTGTTATTGTATGTCATATTATTATAGTTTTGTATATTATATGTAAGTTGAATTCTACGATAGCATGAAATTTGAATTATATTTAAGTTTTTATATGTAAAGTTTGTGTATTTTCCTGTTGCCATACGGTCCAACGTGACCACGGCAGAATAAAGTGTCAATCAATCAATCAATCTCTCTCTCTCTCTCTCTCTCTCTCTCTCTCTCTCTCTCTCTCTCTCTCGATCTCTCTCTCAACGTCCAGAAAGGCAATACACGCTAAAAGAAGCCCATATTCTCAGGACTATACCAAAAGCATCATGCATGCCCCCCGCTCGCCTACATATACACACCGAATCTACGCATGTCGACAACTTCTGCACAGCGCATGGCCACAGTATAGCTGACACTCATTCACGAACTGGACGTAAGCCCCAGAAAAATCAGTGGTCAAGCCGGCCCATCGTGAGCAGATCTGAGTCGACGGTGCGAAAGACCAAGTGTGTTCAGGTCCCGATCTAAACAGGTGCGCAGTGATAGAGAGTGCTCGCTTCACCCGGTCCCGAGTAACTGCAAGCCCCCCTCTCCGGCCTAGCCCGATCTATAGTGCAATTTACAAAATCTTCTAGGAAGCCCTATTCCCCACTCGGAAATATTTTAACTAGCCAAGATATCGACTTCCTCACAAAGCTGAGAGAGTCGCGCTCCAAATCGAGTAATTTTTCAACCCAAAAAGCTTTTTCTTCTCAAAAAGTGTAATTTGAAAAAATTTTCGAAATCCTCTTTTTCCACTCTAAGACGTTTCTACTAACTCAGAAATCGACTTCTTCACAGAGTTGAGTGAGTCGTGCTCAAAATCGAGTCATTTTTTGAGATAAAAAGCTTTTTTCTCTCGAAAGGGAATATTGGCTTTTGTATACCGGGTACCTGCCTTTCGGCTACCCCGGTTGCCCCCATGGGCGCGGGGCAGGGATACGCCCTGCCAGCGCGTCGGGTTGGAGGATGACTAACACCGAGCCAGGCTCGGTGATGGCTCAGTCCTCCGCCCCGACTACCGACTTTCGGGCACGGCCCCCAGCACAAGGCCGATGCCCTCGGTGCGGGGTTTTGGGACTCTTTTAGGCTTCCTGAGAGCCCAAAGAGTCCCTCGGGATGATGGATGAGTCTTACGGGCTCGCATTGTTATCGCCCGAGGGCGATCCCAATTTGAGTCCCTGGACTCACCCACTCCCGTGGTGCCGGATGGAGATGTGCGGTCTGCTCGCTCCGGCGGGCGGTAACTGGAGCCGGGGGGTCGTCACACCCCAGGGATGAGGCGCCATGCCCCAACCCCCCTTGCGGTTTCCGGGAGAAGTCAAAGCGCCGAGCACCAGTCTCGGAGCCAGTCTTCTCCTTACCGGCTTCGGGCCTAAGCCCGGGTACGGTGTCCCAGTAACTGGGGCCGGAGGGTCGTCACAGCCCAGGACATGGTGTCCCCCTTGCGGTATTTTTCTCTCGAAAAGTGTGATTTGCAAAATTTTTCGGTCTTTCCTGACTCTGAGATTATGTTACCAGCCCTGAATCCGACGTTCCATATAGTTGAATGTGCCAATCTGAATTCATTCAATTTCTATTCTCAAAATAATTAAGCCGTGGGTGAAATCCTGTCCGCCCAGATCTCCCCGAGCACGGCTGACAACGTAAAATCGTAAGCAGGGCTGCCATTTTGACAGAAAAGAATATGAGTTCGCATCATGAGAGCGACAATAGAACTTATGTGTCGCGAGTATCTAAGTACTCATTATCTAAATTATCTCATTATCTAAGATCATCTAGGATCATCTAAGATCATCCAACAGTTATCTTTTGATTATCTTCTTATCTAAATGTTATCTTTTGATTACCTTTTCATCTTTCAGTTATCATATCGTTATCTTTGAGTTATTTCGTCGTTTTTTGATTATCTTAACTTTACTTCCTCGGTTGTTTTTACTTCCTCGAGTAATTGTTCATACATTCATTTCTTTTAGGTATTATGTTAATGTGACTTATTTTTTATGTATCATGTAAATTTTTAGGGATGGGACCATTCATCTTCATTTAGAAATGGCATTATTCAATCGTGAGAAACTGATCTTTTTGAAATCTTTGAGTTAGTCCGTCGTTCCTTGGTGATTTTTCCTTATTATTCATTATTCGTTCAATTTCCATTATATTCTTCAATTCTCAGCTAATATTTCAATAAAATCTCTTTCTTCATGTATCATGTAATTTTTCAGAGCTGTTATTGCTCAACTATGAGAAACTGATGATTCTTGATTGGAAATTTTAGTGATTTCACTATGGGAGTAGTTGATTGTTGGATATTTTTTCAACTATGTATTGAATACTCATTAAAGAATTCGATCATCATCTGGAACGATGTGATTAATGAATATGAATAAAATTTCCATTGTTGCAATATGGAAATTGTTAGATTTTCTGTTATACTGAATCGATTGTGTATTCATTTTGTGTGTTGAGTGTTAATGGATTTATTTTGGATTTTTCGCTTCGGTCGCTCTCAGCGGAGTTAATTTCTCTTGAGCCATGGCCTAGGCAAGTCACCGCGACGTCATCATCAGTGTAAAGACAGTGTGTCTTTGTATTAATAGTTGTAATCCAATGTCTGCATTATCGTCTATATGTAAAAAGTGTAATGTTGATGAGTTTGTTTTGGATTTTTCGCTTCGGTCGCCCTCAGCGGAGTTAGTCACTCTTGTGCCATCGCCTAAGCGAGTCACCGCAATGTTCTCATCAGTGTGGAATCGAAGTGTCTTAGTTGTGATTGATGTGGTTCATCGTTTGTTCCATGTTATCAGTGTTGTTGTATGAGGGTCTCTCGTTGTTTAGTGTAAGTCCATTTTGCGACAATAGTTGTTCAGAGGATGTGGTACTTTCCTGGGTTATCAGTCGGGTTCATACTAGTAGCTTATCCTAAGTGTAGATGGCGACAGTTAGAATGAGCTTCTCATATGTAATTTTTTTGTTGTTGGCAGCACTAACTTTCTGGCGCACGAGTGGGCGAACAGTGGACTAGCTATCAGAGTAAGAAACTGCGCTCAAAATCTGGGACGAGATCAATCTCAAGTGTGAACAATTGGAGTTACTCTTCAAAAAAAGCAATTTTCAGCGTTCAATCTTTCCACGTTGACAAACGTGAATGATTTGGAAATATCCCAGATTTTATCAAATCATAATAAATCCACCGTTTATACCCCTGCATACAATATATCTACGCTCACAAACGTGAATGGTTTGGAAATAACAGCATTTCCCCCGAAACGAGATCAATTCAAAGAATCATGTTGACGAAAAGAGTATACTCAGTTTTCGACAAAAATGGGGTTCCTAACCAGTGATACAGGATTCCTGATCAAAAGCAGAAGATCCATCCATTGAAATCTGCCATCCATGAGTTCTAAAATTCATGTTCAGAGACAAGAATGGATCCAGCTCTACCTTGGATAGCAGGTTGATTCACCCGAACAAATCCTCCTTAAGATTTACAATCCGTCGATTCCCAAATTCCTGTTCAGAAACAAAAATGGATCCAGGGTTTCCTTGGAAAGCAGGTCAATTCTTCCAAACAGATCCATCTTATTGAGATTCACCATCCGTCAATTCCAAAATTTCTCTTCAGAAACAAGGATGGGTCCAGAGCTTGCTTGTAAAGCAGGTTGATTTTCCCAAACAGATCCTCTTTGAGATTCACCATCCCTCAATTCCAAAATTCATCTCCAAATACAAGAATGGATCCAGAGTTCCCTTGTGAAGTGACTTAATTCTCCCAAATAGATGGTCATTTCCATTTGTATTCATTAGCGTCAATCCAATTCACACATTGGAAAATACATGTAAAAACATGCAAATCCACATGTATCAAAAGATATCCAAGTTCGCACACCAAGAACTCACATGAGCCATCATTGAGAGGGAATAGATTATTCCTCGGATAGCAGGTTGATCCTCCCATTTAGATAGTCATCTGCATTCATGTTCATCTACATGAATTGGATTGTCTTATCTGATAACACGTACATTCATTAAAAAACATTCAAATTTACATGCATAAAAAGATATCCAAGTTCGCACACCAAGTACTCACATAAACCATTATTGAGAGGAAATGAATTATTCTATAAAACAGCTTCTAGAAGGCTGTTAGTTCTGTACATGAACTTGAATTATCTTCTCTGGCTCAAGAATTTGGAATTGAAACTAACAAGGGGGGACTACGGGGTCCGGATCGCCAATCATCCCCAAAATTTCTTCACAGTCTGGTACGATCTAGAATATAAAGAATCTAGAGTAACTCCGTCCAATGGGCCTCCTGGCGAGAGCTACAAGCAAAAATGTTAGCATTACGAGTATATCTATATATGTCACTTTTTAACATGGGCCTATATGGGCAATGTTAATCTTGGTGGCCGTATCTTTGGGCAGGGGTCTCATTTGACGGTGATACTCTGGATTCTTCATATCCTAGGTGGTACCAAACTGTGAAAAAATTTTGGGGATGATTGGTGATCCGGACCCCGTGATCCCCTCTTGTGAAAATAGTCTTGCGTCATCAAGGATCTGAGAAATTGAGTTGATAGGTATTGAATTGACCCATGGTCTTTTTCAACAATGTATAACGTGTCGCTGCAATTGTCTGATTATACGAAAGCGAGCGAAATAGTTTTCTATCCATGACATCATTACAATACAGAAGACGATTCAGCTCATTTCTGAAAGTCTAAGGAACTGCTGCTCACAATTAAAAATCTAACTCTATGATTCCTCGCCATGAGTGCATGCTAATCATGCATCTTGGGGAGCTGTGAAAATGGGAAATGGAGTTCTCTAAGAATTCGAGATGGCTCAGGGGTGATAATTGAACAACAACAGACCAATAATAAGGTCAGAGGCAATGTTCAAGGTTGATGCTACTTGCGGATCCAGAACCACGATATTCAACCACTCAACTAATATAACTCCCAGACAATTATTTTACTCCATTCCATTTGCATACAAGATTCCATATTCAACACATCGTTTTAAATCCAAAAACTCCTCCAAAACTTCTTTCAATGAATATTTGGGGGGAAATCTGAGAACTGACAGAAGCAAACGCATGCACTTAGATGGGAAAAACATGCTGTAATAAACCACCACTCACGCGACAAATACACAAACAGCAGCTTTCTCTCGGTCTCACCAGCTTCCAGAAGATATTGCACTCCTCCGTCATGACAAATTCTTGATGGTCTCGGACCAAATTTCTGTTATTTCAGAGAATAACAAAGCCGTGTCAGAGGAGGTGTCCACGATAAGGGCCCAGGTGCATCCTACCCCACCCGCAGGATGCGAGCATTCGCGGTTGTACACTAGCACACTCAGCACAACACAAAACACTCATAGCTATCACACTTTCACACGACCTGGACACTCTCATCACCTCCAGGAAGCCACTATTTCCTCGCGAAACGCCGACTACGAGGATTTGTGGTATACTGAAAAGCAAGAGCGCGAGCAACAAAGCACGCGCTTGCGATGTCGGCACTCGTCTCGCAGCAGCCGACATCAGCCCAACGGATAAACAGAGACCATACGGCAATGCTGCTAACTCATGAAATGAAGTTCTCGACTTCGAGATACAGAATACTTACTCGTATCACGCCAAACTCGTATTTATAAAACTACGGCTCCAAAACTCATAGAATCAATCTCAAAATCCCCACAGAGTTAAGAGATCGCCGTAGGATTGGTGGAAAGTCCCTCATGGAGCAATCCAGTTCACAAGAATCCTACACTGTGAGTATAATAGTAGCCTAACCTCAAAGAGTTCCAACATTCGAGACAGTTTTTTACTGACACAGATCTTTTCGAAGGAAATCACTGACTTTGCACCATTTCCACGAGTATCTCCTAACTCTGTGGAGAATTTGGGATCAATTCGATGAATCTTAGAGCCGTAGTTCTTCAAATATGATTTTGGGGGTGATCTAGTAGACGAATTTCGGCCGGTATACGCCATCCTCTTAAAAAGTTTATAAATATTTGTCATTCCATTATGGTTCGAGTATAATAAGAAAAAGGAAAACTCTGATCTCTAGCGACGACCTTTATTGATTGCTAAATCATCTGAAGGTTATTATTGGGGGAATTTCCAATCTATTTAGTTCAATCCATTGATTATTGAATGATGCAGTCAGAGTATGTTTGTTCGTAGCCCATAATTTAACGATTCTAAAAGAGTATACGAATCTATGGACGAGTCACTTACTAACAGGGGACTTTTCAGGGTTCTGTGTAGAATAACTCAGAAATGTAAAATTCAGTTGGGCGGAAATTTTTTCATGGGATCCGTCAGTCAGCTAATAAGAACACTGAATCCTTGACATTACCTCAGCAGTTTTGTGAGGCACCGTAACGCAGGCGATAGCTAAGTACTGGATTCTTCGTATGTGAATGTCACGTCGATTAATTATTAGGAAAAATTCCATTATGATGTTGAGTTTACTCATTTTTGAAAAATGTGTCCCATCATTACGACCTGGGCGGAGGGCTCGGGATAACAAATATAACTGAGTTCGTTGGAAACAGCCGTATGGGCGGACTGCCCAGTTGCACCTACCTTCTCTTAGTTGGCAGCTCAAATCCTTTTAGCCCCCTTTTATTTCTCGGCGTATTGATATATTTGTATTTGTATATATATATGCATTAATTCCCAGGGATCCCGTATATAGCTATTGCGAATATGTAAGTCCCGGAAATATCCTAGGCCCGGAAAGCTATATATATATGGACAAATCCCAGAAACTTTTAACTTTCGTGTAATCACTGTATTTTTGCAATTTCTCACTTCTGTTCCCGGAAATATCCCTTAGAGATGATTTGAGATATAATTTGGAGTCAATACTATGAATTAGTAACACATATGAAGGCCTTTCTCAAAATTGCATCACGATTTAATCGCAAATAAAACGAGAAATCGCGATGTAATTGGACTTTTCTCTCTCACAAAAACTGCTACAGTTCTTCTAGCGATTGAAGAATCGCCCTGGGAATTGAATATGTCATAGTTGAGGTGTTAAATATGACTACTTCACCCACAATTTGATTGTGCCGGCTCTAGATTCTTCGTGGTAAGCGACCAAACTTGTGTAATGATTTCTTGACAGTTATTCAAACCTCGCTGTGAGGTCCAAATAATTCTCTTAGTGAAGTAGGAATCGGATTCCAACGATGATCACCATGTTTTCTAACTGAAAATAAAGAGATTCGGCCATTCCAATTGTCTGTGCCGGCAAGTAAGCGCAATTGTTGACGAGTTTCAGGAAAAATTTCGTAGCGTTTTTCTATCTCCAAAACCACCAATTCTAGCGGCACAGTCACAGACTTTGATAAAATCATTCGAGACCACGCGTTTTCGTGAGTTCCAAATGTACAATAAAAGCTCACGAAACGCTAAATTTTTCCATCGAGTAGGTTCCAATTGACAGTGAGTTATAAAGTAGCTCTTGATAACGCTCATTTGAGTAGTTCCGTGAAAACTTCTATATAATGTCCGCCTTATTCTACAAACCCTTGAAACGCTCAAAAAAAGATTGTGAGAGTCATTGTTGATGTATTATTTTTGATTCTCTTTTTAGTTTAATCATTAATTCTTCGATCGAGGATCTCTTGAAAAACCATCGTTGATGAAAGGGTCAAAACTTCAGTTCCGGGTGATGCAAACTGTTCTTTCGGTCTCAATGATCTCAAAGTATCGCGGCGGGGCTCGTTTGGTATTTGAGTAGGCAAAATTATCATGGGATCGAGCATCAACTTCCCCAGCTAGATTACCACTTCTTGTGTGCCTGGTGAGGACGTTGCCTTCGTTGCGCAATACACTCTGGAATCTCACTCGATCGGTTTTCCCAATAACAGTGAATTTGTCTCATCCCGGGCCTCTCCGCTGCCATTTCTTCTCCAATTCTATTGTCAGACACAACTTTTTCATGTCTCGAAGTATTGGATAAAAATTGATCCCCGAACTGTGAAAGACACTCTTTCGCGAAAATATACTCAACTAAATTTGCCGTTCAATTCGATGTCATACTAATGTGAACCTTAAACCCTGCCGCGGAAATAATATTAGTGAAATTCTTTTAAACTCCTTGATACCTGGCGAAACCAAAAGCCCGAATTTCCAATACCTTATAGCTTGAACCGATTGGTGGTAAGATCAATTATCATGGCAAATGTTAGCTCTATTGCCAAACTCTGGCAAACTTTGTCTACCTCTCCTTCACCCCCACTCTCCCTCCCTCCCTCTTTCTCTCTCTCTCTCTCTCCCTCTCTCTCTCTCTCTCTCTCTCTCTCTGGCGGTAAGTGTTTCCACACGCATCTAACATCGCTCCGTGCTTGAACATCTCTTTAACCATCAAAACGTCGTCCCGAGTGGCACTTTTTTGCAGATTGGACTTCCTCCTGCAGGCTCATACCACTAGAGCATCACTGCATGGCTTCTACTCGAGCCTGGGAGGAATAATTCCAATTCTGCAACTCCAACAACAATATCGAGTTGGCAGTGCCTGGCGCCGAAAGTGAGCTTTGTGCGCATGCTCGGAGGTCGTCTGCTACGCTGGCCTGCTTCGCTGTCTTGCTGTCTGCTGCACGATGAGCGACAACACTTGCTGCGTCTGCAACAACACCTCACGCGCCGGCAGCAGAGAATGCGGCACTTGCAAAAGATGAGCACATGTCAAGTGCTCGAAATCATCTCAAGGAGCAGTGACATGCGAGAAATGTCTGCAGATGAGCAAAATTCCAGCCGCGCAATTATCATCAAGTGCATCAAAGCAGACGACTTCGACTTCTCGCCTCAGCACGCAAACAGCCAGAGAGAGAAAGAAGGAGAATACTACCTCGCATAGACGTGTGAGTAATCAGCCCATCTCACACACACGGCTCAGCTCGCATGCTGCATCAGCACTTTCTTCCCCCGCTCCGCATACCACCGCCGCGGGCCACAGCGAAAAGCTCCCTACCACCAATGCCTCTCTATCCAACTCCGGGAGTCTACCGCTTGCGCTAGCGGGGGTACTCTATCGCCTGCTGCTTCGTCTCCGTCATGTGGTGCCACCTCCCGCCAGTCCACCGGCTTAGAGCCCGCGAATATTCAAAAGCAGCAAACAGATGCGCGGCCCACCACTACCACCCAGTCGCTGCTCACTACACCTCCTCTTGGCCACGCTGTCGGGCGGATGGAGAGCAACAGCCCCATCTCGAAAACTACACCACCTCTTGGCCACGTTGTAGGGTCGACAGAGAGCAACAGCCTCAACGTCTCGGAACGACCTGCAACATCACCAACTTCGACGGCGACGGATTCGCCTGACACCAAATGGGTACTCATAGCGCAGACTACTCTCGACCTCTTTTATGATCAATATGCGCTACTCCAGAACGAGCTTGACGAAATGAAATCTTTCGCGAGGCGACAAAACGTTGCCGTTCTCTCTCCACCTCTCACGCCAGCAGTGAATGAGGTGGATGATCACCTATTGGCACGTGTATCCTCTCTCGAGAGACTCATAGAGAAGCAAAGCTCCCAGCTGGAGGAGCTCCGCTTGGATCACCAATTCACCAGCTTCTTCTGGAGCAGAACTCTACCATGAAAAGCCAGTTTTCCACTCTGACTGAGCTATTAATAGGTCGTGAGAGTAGTCAGCGAGATAGCGAATGTAGTAGAATTGAGAATAGAAATGTCGAATCGACACATCAATCTTCGATTCCTATTATTACACCTAGGATGGACAAGTTCCCTCATTCACACGCTGGGGAGCAAGGACGGGGACACGGCAGTGACGGTCTTGAGTGCTGTAAATTAATTATTAATGGTATTTTAGAAGAAAATTCTAAGGCCTCGCCGGTACAGGTATCTGATATTGCCTACGCAGTGCTCAAGTCCGTACTCCCCTCACTGGAGAGGGTAGACATTGCTGATGTCCAGGTCCTGCAAACTGGGCGTGCGTCTGGGGAGAAGCCTCCAACAGGTATTTGCGACTCGGTTCCATCTCCTCGAGCCCCAGCTGCCACCCCGCGCACTCTACCATCGTGCATAGTCCAACTCTCCAGTAGTCGACTAGTCGGGAAAGTGATTCGGGCTAAACGTTCAATCACCAATAATTATTTCACGGCTAACAATATCCAGCCTGACTTACTCGACCCAGATACGAAAGCTCATGTGCCAGACCGTAAAATCTTTATAAATGAGATGCTCCCCCGTGAGAAATACAAAGAATACATACGCTTGAGGTCGATTGCACGCGGTTTGGGTTTAAAATACGTCTGGCACAGTGGCGGACGTTTCTGGGTTAGACGGAAAAATGGTGAGCGAGCGCATACGTTCGAATCTCTCGCTGATCTGCAGGTCATTCAAACGGCCTGTCGAAGTGCTCCAGAACGTGCTCGTGCGTCCTCTTATAACACCCAGAGCTGTACTACCATTCCGGAGCAGAGTAGAGTTTCGGCAGCAGAATCAGCGAAGACTCCTTGACTAGATACGGCTGCTGAAGAGCGACGAGGGATAGGCAGTTCCTTGAAAGCGGGATTCATCAACCTTAACTCTCTGACAGATAAGATTGAGCATCTGCGCTTGCTCGTTGCTAACGATCCCTCCTACCATCTATTTGGAGTGACTGAGTCGAAGCTAGATGAGTTTGTGGATGACAATCTCGTTCAGATTCCGGGTTTTTCATTGTTGCGGCATGATCGCAACAGAGAGGGTGGTGGGGTTGCCTTGTATGTGCGCAATAACTTCAAAGTTAAGAAGTTGATTTCGTCAAATACTTTTGGGCCAGGGAAACCTGGCCTGAATTTCTCTTTTGTAGCATACAACAGGGTAACTCCCCGCCAATATTGGTCGTAGTAATCTACAGACCCCCTAAAATCGCCATGCAGAAGGATGACGGGCTGTTTGGCTCATTACGCCGGCTGTGTGGCGACTACAGTCATAAAATTATAATGGGTGATCTGAACGCGGATTTGTTAGACATTGCTCATCCCGACACCAAGACACTGACTGCACTGACAGAAGAACTTCCCTTGCAGATAGTGCAGCATGGCCCGACTCACCAACACACCCCCAATACATCTCATACATGGATTGATCACATTTATGTAGATGACAATGACATCATTACTGACTTTCAAAACAGACTCCTGCCCAGTTTCGGCAGGCACTCGGTCATTGACGTCACCATCAACGTCTTTACTCCTACTCCGCCAAGAAATTCCTTTACCTACAGGGATTTTCGAAACATCACTCCGGAGATATTAAATGACCGATTGCTTTGCTGTGACTGGACAGCTCTCGAAAATGCTGGAACGAGTTTGGAAGATGCAATTCACTGCTTGAATAAAAATTTACAGACCGTTATTGATGAATTAGCACCCGAAGAAACTATTAATCCGCGTAAAAATGACGCTCTTTGGATTGGTCCTGAGCTGAGGGTACTCATGAATAAGCGAGACGCGACGCGCAGGCGCTGGGAACGGATTCAACGTAACCAGCGCAAGTATCCTGAGCTTCAAAATGAATACTTTTGGCTTAGCGAAGAGGTCGACTTGCGCATTGAACAAGAGCACAACTCCTTCATTCAAACCCATTTGTCAGATGCTCTTGATCAGAAGAAGAACATTTGGAAGGAGATGCGCAATCTCGGCCTCTTGCCTAAGAGCAAAGAGGAGGAACTTCATGGCTTCACACCGGATGAGTTGAACGCACACTTTGCGGGAGTTTCCGTTTCACCCCACGAAAATATTGATGAAGCAATGGACGATATTGACTCGGCACCGGAGGAGGGGTTTAAATTTAAGCCCACAAATTTTAGTGATGTAGTCCTTGCTATTAAACATTTCTCCTCACAGGCCCGTGGAGCGGATGGAATACCCCAAAGCGTGATCGCAAAAGCTCTTCCGGCCATTGGTGATCTTATTGTACATATTTTCAACTCCTCTTTCGCTCATGGCATTTTTCCTGAGGCTTGGAAGGAAGCGCAGCTGATTGCACTAAACAAGACTGCTGCTCCATCAACGGTCTCGGACTTCCGTCCTATAGCACTGCTGTGCTTTCTCTCCAAGGTATTGGAAAAAATCGCACATGACCAAATCACGGAGTATTTAAAAATCGAGAAGATACTTGATCGCTTCCAGACTGGTTTTAGGCAACACCATAGCACACAGACAGCTTTGTTGAAAATGACTGATGACATCAGAGTAGGCATAGACAGAAAGAAGATCACTCTGCTCCTACTATTCGATTTTAGCAAAGCTTTTGACACCATCTTACCATCCAAGCTGTTGAGGAAGCTACGACATCTTGGCTTCTCAAGATCGGCACTCCTGTGGATAAAATCATATTTACAGGGTCGCACCCAACAAATCACTTCTAAAGTAAACAAATCTGATTGGCTCGAAACCAATCTGGGTGTTCCACAGGGGTCCGTCCTTGGGACTCTCCTCTT
Organism: Eretmocerus hayati; assembly: GCA_029851415.1. Taxonomy (NCBI): domain Eukaryota; kingdom Metazoa; phylum Arthropoda; class Insecta; order Hymenoptera; family Aphelinidae; genus Eretmocerus; species Eretmocerus hayati. The sequence goes on along the minus strand of CM056743.1, from coordinate 70,158,406 downwards.
CAGCTTGTATGTGAATGACCTGGCTGGCTTGCTAGATGGAAAGTCGGTACATCATCTATTTTATGCGGATGATCTCCAAATTTATCTCCAAATCGAGAAAAATAAGATCAGGGAAGGTATTGCTCGGCTGGGCAAAATAGGACGACTAGTTGCCGAGTGGGCCAGAAGTTCCGGCCTGTGTCTCAACGCTGGCAAGACCAAGGCAATCTACTTCAGCTCGGAGAGAAATATCAAAAATCTGAAGAGAATGGACTTGCCAGGAGTTGAGATACAGGAAGGAAAGTTCATCCCGTTCAGTGATACGGTCGTGAGTCTCGGTGTTACACTTGACAGTGAATTGACATGGAAACCGCACATCGACCAAGTAACTAAGAAATTCAACAGAGCCCTATACGGTCTGCGGTTTTTTTAGGGCATGTATCACCAGACCTCTCCGAACTCGCCTAGTCGAGTCATTGGTTCAACCGCACCTAGATTATTGCGCGGGCGTGTACCTCGACGCCACGGACGAACAGCGGCAACGGGTACAAAGACTAAGCAATTCATGTGTGAGATATATTTTTGATCTTAGGAGAGACGAGCACATCGCCCCGTTTAGGGAGCGCTTGGGTTGGTTACGTACTGATTCGCGGAGAATGTACTTCGCAGCTTTCTTGATGCATAAGATCATGCACTTAGGAGAACCTGGCTACCTAGCTGCGATGTTTACCAGGTACCAATCCGAACGCCCCGCACGGGGTGATCTAGAAGAGCGGGTACTCAAAGTTCCCAACATGAGACTTGAATATGGAAGAAGATCTTTCCAGGTCCAATGTGCTCATTTGTGGAACTTTCTCCCTCCGGGCTTCCGGCAGCTTGGGGAGATATCATTATTTAAAGAGTCCTTTAAAGACTTCCTGTTAACACTATCCTCCCAGAGGATTGATGTGGAGGGAAAACACTATTTTAATTTGTAAACTGTGATAGGCATGAGCCCGTTTCAATTGATGTCTTCTACTTCTATGCGTGACTTTTTCGTTCCCGAACTGAGATTCCTGTGATATGACTGTGGGCCCATGTCTTTTTTTATATGTCTTCCCAAACGGGAAAATGTTTTCTTTTCCTCAACCTGTTTTTGTCAAGACTGATATATGTATATGAAAACGTGATTTTTTTTCTTCTTCTCTTCATGACTCTTGGCATCTTACGATACCTTGAGATGACTAGTCACTTTCTGTGATAATTCAAATAGCCTTAACCAAAACGACAAATTTTTACAAATTTAATGTAATTATTATGTATAAGTGACATATGTTTCATATGCTACTGTATTTTTGTATTTTTGCCCTTGGGCGAATAAAGGTTATCATTCATTCATTCATTCTCTCTCTTCCAACCTACCGCAAGGGGGACTCCGTGTCCTGGGGTGTGACGACCCTCCGGCCCCAGTTATCGGGACACCGTACCCGGGCTTAAGCCCGAAGCCGGTAGGGAGAAGACTGGCCCCGAGACTGGTGCTTGGTGCTTTGACTTCTCCCGAAAACCCGCAAGGGGGGTTGGGGCATGGCGCCTCATCCCTGAAGTCTGACGAACTCCCGGCCTCAGTCATCGCCCGCCGGAGCGAGGAGACCGCACATCTCCATCCGGCACCACGGGAGTGGATGAGTCTAGGGACTTGAATTGGGATCGCCCTCGGGCGATAACAATGCGAGCCCGTAAGACTCATCCATCATCCCGAGGGACTCCCTGGGCTCTCAGGAAGCCTAGAAGAGTCCCAAAACCCCACACCGAGGGGTGGGTCTCGGCCTTGTGCTGGAGGCTGAGCCTGAAATTCGGTAGTCAGGAAGAAGGACTGAGCCATCTACGAGCCTGGCTCGGTGTTGGCCAGCCTCCAAACGGACGCGGTGGCAAGGCGTATCCCTGCCCCGCGCCCATGGGGGCAACCGGGGTTGAGCCGGAAGGCAGGGACCCGGTATATAAAAGCCAATATTCCTTCTCTCTTCCAACCGCACCTAGATTATTGCGCGGTCGTGTACCTCGACGCCACGGACGAATAGCGGCAACGGGTACAGAGACTAAGCAATTCATGTGTGAGATATATTCTTGATCTCAGGAGAGACGAGCACATCACCCCGTTTAGGGAGCGTTTGGGTTGGTTACGTACTAATTCGCGGAGAATGTACTTCGCAGCTCTCTTGATGCATAAGATTATGCACTCAGGAGAACCTGGCTACCTAGCTGCGATGTTTACCAGGGGCTCCCTCTGATCTCGACACGAAAATTACTCGACACAGCGCATGACGAGAGCTCTACACCGATCGCACTCAACACGAAAAGTACTCTACACCCGATCTCCGAACTCTACACCGTGAGTTTTCTACACAAAAAGTTCTCTACACCAGATTCCCGAACTCGACACCAGAAGTACTCTACAACAAACTACTCTACACGGTGTAGAAAAGAACTGTACACCAACAATTCTCAACACGGTATAAAATTTTTTTAAAAGTGTAGTGACTCAATGTGAGCATTGATGTCACACTTGATTTTATGAATTCAGTTTTATTAGGTTTCATCCCTGCAGCAATCAAGGTACATGATCTTCGTTCTCTGCTTGGAATCGCATATACTTACCCTCATCCCGAAATATCACTGCTGCACCTGTTCATGAGTATATAACAGCCCCCTCGAATATCCTGCTTTCAAAGCAGAGATGCTTTCGAGCCTACCGTTGCCGAGATTTTGAGAACCAAAAAGGACGAGGACTCTTGCCGGTGGTCAGATTTTCGGGCCTGGAGTGGGCTTCTTCCGGGTCACAGAGCTCGCAGAAGGGGGTGGGGAGGAGAGGGCTCAAAAATGTACCGGCAAGTGGGAATTTCCTATATTCCCTTCACAATCTCCTTTGTAATGTTCTAATCCAGCTTGATCCAAAATTACTCAACTGTACATAGGGTGAGCATATCGAGCATATATTTATACTTATTTGACACACTGAGAGAAATTTGGTGATCAAATGTGTAAGTTCGACAATAGTTTTTGTTGATTCTCTCAACTGTGGTATAGGACATTGTGAGAATCAATACTCTTTATAAGATTCGAAACAGAATTTGTTGCAAAATCGACAAAGTTCAATAATTTCGTTATAAAAGTTGCTGACGTACATAAAATAGCCTTCGTGGAGGCATTCGTCTCGATCCTTTTAAAAGAAGTTCCATCGAGATTGGTGCAAAATGAGTGAGCTTTTTTGCGGAAATGATTTTGAGTATTGCTCAAGTTTTTCCTGCAAAAAGCCACTCAATTCTGCATCCAACCTCGATGAAACGTTTAGAAAGTTTGCAGAAAAATAATACGTACGTGGGTATTCATCTTTCTTCGTTCTTCATTTTTTGTTGGATTTTACATTTACAGTAAACCAATTTGACCGCAAGATGGCGCCACGATCTTCAAAAAAGCTATTGACGTGCCGTCTTGCGGTCAAATTTACTGATTGTAAGTAAAATCAATCAAATGAAATCAGATGATGTGCTATACATAGACACGTGCGAGGAATTTTCCTACATAGTCTAAAAATGGATTCATTGAGATCGAAGCTGAATCGAATGAGCTATTTTGCGAGGGAAATTTACAACCATTGGAAAAATACTAAAAACCATTCACGCAAAATATCTCACCCAATTCTGCACCGATCTCAGTGAAACTTTGTGATTGAACATTTTGTTTTTGTCGGGCTAAGCAGATGGATGAACGCTGTTCCCAGATAGATCGTCTAATTTCGCATGAATTAATCGTAGGGGAAGATACGGGAGAGACATCAATATTGAAAGAATTTTTTTTGTATATTTTGAGTGTTTTTTCCGGAGCTTATTAGTGGAACTTGGGAAACCTAAACTAAAGTTTCTTATACTCTTCTATTCTACTCCAGCGAGCACTTTTTCTCGCCCCTAGAAGATCCCCAACTGGTCGGAATTATTCCACCCTGCGGTTTACTCATTCGCATGCGCAAACTCGTCAAGTCACGTCACTCATCAGTCTTTTCAGGTATCAAATGGGACGTTGCGGGTACTGTTGAGGATGAGCTATATTTGCATCATACTAAACCTGTGTATTGAGCAATTTTTTCAGGCATTTTTCCCAGTACAATATCCACTTTACTAAGAGCCATGTCAAATATTACTCAACGTTCTTTGGTGCAGTTCATGAAAGCGTATTCAGAGATTCCATTGACTCTTTCTTATTTAGCAATATCTGAATCGTTCGGTTGGAACGGAAATCCACAGAACTTTTTCCAGGATAATTAAAATTTTGGGATGAACGTTCATTCTTTTGGAGAATTGAAGCCCCGATAGAGTCAATGAAAGGAGCTGTTGCAAATAAGGCGAAATCTGGCCCAAACGGATTTGGCTGTAAATCACGTCAGATACTCGTTTTGGGTGTCAGAGTATGCATGTAAATTTTTTCCGCATGAAATCAACTTGCAGCGATTTGCCGAGCAAGAGTCGCCCCCGTTTAAAATACACGTGAAACGTCATTCTTTGCGTCCCTCTCAAAATTGGCCACAGGAACCGCTACGGGACCAACGAGAATTTGTTCTTGAACAAAAAATACAACTTTCAGGGGTATTTTTGAGGACGGGAAATGCTGCGCTGATACCTAAAAATCACTCAGAAGATGGAGAATGCGGATTTCTCGCGCTAAAACCGAGAAATACTCGAAAGGAGTTGGGTTAATCGAAAAGTTGCAGAGGACTAAAGTTGTAGATTTTGTCCTAAACTTTCATTTGGCATTGGTATTTGATACATATATTAATTGAAAACTCCTAAAAAACGTTCAGAACTCATGAAAAACCATATTTATCAAACTTTTTGGCGACCTCGAGGTCAAAATGGATGAAACAAGAAATACATTGTATAGGTTCCATGAAAATACACATTTTTGGTTCCCATCATTTTTTCGATAAAATGCACCAGACTTGAGCTATTAGCAAAACAAAGTCCAAAAGTGGCACTTTCCAACTTTCAAACGTAAAATACTCGAAAAAATCAAACGGAAACCCTATATAATAATTGCGTGAAAAGTTGTATTTTTTCATGAACTTCAAAATGAAAAAAAAATTCATAGCATTCCGATGTCTTGGCTTCGAGGAATATGCATTTTTATGCCGAATCGCTCGTTGAGGTGGATAAATTGATGGTTCTGAGATGCTTTAGGTGAATTTACGTCAATAGATCATACCACAGTATGAAAAAACTCACCAAGGCTCATGTCCGATTTCGGTCCAGAGTCCCACAACATCCCAGATCGCAATCATGTTCGTCAAAGTTCACCTGTACAGTAGGAACTTCTCGTTCCTGGAGATGCAATCACCCGTGGAAGAGAGAAAATACTCTACTCCCCGAATTTGCGCGCAGCTGGAAGCTCACGGAGAGGATATGTGTCACGACATTCACAAGTTTTCATCAGAATAAACTTCGCCAGAGATTCATATTTTACCATCAAAGATTAGACTAGAGATAATCACAGAAAATAAAATTCCTCACTACAAACAACATGATATTGATACAATCATTCAGTCTGAATCATCTGCATCGACCGATAGTGACTCAAACACTGCAAGCTCTGCTTCTTCTTGTTCGGCATCTCTTACATACGAATGGTAGTTTCGACTCAACCTATTCTCAGGATGTTCTTGATACCGGTCATAACCAAGATACCATAACACTGATGCAATGTGGGCACAGCAGCCAATAGTTCTCGCACCTGTCTTACATTGGCAGTACCAATCAGTCACAGCGTTTTCTTCTTCATTATAGCTCACCCAGAGAGAGTACACTTTTGACGAAGTATGGCGTGACTGCATTTTTATTCTGATGACACCTGTATCTTCTTTATGGTAGTAAAGCTCATAAAGCCCATCGTCATCACAGTGTTCATCAGTGTATGAATTTGCTTGCTTCAACTGCGGACATAAGAAATTATAACATAGTGGATTATGAAAAGGTAATGGACTGTTTGTGGCAATCTTTTGTTACAAAGAAAACAACTCGGTGCTTCAAAGATCGATCTACCATTCGTATGTAAGAGATGCCGAACAAGAAGAAGCAGAGCTTGCAGTGTTTGAGTCACTATCGGTCGATGAAGATGATTCAGACTGAATGATTGTATCAATATCATGTTGTTTGTAGTGAGGAATTTTATTTTCTGTGATTATTTCTAGTCTAATCTTTGATGGTGAAATATGAATCTCTGGCGAAGTTTATTCTGATGAAAACTTGTGAATGTCGTGACACATATCCTCTCCGTGAGCTTCCAGCTGCGCGCAAATTCGGGGAGTAGAGTATTTTCTCTCTTCCACGGGTGATTGCATCTCCAGGAACGAGAAGTTCCTACTGTACAGGTGAACTTTGACGAACATGATTGCGATCTGGGATGTTGTGGGACTCTGGACCGAAATCGGACATGAGCCTTGGTGAGTTTTTTCATACTGTGGTATGATCTATGGACGTAAATTCACCTAAAGCATCTCAGAACCATCAATTTATCCACCTCAACGAGCGATTCGGCATAAAAATGCATATTCCTCGAAGCCAAGACATCGGAATGCTATGAATTTTTTTTTCATTTTGAAGTTCATGAAAAAATACAACTTTTCACGCAATTATTATATAGGGTTTCCGTTTGATTTTTTCGAGTATTTTACGTTTGAAAGTTGGAAAGTGCCACTTTTGGACTTTGTTTTGCTAATAGCTCAAGTCTGGTGCATTTTATCGAAAAAATGATGGGAACCAAAAATGTGTATTTTCATGAAACCTATACAATGTATTTCTTGTTTCATCCATTTTGACCTCGAGGTCGCCAAAAAGTTTGATAAATATGGTTTTTCATGAGTTCTGAACGTTTTTTAGGAGTTTTCAATTAATATATGTATCAAATACCAATGCCAAATGAAAGTTTAGGACAAAATCTACAACTTTAGTCCTCTGCAACTTTTCGATTAACCCAACTCCTTTCGAGTATTTCTCGGTTTTAGCGCGAGAAATCCGCATTCTCCATCTTCTGAGTGATTTTTAGGTATCAGCGCAGCATTTCCCGTCCTCAAAAATACCCCTGAAAGTTGTATTTTTTGTTCAAGAACAAATTCTCGTTGGTCCCGTAGCGGTTCCTGTGGCCAATTTTGAGAGGGACGCAAAGAATGACGTTTCACGTGTATTTTAAACGGGGGCGACTCTTGCTCGGCAAATCGCTGCAAGTTGATTTCATGCGGAAAAAATTTACATGCATACTCTGACACCCAAAACGAGTATCTGACGTGATTTACAGCCAAATCCGTTTGGGCCAGATTTCGCCTTATTTGCAACAGCTCCTTTCTGTGCCTACCAATCGACCAATTACGCTGAAAAACCCATAATTAAGCTCACTCTATTCCCAAATCCACGAGAACGCGGATATGAGGGAGAAAATCAAAAATAATTTTTTCATGTGTTAAAGGCGCTTTGGAAATTCTGGAAGAAACTCACTAACGGAAATAACAAAGAATTACATGATACCATTGAAATACTCAATCAAAAATCATTTACGATTCTATTATGGTTTAAAACATACAAATTTGCGAATGAATATGCATAAGCTTTCTTATGAATGAATATGACGAGGACCTTGTTGCATCTAAAACTCAGTCGATAACCCCCAAACAACCTCAATAAGTCGCTTTATAAGTTGAGATTTTTGCGTCGATTTGAATTGTTGCGGAGGTGGCCAATATTTGATCACGAAGAGGTCGTACATTTTCGTCAGTACGACATTTCCTCTCATCTTATTATCCATAAGCCAAGCTGTGGATTTTTGAATTGAGGAAAGGTTTGAAATTTTTCGGATACACGAGATTTATGAGCTAGCTCGGACAATTAAAATACCAAATTATTTTTTGTAGATATGCAGATAATCGATGAACAAGTTCAATGTACCATGTCCAAGATATTGTCCGTGTGACAAGCAAGATGTGTTGTTTCCCCGTGTCGAGATCACAGAGGGCCTAGAAAAGTGATCTGGCAATGAGTGATTATCTTTAAGAACAATTCTATTCATTACAATGCGAGGATACTGCATCAGTTGTGCACCACAATCCGACCGATGTCAGAAAGAACAAGAGGATGGCTTGGATTGTTTATTGACACCATATTTCGAACAATGTATTGAAATTATTTATTGAGTCATCACAATTTGTATGAATTACGGCGATATAACGTACGACTCAATCATGTCAAGCAAGTTTTTACATAACGAGATCAATAAGCATACAATGAATTATGTACATATTTACAATTGTCATCCCTTGCCAGCAAAAAAGTCGTTATTCAAGCCTGATAAGTCCACCAGGTTTGAAACTTATATTTGGTCAATTTGCTCCCTCATATCCGACCGTCGTCTGCACCTGCAACTAAAAATAGAAAAAGGGTGGTAGACACGGAATTTCAGTCATTTCATACTTAAACTTAAGATGGGTCATTCTATCTACGACCCGTATGGTATCGTAACACGGAGCACGAAATTCCATATCCACGACGAACTTTTTTACAAACTGTTATCCATCAATCTCCCAACAGACGTAGAACGTGACAGTTACACACCGATCAGAAAATCCCGAAATTTTTGCGATAGAATATGAACGTTCCACAATGCTATTCCCACGCCACCACTTTGCGATGAAGAAGTTACGATGCTTTCGAAAACTGGGGGAACAGAAATCTTTGTTGAGAGAAATGCAACAACTTCATTCCCCATGGAAATCAACGTGAATCGCTGCCACTTCGAGTTGTTCTAGTTTCCCAGGCCTGGTGCAATTCCCGGGCTAGCTTATGATTTCACCGGTGTACTGCGAATAGGATCTGGAATGTTTTGAACCACATATTTCGACGTAGGATATCCTTCTCTCTCGATTGGCGGTTTTGACAATTCGGCATCTCGCTAAAAAACCCCAAACAAACCGAAATATTACGAGTTTTTGAAAAACTGGGTGCACAAAAATATTTGTCCAGAGGAATGCAACAACTCTACTCGCAATAAAAATCGACGTAGATCGCTCCCCCTTCGAGTTCTATGAGCTTTCTCAGGCCTCGGGTGCATTTTCTGGGCTAGCTCATGATTTGATTAGTGCAGTGCGAATAAGATGAAATTTTGAAATCTCTTTTGACCCACATCTTTTGATGTGAAATTGCATACTCTTCCAATTGGCGTGGTCAAAAATTCTAAATATTGGCAAAAAAACCCTAAAAGCCCAGAAAACCAGAAGAATCACGATTTTTTGAATAACTCGAGGTACCAAACAATTTTTATTAGAACTACATCAATCTAGTTCCTCATAAAAATCAAAGTAAATCGCTCCCTCGCCGGATTGAACAACTAATTCTGCGTTTTTCAAAGAATTTCCGTGTTTCAGTGAATACCACTGTCATGACACTTCTGGACAATATTCGAGGGAAAATAATCAAAATTTCGTTTGAAGAAGCGACGATATCATCACCTTGGAAACTCCGATATTGCCTCTCTAAGAGTAACGCATAATTGTGCCGTCTGGCGAATTTTTTTTCTCACTGTGGGCCACTGACACTTACACTTCTCACAACCTAAATTGTCACATCGCACCACTTTGACACCGTATCACTTCATCAGTGCTTCCCGGGTAATCAGAATCGACGCGCACTTAGTGGCCGGCCCACTTACTCCCACTCTTTAGTGACTGGGCTTTGCTTGCACTCATATCACTATTAGTTATTCGAGATCCATCACTGTTTCACAACCACATTTGTATTATCCGAGATGATACACTTCACCATAAACACTAACAGAACACTGTACACAATACTTCACGACTTACAATACAAAATTAACTCACTTGGTCACTCCCGATCCCTGCACATCAACTCAACACGAGTTTCATCAAAACATATGACTGTAACGGCCTCAATTTCACACCCATTTCACAATTACAATCTCGGATATTACTCCAATAGTGCTTCCCGGGAAATCAGGATCCTTGCGTACTTGGTCACACTCTCCAATGGCTTCTCTTTCATTGCAATGATATCACTGTTAGTTATTCACGATTCTTGACTATTTCGCAATCACATTTGGGCTCTTCGAGATGATACACTTCACAATAAATACTAACACAACACTCACATTGATATACGAGCAGTTCAACGCGAAACAGACCTACGAAAACGGGTCATGTCTTAAATTTTTTTCTCGACCTTTTCATCCGATTCTATGGGACAAAATATGAACTTTTCACTACGTATGGGGCCCCAAATAAAAATTCCAGGTACCTTCAATGTACATTACTATGTTCTTTTGAATTGTGTTCAACAAAAAAGTTAGGGTATTTTTTTCAATAAAATGAATCTTTCTCGAATTGTTCACATATACAGAGATGCGACTTGCGTCATTCGAAAGCTCTTTGGAAAACCGATCGGAATCGGTCTTGTGAAGTTGATTTTGATGTCTTGGGTGATTTTATCGGACAAAAGAATAGAAAAACATAGAAGATAACATTTCTCGAAAATCCAATTTTCTAGAATTTTGAAAATTTGAGATTTCACGTAAAATTTTGTGTTCTTTCAGATAAGAATAGTCCCGAATACCTTTTCTGCGTTCTAACACCTATTTTTGCCAATTATCAAAAATTTATATCCCAGGCTTTTGGAAATTGTCTGTTTTCCGCGCATGCGCAGGAATTTCGATCCTTGAAACTCATTCCATTATAAAGCCAAGAAAATTTACTTACTGACCACTTGCTGAAGTCAATTTCATGCATTTGAACCGAATCTACAACGTATGGAAGATGAGCCTCCAGCTCGAGTGCGGCACGTCGATGGACGCCACAAACGGGGCCAGGGGTCTTATTCCGAGATCGCGATGTTAGGTGTAAGTAATGGTATGTAATGTGTATGTAACGTAGTTCTCTTGAAAACCGCTGTGCATAAGCGAGGGGGCGCTTTGGTACTAATAACTAGCGCCTCCTCGCTTATGCACAGCAGTTTTCAAGGGAACTACGCTACATACACGTTACATACCATTACTAACACCTAACATTGCGATCTCGGAATAAGAACCCAGGCGTGGATTTTCCTTACTGCTGTCTCCAGTACCTCCGACCCACCTCTGAGGAACTATCAAGATTCAGTGGTCTTTTGAACGTTGCAACTCTGGCTCAAATGCATGGAATTCACTTCGGCAGGTAATCATTTTGAAGGCAATTTTTTTGGCTTCCCAACAGAATTGGTTTCAAGGATCCAAATTTCTGCGCATGCGCAGAAAACAGATGATTTCCAGAAGTCTAGAAAATGGATTTGCGATAATTGGCAAAAATAGGCGTTACAACGCACAAAAGGAATTCGGACTATTTTTTTCTGAAAGAACACAAAATTTTATATCAAATATCGTACTTTCAAGATCTTAAAAAAATTAGGTTTACGAGAAATTTGATCTTCTATGTTTTTTCACTCTTTTGCCCGAAAAAATCACCCAAGACATCAACATCAAGTCTGAATAACTGATTTTGATAGGTTTTTCAAGACCTTTCGAATGCCGCAAACCGCATCTCTGTATCTGTGAACGAATTCGAGAAAAATTCATTTCACTGGAAACAAATTCCCTAAATTTTCTGTTGAACATAATTCAAAAGAACAAAGTAATGTACTTTAAAGGTAGCTGAAATTCTTTGGGGCCCCATAGGCAGTGAAAAGTTCATATTTTGTACCATAGGATCGAATAAAAAAGTCGAGAAAAAAATTTAAGACGTGACCCTTTTTTGTAGGTCTGTTTCTCGCGGAACTACTTGGCCAGCACTGAACTTGACGCGGAACGAGGTACAGAACGCTTCACGAGTTACAATACACGACCAACTCACTTAGTCACTTCCTCCGTCTACACATCAACTAATCACCACGTGAGTCGAGACATCTGGTTGTCACGGGTTTTCTAGATAATTCAACTGATTCAAGAGAACTCACGACTACCCCGGATGAAGTCAGATTATTCAAATATCAACGTTAGCTTCCGACTAATCTCAACATCTCATTTTCCACTTGAAAGAGGTGCGCGGGATGATATGTAAGATATCCACACACCAGTATAAGTAATTCTGCGCGAATGAAATCTCGTAATGCGACACTAGCTTCTCGGCCCGTTCAGCGAACGAAGCACACGATTCACACTGGTGATCAAACGACGAAACTAAATTTGATAATATGATAACAAAAGGAACTACGACATTGGACGACGAAAAATCCCGGCCAGATTGGTGCAGCAATTTCATTCAGGCACCGTACTCGGTAATGTCGTGTGAAGGCGGTAATCGCCCTGTTTTCAAGATAACCCATGACAACCCGAGCCAGTTCACGAACAGCTACGAAAATTTGTAATCTGAGGATATCAAAGATCAAAACTCCTATTCCGCAGACGAATTACATCAAAACCATTGCAAATATTCTGGGGTGGTAACAGTCATCGGTGGGATAACTCCCCGTGATATTCATTTTGAGCTGCGATGACGTGCTTCTATTCACGATGTTCACTACAATGAATGAATATTCAGAGAATCGAGGTATTTGATATAATTATCGACGATACTCTGTGGCACTCCTCACATAGCTCTAGAGATCTATGGACTCGGAACATCGAACAGAGGAACTTCTCTCCAGCAGACGGATATTATTGAGCCAATTGCAAATATTCTCGTATGGAAACAATATAATCGATTATAGAAAGTCAGCGCGATGACAAGCGATGCCGTCGCCATCCGCGAGACGCACGGGCAGGTGAGACACCTCCTCGTGATATTCATTTTAGACTGCGACGACGTGCTTCTCTTCACGATGTTTACTACAATAAATGAATATTCAGAGAATGAAAGTATTTCATAGAACTATTGACGATAGTCCGTGCCAGCTCACGTACAAATCCAGAGATCTATGTACTCAGAACATCGAATAGAGGAACTTCTCTCCAGCAGACGGATAATATTCAGACAATTGCAAATATTCTCGTATGAATACAATCATCGATTATAGCAAGTCATCGCGATGACAAGCGATGCCGTCGCCATCCGCGAGACGCACGGGCAGGTGAGACACCTCCTCGTGATATTCATTTTGGACTGCGACGACGTGCTTCTCTTCACGATGTTTACTACAATAAATGAATATTCAGAGAATCAAAGTATTTCATAGGACGATTGACAATAGTCTGTGCCAGCTCGCGTACAGATCCAGAAATCTATGTACTCAGAACATCGAACAGAGGAACTCCTCTCCCGCAGCCATATAATATTGAGCCAATTGCAAATATTCTCGTATGAATACAATCATCGATTATAGCAATTCGACGCGATGACAAGCGATGCCGTTGCCATCCGCGAGACGCACGGGCAGGTGAGACACCTCCTCGTGATATTCATTTTCGACTGCGACGACGTGCTTCTCTTCACCATGTTCACTACAATAAATGGATATTCAGAGAATCCAACCACTCGATGAAATCATCACTGATCTTTCGTGTCAGTTCACTCACAAATTCAGTCATCTATATCAAACAGTGGAAATCCTCCCCCGCCGGCGCGTCACATTACATCCAACACGAATGTTCCCGAGGAAATACATTCATCGATCGTGGAAAAATGGCGTGATGAGTAGCAGTGACATGAAAATCGGGAAATCTCACGGGCTGGTGAGACGCCTGTCCTTTGATGTTCGTTTCAGACTGCGACGACGTGACACCAGACGATGTTTATTACGATGAATCGATATCCAGAGAATCGAATTTGCTGGTGAGATGACACTCGTGTGTTTATGTCAAGTCGCAGAAATTCGCGTAATCAGCGCATCGCATCTCTTATGCCTTTTTCGGGGCCGCAGGTCAAAAATTTCGAAGAAACTGGGAATGATATCGAATGAATGTAGTTTTCAGGAACATCTCATCGGAGAGTTGAGTTCGTACACGAATTACACTGCGCAACAAAATTTTGGGTCTGAAATAATGGATAGACCGGCCAATGACTTTTTTGTGTATTTCTCGACGCTGAAACCGAATCCGAGCTCAGATTTGCGCCTACACGGCAGGATTTTTTGCAAGTTAAATCAAACTGATTCTCTAAAAAACAGCGTTTGTCACGTTTTTCGCTAATTTTGTAAACTGAAGGTCTCTTGGCCAGGGAGTAAAGATGGGTCAAAATGCATATTAGAATGTGTTCTCCTACGTATTTCGACCCGCTGAGCACAATCCTGGTCTTTTTAGAGCACTATATTGCAACCTCGAAGCCGTATGAGCTTATGAGTCCATCTGGTATTTGGAAAAAAATCTATTTTTGCAATAAATCTTCGAGGAATCAGAAAACAGTCTAGAGTGGACCGAATTAGACGCTCAACCTCGCATTTCCTTCGTTTTGTAATATACTTTGAGGAAATAATTTTTCCAACAGCCGTGGATGCACTAGTTTGACGCCGGGAATTTCTCTTTCAAACACCTATTTTTGTCATAACTTTTGGTGTGCTGAAAACACGAGGAGAAGAGTTTCCTCTTGGACGGGGTACTCATACATGGTTCCCGACGCAAAATGGTCGTTTCAACAGAATCTCGTGGTTCATTCAGAGCTAACACGTCAAAATTTTCTTCTAGTCGCAAAAAACCTGCTTTCCGAGAAGTTTTCTTGACCTAGACCAAATTCTTGACATGGTATCCCAAAACAAACCACGAGATCGTGTTTAGACGATTATTTTGCGTCGGAAAACCATGTTCGGGTACCCCGTACAAGAGGAAACTCTTCTCCTCATCATTCCAGCACAGCAAAAGTTATGACAAAAATAGGTGTTTAAAAGAAAAATTCCTGGCATCAAACCAGTGCTTCCACGGCTGTTGGAAAGAAATTTTCCTCAAAGTATGTTACAAAACAGAGAAAATGCGAGGTTGAACATCTGATTTGGTCCATTCTAGACTGTTTCATAATTTCTCGAAGATTTATTGCAAAATTAGATTTTTTTCCAAATACCAGGTGGACTCATAAGCTCATGCGGCTTCAAGGTTGCAATATAATGCTCTAAAAAGACCACGATCGTGCTCAGCGGGTCAAAATACGGAGAAGAACACATTCTGATATGCATTTTGACCCATCTGCACTCCCTGGCCAAAAGACCTTCAGTTTACAAAATTAGCGAAAAACGTGAGAAACGCTGATTTTTAGGGAAACAGTTTAATTCAGTAAAAAAAATTCCTGACGTGTAGGTGCAAATCTGAGATTGGATTCTGTTTCAGCGACGAAAAATACACAACAAAACCATTGTCCGGCCCATGCATTATTTTAGACCCAACATTTTGTTGCGCAGTGTTACCCGTGATATAGAATCGAAAAAAACAAGAGGTATCATCGAACACTCCTGGAAAGTGGGGAATTTGAGAGGTCATCGACTATCCTAAACTATATGTTTGTTAGGGGCTCCAAGGACTCCTCAAGATTTCTTAGTCAAATTTCATCGGCCCGATAGTGATGGGAAACTTCGCAAAAGCAGCGAAGTATATATGGAATAATGGAAAGACTCGCTGCCTTGTTGACCGATCTTCTTCAACCTCTGCATGCGATCTAAAAACCATGACCTCTGTGTGATGTATGATTCTTCGATTAACCTCTCCAATACTGTGGCAATGAAAGATAGTTCTAAAAGCCATCATTTTTCAACTACGCTGCTAATCATCTCGGAGTGGGAGTGTCATTTGAATACGATGCTTATCGGGTTTGCGATCGTTCTCATCGTCTATCATAAAATCTGCTAGAAATATTATCTTCATTGAATGTATATGGCTATACACAGAAATGCCAAAAAGTGCTAAATATTTCAGACAAAGATTTGAAACACAATGCAACCGTAAAATAAATCTTCCACCCTATTTTTTAAGGCTCAGTACAACGTCTTATACCACAATCCGAACAATCACACACACACACACACACAAACACAAAAGGGCCTCAAAGATGGGTGGCTCATGGTTTTTGAATGGTCATAGGGGCACAATAGTCCAAGAATTTTTTGGAAAAGAGGACATTTGTGGAAGAATATACGCGAGTAAATGAGAAAATTGATCGAAAATTTGCTCCCACGAAAACAACCCTTTCCCTCTCGAGTGAAAGCAAGATAGAAATACAAGATCTCGTTGCTCAATTTTTACTGCGTATCCGAGTCAAATTTTGCGAGGTAACTCGTGTTTCTCATAATCTCATAACGTTCATTAACATGTTGAATGGATAACAATCTATATCACCCACCTGTTCGACATCTCTTGCTTTGCATGACATTCAACACTTGAGTCAGAAGTGAGTTCCTGCTCTTGCTCGATCTTTTGCGCTTTTTGCCCCGGATTACGGACGGAGGAGTCCATATTTGTACACCTGGAACATAAAGTAGAGATTCATATGTTAAATGCTCACTAGCGCACTAGAACGCGGGCCGTTATAACAATTACCTTCCGTGCTTGAATCAGTGAGAGTAGATAGGTCAAGGTTCGATCGACTACACTCAGTCACGTCAATGCCACTATCATTGACTTCTTTTTGTGGTGTTCCTACAGCATCAATTTCACACATGGTTCTTGAAAATAGGATATCAGTAATTATTGGAGATTGTGGCGCGATGACAGGTGGCATCTCTACACCTGCAACGGAAACGGTTGCTTATAAGAATATTTTTACGAGATATCTTAGTTTTACTTCGATCAATCTTATAGATACAGTTTCGGGGAGAATTATGATGCCAAAGTCACGATCATCAGTTGTTGAATTTCTTCTGAAGGTTAAATTCACCCAAACTCCCTTTTTATCGACTCACAACAATATAATCATCCCAAGCTAACGTTGCTTCACTATCTTCTAGCTCATTGAAATATCGGTGGTGCAATTTTTTATCATCTCAAAAGTGCGTCAAAACTCGAAACAATGCCATCAGCGACTAAGAAAGATAAGAGCGTGATTTGAGGCCAACGTCAGTGACACTATTATGAGAATCTCGAGAAGCATGTCAAATTTTCACATCGCAACTTAACGTTTCCATTTTGTCTAACATTCTAGCAAACAAAATATTCCGCGCCAAAATCTCACTTATTGGAATTGAATAGTTGATGACTACAATTGTACACTTCCTCAGTTTCACTAAGAGCAAAGAAGAGGTGGCTAAAGAAATACTCCTGCTTCAATTTATTTCGTGGAAGTGAGGCCCCTTGAGCCTTCATGTGACGAATATGATATTGAAATCAAGTCTGGGACACAATTGCCTTATACAAATACTCACCCTCGACCTCATCACGGATGAATGCTTTGTAATCATCATCATAAACATCATCCTTGGATTCGGAATATACCGGGGCCCTCATTTCACTTGCCCCTGTGAGGAAAAAAGAGTACAGTAATGTAGATTTACACTTCCAATTGCGAAATTGCTGCACCATATCCCGCCGCTCATCTCGAATAAGGTTGTAGAATCTGACTACGTTAACCGTCTATCCCAACAAATACGATTCAAGAGATCGAGCTTGGACCACGTTACGATCACAGGAAAATTAAAGAAAGGTGATTTGACGATCGCAATCTTATCAATATTAAGATAACACAGTACCGCACTACGTAGTCCCCTGCAGTCCCCTCCAATTTGCATTATCTACATTTCCGAAACAATCGAAATCTTTTCAAGGGTTATCACCGTTTTTCTGCATTTCTTTGCTACTCAGACCTACAATCTATTGACGCGTAAAGAATTATCGAATATAAGTGGAATCGGAGACAACACGATGATCTTTGAATAGTTTATCGCCATTTCATCCTTTCATACAGACGCGCAAAATAGCGAGAATTTGTCATGTACCCTTAACGTGAACGGTATCATGATGAATGCATTATATCACAAACCTGCAGGATCGCTTGGTGGCTCATCCTGGTCTGCTTCCACGATTCCAATTGAATTTTCAACTTCGTCAATACACGATGCTCCCAGTTCTGGATCATGATTTCTCCCAAAATCAACTTGGTTTCCTCCATCGGTATTCGATCTTTCAATTACTATAATAGAATACGAAATTTCAATCATCATGTATAAACCATAACAGGAATAATCCAGGAAATCATGAACCAAAACAGACGTATTCACGATTGAACTTGGAACTAATTCATCAGAAGCATGCGAATTCAATGTAACGGATGAATATATTAGCCGGATCATAAACTGTAATAACGATTGCTAGTTTCTTATTCAATCTATCTCCTTCCATCTCGCGAGATTATCTCACTGAAGAAATACATGCACCATGTCAAATGTCATTATGTCCTACTGTTTAACATATATATTAAATTTTCTGTTGTATCATACAGAATCGACTCACCATACTCACGTCGTTCCAAGTTGCGTAATTTCTGCATCATCTCAAAGAAATCTTCGGGAAATTCACGATCTACTTCCTCGTCGACCATACCATTCAAAGTATCGTCGCCACTATCTCCCGAACCCACTCCCACTTCGCAAGGCCGATATATCACATCAAATGCCCCCGCTTCACGGAGACAAAAAGAAGAAGGTTCAGGTTCTTCATCCGGGGGAGGCAGAGCCTACTCATGCATGAACATGTTTATCCCACCTATAATTTAAGACAAACAATCAGCTATTACAAGACTACGGCCATTTTCACATTTCATGAATCACATTATTAGTCATTCGAGTCATTGTACAATTACGACTGGCGGTGCTCATGAACATTACACTTTAAAATTGGTGAACAGGGCATTGGATAAATTATCAAGAGTTTCTCCGAGAGATATGATTGCGTTTTTGTATAATACTAATGATTCGGATTCCTCGGCAACAGACGGATAAGCACCAACAAAACGTCAATCCTATATCATATCACGAATCATTTTGAGGCAGAGTTATACAAAATTTAAAATCGACAAGATTCATAGCTTAGAGATGATGCCTCACCCTCCTCCTCGAAAATGAAGCCGTCTCTAGCTCGGACAGCTTCTTGTTCGATATCGGGAACCCGCAGTGGCCGAAAATCTACTTCGACAGCGTCGTCCTCCTCACCTTCGACACGAATCCAACCATTCGCGTGATTGTGTGGCATGGGCTGCGGGGGTGCATTCCCCAGGTCATGGTTCCTGTCATGCTCTTCTTCCACTTCAATGGCTCTCTCGTGTTCCTCTCTACCTGCTTGCTCGAAACCGAGCTGATCATGCGCCTCTGCTTCATCGCCTCTTCGTGCTACATTGACACGAAAATTTATACTACTCTCAAAGCTGTTATTCGCAATGCGATCAATATTCGAACAGATACAATTACACGCAATCGTCAGTTTGTATGTTGAACTTGTACGTTGAAAATGATGGCCAGGTCACTCTTAACCTCACGGAAGCTCGTATGTGTAATAGCGAGTCGCTCGAAGTGATTCGTATCGATGCACGAAATTGTCGCATCAAGCGAGTTTTTTGCACCGAGTTATTTGTACATTTAAGAGCGACTCGCAGTATGTCCATACGGGCTTTCGTACATATGCCTCATAACTAATTTCGTCTACGACAGCATTTGCTCTTCAAAAATGGGGGAATTTCCTACAATATGCTCACAAATTATCCACTGCAGACAAGAAGTGGGCCAATTCTCCAGGAGCCGATTAATGTTGAAAAAAAATCATCACCACAGAGGAAAATAATGATATTTGACGAAATACTTACCCTCAAACGCAAATGCTATCGCATTCTCATCGTCAGCCACCTCAAGCCGGAGATTCATATCAGCAACATTTGCTATTGGGGCAGCTTCTCCTCCGCCATTCAAAGCAACAACATTCTGAGGCACTGCATTTTCATTTTCGGCCACCCCTGTGAACCTGGCCCGCCAAATTGGACCAAAATATGCTTGTGGTAGGCCGGAATTTGCTGAATTTGCTTGTCCAAGTCTCGAATTTTGGTCCGGCTGCGTTTTTGAGTTGGGAGCCCTCAAAGTAGCCCAATTCCACCCCCCACTCCTCCTTCCGTGCATTCACAGAAGTGCCCAGATCTCCGCGAATTTAGCTGCTGGAGGGACGCACGCGGGCTCAAATTGAAGCTTGAATTTTGGGCCATCGCAAGCAAATATAGAAAAATCGAAGTAATTACGTTGAAGTACCAAAAAACTGCTCGCAGTGTCCTCGTGTATAAGCATACGGGCGGGTGGTCGGCGGAGAGGGGACAGTCGAGGGAGAAGAGGAGAAGCCCCGCGCAGACGCATCATCGTTCAAAAAACTTGTCTGCTGCGCTGATGATGTGCATCTGATCGTCGTCGTCGTTCATCACGCTGTGTTTACACCGGTACCGAGGTCGACGAGCACCCTGGGCACTGGCCCTGGACTCTCGCTGCTCTTTGGATGAATGCGTGTGTTACAGGGAGAAGCTGCGTGTCATCCTGGACGACGTCGCCAACATGTGCTGTGTGCCTGTGCACCACGACGCCCGGGGCTCCACGCCCGACCTGGTGCACCGGCGGTGGTCTTCTTGCCCAGTCCTCTATCAAGCTACGTCTTTTCACATTCTCGTTGGAATCGGACTAGATGAAAGTACCGTGATTGCGAATGTGCCTTATATGCTTTTTTTTAGCAATACTTCGAGGCCGAGACATTTTCACACAATAGTTTTAGGATTATGTGGACCCGAAAAACTATTCTCCCTTGACTCTAAATGTGTTAAGTTTTTGTACATTGAGTTGATCATCATGAATTGAAATTGAGTCTTACTATTTTGATTCATGGTTCTCTTGTCTCATTTATTCTTGGAAGACATTGTAAGGTATAAACTGATCTCATGCTTTTTCATGCGATTGACATTTCTACAGTAATCGTTTCACATCAGTGGGATCTCAGCACTATACAAGCGCAGGGCTTGCAGCTTATTCGGTTCTATATCCCGTGCTGAACTTGGTCAACTCAGAGCCTCTCCAGTGAGAATAGAAGCATAATCAAAAGTCACATATTGTGCTAGTGATCATTTAAAGTACTGCCAATCATTTATGGCTCATTACATATCTCATGTTTGAATCATGCAAAGTCTAAATTGAATTGTCCATACCCACACTGTTTAAATAATATTCTTTTGGAATCGGTGAAGAAATACTCTACCCTTGACTTTGAGAGGGGAACGATAGAATAGTGACATCAACTTAGATTCATTGTCTTCTATCAGGTGCAGGCTATTAATGCTTTGAGGTCTTTTCATTGCAACACTGTTAGTATACATGCAAGACTTCTAGGCAATCGCTGCTAGGTGAAAAGATTTTGAAGTGTTGGTCATGTGTAGACTCGGATATCAGTTTACAAAATGATAGATGAGACGCTCAAATGAGAACTGTGAGTGAATTGATATAGCGTTTACTGTAGAATTGAACTAACTAATATCAGAACATCCAAATTTGGCAGGATGATCTTATCCCTACACTAACAATGACAAGTTCTCATTTTCAAGCTTTGACAAAACTCCAAACAGATCTTCATCTTGGAAATCTTGTAAGAGTCAAAGCGCTTCTGAAAATATTGAGTCACTCAAGTTTGGCATCACTAACACTTCAAACTGATTGAACAATCAAGTGGTGGGTTATTTTTTTCATTGAAATGCTATTGATGCATGAAGAGATGGCAGGTTCAAGTGATGGAATTCCTGCCTCCTTGTTTGAAAGAATATGCAACAGAGCTCTAACACAAGGAACTTGGATGACAATTTCCCAATATCAAAAGATAAGAATTTGACTCTGAAGCTCCCAGGCCTTTGAATTGAATCTTATATGCTCAATCTACATACATCAAATATTGGCTTAGAGCGCAAGGTGCATGAAAAGACGTAGCCGTAGCTTGATAGAGGACTGGGCAAGAAGACCACCGCCGGTGCACCAGGTCGGGCGTGGAGCCCCGGGCGTCGTGGTGCACAGGCACACAGCACATGTTGGCGACGTCGTCCAGGATGACACGCAGCTTCTCCCTGTAACACACGCATTCATCCAAAGAGCAGCGAGAGTCCAGGGCCAGTGCCCAGGGTGCTCGTCGACCTCGGTACCGGTGTAAACACAGCGTGATGAACGACGACGACGATCAGATGCACATCATCAGCGCAGCAGACAAGTTTTTTGAACGATGATGCGTCTGCGCGGGGCTTCTCCTCTTCTCCCTCGACTGTCCCCTCTCCGCCGACCACCCGCCCGTATGCTTATACACGAGGACACTGCGAGCAGTTTTTTGGTACTTCAACGTAATTACTTCGATTTTTCTATATTTGCTTGCGATGGCCCAAAATTCAAGCTTCAATTTGAGCCCGCGTGCGTCCCTCCAGCAGCTAAATTCGCGGAGATCTGGGCACTTCTGTAAATGCACGGAAGGAGGAGTGGGGGGTGGAATTGGGCTACTTTGAGGGCTCATAATTCAAAAACGCAGCCGGACCAAAATTCGAGACTTGGACAAGCAAATTCAGCAAATTCCGGCCTACCACAAGCATATTTTGGTCCAATTTGGCGGGCCAGGTTCACAGGGGTTTTTCGGCCTCCATCCGCGGCCGTCGTCTATCGATTACGCGCGCTACAGGCCTATTGACTTCCCCCACTCCTCCACGTTGATGTCGCAAATTATGCCTGGGTATCCCTTCTTCAAGCCGTTCTAGCTCTACATGAAACAATGCACATAATTTTCATCGTTGGTCATGATCGATATTGCGGTTCACCAGCACAAGTGATGGCGTGCGAAACATGAATGTTGCATTGAAATGAGCGGAACAAATTCTTACGATAATCTGGAATCATCTTACAAAATTATAGTGGATAAGGCTGTCAAGTACATTAAATCAAGTGCATCAATTTCATTTGAACATTCAGCCATAACACAGATATCTCTTGCAATCTTTCCACAATCAACTTTGATAAAATAATCGGACTTGAAATGACAATCTCACAAGGAAAAGCGATCAATCACATGTTTCATGCACGAACAAGGAATCTACGATGGCAGTTACTGGAAAAACCTCACGTGCGGAACAGATGGAGAATGGACGTCCACGTGCACGTTACAACTTCACAACAACTCAACCGTGATACTTCAGATTTTTGTCAGTTGCGAATTCTCAAAACTTACCGGCCAAGTCCAAAGGAGCCATCTGTACATCGCCATTGAGCGGCTCTGCTCGAGGTACTGGTGCCAGTGGACCAACCTGTGCCTGCTGCCCCACTCTGTCTACTCCAGCGTCCACGTTCTCGATAACATCGAGCCTAGGTCGCTGATTACGAACAATAGGTTCAGGAGATCTTGCTCGTCGTTGAGCCTGCCCCGGCTGGAGATTCTGTTGGTTTTGGATACGGGCTGCAGCTGCTTGGGCACGCCTGTGACGCTGCGGCACGACGTTTGCATCTTCGTTCGCGACTGCGATGAGCAAGATTTTTCGCTTTAGACGATTGCAAACTCTACGTTGTCGTTCAGACATTTTGTTTCATGCAAATTGAAGTACTTCTATTTCACTCGTGTGAACTCACCAGCAATGTCTCCGGGGCCCTCTTGCATTCGCTGTTGAATGAGTGCCACCAACGCTTCAGCTTCTCGGTCTTGTTCTCTGACATCTAGATCTTCATCTGATAGATTGAAAGAAAATTGTATTGCACTATTGACACGTCCAATATTCAAAATTTCGAAACCCACCGTCACTTAGCACTGGTTCATCAACATCAGCAGCATCTTCAGGCGGAGCAAGCACATATCCTCTGCATTGTGACCGTGCTCTCTTCGCAATGTCATTATGGCTTCCAAATACTCTGGAATCCCTAGAGGGCTACATCCAAAAAAACAATAATTTTTCATCCATCTTGTGTTATCATTGCTATCAACTACTACTACACTATACCGTTACCAAAGTGTACGTTCGCATATATTCAGGGTTTACGGTAATCAACATCGAGAGAAACTATTTGATGAATCCGAGTAGAGGTACAATCGCATTGCTAGATTTCGTAAACCATTTAAATCAGCTTGATGTACTCACTCGTTATATTCCACCGAATCCTCGATTTCCGTTAGTCGATTGTTATAATCTCTCTGCCTCTGAGGCATACGAGGAATAGGCCCCCTCCCTCTGGCAGCTGCTGTCAAATCATTACAAGAATCAACGGCAGCATCTTTCATCTTATCTGGGAACAAAAGTTACGTCATGGTCTTTCGTTATACCTAATTGCCTGTTAACTCAAATCTTCTTCAAGAAGGAAGATTGATGTCTCGGCTGAGTTAGACAAAAATAGTAGCGGTAATAGCATTGTGATTGATGACGTACCTAATGTTCAAAATAAAAACCTGACTCGATCATGATATGCGAAAATATTTCTGGGGGATGGCACACAATTTCAAAAAAAAAATACAAGTAAACTCGGGTGATGAATTCTTGATATAGTATACAGTATCATCACATGCCAATCGAGATTTCAATCAGAGCCCTCTGTAACCATGTCTAATATCGGAAAAGATAGTCAGAACACTACTAATGAAATTGAATGGGCGCAAAAAACGTGATTTCTGTACCCAACCTTGTGAGCAAAATAACAACATACAATGATCCTCACAACCAACTAGGTTTTTAGGCAATCAAGAAATAATGGATATTTACCCGGAAGGTTCCATCTGCCTCAAGAACCTGAGCTATTTCCAAAAATGGAACCATCGCTGCCAATATAAATATTATGGCACATGCTCCGGTTGCGAGACTCACAGACGTTCTGTAGAAGCCTTGCATTCTTTCGTAGTTTTCAAGTCGTTCTGGCACTTCTGCAAGTGTGGCAGGAGTCCTTGGGATGACTTGGCTCCTGGCATACTCCGTTTTTGGTCTTGCATCTTCCCAGGATGCGTTTTGATAATTCATCCTTAAACATATATTCAAGAATCAGAAGTGTTCTCTCAATCAAAACGTATCTGTCACTCTATAAGTATATGAACATCTAATCACTTTTTTGTATCTGTTGAAACTATTGCACGATCGCGCTGATTGGGATAGCTGAATTTGCATTTGAATGAAAATAACACACGGAAAAAACAATGGAAAATCTCCGCAGGCTTGGCAGTGTATCAGTTTGATTTACGAAAGTCTTGAACTCATGAACTCAAATGATCTGTACATGTGGGATCTTATTCGTAACATTTGCATCCGGAGCTATGTGTAACTGTATCATGATTAGCAACAAAAGACGAGACGATTCATCTCAGGGATATATTTAAAATAGGGGGTAGATTCCTCCGAACGGATGGAGCTTCTATTTCTATTCAGAATGAGTGGATCTATGAGACAATTTTTATACACGCCCAAGTGGCTTGTTCTAAACATTTCAGATAGATGTAGGATTGAAAGAGTTGCCTCGGAAAATCCCAATGCATGGGTGTTGACTTTGACCAAAATTGAACAACCCTACCGTGCAGTGCGTAGTATGCAGTTATTTAAGGTCGCGACTTACTCAAGAATAATTTTTAGTTGATACGGATACTTACTCGCGACGTACGGTATCAAATATATTCCTGAATTCATCTTGAATGTTTCTTGCGCGATGTTTGCACTCTCTAAAAAAAATTTCGCGCTGCAACAGCTCAGGATCAGCTTGATGCCCTGTGTGACGTATAGAATTCACGAATCGGCCGTTCCGATCAAATGTCAGTTTACCTCGACAACCCCTTCGAGGGTCGCCCACAGGTGCACCTCTGTATCCACAGCGATAGATGCTATGATTATGTTGGTTCGGTCTACCATCTTCATGGTACAGATTGTCATTGATAATTATTCTTGTGGAATTTTCTCTTTCACCGTCAAAGACATGAATCTCAAAATCTCCCATCTGTAAATATAGCAATTGTAGATATTAGCCAACAATCGACAGGAATCAATTTAAAAGTGTAAACACAACACTATCAATGAATCGTTATTTGCTATTCATGATCTCACATTTTCTTGCCTTCACGTTTATTTCCAAGACAACTTAGAAAAGCTTGAAATGCCCGACAGATTATGTTGAGCAAACATGATAATGAAGGCATTTTCATAGACTCTATGAAAAATGAAGATGCTCATATTGCCTAGCATTCTGAAATGACCGAGTCTTGCATTTGGGTGTTCCATGTTCTTCATCATACTGGAATAAAATCCATATTTTCAAAGCATGCCCGAAAAATATTGATAGATTTCCTGCTTCATTTTCAAATCATGGATTCGCATAACTTTCAACTCGCCTCGCGTTGAGATATACGTTGCTAAATCGCCATCAACGTATTGAAGTGTGAAACCCCCCCCCCCGCCTTTCAGCCGTGTTGGGAATACTTTAGGCCGCCCCTCGAAATTTTCCAACGTACTTCATCGCATCTAGAAGCTTGTTTCGTGGCCTTTGACATGCGAGCTACAACGATTTCCCAAAAAGTGTTACTTGCGATATCGAGAAACGCTGTACCCAACATGTTCCAATCGAGACATCTCTCAACAATGACCAAATTTACTCAATAGATTTCAGCAGTCAACCGTGGAAAGATTATCCACTAAAAGTAGATATTAATTCAAATCTTTCGCTTGATTTCAGGGATCGATGGTTATCACAATCAATTAACAATAGTCACCACAATATACAACTGCGAGGCTCGGTATTGAGATCTCGAATAATACGTACGTCATTACCACTATCCATTTGTATCGCTTTGCTGTATTATGACATGTCAGTCGTAACGTCTTCCGAGCCTCATATATCAATTGAGGACCTATTTGGTCGCTTGTTCGCTTGAGAGAAGGGTTCGGATGCCTTTTTATTTAATCAGGAATTGGAGTGGAAGATTGAATATTTGATTTGAATTAACAATCTGAGTTCTACAATTGGAATAGTATGAAGATCGATCGCTTTTCACGGAAAATTCGCAATTCAGATAATGATCAATTTCTAGAGAGCTCACTTTGAGAAGAGTAAAATTTTGACTACCACCTAGTTGCGAGACCACATACGGATTTGATTGATTATAATAAATATTCGATCAGGATCATTGATATATTCTATACTCCGCCTCATACGATTTGATAACAAAGATCTTGGTCATACTGAACCCTAATGGAGTTGGATTAGTGAAGTGAATCTTTTCATTCTGACTAATTTGATAATTATACAGGTCATTAAATCTTAGTTCTTGAATAAATATCTATTTTAAAAAAAGCCAATTTTCTTGATACAACTGAATGTTTTACAAATCTACCAAATAATGATCTATTTGGCGTAATAGCTCTCAAATATTGATCAAATTATGATAAACATCCTACATTTCAAATGTTTTTAATGCATATCAACGTGGCAGATCAAAACACGAAGGAACTACTTGTTATGCTTTCCTATTTTCGAAATCAGCGCATAGAATGAGTGTTGAACCGTAGTCTTGGGGTAGTTATACATTAAAATCCAAAATATACCAGAATGTCACCAAAGTTGGTGAGTTCAAGTGTTAATTAACACCTGTGCAGAATTTCAAAATGATTGACCGTTTTGTTTCGAAGGGTAGCGATCAAAGTTCGTTACTTTTAACATTGCGCTTCAATGGGATCGACGATAAGACGCAACAGTGCATGGACTCCCATATGAGCGCAATGACGAGACGAATTTTAATAGCTATCACTCCGAAACAAAACAGTCAATCATTTTGAAATTTTGCACAGATGTTCGTTAACACTCTTACTGGATTCTAACCAACTTTTGGGACATCCTCGTATTTTTTGTATTTTAGTGCACAACTACATTAAGTGCTTAGAGCGAAAGATCCTAATACACTGAAGTGGAAACTTTCCTCATTTTTTATGGGAAGCCAGTTACTGATGTCGAATTAGAATTTGTTCATTTTGAATTGTTCATCAATGAACTGAGGTTGATACTATTTAAAAAAAAAAAGATATAAATAAAACGTCAATCACGAATTGAATCGACTCTTGAATATCGGGATATTTATTAGTCGTTAATAAAGACTAGCGTTTTTGCCTTACTCGCTAACGCTCGTTCGGCTCGTAAATGTTGTTGATAAGTCATAGGCACCAGAAATGCTTCTACAGTTCAATAGTAGTATTTGTAAAATAATGATTGGTGGCCAATTCAAGATGTCTAAATAAAATTTTCAAAATAGTCCGCAAAATTCGTATTGTGTTAAATTCATGAGCGTTCGCAGCAGGGGCGGCGATGGGGGATATCGCCCCCCCCCCCAAAACTAAAAAATTTGAACAGGTGAAATATAGAAAAACGCGGGCATTAGCGCGCGCCGCCCACTAACAGTTGGCTTAAATCATCCCCTCCCCCCGTCGAATTCTAGGAAGGCCACGGGTTGAATTATACTGGCTAATGGTGGAGATATAACTTCCAGTAAGCAATAATGATTATTGAGGAATTGTATAGTTTCTTTGCAATTAGCTGAGCTAGGTCCAGTCTACTTCAGTCTAGTGGAGTGTAATACGGTCTTGTACGGTTCAATTCAGTTTATTATAATCTAGGTTGATCTAGTTCGGTTTTGTTTGGTCCAATTAAGTCTTGTTTGGTCTTCTTCGGCCTACTTTGGTCTAAATCGAATTAGACCGATCTAGACGGTATTAGACCATACTAGACTGAATTAGACCGAACGAAAACTAATCATCATGAGCTAGACTGAATTAGACTGAGCTGGGTCAAATTAGAACGAATCGGCTTGGTCTAAGCCCAACTACACCGAGTTAGACAGACGTAGACAGAGCTAGATCGACCTAGATTGAAGTAGATCGAATTGGACCAAACTAGACCATATTCGGCAGTACTAAACTGAACTAGACCGAATTACATTAAACTAGACCTAATTGAAAAGAACTACACCTAACGAGACTGAATTACCCCGAAATCAGACCTTTAAAAGTCTATTATATAGAAAAATCGTTAAAATTTAAGGTTTAAAAGGTAGAATACGAAATAGTGAGAATGGGCTTCAGCCGACTCAAATAAAATAATTTCAAACTTTTTTATTTTCTACTGGAAATCCAGTGAAAGTTTCACTGGAACTTCAGCGGAAGTATCACTGAAATTTCGGGGGAATTTCACTGAAACTATAGTGAAAATTTCACTGAAACTTCAGCAAAAATTTCACTGAAACTTTAATCAAAATTCCACTGAAATTATTTTCACTGAAACTTGAATGAAAAATCCACTGAAACTTCAGTGAAAATTTCACCGAACCGTTAGTGAAAATTCCACTGATACTTGAGTGAAAATTTCACTAAAACTTAAGTGAACATTTGACTAAAACTTGAGTGAGAATTTCACTGAAATTTCAGTGAAAGCGAGAATTTCAGTGAAACGTCTCAATGAAACCTCAGTGATTCCAGTCGAAATCACTAAAGTCTAAGTACATCCATCCACCAACCCTCCCACCTGACCACAAACCCCACTCTCCCAACCACCCAACCATCTACCAACCCACGACCCCACCATGACCCATACATCCACCCACCCATCACACTTCACCCCTTCCGCATAGGCGACCCGTTACGCAGTATGTGGACGGACAAATTTTGCCTGTCTCCTTAATTATTATAATTTAGTATGAGTGTACGACAACCGCATATCGAATTTGGAAATATATACTGCTCAGATGAGAGCAAGAGTTCTTCAATTCAATACATCAATGGTAATACCCAATAAGTGTTCATTCCAATCCAGAATGACGAATCAGTCACGCGATAGATTGAATATTTTTACAGTTCATACAGTTCATGGCTCAGCAGGTTCAATCTTTGTAAACCAACGTATATTCATTCAACTTAGATGGATGTACTGTCTGATTTGAATAATATTAGTACCATCACAGGATCAACGCATGCCTCGGGCAGATGATTATATTTGAATAACCTATTCACTAAATTGAAAGCTGAATTTTTGATTTCGTACAGAAACTCTAAAATGTCGAGTACGAAAGCATACATCCCCGAATGTCTTATGAAAAAAGTCTCAGAAACATTAGTTGAGTTTTTTATGAGATCGCCACGCTCGTGATTCGAAGTTTCCTGGGCTCAGGGTGACATTTGTTGTCAGTCAAGATGTGTCACTTACCGATCGTTCATATAGCAACAGATCTGGCGCGCGCGTCTTTCCACCACAGCCAAGCGAAATTGCTGGGTCTAAAGTACCCACGTGCGCCAGCTGTGTACGCTATTTTTGATTGCATTTTATTGTTGCAATAATAAAATATTGCAAAAAATTGCAAAAAAGGCCTTTCCACTGAAAATATTCTCGTAGAGGACGCAATTTTCAATGGAATGAGCTGAAAATTCAACAGATTTATCTCAAGATCAAGTAGATATGAGAAAAGAATAGTCCAGTGGTCGATCTTTCAATGGAGGTCTTCATTCCGGCATATTGGGTGACAATAAAGATACTCAATTCATCGGACGAAATATGTCAGAATGAATAACTTTCTTTCAAGATCCACTCTTGCGCTATTCTTTCCCTGGATTGGCCTCATTTCGAGATGACTCAGTTGAATTTTCAGCTCATTTCGATGAAAATTGCGCCGTCTACAATTTTTTCAGTGAAAAGGGTGATTTTTTGTATTTTTCTGGACATTTGTATTATTTTGAATTTTTTATTCGACCTTGGGGGATATCTGGATACATTGGCCGATCAAAAATATATCAAAGGAGCTACAAAAAAATTTCCAAGTCAAAAGATTCAATATAATAGCTACAGCATCAATTTTTCGGCATGGGTCGAATCGGCCCAGGTTGGCCAGCTATATTATTTGGCGGAGGTGTGCCAGCTAAGGATTAACTATCGATGAATGTGACCCATGCATCCAGTAACATTCATTCACTACCAATAATTCTTTGAATAACCGTAACGCCGCATATCAACTACTGAAATATCTGTTTAATGAAAGTGAAAGTTCGATTATCAAAATTCAATAGATCAATAACGGTTTTGAATGAATATAAATCGGGCGGAGACCTGGAATCAAATGAATATCTAATCAGCTCCAACAATCATTTCTGAAGATTGAATATCCGAGAGTTCATATTTGTAAATCAGACCTTCCCGTATTTAAATTTTCATCTTCATAAATTAATCGTAAATGAGTTGATGAAGATGGAAGTAATATCGATCAAACAAGTCACGTGGTCATCGATGAACACCAAACACACGTTATTCAAGAAACTCAAGGTTGCCTAACTGAGGGGAAGTTTGAGCCAAATAAATATGTCATCGTATTTTTCGGCAGAGTAGTTTTGAATGTAGATCAAAATACGTACACAACTTATATTAGAAGAAGTTCGAATGTCTTATTACGTCAAACACTACAGTAATAATTCCTGGCACGTGGTTTTGAGGCATTGAGTTCTTATTCGAAGTGATTATCAATTTTTTTCGACCAAACAACGCGTTCATTCATGATTACTAAGCGCGATATCAGAGAATACTCTTCAGATGAATAGAAAGTCAAATGAATTACATTCTCATTCGGTTGTGATAATCGTATGTTGAGATTGAACGAGCCGAAAAAAGTTTTCATGGGTGTTTTTTATGACATAGTCCATAAGATATCATTTATGATAATGAATGATATTGTTCAACATGACACGATCTCCTTCAACCGAAAAAAGCGAATGATTATTTATTCAATCTCGATGATTGCCTGTTGTGGCCTGAAAGGACGCAATTACCATCACGATTCTAATGGAGGATATTTTCTTCGGGAGCCGAAGCAGCTGATAGATATTCTATTACAATCTCTATATGGTTTGAATTTGTGAGCTTGGAGAAATTCAATGAGAGAAGATTGAATGAATGCATAGTTTCAAGGTTACCTCCTGCAAGCTTTAAAGCCGGATATCGACTATTATCGTCATCCTGAATAAGGATCTCGATTTATTTTCTGTAAAATTCAAACAATGAGAAAAACTTCTCTCGGGAAGATATTGTGAAAACAATAAATAAGTTCTAGAGCCAGAATCACATTAAAATCAATCTTTGATTCGTGATTTATCTAAAGATATATGATTTATTTCAAGGGTATACCCAGCTTGCCCCCCTGAAGCCATTTCCACAACACCCACTCTGGTCTACCCCAGAATTTTCCAATGTGCTTCAGATGACTTTAAAGCGTGTTTCAAGGCCTTTACACTGAGCTAGAGTGTGACTAGTTTGGCGATACAATTATGCGATAAAGTGCAAAAAATCATCATAATCACCGCGCAGGTCTATTTGGAGCTTTATGCTCGTCTATAACACTATTTGCGACATATTTTGACGTGTCTACCACGTAGTATGGGGTAAAAAAACCGTACAGCACTTCCTTTTGAGATGACTTAATGGGGGCATGTTTCCCAACCGGTATCCATAATTACCTCATAAATTCGTCCACTATAAAAAGAAATCCTTAGGCTGGTATTTCGAGGCTGGTACAAAATGAGCAAGCGCTGCATCTGAAGTGGGATTAGATCTTACAACTAGCAATATTTATGGCTAAACTTGAGAACTTTCAATCTCACCGATGTATGTTTGTCAACATGAATATGTACCTAGCTTAAATTATACTTTGAAATCCGCGAATGGTGGAAGAACAATTGCATCGATTTCTTCATATAATATCATGCTCAAGACTTCTACGGCTCATGGACAACCGCAAATTACAATTATACACAAAATGATTCGTACTACAATTGAGTTTAAAATTTTGAAATGATCTACAATTGTTTTGTAAAAACTAAAACTTTCAATAAAAACTTTTAGGAAAAACTATGTTTTTCGTTCATGCATCATAAGATACGTGCGGTACTCAGAATAAGATGAAGTTTGCTTCATTCTCAGACGATGAATCTTCATTGAGTGCGAATGATCTTAATATCGTGAAGTTCTCCTGCAACTACGAAAAGGAGCTGTTTTTATGACCTGACGATCAGACTTGAACCGATTTAAAAATGCAACTGTAAGACAATACGTCAATCTGAGAGTAAGGATTTCTTTTCGTAGTGTCCCAGATCAGAGTTTTGCAACTCTCATAAAAACAAAAAAAAATGAATCATGGAGGTCTTGGAAGACGAGGACGAATGCGGAGTGAGTACGTTGAGATTGGTTGAGCCAAAAATGTTTTGCACTCATTCAACTGTTAGCGATTTCTTAGCTGTGCAAACACGAAGAATGGAGAAATCGCAACAAATATCCCGGTAAATGTAAGAATCACTTGCGGTTCATCCAAATAATGCATTCTGACGTTTCAATATCACAAACGTGAACAAATAATTGCGGGGTGGTCAGCGAGTGTCGTTTCCCGAGATCGTCATATGGGGCAAGTTGGGTACAGAGGCAAGTCAGGTACACTTACCTTATTATACATCTGCTTCACCTCGTGTATAATACGTATGAAAAGTAAGTATATTATACATTCTCTGCCAAGCCTGCTCCGGAGTTGGAGTTTGAAATAAAACTGCGTAAGTGTAGTAGCTCTCGGCAATTGAGGATATTCGAAGCTGGAGTGATAATTCTTTGGCATCGATAATTATTTTCGTATATCCATAATTGTGCAGAATAGTATTATAATGGAATCAAGCATTGTCGGATCGCTTGAGAGTGTGGCCTCGCATAGGTGGACAATAGAAAACTATTTAGGCATGCCGAAAGAACCTGGCCAGTTCCACCAATCTCCGGTGTTTTTTGCCGGTCCTCACCGGTTTGTGATCGTGCTTTATCCAAATGGCTCAACTGAAGAAAGTTCGAGATATTTATCTTGTTATTTGAAGATAGTGAGCAAAAAACCCGTCGAAGTATCGTTTCGCCTCTCGGTGTACTACAGCAACAATGCTCGGGAAATTGTGAATGCCAAAAGATTACTCGGAGTGCCTGGCTCCGCCAAAAATGCCCAAGAAAGGTGGGGACAAACAAGATTTTTAGAGCGTAATGAAAATTTTGAACATTCAATCAGGACGAACGGAGACAAATTGATAGTGATCTGTGATATATTCGAAATGGACAACGTAACTTGTGTCTGCTCCGAAATCGCGGAGCATTTTGTAAACTTAGGAAACATTGAGCACCAAGAGCCTTTTGCCGACGTCGAGATTGTTGTTGAGGGAAAGTGTTTCAAGGCGCATAAAATTGTACTTGCCAATGCTAGTGAAGTGTTTCATGCTATGTTGGTGAGTGACATGAAAGAGAGGCGATCAAATCGGATATATATCGACGATTGTGAATCGGCAACTATGGAGTCAATACTGAAATACATGTATAGTGGCAAGCCGCAAATTGGGACCAACGAGGCTCCAGAAAAGCTTTGGATAGCTTCTGATCGATATGGCCTGATCAAACTACGTGAATACTGTGAAGAGGCATTAACCCAGCGCGTTACCTCGGCGAATCTCTTCTATTATTCGGCTTTTTGCGATGTTTTCCAAGCACCGCGTTTAAGGCAAAAAGCGTTGTCTCTTTTTGGTGTACACAAAAAAACTTATATCGGTTCACCTGCACTCATGGAGTTCATTCAGAGCTCGACCCCGCAAATGGTGAACGACCTCATGGCAGTTTAGGGTGCTTTACATGTGAGTAACATACAAAAATTTTTCCAAAAGTAATAAAATCGGCCAGCCGTGTTGCACTAGAGAATAATATAGTCTGCCTCGATCATTGATCTTTACAAAGTATTAGCATTTCCTATTCTCTGAATTTGTCAGTCAAAGTAGTTGGTGGTTCAATACATCGAAAATATATGAATTGTCTCTTTGTTCTCGACAGTAATCGCCCGGATGAGCGTCACAAACAGGGCCTTAATCAGACGTTAACAGAGAGAGCGTAGCTGACACTCACATGGCGGTGGAGTTCGTGATGCGCGTGCACTATAGTGTATATACAATACACATAGGATTTGCTACTGTAGGTACAACGAGCAATCGTATTGTTGAGAGTGTAGTATCTTGCCGCAATAGTTTATTTCAATGGAATGTATTAGCAATCAGTATGCTACAATGTTTGTCAGTGATGAGAACTTCTATTTCACTTGTCCAACTCCGTATGACTTATTCGAGATTTATGTAGACAGAAGCTGGAGAAGCTGAGGAAGTATTTGCTTATTGGAATTAACAGTTGATAATGGTCATGAAATTGCACTTATTGTTCTTGAGTACCTTATATTGTGACTATTTATTATATTGATGAATTGTGTAGCCGTCGCAAGGATAAATTAGAAACTATTGGATTATAAATTATGAAAAATGGAGTTTGATTGAGGCATGCATAGCCTGAGATTAATTGAAATCATTTATATCATTGGTAGTCTGAAATGAAATATGAGGATGGAAAAAAGGTAAAGAAGACCATGACCTCAACCGTGGCTAGACCATATTAACCTGACTCGAATATGAAAACGAGAAAAATTTCACTCTTCATCATTCCGCGCAGACTGTTGCGCGATTATAGCGATCTTTTCTCACATAGGCGATTGGGCCGCGATTTCTCATCGACGGAATCGCGTCGATTTCCTAGCCATATGAACACGCTCTAACGTTTGACTTCTATTAAGAGTCCTCTAGGTCGTTTTCCAAACATCGCTAGGGGCTGAAATTTCCAAAAATCACGGTTCTGATCATAGCTTTCTTGACGAGTATTTCGACTTCTCTTATTCTATATGTTTCGGTACACATTGGGATAATCCATCTGCACATGGATTTTTAGACATGGGTCTCGCTCTAAGGGCTTCGTAGAGCTGTTTTAGTTCGCAAAAAAACTTAAAAAACCGGGAAATGTGTTCTCGCCTCGTAGAATTTATCCTTGTAGGAACTTCAATCTATTTTATTGCGTTCGCCAAATCATTTCCCACCAAGAAAGACTCTTTCGAGTATTTTTTTCAAGTTTCAAAAATAAAAAATGAAAATGAAATAAAATGAGGTAAGTGTACCCAACTTGCCCCTATTGAGCCATTTTGTCAACAACTCCGGTTTCCTTCACTTCTCTGGCACATCTGAATATTTCCCAACGTATCTTAGCCCCCCCTTTTAAAGCTTTTTCTTTTTCACGGCTTTGAAACTATTTTTGTTTGATAGCTCGTACAATATTCTTTGAGAAAATCTTTTGCTGAATAAAGTGAATTTCATGCTGGAAGATTATTGAAACAGCTGTTGAGAGAAAAAGAATCTCTTAGGTAACAAATCCGCGAGTCTAGAAGAAGATCGCCGATCTCACCTACAGTTTGATATTGGCTAGCCTTTGATATTCCATCAATCTGGTTCCAACTGAGGGTTATTGTGAAGGGAATTGAGCGAACTATCGAATGAAATCAGTGTCGCGGCTCGAGATCTATGAGTACGCGGAGAAAGTTCAAATTTGACGGATTATCGCCCAATGATTCTTTCCGATTTTGATGGAATAGTTGTTACTTTTTTGCACATGCCATTGCTTTTTGAGCCTCAAAACTAATTGTAATCGATAGCTGGCTCAATTTCCTTCAACATGACTTCTTGGTGAAAAGTTTATTCGAATATGCTGTTTGGAGCGCTCCGAACTAGCATAATCGAATGACTCTATAGTCTATTTGATCGAGTAGATAAGGGAATGGATGCTTCAGATGATAGAGGAGAATTTGGATTTTTTTCTGCGTTCACGGCTTTGATCCCTGCTTTTTTCCCTCACGAGCTCGAACTCGTGCTCTACTACATAAAAGTGACGTTAGCAAGAGACTTTTTATCTAGGGAATCGGATGAGCTATCGATTCGAAATAGTTTCAAAGCCTTAAAAAATAGCGCATACGCAAGAAATGCTAATTATTCATGCATCCAAGTTTGATGCTTTTGAAATAATTCCCTACGAAATTAAGCATCTATATGTTACAATCAAAGGAAAATCCCAAAAGACTTATTGCCGATACAATAAAGTTATCGGATGGCAAACACAATGGAATAAGTATTATTAGGTCTTACGAGCAAGATTCATGGGGTCCTCGCTAAGGCCGCCTAGCTAAGCGTTAAGCTCATCACCATGCCACCGCCTGTAGCCGGCCTTCTGCGGGAGAATCGTGGCTTCCTGGTGAAAATGCGTGTCTCCGGGTCGAGTAAAAGTGTGCCTGTTGTGAATGTCTTTCGTGGTACACCCTCGGGATGCGGGTACTCGAGATGCAGCTTCTACATGGCGCCACGCCGTGACCTCCCCATCCCATGACACGATTTTGTTATTCATACATTTATAACTAAATTATGGTTGTAGACCATGAAAAAATGTCGTGTTGGAGTAGTGCGGGCCACGTGCAAGCTTTAGGAGCTAGCAGATCGAGAAAAAATGTGTTTGTTGTGGTGTTGTTGCGCGTGAGGGATGTCGCATATCAGCGTGTTCCCCCTATTCCAGGACATGTATTTACTTGTGTCGGCTTATAGTTTTACCACAGAATATTCAATATCAGACAGAATAGGGTTTTTTATATCCAAAATGATTTCAAAAATTTGGTTTATTATTGTAGAGTGGAATGAAGTGAAGTAGTTATGTAGAAGTCATTTTAGTTGAGTTGTTGGATCTCGTTATTCAGATTTCTCAGGTACGATCAACCTCGTACATAGTCCTTGACCTTAACGTTGGTCTCTTGATGTATAATGATGTATTCGGAGCCATTTTTAACTCTTAGAGAACTCCATTTACCAGTCTCATGACTCAATCAGACTCCACGCGTAGATTCATGATGAGTATACACCCATGGCAAGGAACCGTAGAATGAGACTTTTAATTGTTAGCAGATTCTGAGGCTCTCAGAAATAGAGTGAAGAGCCATCCGTATTGAGATGATAACAGATTGGAAACAATTAATCAATGCACTCCTGTAATCATACAGTTGCAGCAGCTTATTGTTAGTCATTGTAAAAGATTATGATTCAAGTAAAGAATTTGCCAACTCACAATCAGTCTCCTCAATTTCTGACGACTCTCAACTATACTTAGTATGATTTACGAGTTGAATATTAACCATCAAGGACGAAAAAATCTACCAAAATCACTTATGATACTTATTATCAATTTCAATCTTCTGAATCAGGTGAGATATTTCAAGTTCGTGGAAAACCCTTGGAATTACAAACAGTCCAAAATCTCAAAAAATTGGTGCACAGAGAAAGTTTTAGGATGATCTTTGAGGAACAAGTTCTAGCAGAAATCCACGCTGATATTCATGTATTATAAGAAAGGGGTTCGACTGAATGTGTATGTTCTGTTACTACTCCCAAAAGTTACTTGGCAATGGAGATGTCCAAGAATTGAATCCATTTTTCCATCCGAAAGGGACATTATCGAGTCTTCTAATCAGTTGGTATTCCCAATAGTAACTTGTTAT
This sequence comes from Eretmocerus hayati, assembly GCA_029851415.1. NCBI lineage: Eukaryota > Metazoa > Arthropoda > Insecta > Hymenoptera > Aphelinidae > Eretmocerus > Eretmocerus hayati. The sequence continues at coordinate 70,120,048 of CM056743.1, read as the reverse complement.
CCAAGATGTGAAATAAGAGGATAGACAAAACTAATGATGAAATCCATGGGTGCTATCGGACTGACTTCAACTAAAAAGAATAAAATAAAGGTGAAATGGGTAAACTGTAGAGGCACGGAAGGTCCCATCGTTCCGCGTTCCTATCGCTGCGCGCCGTCCCGGGCGGATCCTCTCAACCTAATAAATTAATTCATGTTTACTTTTTAAACCTAAGCGCTCAATTTCATAATTGCAAACATGTCACGAGTATAAAATCCAATATATAATCCGAATTCGCAAGTCCATGTAGATGTTTGTGGTTCATATACACTTTTTGTTCTTACCACGTCAACAGTCCGGATAGCCGAGTGGTTAGCGAGTAGGCCTGCAGTCCCGCGGATCCAGGTTCAAATCCCGTTGGGAAGATTTTTTTTTAATTTCTCAAATCTCGCTCCAGGTTTCATCAGCGTTTTTACTAACTTACATTGTTTACTCAATTTAAGAAAAATAGATTCTTCCAATCAATTTTAAATTTTCCGAGCCCCCTCGACCCTGGTTTTATCGGCGTTTTTACTGACTTACATTATTTACTCAATTTTAAAACCATGTATTTTCCAATCAATTTTGAAAATCTCGCAGCCCCCTCAACCCTGGTTTTATCGGCGTTTTTTACTAGCTTACATTATTTACTCAATTTTAAGAACATGGATTTTCCAATCAGTTTTAAAACTCTCGCAACTCCCTCACCTTTGGATTTATCGGCGTTTTTTACTATTTTATTATTCACTCAATTTCATAACCATGGATTTTCCTATCAATTTTGAAAATCTCGCAGCCCCCTCAACCCTGGTCTTATCGGCGTTTTTTACTAGCTTACATTATTTACTCAATTTTAAGAACATGGATTTTCCAATCAGTTTTAAAACTCTCGCAACTCCCTCACCTTTGGATTTATCGGCGTTTTTTACTATTTTATTATTTACTCAATTCCATAACCATGGATTTTCCTATCAATTTTAAAAATCTCGCAGCCCCCTCACCCCTGGTTTTATCTGCATCTCTACTCATTCAAATTATTCACTCAATTTTGAAAACATGGATTTTCCAATCAGTTTTGAAGGTCTCGTAGCCCCCTGAGACCTGGTTTTATCGGCATTTCTACTCATTCAAATTATTTACTCATTTTGAAAACATGGATTCTCCAATCAATTTTGAAAATTTCGCAGCCCCTTCAACCCTGGTCTTATCGGCATTTTTACTTTCAAATCATGTACATCAATTTTGAAAACATAAGTATGGAATTTCTATTCAACTTTGAGATTGGCGTACTTGTTTCGATTCTGAACTAAGAAACTTTATTGCCATCAGTAAACATCCAGACCATAACAGACGGATTCCACCTCACTTATAGGCATATGCGCGCGTGTCTCGAACAAATGTAAACACGTCGCTGCGCGCGCCCTATATATACAACGCAGCCGGAACGCGGAATAATCGGACCCTCCGTGCCTCTATAGCCGGCCTAAAATAAAATAAATAAAAAAAAAATTTCAAGGCAAACGCTTTTATGAAGGCTCCATTCAACTCCTTAAAAAGTGAAAAATAAGTGAAAGTATAATGATCAAAGTAAAAGTATAACAGATAATTGTACCATTACTTTATGAAAGAACACTTTTGAGAAGTTTGAAATGATTCTGCCTGGATCTGAATTAGTATTTTCCAGATTCACTCTTGGAATCTTCAAACAAATAATCAAAAAAGCTGAAAACATTACCACTCTAAAATCCATATGTCATGAAAGCGTGGGGTTCCATGACAAGGAAAAGTACACCATATTATCTTCTTGGTCACCCCACGCTTTCATGACATATGGATTTGAAAGTGGTAATGTTTTCAGCATTTTTGATTATTTGTTTGAAGATTCCAAAAGTGAATCTGGAAGATACTAATTCAGATACTGGCAGAATCATTTCAAACTCCTCAAAAGTGTTCTTTCATAAAGTGATGGTACAGTTATCTGTTATACTTTTACTTTGGTCATTATACTTTCACTTATTTTTCACTTTTTAGGGAGTTGAATGGAGCCTTCATAAAAGCGTTTGCCTCAAAAATTTTTTTTATTTACTTTTTAGTCATAAGTTATTCCTTCTAAAATTGCTATGGATGGGATCAGACTGAATTTAAATTTCAAGTTTATTTCTCAGAGCTATTCTGAATAGTTTTTCTAAATAGAAGTTTCTGAAACTTTCTTTCAAAGTCAATACCGAATAAGTATTATCACTCAAGCAGTTACCCATGGATCATGCTCGACAAAACACTTGGATAATTTCTGAAGTATTGTTAAAATGTCTCTCAGGCATATTTGTATAGAAAAAGGGCAAAGATATGTCAGTATAGATTCTTATAACAAGTCAAATTCTGGATTCATGACTTAGATATGTCACTGTCATCTTAAATCATATTCCAGGTTGGAAAAGCTGTTCCATCAGTCGTTTGGATATCTTTTTGAGTTTTTTCATGATACCCTCAATGTGCTTCACGAGTTCTAACTTACATTGATTAAATGTATATAGAAAGCAACCAATTTTAAGGCATTCATTCGACTCCTTCAGTGACCAGAGAAATCAGTTGTTAATACTCTACATGAAACAGGGATGTTCTATGAAAGAACTGATTCCACATACATTGCTGGTAATTATCAATGACTTGAAAGTAAAGATTTTTACCAGTTGGTTGACATTTGTTGGGCGATACTTGATCACAGCGTGTCACCACCTGACTATCATTGAAGAACAAGAATGTTGTCAAAGAGTATACACCAGGGCACAATTTCACTGATTTTTCTCTCATACACTATAAGCACTTTTGTAGTCTATCTACTTTTTTGCAAAATAAACCAATCTGGACTTTGAATAAGTGCCCTAGATTCACTGTTGAAAGGGAGCATAACTCCATCATCATTCTTCATATGATTCATCCGCTGGAGGTAAATGGCATGAAGCCATCACACACTGTAATATATTTTCAAATATATTTTGTGTAGTAGGGATAACTAGTCGTGTAAAGAGAAGTGTATTCATACTGATCCCTGGTTCGACCACAAAGAAAGTAAATTACAAGAACTTTGATCAAACTTGTTCACAATCATCACAAAATCTTTACGACAAACCATATGAAATATTCAAAACTGTCAGCGGAGCTGTCAACAATGCCAATGAACTTTGATGACACAAGGGAGCGAAAAAGAATGTTTGGTGTAGAAGTAATCTTAGGTGACAAGACCAATCTATATTCGTTGCCAATGATGAGCATTCTCAGTTTCTACTTCATCTCTCTTCTCTGATAACCACGACACAATTATCACTACTCCCTTTCCACCATGATGATCACGAGAAAGCAACCAAAAGCAAACAGAGAATTCCTGGCGCGAGGTTATGCCATGTACAACTTATGTACCTGTGCCTCAACGTGGGCACCCGGGCGCGTTGAGAGCGAGTGCTTTGGGGTACATGCCTGTATAGGGGAGAGTGGGGCAAAATTGGACGGATTTTGCAGTGGGGCTATCTGACGATACTTGGGGCCAGGCGCGCTATGGGACTTCAAAGTTCAACTATTGAATATAGTGCAAAAAAATTTTCAGACCCCTAGGTCTCAGCGTTCATATACTTTTTCTTGAAGTTGAAAAACAAAAATCTGTCCAAATTCGCCCCGAGCTTGGGGGCACTTTTGACAAGTTTTGGGAGCAAATTTGGACAGCCTTTCAAAATTGAGGTATACGGCATTATTCCTTACCTATTAGAGTCGCATTTGCTCATCAAAACACGTGGTAATAACGAGCCATTTTTGTGTCATTCTTCAGCATTATTGAAATAGGCGCTTCGTTGGCGCACTACCGTCTTCAGCAATCAGTAATCGACTCGTGGCTTCTAAGAGTCGACTTTTCTTTCTTTTTCTTCATCTTCTTCTTCTTCTTCTTTTATTGGCTATATCTGTCTGCTTCATGCAGATATGACTTTAGCCATTACACATGTATGAGGGATGCAGTTTAGCTGGTTGGAATATGAATTTCGATTGGCTTGAGGGTATATTATTTGAGAAAGAAGCTCCCGCCCCTTTTTCAAAAAATTTTTGCTGGAAGGGTGGAAAGGAAATTGAGAAGGAAGTATAGAAAGGGAAAAGAAGCAATTAGGTAGGGACAAGGAAGGGATTTATGTTGAGTAAATCCTTGATTTGTTCTGTAACAGAAAGAATAATGGTTGAATACATAGTTTAAATGCTTAATGAGCAACTTTTGAAGAAGTTAGTAATAAACTTGCATGCTCGACAATTTGGATACTTAAGTATAGAGTCTAGATTGAAGGGTTCTGGTATCTTGGCTTTACGGAGGCAGTTAATAAGAGTGGATCTCTCTTTGGAAAACTTGGGGCATTTCCAAAGTATGTGGTTGATATCTTCTCCTTGGTAAGGGCAGTATGAACAGTAGGGAGAAGCAACCATATTTTTTCTAAAAAGGCTTGAAGCTAGGGAGTAGTGATCTGCTCGTATCCTGACAATTGAAACTACATGAGACCTGCTGAAAGGGTTATTGTGGAACAAAGGTTTTGTTTTTTGGAAGTTATGGGAGTTTTCAAAGTAGTGAATTCCTGTGTGTGGACGGAAGTTAAGTAAGAAGGAGTTAAATTTACTTTTGGAAGTTTCGTTGACAGTTTGATATAGATCAGTGGAGGGGATAGGGGAGTTATCTAAGGTGGGAAGTTTGCAGGCTTGTTTTGCAAAGTGGTCTGCCATTTCATTACCATCAATTCCTACATGGGAAGGAACCCAAACCAATTTGATGGACATATCATCTTGGGTGGCCGTGAATAAGAGTCTTTTCAGGTCTTGAGAGATGAAGTTTGAATTTTTAGTGAAAGGGTTGGATTGTAAGGAATCAAGTACACTTTTGGAGTCTGTGTAAATAATTGAGGAAGAAATTTTATTGTGGAGGATGAATTGAATTGCGTGCTTTAGGGCGTACGTTTCAGCTGTAAAGATAGAGCAATGTTTAGATAATTTTTTTTGTATGACCAGATCTTGTTCCCAATCACAGGAGAAAACTGAGAATCCAGTGTGGCCGATAGAGGAAATCTTTGAAGCATCTGTGTAGAAATTGAAATGAGAGGAAAGGTCAGTATGGAAAATTTCTTCGAATTTTGTGTTGGGGGAGTTAGAGTCTTTGATGATGTATCCAGCATTTAAATCTATATTAGGGATGTGGGTGACATGATGAAAAGTATAATTATAGGGAACAGGAGCTTACGAGGAGTAAACTTCATTTTTGAATCGAGGAGTATATCTAAAAGCTGAAATGAGGGTGAATTTAGAGTTGATTTTCAATGGATCTCTTCTCTCAGCCAAGTAGTTCAAGTCAATGAGTTTATCATAAAGGGGATGACAAGAGTCTGCAAAAGATTTTAGAATATAACGACAGGCCAAATTGAATGATCGAATAGAGAAAGGAGGTTCAAGGATTTCTGCATGCAAGATTCTAATAGGAGTTGAGATTCTGCAACCAAGGGCCATTCTTAAGCATCTGTACTGCATTTTGTCAAATTGTTCTTGGAATTTTTTAGAGCTGAAGGAGAGGATAAAGGAGACATAATCAGAGGCACCTCTGACCATTGCCTTGTAGATGTTCAGGAGAGTTTGGGGGTGACCACCCCACCATGTACCTCTTAGGAATTTGATTATATTAGAAACTCTTGAACATTTGTCATTAAGATAGTTGAAATGAAGGTCCCAAGTGAGTTTATCGTCAGAGATGACACCTAAGTATTTAAATTGATTGGAGGGAGAAATGTCTGTGTTGTTAATTTTGATTTTGAAATCACTCAGATCAAGGTTGGGCTGTTTGGTGAAAATGGACGATACAGTTTTCTCAGCAGAGATATCTTGGTTCCTATGACGTAGATAAATTGACAGGCGGTCTACACTCTTCTGGATGGAATCAATGGCAACATTTGAATCCAAATCAGCACAGTAGATAATTTGATCATCTGCAAACTGAAGAAAGTTGCAGTTGGGTTCAATGAATTTATGAGCCTCTCTGGTGTAGATGTTATACTCTACTGGACTGCCAACGCAGCCTTGAGGGAGTCCAAGCAAGCCCAAATAGGGTCCTCTCAGAAAATTATTGGATTTGAAAATGAGTTGACGTTCCTTCAAAATGTTGGAGATGAACATTCTGATGTCGAAGGGAACATTGATATTCAAAAGGTCCTGCATGAGAATGTTAGGATTAACGGAGTCAAAAGCACCTTTGATATCAAGTGGAAGAACTACAATAAATTTATTTTCAGAGAGATGTTTATAAAGATCGGTGGTTAGAATGCTGAGACAATCAATGCAAGATTTGTTCTTACGGAAGCCAAATTGGGTTTGAGAGAGAATATTATTATGTTCAGGGTAAAAGTTCAATCTGAAAAAGACCATCTTTTCCAAACATTTGAGAAGACAGGAGGAGAGTGCTATTGGACGAACTTTGCCTGGTGTAGATTTTGGGATGAGATGGATTAGAAATTTCTTCCAAGCCTCTGGAAAGGAATTATTGGAAATGATTTCATTGAAAAGATCTAGGATGATTTGAAGAAAATTGTCTGGGAGTTTTTTAATGATGAAATTGGAGATCTTGTCAAGACCTGGAGCACTATTAGTTTTTAGGGAGCCAATGGCGAAGTGAAAATCATCCATAGTAAAAGGTGATGCAAGAAAAGAGTTGTCATATGTTTGAGACGTAGGATTTAAGCACTGTTGGTCTCTGGATGGAGGCAGATAAGTGAGAGGTATTGGACGACAGAAGTCTTCAATGAATTTATTAGATGCATTGATGAAAGATTGGTCATTGCCAAGTTGATGTTCTGCATTTAGCGATATGTGTTTGAATTTTTTGACTACTTTCCAAACATGTGAGATAGAGGATCTGCAATGAAAAGTTTCAGTGAATTCCCTGAATTTCTTTTTCTTTATTTTTTTCAAGTCTCTTTTCATTTTAGCTCTAGCTTTCTTAAAATTGATCCAATTTTCAAGATTAGGATATTGTAGAAAGTGAATAAGGGCAGCTTTTGTTGCATTACGTAATTGGTTGCATTCCTCATCCCACCAAGGGGAGTTCTTATACTGTTTTTTCTTCAAATGAGAGAAAGGGTCATTTGCATTTGGTTGGTGGAGTATAGAATTATTCCTATTAGAATTGATTTTAGGCTTACTGGATTCAATTGAATTGAGAATAGATTCTATTATCAAGTTGTATCTGTCATCTATTGATTTTTCTGAAAATTCTTGGGAAGAGAGATGAGGTATTTCTTCAGAGAGGAAACTTGAAACCTTAGTCCAGTCAACATCTTTCAAGGAAATTCTATTGGGTGAAGGGCAAGACTGAGGTAGAGAAAACCTCAATGGAGTATTGATAAAAATAGGAAAGTGGTCACTACCCAAGGTGTTATAGTGAGTTTTCCAAGAAGTAGAAGCAAGTAAATCAGCAGAAATGATGGAAAGATCCACTGCAGAGATAGAGTTGAGGTTATCATTAAGGAAAGTGCGAAAGCCATCATTGAGGATTATAAAATTAGAGGCAATAATGAGGTCATGTAAATGATTACGAATGTGATCCTGTTGGAGGACTGAGTCCCAACTCGGATGATGGCAGTTAAAATCTCCTAAGATGATTGAACTGCAGTTGTGTGCTTTTGAGAAGTTGTTGATTTTGTTGAAGAGAGTGTTCCATAGATTGTTGTTAAAGTGAGATTTGGGAGGCCTGTAAATAGAACAAATTAAAGTAGGATTATGTGAATCAGGGAATATAAGTACGTTGAGTGATTCAAAAGTATTGGGTATGTCCACGAAAGGATCCAATCTTGAGAAGGGTAAACTTTTATGAACACAGATGCAAAGTCCACCACCTTTGTTGGCAATTCTGTCATTCCTGATTGTCGAGAAGTTTTCCAACCCAAAAGAAGGGCTGGTAGGTTTCAAAAAGGTTTCAACTAGAACTAAAATATTGAAATTGTTTAAAATATTTAAAATCTCATGTTTTTTAGAAGAAACACCATGAGCATTCCATTGAAAAATTCTTAAACTATTAGAACTCATAACTGAACAAATAAATTGATAATATGAGAAAAATGTTTCAACTGAAATTAGTGGTTGTTATTGGAGGGGATGGTAGAAGGAGAGTTGTTGGAATGCTTGGTTGAGGTATCGGCATTGACATTGTCAGGTTCCTGGATGGTTACTCTTGGTTGGCGAGGAGGATTCAGGTTGAGATTATTGACAGCTTCTGATATGGTTTTAGCGAAATTGATTAACATTGTGAGAGCATCAGAGTTGGGTAAGCGAGTGTGAAGAAGTGATTGAAATACATTAACAGCTTGGCTAAATGATTTAGAAGTGATTGAATTTGAACTTGGTGGATTGAAACGGCTTTGTTTGCGTTTAGAGAAATAGATTTGTCTTGCTTCGTCTAGGGAGATGTTTTCATCAAAAGCTAAGTCATGAATCTTTACTTGATCAACTTTGGCTGGACAAGTTGGATCAGTGGGCTTATGAATCATTTTGCAATTGGCACAACATGGATCTTTTTCACTATTGGGACAGAAAATTATGGACTGATGATCAGTTTCTCCACAATGGTCACATTTGGTTTTAGAATTGCACCATTTTTTGAGGTGACCAAATCTAAAGCAATTGAGGCATTGTTTTGGGCGAAGCCTGTATTTCTCAGTGGGATAGCGTATGATGTTGAAGCGAATGTGTTTAGGTAGATGGTTACCTTCAAATGTGGCTAAAACTGTTGTGGATGGAACATACTTCGTTTGCTCATCTATTGTGATACGCTTATTAAATCTCCTAGCTGTGATGATCCGAGAATTGCCTTCAACAGAAGAAAGGTCAACTAATTCTTCCATAGTATGGTTCAAAGGAATCCCTTTAATAATACCTTGAACAGAGTATAGATGAAAAGGTATAAAAGGAATTAAACCTTTCTCAGAAAAAACGTCGTCTTTCAAGATAGAATTAGCAGTGTTGATGTTGAGAGTTTGAATGTTTACTTTAAATTTTGAGATGTTGCAGATATCAGATAAATTGTTGTATTTGCCGACTAGAGGTTTACCTACGAATGAAGCTTCCAAAGCTTTTTTTTCTACATGTTGAATATGGATATTGAAAGGAGGAATGAGGGATTTAGAAAAATGTCGGAAATGAAAGTTGCTTTTCGGATACATGTCAGTGGGGTGGCTGATTGTGAGATTCGAGGTGTCAGAAGCAATTGAGCGAGAGTCATCAGAAGTGGGGTCATTGGGAAAACTTGATGAATTATTAGGTTCCGGTGAGCAAGGAAGGGAGTTATTATCAAAGTTCAAGGTTTCATCAACTTATATTTTTTCTTGGTCAATCTGTGAAATTGAAGGTTGAGTTGACGGTGGTAACCATAGAGATGATTGATTTTCTAGAGGGTTCGGGGTGGATTTCTTTTGTTTAACCAAACTTTGCTTGGCAATATTTTCAGAATTTTCTTGAATTATAGAATCAATTGGTCTTTTTACAGGTTTTGGGTTTAAATTTTGATTGGAATCTGGGAAATTTTTTGGAATAGTTCCGTTGGATGCTACGGAATTATTTGGATCGCCTCCTTGAGAGAGCATGATGATCGTCAAAAAAAGGGGGGGTGGGAAAGGCAATGAGAGCTTTGTAATAAAAAGATAATGGGAAAGAAAGTTTGAATGGAAAAAATTAGAAATAGGAATAGAAATAGAAAAAGATTTGGTCTACCCTTCCAGACGAGGCGAAGATGGGCAAAGCCCGCGCCAGGGGCTGCTTGGGAGAAATGACGAAGACGAATCACTTTTTAGGTTATGCGTCCGTTCTCTCTGGTGGCTAGACGTGGAATCCTTTTTCTTCATACTGGGAGTACCCTTACTCTCCCTAAGTCAACGATCGAAATGGTAGAGTGCGACAATCAACGGGATGTCGGCGAATGCGAGAGTGAAAATGCCTCAATCGAGCATTATCTTGGAACGCGTTGAAAGCGACTTCTGGCCTCTAATTTGACTCCTAAGACGGCCATTGGACATCGTAACTTCACTTTTTCACCCATTTTCGATAACCTAACTCATCTTCAACCTCCCGCGCTTCGAAAGATTCGCACAGATGCATATGCGACTCGATACGCGCAATTAACTTCGAAAAACACGGGGTCGCGATCGGTCGACCGGTTTTAAATGGGATTTAGTATTGTCCAATTTCGCCCCCACCGATTCGTCCAAAAATGCCCCCAGGCGTTTTTTTCGTAGAATTGCGATCATTTGGGCCCAAGTGAACCGATTTTGGCCCACGACAGCTCAAAATCTTCGTTTTGTAATGTAGTTTTTGACCCCCAAACGGCGATTGAGCTCGTCCACTTTTGCAGAAGTGGCGTGAATTTTTGCATTTGGAAAATAAACCGCGTGAGGCCCTCGAAGAGCACCCCTATGTCAGCGTGGCTTCCCAGTATCGTTTTGGAAGGTCTAACCACCATAAAGACCGTTGTCTGTGATGGTATTAAAAGAGAATTTACGCGGCGAAAGCCTAGACTCGCCTCCGACCGAGCTATCTCACTTATCCAATTTTGCCCCCGTCCAATTTTGCCCCACTCTCCCCTATGCCGTCCGTGTCCCGGGCGACGATCACGAGGAAAATCGGGGGCACTCAGGGCCCGGGGGGTTTTCTCGAGGTTAAAAACACCGAACTCGAGTGAGCTGGGTGACAGCCAGCTTGCGTATAGCTGTGCGGCAAAACCCAGATCACAGTAAAATCGTCGTATTTCCAACGTATTTCCAACGTTTCACGAGAAGCGCTTCGATTGGCCGAAATCGCTGAAAAATGAGTGGAGGAAAACGAGGCGAAGTGTAATAAAAGCGTAGAAAAAAGTGCTCTCTACCTTTTGAAATGCGACGGCGGCGCCTCTAGCGTCCAAATTGGTAAACTGCCAATAATGATTTTCAAAAACAAAAATGCAAGGGACCAATTATTCCGCCACCTGTATAATGTATTTCTGCGAATTTAAAAAAAAATTCCATCGAGATCGGTTCAAAATTGAGCCCGCATATTTGCGGGAAAAATTCAACAAAACTATACAGATATTCCCGCAACTTTGTAGGCTGAATTTTGCACCGATCTCGATGAATTTTTTTTTTTTTTTTGCAGGAAGATTCTCCACGGGTGGCGGTACATCGCAAGATGTTCTACGTTGTTTGATTTATTTAATATTTACAATAAAATCAATCTGACCGCAAGATGGCACTGAAAACAGGTAGAGAGCACTTATAACGTTTGTACTGAGATAATGAGTAAAAAACGCGAGGCCAGCAAAGAGTTTGTGCAACTGCCGGTTCGAGCCCAGTGCAAGCTCGACGCGCAATCGATTCAAAAGAGTCTTATCTTATTCAGAGAAAAAATATTGAATAGAAATCAAGTACATACCTTGGAACGTTGAGTGTTACGCGTTGGTGTCAGGGTTCAGTGTAAAACTTCATCGTTGGGTGATTAATGGGTGCTAAGTACTCCAACCGTGCTCCTGCTCTCACGGGGGTGGTGAGCCGGAATAGTAACCTGCTCGGCAGACAGCACACAAACCAGCAGTTGTAATCACAGAAGAAAGAAAATTGTCACGTAAAATCCACGTGTTGGTATCGCAAAAAATACCAACTTGTCACCACACACGTAGGCAAGCAGCAAGGGCAACCAACTCGGCGAGATATCATAGACACAACACACAATGGTCTCCACACACACGCGCGTAAGTGGCGGCTATCGACACAGCGTGGTATGATACGATAAAAAACACGGAATGGTCACGACACAGGCACGCAGAAGCGATCACCAACACAGCGCGGTTTGACAAGGAAGAAAAAAAGATGGTCCAAAGCTACGCGAAACAAAACTCGACCATTGCGCGGTATCAGGCAGCTGCCGATCTGACCTTGCCGATTTGACGAACTCTGCGTGAATGACGTAGAATATCTCTGGTAGAATGAAGGTAGTTCGGTGCAGATAGCCACCCTCGCCAACTCTCAGCAGTTGAGTGGAGTGGGATTGAGGGTCGTGTGCAAAAGTGGTCCTCAAGTAAATGAGTGGGGGGAGATTTCCCACGGGCCCCGCGAATTGCGAGCTTGAAACGACGCAACCCCGCACCGCCCTATTGCGCCCTATTGACACCTTGGAAAACACTTGTCCATGCGTTAATCCGCAACGGCTGTTCGCCGCCGGCGCGACGTCGCGCGGGTTTTCCCCGCTGTAACTGAATGGCACCTGATGAAAGCGAACGGCTGGTACCCGAGCCGCTCGCCAGTTATGGTGTGCATATGTTTCGGTATATATATATATATATACACATATATTTGGAATAATTGCTTCAAGGAAAAAAAAATTGTCAGGCAAGGGTCGAAAGAATCGCTCGAAAGAGGTACTCTCAAAACGGATACTATTTCACGCGTTCTTGCAAGCGGCACCCAAATACCGGAAAATCGCATATAATTGTCTTTTTTAAATTATTTTCCTAATTTTTTTTTTTTTCAACCGGGAGGCTCCGATCGGTTGGGAAAAAATTGATTTGCGCATGGCACAAGCGATGAAACTGTGGGCAAATGATAATTTTTATACTCGTTGCTGGCACTCGGGCGCAAATTTTTGTGTACCCTGGTTGCTCAAGATACTATTAAAAGTCTTGAAGAAACCTAGAATTTTGCTACTGGTACGAGTAAATTGTTGCACATTTCATGGGAACTACAGCCGATACAATTTGAGCAATATTGTCAAAAGGCCAAACTTGGAGCTCAATTTCCAGAAATCGTTATTTTTTCTTCGACCCCAAACCTGTGCGAATGCGTTTTGAAACACACGATCTACCGAGATCTAAAATAATCTTGGTGGCGAACTCATCCCCTGATTCTTGGCATACGTTTAAAAATGCAGTGTTTTGAATTATTGCTTGAAATGAAGTCATGAGTACGGCCCGCATATTCTCCCAATTGAACGGATGTGCACCAATTTTGGTGGCATTACTCCCCAAAGTACCCCCATATATGTGCAAAAACTTCCGGAGGCGAGCCTCAAGGCAGACGCGAGCTGGAGTCTCGAACTGACAATCCGAAGAGTGTATTATTTCATATAGTTTTGGGCAGGCGCGCGAGAGCCCGTTTCCTCGTTCTCCTGCTCCCAAACAAAAAGAGTGCCTAGAATAGGAATACCACTCATGAGTTCATTGTAGGCGGAAATTCCAGAAACTGTGTTTTTAAATGATGCCAAAAATCAGGAGGTGAGTTCGCCACCAAGATTCTTTTTGATCTTGGTAGATTTTGTGTTGGAAAACCTATTTGCCTAGGTTTGGGATCTCAGAAAAAATAACGTTTTTTGGAAATCGAGCTCCAAATTTGCCAGTTTCGCGAAATTGCTCAACCTACTGTGGCTTCCATGAAATATACGACAATCGACTCGTACCAGTACTACCGGTAGCAAAATTGTAGGTTATTTGGAGACTTTTAAATGCTTGTAGAATGACCACTGGAAGAAGTTGAGTATCATACGTCTAGTGATGGCTAGATAAATTGCAAGAAGGCCCAAAAATCGCTAAAATCCGCTCACGGGAAATAGCTTCTGGACATCGCTATACTCGATAATCGACCGCAGACAATTCTTTTCTTGAAATTTCTAGTCTTGACAAAGAAAATCCGCGCAAAAACATCACAATTTGATTTTAGCCAGAACTATAATTCTCCGATGATAGGCCAAGAAAGAACCTAAAATGGACCTTTCATGCGTCTTCGTTCCCACAATGACTGATGAACGTCAAAGAGAAATTATCTGCAAGAACCTAAAAATAAGCAAGTGAAATATACACGAGTCATTCTTCCCGATATCGCCAGCTTCTGTGTCGCGGGTAAAAGATTTTTCTGCAACTTCAAATACATGTTGTACATGATGAAAAAATATGATGAGCACAGTTAATAGTCCCCGAAAAGCATCCATGCGAGTTGGGCGCCCTATTTTTAATATTGGAATTCGCAAGAAAATCGATTTTTTAACTTTTTGATTGATTTCTCACCAGTATAGGACCTGGTAAAGAAAGTATGCAAGACACATATTTCGACGTAAAGAAAGCTGAATTTTACGAGAAAGGGGCTGTTTCTGAAGGAAAATACATTTACGAGATTATATTTACTTTCAACGCATGTGAAAGTATTTGTTTCGTCAAATTCAGCTTTTTCACGTCAGAATATGTGTCTTGGATAATTCTTTTTATCGGGCTCTATACTAGTGAGAAATCAATCAAAAAGTTGAAGAGTCGAATTTTTCACGAATTTCAAAAACGAAAGTAGAGCGTCAAACTCGCACGGGTGGCTTGCGGTGCCTAGTAGCTGTGCTTTTAATCTTATTTTCATCATGTACAACACGTACCCAAAGTTACAGAAAAATTCCTCACCCGCCACACAAAAGCTGGCTATATTGAAAGTAATGGCTCACATGCATTATTCCGAAACAAGCGTTTTCTGAAACCCGTATGCGAGTGTTGGCGATGCACTGCGTAACTACAGGCCAGCCGATAGTGCTGTATCGTGGCTCGTGGCCATGCACAATCGAGTCTCTGATCTTTACTCGAGTTTCGTGGTAATTTCCACGTGAAATCGTTTGATGAAGTATTGTACGCTATATCGTTCCTAATCCATATGACTGGTCTGTCGGATCTTGCGTGAGCTGATCTGTACGATTACGTCTCGCACATTTATCATTTTTACAAAGACTAAGAACCGAATTTCGTGTAAAAAAACTTGGTATGAAATTAATGGTGATGAGATTCACTGAAACTACCACTTCGCGAGATCAACTCAGAAAAAGTCAAAAACTGAAAATTTATAGCAATAGGATATCGAAAAAGGTCATCATCAAAAGTAGCAATGTGTCCGCAACATGCTGCTAGGATAAAAAACACTTTTTGAAATGAAGAATTAGCAACATCCCCGCAATATATTGGATAGTGAGGTTTGGAGAATCTCGTGGAGAATTATTGCGTGACACTGTCTAAGCTAGGCTCATATACTCGCTCATATAGCTGTGATCCTTATTACAAACTCCACTGCTTCCTTGAAAAACTGTGAACAATACACTAACAAATTACGGGCGTCGCAGCACTGCGCCGCCAGCATCGTGTAGAACTGGCTACGTAATCCCTTTTGAAAGAGTGCTTTCGAATTCAGCGCACTGCAGTGCGAGATGCAATAAATGGCACGGCGCCGCGAAATCCCCCGGCAACAAAGAAAAGTGAATCTTTTCCCCGCCAGCCGCGCGGGTTTTCCTCGCTAATGACTTTACGGTGGCCCCCGCGACAATAAGATACTGATCGTCGTTGGGTAAAATATTTACAGTACCTGCTGGAAAGCTTGCCCCGTTGCGGACGCATGAGTGTGATGAGACGAAAATACGCGCGAAAATCTAGAAAGAGTGAGAGAGAGATGGAAAAACGGCGAAACCGAAGAGAAGGTGTAAGAGTGCAAGGTGAGTATGGGTGTAACAAAAGGTATCATCTGCCCATGTACCCGATTCGTCACTCACTTTTCCGTCGGTTTCTTAATTTTTTTTTTTTTTTTTTTCTATCTCTCGATCTCATTTTTACAGCGCGGATTCTAATGCTCAGATGCATAGCAATGAATACCAGGCGGTGTTTTTGATAGTTAGTTTTGATAGCTGAATTCTAGGAAAATGCATGCGATCATGTGATATTTGGTATGATAGTTAGTTCGAACCGTAACGCGAATCCATTTTTGTATTGAACGCCGGTACAAGAATCCTAATTAGTTTTTGAAAATGACCTCAACAACAGCAATCCAAGAGTGTTCATTTTGCCGAGCATTTTGCCCTCACTGGTTTTGTTTTGCTCAAAACCTCGCCTTGTTTTAGTCTTCTGCAACATACCTATAACTCACGCTTGAAAAACGATCAGGCTACGACAGCAAAGCGGATATTGCTAAAGTTGTTTTTATTACTAACTTCTTCGATATTTGCGCGAATTTTCTCGTTGACACAGCAGCTCATCGCGTAACCATTTCAGCTAGAGACGTCTGCTGAAATGTGTTTTGCCAATGTATTGATTTTTTACGTATTTCACCAAAATTTTTTGCTAAAACAGCAAAGCGCTCCGTAGTTCTCAAAACATTTGCCGGCTCAGCAACATGTAATTGCTGTCTTAGCAGCAAATGTTTGCTGGGCGAGCTTGTTTTTTGCTAAATTCTCGGAGCTCAGAGTTATCGAGATACCAGACCAATGCACGCTATTCTAGTATAGCATCAATAAAACGCTAGCTTCACTGAATACTCTGCTTATCGAGCCAAATCGTATTTAGCGTGATTTTTCAAGACGAATGAGTTTAGGTAACTTGTAATTTGGTCAACAACTGGAACTCACTTATCTTTCTTTTGCCAAGAAAAATTTTTTGTGGACTTTCGAGAGGCTGTACTGAGTTTTTCTACAAATGGGCAGATCTCGGGTTTTGTGTATGCAAATGATACGTTACTTACCGTCAACTGGGGGTAACTTTGGGACAAAAACCGCATTTTTCACCTTAGAGTTTGTGTGACTTATACATCTCGCATCAGAATCGCATTTTATTGGTAGTTAATCGAAAGCTCGCAGTATTAGCTTTCGATTGCGGGGTTGCTAGGGTCGATTTGTACATCTCTGGCCGGAGCGCTATAAGCGCTCAAAGTTATGTCCCAAAGTTTAACCGGTTTGAGGTAACTTTGGGACAAGAATTGGTATCTATCATTCATTCGTTATTTTATTCATGAACCAGATGATAGAATCAATGTTTACCATCATTGATAGAAAACTGATTGTCTTAGCTTTCTATTGACCATTAACTTCTACAACTGTTGTAGAAGTTCATTTTATTGATTTTGACGCATTTAGTAGGGTAGAACCACCTTCAGCATACCGCTATGTACTCGCCACAACTAACTCTCCATCCGAGACGACAACAGACGAGTCTCTCTGCGCTATCAATGGCTGCAAGCCGTTATAGACTAGGCGAGATTAGCGCCATCGCTTGAAAAAAATAGGTTCATGGAATTTCTTGGTGGAATACTCTCCAGAAGACCCTACTCTAGATAGTAATGTATGTTTCTAAGCCGAAATCGGGTGCAAAATTGTTTAAACCAAAATTATCAAATTGTGGAAATCACTAATTTTGTCCCGAGAACACCTTTGTCAGGTAATTTGAGGTATTTTGAACGGAAAGTTACACCTGTTGTTTTTCTCTAGAAGCCATCATTTTCGATCTATAAGCGTTTCAAAGTTGAAACAACACGAATTTTGCTATTTTTAACGTTGAATAAAAGCAAAAGCCGAACGAAAAATCAATGTCTCTAAGGTGGGAATGTATTCTTTAGGATCTCGTCCACAAGGCCTAACAGCAGTAATTAATGTTTCCGACCGGGGACCACTTTTTTTCAAAAATGTTCAATGCACTGTTTCTAGGTGCGACAGTATAGCTGTATATACCGCGGACCAATTTATATAGTCAATACGACCTCCACAAGGAAAATGCATTGAACATTTTCAAAAAACAAGTGTTTCCCGGACGGAAACATCAGCTATTGCTGTCGGATATTGTAGACGGCATCCTAGAGAATATATTTGCACTTTAGAAACATTGATTTTTTGTTTAGTTGTTGCTGTTATTTAACGTTAATAATAGCAAAATCCGTGTATTTTCGACTTTAAAACGCTTATAGCTTGAAAATGATGGCTTCTAGAGAAAAACAACAGAAGTAGTTTTTTGTTCAAAATACCTCTGATTACCTAATGAAGATGTTTTCGGAGCAAAATGAGTGATTTTCCCAATTTGTTCAAGTAATTTCGGTTTAAACAATTTTGCACCCGATTTCGGCTTGGAAACATGCATCACTAGCTTGAGAAGGGTCTTCTGGATAGGATCCCACTAAAAAATCCTATGAACCCATTTTTGCACACGATGTCGGGAATTTCGCCTAGTCTATTAGCGGTCTGTCTGTGTGGTCTACGTTCGCCTTGTATTGCATAGCGTGCTGTTGAGACGTTCGAGTCCACACATGATCTTTTCTCGAGAACTGCTCAATATTCTAATACTCACAAGTAACCAACTCAAGTTAGTATTTTCAGTTAGTAGTATAACCAATTGAGTTAGTATTTCCTCAATGATTTCTTGCGTGAGTTTTCTATGAACCATAGAATTTCTATCAAAAACTCGCTGTCAAGTTAACCCGAAAATGATGGAGGGGGCTCAGAGAGTTTGCATATTTCATAAGACGCCGTGTTAAATTCGCGAAATACAAACGTCGATATTCCGGCTCACATTTAAACCCATGACTTGAAAATTCAGTATAAGTCTCATATCAGCATTATAAAAGAGTAATCTGAATTTCGTCAAAATGTCGCTGTCAATTCTCGACCAGAGGAACCTCCTTAAGTAAAGGTTGTGCGTTTGAGAGCAACTGCAGATGAACAAGGTGCAATTGGGGGAAAAATCTTTAAAAATTCTCCCATCTTGAAAAAATTGTTTCAAAGTCAATCGGCTTCACAATGAATTCAACTGGTCGAGCTCCCAATGACGTCATACTGGCAAACAACTTTTCGAGTGAATTTTTTCGATTGTATGGGTTGAAATAAGACCATCTGTCACGGTAAAAAAATTTTTCAAATTTTTTTCAGGCCCTCGTACACGTATAGAAAAAATATGTATTCAACTTTTTTGAGCAAAACTTTCGTAACGTTTTCACACTCAAATCGTTATAGCTCCGAAATAACGTTGGAAAGAGGGCGCATTTGAAAGGTGAGCAAAATACCTATAAAAAATCACTCTGGAGTTCTGGCCGGCCGGAGTTCTGGTTCTCATATAACCTCGATTATATATGGATGATTCTGTGAAAATCATTTCTTATTTTTTTTTCAAAGAACTCTTGTTTTGGAAGATTTAAGAGAATATTTTCCATGCCAAAAGTTATTCTCCACGAATAAAATATTGGCACTCTGCATTTCTGGGTTTTAAGCTGTTTTCTGGGTGCTTTTTGAATTGTAATGACAGAAAACCTCAATTTTTTGCGCATGCGCGAGATTATAGAATTCCAAAACCACTTTTTTTGAAAAGCTGAGAAAATTTCCTTCGAAAGGACCTCCTGTTGAGTTCAATTTCATCAATTGAAAGCGGAATTGCAGCACCCGAATGATGAAGAACGATTTGAGCGGAAACATGAAAGCTTCTAGGCAATGACTGAAGCGAATATGGGACCTCCTACCGAGATGCTTTCTTGTAGTGGCTGTCAAAAGCCACCGTGACTTTGGTGTAAATCAATGAATTCATGCTCAACAAGTGGTCATTTTGAGGGAAATTCACTCAGCTTTTGGGAATAATTGGTTTCGAAATCTTCAAATCTCGCGCATGCGCAGAAAATTGAGGTTTTCTGTCATTGAAATTGAACAAATGCCCAGAAAACAGCTTAAAACTCAAACTCTGAAAATATTTTATTCGCGGAGAACACAACTCTTTGCATGAAAAAATGTACTTCTAATTCTTCCAAAAAAGAAGCTTTTTGGGGGAAAAAAATAAAAGATAATTTTTACGGAATTATCCATATATAATCGAGGTTCTATGAGAACCAGAACTCCGGGGTGATTATCGATAGGCTTTTTGCTTGCCTTTCAGATGCACCGAACCGCGTCCCTCTATCTACGGTAATCTTAGAGCTATAACGATTTGAGTGTGAAAAAATTACGAAAATTTTGCTTAAAAAAGGTTGAAAATTTAATTCTGATTTGTGTACCAGGGTCCGAGAAACATTTTTTAATTTTTTTTATGGTGAAGGAATTTCATTTTTCAACCTATGAAATCGAAAAAGTTCACGTCGAAAGCAATCTGAGACCTAACTGTCGACCATACATCGTTTTCTCGTGGAATTACTCCCATGCTATTAGCATAAGAGAGTCAGAACTTTTATTAATCTGATGGGCCAACTGTTCCGAAGCATATCTCAATTCATATGGCAATTGACCGGAATACTAAACTGATACTTAGAAAGGGCGCAATCGTTCTCAGGTTCCAGAGAAATAAATTGTTTCATTGTCAATAACTAGATAAAATGACCTCTCTCGAGATCAGAGAATGGTCTGGACCTTTTTTAAGTATTAGCCTAGGATTCAGGTCAATCGCCATATGAATTATAATAATGCCTCTGAATAGTTGGCTCACCAGATAAATAAAAATTTTGACTCTTCTATGCCAATAGTTTGGGACATAACGAAGCGTGTTTTGGTACGACATGGTTTAGAGCTCGATACTTGAAATCATTCTGAAGCCACTCGACTTTGGAACAATTTGCTCGGGATGAGGAAATTTTTCAGAATTTTTTCTCGAATTGCATTTTGTCCAACTGAAATTGCTCTAAAATGCACAACCTTCACTCAAGGGGCTCAGAAAAAAGCAAGATGCCTATTACACAAAGAAACTATGTTCTAATCTATCACTCAAAATGTTTTCGAGCTGTAGCTGGTTTGGATAGGAATTCTGATCAATTCTAAGCGCAAAGTCATGAACAAGTGACAAAGACAAATTTGTTGAGATCAGGAATTGATCTTTCATAGTTCTTGCATTGGATATTTTACAAAATTTTCAGAACGTCATGAAACCATGAAACGATTATTTTTGTTATTTTAGCTCATGCCCGCCTTTCCGTGCACTTGGGGAAAGAGTCAGCTAAATTGTGGAATCTTCGGTGTAATTAGTCGATTGATCAACACCGAGATTTCAGTGAGTGTAGGATCGTTGATTTTTCAACAAAGTCTAAGTTTATCCCAAATATCTTATTCTACTCATCTTAAAACGGAGGCCTGCGAATCGTCGTCCTGATTGAACAATAGATATCGCTTAATAAGTCAGAGTTGAGAAGAAGTTCCAGTATATGCTTCCATGAATTGCACCGAGGAATGTTGGGGAATTTGACATGGCTTTGAGTGTACAGAACTTTGTACTGAGAAAAATGTCTGAAAAAATTGCCTAGGAGTGCTCTCTAGCTGTTTTCAGCCCCTTCTTGACGTCAGATTGTTTCATTGTGAATATTAAATACGCGAAGCAACGTAGCATGGCGCGCGATGTACCAGCACCAGTGGCGAATTTGTTTTCAAATCTTAAAGAAAGTTTCAATAATGTCGGTGCAGAATTGATCCCACAAAGCTGGGGGAATACCTGTATAGTGTTGATGAATTTTTTTCCGTGACTTTGTGGGCTCAATCTTGCACTAATCTTGATGGAACTTTTTTCAGAATTTGCAGAAAAATAATCTGCAGGTGGCCGTACAATTGGTTTCGTGCGTGGTTTCTTTCAAAAATCATCGTTGGGAATAAATCAATTGAACCGCTAGAGGCGCCACCGTCGCTTTCCAAAAAGTAGAGAGCACTCTTAAGGGTAGGTATGGTGTATCTATAGCTACATTGAAGATTATCACGCTGCGGGTGGCGAATATAATGGGTCAGACAAGAATTGCGCTGGTCATGCAACCGCGACGATATCCACTGCCCCGGCCATCTTCGACACTACCCGTAAGTTCCTGTTTGATGCCTGAAAAGACTGACGAAGGTCAACTTGAAAAACTCGCGCATGCGAACGACTAAACCAGAAGGTGAAATAGTTCCTACAAGATGGGGACTTTTTTGGGGCAATAAACAAAGCTCGGCGAAGTGGAACAAGAACGTATAAAAAATCTTGGTTTAGGTGTCGATAAGGTGGAGATAAGGAAAAATGAATATGAAAAATAATATTTTCTACATCTTGAATTTTTTCTAATGCATTTTTGATCAATATGGCTTGCATTTTTTCAAATGCAAGCCATATTGATCGCGAAACGAGGGGCATTCAATCGGTTGGTTCCCAAACGCGAGCCGGCCCCAAACGGGGTAATAATTGAAGTGGGTGGGGGTATCAATTCTCCCATTCCAGCTAAGAAACGAGTGTCGCCATAAAAAACTATTGCAAATAATACAGTGATTTTTTTGGGATATGGAAAAATTCATGTAATCCTAACTAGGGCTGAAATAACGAGCACGTACCTTGATTGCTGTGACAGTGAAGCTGATAGAGCGGCCTATATTCATCAAACTATAGCCATCATACTATGGGTAGATACGGCAATGATTTTTGCGGGAGATCTGGGATCCATATCTGGGATACATATCCATTGTAAACAAGGAACAAAGAGCACATACCTTGATTGCTGCAACGTACAGAGGAACGATGAATACCCCCGTACGTATTATTTTTCTGCAAACTTTCTAAACGTTTCATCGAGGTTGGATGCAGAATTGGGTGGCTTTTTGCAGGAAAAACTTGAGCAATACTCAAAATCATTTCCGCAAAAAAGCTCACTCAATTCTGCACCAATCTCGATGAAACTTCTTTTAAAAGGATCGAGACGAATGCCTCCACAAAGGCTATTTTATGTACGTCAGCAACTTTTATAACGGAATTATTGAACTTTGTCGATTTTGCAACAAATTCTGTTTCGAATCTTATGAAGAGTATCGATTCTCACAATGTCCTATACGACAGTTGAGAGAATCAACAAAAACTATTGTCGAACTTATACATTTGATCACCAAATTTCTCTCAGTGTGTCGAATAAGTATAAATATATGCTCGATATGCTCACCCTATGTACAGTTGAGTAATTTTGGATCAAGCGGGATTAGAACATTACAAGGGAGATTGTGAAGGTAATATAGGAAATTCCCACTTGTCGGTACATTTTTGAGCCCTCTCCTCCCCACCCCCTTCTGCGAGCTCTGTGACCCGGAAGAAGCCCACTCCAGGCCCGAAAATCTGACCACCGGCAAGAGTCCTCGTCCTTTTTGGTTCTCAAAATCTCGGCGACGGTAGGCTCGAAAGCATCTCTGCTTTGAAAGCAGGATATTCGAGGGGGCTGTTATATACTCATGAACAGGTGCAGCAGTGATATTTCGGGATGAGGGTGTCGAGAGATACTATTCGATACATTTCCACAGATACACATGGGATACCATGCGATACTCATGTAGAATCAACATCATGTGCAGTGATATACTAATGAGATATGATACGATAATCGCCCTAGGAATGCCCGGTATTCTTATGCGATACCATAATATATCAAACGATATTGTTGGATTCCATGAGATACTATGATATACTGTACGATACGCGACTTTTCGAGTAGAATATACGCTTACCATACTATACGACACTGATATTCATGGCCTGATACTAATATGATACCATACGATACTCACCCTCTAGAGATGCCCTGCATTCTCATACGATACTATAAGATATCAAACGATATTGTTGGATTCTATAAAATACTGTGATATACTGTACGATACGCGACTTTTCGAGTGAAATGTACCCTTACGTCACTGTACGATACTGATCGATCTTTTGGTCTGATACTCATATGATACCATGCGATACTCACCCCAGGAATGCCCTGCATTCTTATACAATACCATGAGATATCAAACGATACTGTTGGATTCTCTGAGATACTGTGATATACTGTACAATACGCAACTTTTCGAGTCCAATATACCCTTACTATACTATAGGATACTGATTGATATTTTTGGCCTAATACTAATATGATACCATACGATACTCACCCTAGGGATGCCCTACATTCTTATACAATACCATGAGATATCAAACGATACTGTTGGATTCTGAGAGATACTGTAATATACTATACGATACGCGACTTTTCGAGTAGAATACACCCTCACGATACTATACGATACTGATTGATATTTTCGGCCTGATACTAATATGATACCATACGATACTCACCCTAGGAATGCCTTGTCCTCTTATACGATACAACGAGATATCAAACGATACTCTTGGGTTCTGTGAGATACTGTGATATACTGTACGATACGCGACTTTTCGGGCAGAATATACGCTTACCAAACTATATGACACTGATATTCATGGCCTGATACTAATATGATACCATACGATACTCACCCTAGAGATGCCCTGTATTCTCATACGATACCATGAGATATCAAACTATACTGTTGGATTCTGTGAGATACTATGATATACTGTGCGATACGCGACTTTTCGAGTAGAATATACGCTCACGATACTATACGATACTGATTGATATTCATGGCCTGATACTAATATGGTACCATACGATACTCACCCTAGAGATGCCATGTATCTTCATACGATATCACGGGATATCAAACGATACCACGCGATTCTGTGCGATACTGTGAGATTCTCTACGATACGTGACTAGTTCGTCATAATATGAGCTTACGATGACATGAGATACGAAACGATATAAGTGACCCGATACGCATGAGATATTATGCGATATCCACCTCAGAACGGCATTGGATTTCTATACGATACTCATATTAGAGGGGAAAACGTGCAGTCCCGAAATTCTCTTGAGTTAGAGAATCTTCACTGTGGACAATCTAAAACAAGACCTATTCAGGGATGAAACGAGAAAAATAAGAATATGAATCAGTGCATGACCAAAGTCGGAGTTGAATTTACCTACGGTTGAACCGAAGATGATCGTACATTAGTACATCTACTATCATGAATCTCTGTTGAGATTGTGAAAAATGCGACATTCTGATCTTTGTGGTGCTGAAGTTCAAGAGCAGTTCAACTGTAATGATATATTCGAACAAGAAGCTAGCGTATACCACTCGATTTCGTTATTAGCCAAAGTCATCTGGATAGAATTAATAATTAGGGGAAAACCAGTGCTATGTATCCAATGTGCATTCATCAGTTTTAGAACAATACACTCTTGGAATCTTGAATTCCGCTTAAAAAACATGATCAAGGATCAGACATTTGTTCTCTTCACTAAAAATTAAATGAGTGGGACAGAGTCAGCATTGGGAATGCAAAATAGGAAATTTGAGTGAGATGATGGATCCATTACTGCAGTAGAGTTAGAATTGAGGGTACGGAACGCATGGAGAGTTAACATCTAAGTGTGTCACCTATAGCTTGAGCCATAGAATCCTCCCAAGCCTCCTTTTAAAAGTGAGATATCGTTCAAGTTCAACACACATGCACATCAGGCACGGTGAGTCATTCAGTCGAAAGAGGTTGAGTTGCTTCAACATGGGATTTTTCTCTGGGGCATGTTTCGGGGTCATGAGTAGATCATTTTCCAACAAGAATGGAAAAAATTGGTTGAGGTTTTTCAAAATAAAGTCGATTTCGACATTTTTTAAGCTATTCTCTGAAAATAGCCTATTTACTTTATCACTCACTCTCGGTTCTTGCTTTGAAATCGACAATTCGAAATAACCATAGTACCTACATTCGACGTGAAAAGACCCAATCTTCGAAACCCGAGGTCCTCATTGAGCCTAAATAAGATCCAAATAGTTCGAAATGGTTTATTGGGGCGAAGCCCCTTTCCTTACCACGACTCAAGCCAGCTTTTTCGCACTTTTATTTGACAAAACTACCGAACCAATCTCCACCAAACTCTGCACACATGCTCGGGACATGCTCAAGGGTGCATATCTCCAGAGTCATGCAGATTCATTGACTCAAAGCTGAATAATGAAGATTATTGGCAGAGATACGTAAATACTATAGGTTTATGCCATTATTGGCGTTTCCTTTCTATTCATCTTCGGTGCACCAAGCCACGCGACGTACGCGTTTCGGCCTCACACCACCAGATGGCGACGAGTTTTACTCACTACCAGAATTTTAATTTCTTAGCGCGGGATGTCGACACTAATGAAGTGCTAGTCTTCGTTGTATGTGGAAGATTTTTAGTGAGAAATTGTGTTTTTCAGGTGCAATCTCAGGAAATCTCATGAGATCAAAGT
The DNA here is from genome assembly GCA_029851415.1 of Eretmocerus hayati. Taxonomy (NCBI): domain Eukaryota; kingdom Metazoa; phylum Arthropoda; class Insecta; order Hymenoptera; family Aphelinidae; genus Eretmocerus; species Eretmocerus hayati. The sequence goes on along the minus strand of CM056743.1, from coordinate 70,094,122 downwards.
TGTAGAACGCAGCATTTTCTAAGGAGGAAGTCCCTATAAGTTTCTCGGAAAAGCCATGCCTGGGCCGGGAAAATGCGCTGAAACTATTCCGTGCATTCATTACCATCGACTTGAATAGGGCGTCTGACGCAGTGCTACTAATCTTGCTGCCAATTTGACAGTTCTCAATTTAGGGCTAGGCAACCATTCGCATTCCGAAGAGGACAGAATTCACTTCATAATGGCACAAGTCGTATCTCTCTATTAACGAAACCCTTCGGGCATGGCTCAGACGAAAGAGAAATAAGTGTGTCAAAACGCCGTTCTCGCACCAAGACTGCTGACACGCGTCGCTCAGGATCTGCACTCTTTTAGTTTCTGCTACTCCAGATCCCCTTCGAGATGCATCCAGTCGCTTCATCAGGAAATACAAACTGTCCAATGGCAGCACATCTAACATCGCAACGGTTACGGTCCCATTCAAACGAATGTTAACTACGTCGAGCGCCTTTGCGCGCACTTTCCGACTCGCGTTTTTATTTCCCAGAACACTCGTAGGAACCTTCTCTGTGAGAAATTCCACGACCCACAAATTTGTTCTGAAGTGTTTTCCCCCAGAAATTCATAAAACTCAAGATAATATTGGTGAAAAACCATAATTTTGCACTAAAAGTTGTCACAGCCAAAAAAATGTGGAATTCGAAAGAGCAACCTCGGAAAATCGGTTCAGGGTACAAAATACATAGTATAATGTGAAGATGTTCCGGGGGAATTGAAGTGGCCATGGGAGCATCGGTGGTCCTAATCGGTGGACGCCCATAATATAAACGTATTTTACGATTCTCAGCATCACAACCAATCATCATCTGCTTGAGCAATAATCTTTGCGGTATTCAAAAAAGCGAGAAGAAATTGCGCGCGAGCGGGGTACCCAAATATGCTTTGCCGACGAAAAATTACCGCCCGAACGCAACCCCGGTCTCCATTTTGAGCTTCCACCGCGGGATTCTTATCTGGTGAAACAAGGAATCCTCAAAATGAAACACCAGGTATTTCACATGTAACAAAGAATCCCGGCGCGCAAAAAACTGTGAATTCGTTTTTTACGCCGAAGAATACACAAGACATTCGTAATCAGGTCAATAGGATATGCCGGCCCCAAAATATTCGTGTAATGATAAGAATTCATTGACCAGTTATACAACTTTTCCCAACCTCGCTTCGCCCCGTTTTGTCCGCAAGCACGGACACACCTAGTAGAGCAGGGAACACTCTTTTACCGAAAAAATTTACGTAAAATCCTAGGGTATCCTTTGTGATCAGGGGACATGGATTTCATGAATACTGAAGAGGTGTATGTACATACATATCAATAGTGACTTATTTCACTAGTATTTGGTATGCCCGAGACCTTCTCATCATTTGATTGGAATTCTGAATGTAAGTAAGGAGCAATATCTGGACAGCGCCCTAACAAAAAAAGTGTTGAATTTTTTTCGAACTGTTGTTTTAATGCGAATTGAATCTTCAATAAGTACAATCTTGTTGACATATTGAAGACCCCTCTCACATGATCAGATTCTATAAACAAAAGTCTCGCTCGATTATCATTGTATTAAATATCACAGGGTGCACTAACTGAAGAGATACACTTTCACATTTTATATTCTGTAACATTTACCGTTTAATCTCCATCAGAATAGGAAGATATCTTATATCCTTCTACGAATCGTTGAAAAAATAAGTCATACATGCAATTCATTGATTTCGCATACTGCGCGGAAAAGATGATCTGAATGAGCAGAGTGAACTCCATATTTCTTCCAAATTTCACTGAATTCGTGATGAACTGACTGGAATGCTTGTTCGCTGTACTTTCCAAGACCAGTTCCAGTTCTACTACAAATGATACATAATTGCATGAGCTTTCGGTGTAACAAATACCCGAATTTAGATAGCAACTGCGAAGATCTTTTAGTTTATCAGCATATTGTGGATCGAGATTCGTGCCAAAACAAGCTCTCACGACTTCTTCAAAACTTTCCAAAATCTTCACACATTTATTAACAGAAGGTTTATCTCTGCTTCCGATGAGGTTTATATTATTCAGTAGCTTGCTGCAATTGTTACCATCAGAGTTCTCACCACCGTAAATGATCTGGCGATTTACCATTTCAAATTGTTCAGGACTGGAATTATGTATGCGAAGCGAGTAGCGCTCGCTCAAATTTACTCTTATATGTATTGTCGTGCGATCAATCTCACTTAGACAATGACATCCGTGCGTGTGTCTTCACTCTCTTCTCAATAGAGCTCACGCAGCTCGAAATAAGTTTTGCCTCAATATTGGCCCACGGCGGACCTACACTCTGGTGCCCCGTGTGGCATGAAGTTCAGCCTTGACCAAGGCCCACGGCGGATCTTTGTTTACCCCGTACGCGCAACGATCGCTCATTATATACATATATATATCGACCAAAGTATCTTTCTAAGTGCCCGCGGATGGTGAGAAATGTGAATCCTCGCACGACTGATTGAGTGCACTGAACGCGAGTGACAAACTGTGTATTTAGATCGTAAGCTTAGTGGATAAATGTCATTTTTGTGGAGTTACACAAGATTTACAAATCACTGGCTTGGATCACTAACCCCGCTCCAGCCTGCTCATCCCTGTGTTTCAACCCCAAGGGAAGCACCTCAGCTCCCGAACATTGGTCCTTCGAGCCGGATGAGGAGCCGGCAGGAGCAGATTTTCACCGATCTCATGGTGAATTTCAGTCACTCGCAGTAAGTTGTGAATCGGTTCTCACGATTTCCCGCGCGGCAATTGCGCCAAATTTTGACGCCTGTCCCCTCGCTCTCTGCTCATCATCAACGAGCTGAGCAACGTCCGAGCATTGTACGAAAAAGTGATTGCACCATCCTCGCGTGCAAGTCAAAACCGCATCGTCGCGCGAACCCCATAAACCCTGTGTAAGCTTGCAGCTACACGTGGGGATCATCTACGGGAGAGATCTTCTATCTCTCTCGCACCGCTGTAACGGCCGAGTTGGTCAAATTTCCATCGCGCCACACGAGACGTCACTCTAGTCCGTGTGAGCTTTCATTGTGTAGAGCAGCCAATCACCTGATGTGCTGTTCGAACAGCCGTTGACGCGTGTAAGCAAGCCCTTCTTGCCGCGCCGCGTACCTCACCTTATTGTCTCTCTCGCGAGTCTCTCTCTCGCTGAGTACCCCTACTTCGGCCGATTGGACATCATCCGTTTAGGCCATATGTTTGAGTAGTGCACTGTACACTGTGTGCGCTATCTCACTCACTCTTTCGAGTCGCTCTCTCTCTCTCGCGCTCGACTTTTTGCAAAGCTGGCAATGTGTGCTATGCTTATGCATGTGTGAACGTATTACTACATACTACGTTCGACCCCGCCTCACCCTGCGCTCAGCTGTCACTTTGCTCACGCTGTGAACTCACCCGTTTCAAATACTTGCGGGCCTCGAGTCTCACTGAACATTGAGTGTAAAAGCGCAAATAGTACTGTTTTTAGTCTTTTTTCGGCAGAACCAGCCTCAATTGTCTCGCACCGCAATGTATTGCTTGTGGTTGCCAGAAGTTACTCTCCTTCGGCCGAGTCTTTTTTACCAGAGCTCGATATCCTCAGAGCTGGTATATTGTGCTACGCTTGTTATGTGAGTGATACAGATTCGTTCGCTCTACCCCCACCCCGAGCTTGGACTTGCACATCCTCGTGCATCCATGTTTTCATAGTGCAATTTGGGCATTAGTTCTCACCCCTCACCGTGCACACTAAGCACAAGTGACTCATCTCGGTAGTGCGAATTCTAGCACACAACCTCATCATGCCGAGCAAAGACTATGTAAAGCTCTTTGCACTTCAAGAGATTATCGTTAATTCGATGATCAATGCCCCCAAAAAAGTCAAGAAGTACGACCGATCCTCTCAGTACCTGCTGAAAAACCACCTGTCTACACTGAACGAAGAACGGGATAAGTGCAGGAACTTGCACGTGGACCTGTATGCTGAAGCCAGTCCCGAAGACCTGCAGCATGACTACTTTGTGAATAACAGAATCACGGTAGTCGAAGTGGCTTATGATCAAGCCAGAGACTTTATCCTTGAGAGACTGCAGGAAGCGGAGACGTCTGCGATTGCTGCCGAAACTCATCATCACGCCCCAGCGCCGGCTCAAGTGCGGCCAGGCGTGGGGTTCCACCTTCCAGAGTTGCCGACCTTCGAGGGAAAAACCACAGTGGCCATCAACGAGCTTCTATATTGTGATCCCGATGCGCCCGATTCACCTCCACTTAGTTCTCAGAAAGTGACTAACCACGAAGTGAGTGATCAAAGTGTATCAGTGACTACAGTGCATAGTGATCATACTAACACCCATAGCTGTAGCTTATTACCCCCGGCGCCTGCATGCGCCACATCCATGGCAACTGACTGCAAGATTATGAGTTGTCATGATGAGATACTTTCACGTATGTTCTTACCCTCGTGTTCGGAACTGTTCAACGCATCCGAAAAACTTTCCCAGATCCTCGAGTTTCATAAAAACCGTTGTGATTCCGAGATCATTGGCCTTAGATATTCGCGGTCGAGTAAGATTTGTCACATGACCTCCATAGAGATCATGCCGAGCTGATCATAGCTCAAGTAAGACAGAATTTGTTACACCCGGGCACGACTCTGCTTTTGGCTATGGCATGCCAGCTATCTCGGGAACTTTACAACGTTAACATGGTCCGTTCTGTGTTCATTTTCCATTATTCTCGATCAAACTTTTTTATCCCATTCTTCTAATAAAGAATTGTTTCTCCCCCGACTAATTTGTCCACGACAGACCTCCAGTCTAACTAAGCAATTTCCTTTACATTGGCAACATTGTATTCTGTCGCAACTTCCACGCTTCATGAAAATTGAACCGATTTTGGGTCAAATGACCTTTTCTAATTCAAAACCATAATTTTACTCCCTCTCGAAATTTAACCTCAATTCAAATCGGAAGTTTTGCGAGATCTTTTATCTCGCACCCGGGCATATATCCAGGATTGAAATTATGTTTGCAAAGCGAGTAGCGTTCGCTCAAATTCACTCTTATATGTATCGTCGTGCGATCGATCTCACTTAGACAATGGCCTCCGTGCGTATGTCTTTCCTCTCTCCTCAATAGAGCTCACGCAGCTCGAAATAAGTTTTGCCTCAATATTCGCCCACGGCGGACCTACACTCTGGTGCCTCGTGCGGCATAAAGTTCAGCCTTGACCAAGGCCCACGGTGGATCTTTCGTTTACCCCGTACACGCGACGATCGCTCATTACGTATATATATATATATATCGACTATCGGCCGATCATATCGACCAAGCACTTTTGTGTGTGCCTGCGGATTGTGAGAAATGTGCATCCTTGCACGACTGATTGAGTGCACTGAACCCGAGTGACAAACTGTGTATTTAGATCGTAAGCTTAGTGAATAAATGTGATTTTTGTGAAGTTACACAAAATCTACAAATCACTGGCTTGGATCACCAACCCCGCTCCAGACTCCTCACCCCGTGATTTAACCCCAAGGGGAGCACCTCAGCTCCCGAACACAAATTATTCTGATCTAATCTGGGCTCAATTTGGACTTCGGATTTCGAAAAATTGGGTCTTTTACGTCAAATATAGGTACTTTGGTCATTTTGAATAGTCGATTCTGGAACAAGGGACGAGAGTGAGTCATGAAGAAAATGGACTATTTTCGGGAAAGAGCTTGAAGAATGGAACAATCGACTCCATTCTCAGAACCCTCGACCGATTCTTTTGATTCTTGTTGGAAAATGATCTTCTAATGACCCCGAAACATACCCCAGAGGAAACTCCCATGTTCACGCAACTCGACCTTTTTCGGCTGAATGACTCACCGTGCAGGATTAGACAGCTCTCAAATTCCATTTACATTCCCTCCGAATAGTGGTTGTTCAATCATCAAGTATTGAAATCAGATTCACAGATGAATCCATCATGCCTTGGTCTAATGACGAAGCAAGTTCTATCTCTCAATAGATATTCAATTGTTATCAAGCACGTTGTAGATAATCCTGGTATCCAATTTTGGTGTATTCATTATTTCTAAAATGTACATACTAGGTCTACCACGCTCTATACATATTGTGTGATCTTGTGAGGGCTTTAGCCCGTAATTTGGAAGAATAAAATAAAATAAATAGTTCTCTTCGATTCTAATTTGGGTGGGTAAGGATTTAGTTTGCGGCATAGGTAAGCAGCAGTTGGTCGAACCAACGCATATGATACAAATATACTCTTGCACCCTATGAGGGACAGTGACTTGTGGACCAAAATAATGACCTGCAGTTCTGATTTGTAAGAAGCGTTATCTACCTGAGTTTAACAATAATAACCTCTACCTCCCAACCATCTGAGTTGTCATGGCGAAGAAAAATCAACGGCACATGTTAACCAAATCCAAATATTATGAAGGTGAGATTAGAATCCAACCACTAGAAGTCTCACAATTGAGAAAAGGAATCCAATGAGTAACTAACACTGTGGCGAATGTAAAGACTGCAGTGAATATGACAGATTATGCTATGTAACGATCTTTGTTACAATGACTTTACACACCTTTGGATACACCAGAGTCCCTGAAAATGAACATTCATCTCTACACAAAGGCCCTGGTTCTCTGTACATGAACATTCAACGAAATTATTTGATGAAGAAACTCATCTGATGCACAAGTCACAGCCGGAGTGTTTCCAATTGACTCAATTTTGACAGAAATTGCTTGTCCATCCTAGTGCATATCTGAGGAGTGCTGGCCCCTGTTCCTAACACGTCAAGAGTACGGAATTTCTCCAGGAACTGTGCAAGAACATCCAAACACGCCAGACAATCTACAATAAATTCCATCGGCCCAGGAAAGCACCGGAGTATAGCATACAGCAATGCAACAGACTTGATGTCTCGGACTGGCTGCAACGGTACTCCAGAAAATTGGACACCGAGTAATCGCAAGGAAAGATTCTGCACATATTCCCGATAGTGCTTCATCGGCTCTTCCCTATTTGGGTGAAAAGATGGACTGTTTCCACCCATATAATTTGTCGTGAGGTGAAACTGATCAATAGTGGACTGCGGTGATAATCGCGCTGCCACACAAGGGAGATGTCTGCAGCTTATCGGAATAGTATCGTATGGTATCTCACTAGTCTCTTGTATCATTGGATTAGTATAGTACAGTATCGTATTGGCATGTTGTGGGGTCCGATGAGTATCGGAAAGTATGTCATTGCTATGTCCTGGAATCGGATGAGTATCAGATAGTATCTCATTAGAATGTCACAGGATCGGATGTGTACTGTATGAATTCTCATTGATGGGTCATAGGGTCAGGTGAGTATCGCGAGGTACTTCGTCAATTTATCATGAGACCAGAGGATGAGTATCGTACAGTATCTGATTGATATAAATCGTAGGATCGGATGAGTATCACGCAATACCTCATTGGCGCAACACGAGACCGAGCTAGAATCAGATGGTATATTACGGGTATAACATAGAATCGGTCGAGTAACGTATGATATCTCATGAATGGTCATCTCTCTGGGATCGGCTGAGTACCGGAGGGGATCTAATTGATTTTTCATAAGATCCCATGAGTATCGCGCGGTATCACAATGGTATGTCATGGGATCCGATCAGTATTACAAAGTATCTCATTGGTATGCCGTTCAATCGGATGAGTATCGGAAGGAACATCCTGAGTATGGAATGGAATCGGACGAATACCGCATGATATCTCATTGGCAGGTCATGGAATCGGATGGAGTATCAATGTGATATCTTATTGTTTCGTCATAGTATCAGACAGGTATTCCATGATATCTCATTGGTATTACATAGAATCTCAAGAGTATCGTACAATATCTTATACGTATGTCATGGGATCGGAAGAGTATCGGACGGAATATCATGAGTGAGGCATGGAATCGGACGAGTACCGTATGATATCTTCTTGGTAGGTCATGGGATCTGATGGAGTGTCAATGTGATATCCCATTGTTCCATCATAGTATCAGACAAGTATTCCATGATATCTCATTGGTATCCCACGAAATTCCAAAAGTATCATACAATATCTCATACGTATATCGGATCGAATACGAATAAGTATACCGAGCGTGAAGCATGGAATAGGATCAGGTGAGGAATTTGACGAATTCCATGCATATTCCGGTTCCTTTGGTTCCCAAAGTGGCATCCGCTGGGATCGTGACCGTGTGAAATTAAATCATGTTAATATCGGAAAATGCGTATCCTATGTAATCTGAAGAGTATCTTATGGTATTCCATCACCTCCTCACATTTCCGGGCAAGTACTGCACAGTATCTGATGTGTATTCCATAGTATCAAATGAGCATCGTGCAATATCTCATGGTGTCTCATGGAATCGGATGAGTATCCTATGGTACCCAATCCGTATATCATCAGATCGGACTAGTATCGGATGGTATCGCATCATTGTAGCATGGAATCAGATGAGTACCTTATGATATCTCAGAAGTATCGCGTAGGACCACGTAAATCGTAATAGTGTCGTTATTCTATATAGTTTAGTTCCTGCGAGTGACTATTATAGTATCTCATGGTATCTCATGGGTTCTCCTCGACTCACAGTCCGGATACTTGTGAGATATCATACGATATCATGCTCATTCACAAATTCCATCTTCTGCCGATTTCAAACCCGAGAACCGATGTTTCTGATGCACCCCTCCATAATATCCATGATCTTTCATACTGTTCATGTCTCAATGACCATGTTCCGTCATCCTTCGTATCTCAAAAATCTCATGGTATCTCATGAGTATATAAATTCTCACGGAGTATCGTACAGTATCGTATAGTATCTCATGGGTTCTACAATTTCCTTCCTCAGCCTTTCCGAAGGTACCGATGATCAGGGGAGTCATTTTTCAGTCCCTTTCGGAGTCCTCAGTCATGTAATTGACCATTTTTCCTTGTCTTCCGTATCTCAAAGAATCTTATGGTATCTCATGAGTGTATGAATTCTCACGGAGTATCGTACAGTATTGTATAGTATCTCATGGGTTCTAAAATCCCCCCCCCCTCAGCTTCTCCGAGTGAACCGATGATCGAGGTTGTCGTTTTCCCGTTTTTTCGAAATTCTCAGTCATAAAATAGACGATTTTTTAACTTTCATACAATTTCATGGTATCTCATGATATCTCATTAGTATCGTTTCGTATACGCATGAGATATCATGTGGTACGCATGTGGAACTCATTCAAAAATCTTACCAGGGATAGGTGCTTGGATGACTCGGCTAGACAAGAACGAGCGAGGAGCAACAATTCTTATGCTATCGCAAAAGATGGACAATATGTGCGTCTTCTGGATTTCATTGTTGATGCGCAAAAACGAAAAGAGTTGGCTGTTTGTATCGCGGTGGAGGTTATGGATCTCGATCTCAATGTTCCTTTGCACATGAAGAAAATCAAGGAAGTGTCTCGCGAAGAAGTTGTTATTGAAACCGAATGTATTGGAGGTGTATGCGTCTTCGTTCAAGTGAAAGAGGCAAAGTACGTATGTGCCGTGCCGTATCCCTACTATCACTGGTGACAACTTACTGGAGAACAAATTGTCCAAAAGTTTTTTTCGCAACATCTCAAACGGTCTGGCAACTGAAGTAGTTTCCGTTGACTTTTCGATGACCCCGGCTGTCACAAAGTGATTTCCATGTATAATATTGATATGCTGCATACGAATATCGACGGTAGAATCTTGGAAAGTTACGCCAAGAATAAGTTATTCACAATGTTTTATCAACAAAGGAAAAAGTTGATGAATTTACGAGGAAGGTTTTAGGGTGATCTTACGTCGAATTAGTCTCGTGCCTTTTTTCATGGAAACTCTTGGTTATCCCGGAAAAGATTCACTGACCAGTTAGAGGTTGAAGCTTGCGAAACACGGATCTCGATGGAACTCTGGGAATCATCTCCTTTTGGTGAAAAATATGAAAGATATCCCGGAGGATTTATCCCCATGGACCTCCTATCTTGAGATACAGCTGCGGAGGCTGGCATTGGCAGTACATCTATATGTACAATTACTGTTTAACGTGTGCATATATTGGCAATGCTCATTTTCACAGCTGTATCTCGCGATAGGCAGAACCAAATCCTTTGAGATATCTTCATTCCTCACCAAAAGGGGATGATTCCCAGAGTTGAGACGAATCCAGGACCCGCAAGGTTGGACCCCTCCGTGTGAGTTTCGAAAATATCGATTTTATCAGTTTTTTCAGGATCTATAGCGCAGAGGTCGAATGAAATTCTTTTGAGTTACAAAAGCTCAAAAGTTTTCTTCATGTGTTCACGTCCAGGAGGAACCACTTCCGCTCCGGTTTACGCATTGATGGTATAATCAGAAACATGGGAAACCGGCCGACTACTGACACAGATGGGTTACGTTTTTCCGGTGTTCTCTCTAGTCATACTGGAAGAAGGCCACATAAAAGAAACTTTTGAGCTTTGGTGGCTCTAAAAATTCCATTCCACATCTGCGATACAGGTCCTGAAGGATTCGTATACTCAACTTGTTTGAAACTCAATGAATTTTTCCGAGGAAACCAAGAATTCTGATGAAAAATGTCAAAAGATCTTTCCGACACCGAATCATCCAAAAAACCTCAAGAGAATATTTCCCGTCAATCCATGAATTTTTCATTTGTTTCTAAAGAATTATTACATAATATCTTTGTTTCCATAACTTGGCAACTTTCTACCATCGAACTTCGGATTCAGCGGATCAAAATTCGTACATGCATCATTGAGATCACCGTGTTTTATCCGGGGACACCGAGCGGCATACGAAAAGCCCTTCAGCCGCCAGACTAGGGTTGTTTCAACCATGATTAGCTTACGTTATGAACGATTGCATCATTGTTACTACATTCGAATAGCATGTCTGGAGATAGTAACAACAATGAGACAAAAGTAGTTTCGTGTTCATCCAAAATTATAAGAGATATATTATAAAGTGAAAACCCTTGTTGGCAAGTCAAATGTGGTGTCAACTTACCACGTCATATTGCTACGTATTCGTAATTGGTGATTAACAGTCAATAACAATGTTCGCAAAACTTGACGAAATTAATTTTCATTTGATATTGCTGTAACTATTTAGATACGATCATAGTGGTGCAAGATTCCAGTTTAATGACGAGTCAGATTTTTTATGATGGAATGTTTGAAACAATTCTCATTTTGTTGGTCAAATTCGCCTATCTTGGTTACTTGTTAAATGCCTACACGCGGTTCTATTTGATTCAGGTAGAAGATCTCGTTTCGCCTGGTAGAGAAATTTCAGGATGAATACTAATCTCTTACGGATCTATGCAAACCATTGTGAAATATATGACTTGTGATCGGGAGCATCAACTAATAATTGTCAAGGCCCACAATGCTTCCATGAAGCGCATCAGCAGGCCAACGTGTGGATAAGTCCATGTCTGACAATACACATAGAATCATCAACATGTTTCCGTAGTCACTCTGAAGGGCTCAGAATATTGTTCAAACACAATGATATCGTAGCTCACACAAAGCTGCTTTGAAGCAAATGCAAGTATTACTAATATTTTAGATTATTGACAACTTATTGTAAGCACCCTGGATCATGAATACATATATATGAGTGATTCTGGAGCAAGCTGGACAAAACCGTCACCAGGGGGGTCTGGGAAAAATCCGCAAAAATTTTTTTCCATTAGTACTATGTTGAAATAGTACGAAAAAATTTTTTTCACATTTTTTCGGCCCCCCCTGTGGGCCCCAGGGCCCATGAAAGGGCCATTTTAGGCCCTTTTTTAGCCTATTCTAGGAAAATCATAGCTCCGACGCAATTCAATATTTTTCAACGTACTTGGGCGCATTTTTCTCGTCAAGACTAGTACTTTGGAGAAAAAAATTGTCCAAGGCCACCTAGTGAGCCTGACGACTTCTGCCACCTATTTATTGAGAGCAAATTTTAGCGATTTTTGGGCTTGCTTCAAAGTGATGTAGCTCCCACTAGACATGTGATAATCGACTTTTACAAGTAGTCATTTTGAAGGTCTTGAAAATACCTACAATTTGCCCACTTGTAGAAGTCAATTATCGCACTTTTTGTTGGAGCTACAGTCGATACAAGTTGAGCTATTTACGAAAAAGTCGAAAATTCAGGACTCGATTCCAAAAATATATCTTAATTTTTTTTCACCAAACTTGTGCGAAAATGTTCTTTCAGACATCTACTTTTAGTAAAAAAAATTTGGCGGAGGTTATTTTTTTTATTTTTTTTGCCGAGCGTTACAAAATGCCGCATTTCGTGGTTTTAGCAAAAACAGCATCTTTGACCACGGTCACATATGCTCCCATCTGGACTGATGTGCACCAATCTGTGTGAAAGTACTCCCCAAAGTACCCCCAAGTACGTGTAAGAAGTTGCGGGGACGAGCCTCCACCCAGGAGCGAGCTGTAGGTTCTATTCACCGTGTCCAAAATAGGCATTATTTTGGCTATTCGAGCGTAAGCGACTGAGAGCATGATTTTACTTGTTCTGGGTTACAAATGAGATAATGGGCTAGAATGAGGATCCAAACATATTTTTCCGACTCAAAATGACCATCTGACCACAATTCCGAGGTCACTTTAGCTCTAAAATGTCGTCTAGTGCCTCAACGGGTCAGAACCCGTCGAAAGAATCTAAGTTCTTGAGGGGCAGAGGGACGACTATTTAGAGCAAAACTGACCTCGGAATTGTGTTGAGATGGTCATTTTGAGTCGGAAAAGCATGTTTTGATCCTCATTCTACCCCATTATCTCATTTGTGAGCCAGAACGAGTAAAATCATGCTCTTAGTCGCTTACGCTCGAATAGCCAAAATAATGCCTATTTTTGACACGTTAATAGAACCTACAGCTCGCTCTTGGGTGGAGGCTCGTCCCCGCAACTTCTTACACGTACTTGGGGGTACTTTGGGGAGTACTTTCACACAGATTGGTGCACATCAGTCCAGATGGGAGCATATGTGACCGTGGTCAAAGATGCTGTTTTTGCTAAAACCACGAAATGCGGCATTTTGTAACGCTCGGCAAAAAAAATAAAAAAAAATAACCTCCGCCAAATTTTTTTTACTAAAAGTAGATGTCTGGAAGAACGATTTCGCACAAGTTTGGTGAAAAAAAATTAAGATATATTTTTGGAATCGAGTCCTGAATTTTCGACTTTTTCGTAAATAGCTCAACTTGTATCGACTGTAGCTCCAACAAAAAGTGCGATAATTGACTTTTACAAGTGGGCAAATTGTAGGTATTTTCAAGACCTTCAAAATGATTACTTGTAAAAGTCGATTATCACATGTCTAGTGGGAGCTACATCACTTTGAAGCAAGCCCAAAAATCGCTAAAATTTGCTCTCAATAAATAGGTGGCAGAAGTCGTCAGGCTCACTAGGTGGCCTTGGACAATTTTTTTCTCCAAAGTACTAGTCTTGACGAGAAAAATGCGCCCAAGTACGTTGAAAAATATTGAATTGCGTCGGAGCTATGATTTTCCTAGAATAGGCTAAAAAAGGGCCTAAAATGGCCCTTTCATGGGCCCTGGGGCCCACAGGGAGGGCCGAAAAAATCTGAAAAAAAATTTTTCGTACTATTTCAACATAGTACTAATGGAAAAAAATTTTTGCGGATTTTTCCCAGACCCCCCTGGTGACGGTTTTGTCCAGCTTGCTCCAGAATCACTCATATATATATGAGTAATTCCGCGCGAAAGCGGACCACGAATTGCAAACATGTTTCAAATTCTTTTTCCGACATTTCTAATCGATTCTATGGTCCAAGAAATGAACTTTTCACCCTCTATGGGGTGAGAAAAAAATTTTTTGTTTCCGTGGGGAATATCTTTGTGATAGTGTTTTTCGGAAAAAATACCTATCTTTTTTTCAGTAAAATGGGTGTAGTTCCGACTTGAGGTAAGATACGACCACGCGAATAGTAGCATTCGAAAGGTCTTTCGAAAATCTATCGAAATATGTTTCGAAAATTTTTTTTGAGGCTACGGACGCCCCCTATGAGCAAAAAGATGAAAAACAGAAAAAATTTAATTCCTCAAAAACCTAATTTTCTAAAAATCTGGAAATTCATATTTCGATGTAAAATTGCGTGTTCTTCCAGAAAAAAGTGGTCCCGATCTGTGTTTTTGGGTTCTACGCTGTTTTTTTTACATTTTATCAATATTCTCAGCCTTTTCGGTTGAAAAATGAATTTTTCTGCTCATGCGCAGAAATTTAGACTGCTAGAACCAATTCCATTGAAAAGCCAAGGAAATTTCCTTCAAAATGACTACTTGGCGAAGTCAATTTTATCTATTTGGCCCAAAGTTACATGACATTAATGATGAAGCATCCTCAAGAGGGGTAAATGCAGATCTTGCACGAATTTCCCATTACTATCGTGACTCGAGTAGAAGTGTCATCATTTTTTAGACCTTCTAACTTTGGTCCCAGTACATCGAATCGACTTCACTAAGTATAGTCATTTTGAAGGAAATTTCCTTGGCTTTTCAATGGAATTGGTGTCAGCAGTCTAAATTCCTGCGCATGCGCAGAAAAATTCATTTTTCAACCGAAAAGGCTGAGAATATTGATAAAACGTAAAAAAAAACAGCGTAGAACCCAAAAACACAAATCGGGATCACTTTTTTCTGGAAGAACACGCAATTTTACATCGAAATATGGATTTCCAGATTTTGAGAAAATTAAGTTTTTGAGGAAATGAATTTTTTCTGTTTTTCACCTTTTTGCTCATAGGGGGCGTCCGTAGCCTCAAAAAAAATCTTCGAAACATATTTCGATAGATTTTTGAAAGACCTTTCGAATGCCACTATTTGCGTGGTCGTATCTTACCTCAAGTCGGAACTACACCCATTTTACTGAAAAAAGATTGGTATTTTTTCCTAAAAACACTATCACAAAGATATTCCCCACGGAAACAAAAAAATTTTTTTCACCCTATAGAGGGTGAAAAGTTCATTTTTTGGACCATAGAATCGATTAAGAATAGTGGAAAGACAATCTGAGATATGTCTGCAAATCGTGGTCCGCTTTCGCGCGGAATCACTCATATATATATGATGCTCTATTGATATGTTTAGATATATTGTATGCCATAGTTATATTTTTTGTAAGGCCCTATGATGATAATTGATGCAGCTTTTGTCAAACATCAAAGGCATGCCAAACCTTTGTCCGGTTAGACCACAATTTTAGGTCCAAGATGACAAATTATTGGAAGAATTCAGAAGGATTTATAGCGCTATATCTATGTTTATTTTTACTATTTGAATAAAATATATATTCATCCATAAATGGTGTAGAACTTCCTAGTTATGATCAGTTGAGTGAAGCTCATGAGAGCTTTCATTCCATGCTGGAGGGAAGTCGACTATTAAAAATCATGAGATTATGGGGATAGAATACCGTAGTGCTGGACTGATTCTGAGTACACATCTTATACCTTTGGACTGACTTTGTTGAATGAAATAGAAACACGAAGGATAGAAATAAACCTCAACCTCGCCTGAGCTTGCTTACAACATATACAGTGGAAAGAATAACTCTGGTGCGCAGAACTTTCATTATTGTGATTTGCAGTTGATTCTAGGACCGGTTTCTAAATTCTACAGCAAAATGATTATGAGATACAGATTTGGAATAGAATCATATCTTCCCATGATAAGTCTGACAAGCCAGTACAGGTATTCTAACCTGTAACTACAAGAATTAATGTGCCTCATATGATCCTTTCCTTGTAACATACAGCGGACAACTGTTACACGAAGTTTCAAACTCACATCCTTATTATTTCCGAACCCTGTGAAATTCTGAGAATTTCGTAAATTTGCAAAATTTGCAGCGCATGACAATGTACATATCATGTACATACACACAATCGCAAATACACATCTAGGGGTGCGAACCGTATACGGACTGGAACTGGATGCATAAAAATGAAACTGCGTCGTCTGCTATATGATAGAAACTTAGAAACTCTCGCGGCTAGATAAAATCCAACCTCTGGATATAACAACCTCTAATACATATAAAATGCTATAAATAAGGAATACTGAGAACATTATCGCATTATATCAGTGTTGATAAGAATCTTTGTTGGAATTGAATCATACAAGAAAATATCGCACTGTAAGATTGAAATGAAAATGCATACTATGCATGCAGACGATTGAAACATCCAATTAACATTCCCGTCCAGAGCAGGAGCCCATATTAATATATATGATGTGACTCAAGATGATATCCTACGTGAGATCCAACCTGAGATCTCACGTGAGACGAGAGAGACGCCTGCGCACCACGGCGGCGCAGGAGTCGCCAGGCCGCGGCACATACGCGTCGTCCGTCAGGTGATTTTTTTTTTGTTTGAATTTTATATTATAGCTAAATATGAGGCTTGATGGCCCTAATTTGACCTAGGTGATTAATTACCCATCAGCGAAGTGCCTAGCATTAACTGTAATACGCAGATATATGAGGGTTTCCACGGAATTTTTAACTTTCGTGTTACTGCAGTGTTCCAGGAGTGTTTTGAACTATTCGGAGTGCGCGGGAGTGGCATTTTATAGTATTTGGCATCATTCAATGTCGATTACATTCTCTTTTGTTGAAACGCATCCTGATTTCTCAATAGCAGACCGCAAAAGATGATTTTTGGGTAGTTTACAAACGTACCAACGCGATTTTTTGAACTGATGAGGCTGTAACTAAAATACCTATGCCTCAACTACTTCGGTGGAATGTTTATCCATCTACTAATCTCATATTTTGAGAAAATCTTTGATTTAGAGGTGTGCGCTGATTTGGCTATGATATCAGCTCTCATCCATCGCTGTAACCGAGATTTGTGGGAAAACTTTCTCTGGCTATTGTTCACGGGAATGATGAAATACCTTGTGCGAAACGGAGAATTTAGCAATGAGTTTTCGAAGTTAGGAAGAAGACGAATCAAATCCCGTTTGGTTTGTGAGTGTGCGTTGATCCGGATACATTTTATAAAGCTTCAAAGCTCATAAAAATATCACGCCACCGGCTTTGAAAATGGTCATTTTTTGATGTCATACTCAGGAGACGCGAAGCACAGGGTTGGGACGTTGTGCTCTTTTTTCTTCATCACAAAAAGGATATAACCGCACTGTTTTGAGTTGCAATTGTCGATCGGTATTTCTGTGAGGAGCTGAGGAGAAATATTCGAATCCGGATGGTCAGCTAAATAAGCCTCTAGATGTGATGGTATCGCGATTTTCTTGATTCTTACATAGTATACGGCTGAAATATGAACAAAATAATACCACAGTGTATTCTAGAAATTAACATGAGACTCATAGCTCTCGACTTGATTTTGAAAATATACATCGAATTTCGGAGGAATCGGTGATGAAATTCATCTTAAAGTCAAGTCAGGTGAAATATAATCCGTATCGATCGTCTAGACAATGTTTTGAATCGAATCTATTCGATTGAAGTTGATTCACGAATGTTCCAATTGTGAAATTCCGTACATGTCGTTCTGAACCAGATACCTCGGCTTGGAAGAGAGTGGCACCACTTTTTTCACATGTTTCCAAGGTCTAAGAATCACATGAAACCCATTTCAAACGTGTGCGATAAGAGAATTTTTTCTTTATTCCAGAGGGTCAATAGTTAAAAGTTCCATGGAAACCCTCATATGCATTTCAAATTTTGATCTCACGTGAGATGTTTTTACCGAGCACCCTAATGTACATAGTGTATCACTGTATATACATGAGTAACGACGCAACGCTTACTAATATTTTCTGTATGTAATAGCTATAGCGACTCACACTCCAAGTAAGCCTGTTACGGCTTGACTTCTAACCTTCCTCGCTGGCCCCGAGGCAAGGTGTCGGACTTTGAATCGGATGATTCGATCGTTCGTGAGTTCGCACCCGGGTCTCGGCCGAATCTTCTCACGCAAATGTTTTTTTTGTTTTTTCTTTGGTCCAACCTCATAAATGAACCTTTTGTTCATACAACTGACTTTTTCAGTTGCGATCTGGACACAAATTTTGACAAAACTAGATCGAGCCGAGTCGGTTGAGCCCAGTCGTCTGAGACGAGTCGTGGAACTTCTGAGCAACGTAAAATGTCTACGAGATGTCTGTTGTCTCAACGTTTCCAGCACGTTTCTGGGATGTTGCAACGGTTTTTCAAACGTTGCACGAACGTTTCCGAGATGATTCTTGTGCAACCAAGACTTAGAAAATTTTTGTCAAATGAATAAATAAATTGTTCCTAAAATATGTCTCGCAAGCTATCCGCTCCATCCCCGTTCAATCCTATCGATAGCGCTCAATCAGAAATATATCCACTTGGTACAAAAAAGACGGTGAGATTGTGCTTGAATGCAACAAGAGCCGATTAACAATAATTTGTAAAAAAAACAACCCATTTATTTATTCATATTAGCAACGTCCAGAAACGTGCTGGGAACGTTGAGACAACAGACATCTCGTAGACATTTTACGTTGCTCAAACGTTCTACCAACGGGGTTTCCGACTATTTACGGAACGTTCCAAGGTTGCAATTGCAACATTCCCGAAACGTTGAGGTAACATTCACTTTATTTGTTTTCCAACGTAGACTTTTTTCGAGTTTTTACGTGTTACCCCCGCCGCCTTGGCGTGGAGGCCATTGTTTCATTTCCAGTTATAGTCATTTTCTTCAATTTTTCCAATTTCTTCCCCTATCCGGTGAGTGTGAACTTTCGAGCGGACTCTATCAGAGAGCTGCTACGAGAATTCGAGCACCACCGCGGCGTATTCCGAGTATGATCTGCATTGTATATATGCAGGCCCATACTCACCGCCTTGATCAGACTCGACAAGTATCAGTGGTTCCATCAATTCTGTGCCAGCCATTCGGTCTCTCCGCTGATACTTCTGGACTGCCAATGATAGTCATAGCGAAGTTCAACGCTCGATACGGCTGCGGGAGGATACCCCCAACCCTTATCGAAGCCCAATCGTTCTTTCGAATTTTTGGCCGAGCGCTCAGCACTCAAGGCATTTTTAATATTTTTTTGGCGGAGCGCAAGGATTCGCGATCTCGGTTGAGTTACTCGGAACAAAATCCTGAGTGACCCGACCGGGATTCGAACCCACGCCCCCTCGAGCGCACTGTTTCAGCCCGCTCAAGGCACAAGGCCTCTACCAACTGAGCCAATGGACGCTCGAGGTAACATTCACTGTTTGGTGGGCGTGGTGCAACGCGAGCGTTCCCTATATAAATGTATTTACAAAGCCGTGAAAGAAGACAGCTGAATAATGAGATATAGAGAGAATACCATAATACATAGAGACGGAACGAGCATAAAAATTGAATGAGCATAAAATTCACAAACCAATCAGGTGCGTCGACCCATAGCAACGTTGGGTTCCGTTGTCAAGGGCTTATCGATCCGTCTTGACGTCAAATTTGGTCGCGCACGTGGGAATTTTGATATTATTGTCATCCCGTCTTATCGAAAATTAGATGCATTCAGTATTCTACACCGCACAGCCTCTCAATCGTGATGCGTGGGAGGTTGCGGATGTGGAGGCGCATATCGATAGAAATGGATGTTTTTTGAGTTGAGAGATGGTGCTTTCGAGGTATTTTTGGGTCGCTGAACACGAATTTGGCATCGCGCAGCCTCTCAATCATGATGCGTGGGAGGTTGCGGGGGTGGAGGCGCATATCGATAGAAATTGATGTTGTTGGGACAGGGTGTTCCAATGGAACCCTGGAGTCCTGCATGTGGATCACTTGTGCCGGATATTTGAAGGATGTGGAAGCGAGGTGAGGTTTCACTGAATGATCACTCACTGATTCTATGCTGATAAAATGAATTGAGAGTATATTCTCTTTCAAAGTGAGCTTACATTAGTGTGGAAAAGATTAAGGCGCGAGTGTGGGCGCGACGCGGAAAATTAAGGGACCGGGAAGACGCGGTCGCGAGGATGGCATCGGCGGGGTGAATATTTGATTGTATGCAAGCAGCACAGCTGATGTTTGCTGTTTGCCGGACTGTGGCTAACTGCCGAATTTCGAGCTGCGGGAGAGACTCGCAGAGAAGAGCAGGGCGGATGACAAAATCATCAGGTGCCAATTCGGCCAATGAGATTTGAATGATGTCACTCGCGTGACATCGAGGGGAAATTGCGGGTCATCGCACCGTGCTCCAACTGCTGAATCCCCCGCGAATATTCGCAGGCTCGAGATACTTCAACAGATGTCTTTTGAATTGAGAGATGGTGTTTTCGAGGTATTGTTGGGTCGCTGATCACGAATTTGGCATCGCGCAGCCTCTCAATCGTGATGCGTGGGAGGTTGCGGGGGTGGAGGCGCATATCGATAGAAATTGATGTTTTTTGAGTTGAGAGATGGTGCTTTCGAGGTATTTTTGGGTCACTAATCACGAATTTGGCATCGCGCAGCCTCTCAATCGTGATGCGTGGGAGGTTGCGGGGGTGGAGGAGCACATCGATAGAAATGGATGTTTTTTGAGTTGAGAGATGGTGCTTTCGAGGTATTTTTGGGTCGCTGATCACGAATTTGGCGTCGCGCAGCCTCTCAATCATGATGCGTGGGAGGTTGCGGGGTTGGAGGCGCATATCGATAGAAATTGATGTTGTTGGGACAGGGTGTTCCAATGGAACCCTGGAGTGGATCACTTGTGCCGGATATTTGAAGGATGTGGAAGCGAGGTGAGGTTTCACTGAATGATCACTCACTGATTCTATGCTGATCAAATAAATTGAGAGTATATTCTCTTTCAAAGTGTGCTTACATTAGTGTGGAAAAGATTAAGGCGCGAGTGTGGGCGCGACGCGGAAAATTAAGGGACCGGGAAGACGCGGTCGCGAGGATGGCACCGGCGGGGTGAATATTCAATTGTATGCAAGTAGCACAGCTGATGTTTGCTGTTTGCTGGACTGTGGCTAACTGCCGAATTTTGAGCTGCGGGAGAGACTCGCAGAGAAGAGCAGGGCGGATGACAAAATCATCAGGTGCCAATTCGGCCAATGAGATTTGAATGATGTCACTCGCGTGACATCGAGGGGAAATTGCGGTTCATCGCACCGTGCTCCAACTGCTGAATTCCCCGCGAATATTCGCAGGCTCGAGATACTTCAACAGATGTATTTTGAATTGAGAGATGGTGTTTTCGAGGTATTATTGGGTCGCTGATCACGAATTTGGCATCGCGCAGCCTCTCAATCGTGATGCGTGGGAGGTTGCGGGGGTGGAGGCGCATATCGATAGAAATTGATGTTTTTTGAGTTGAGAGATGGTGCTTTCGAGGGTATTTTTGGGTCGCTGATCACGAATTTGGCATCGCGCAGCCTCTCAATCGTGATGCGTGGGAGGTTGCGGGGGTGGAGGAGCACATCGATAGAAATGGATGTTTTTTGGGTTGAGAGATGGTGCTTTCGAGGTATTTTTGGGTCGCTGATCACGAATTTGGCATCGCGCAGCCTCTCAATCGTGATGCGTGGGAGGTTGCGGGGGTAGGGAGGCACAATCGCATCGGAATCGAGCTTCAGGAGCCAAGAGATGGTGTATCCGGGATATTTCGAGGTCGCTGAGCTCAAATTTGATGTCACCGAGCCTCCAAACCATGATGCGCGAGCGAATGCGGGGGTGGAGGCACGATCTCATCGAAATCGAGTTTCAGGAGCCAAGACATGGTGTTTCTGGGGTATTTCGAGGTCGCTGAGCTCAAATTCGATGTCGCCGAGCCTCCAAACCGTGATGCGCGGGCAGATGCGGGGGTAGAGGCACAATCCCATCGAAATCGAGCTTCTGGAGGCAAAAAATGGTGTTTCCGGGGTATTTCGAGGTCGCTGAGCACGAACTTGATATCACCCAGCCTCCAAACCGTGATGCGAGTAGGGCGAATGCGGGGGTGGAGGCATTTCGAGGTCGCTGAGCACGAATTTGATGTCGCCAAGTCCCCAAAGCGTAATGTGGGGGCGAATGCGGAGGTGGAGGCAGAATCTCATCGAAATTGACCTTCAGGGGCCATGAGATGGTGTTTCCGGGGTATTGCAAGGTCGCTGAGCTCGAATTTGATAGCACCGAGCTTCTCAATTATGATGCGGGGACGTATGCGGGAGCGTAGGCCAGTCGATCAAAATCGATGTTCGTACTTCAAATGATTGTGTGTTTGAGATTTCCTAGGTCACTGAGCTCAGGTCTGTCTCGGAGACTCGATACATCATGTTTTAGTTTAGACGTTGGATCTCATCGCGCTCGGAGGAAGTGAGAATTTCCTCTCATCGACGATACATATATCCACTATTATGCAACGCAGCATCATCTCAGAGCCGATGATTACTCCATACGAGATGCAATTATTGATCTATCCACTGAATTTCTATCTACTGAGTCTCTTCCTGTGCTGAAATGTGTGAAGTTTATCTTGTTTGGAGTTATCCTAGTATGGATAATCATCGATTAGAACCGCAACATACGCGAAATCAATGCGTCATCTTCGACGCAGTCATTGCAGCATCCTCACGAAATCTCTATCGAGATTCTATTACCGAGCCCTTAGTAACGATTAAACGTGCAACACCTCTCTTGAGAATCATTTCACACAGTAGAATAGTCAACAAAGAGAGTGTTAGCTCTTCGGGTCACAGTTTCTGGAAAAAGTTCGAGATACGTTTCTTCAAGTATTAAGAAGTGAACTAAATGCCACGCTCGCAAAAATTTAAGCGTTCTCAAGACTGCCCCAGGTTCGGACAAATGCACTACCGTGAACCTATATGTACACATATTTTAATTCTGGCTCACATGGATAAAGCTAATGTCACACCTTGTTGCTCGGAGATTCCCCTGCTTCAGAATTTGCAGATAGATATTGTTATCTCTCATCAAGAGGATACCATTTGGAAAGTCCAGATCAAATTCCGCAAGCCAAGTGTATTCCACCAAGTTTTAAGTGAATTTCCTACACGATACATTCGTGTGAATTGTACGGTTGCTCCTGGACTCATCAATTAACCGTCTGAACTGGGAAGCTCGTCATTTCTCGCATCTAGGCAAAATTTCCATGTGATAATTCTCATCATCGAATAGAAATCATGAAGTTTGAGTTCCGAACTCTCAGCACCACGTTTCCCTCCGTTTGCTCGCGCGAAAAATACATATTGACATGTTCAGATTTCAACTTTACTCGGATCGAAGATCACCAATAAACCAACGTTGCCAGCTCTCTTCCCCCGTTTTTGTTGTTGTGATGGGATTGCGCAGTAGATTGGATTACTCGCACAGAGTTGATTGAATGGTGAGCATGGATTGCTAGTAATCGAATCTTCGACTCAAGGCATGGTTTTTGATTCCAACCAACAATTTATGGGATCAGAGTGAGGATCAACGATGAGATAGGTGTATGGGTCAATCTATAAGTCAACCAGTTGTGAATTTCGTCTTGGCTATCCCTGCTGCAGAAGTTCGATTGGATTCGATTAAAATACATCCAATCGTTCTGAATCTAGAATCTAATGATGAATTTGAAACATGACTTTCAGGATTGAGGAAGATTGGAGTTCAATAACGATCAATGATGTTGATCATGATTCGAACAGTATAGACCAATCTTCACCAATGCAGATCTTTTGCATTGAAAGTGAGATTGCCAATCAATCTCAATACTCATTGCCAGTATTTGGAAGTCGATGTTCGAATCCGCCTCAATCGAC